>JADMNH010000008.1:0-1200000 GCA_016097115.2 Sporothrix protearum
TATATATACGGTTATACCGATAATATTAAGTTATAAGTTTTTTAAGAGTTTTATATTTATTCGTATAATACGTACTTTAATTATTATTACCCCTTTAGAACGTTTAAAAACTTTATTTTATACTTATATATATAGTGTAAAGGGCTCGATAACGATACTTTTCTTTTCGACTCTTTTCGCCGCTTTTTTATTAATAATAAACTTATTATCGACTCGAATTACTACGGTTTTATACCTTATTCGTTTTATAATATTTAAAGCCTTTTCGATTACCGTAAAAGAGTTAGTCTTTTTAATAAGGGTATAATATAATATATATTTTATATCGTTATAAGTAATAAAGAGGGCTTTCGTATTATTATCGTATATAAATAATTATATCCGTTTAATTAATATTTAACTTTCGAAATAACTTTAGCGATAACTTATTAACGGTGGTTTACGTAATATTACTCTTTATATTTTTAAAAGGTTATAAACGTTATATTCGATAATATTTAAGCCTTTTAAACGTACGCCTTTTACCGAAATAAATAAATAAATAATTATATTTAACCTTATATAACCTAGACGGCGATATTAAAAACGTCCCTCTTAAATTTATATATAACGCCTCTTTCGCGAAAACGATATAAATATTAACTCTTTTATTTCCTCGATAATATAATATTACCCGTATTTTACCGTTTATATTATTAAAATCTTTATACGAGGGCGGCTCCCGCCGGTATCGTCGACTTTATATAACTCCCCGGTTTTATTCCTTTAAAATACCTTTTACTCCTTTAGGCGACCGAGGGAGATTACCTCGATTATAAATTTTAAGTATATAATTACGTTTATTAATTTTAACGTTAAACGTACCCCGTTCGCCTTCGTTTTAATTAATTAAGTATTATAATTATATACTTTTATTACTCCGTTATTAATACGTACGTACTCCGGTGTTATATATTATTCGAAAGTTTTAAAGCGGTTAAAGTTATTAATAATAATATATACGGAAGTACCCGAATTAAATAATACTTTAAAAGGCGGTTTATTTAACGTTAAAATAATAAATATTTCGGATATATATAATATATTAACTTTTAATATTTTTTTAAGACCCCTTAAGCCTTTTATAATAATTATAAATTATAAGTATACCTTTTATATTTAACTTACTCTTTTACCTTAATAATAAAGGTATTAAACTTAACTTTAATAACGGTTACCTTTTAATAACGCTCCCGCGTAATAATAATCTTAACTTTCGCCTCGGGCGAATAATATATAAAATAATTAAGTCTTTTCGCCGAATTATTATAAAAGTAATCCTTTAAGTTATAATTAATCCCCTCGTATAACTTATATAATACGTCGCGTTTAACTTATTACGTAATATTACGATTAAATATTTTTTACGTCCCCGTTAAAAAGAACCTCTTTATTCGGCTTTATTATACCCTTAAACTTAGTTTTATTATACCGGTAATAACGGAGGTAATTTTTAATCCTCCTCCTCTTTCGACTTCGTCGTTCTCGCCTTCCGTACCGAAGTTAACGAGTATTAATCCGAACTTTCTTTTTCGAATTAAAAAAGTAAAAAGTTTAATAAATAAAGTCTCCTTTACTCGAAAGTTTTTAATAATACCGAGGGCTTTTTTAAATACGAGGTATATCGTTTAAGTTTCGCGATACCTTTATTTTTAAGGCTTTAAATTAATCGATTAACCTTATTTACTTTTACGGGAAAACGCCTTTTAAATACGATAATTAATCCGGACTTTATATTTTAAACCCGTTTTAATTAATTTACTTAATTATATATTTACGTTATAAAATAAATTAATTATTTAACCCTTTATTTACGAATTTTATATATTTAAGGGCCTTTTAAAAGATAATTTTATACTCCGTAATAAACGAGGGCCTTATTTCGTTAAAAAAGGGCTTAACGACGTTAAATAACTTTAATACTTTTTTTTCGGTAATTTATTTCTTTTATAAAATATACGTTTAAAAGTATTATTAACGTAATTATTAAAGAACTTTTATATTTTCTCCGTCGCCGTATTAAACTCGCGCTCTTTTATAATATATTAATTAATTTACCTCTTTTAAAAACGTAACCCTTTAAGTTAATCGTTATAAATAATACGTACTTTCGTTTAATTTTTTTCGTATACCGTTTATACGGCCTACGTATTAACTTCCGGTAACGTTAAAAAGGGCTTAAACGGTTACTTTAAGTAAAATACTTTAAACGGGGTTATACCGTAATATATATTCTTCGCCTCGAAATTAATTTAAGCGTTATAAATTAAATACTTTAAGTCGATATACTTTATAAATTAAAGATAATTAACCTTCGTTTTAACGGCTCGCCACTAGTCGTAAAAGTTAAACTTTTCGGTTAAAACCGGGATTTCCGTAATTTTAATAATCGTTATAATATTAAATTCGGCTTTTATTAATTTTAACGGTCGTAAATTAATTCTTTTTAATTATTTTATTATACGTCGCGCGTACCGGACTCGTAACTATTAAAATATATAATATATTAATAATTATTATATAAGGAAAATCTCTAAAATATAGGTATACTCGTTAACCCTGAAAACCTCCCTATTTTCCATATAAACTCAGGCTAACTCCATTTGGTTGGTTTCCCAGGTTGATTCCTCAGGCCACCCTGCATATTCTGTGGCTCCTTCCGACAGCGGCTCTGTTCACCCCAAACTGTGTCCCTCAGTAAAGAAAAGGTCGGGTACCCACTGGGGCCATCGGTCCGCGTGTAATTAGCTTTTTGGGGTATTAAAGCACTGTTCCCACTTTGTGGTGAAGCTTTTTTTGTTTTTGGTTATTTTAACAACCTACTTGCGAATTTGACCATCTGACCTCGCCTGATCTCTATGAGATATTCGATACAAGGCTTTTCTCATACCTGCTTGCAGTTGCGATCACTACGTCAATGAGTCTTCAAGCCACCATATGCCACCATGGGACAGCTAACCTCAAAACATGGCCTCGTCGGGGAGAGCTTCCTGCCATACCTCCCCCTTTCAAGGCTGACAATGATCTCATAAGGCGAATGAAATTGGACACTGGGCGGACCATCGAGTTTTTACAGCAATATGATGTTGGTTCTTTAATTTGCCTATCTTGCTGCTATGACTTCAGGCCCTTTTTTTATATCTTACTTATCAGGCAATAGCGTTGTTTCCGACCCCAAGGTGAACAATCTCGACGAGACACGCCGTCTTGCCCTTTTGCAAGAAATAGAGTATGTCTGGTTCATGACCTGTCACTTTCATGTAATCATAAACAAAATCTCACAACTAATAAAGCGCCCACGTTTCGTTCTATCAGAACACAGACAGCACCTGCTGCTATCGATTTTGACGCCATTGTTGCCCGCCTACAGCCTCTTGTGGAGCATCCTGACCAGCGCTTCCCACGCCATCAGCAGCATTCAGAGCTGTTCAGTGACATTACAACACACGTTCCACCACGCCACGCAACAATGACATGCAAATCGAAGCCCGGCAACAGCGTCTCCATGACAAGGAAGCTCGATTTCGAGAGCGGTTGATTGATGACGGCTGTCCGCCATGCTTGCCGGAGAATTGCAAATACTATTTTGGAGACATTGCTCCACGGGTGTTCTTCCCTACGAGCATCCGGCTGCGATGTTTTATCTGCGAGGTGGGCAAAGTGCGTTTGATCGTCCGCTGAACGCCCAGCACGCGACTGGATATCATTTCGGAGCTACCAGCAACACATTCGCGACGAGTTTTCAGACGGGGACAACGACCCCCAGGTGGCGTTGGAAAGAGTATATACGCAGGAGCCAGGAAAAGATGCTCGTCCGCAACTGGACAGAATCGGCCGCACTGATCGACTGGCAACTTGACGTGTCGCTTCAGAATACGCTCCAGAACTGGCTTGAGTTCATGGCCAATCACTTGGATGACAATGCGGGGCTTCGGCTGAGTGCTGAACAGCGCCTACAAGATGCGGTCGACGAAGAGGAGCGAGAATGGCAACGTGAGGCTGACAACCGTCGTATTGATCTTCATGAGCAGTACTTGGGATGGATGGAGGCACAGCGTGTCTGTATGTCCACCGAGATTCCAACATTGACGGACGGTGGAAGCTCGAAAGGCAGGCTTGTTGCGACTGTGCCAGACAGCTACGCAAACGGTGAGAAGAAGATTGTTACGATGTTGGACGATGCCTCACAGCTGGGAAGAAACAACTCACTGGTAGCGCAGACTCGACAGGACATGGAAAGCAGAGTGCAACGCTTCACGTCTTGCAGGACTCGAAAAAATACTGTCGCCCAGAAGATTTTCAGAGAGATCACGCAACTAGCCAGGATTTCCACAGCAAGACGAAATGCTCGACCTGGCACCAGAAGGCTTTTCAAATTGAGTAAGAGTCGGAACTCATTTGCACATCAGGGGGCTCGACAAAGGTGCCATGGAAAGGCACCATGCGCAAAACAAGACGGGCACTCCCATGGTCTTAACTTTACTTGTGCCAGGTTGTAAGTTTTGGAGTTACGGTCTTGTCTATGTCCATCTCTTCACGTTTGAGCCATTTCTCTCTATTACACTTGGTCTGTTTACTATTTATTTTTGTACTTATCGACTGTCTGTCCATTCGTTTTAAATCTTTTCTTCTTTCTTCTTTTCTTCTTCTTCTTTCTTTTCTTCTTTTCTTCTTTTCTTCTTTCTTCTTTCTTCTTTCTTCTTTCTTCTTCTTCTTTCTTTTCTTCTTTTCTTCTTTCTTATTATTACTGAATCAGGAAATAATCTGACATGATACTAAATCTACAGTTCTATCAGGTTTCAAGAATTTCAAATATAATCAATTCTTTCGAGATGTAGAAAAACATTTTCTTTCAATTTCCATCTTCGGAGAATCTGACGCGTCTATATCTGCGTCTGATATGGAATCCCAAGCACTCAATGCAGAATAAAGGCGATACGTGAGGTTTTAATTACTTACTTCCAGCCTTTATAAAGAATAATCTCGTGTACGTTTTTCGACTGCTATAGATTGATGTATGTAAAGGCGAAACAAAGCGTCCTTCCACTACCTCGAACACTTGACATGTTTTGCGACTGAAACGGATGTCCACAGGGAGGCCGGCAGAAGAATAAATACGGCTGCCCTCATTGGAAAACTTGTGCGTATCTGCTGTCCTCTACTTGCTCACTCGGGTTATGTTGTTACACAAACGGCGACTTTGTGAGTTGAATGTATGGCGCATCCAGACTGAACGTGTTTTGCCCTACAGTGAGCTAAAGTATTGACGCCTTCTGTTGCCGTCAATCTTTGGCTGAAAACCACATCGAAGTTTGGGCGGCTGTCTCCATTAAGGTCCACTGCTCGATTACCTTGTTTTGCAGGGCCAAAGGAGCAGCCCATCCTTTTGTCTTTTTTCAGACTGGACAGAGACTCGACAACATAATCCAGCGGCGCGCGTAAACTCTGACATAGAATTCGCATGCCATTCTGTTATGCATACATCAGAGCAGGGGAATGAAAAGAGTGATATAAAATCAATGAGCTCCCTCCCAGAGTGCTTGTTTTGGATTTACGCAGAATCTATCTAACTCTCGTGCTCAACGCTTCTTGCGCGTGTGGACCTTGTGCTGTTGCATACCGCCTCGTGTTAAACGTTTCATTAGCTAAATGATTATGCCGCGATATGCTAGACCACTTCCCTAACTGGCGCTGCTCTAAGGTGAGCACCTGTTGTAATTATACCAAATTAGATGCCGAATACGTGTCGTATTAAAAAAAAAAGATAGTCTCCACTGCCATCACTTATAGCCCGGACGGTCTGTTTATGGCCTGCATTTTTATACTACAGGCAGCGCATATAGTATTGGTAAGAAATAAAATGCCGATGTACGATCGTGCGTGTTCTTGTTTTAAATCGAATTGCATCGTAGCTTGGACATAGACATTCCACGATCAACAAAAGCCCCTTACTCGAGTGAGAGTTATGATACAATGATTTCGTTCGACACATCATCCGCTAAGAGTGCACTTTCGTATAGTTCTCAGGTTAGAAAGAGAAAGAAGAAGAGACTTGAGAGAAGAGTCTGAACTTGATACGACAGACACAGCATCTGCCTGGGCCAAGAGCTAGCAGTCCTTTGCCTAAACTCCGCACACGACGACACTTTCTATTCATTACCACATTCAATTGATTTCCTCTTACTCGTCAAAACCGATGGTGCATTGCTTCGTGGTTCTGCGGAGAGGCCCAGATGGCGTATCCCGTCAGTACTTAATTCAGTGCCGATCTCGTGAAAAACGTGCAATACTTTTAGTAAACGACACCAGCTTCTGACGAATGGAAAATGCAACTAAATCCACGATAACTATACGAAAATGATAGTATGAGCTATCTTGAAATTTATTAGCCCAAGGTAGTTGGCTAAAACTTGTGTCTTCTGTAAAGTGTGAAAAATCCGAATACATTAGAACTAAACTCCTCAAGTACAAGTGTAATTTTTGACCCACTATGTGAGATCTGAATTCAAAGTCCACTATTCACCGTAGCCAAAGCCAGAATGGTCGTCGAAGAGAGAAAATGTCTCTTGGTCAAACCTTGCTTCACGATACTCAAGTGCATGACAGGCCTTGAAGAAATCCGTCGAATATGATTGGAACACCCATACTATGGTGCTGACTAACATTTGGGTTTCTGTGTGATTCCACGTGCATTACAAACGCGCTTTCTTCTCCCTACCCGCGCATGACGTCGTCGAAGTCTGCGAACTTGGCAAGACGAGTTATTGATGTTGTATTATCGGATATCAAGACAACCGTTAATCATCGACACCCTCGCACCTCCATTACTTATGCCGGCTCCAAATAAGTCGTCAAGAGCCTCCATACTAGTTGGAGAAATGCGCCCATGCAGGCCTCGTGTCGGCCGCCCTACACTTTGACCAAAGAGTAAAATGTTAGGCTGTATCCATTTCTCCGCAGATGGGACTTTTCTCCGCAGCGGTCTGAGCCAGGTTCAGTATCCGTTGCCACCTTTTATCCCACTATCGTGTTTATTTTAAGGCACGTTTCTTCTGTCGACACATCGTCTCAGTTGTCCATCGATAGTGCCTTAATCGTTACCCAGGTAGGCCAAATTTGCGCATTGTTCTTTTAAATTTAACTCAAACTCATGTCCGGTAATATCGTTCCATCGCCGGCCGATCGACACGCGACGAGATGCCCCAAATTTTATTCAGAACAAACCCCCGAAAACGACGAGCTATTACACCAAACGCGACCCCTGACACGATTTCGGCGTTAACGTGACCCTATGAATTTACTCCAGTATGAAGCAACCCACCGTCAGTATACTCAGGTCGTGGCCAGACTTGGAAATCTCGGTCCAACTCGCCGTGTTCCCCACTGCTCCTTCTTGATTTCCAGCGCCTAGTACAATACCTCCTCCCCTTATTTGTGTATTCTCCAGCGATGTGGAAGTAAAAACGTATCGATCAAAGCCCGTATTAGTTTATTTTCGTCTCCTTTGTTTTAATGTCTTATATTTTCGTTAGGACATCCTCCACATTCACACCTCACATACCGTCACATCAACTTAAATCACAGCACCAAAAATCATGAAACACCATCGCACAAGCATGATTGTGAAAACAATTTTTTCTCTCGCCGCGCGATACTCGCCGCTACATGTCGCATCCTCTCGCCAACCTTGACATCTGCGCCGGCGAGCTCCACGCCCGCCATCCGCCAGCAAGAGCACAAACCCGACTACTGCAAAGACGCTGACGCATAGACACCCCTAACTTTGTTCTGGATTCGGCAGTTGTAGCTAGTGGAACGATGGCGTGCGTTGGTCTTTGAAAACCAGGCTGGGCTCTTTTCAGCATCACCGATTCAAGCGGCCGTTGGGCGCCCTGCCTGGTCTTGGCGGGCCAATACTTTACTCGACCATAAGCTGGGCAGTCCCCATAGCAGGTGGCTAGTCAGCATTAGCCTTTACGATTCTGGAGCACCCTGGCGTCGAAACCCTGTTACTTTTTGCATACAGCGTGTTTGTACGTTTTAGACGTAACAGGCAGATATGGTTGACCGCACATACAATTATGGTCTTCTAACGTTCTTGTTACATCCAACCACCGTTACCTTATTAACTGGGCCTCCTCGCATCGAGTTGCAACCACATACGATTGCGCCCATGTTCTCTCGCCGGCAAGATGTCAACTGCATCGCGTCGCTCGTACCTCAACCTGTCACAGCTTACCGTCCGAGCACTCGTTTATTCGCTGCATCCGTGCGTCCGTCATATGGTTTCTCAACCTGAGCCAGTGCATCGCCCCCTTATTCGCGTCCATTCAGCCTTACTCTTACACGCCCAGGGGCACACTGGTCCTGCTGCACTCATCTGTGCCCAGTGGGGCTTCTTTCGGCTGTTGGTTCGGCCGGCAGCTGTTCAGCCCCGGTTCAAGCCCGTTTTTTCTGGTCCGCAAGGGTGTGCCATGGCGAGTACCCGGGACTGGCTTTGCCGGCTTTCGACTCTATTCCACTTCGCGCGATGCAATTGGCCATCTCGAGCGCATTTGCAAGCTGCCCCGACGAAGAGTCCGACGCTGAACAATGAACTCGTAACGTGTTTTGTTGTGTTCGAACGCTTTCCGTTTGCACCAAACGGCCCGGCACGTGTGATTTGCCAGCTTTTCTTTTTCTGTGCCGAGTCATGTCGGCCCGGGTTTGCTCAGACATACAGCGCACTCATTTACTTTTACCAGTTATTCCTGGCATTCCCCCGTTAGGCGTCTATGATCTTGGATGTACCCAAGTTTGAGTATTCGGGTGCCACGCTTCGCCTTAATCGAGTCAGTTTACTGGTCCTCGCGCCATGTTCTTTGGGCTGTTACGCTCTCTCACGCTGCTCCTCCTCTATGCCATCCGTCCTCGGCTCCATCTAACCACGGCGCCCCCACGCTCGCTCTCCGTCTCCTGCTTTTAACCAGTTCAATTCTATCTGACAACTTTGCTTGGCTCCGAGTCTACCCCCATAGCCGGCGATGATCCCACGTCCATTTCGCAACAAAACCCTGCCCTCGCCATGAACGCCAGCAACGCCTTTAACACCAGGGTTCTCTTAGTTGTCTCGTTATTTTCAACCCGGGTACCTGGTCAACCTAAGCCCGCATCCGGCTTTTAGTCTTTTGGCACCATTCATGCCCTCGGTCTGTTGGCGGCTTATTTATGCCTGGAAGACGCCGCGCTGGACCTACGAAAACCGAAAGAACTGTTCCAGAACGAGGTGCCGAACCAGTTCGAGAATGTATGTACTTGTGAACTGAACGATCTTGTGCGCGGAGGACCTACAGTGCGAGCAAAGGGTATGGTAGGTAAGTACTTGCGTAGCAGTTTGTCGTTGGATCAGTTCGAGCTAAAACGGGCTGGACTTCCCAGCGTCCATCACGTCTATTGTGTTCCTTTACATTTCTTTCCCTCGACAGCTTTACTTTGTACGACCAATAAAGTGTACAACCAAAAAACCCGGCACCATCATAGACTTATGTACGTACTTGCCCTTCTACTTTGAATGCTGGGTTCTGAATTTGGGTTTCATCTATCGACATTCTTATGAAAATGCCGCTATGAGCGATGGAAAGTACGCTGAAGATAGAATGCAACTTTATGAAGTTAACCAGTATACTTTATGCCACCACATGTTTGTATCTTTTACGCCCTAGCTACTACGCTTGATAACGACTTCTCCTGGACAAGGTATAGTAACACAGGATTCGGCTGAGGTACATTCGGCGTACTACCAATATGCCATCAAAGACTTTGAGTACAAACACATCTGCGGTATCGACCTCATTCCGTTTCAGCCTCGGGTGGGTACAGACAGAGAACAAGAGTCACCATGATGAAGAAAAATGGAGTCGTATGTCAGCAGCACGACGCGTGCTTCGATCGGTGTTTCATGACTGATGAAGTCGTTATAAACAAGAAAAGAGAAGGCCATATAGGACAAGCACGAGTCGCCTTGCTAACAAGCACACAAGCTTCTCCCTTGTTGTGGCGTCAGGCAACGCACAAGGGCCGGAGCACACGGAAATATCAGTCTAACGAACCATTGCAAACCAACAGCGTGGATGAGTCCAGGCTCAGGCGGCTTAAGTAGGACAATGTAAAAAAGAGGAAATGGGACAAATAGATTCCTGAGGATAACGATTTCCAGCTTGGTTTCTGTCTTGGCCTTGGTCGAAGGATCTCTACTGTAGCACAACTGCCGCAAACTCGCAGGCCGAAGACGCTTTAGATGCTGCACGACGTCCCACGAGTTGTCACAAACTTTTGCCGGGACTCAACCACCACAGCGCTTGATGCCGCCCACGCTGCAAGCAAGCTCCAGCGAACTCTCTCAGAGATTTCCCCCGCAGTGGACCGCCACCTAACGTCCCGGGACCCCCCGCATCGGCACAAAGCAGCGAGTGCGCCAGTGCGGCGGATTGATTTAGTGCTCTTGTCGTCCCTTGTTCGTTGATTCTCGTCCTCTTCTCGCTGTTCGTTCATCGCCTGTTGTTTCTCCTCCATTCTCTCGTCCTTCTGTGTTTCTCTCCTTCTGTGTTTGTTCATTGTGTCGTCCCGTTTTTGTAAATTTGGTCTACAATCAACAAACGACTCCGGGAAAAGACGTCTCGATCTTGTCACACAAAGAGACACTACACGGATGACACCCTCTTACTTCCACACCCCACGATTCATACACCACAATTGACCCCCACAAAATGCCTTCTCTCTCCGCACCGACAGTCGAGCAGCAACGCCACGGCTTCGGCATTGGCACGCCCTCGCCGCGACTGTCCTGGCGTTTACCTTGGGCGAGAAGGACAGCACAGGCACAGTTGACGACGCCGACCGCGACTGGACGCAGACCGCCTACGATCTTGAAGTACACCACCAGGGCTCGGCCGATGTTGAGTCCTACCACGTCGAGAGCAGCGACTCCGTGCTCGTGCCGTGGCCCAGTGCGCCGCTGCAGGCCCGGAGCAGGCCCGCGTGCGTGTCCGTTGCCTTTGGTCCTGGCAGCAAAACCGCTACAGAGTGGTCCGCGTGGACGGCCGTCGAGTGCGGCCTACTGCACAAGAGCGACTGGACGGCCGTGCCCATCACCAGCGCCACGACGGTCCACAGCCCCGACGTGGAGAAGGCGCTCCGCCCGCTGCGGTTCAAGAAGGTGTTCCGTGCCCCCCCAAAGACGTCGACGAAGACGTCGACAGGCCGGCTCTACATTACGGGTTTGGGCGTGTACCGGGCCTTCCTCAACGGCCAGCGTGTGGGCACCAGCGAGATGGCACCCGGCCTGGACCAGCTACCACCACCGGCTCAACTACGCAGACGTTCGACGTGACCGCGCTCCTCCGGCCGGACGGCGACAACGTGCTCGCTGTCGAGGTGGCCGAGGGCTGGTACGCGGGCCGGCTGGGCTTTCATGGCGGCCGGCGGTGCATCTACGGCAAGACATTGGCGTCATGGCCCAGGTCGAGGTCGAGAGCGAGGACGGCACGCGGTCGACGGTGGTGGCCACGGACGGCACGTGGACCTGCAGCCCCAGTGCGACCCTCCGTGCCGAGATCTACGATGGCGAGGTCTACGACTTGGGCCAGGAGACGGACTGGACATGCTCCTCCTCCTCACCCCCTTCCTCGTCGTCGTTGTCGTCGTCGTCGACAGAAGAGACCTGGACGGTGGTCCGCACGCTGGACGTGCCCGCTGCCGATCTCGTCAGCCCCAGTGCGCCGCCGGTGCGCGTGACCCAGACACTTAAACCGGTGAAGCGCATCGTCACTACGTCGGGCGGCATCCTTGTTGACTTTGGCCAGAACCTGGTCGGCCGTCTGCGTGTGCAGCTGGCGCCTCTCCTGGCCGCGCTGGCCGACACAGGCCGGCCCGTGCGTGTTTCCTTTGTGCATGCCGAGGTGCTCGAGGATGGCGAGCTGGGCACGCGCCCGCTTCGTGACGCGGCGTGCACGGACACGCTCATCGTGGGGGGCGACTCGGCAAACAAGGGTGTGACCGAGTGGCACCCCAACTACACCTTCCACGGCTTCCGGTATGTCCGCGTCGAGGGCTGGCCCGAGAAGGGCGCCGACGCCGACGAGACGTCGTTGCTGGACAACATTGTGGCCGACGTGCTGCACACCGACATGCAGCGCACGGGCTTCTTTGCGTGCTCACACCCGCTGGTCAACCAGCTGCACGCCAACACGCTGTGGAGCATGCGCGGCAACTTCTTGAGCATCCCCACCGACTGCCCGCAGCGGGACGAGCGCCTGGGCTGGACGGGCGACATACAGGTGTTTTGCAACTCGGCCAGCTACCTGTACCACACGGCGGGCATGCTGGGCGACTGGCTGCAGGATCTGGCGGCCCGAGCAGCTGCTGGATGCGGACGATGGGGTGCCGCCTGTGGTGGTCCCCGACGTTTTGCAGACGCTCTGGCCGCACGCCCCGCTGGCGGTGTGGGACGACGTGGCGGTCTTGACGCCCTGGGACCTCTACCGCTCCTTTGGTGATGCCGCGTTCCTGACCCGCCAGTACGAGAGCATGGTGGCCTGGGTCGACCGTGGTGTGCCCCGCGGCGACGACGGGCTTTGGGAGCCAACGCGGCCCCAGCTCGGCGACTGGCTCGACCCGGCCGCACCGCCCGACCAGCCGCAGGAGGCGCGCACCAGCGGTGCCCTTGTGGCCGACGCCTACCTCGTGCGCGTCACGGATGTCTGGCCCAGGCCAGTGCGGTGCTGGGCAAGACCCCGGAGGCCGTCCGCTACACGGCCGACGCCGGCCGCCTGCGCGCGGCGTTCCAGCACAAGTACGTGACCCCGGCGGGTCTGCTGGTCGGCGACTCCCAGACCGGTCTGGCCCTGGCGCTGGTGTTTGACCTGCTGCCGACCGCCGCCCAGCGCGCCACGGCCGCGGCCCGTCTGGTCCATCTGGTCCAGGCCGCCCGCTTCCGCGTCGCGACGGGCTTCGCTGGCACGCCCATCATCACACACGCCCTGACGCGCGCGGGCTACCCACAAATGGCCTACCGCATGCTCCTGGAGTCCGCCCCGCCGTCCTGGATGTACCCATCACCATGGGCGCCACCACCATCTGGGAGCGCTGGGACAGCATGCGGCCCGATGGCAGCATCAACCCGGGCGAGATGACAAGCTTCAACCATTATTCGCTGGGGTCCGTCGTGCACTGGCTGCACGAGAGCGTCGCCGGTGTGCGCTGTCTGACACCGGTTTGGCACGAGTTTGCCGTCAGCCCCATCCCGGGTGGCACCATCACGTCGGCCGAGGCCGCCTACGAGACGGCCTATGGTCGCGTGGAGGCCGCGTGGTCCATCTCTGGCGAGGACAACTTTGTCTTGGATGTACTCGTGCCCGCCAACACCCGCGCCCAAGTCATTCTCCCCCACGAGCGCGGCGATAAGGATGTGACGGCGCCCGCCGAGGCCAAGGACCTGGGCCGGTGGGTAGGCAGCGGGCGGCACCACTTTGTGAGCCAGTGGAGCAGTCGGACGGCGTGGCCGCCGGCGCCGATCAAGGGTCTGTTTGATTTGGAGGAGGAGAAGAGCACCTTTGTCTAAAAAGAGTACGAGGTGCGAAGCACAGAGGACGAGGTAGTCGAGAGGAGGACCACAAAGTGCGACGACGACGACGACAAGATTGTTGATGGCAATGAGGCCCTTTTTTTTCTTCTTCTAGTCGCCCAGCATGCCCGCCGTGTTGTACAGGCAGCTGGCCGAGTGGAAAAACACCTGGAGTCATCTGGGAGCCGTCTTATGTGGTACCGGATTTTACATCAAATGCCCAGCATGCTGTGACTTATCGAAGAATCCCATCGACACACCCTGCCTTGTTGTCGTTGTGGCAGGCCGTTTCCTTTTTCCCTGCCGTCCAACATTTCCAAGGAACGTTGAACATATTCTTGTCCCCTTTGGTCTTGACGTCTCGTCGAGGCGCCCTGGTTCGTACTGCTAATAGTTTGTCCCTGCCCCTTGAACGTTGTGAAAATACGTTGTACCAACAACTGGTATCACTGGCGATTTCGCCGTCGTACCCCGAATATAATGCCACAACCGATGAAGCATCTTCCACGTACGGCCATAGATACAGGAGAACACCGGATCCCGTCCGCTCTCCGTTAGTTAACCCTGTAATCGGCGGATTAGTAGTTGGGTCGGTGACGACCAGCGAATACCCGCTGCTGTACGTTTCTTATTTTATTTTTAGATATTTTTCGTATTAAACTCTATGCCGATTTCGACACATATTTTTTACTTAACCTTTCATGCTTAATCCAGTGTCTTGCTTTCGACATCCCTCGAGTTCTGTGCTCACCCTATCATAAATCGCAGGATAGGGACTTCAGCAGATGGCAGATACTCTGAAGTAAATACACCGAGCTATAACCGAGCTATATTCCATTTTGTTTCTTTGACCTTAAAGTCTTCACCTTCGATATCTCATGTGTCAGAATCAAAGCAAAGGAGCAATTATTTTTACGTGCTGCTATTCATAGTAGCACTGACTCAGCTCCAAGCAGGCAGCAGCTGGCACCTGACAGCCGGTACCTGACAGCTGGCGTAGAGCATGGGGCTCAAACGATTTATGACGTCATGCTACAGCAAAGGTTGTGGCGGGACAACGGCCACTGTAATCGTAACAAAGGGAACCTTTAAAGGCAGTCATTTCGTATTCATCCAAAAAAGTACCACGTACTCCGTACATCCCCATTTTATCAACTGAACCAAGGCAAAGCTGCCTCGAAAAACTCCCAAAATTAGCACCATGTCCAAGTCCAATTTCCTCGACGACCTCACCACCGGCCTCAAGGGCATCCGCGGCGCCGGCGACGCCCTGCGCGGCGAGCTGATGGAGGCCGTCGACCATGCCTTTGACAACAACTCGAGCGACCCCACGACGGCCGCCGACATCAACAAGAACCACGCATTGGCCGAAAAGGGCAGGGCCGACATGCAGGCGGCAGACGACATGATGGCGCGGCACGAGCAGGCGCACCGCGAGAAGCGGGCGGCCAAGGCGGGCGGCGTGGCCAACACCGGCGTGGCCAGCCCAGGCACCGCAGAGACGGGTGCAGCCGGAGAGGCATTCAAAAACAGCGGCGCCGAGACGGGTGCTGCACCGGTGGCCACCCACGAATCGACTGCCGATGCATACGACGGCGGTGCAGCCGCGTCAGCAACGACAGCAACGGCAAACACGGCGGCAGCAGGGCAGGTGCCCGTTGGACGTACGGAGGCACAGACCGGAGCACCAGTAACCGGGACAGAAGGCACAGCATCTGCGGGTTACGGTGCTGGGCGTTCTGTGGCATGAGCGTACGATGAGACTCGTCGGTACAGACACGCTTAGGCGTGTTGTTGCTGCCGGATCTTCCATTGTCATGGCATCATAGCTTGGAGCTAAGCTTTCAAAGAATAAGTGGGGCATGGCTGTCTGTCAGAACCGTCCGGGCTGCCAAGCGTCCCGAGAGCACCGGGCTGAGCCACCTGTGGCGCTACGACTACAAGAAGCTTTCCAGCGGCAACAACACCTCCGGACTCGACTTTGGGAAACGCCATGCTTTTGGCTCATGGTTAAAGCTTTGAAATTGGCTGGCTGGATTGGCATCAGAACTTTTGTTGAGCTTTGTTATTCATCGTTATTTAATTACACATAGGCACGTAGACAGATAGGTTATTTTGAAGCTGCCCCTAACCATATTGTTTGTCCTGTGATAAAGAAGAAACACCTCGTAAAGAAAGGCACATCCTCCCCTCGAGGCCTACTACAACTGTCATTACGTCCGTGTGCGAGTCATCTTTATCAAGGAAATTTCGTGGCGGATAAGATGCTTGTGCTTTGACTCTGTTTGGCCCGGCGTGGCAAAGAAACGCCTTTTTCGTTATTTTGCCAAATTGGGCAGTTATGTTACTTGAATGCTATGTCCATGTTGAGCATAGAAGGGACGAAGATGCCATTGCCATGCTACCATTTTTAATAGCCTTTTTTCTTCTACCGTGCAGAGTTTTATCAACGAGCTTGGTTTACTGTATCAAATGATTGATACATGTCAAATCAATGTTAACAACGGGAAAAGCTTAAACATAGACGACTGGGTAGACAGCGTAATCCGTGCGCACAATGCCAAAATGCCTATATTCAAAAGGACCATGCACATCTTTGATTGTTTCTGGATGTTGATGTTTTGTGTCATTAATTGGAAAAAATTGGCAGTCTCCAACAGACAAAAACAAAACGGGTGGTGCCATAGAAAGGAGACAGTAAACGCAGCCCTCGCCTAGATCGCGCTCTCCTTGTCTCGTCATCACGATTCTTCTGCATCTCAGAGCTGTCCTCTTTCGTGCCTCGGATCGTTCTGACCCTTTATAACTTTTATGTAAATTTACTCTCGTGGTCCACCTCCCCTGTCCCAGAGCTGCCGTTGGCTTCTGTGCCAAGGTATCTTTGTTCGTCCTTCCGCACACAATCGTCTGATTTTGTCCTTTGTGTTGAGGGATGCGCCAATGCAGCCACACCGCACCACTGCATGAGAAGAGGCTGGGGTCAAGTGGGTGAAGCAGCGTGTGTCTTTCACGTAAACGTTGGTAGAACAACTCAGTGTACAAAAAAGGAAGGATGATACAGCAAGAGGTGCATTTCGTTTTTTTGGGGGGGGCGACAGTTGGGTAACCATCTCGTACCAGTTGTGTGCTGATCTGGACGATAACTTTGGAATCACCACGTGGCGAAGTCGTGGTGAAGGCCTTTCCCCAAAGAGGAGGAAAAATCAACGTGGGGAATCCAAACCGAGAAATTGAGAGACGGGGGCGAAGCAAGACACCACGAAAGACAGACTTGATCACCGCGAAGATCGGCTGTACCTAGGGCCCCTTTTTGCTTTTTGCAGTGAGCAACAAGCTTGACAAGCTTGACATGCTGTCGATACTGCAACCAATAGGAGTAGACGTTAATATGGAGACAAGATTGTCCAATGCTTGTCGGTCGTGCCTGTCGAGCTGTTTAATCATCGTGTGGGTTCTCCATACTCAGGGTCTCCATCATCCCCATCATCCCCATCTTACTCGACATCTTGCTGTCTGCGGCCAGCATCTTGTGCCCACTTTTGAGTTACGATCTATCCGGCCCTTTGTCCTTTTCGTCCCTTTGTCTTCCTTATTCTCTCACGCGTCTCGTCTTTTTTCGTCCCTTTAAGTCAGTCCGGGATTTCGCAGACATTTTTGCCTCCGAGTCGTGGATTTTTTTTGTTCGTTTTTAGTTTCTGTTTCTCCTTGCTCCTCTTTTTCTGACACGCATCTCGCGTCTTTTGCCGTCTCCTCTCCTTGATGTCAGAAGCAGGTATATGACTGTTGACTGCACAGCATCTCGGACACCCACCTCGGACTGGCGATGGCAGGTGCGTTCGT
Source organism: Sporothrix protearum (assembly GCA_016097115.2). NCBI lineage: Eukaryota > Fungi > Ascomycota > Sordariomycetes > Ophiostomatales > Ophiostomataceae > Sporothrix > Sporothrix protearum. Next base: position 17,480 of record JADMNH010000008.1, read on the forward strand.
TCGTAGCTTGCACCCGAGGATTTTCCCTCGTAGAGCACGATCTTCTTCCATTCACAGGCTGGCAATTTCAGCGGGCAATTTATAACAAGCGCTCGACGGCACCCTGTTGGTATTGAGCATGTGATCTACGTAGGTACAACTGCGGTGTCCTCATTACGCGCCGAAGAAAATATGAAATGAAAAATGGTACAATAAATCAAGTAACTGCGGCATCCTAGCGGTACCCAACACCATCCAACACCATCCAACGGCATCAATAGGCAGCCAAGAGGTGCCCAAAAAGCAACCCTGCCGGTATTGCTGGCGCCCAACCATCCAGTGGCATCCAGTGTCATTCAGTCTACGTCCCCCGCTCATCACAGTTTTGATTGCTTTTCTGTTACTTGCAGTTGGTTTAGGCCGAAAGGGCGAGACAATGCACGAGTTCTGGCAAAAAGGCACCGAGGCTTGTGTGTCAACCAAGTCATTGAACGTGTTCGTACCCGAGACACCCATGAATCGTCAGTCCGTCCCCCCAGCGGCATTCCGGCGGGCCGTTGGTATCTTTGCAAGGCCACTCGGGACAGTGCAGCGCGATGATGGTGTCGAGGGTGTGGACATTCCCATGGATTAGTATTGCACGGAGCAACGGTCAAGTGACTCGACCTTATCCATTTCAAGGATTCATTCATTGCCTGTCACTTTGCCTGCCTCGACCTGCCAATGGGCCTCCTGACAACTGGGGTATTGTTGGTTTCTTGGTTTCTTGGTTGGGTGCATGTGAAGATGGAGTCGGACACGAATAAAAAAAGTAATGATGTGCGTTTAGAGAAGCGACATGCCCAAAAAGCGTGTATTTGCAAAGACACGTGATCGCAAGCTTTACTCGGTAATCTCTTGCGCAGGAAACGCGCGGGATACGGAAAGGTATCAATGACGTTCTGCATTACTCCATTTACAGCGGCATTGCTTATTCCACAAGACATTCTCGTACGAATATCAGCGAGCCCGTTGCGAGAATAGGTGACAGATTTGACAATATGGGGTACTTAGCGCCAAAGAAGGGGGGAAATACAAGAGAGAATACAAGGAAGTCTCAGAGAAGTGAGAGCTTAAGACGGAGCTGAAAGGTTCAGAATACACAAACATCGTTAAAGTCCATACTCGGCTTATGAGGCTCCTAAAAGGGCCCCAAAAGCCCTAAAGGACCCAGTAAAAAAGAGTCTCACAGACATCAGATGGCACGCAAGCGCCATGGCAAAACGTGTGCAAGAGACACCATGGGCCACCCCAGACCGCGAGACTAAATCTTACATTGGTCCGGTGGTTCCCCCGACGCCCGTGGCTTCAATGACTCCAGTGGGACAGACTGCACTGGCTGCACTGAGGCCTGACAAGGCTAATCCCCGCATCGGCCGCACTACGGCCTTTTACATCCTCCCGGCGCAACCATCCCGCAAAGGGAAGGTCTGAGCAAGCTCCTTACCCACCTCATCCACTTCCCCGCGGGCCTCCCAAATGAGACGCCTCCTCTCCCACACTTCTTTCTCCACGACTCTCAGACCGTGAGGAGAGCAAACTGGAGAGCAAACTGGAGAGGAGACTAGAAGACGACCTCACTAGGACCCGGCTAGCATACGAAGGTGGTCATTTGGACGCTACGTTACCAGGTATTTCTCTCCACATGGGGTTTTGGGTTGTCTGAGATTATTTCTTTTTCTTCGAAGGCCGATGCTGACTTGCCTTTGTTAATTCCTGGTATGGAATCTTCTCCTTGTTCTCTACACGAGCTTCACGACTGTCAGAATCCTGTATTTCTTACTCATTTTACAGACGATTAGAGACGAAACTACCCCGAAGCCACCCCCCCCCCCCCCTCTCCTTCCCCAGGACACTTAATTTTATCTGCTGATCTCTTTCGTTGCTTGTTTTGGTGGACTCTTCAACTCAATTTTTTGGTTAGTGTTCGACACTACTCGTGTTCTTTGTTTGTCCAGTCTTACGGTTGCAGCAGAGAGTCTCACGACCGACCCGGACCTCGTACGCGCTCGGCTTCAAGTCTCATTTGGGACAAAATCCGTCCAAACGAAAAAGCTACACGCGCGAGAGCGACAGGTGAGTTGGAAAAAAATGACTGGAAACAACGCTCAAGCACACAAACCCTAGTCAGACATTCCGTCCTCGATACTCGTTAGAGTGGTACTTGCAGGAGTACATGCAGATGTACAGCGAGTCCCGCCAATGTTTCCTTGCTCCGCAACGTCATGGTGGAGAGATGGAGGGACTTTGTGGAGATGATGGAGGACTGAGAGACTGGAGAACGATGAGGACGATACCACACTCCCCCAAAAATGGAGAAAAATGCAAACAATTATGCACCTATCAAAGCGCTTGGCCCCCGAGCCCCATCTGATATACGACGTCTCGATGTATCGTCCTTTTGCTTTTTTGTATTTTTCTTGTTGTATTTTCCTTTTGCCTCACCACAGACGCCCAAATCAATCCAGGCCTGCCAATCGTTCCCGGGTATCCCACTTTTGGCCGGGTATCCCACCTTGTCTTACTGGAAAGAGGAGGTGAGAAGTACTCCGCAAACTGAACTTTACGTTTCCGTTGCCCATGGGGTCGCACATTGGGGGATGAAGGTACAAGCCCTATGTACTCTATTTGCCTCTATTTTTGCAATAGGATCACACGCAGACCACGAGGGGTCACGAACCAACAAGGACCATTCGGCGGGAGATGCACCGACCTAACCCCTGCAGCCAATCACGCAAAGCTCATCTCCAGACCTTGGGACTCATCAAGGGAGGCAAAAACACATCAGAAGAGGAGTTCAAAGGAGTTTCAGAAGTCAGGGAAGAGGGGCTCCGCTGTGCGATGCGATACGATGCGATGCTGGGTCACCACGCCAGCACGCGCCACCCGGGAAAACGCCCCCAACGAGCGGGATGGAGCTGGGGAACCCAAGAAAGATGACAGAAACGGCGAAAAAAAAAGTCAAAATTCAAGCTGGCAAGGTCCGGGGGGAATAACTTCCATGGTACTCATTCTTTAGTGCTACCGCTGCTCGTACTCCTCGCGGATGCAATCATCTCAGATCATCGTACCGAGCGGCAAAAGACTTAAAAGACCCCAACCGCGCCTGCTATTTGCCGCGTCCCACGTTTTACTATTTTCTTTCCTTTCCCCTCCTCCTTTCCCTTCCCTTCTTTTGTTTCTCAGGTCTCGACACTCGGGAATTCAAAACATCACATACTCTCGCAGAAGAAAAGCAAACCGCCCATCATGAGCACCGTCCACTCAGAGAAGCCGCCCGGCGTGACGGAAATCGAGGCTCAGCCCTCCAACAACCAGGGCCCTGTCTACGATGACAACGAGAAGGCCAATTACAACCGGACAGGTGCCATCGATGCCGAACAGCAGGAGCACGATATGACCGTGCTGCAGGCTGTCCGGGCCTACCCCGCGGCCTCGTTCTGGGCGTTCGTCATGTCTTGCACGATTGTACGTTTCTCTCAATGATGCACATGCATTTTATGTGAGGCTTCTTGGCTTTATTTGACAACGTCCCCACTAACACGCGAAATTCAGATTATGGAATCGTACTGCGTGTTTCTGATGGGCCAGTTTGTCGCTACCGCTCGTTTCTGCCACGACTTTGGTGTCAAGAGCAATGTCACCGGCGAATGGATCATTGTTGCTTCGTGGCAGTCCGCCTTCCAGTGCTCTGGTCCTGTCGGTGCCTTTATTGGTGTCTTTATTGCTGGTCCCATCACGTCATGGATCGGTTACCGCTGGGCCACCATCGGCGGCCTGATGGCCCTCAACGCCTTCATCTTCATTTTCTACTTTGGTAACAGCCAAGGCATGTTCTTCGCCGCGCAGATTCTCGAGGGCATTCCCTGGGGCATCTTCATCGCCAACGCCCCTGCCTACTGTGCCGAGATTGTGCCTCTGCGCCTGCGCGCCCCGGCCACCCAAATGCTCCAGCTCTTCTGGGCTGTCGGCTCCATCATTGTCGGCGGCATCACCTACCACTACCAGTCCCTGGACAGCCCCGCTGCCTACCGTGTTCCCATTGCCCTGCAGTGGATGTTCCCCACCCCTCTGGCCATCCTGCTCTTCATTGCTCCCGAGTCGCCCTGGTGGCTGGTGCGCAAGGGCCGTTTTGAGGAGGCGGTCAAGGTCGTGCGCCGTCTCGGCCGTGCCAACACTGGCGAGAAACCCGAGGACGCCGTCGCCATGATGAAGCGTACCATTGACCTCGAGAAGACGGAGACCAAGCCCAGCCTGGTCGAGCTCTGGAAGGGCACCGATCTGTACCGTACGCTGATTGTCTGCGGTGTCTACGCCTCGCAGAACTTGACTGGCAACCTGATTGCCAACCAGGCCGTCTTCTTCTTCAAGCAGGCCGGCATGGCCGACAACACGGCGTTCGCTCTGGGTCTCATTACGTCGGCTCTCCAGTGGATCTTTGTCATGATTTCGTGGATCCTCACCACCTACCTGGGCCGCCGCACCATCTACGTCTACGGCCAGTTCATCAACTGCGCGTTCCTGGTCGCCCTCGGTATTGCCGCCTCTGTCGGCACCAGCACGGCCACCAGCAACGCCCAGGCCTCGCTGGGCCTCATTGTGTCGGTCCTCTTCTGTTTGGGCCCGGCCCCGGCCTCGTGGGTCATCATCGGCGAGACGCCCTCGGTTCGTCTCCGTCCGCTAACCACGGGTGTCGGCCGCGGCGCCTACTACCTCGTCAACATTCCTTGCATCTTCCTGGCCAGCTACATGCTCAACTCCGACAAGTGGAACCTGGGCGGCAAGTCCGGCTACATCTGGGCCGGCACCGCCCTGTTCTGCTCCGTCCTCTCGTGGCTCTACATTCCGGAGATGAAAGACCGCTCCTTCCGTGAGATTGACATTCTCTTCACCCGCAAGGTCCCGGCCCGCAAGTGGAAGAAGACTGTGGTCGACATCCGCGACGACGAGTAAGCAGCGGGCTTTCAATCTCTCCGAACCGTTTGCGTGTCACATTTTTGTGCTTGGTTTCGTTTATAATACAGAATGCACGCTCCCAGAGTCCCTGGTATATTTGGTGGCCCGCTACGATAATACGCCGGGATTCCTTCCTAGCGCCCTTTCGGGGGGGCCATGAAAGCGGGTAGTGGATCGGTGCGGGTGTGAAAGGAAAGGGAGGTGAAGTCTCCTACCCCCAAAAAACCATGCATATATATATCAATTATTTCTATGTGTGTGGGTGGTATTTAAACTGTCAAAGTTGTACTTCATTCAAATATTCTATTTGCGATACCTGTTCAGCGACCATCCTCAAGACAACTTCAACAAGTTTGATGATTCCATTTTCGGTCGGACCCATTTAAAGTGATAAGTACTGGTGGCCTCGGACTTGCACTCAGAACGGCAAGCTTTTCTTATACAGTCAGTCTCAAACAGTTTTCAGTCTATACACTCTGCACACAATGGGCTTCATGTCACGGGTCGTCCCGCGCGGCGTATTCTTTCAGTCTCTCTTCCGGTCTTCATACACATACCCTGTCAGCGAGGATCTGCTTAGCTCCGCGACCTTCAAATTCGTCAACCCACGACAACATATCATCAAAACCGACAGAGTCTCTCAGCTTATTCCTGCCAAGCTGGTGGCGTCGTTGAGCGATGAAGAAATTCTGGCTCTGTTCACACACTGGCTTCTTCGGCGGCTTCGTCTTTCGCGTTGAAAGCTGGCTGTTGAGAGTCTGGGGCGCGCGCTATTTGCCCGCGAGATATACGGGTGGGCTACCCTTCTGTTTGCTGATGGATGACTGTTTAGAGGTGAAACTGAGTGTTTATTAACAAAACCTGCCAGGCTTCCGTGCTGATGCACAGGCCATTGTCGTCCGTAGACCAGCAGCCATTCCCCGCCAGCGGCTCCTCCCAGTCGGCAGTCTGTTCTTCAATTCCTTCCTGCTGGTGGACAAGCACAGCGCCGAGCCAGCTGAAGAGCCGTCGGGCACTGATGCGACTGTCAGCTCGTACGTGGACTATGGATTCGGGTCCGACGAGGCCCGGTTTGCTGGCTGCCAGCGCTTCCGTGTGACAAGACTGCCGGTAGTGTCGAAAACGAGCGAGGCACAAGTCCGTATTGACCTTGAGCACTTCCGCTGCAACCCGCAACAAAACATCCCTTCAGTGGCAGAGCCCATCCGATGGTTCCATTTCCTCTATGCCAAGTCGCTCTTTGCAAACGGCATCCAGGCAATATTGAAACGCTAGTTCGCATTACTTACGGTTACACCTGTTCTTTAATCATATTTAGACTCGTCTTCTTAAAAGCGTGCATTGTATACTTTAGCCATGATATCCCAACTCATTGTAAATTTATTATCAATTTTACGAAATGGCCAATATTCTAAAAGAAATATATAAGGCCAACGAAATTGTTTTGAATTTATTTTCATATAAAACAGGGAAGAAAATAAGACTTGAGTTGAAATCTCACAAGTTCGTAAGTAACAAAAACAGTAGACGAGTAAATTGACGTAAAATTTACACTGTTAATTGCAAACAAAACACTACCCAAGAGCAGACACATTCAAGCAATCTCTGGAGATAAATCCAACAAAAAGTGATGAACACCATGCAACAGTTCCATCTCATCTTTCTGGAAGCAAATTGGTACGTTCAAACCTATGATGAAGCATCACGTGCAAGCTCTCTGACCGTTAAGACCCACTAGCGATGATTAGTCATCTTAGCTCTGCCCAATCCAGGAACCAGAACGCTACCCGACCGAAACGCCAGAGGGGCAATCGGCGGTGATGGTTGGCGGGCAAAAAACATAGGAGGCTTGGGTGACCTCCTCCTCTGACGACACCGCCGCGTTTGCGTCATATCGTGTTCCACAACCGCGCTTCACGCTACTCTGCGATATCGACAAGCAGCGACACATTCTTGAGCAATTACTGTCACTCTGGCTCTCCAGCTGCCATCGCCAGCACCTCACTTTCTCTTCACGCTTTCTCTTCACCCCTTTCAGGGCACGACACTTGCACACACAACTGGTGTATCTGAGGGTTCGACAAACGGTTGACGAGAACTTACCTCCGCCTCACCTCACCCAACATTGTATCCGACTTCCTTACCTCGAAACCGGCGACCATTACCCCGTTTCACTCCTAGACGGGCCCCGGGGACCGTCGCACAACCCCCCATCCCCCCCTCTCCCCGGCACCACAATGGCTCAATCTCTCACGGGCCGGCAGGCAGAAGAACTGTACGGATCATAACTCGGGACAGAGCAGTGCTCACACAATTGTCCTGGATGCGCTGTGTAGCTGACAGAAGTTTTTACAGTCACAAATCTATCATTGCATACCTGGAGGCACACGCGCTACCAAACGCGGCAAACGCACTGCGAACAGAAACCCAGCTCGGCGAAGATGTTTTGGACGCGGCCACAACGAAGAAATACGAGACGCTGTTAGAGAAGAAATGGACAAGTGTTGTGCGGTTACAAAAAAAGGTGAGATGCGCCACGGACTCGTACCTGGCACAGCTGCCGTACTGTCTCAACTGCTGACACGCCCAGATCATGGACCTGGAGTCCCGCAATTCCGCCCTGCAATCTGAACTCGACTCTCTCACCCCCGATTCCCTCTCGAAACGCAACAAAGACCCAGCCTCCTGGCTGCCCAAGGCGCCGCCACGATACACCCTCGAGTCCCACCGCGGCGCCATCAACTGCATCGCCTTCCACCCCGTCTTCTCGTCCGTCGCCACGGGCTCCGACGACTACACCATCAAGATCTGGGACTGGGAGGTCGGCGAGCTCGAGCGCACCGTCAAGGCCCACACCCGCGCCGTGCTCGATGTCGACTTTGGTGGGCCGCGCGGCAACATTTTGATGGCCTCGTGCAGCTCTGATCTGACCATCAAGATCTGGGACCCGCTCGGGGACTACAAGAACATCCGCACCCTGGCGGGCCACGACCACAGCGTGAGTGCTGTGCGGTTCATCCCCGCGACGGGCAACTGGCTCGTCAGCGCCAGCCGCGACCACACCCTCAAGATCTGGGACGTCAACACAGGGTTCTGTCTGCAGACGCTGCAGGGCCACACCGCCTGGGTGCGCGATGTTGCGCCGACCTACGACGGCCGGTACCTCGTGTCCACGGGCGACGACATGACGGCCCGGCTCTGGGACATCTCGTCGAGCCCGCGCGCCGAGGCCAAGGCCACCATGATTGGCCACGAGCACTACAACGAGTGCTGCGCGGTCGCACCGCCGTCGGCGTACCCGCACCTGGCCGCGCTGGCGGGCCTCAAGCGGCCACCACCGGCCACGAGCGCGGCCGAGTTCCTGGCGACGGGCTCGCGTGACAAGACGATCAAGCTGTGGGATGCACGCGGCATCTGCCTGCGGACGTTGGTGGGCCACGACAACTGGATCCGCGCGATCGTGTTCCACCCGGGCGGCAAGTACCTGCTGTCTGTCTCCGACGACAAGACACTGCGCTGCTGGGATCTGAGCCAGGAGGGCAAGTGTACGCGTGTGCTGCCGGCGCACGAGCAGTTCATTTCGTGTCTGCGGTGGGCCCCTGGTATTCCCAAGGGCCCGGCCATCGAGGACAGCAACGGTGCAGGCCCACCCAACGGCGAGAGCAACGGTGGCGGCACTCCCAATGGAAAGTCCGGGGCAGCAGGTGCAGCCGCGTTGGGCCCGGAGACGCAAATACGGTGCCTGATTGCCACCGGAAGCATAGACATGACGCTCAAGATCTTTGCCAATTAGACGACAGACTACAGGTGACACCAGCCACGCCGGGCACACCAGCCATACAGTCGCACAGAAACCCGCACACACCACCAAACACACAACAAGCAGGCACCACTCTGATATGGACTTATTGCTCATGAACACAAAAAGGCCGGTGTCTTTACACTGCTGTACAGTTCGATGTGGCATGAGGATGGGGAAGGATGGGTGCAGCAAGAACAAGAAAGGCCTTGAAGCGGGTGGCTCTCAAGTCGAGGTAACGGCCTACACAGGACCCCCAAAAAAGAATATGAGCATATGATGTTTCACGCAGGACATTGGACATGATAAAAAGACTTATTTTTGACAAGAAAAGAAAGCAAATATTTTATTTCTTGTTCGCAAGTATCATGTCGTGAATCGGAGAAATGTACGAATTTCGTAAACGCGTAATTGTCGCCTGTCTGCATTGTATTTTGACTCCTGTCCATTTCACCGAGTCGAGACGTCTGCGAGGAGTAGTCGCGTGCTCCACTTCAGCCCACACCCAAATTGACTGCTGGAAACGGCCTCTTCCTTAAACCGTCGAACACACCTTCACCTATTTCTATTTCCCGGCATAACATAGTGTCTCAGCTTTGCAGGACACCGGGTCCAGATGCATCTTGTCAACAAATTGTGGCAGGCACAACGACACCACTGGGAGCACGAGTACTACTTCATATTACACACTGGGAAAGAGTCAGCGCGGCTGAGAATTGGCTGTGAAAAATTGTTCAAGGTACGCCGGGCAGCATCGAAAGCTGTGGCAAAGGAGACAGGACGTTGATGGCCTGCGGTCTTCTTAATATCGGTGATTCGTCCCGTGCGTCTGGTTCCTGTCCCGGTTCCTCGCTTATTCGTCCTTATCGCACTTTTCGTATTCCTTGAAAACGCCGAGAAAAAGTTTGAAAAAGAATTGCGCGTTCTAATCCAGAACGGAGTCAAAATAACGAAAACAGAAAAGAGGGAAGTCCACAAAAGTGTCGTGGAAATGCAATCGGCCGGTGGCAAAGCCGATGGCGCTACGTCGTACACCATTCTGTCCCGAGCTCTCGCACCACAAATGATACTGAGACTGAATCGAGGTAGCTCCTTCCCCTACTTGCATAAACAAACGATATCTGAGAAAGCGCTAGTCAGGGGCTCTCTCCTTTCCAGAGGCAAGTATGCGTGCTGGGGGCGTGTTAGTCGGGAAGGAGCCGTCGACGGTCGGACGACATCGCAAGATACGCCGCACCGATTTCTGGTGACCGTTTTGCACGTGATGATACACACACTGCGAACCTCTTCTGTTCGTGTCGTGTCTTTGTGTGTAAAATACATTTGATGGCTGCATCGTATGAAGGCGGCATACGTAGCGGCCAGTGGTATTCACATATTCCAACTGGGACTGACTCAACAGTTGGCCCTTTAAGCCTGCCTCTGACTTGGGAATGATTGCCAAGCATGGCGAGAGACTGAGTCGACGAAGTGCTACAGCATGCATCTGCAAAGAGTCCTTGTTTTCTTGGGATCAGTCTGGCCTGTGAGTAGAGCATCTCCGACTAGCTATCTTCACCGTGTGGAAACGGACGCGTGGTCCCACTGGCCTCGAGTGCCCCTACCGTATCGAGACGTTACTGTGCCTCGCTGCTTCCTCGAATGATCTGAACCTGTAGCTGCCGTATTGGAAATCAAGTTAGGAATTCTGTCTCCCTTTGCTTATTTACATATTTCTCTTTCCTCTTGTTATAGTTGTCTGGCAAAGATCCCCGTCTCTTGTTTCCTTCTTGTACATCACGCGACAGGGAACAATGCGTCGTTCTCCCATGGCCTCCCCTTCTCTTTCCTTCTCACGATCTTCAGACCTCTCGTCGGGTCATGTTTTGATTTTGCTCTTTTCCACAGGTGGATGTCCCCTCAATCTTCCACCCAGCTCTGTTCTCTTTCGGTTCAAGATCACGATCATACGTACTAAAGCCACCCTCCACCCGTTCTCCCACCTATTTCTTTCTGGGCACCGGTCGACATAGTATCAGGCAACTTGTCGGTTGCTCAACGGCAGCTCCCGTGGCTGTCTGCCCTACGATACAAAATGTCGAGAGCGTCGATGGAGCCGCCTTCACAATGGCGGAGCGAGCACATCTGGAAGATGCCAGACGAGGTCGAGCCGGTGGTGGGTTATTTGCGCCCTCGGCGAATCATAGCCATGCACTCATCTCAGTCTAACAACTGCTTTTGTATTCTTAGCTCATCGTCACCATCCTCCTCATCGCAATGTTCGTCACGAGACGAAAGAACTACTCGGTCTTCATCAGACGCCCGACCGACCCCGCCCGATGCCAGTGCGCGCGCCGTCAAGAACCACCACTAAGATGCAAGACCCCATCGGAGCACAGTACTTCAATTGTCCATGGCTCTTTCTCTCCAACGCCCGCACCGTCCCATTACCGAGCTCACCTACAGTCTGCATCCACGACGGCAAGCGAATGGATTACCCCGTCAAACATCGACGCGTTTTCGGTACTTGGACGGTCCGCACACCCAATACCTCCCGCTTCGTTGACAACCTGCACAGCCGTATCCTGGTCAAGTTTCCCTTCCTCGTGGAGATATGCTACTGGGCTATTTCATTCTTTTTCTACCGCCTCACTGGGGTCATGGCACAAATCTACTATGGCGGCACACAGGGACTCTGGGATGCCGCGCAAGGGCACGGCGTTGGTATACTCAAGCTTGAATCGTGGTTTTTTGGCCTAGACAGGGCTGCTGGCAGGGAACGTTGGGCCGAGTACCGCATCCAACGATGGTATCTCACTGGCGCCGATGGCGGCGACTTCCGCGGGCTTTGGCTGACGATCCTGGACCGTGGCTACTCTCTTATTCACATACCCGGTACCGTTGGGTATGTTTCCTTCTCTCGCTTGTACAGTTTCCAGTCCAGTCGGCTCTTTACCTACAACTCTTCCCGACTAACTGAACACCACAGCTTTATTGCCTTCTACTACTGGTATGCGCCCAGCTTCAATCGATTTGCGACAGTCCGCCGAACGATGACGCTCCTAAATATGTGCGCGTTCCTCGTCTTTTTGCTTTACCCGACCATGCCCCCCCGATTCTTACCTGCCGAGTTTGGCTTTGTCGACACCGTCAATGCCGAGGACGCACAGAGTGTATGGATGAGCGGCCAATATGTCAACAAGCTGGCAGCGATGCCAAGCATGCATTTTGGTTATGCATTCGCAATTGGCTGCGTCTTTGTGTACGAGTCCGGATTCCCGCAACAAGTCACCCCTCGAAGCAAATGGCATTCTGTGTTCGATACCGACGAAAACAACACTGACATTGTCACCGACGAACGGAACGATGACGGCTTGCCGGCCAGCATTGCATCGCACAGACCACGTCGTCCACGGCTTGGCCGGACACGGCCCGTTCTTTCTCGGAGCATTTTCCTCTTTTTCGGTATTTTCTATCCGCTTTGGATTCTGCTTACGATCGTGGCCACCGCCAACCACTACTTTCTGGATGCACTTGCAGCGGCCGTGTGCGCCCTGGTGGCCTTCCTCTGCAACCGGGTGCTTCTCAACTTTTGCCCTCTGGAAGACTGGCTTTTGTGGTTGCTGCGCCTGGACAAGCCTCCACCGACGACCGGCTGGCTACAGCGGAAGCTCGGCAGCCCAGCATAGTGTACGAGCGCCCAGACCCTCGCCGGCCGTCTGGTCCCGCATTGCATTGCCTTGTCTTTCTTGCCGGTTCTCGTTATTGATGTTGTATGTTTGAACCCGCATTATTTGACTTTATCACTTTGTTCGCTTGCGCTCGTGGGAATGGTGTCGTTTTTTACTTCCCACCGTGTTCGTGGACGCAAGAAGGTGCGATTTCTGCTGTAAGGGTTCCAAGCCGATCTTATTCTTTTCTGTCATCTTTTTCTTGTCACCGCTTTGGTTGCAAGTGGCTTTAGGTTGACACAGCCCATCAGGGTCATTCTCCTTCGGTTTGGGCTTTCACCTTTGCGTTCACAAGTATATCTCATTATTTTTTATTGCGATACATATATATATGTCTCTTTTTTGGGGGCCTTCTTCTTCTTTGCCGGGCTGAGCATTTTGAATAAATAGTATTTTTCCCTGTTGATATGGCGTATCGCCACGTGATCCTTTGTAAGATGTTTCGATAAGAGGGCTGCCCATAGCAACCGATAAGTGGTGCCGGCGCAACTTTTGAGAGTGGGCTGTGAGGGTGGATGCGGGAGAGGGCGCTACTGCAGGTCCTTGTTCGTCTGACACTCACTGTCGTCTTTTGTCTCTCGTGCCGTTTCCTTTGTTCTTTGTTGCCAGCCGTCGTTTTATCCTTTCTTTTTATTTTTTTATTTCTCACTTTAAACATTCCTTTTCTTGTCGCAATTGACTGTTTGCCGTCCGTCAATTCTGCAGCTAGCCCAGCAGGATCGTCCGCTCGTTTCGACCCTTTTGCGTTTTCGAGTCCCGATCGCCAATCGGGCGCATCCTTGTCGCATTTTTCATCCTCATCGATTTGACCTCCTTATCCGAGTCGCCTTCCTTCCTCATTCGCACGCAACCAGCTTTGCCTCTCCGACAAACCAGACACACACACCTCTATCCCGTACGAAAATGTCCTTCAACGAGGACCCCGAAGAGACCGGCGCCGCCGTGGCCGCTGACGACGTCGACATGGCCGAGGCCGCGGCCGACGAGCAGGTCGGCGGCGAGGCCGCTGCTGCTGCTGCTGAGGCAGGCGATGCCTCTGCGGATGCTGCCGCCGAGGGCGACGGTGACGGCGAGGGCGAGGCTGCGCGCGAGTCGTCTGCGCCGGCCGAGGTAGAGCGGGAGCCAACACCGGTGCCGACACGCACATCCTTTGCGACGTACCTGAGCAGCCCCGTGGTGACGCTGGTGGTGGGCGGCGGCGAGAGCGAAGAGAACAAGGCGAAGCTGCAGTTGCGGGCGCACCAGGGTCTGTTGACGCAGAGCCCGTACTTTGCGAAACTCTGCGCGGAGCTGGGCGATGTAAGTTTTTTCTCTTTGACCTCTCACGAGCGACGAGCGACCGAGCGAGCGAAGCGCCGCGAGGACGGAAACAACGCTAATGACGGTGTCCGATAATAGGACCGCACAATCTCCCTTCCCGACCAGAACCTCGACGCGGTCGGCTGCTTCTTGGAGTTTTTGTATACGGGCGATTACTTCCGCGCAAGCTGCCTGGCCACGCACACGCCCTGGAGCAGGACCCCTCCGTGCCGGCCGTCGACGAGACCGGCGCGCAGCTGCTCAAGCACGCCCGCATTTATACGCTGGCCGGCGTCCTCGGCATGGCCGAGCTGCAGGCCCTGGCCACGTCCAAGATCCACTGCGTCCAGTCCACCGCCCAGGGCGAGATCGCCTACGCGCGGTACGTCTACGCCTGCACCAAGCCCGACGACACCACCGTGCGCCACCCCGTGGCCAAGTTCTGGGCCATGCGCAGCCACACGCTGCGGGCCGAGGCCGAAAAGGAGTTCCAGGCGCTGTGTCTGGAGCACCCGCAGTTTGCCTACGACGTGCTTACGCGCGTGCTGGACGAGAAGCTCAAGCGGGAGCGGGACGACAAGATGTACCCGTCCGTGTCGGTGGCGTCGTCGCAGGAACGCGGCGGCAGCGGGCGCAAACGGGCGCGCAACAGCAGCAGCGTGCAGTAGACGGGCGAGTGTGATGTGGTCGTCGTCGTCGTCGTCGTCGTCGTCGTCGCCGTCGTCTTTTTTGGGCCAAGGATGCTGTATGGGTCCTTGCGCTGGAAAGCGCGCCGGCCAAGTTTTGTCGCGGCGTCAGGTTCTTTGGTTGGACGTCTTCCAATATATGCTGAACACCGTCAGTTGTACACCACGAGGGGGTGGTTTTACTGTAGCAGTATCGAGCATAGGTGGTGGTGGTTGGGCGAACTGTAGGGTACGGCGAAGCAAATGCCAAGGCGAATTCAAGGCCTGCGATGTTTCCTTGTATTTTACTCTGTCGATATGTCAGTCTTTCCTTCATTCATATCTCACTAGTTAGTGAACTCGACAGTCTTATGTTGAAAGGAAGGCGCGCCGTCATACTTGCCAACAGTGAAGTTCGGTCGTTCTTTCCTCGTTAGATGTTGTTGCCGTGGTGCCACGTCGTGAGTTTGAAAGGAGCAGGAGCGGATAGCACGACCGTCGTGGCAGTTGCTTTGGGTGCTAGGACAGGGCAGGGAAGGAAAGAGCGGCCACGATGGCGTTGCTTTGATGTCCAACGTGAAATCGCATTGTTTGGAATCAATCCTTCTGCTTCTTCCCCTTTCACTGCGCCGTCAATTTTCTTGATAACAGATACAACACATACCACGCTGTTACGACGACGACACTCGCCCATTTCAACAATTTCTTACACCGCATCATTCCAAACGCAATCATGGATAGGCCTGAAGCTCTCATAATGGCCGGGCCTTACAAGTTCTCGTACGTTGTGTCCCATCACGTTTGCTTACATGCTTGAACAGGCATCGCTGCTAACATTTCGGACCGCAGTACTATCGCACGGCTGATGATTGCTGTTTCGTCACTCAGTGCGAAGCGCTTGCTGGTGCACGACCTCACCGAAGACGAATCGGCAGTGCATGATTTGGAAAGCATCATCAAGCGGTACTTCCGTCCCGACGCGTATGGAGACGATTGGGCTGCCAGGATTTATCCCGGCGTCCTGCCCGAGCCCATCGATGACCCACTGGCCCACGACGAGGATGACACCAGCTGGGTCGCGGGATCGTACTCTACCGAAGATGAGAGGCTCTATCTGACCATGTACGACGGCGCCGTCAAGAGGTTGGCCAATCTCGACGACATGGACCCCGAAGTCAGGGAGGCGGAACTCAAGCGCATGTGCCGGGAGCGCGTCCAGCTCGCCATCCAGTGTTACTACGCGCTCAGTACGGCACACACTGCTATTGAGTTGGCAGAGAACCTGGAACAGCGGGCCAGCTGGCACTTTCTTATTAGCAGGGTAGTTGTATTTCTGACCCTTCTTTTTGCCATTTACTACTTTTACTGGGAGTGCCGGCGCGGGTGATGACGGCCATGTTGTTTTGCGTCCTGTCAACGAGGCCTCGAAACAAAAACACTGGTGCTACGGCTGATTGAGACAACGGACGAAGGACCCCAATCGAGAATGGAGCTGAATAGAAAAAGTAGAATACTGACATTGTTACTTTGAGTTGTCTAACATACTCTTTTGTTTTTCCCATTCTTTTGGTGCCGGGGACTCGGGTTTGCAAAAGGCCCAGTACGGCGGTAGCTCGTAAACAGGCGAAACAGAGAACAGAGTGCGGAAAGGCCAATGTCTCGGAAGGTTATGTCTTGGAAGACGGAATAGTTTTGATAGCACAGCTTCCAAAGTCCTCGACGGTTTTCATCGCTGAAATTTTATACATGGTCCGTAAATGCTGTAACGGTAAAAGTGGCCAAGGTGAGATGCAAAGGTTATAGAATCAGGCTATGAAGTTCACGCAATTTACATCAGAGTTGTCCTTGGCTGAAATGGGAGGGAGCTGCCTGCATCTGCTGCCGGCATCAGATGGCGTGTGCAGGACGGTGCAGTTGCAGGACGGTGCAGCGTGCGCCTCTGTGCAGTGCTGTTGCAGAACGCGTTGTAGTATCAATATCTTGTTTCAATGTCAAGTTTCAATATTCTGTTGTGTCGTTTTCGTTTCATCCTTTGGCTGCCGTTTCTCTCACACCATATGGGCTCCCTGCCCCGGCATCCTGTTGTGCATTTAAAAAAAAAAAAAAAAAAAAACTGCATTCAATGACAACACAGAGCCATGAATAGCACAAACATTGCACAGCAGATACAGGCCTGAGAGATGAAGTGATATGCACAGACAGAGAGACAGCGAGACAGAGAGACAGCGACAAAGACTGCCGATTATTGTCGACACCCACCCCTGATCCCTGTCCTCAGAAGCAGATTATGGGTGTCATCAAGCGAACAAGCATAGAGGTGTGGAAATACAGCAGAAAGGAGCTTGGCGCAACCGTCGTTGCGGCAAAACGAGGGCAAAGTCTGAGGATGAAAGAGATGCAGAAGGTTGACGGATTGCGTCCTCGTTGAAATGCGTTGTTCTAGCTCTCTCTCTCTTCTGTTGAAGTTGTTGGGCAGCTGGGCCCCTGTCTGTTCACTCTCCCCCCTGTATATCTCGTCAAATGCAGCCAATGAGACCTGAGCTGGGAGTTGACCCCAGGTGAAAGAGAGTGCATCAACAGTTATTTGGGGGAGCACCATCGACCGGCACTTTTGGACCCTGGCACCAGGGCTACCACCATGCTCTGCTGACCACTTTCGTTTTCTTCCCCCAGAACATAAATTTTGTTTGCGATCTATGCTCCCACCCTCCTCCTCCTTCGGCATGCAAGTAATGCTCCCCTTACCCGTCCGGCGCCTAGGTGAGCAAGATAACGGTGGGTGGCTGAGGTGGAGAATGAGAGTGCGAGCTGTCGTCTGTCTCTTTTTTTGTCTTGTTTCGTTTCTGGGTGCCGCCGCTGACTTGCCGCCCTTTCCCCCCTTACACACCATCCGTCTCACGTCCAGCAGCCGCACCACTTGCATATATATTGTCCCCATCCCCCGTCTACCCCGGCCTCTTCTATTCCTGGATTTCAAGGGTGCTCTCATACACTCTCTTTATTCTGCCCACCTCTCTCGCTTCATCCTTCTGTCTCGTTCCGTTCTTGCTGCGCTCGGCCGCGGTTGTACAAACGCTGTCCGAGCCAGGGTCTCCTCTGGTAGTGGTGGCCACGAGCCCCAGTCCTGCATGTATGTATTGCGTGCAGAAAGAAAAAGGCACGGTGCATACAACAGGCGACTAGGGGATCAAGAGCAAGACGGCCAACAGGGCCAACACACTTCGACAGCACATCTGGGAGACGGTGCCGACATCCAGCCAACAGATGTCCAGATGTCCAGATGTCCAGATGTCCAGATGCCCTGGCGCCCTGGCGCCCCCACTTATGTCCGTTCGCCTTCAGACCCCCTGCTCTGAGCACAGCATACAACTCCAAAGTAGTTGTGCGTTTTGTTCTTGTCTGCTCAAAATGGAAGGGGAGAGGAACCAAAAATACGAGAGCGAGTAGAGGGGAAGCGTGAAAACTAGGCGAGGTGGCGCCCCTGAACAAAAAGCGCAAGCCAGGATGGGTGAAAAGAGCTCGGTTTCCATTTTGGGGCTGTTCTGTACTCGATCCGGATGCTCTAGTCCAGGGTGGAATCCTTTTAAAGTTGTCTTTTGCTTCGCTTTCTTGACTTCCACACAGCCTGCTGGTATCCTCACCGTATGCTCGCAATGTGGGTAGTTGAAGTCGACAACCATGGAAAATGATCTCTTGGTTCCGTGTTGTCGTGTCATGTCTCTGATATGCTTTTCTTTCTGATGGGTTTTGCTTGTTTTTCTCGGACGGCTGATGCGTCATACATGTGATCCGGGGCCTGTGGATATCCGTCTTGAAAAGAATGCGTGAGGCGAGAGACAGAGATTGACACTAGCAGTATTGGACAGAAGACATAGGCAAATGTTTCCGGACACCACAACTTGATCGCTCGGCAGGTAGCGGGAAAAGGGGGCCACTTCCAAGATGTAAACACGGCCCGCGTTCCCCACCTAACAAGCAGTTTGCAGACAAACAATGGCACGACTCTATCCTCCGTCCTCGCACCTCGTTGTGCACGGCGGCCGTAATACGACGCACAGCTGGTACGATACACTGGCGACTCTGTTTTTCACCACTCATTTTATTGCAAAATCGTGACTCGCACGAAAGAATTAAGCAACGAGAAATAGTACCAAACGCGGCTCGCGAACAGAAAACACAAGCCACCATTGGCCCATGCGGTGGAAAGACGGGAAGAGTGGGAGGCGCCGTCTTCCCACTCCTGGAGCACGGGACTGGTTTGTCTTCCAAAGTGTGTTTGCTGTTTCTCTTACACATCTGATTTGGGCTAAAAATGTGTAAGGGATTTATTATCTGTCACGTTGCTCGAGAGGTTGGATAGCTGTCATATTCATGTTGTTTGAATAGACACTATGTCGATCGCTTCTTCCTTGGCCTCAAGCTTTAGCCTTATTGCAGCTACGCACATGGTGCTTAAGGTTTACGTTAAGCTTCAATTTCGGGAAGCTACCAGGCACCAAATTGCCGGAAAAGATGGATGTAAACGGGTTTCCACTTTGTCGGGACTGTAAATCGGACGTGTTGAAAAGAGGTTGGTTTTTAGCATGGGGAATGAAGTCAGACGTACAACTAAAAAAAGGGCAGGACTTCACTCAGTCTTGACTACTCGAACGAGACGACCAAAACATTGCCAAGGGAAAAAAAAATTAAGCTGATTAACTGGAGAAGAAACGAGGGCGCATTCAAACACAAAAATGAACAAACACCATGCGAAACGCGAGACAGGTCGCCGACCAAAAAGCCACATTAGAGACACAATACACAGATAACACAATGACACAGCGCCGGCTGTGCTTTGTATCTTTGTCTGGACGATTTGTAGGAATTCCTTCTTTCCAGACGTTTTGCCCGCTATGTTTCTCCCTCCAGGGCTGGTGTCGTATAATTTGTGTTGCTTTGTACTAGGTGATCCTTGTTGCTCTCTGATCCTCCTTTTTTTCTATGTACGTCTTTCGTTCATGTTGCTTGTTTGGGCAATGCTTAATGTTTTTGCTTCTTATTATGTGCGGTTTGTTGTAGGACACTTGGCATTTTTCTAAAGCGACTTTTGCCTCGTACGCGAGTGCCGTTGCTCCCCGGCAAACCCTTGACCTTGACGCCGACCGGCCATTGTGGCTTTTGCAAGCCTTTTTCTTCAGATGTCACCATATAGATGCTATTTCAGATTCCCAAGACGACGGAGAAAGCCAATGATCGGACGAAAGAGCTTTAATCGGGACTGCGAATCTGTTGTCCACATACCAAGGCTTACATCATCGAGACCAGACGACGCCGTTTAATTCGATACAGCCAGCCCATCTTCACGTCGTTCATAGCTGCTCACACTCCCGTTGTTTGTTACAATGCATACTTTTGCGTTACCCATTTCATGGCGTGATGTATTTCCCTATCTTTTCCACTTCGTACTGTTTTCTCTGACAAAACATAAACGTCACAGCTGCAAACCCCTCCTTGATGTATCGTTGAAGATAAACGCACCCCGGTCTCTCGTGCCTGATTGGAGAAGCAGTCCAATTTTTGCTGAAGATTTTTGCTCGTACAGTACCTTTTCAGAACCTTGTCAGAACACCTACTTGCAGCGTTTGTCTTTCAAATTTCGCGCCCTGCTTGACAGACTCGCCTCCTTCTTCCTTGTCTCGCGATTGAGTATCTTCACCGACTCTTTGAACAGTCTTTTCCAAGAGAGGTCAAAAACAGTGGACTGTTTTAATAAGGCTTCCTGCGTATTTGTCTTGTCTTTTTTTTTTCTCGTCATGTCGACATTTGATCCCATTCGTTGAGCCCTCTTTGGGACCTTACATAAAGGAGTGCTTTATGTGCCATCTGCCCTATGTGCCTTACAAAAGCATGTAGAGCACGAACCAACAGCCGACCCCTGCCTCGGCTCCTCTTTTTTGCTGCTCCTGCTCCTACTTCCTGCACTCCTAGGCTCTTGTTCCTGCACGCAATATTTTTGACACCCGTTTGTTGTAAGTCGACATGGGAGTGAAAATGTGATGAGTAAAAGTGACAAAACGATTCCATCAAACAGCCTCCTAACGACCAAACGGCCATCATCTAGCTCTCTCCGACTGACGGCCGCTAAACGACATTACAGTTATTCATCACGGCCGGAAAGGTGCGTCTCACTCAAGCTGTCATCATTGACAAACAATTGACGACATGCCACGGATTACTCGATCAATGGCTCTTGAGAGACCGGACGACCATCTTGCCGGCACGATTATCGAGTCATTGGTGACGCTGGGCCTGGGCGTTGGCTTGCGCTTGCCTACAAATGGCTGCCGCCGTGGCTTGTACGTGGCTCGCTCTCTCGCAAAAGAGAAAAAGGGCCGTTATTCACTTCAATCCAGTTGTTTCTCTTCGCTTCCATGCTCCATACGGCGAACTTGTTTACGCCCTTGTCCCCTCCATATTTTTTCTCTCTGTAACTCTCCGAGCCCCCGTCTGGTTTGCTGGTTCACAGAGATGAAGCGGTAAGGAAAAGCAAGGTGAGGCAAAGAAGGCCACGGATCATAGAGACACCCCCCACAATGTCTTGGATGGTCGCCGGCGGTGAAGAGCTTGAGCTTGAGCTTTGGGCGAGTCCAATACCGCTTCCTGCTGTCTTCCGCCTATCCACCCAACAGGGTACACGACGAAGTGCGAGCGGAGAGTAAGACAGATTGGAGAAAGCAGATGTGGACGGAGCATAGGAATTTCAGGAGACAATGTCCAGCTGGGTTGCTCAAACCTGCTGGGCTGCCCAATGATGATGCTGAGATGGGCAATACTTGCCAGCGGAGCAAAATACAAAAAGGAGAGAAAGGGCAAATAAGGTTAGAGAAGAGAGTGGTCATGTGCATCTTGACTACGGACGTGTGCGTTGTTACGTATTATGTTCTTGGCTCCTTTCTCTCCTATTCTCTCCGTCATAAAATTAGCAAGACACGTTCTCCCAAAGGGGAGGAAACATCCCGAAGGCCGGGCCCAGCATTCGGGCTCCTGTTTTCTTGTCATAAATCCTTATTTTTTGTTACGTTTCTCGGGTCGTAGGAGAAAGAACGGATAGGATGTACTCCCCTCCTTCGTACCCGGGACGTGGCTACGGGAAGGACAAAACAAGAGTGATGGAGAAAACAAGAATGTCGGGAAGAAAAAGAAGGTTGTTTGCTTGGTTCCGCACGCACAGGAGTACATGGCATTACCTATTTTGCGCTGGTGTCCGAGACGGGAAGCACAACGGAGGGAAAACAGCTCTAGTTCTCAGGAAACTATCCGAGTAAATCACGAAAGGCCATTTTTTTACTTTTGGAGTTTTTGGTGTGAAGAAACGATATCCCAATCTTATTGCAAGTCCAGCTTCACTATGGACATCTTTCAGCCGCGATCCACTATCTCCTTGGACAGTGTCATGTCCTTCTGTCGTTTCCTTTATTAGGACCGGAAGTCTCACCTTCTTCTCTCACCTCTTTTCTGCTCTTCACTGTTTTTACTTCACTCCTCTCTCTGCATCCCTCCAAGCCCCGTCGCTCGTCTAGGAGAGACCGTTTTACCAGCAAGCCCCGACACAATACATAAACAAGCCTCTTTTCCTAACAGTGTCTTACTTTTGCGTCCTTCTCCATTCTCACCATATCACTCTTCTGCTGCTCTTTTCGTTTGGTCCCCGACCACTTCTTACCCTCTTCGACCCCCTCTCCCCACAGCCTCCTTGTGTCTCTTGACCGTATTCTGAATTTTGTTTGGCTCTTATCCGCAGTCCTCTCCCCGATTCCGCACTTTTCTTCCCGCCGTCCTCGCCTCCTCTTGCTGCACAGCATTCACTTTATTTTTGCGGCCTCCTCTTTATTCTCCCTGTCTACCGTGCCCTGTCTGCTCATTCCACGGCGTATTCCCTCTTTCAGTCGATTCTGTCTTGTTCGCCCCTTTTTGTGTCAACTCTTATATTGATCAACACCTTCAACTCGTCAACACTTGACTCTTTGTGTTTTTCATACCCCCCTCTTCTACCCCCATCCTGCCATCCTTTTACCACTCCCATCTATAATAATAGCAACACAACGTCCGTGCTTTCTCGACGTTTATCTGTTCTCATATACCGTCTCTCATCGAACTCGGCCAGCAAGTCTCCTTATCAGCTCTTCACAAGTCTCTTCTTCAAAAAGTAATAGGCCTAGCCCAACTTTTCTCAACAACTGCAGACGATATCACCATCGCCTTGCCATTTTGCCCTCTCCGCACCATTTTTGCCGTCACCGGGCCCGGTGTGCGGAATCCTGTGGCCGGCTGGCCAGGCGGTCATTACCAATTCACATTGCCAACTTTTTTACTCGCCCACCATGGACTCCTCTTCCTCTCGTGGACAGCGTCCGGTTTCCTTCTCTTCTGTCGTCCAACAACACCGGCAAGCATACTATGACGGCTTTGTTGCAGTCGTTCTCTTTTTTGTCTGGCAACTCCTCATCTGCGGTCTGCAACAAATGACGGCCAGCATCGACGATTTCCCGGCACCCATTCTGGCCATGATGCTCGTGGCAGCCGTGATGATTCTGGCATCCAAGTTCGTGCCCAACCTGGACGGCTTGTACCGGAGGTACCTGCGTGGCCCGACCGACTTGCTGAACCGACACATGTCGATTGGGTTTACCGTGCCTTTTACCATGATTATGGACGGACCGATGTCATCGCCCCGCAGCATCGGGCTCATTATTGCTGGTTACAGTAAGTTGTCTCATCGTGGTACTCGAACAAATTTCCTCCGCTAACTGATGGTAGTCGTCACTGGCATCTTGAACACCGTGCTGGTGTTTGCTCTGTCTCTTGGGCTGCATACCGCTTTGATGTCAACCACTGCCAAGAGGGACCTTTGTGGCGACAGCAGCAACAACATTATCTCACCCGTGGACTTGGCTCCACCGATTATTCCGGCAGTGCGCGTGGACTCGTACAGTTCGCTCGGTGGTCCTCTCGGACGGCAGGCATCGTCTCGGCCGGATGCTGTCCTTTCAGTGGACCAGGAGCGCATTCAGAGCTATGTCTCGGAGTCGACAACACTCACAAACAACCCGCCATTTGCTCACTCTGCCGGTGCCAAAGATACAGACGTCGAGCGCGCCGTCTCACCACTGAGTCTGCCCCCGCTGGAACCGCCGCCACTTTCACAGCAAGAGGAGACCGCCGCCCAGACTGCACCAGAGACACCCTACGCTCTGGCACAGAGTTTGGCATGCTTCGCCGCTGCGAGTCCCGTCCTGTGCTTCTGTCTGCTGGCCATCCCACTCGTCGGTATTCCCGTGTCTCTTGTGGCACACAACGATACGGCCCTGGATACTTTTGTTCTGGTTTTCTTATGGACCGGCACGCTGGCAGCCCAGGCCGCCGTCCGTCGCACGTCCTTTTCCTTCAAACTCAAGACCAACCAGGGCCGTGCTCGTGCTCGCAGTGTCCTCGCCACGCTCCTGAATGCCGTCCTCTGGAGTTCTCTCGGCACCATTGCCTACCTCGCCGCCAAAGCCGCTGCCCGCCGCCATACCGTCGACGACGCTCTGTCGACCTTTTCGACGGGCACCACTTTGGCCGGCCTTATTGCCGGCACCAGCCATGGCGGTCAGCTGGGCGCCGGTGATCTCGCCGTCGCCGTTCTGGACGCCGGCATTGTCAGCTGGGGCCTCAAACTGTTTGAGTGCCGCGCCCAGCTGCTGTCCCGCGCTGGACTCACAACACTGGTCGTGGGCGCCATCTTTGCCGTCGCCAACATTGTCTGTGGCCCACTGCTGGTGCACTCCATGGGCCTCGCCTCGCCCGCTAAGGAGCTGTCTTTCGCAGCGCGCAGTGTCACACTGGCGCTGGCTGGGCCCGCGATGACCAACCTGGGCGGCGATGTGGGACTCACTGCCGCCATGGTGGTGTTCAATGGCATCGTCTTCCAAGTCGCCATGGGACTGGGTGTGTGCCGATGGGCGTCGCGTGCTCTGACAGCAGCGGAGGGCCGGTGGCAGCAGTGCAGCGAGGCCGTGGCCGGCGAGCACAATGGCCGCGAGGGTACGCCGACTCTGGCTTCCGCTGCCGCATGGGCAGTGGCTGCTGGCGGAGCCAGAGCGAGACGGAGAGTGATACCGAGTCAGAAACCGAGTCAGAGACGGAGACAGAGACGGAGACAGAGACGGAGACCGAGTCGCGACCAGCAACTGCGCCAGATGCTGGCCAAACCATTCCAAAGCCTGCTCCGGCGTTGACTGTCTCGACGCCAACGGACACCCAGGACGTCGAAAAGTTGGCCGGACAGTCAACACCTTCGTCTTCGTCGTCCTCTTCGTCTTCTTCCTCGCCTGCCTCCCGCAAACGGCCTGCCAGCTACACCAAGTGCGGCGACTCCTGCTTTGTGCATGTCCACATGCGCGGCGGTGCTGCCTCGCTCGACGAGCTGAACAGCGGCAGCCGTGCTGAAGACGACTCTCCCGGTACTGTGGCTGCTGGCATGACTGTTGGCATTAACGCGGCTGCCATGGGCACGGCTTACCTGTATGAAGATGGCAGCAGAGCGGCACCCTATGCAGCACTGTCCATGACGGTGTTTGGTGTGATGACGGTCGTCTTTACCTCGATCCAGCCGCTGGCGAGCTGGGTGGTGGCATATGTTGGGTGAACCAAAACACGCGCCCGCCAACTCCGTGATGTTCTTTGCTTCTTCGCTCGTTCATCTCTTCCACCTCTTCTTATACGATGTTCATGACGCCGCGACGAAAGACGACACGACATGCACTGCGAGGCAATCTTGCTTTTCTTTTTTTGTCTTTTTTTGTTCTCTGACTTTATACTCTTTTCTTCATCTCTTTGTGGATGGACTTGGTGTGGCGTTGCGGTGTGCTTTGGCATTCTGGAATGCGTTTTTCTTTCTGCTCTCGTTCTTTTTTATTCTCGTTTCGTTAGCATCGCGATCTCTGGGTAAAATGAGGAGAAAATGGAAAGGCAAATAAAGGATTTGTGGGATGAAATTCCGTCAAAACAAAAACCAAGAGTTGGAAGGGTAAACGGAATAGAAGCGGCAGCTTATGAAATGCCCCGGGTGAGCAGGAGAGAAGGAAGACCATGATGCTATATACCCCGACCGGACATTTTACATAGAAACAGTTCAAAGTTTACGAAAAAAATCAAATTACCATGGAAATCCAACAAACGTTGAGACGTCTTTGAGAAAATGACGTGAATGGTGGTCTCGGTTATCTAACGTCCTTCCCTGGCTGTCTCGCTTTGCTTTATTTGACAATGGGCGAATTGTGAAGACAGCAATCAAATCTGCTGCACTTTTTTCCATGTTTTGACGAAAGGTTCGCAGTTCGCACGCACGTAAGACACCGTATCGTGAACCGAAACCGTAAAATCACGAGAAGACATGGATAGGGTTGGCTTATGGGCGCCGATATTCAAGACAGTGTCTCTTTCTGCTCTGTCTTTTCCCCTTTTATATCACCTTGAGAGCAAATCACAGCTGATAAACCCAGTTCCACCTCACGACTGTGCCACCGTTATGCGAAATTCGACTTGAGACAGGATCGTGGCGGAGGTTGCACACGGAGAAATAGAGGTGAGGGAAATAGGAAGAAAGAAGGCAAAGGTGGAGAGGCGCCCGCAAATGAAGACAAGGAAAGAGAAACAAAACCACATGGCCACGGATGAATCTGAGACACTCTTCGCACGAGAGCAGCTCGAGCAACATGCTGAAGAATTTGCTAACAAAAGTCCACAAATGAAGGCCGAGGACTTGAAAATGAAAACCGGGCGTCACGCTGTACCTTGTATTTAGTAGAAGCATGTTTTATACATGCTTGGGGTTCTGCCTGGGATCATGCTGGATTGGATCGTTCTCTTTCAACGTATCCAAATGCAAAGAAAACAAATAAAACAAGAAAATATAGCATCAACAACAGCCCGCACATCTTCGCGCTGCCTTCTCTCTCCCGCCTCATTTTGTATGGCTTTTTTCCCAGTCTCCATAGAAGCTTCCTACCATGCCTTCGTTATCCGACTGGCATCGCTCTTTCCCAGTGATTCGTCTGGCTCGTTCACTTGTCTCGCTAGCCACGTGCGCTGTGCATCGTGCACCTGTCGTCTCTGGCTGCAAGCGGCAAGCTGCAATCGCGCGCGGCTCCCGCTCCTACGGCCGATGTTGTCTCATGCGAGTCTGTGATGTGTTAGTATGTTTTGTGCAGGCATCCCTTCGGGCGCCTTCAAGGGTGTGTTGTATGGCATTGTATTGTATTGCACGCACCTCTGAATCAAGTGCAGCCCGCTCGCCGTCTCGACCACGCCGCTCGTCTCGCCCGGCCGCAGACTGAAGGCCGACTCCTCAAACTCCTTTTGCATGTCGCCCTTGCCAAAGTAGCCCAGGTCGCCCCGCTTGCGCGCACTGCTGCAGTCCGACTCGGTCAGGGCCAGCTCGCCCAGCGTAATGTCGCCGCGCTGGATCTGCTGCTCGTAGCCCTGAATGATTTGGCGGGCCTCCTCCTTGGTGCGCGTAATCTCGGCCTCACGCCAGCTCATGGGCCGACGGGACTCGCGGTGCTTGACCAGCAGGTGGGCGGCGCGGATCTTGCCGGCCTGCTGGAGCTGCTGCTGCTGCTGCTGCTGCTGGGCGGCGGCGGTGGCAGTGGCGGCAGCCGCTGCGTCGCCCGAAGCGCCGGAAGAAGCGCCCGAGTGGTACTTGGCCATGTAGAGTTTGAGCTGTTCGGTGTTGGTGTCGGCAGGCGGCTCCCATCGCGAGGCCTTGTCGACAAAGTTGAAGTAGTAGGGGAGGTTCTTGCTGTTGCTGTGGCGGACCTCCCAGTTGGGCGGCAGGCCAGTTTCTTCCTGGGACCGAGGGGGGGAAAAACGTTAGGAATGAGCCTGGTGCATTGCATTGTCACAATCGCTGAATCTTTTGTCCCAACTTACGCGGTTCTCGCCAGACATGATTGGGGGTGCTTCTGTTTTGATGGAAGGTGATGGTCGTGGATGTTTTTGTTGTTGTTTTTGGGAGACAAGAAGAGCCAAGTTTGCGTCGTACGTTGAGCAAAAGGTATCGCAATGTCCAAAGGGAATACAAGAAGAGGGGAAAGGAATCGAAGTCGACAGTTGGGGATTGTTTTTGGCGATGCCTATTTGCTCATTTGCTCATTTGCTCCAAGTTGTTTTCAAAAGTGCCAAAAGTGCAGCTGCTTGTTCGCTTGTTCCTTCCTCCACCAGAAGTCTCCAGTGCAAGGCAGTTGCGACGGAGACGGCGCTTGCCCCAGCGACAAATAGAAAATGCGAGGAAAGTGCGAAGAGAGAAGAGAGGGGGCGTCGCGGCGTCATAGGCTTGCCCCCTGGAACGGGACTAGTGCCAGCGCGACAGAAGCGGGCGAGGCGGCGCCCAGGCGCTGAAAGCTGCGAGACAGGGCGCGGGGGCGGGGAAAGTCGGGGGTGCTTTCTTCCGTCGCAGTACTGAGTAGGCGCCTGTGACGGCACAGCCCAGTGATTGGGCATTACCCAGGGGCCAGATGCCAGGGAGCCAGGTGTAATCTTACTATGTACGTATGCGTATATCACTTACATCTTCGAGTTGCCAAAGTTAGATCGGACGATCGCTGAGTTGTGTGTCTATTTGACCCGATAAACAATGAAACAAATGTACAAAATCTATAAGCGTATGCATTCTACTACAGGGAATTTGGCTTCGCAGACCTTCGTCCTAGCCGTACAATGCCTGCCATTTTTCGTGGGGCACAAGCGAACGGTGGGCTTTATTTTGACATTTCCGCACTGTGTATACTGCACTATGAAACACAGTGTAGATGCCGTCCGCACTGTCCTTGGGTCACTTTCTGCAATGTGCTTCATGCTTCATCTTTCCAATACTGCTTCGGAGCCTCCCTCTTGCACATGACGGGTTGCCAGACGCTCGCACAAGTGCTGAAATCGTCCAAAGCACAATTCTTCAGCTGCTCTGTTCACCTGAACCTACATATACATAGATCGTACAGTATCTGCGGCCCGACTTCGCCTCGAGCACTGTATGGAGTAAAACACATGCTCGTATCTCAACGTGAAATGATCCTGTGCAAGTGAACTGACCAAAGAAGAGACTTGAAGTCTCGATCCGACGAGTCTAGAACAGCCCAAGAACAGCCCAAGTGTGTTGGAACGGCACAAGGCTTGCGACTTGTGCACAAAATCCTGCAGAACGACATTTGCCACCACTGACTTTGGTCTTCTGCGCGGTTCTGCCTGCCATCTGACGCCCAAAACGCACTAGAGCCCTATTATTAGTCACATTGGGCTCTGAAGGGTTCCTGAACAGGGAAGCAGACAGGCTGTGACTCGACGCCGCGTGCGGCGAGTGCGGCGAACAGCTGCGCTTGTGCAGTCGCGAAAAAGGCGGAGTACAATACTGCCGCGCTAAGGCAGCCACGTCCTTCCCTTTGCGAATATCTTTTAGCTTTCCCATTCCACCTCCATTTCCATTTCCAATCTCTCCCTCTTCCATCGACAACAACATCGACACATCGACCCCGCGACAACCACCGTCCTCTCGACACACCTTTCGACGTTTCGACAATCTTTTCACCCCTCCCAGCCTCCCTCTCAGCCTTCCTCCCTTTCACTTTCACGATGGCGTCCCCGCAGTCGACCACCTCCCACGAGGGAGACTCCAAAAAGAACTTGGAGCAGATCACGTTCCGCTTCTGCGCCGAGTGCTCCAACATGCTGTATCCCAAGGAGGATGAGGACTCCCACAAGCTGCAGTTTACCTGCCGCACCTGCCAGTACACTGAGGAGGCTGTTTCGACCTGTGTTTTCCGCAACGTTTTGAACAACGCTGCTGGTGAGACCGCTGGTGTCACCCAGGACGTCGGCTCTGATCCAACGGTTGGTCTTCCCAGTTTTCTCAACAGCACTTCCAGCACTTCCCACACCATGCTTTTCTTTTGCTGCGGCGCGTTGATTGCGTGCCGCTCGTGTGGTGGACTGTTTTGCAAACCGGCTTCGGCGGCGTCTGAAACGAGCGCGACGAGCGCTACGATCTCGACGGCGACCGCTTCCACGACGACCAACGATGTCACGTTCTCGCCATCCTTTGCGATCTCGGCGATCTCGACGATCTCGACTTGTATCCCTACGACTATGACTTCGAGGACGTGACCAACACCGCCGGCATGTTTCGTGGCGACGCCGACTCCTACGGCATCGACAACGACTACGAGTTTATGGATGGTTGCGAAGAGGCGGTCTCTGCTCACTGAGGTGCTGGTAAGGCGTTTCAGTGAGGGCGAGTACCTCCCACCGACGATGATCCACACGATATACCCAATGCCATGTCGAGCCGAGTCAGTGAACGAGCAACAGACACGACAAGAGCGACTCGGCATTGACTGCGTTGATGCCGATGATTTTGCCACAACTCCATTGGCTCTTTCTTGCCTAGCCACTGCACAGATTGCCTTTTATGCTTTCTGTCGCCGTATCTCTTTTCTTCTGCTTTTTTATCAAGAAGATTTACAGTATGGCTAACATGGCTCTTTTTCTTTTCTTTTCTTTCCCCTCGACACAGCTGCCGCGCTCCAACAAGGTCTGCCCGGTCTGCAAACACGACGAGGCTGTTTTCTTCCAGTCCCAACAGCGGAGTGCAGAAACAGGAATGGTATGTCTTGGCAGAGTCTCCTCTCTCTCTTGGCTCCCAGAATACTTCAGATGGCTAACCTTTTGCTCCTCGCGTTTCCTGTCAAACAGAAACTGTTCTATGTGTGCTGCGAATGCGGTAACATTTTCCAATAGAACGCCCATTCTGACGACGTGAACGATTCTTTTTTTGTACTATTCGCGAAAACAAAATTACTATGAGCGAGCGAAGAATGATAAGAAAGCGAGCCCTTTTTTGGTGGCACCATCTCGATTTCTGTCTCTTTTTTTGTCTTTCTTTATTTCTGTCCTGCATTTTCGGGGTTGGAGTTCTGCGCTTAGAAGTTGGGGAATACTTTGATTTTCTTGAATTCATCTCTGTTATATTTCTATTTGTATCTGGGCACACCTTTCTCTGTGCCAGGAGTTTATTGTATTCAGGTGCAACTGGCATGTATGCTGTTTCCTGCATCTCTTCTCTAGTGCACCACTTCGAATTTACCATCTTTTTCTCAAATCTTTTGTTTAAACAATTCATTGGCTTGTTTTCTCAGTGCGCTTTCTCAGTGATATGCAATATAATGTACAAGGAGATTTTATTGTAGTTTCGTGATCCTTTCTAAATGCAAGCGTCTTTCTTCCCAAAATTCGTGTATAAACGCCGTGGATGTTCTTCTTTTTCGTATAATACAGGCCACATCCTCCCTCCTGGCATCATAACGTCCATACCCTCGGAGCCTGTTTGTGGTTGATTCCGCGTGTCCGGTCGCAAGTGATCTGTCCAGGATCGTTTGCTGAGGCTAGGTAATGAGGGTAGTCGAGTCTCGTCGATAGGCATGGCAGCGGGGCAGCCGTAGCCGTCGTTCGTCGTTCGTTCGTCGGACTCGCCTTCGTTTAGGCATTCATCGTCGCCATGCTCAGGATCTTGCTCCACTTCTTCCGCCGCAGCTCCTTGCCAACCACGCCATTGACACGCGTGCCCACGGGGTCGCCGGCCTTGCTAATCAGCACGCACGCATTGTCGCCGAACCGCAGCACGCTGCCGTCTTTCCGCTGCACCGGGTACCGCGTCCGCACCACCACCGCTTGCCGGATGTCGCCGCGCTTGACCTTGCTGCTGGCCGACAGACCCGCCATGCCCTCTGTCGAAATGTTGCGCTGCTTCTGCACGACCACCACGATGCGGTCGCCGATGCCCGCGTGGCGCTTCTGTCCAATCACCATGGCGCACTCGACCAGGGCGGCGCCCGAGTTGTCGATGCAGTTGAGCATAGACTGTGCGCTCGTTAGCAGATTGTTGCCACCAGTACGGTGTACTTGATAGTCACCAAGTCCTCACCTTTAATTGAATCATCTTGGCTGGGGTTGAGGGGGGGATTTCCTCGGTGTGTGGTGTCCGAGACCGTGATTGTCGTACGTCGTTCTCGTTCTTGACTTCACCAAAAAATTGTGTCGCCTGCCCGATTCTCGAATGTTAGCTCGCGGAATCTTAGTCATCTTGTCAGCCAATCATTTGATAGCACAGGTGGATCCCTTCGCTCGGACCAGCTTCATCCTATTCTTCTCTGATTGGAGCGCTGCCGCCCGAACGGCCCAAGCCAGCACAGCAACCATGGGAGAAGATTGGGGTGTGGGAGGCTCGTGGTAGTGGGTGGTTGCACGCTCTCTGCTGTTTTGGTTGCTACTTTGCACAGACAGCTGGAGAAGGCTGGAGGCCCCTTGTTTCGCCAGCTTACATACGACTTTGCGCCTTGTCGTCCCTTTTTTTGCGCAAAACCTGGCTTCTGATTCGCAATCAACGAGTCGTTGGTCGCACTTGCTATTCGCACTTTTGTTGATCTTTCCTTCCTTCCTTTCTGTCACAACTGTCAAATCGCTCCTTCTCTTTCTCGACTTCAATCGTAGCTTTCCTTTGTACCCTCTTTCGGTCACGTTCGCTCTTTCCCTTTCTCTCGGGTTCTCAACCACGTTGGCGGCTAGTGGACGCCGCTCGTCGTTTGTAGGTCTTTTAGTCTAGTCTTTCACTGCGTGCGCTTCCCGCCCCACATTCTTTTCATGGGCCAACAGAGAGCGGATTGCGACAGGGCTCGCACTTTCCCTTTCCGCTGGCGCTGTCTCGACGAGCGCCTTCCCCCTAGCAACCCAGTTGCAATCCCTCTTCTCAACTTAATTTGGCTTCCTCGACGGAAGGACCTCTCTCTCTCTCTCTTTCAAACGCAGTCTCCGTACACAAGCCATACGAAATCTTGATATATCGATTTACAAATATCACAGTTCTGTAAAAACTACCCACGCTTTCGACCACGCCCTTCATGGACTCTTAAACAAACCATCCTTTGGCATTTTGTTTTGTGTATTCACCCAGCATCTTCAGCCTCGCAGAACGCAACATTGGACGGACCTGCGGAGTGAATGACGGGCCATCTCACCAGCTCTCGACTGGGCCGACGGTAGCAGGACGACGTTGTTGGCTGCACTGCTCGATCTTGTTGTGGTTCAATTTCCAGCTCGTCTGTCTGACGGATTGCCTCCTGCGCTACAAACGTCCCCTCGTTATTCGTTCAGCCCGGCTGTGCACACCCCTTTTCCGACGACCAGCCTCGACGACTGCACGCCTCCCAGCGCCCAGCCAACCATTGCGTCGTTTACTTCGACTCTTCGACTCTGTCACGTTCATAGCCTTCGCTCCTTTCTTCACCTCGTCACTCTTTCAGAAATTTGGCATCCACGGCGGCATTAATTGACAAAGAGACGCAACCGAGGGATCCGGCTTCTTTTTCTCTCTCCTTTTCTCTTTTGTCTTTCTTTGGGGCTATTTGCCTGTCCACTCATTTGAGCTGCCCAACTACATTGTCGTCTTTTTTGGAGTGTTCATCTGTCTTTCCAATTGCTGGTTGCGGACGAGTTTTTGGAAACGACCAATTTGTCGCCTCGGTGATCCGTGCATTGCCAACATACGTCGAGCCGGTGGTTTACCTCGACCCCTCCTCTACGACGTCTTCTTCTCGACCGAGTCTTCTTCTCTACGGTAGAGAAGACCTCTCTCTCGACATATACCGGTCCTCCCAATGGCTCCTCCGCGGTCACGAAACGTGCCGCCAAAGAAGCATGCCCTCACGTTGGCACAAATCGCCTCCTACGACGATATATCTTGACCGATTCACTTGTCGACCATGTATGTAAGGGATGGGCTGTCCCTGACAGTGGACGGCGAATGCGCCAGGCCAGACGAGCCATATTTGCCTTGCCATGTACTAACCCACGATATTGCCCTCCTCATAGGCATTCTACTGGACGACAATCCCCAAAAACCGACCGTCGTATTTACCATCACGAGGTGTCAAGGAGCAAGAAATAACAAAGATCATCCAAGACCACCTCGTCGTGGAACCCAACCTCGACCTCGCCGAAGAGAAGCTCTTGGCCACCAATGGCCTCGGCAAGTTCTACCGCGCACTCAAAACCGATGCTGAAAAGGAAGATTTCCGCCGACACCTTCGCCGTTACATGCACATCTACCTCCCGGACTGTCCCTTTGAAGTCGCCGCCACGAACCGCTACACCATCTTCCAGGAGGAAGCATGCATCTCCGCACGCCGCTTCATCAAAGAGCAACGAGACGATCAAGTACCTGTCCGGTATCCAGGTCGTCATCACCGCCGAGGAGGAGGCCGAGCTGTCGGAGCGCAAGAAGGACTTTAGCATCATTGTCAGCTCGCGGAAGAAGGAGGTCAACTTGTTTATGGGCCCCGCACGGTTTTCAAACCACGACTGCGACGCCAACGCCCGCCTCGTCACTACGGGCCAGGCTGGCATTGAGGTCATTGCGACCAAGTCCATCGGTGCCGGTGAGGAGATCACCGTCACCTACGGTGACAGCTACTTTGGCGAGGACAACTGCGAGTGCTTGTGCAAGACCTGCGAGGACCATCTGGCCAATGGCTGGGCACCCGCCGACGGCGTTGTCCCCGTCAAGCAGAGTGTGGAGGATGGCAGCCAGACACCCACCCAGGGCTACTCGTTGCGCCGGCGAGAGGAGCACAGCTTCAACCGTGGCAATTCGGAAACACCGTCTCTCACACCGGTCGCGCGGCCAAAGGTGTCCAAGGCGAGCTTACGAAAGCTGCTGCGCGGTGCGGCCGAGGCCATCTCGTTGAAGGCGGGCTCGATGGAGCTGGATCGTGAATCACCACAGCGGGGCCAGAAGCGTGAGCGCGCCTCTTCCATCCTTGCGACGCCACCAGTCACGCCTGCAAAGAGACAGAGGACGACGACCTTGTCAGAGGTTGACGGCACATTGAGTGAATCCGACGACACATGCGCAACGCCAAAAGCCGGCCCTTCCCATCTGGCCAACGCCGAATCGACGATAGAAAACAGCCCGGCGCCGAGCGACCGTGCGGAGACCAAGGAAGCGGGTGCACAAAACGACGCCCAGATGCCAACACCAGAGCCGTCGCAACAGCTTGCCGAGTCCGATGTATGCGAGTCGGAACTGGGCGAGTCGATTGTTGTTGCTTCAACAGTGACGACGACGACGGTTGTGATCGAAACCACTACCATGCTCAAAGTGGAAGAGTCGGCATCAATGGACGAGCTGACGCTCCCGACGCCAGAGTCTTCCCTGGACAGTGAAGTGGACGAGAAGATGGACGAGAAGACGGATGCGAACACGGGCGCGAACACGGACGACGATATGGACGAGAAACCCGACACGGCCGCGGCCGACGACAACACAACGACTGCCGAAGCGACAACAGCAGACGAGACACCAGCTGTGCAGACACCACGACGCGGACGGCCACGGAAGTACCCGATCAGCGAGGTTGAAGCACAGGCGAAATCGTCGAAGCCGAAACCAGCACCGCGCGCTCCCAAAGTGGAGGTGAAGGAGGAGACCGCCGAAGAACAAGACGTGGGGGCGGAGGAGTCTACAGGCCCCACCCGGCAGCGTGTACCCGGCGACTACACTTTGACACCGCTGCTGCTCGCCGAGCCGGAGACCGCCTGGGTAATCTGCTCAGTGTGCTCCAAGGCCTTTGTGCAGCGTGACGCCTACTTTACGCGCATGTCGTGCCCCCGCTGCGAGCGCCATTCGAAACTGTACGGCTACATGTGGCCCAAGACAGAGCCCGAGGGCAAGTGGGACAAGGAAGAGCGTATTCTCGATCACCGTCTGGTGCACCGGTTTCTGCACGCCGGCGACGAAGCCAAGATCCGCGGGCGCAAGTCGGCGGCCTGGCAGGAGGAAGACACCGCGACGACTGACGATGGCCGCACTGCTGGCGGCGAGAAGAAGGAGAGTCTTGGATCGGGTATCTGGCGCAAGCTGCGATACACAGTTGATAAGGAGAAGGCCGAGCAGGCCAAGCCGAAGCCCAAGCCGAAGACCGAGCCGAAGCCCAAGCCAAAGGCCGCGGCCGCCACCAAAACGGCCAAGGTGGTCAAGGCGACCGTGTCCAAGACGACCGTGTCCAAGCCGACCGTGTCCAAGACGGTCGTGTCCAAGACGGTCAAGACGGTCAAGACGACGGCAAAGACAAAGACAACTACAAACGCGACCGTGACCAAAGTTGTCAAGTCGGCCCAGACGGCTGCGGCCCAGACGGCTGCGGCCAAGACCACGGCCGTGGCGGCTTCGAGCAGACGTGCAGCCAAGCCGGCTCCTACGGCCAAGGCGTTCCACGGCCCCCGCCGCACCATCGGACGTCCTCGGCGGGCGAGTGCTCGGCTGGCGTCGGAGTAGGTCTCCCGCCTGCGAGGGTACTCGAGTCGCTGTCGGCGCTTCAACTATTGAACTGCACGGTGGTCTTGTCGTTGCTTACAAGTTAGCTGTAATGTATTTGTATAGTAAAGGGAGCATACGTGTTTGTTGATGGGACGTAGAGGAGGAGGATACAACCTATTCCATGTATAATGTTATATTACCTTTTTTTTTTCTGCTGGGCAGCATAAGGAGTAGGAGCATTGCGTGCTTTACGTCGTTTTTTTCTCGTCGGTTTTTTTATCGTCTTTTCTGTAGGTAGCTATTGATCATTTTCTCGGTGAGGTGTTTTAGCGCAATGCATCAACATTTGTATTAAAAGCTGTTTAGTGCGTCATGTTTTTCCTATGCAGCGTAGTTATTATTCATGTGTCTTTATTCCGTGTTTGGAACTTGGCGGCTTTTGGGCCTCGAACTTGCAAGCTTTTTATGGACTTTTTTCATAGATGGTTTTTCTTTTTTCTTTTTTCTTATTTTCTTCTTCTTCTTCTTTTTTTTTTTTTTTTTTTTGCAAGAAAAATAGAAAACGGAAGCATATATTAGCTAAAAAATCCGTCGTTCTCGGTTCACAAACATATGATTGATAAGATAGGCCACACGCATGTTTGAAGAGAACTTGACAAGTACATTGCTACGCACTGAGTTGCTGCCCTACATTGGGTTTTCTTCTCGTACGCTGTACCGTTTACGCATACATTGACTGAGAATGATTCTGACGCATCTACCACGCCGCTGCCGTTGCACTGCCGAGGCGGCTCTCGTGAAAACAGCCGAGCAGCGAGAAGGCATCCATGTTCATGGCGGCCAGGCCGTATGGGTTACTGGAGCTGCCGGGCAATTGCATTTTTGGGATAATTGAGTCTCTCGAGATTCAAGAGGATCATATGGAACACAAGATGCTTGGGCTCCATAGAAATGTAGATAGGAGGTTTAGTAAGTTTCAACCTACAGAAAACAGTTGTCACCCCGGCCCAATGCCGCGGACAGTTTACAGGGTGAGCGGCCAAGATGAAGCTTCTTTGGCAGCGGAGAAACACAGCCTTTTATGAGTGCCGTGATGGAGCGGCCTCTTTCAAGCCGTGTTAGCGGGAGGAAGAATCGAAGAATCGTTCCGAGGATCTATTGTGGGGTCAGCCTCTGTGTAAGTGAAAACAGCTTGCGGAGGGAGAAGCTGCATTGAATGAACTGGAGTGTAGCCGACAGGACAGATACCACCTGGGTATTGGGTATCTGATCTATCGAGAAACCCCTATGTGAGGTGAAGCGGTACCTTTAAGTCGTTCTCTCTCGCACTTTCACGTGTCTACTGTCTGTCTACCATCTCCAAAGAGCTCTACTCGTAAACGCCGCTGCCCCCACGTTCCTCCGCCCGGAAACCGATTAGAAAAGACCGCGCTTATGTTTTTGTGTTCCTTTCGCCCTGGAAGGCGTCTGGGCGGAGGGATCGGCGCCGTCATCGGACAGCTCGATCTCGAGAGGTGCTCTTTTTGACTCGACAGCTTCCGACAACAACACCTTCTCTACGACATCCTCCACCAAAAAATGCCCCTTTTGCGCACGTCAATTCGAAGTGCAACTGCGTCTATTTTCTTGTCCTCGCCTGCCCACCGAACCTTGCCCACTGCGTGCTTCCGATCTTCCCACCAGAGCTTGCTGCCGAGCTTCTTCCTCCCGTGGCAGCCCGTTTCGCGACCGACCCTTTTCTCGTTTTGCCCGCCTCTCCTCCACCATGGCTACCGACCCGATTGTCGAGCAGCTCAAGAGCTTTTACGGCGTAGGTGTCTCTCTCTTCACAACCGCAAAAGGCGCTCGTAGGCGCTCGTAGGCGCTCGCTGACGCTCGCTCCGTGTAGGTGCGACGTCGCCGACGCCCTCCTCAAACTCAAGGTGCCCCACGGCGGCTTTCTCGCGGGCATCACGCTGTGGTCCCCCGAGCGCCAGGCCGGCGCCACCAAGATTGTCGGCCCGGCCTACACAGTCCAGTATGCCCTGCACGCCGATCCGGCACCCAAGGTGCAGGGCCACTACATTGACGGCATCCCCGCGGGCGCCGTCGTCTTTCTCAGCTGCCCCCCGACACCCAATGCCTGCTTTGGCGGGCTGATGGCCACACGCGCGCAAGCCAGTGGAGCAGCCGGCACGGTGATTGACGGCCGTCTGCGCGACCTGCAGGAGCACCGCAGCCTGGGCTACCCGGTGTTTGCGCGCGATGTGAGCACGACGGCGCCGCACGAGGTGGCCAAGGTGGTCGGGGTGGACGTGCCGGTGACGGTGACGGTCCGTGGCGCGTACGAGCAGAACGTGACGATTGCGCCCGGCGACTACATTGTGGCCGACCTGAACGGGGTGGTTGTCCTCCCAAGGACCTGGCCGCGAAGGCGATTCCGTTGATGGCCCCGCAGGTGGCGGCGGACGAGAAAATGGCCGAGGCGCTCAAGGGCGGCATGACGTTTGCCGAGGCGAGCAAGGACGTTTCGGGGGCAGTAGGCGTCGCGCGCGAAGAGCGAAGCGAGCGAAGCAGGGGCGAACAAATGCACAGAACAAATGCACAGAACAAATGCACAGAACAAATGCACAGCACAAGTGCACAGAGCAAATGCTTATCACGAACAAGAACAAATTGATAAAATGGAAAATGCAACGGGACGCTATGTACAGATACGCGGGTATTTTCTCGACCACTCTTCGCGTACGTGCCGCCCCTTCGGCTGCACAGATACGCCGCCCTTTTCGCGCGCGCTCGGCCTACTTGTCATTCGCCTTGTCGTCCAAGCAGATGCACATGGCCGCCACAATCGCCATGTCCATGCCCGGTGCCACCACCACCGCATACGAGTCTTGGTCAAACAACAGCTGGCGCGCATTCAGCAGCTTGCGGTCGATGCGTGCCACGACGTGGCCCGTGTCGTCCTTGATGTCGCCGCGCGTGTCCAGCCAGTTGCCCTTCATGGTGAGGGCCTCGAACTTGCCCGTCGCCATGGTGGCGAATTTGGCCGTGGCCGAGGTGCCAAAAACTGTTCCCCCGCCGAGTCAGCAGACGGCCATGCAGATGGACATGTCAGATACAGGTGCCGCTGCGCGGACGCGCTTTTTCAACGTACTCTGAATGTTGTTCTTGAGCTCAAAAAAACTTGTTGCCCTTGGGGTCCTCGAGCACATAGGTCGTGTGCAGGTGCATGAGCTCGCGGTAAATGTCAAACAGGTGGGTGCCGTTCGTGTCGTAGACCGATTTGCGCGAGCCAATCGTAAAGAACTTGCCCTTGACCTTGAGCAACGGCTGTCCGCTGGCCAGGAGCACATCAAACGAGTCGCCCGACAGCGACAGAATCTTTTCCTTGAGGACAAGGGTCTCGGTCTGGTGGGCAATGTACTGGTTGAAGACGCCGACCTGGGCGGGCAGGGGCTTGAGTTCGTAGGCCATGGTTGAGCGAGTCGAGAGTAGCTAGCTAGTAGTGAAGAAGGTGGTGATGCGAGAAGGGCACTCTTGACGGAAGCGTACGTCGGAGCAGAATGCGTGTTTGTATTCTGGCGGGTGGAAAAGCGAGAGCAAAAAGAAAGAACAAAGGGAACGGAAAGACGAAGAAATAAAGACAAGCTCTCCTTGATTCTTGTCCAAATATCCTCCAATCCTTCTTCCTGTCTTCCCCTCGTCCTCTCTTCCTCCCTTCCTTTATGCTCGCCAGGCGTCAGTAGAGCGCCGCACGCGAGCCAAGAGCAGCACGGCTGTGGCACAAAAAACGGAGCAACAAGAAACGGCTGGCGGGCCACCACTAAGATCCAACTCCAATCCCGAGTGTCTGATCGTCTAATTCACAAGCTCGATATGCTTTTACTGTACGAACGTACGTCGTACGAAGCTCGGCGCCAGCGGCACCATACAAATAGTGTGGCTATGCACTGGGCACAAATTACTTTGAAGACAATAACAGCCGCCGCGGACATTTTTTTCGCAAATGCTGGCCTGTTTCGTCTGTACTATGCATCCTTTTTTCTCCTTCTTCTTTTCCTTTCTTCGTCTTCTTACAGACAGCTCTCGCACTTACTGGCCTCCTCCACGCCGCTCGTTTGGCCCCTCAATCGGCGGCGGGCTGAGTCAGGACAGCATCGCCGGAATTGACCAAACGAAAACGGAGACGATGTGGGTGCATATTGGTTACGGAGTAAGAGGACAGGCGCAGTTAGTGTAGCTCGCGACGGTCGTGCTTGGTTTTGACCGTTTAGGCTGCTTAGGCTGCTTTGGCTGCTTTGGCTGCATGCCATGTTGGTTGTGCCAGCCTCACTCTTCCTTCCGTTTTGGCCGTTTTGGTCGTTTCTGCCGGTGGGCCGTCTCCGTTTCCGAATTGGTCCTTCGTGGGCCCAGCCTGGCCTGTCCCTCTATCCTCTGATAAACAGCAACACAATCAATGCAGTCCTGGCAAGGTGTTTTCGAAGATTTATGCATCGTGAGCAAATGTAAACAGATGCAACTCATCATGGACCAGACCATACGAGGTTACCCGCCGTCCACAGGCCCTGACGTCAGGCCCAGTCGTTTAGACTTTCATTATAGCGGAAAGCTCCGTTTGCCAGCACCCAGCTTCAGGGGCACTAGTCCGAAAACGTGATGATCGTGCGAGTTTTAAGAGGGAGCAGCACCAACCCTCACTGTACTCATACTGTAATGTGCAGGCCTCCAGCGGCAGCACTTCGTTACAAAATGCGCCGCGTCGCAATCCTACAGCCAAGACAGCCTAGAGTCTGGACCGAGAAAGGTTACTTTAATCTGGAATTGGGTAACTTTGAGGAAACGGCCTGGCCAAAGGAACAAATAGTGAGGGTCTGCCTGTCCGCACCGCACAGGAGCAGCTTCTTTTTTGCGCAGCACGGCGGCCCGCGGCGAAACAAGGAGGCCACGATACGTGCTGTTAGATTACCTGCTGGCGGTTTGTATCGTGGATCGCCAAGAGACGCGAGGCGCAGTCTTCGTCCGGCTTGACGACCACGCCGCAGCCCTGCAGAAGAAGTGGTGATTGCACGGCTTTGGTACGGCAGAGTTATGGCATGATTGCTCTTCGTTGCTATTCTATGAGAGAGTAGATTATATTAATGTCAATGCGACCGGAGACCGCCGTGGACATGGAAACAGAAGAGAGAAAGGAAAGATACAAAAAAGGAAGGGAACGAAAACATGGAACGCCGCTGACACCATGAGAGAGAGAAAGGAAAAGAATATTAACCCGTGCTTGTCTCACGGAGCCATTATAAAATGCCAAGGGAAAAAAAAAGTGGTGAGAAAATGCAAACAACAGGAAAGCCAATGTGATATGGAATGGCATGGTAGAGGAAAATGAAAGACATGAATGTCATGATGCACCGACGCCATAAAAAGGAAATCAAACGAAAAAGAACACAAAAACCCAACGTGAACAAAAAGAACAGCCTGCCTGTACAGTGGTGTCTCTAAAAGACAAACGACGCGGCAAAAAATCAAGCATGTGTACAGCGTCGACAGTGTGTACTCAAACTCAAACCACGCCGCCTGGCCACCAAAGGCAATGTCCTTGCTCGTCTCCGTCGGATGCGCCACACCCGTGGCCGGGTCCCGGACCAGCAGATCCTCCCGGTCGGGCACCGACGGCGGGAAGATGGCGTACGAGACTGGGGTCCACAGCGACGTGCACAGGAACAAGAACGTCATGGGCGGCCAGAAGGCGTGCGTCACCAAGCACATCAAGGTGTCATGGACGCTGCCGGAGTTGACCGAGATGCAGCGGTACGTGCTGACGCTCACGCCGGCCAGCGTCAGGTAGACAAAGGCCAAGTGGTAGACGGCGTGGTAGTTGAACAGAATGGTCCAGAGCCGCACAAAGACGTTGCGCCGCTTCTTGGGGTCGCGCTCGTTGAGGGCGGAGCCCAGGGAGCCCGTCGGCTGGAACGCCTGCGTCTGCCCGCCGAGCCACTTGGGCAGTAAGAAACGACCGCACCAGGCACAGCGAGATGTACGGCGACATCCACAGCTGGTAGCGGGAGCCGCGCTGGCCCGTGTGGTAGCCGGCCGGCATAAACAAGAACACCTCGTTGACGCGCGTCGTCATCATGGCAATGAAGCACAGCCGGATGAGCCACCGCAGCTGATTCTCGGTCTGGTAGGCAATCAACGTGTGGCCCATGACCAGAATCACGGGGATGGCAAAGAGGGAGATGGGAAAACAAGATGCTGTACAGGCTCAGAAACGAGTAGAGGAAGCCCGAGAAGCGCTGCGGGAACGTCATGAACCTCACCTTGTCGCCCCACAGACAAAAGTTGAGCTTCAGCGACGTGTCGACCGTGCCAATGGCCCAGCGCGTGCGCTGCTTGATGTGGCTGCCGTAGTCCTCCGGCACCGTGCCAAACTGCAGCGGCTCGTGGATGTAGGCCGTCTGCCAGCCCTTGCCGAGCATCAGCGTCGACGTGGCCACGTCCTCGGCGAGCGAGCCCAGCGGGAAATGGCCGACGTCGTCGAGCGCGGCGCGCCGCACCACATACCCCGACCCCGTGCACCACGCCACGCCCAGAGCGTCCTTGATGGGCTCAATGACGTGCACGAAAAAGTCCAGGTTCTGCGCCAGCGGGTCCGACTTGGGCGTGTTGTAAAAGAGCTGCGGCGGGCACGCCAGCGCCATCTTGGGGTTCAGCAGCAGATGGGGGAG
This sequence comes from Sporothrix protearum, assembly GCA_016097115.2. Classification (NCBI taxonomy): domain Eukaryota; kingdom Fungi; phylum Ascomycota; class Sordariomycetes; order Ophiostomatales; family Ophiostomataceae; genus Sporothrix; species Sporothrix protearum. Next base: position 60,013 of record JADMNH010000008.1, read on the forward strand.
AATGGCCCGTAGCCAGTCCCGCTCGGGGATCATGTCGGCGTCCAGCGCGGCAATGTACTCGCCCGCGCCGCCGGGGAACTTGGTCACCGCCTCCAGACCGTAGTTGAGGTTGCCCGACTTGAAGTGGTGCGGCACGCCCGGGTACTTGGGCCGCGACACATAGTAGACGTTGCCGTACGTCTCGTGCAGCGCGGCACACGCGCGCGCGAGCGGCGCGCTCTTGCCGTCGTCCAGCAGCACCACCCGGTTACTGCGACCGCGGGTACTCCAGGTCGCACGCCGCCCGCACCGTGTCCAGCACCAGCTCGTCGTCTTCGCCGCAGCACGTGATGAAGACGTCCACCGTGGGCGCCACCCGCTCGTCGCCCAGCAGCTCCGTGGCCAGCCGCAGCTTGGGCCGCCGCCGCCGCTTCAGCGCCATCATCGTCCACACATTGTGCGTCACCGACGGGATCCACGTCGCCAGCTCAATCGCAATAAACACCCACGCCGGCGCATACGTCTTGTGGTACGCCCGCTGCGAGGCCACCACGCAGTAGATGCGGAACGACAGATACAAGACATAGGCGGCGCTGCTCATGACCGTGAGGACCGGCGTCACTTTGGCGGCAAACCGTTTGAAGCCCTTGGAGATGTCGGCGTCGTCGCGGTCGTGCAGCTTCACAATGGCGCCGGGCGGCAGACCGCCGCCGCTGCTGTTGCGCTTCTCGCCGCCGCTGCCGCCGCCGTCGCTGTTGCTGCCGCTGTTGCTGCCGCTGCCGCTGCCGGAGAAGCCGCCGTCCACGTACGTCGTCGTCTCGCTGTCCACCGCCTTGGGCAAGAAAGCCGCCAGCGATAGGTGGCTCTGGTTCTGGCTGCTGCGCAGCGACGGCGCGCCGCTCCACGAGCCCGACTCGCCAGGGTTCTCGTACAGGCTGCTGATCCGCAGACTCGGGCCGGGCGAGGGCGCAAACGGAGGCGACCGCATGTAGTCACCGCCGCCAGCCATCAGCTGCTGGTCGGTCAGGGGACGAGGGGTGATGGACCGCGAGGCCGCGGGCGACACGTTGGACGACGACGCGTACGTCCAGTTGGTCAGGCCAGCGTCGTGGGCGTCACGGGGCGCTTGGCCCGGTGGACCACCCCAGCGTCCGGTGTCATCCGTCCACTGTCTGCGCCACCGGCCATGGTCGGCATCGTGTCTGAGTCGTGGCTGTTGTCGCGGCTGTTGTCGCGGCTGTGGTGCAGCATGGCTGCGGCCTGTTCGCCGAGCTGGCCAGCAACGGCCACCTCGGTTTTTTCGTCCATCCCGTACGGTAGGTGGAGGCGGGACGGTGCAGCAAGTGGTGATGTGTGCAACGAATGCGGCTACCAGGAACAATCAAAATAAACGAGTGATGGGTAGCGAGTGTTGATGAAGGTCACGTTGGTCAAGCCATAAGCGAGTGGGTCGAAAGTAGAAGAGGAAAAAAAAATCAAAACAAAGCGAGAGTGGTGAGGCCGAGCGAATGTGGGAAACGAGAGTATGGGCCAAAATTAGGAACGAGGGTGGAAAGTAGAAAGAAAAGAAAATGTCAGAGCTCCCAAAGATCACTCCAGGCAGACAGATCGTGGACGATCAAAAAACCTTATTATGGACAACCGACAAAATCGTGCATCACAAAGAGGAGAAAAGGAAAAAACGAAGAGGAGAAAGGAAAAGAAGAGAGGGAAAGGAAAAGGGTGAGAAGAGAAGAGGAAGAACAGGATGAACAGAGTATGGGAAAGCTGCTAGACGAGAGCAGCACAGAGGAGATGGCCAGAAAGAGAAGGCAAGTCAAGGTGAGTGGAACAACTGGGAGACACCAAGCGGAGAAGGCTATGCAGGAAGATGGAGAGCGGAAGAGGCTGAGAGATATGGCCAAAATAACGGAGTGCCAAGTATGCATACAGACATGGCACTCACATCCGTCCGAGCAGGTGGAGGAGAGCAAGGCGAACTACGATGTACAAAGTTGAGAGCTCTGTATTACGAACAGCCTACGAGTTTGTACAAGTATCTTACAGGACCACATGGAGTCCAGAGCGCCTACGAAGCAAGACGACGGCAAAACACGACAGGCCGTGGCGTGTCAAGATCGTGTTCCGGGCTGTCCGTAAAGTCTTGTCGACTGGACTCAGCGGACGCAAGCAGGTTTTTTACGAGAATCGTGGGCAAAAACAACGGGCGATCGCAGCATACAAAGTACTTCGCACTGGTTGCATCGAAATGCCACTGTTGTTCTGTTGTTGACAGCGGACAGCACGCATGACCAGGACATGAAGTCGGGGACTCGGAGGACTAACACGCACGAGAAAGAAGGCCTCAAAACGCCTGTCGACTTCGGCACTAGAGGGACAGGGAAAGTGGATTTTGTTTTCAGAGTGGGGGCTGCCGTACTCAGTAGTCTGGTGGTGTGTGCGTATGTGCGTTCGTTATCAACGACGACGAGGGTGGAGGGCGCAAAATGGGTGCGAGAAGAGAAGGCGAAGGATGCAACAACCATCAAAAAGAGACCACGAACGAGGTGAAAAGGAGGTCGAGAAAAATATAAATATCCATCGAGACTAGCTGTTAGCGTCGCCCAGCTGAAAAGAGAGACAATACTGGGGAAGGCAACGAACGAGTCAAGAGAGAAAAGAAAAGGAGACAGCTGGATGGTGGATGCGTTGGACTGCGGTGGGGACGAGAAGGGTCCCTTTCCTCTTTTGGTGCCATTTTGGTGTCGTCTGCCCGCACCTCGGTGCGCTTTTGGTGCGCTTTTGGTGCGCTTTTGGTGCGCAGGTTGACGTACGTTATCTACGTCGTCGAAAAGGGGGGCCGCCAAAGGACGAGCCGGCTAAAAAAGAGAGGGAAAAACGAAGAGATCGCCGAGAAGAAGCAAATTACGACTCATGATGGGTGGGTGGGAAAGCAGCGCCAGCAGCAAATCTGGCAGACTTTAGCACAAACTCGGCAAAATCTGTCGAATGGCAGTCCTCCAGGACCTGGCCCTATCTTCCAGTCCGTCGACGGCGGCGAACGGCGCCAAAACGCAAGGATCGATTTTGATTTATTTTTGGCGACATTCCCTTTTTGTTGTTTTCTGTTGTTTTCTGTTGTTTTCTGTCGAATTCTTCTTGTTTTGTCATTGCCTTTTGTATTATTCTTCGGCTTTCATTTTCTGGCCGTCTCTGCCTTCCTTTTGGTAATTCATTTCGCACCTTGCAATGTCAGTGGACACTCGTTCTCGAAAAGAAACAAAAGCCGTTGCAGGGTTAGTCTCGCCTTGCTTTTTTATTTGGAGATTTGGGGCCTAGCACGGGTCTGCCCGCATTCCTGTCGCCCAGTACTCCGTATCTGCCATATCTTCCCTCCAACTTCCTTCTGTCTTCCCTGTCTCGGTTTGCTCACTTCCCGTATCTCCTCCATGTCGTCCAAGGCCTCTCCCGTTGTCGTATCTTGGATGGGCCAATATGGGACCCAATTGGGCCATAAGATACGGGTCGCCCGTCCACAAGCCCAGTTACCGAGCAGGGGCCACAAGGCGGACAGGCCAAGGCAAGCCAGAAGACAAGGCCGCACTGAGACCAGTCTGGCTGAGCACTGAGCACTTTGACAGCCATGTTCTGCCCCGACATACTCCGTATCGTCTGTGTATCGCGATAACAAGATAGATCGGCGCCACGTTCATCTGACCCTGGTCGGTTACCTTTCTTTTTTGGTGTCTTCTGCTCCTTTTGGAAGTCCGTGTGCCGCAGCTTACCACGCACCCACTCAGTAGCGTAAATTAGAGTAAATCGGCCACATCCTCATGCTACTCTTGCAGCTCTTGCTGCTCTTCCTGCTCTTGCTGCATGTCTCTCCTGCCCAAGCACCCTTTCAACTTCTTTATCTCTACAATCTGTGATTACGGTCTCTTTAATTTCATTCGGTCTCTTGTAGCCTCCGTTTACTCCGTCCGTAGACTGCATGCCATCTCTTTTTATTCCCATCATGGTCACCGTGCAACCCCTGCCCTTGCATCTTCTTTCTTCACTGCCGTCGATTGCCCCTGTACCCTGCCTCTTTTCTTTCTGCTATTTTCAAAGTTGGATTTAATAGTTCATCCCACACTTACGCATACAGTGATGGACACGGAAAATTGTCACTGGCCTGCCCACACGACCACTGTCGGGTCCATTCAGCTCAGGTCGTCCTCGTTGGTCTAATTCGTGTCTCCAGTACCGACCCACTAACACCAACACAACCCCTGCTCGTCGTACTCGAGGCTTATCTACGCCCAAAAACTTCGTCAACCAATGACGCAAGCCCTGCGCAGACCAAGAGCACGGAAAACACAGAAAACATGGACAAACTTACACCGGGGTATCCGCCTATTCGTGTTCGTGTTGAAAGAAGTACTGAAAAAGTAAACCGGATAGCCGTTTCTTGATTTGCAACTGGACTTCATCTCTACCAAATCCTCGTAACAGAACGTGGGAAAAAACCACCCAAAAAAGAAGGGGCGAATACCTGACTTTATATCCACAGCTGTCGTGGACAACACTGGTAGACAGATGCTCAGAAGCCGCCATAATACTCGTAAAACAAACTAATGGTATCGACTATCATAAGAGGGCAGAGCTGTGAAGTGTCCCGCCACACTGGGTCTAACGGGTGCATGATAGATGATAGCGCCCCTTTTTTTTACTCAACTCTCTTCTTTTTCTATCACTGTCCTGCATTGATCAGCCCAATAATAAGCCCGGTTTTGATTTATTGTGTGATTTTCTCATAGCATATGCCGCCTGCATAGACAAGAACTGCACAGCCATACTTAGTAGCTCATTCGGGCGCATACACAAACGAGGCGGAGACACGACGGTATCACAGCAAACACACGCGGTTGTGATTCTTCCACTCGTTCCACCGTCGACCTTGTCGGTCGTCACTCGTTGAACGTCACTCGTTGAACGTCACTCGCTTTACAACGGTCGTTACATTCACTCTTTTTTTTGGTTATCGTCATCGTCACTCGTTTAGTACCGTGTGCACAGAGTGCACACTCAAACCCCATCAGCTATGATCGTCGGCTTACTCCTCTCCGTCCTCAACGCCGGCCTCGTCGTCGTCCCCATTGGCGGCGCCGTCGGCACTCTTGCCGGCATCGACTACTACCGCCGTCAACACGGCCAGGCACCGCTCTGGTCCGGTGGTGACGACGATGGCGGTGGCGGCAGTGGAGGCTACGGCGGAGGCAGCGGTGGTAGCGGTGGTTCCAGCGGCGGCAACAGCAGCGGCAACTACACGGGATGGGACGGCAACAAGCCCAATGCCACGACCGTAGTCGGCGGTGTCACCGTCTCCAAGTACTGCCAGCAGTACAACTCTGTCCTCGTCAACACGACGACGGGGCAGAACTATACCCGTAAGTGCTCCTCCTTTCCTTCCTTTTGGTCCCCTGAACCGCCAGGCCAGCTCCGCTGACCACCCCCCAGTCAACCCCAACGCATGGGGCTGGACCGAGTCCGATGGCGGCGGCTTGTGCCTCAACATCACCACCTTCAATAATGAGACGTATGCGACCAACACAACGGCGCCTGCGTGGTCAGCCACCTGGCAGTACGATGAGGGCTCGGCCGATCAGCCCGTGCACGCCTACCCCAACATTATGATTGATGGCGGCGTGCTGCCGGTGAAGCTGGGCAAAATTGGAATGATGCGGCTGGATGTGCAGTGGGCATACGCCGATGCGGGTGTGGCCGTCGTCGGCACCATTCCGACGTCCACCAAGACGTCGTCGACAAAAACAACAACCGCCACGGCCAAGACGGCGACAACGACCACGGGCGCAGGCGCGACCAAGACCACAGCCACGGCGGCAACAACGGCTACAACGGCTACAACGGCTGCCACGTCCACAGCTACCACTGCCGCTGCCGTCGAGTCGTCTTCCTCCTCCTCCTCCTCAGCTGACGCTGCCGCTTCATTGTCCACAATTGGAACCACCAAAGCTGCCGTCGGCGCACGCTCCGTCAACGACGTCACGTTCTCGGCCAACGTCGCCGTCGACATGTTCTTTGATGCCGAGTCAGACCTCGCCGGGTTGACGGCCAACGCCACCTACGAAGTCATGGTCTGGTTCGCCCAGTTTGGCCAGTACACCGACCCCATCGGCTACGCGAAAGGCATCGTGGCCTCGCTGGTCGTGGCCGACGTCAACTTTACACTCTATGCGGGCACCAACGACAAGGAGCAGCATGTCTTGACCTGGATTGCCGAGGAAGCGGCCCCCAAGTTCAACGGCAGCCTGCTGCCACTCATCACCGGCTTAGCGACAGCCAACGCCTCGCTGACAAAGTATCCGACCTCGACCGACTACCTGGGCTACTTTGCCTTTGGGTCGGAGGCGTATTACTCGGCAGACGAGGTGACCTTTGATGTCGAGCGACTCTCGATGGACATCTGGTAGGCGGTTGACAGAGTTCTGGTTTTTTTCTTTTTGCTTGTTGTCTTTCATGTCGGAATACATACACGGTGTAGATTCATACTGGGATGGAGTTTTTTTTCTTATTGTTCCTTTACATACATTGTCGTTGATCTTACATGTTCTGTATATCCTATCGCTTTCCTTTGTTCTCATCTCGTTTATGTCTGTCCATTTCAGATTAATCTTAATATCGCATGTCGAGAAAATACCACATTGACTCACCTTGAACATACCTGCTTTGGTGTCTTCAGCGTCACGGCAAACAATTCGCATCTACATGCCAACGTGTCATGCCGTGATCTAGGTCCGAGCGAAAATAAAGACTCAAGTTGCGTCACAAGAGAGTGTCAGGATCGCCACTGATAAACAATTCTCACCTCGTCAGCCTTGCCACCAGCCATGCATTTCCTTTGATGCATCTTGGTATTTCTCAAAAAGGTATAAAATGATGCCTTTCCCTCAGAAAGATGCTACAACTTGTTTTCTCGCCCACGAGCATATTCTAAACGTCCATCAAATGAGAAAAGCAACAACGGCAAAGAAACAAAACGCACACCACACCCAAACAGCCAACCCTACGACCGCCAAAATGGCCAAGGACGCCAAGGTTGCCCAGCCCGAGCCCCAGCCCGACGACCCTCCTCCGTCACCCGGCCCGGCCCCCGAAAATCCCCTTCCTGACGTGCCACGGAAGGAGTAGGAAACACACTGCGCATACCGTCGTCTCGACAAGTTCTCAGCATAACGATACACCATACTGCGTGAGATGACGGCCTGTCAGCCAGGGTTTGGTGCAGCGGTAGGATTAGGAACAAGAATATGAGCGCTGCTTTTTGACATGTGGTATTTTCGGTACTTTAGTTATTAGGTAGTGATAAATCAACCCTCAAGTCAAGTTAAGTTTTAATTTGTCAAACTAAAAAAGCCAATATTCCAAAAACTTTATCCATAATCAAATTTACTTTTAATGATGCCCTGATGCAAAACTTAAGTTTTATAACATATTGCAAATGGAATAGACGGACATCAAAAAAGAAAGAAAAAAGGGCAGAGGCTTAGTTGCAGTCCTTTATTTTGCTTTGACGTCAGATGAATCTTATTTTAACAAGACGATCTCTCAAGTCCGAGCACAACAATCGAATTGCCTCATTTATGGACAATAATGACTGTTGTGATACTAACATGTCACGATGCCGGCAATTTGCAGCCTTTTTGCCAAGCATCGCCACCGGGCAATTATTGTCACCGCAGCACACCCGTCACTTCCTTCATACCAGCTTGTATAACGGCTTCTGTATCGTGACAAGGTTAGATCGAGACGAGGATCCTTATTTTCCTCGACTTGCTTCTTCAACACCTGTGGCCCCAAAAAGTATAAATACCTAGCATGCAGCCATCAAAACCCGTAAAAAAATAAATCCATCCCCACAACCACTCAACTACCCAAGATCACAGCTTCTTCCAAGTTACGCAAACAAAACAACCCAAACTCCACACGCTCCCACCACTAAATAGCGAGATGGCTGATAACGCCGGCGGCACCAAGGTGAAGCAGCCGCCTCCGCGGCCTAACACACCGCATCCGAACAAGTAGGCTCGGATGCTAAACACTGCACCTCGCAGAGCATGTCCGGTATTTGGATCGCTGCCGATCTAGACTCACCGTGTTGCTTCAGTGGGGTGGCAGCTCTTCGCCGCCATTCAGTGCGGCCATGCGTTGATTTCTTGAAGGGCGTTGGCGAAGATCTCTTCCGATTATTTCTGCATTATGAGTAGCACACAATTATCAAAGCTTTCTTGACCTCTTCTTGTATATGGACGTAGGAAATACTTTTAATCTACTCATTTCTAAAATGTCTTCATATGCATGCGCACTAACTTATATTGAAGTGAATGGCATGTCTTTTCAAAGTGTAACGTAAGTGTACCATGAGTATTGTGTTGCAGAATGAAATCTACTTCTTAAAAGGAGGAGGTTGAGCCGCAATTAGACTTGCCTCGCCCCTGTAGTGTCTAAGTGTGAAAGATAAAATGGAATCCGGCCCTGTATAACACTGCCATAGCAGCAACCTATGTAGGTAAACATCTCTCAAATTACGAGTGAGACTAGCCCAACCGCAATCTCGAGGCTGTTCGTGTTTGCACCAGTAAGTGTTTTCACTTCCTTTACACTTTCCTGCACCACGACACACATCACAACTGCAACGCGACGGCATAACAACATGCGCACATGTTGCAGTTAGATATGAAGTTGTGACGAGGGAATATTGACTCATGCCTCATTTGTTCTTTACGTTTCCTAAAGGGCTCTCAAAAAAGTATAAATAAAGGTCTTCTTCCCTGCAAGACAGAAACAAGAAGTCTCTTCTCATCATCAACAACTTCAAAAGCATCACAATCTCGCATCACACACCGCAACCAGCAACCATCAAAATTCAACAAGCTTCACTTCCAGCTTCGAGAACAATTCGCAGCAGGACCAAAATGGGTCGCAAGATCACCAAGACGGGCCCGTCGGGCGATAGTTCATGCTGTGTCATATTGTGATCCAGTTATATTGCCTTTGCGAGGTGTCGTTCGTCGCCATCCGTATGGATGGCCATGTGTTGACTTTTAATCACGCTTTTTTTCTTCGGTGCTTTTCGTTTTATACTTCAGTAAAATACAATAACAACATTATGTTAAACTCTTTAACGCCACCAAGTGAAATTTTCTAATAGAGTCAATATGTTGTTAAGACGAGAAGATTTAGCCGAGTTGTAGCTAAAACTGTGGTCTGTAGTCGTCTTCTGTCGTCATTGTTTCCCTGTAGGGCAGTATGTGGTGTAGCTCTGTTTGATTACGGCGTATTACGTCGATGTCCATCTTTGCCTGTCGGTGCCATTTCGACTTCACTGAATCTCTCACCTGCGTCTTATCCGCACTGCAAGCTCCTCATTTGAATGCAACTTCACTGGCCTTGTTGGACAAAGCGGCAGAGTCGGTTCAGAGGCTGACAGATTCTCTTCTGTGCAACGATCGGCACAGCAGGTGCGGCGTAGACCTGCCGTTGGACATAAAAACAAAGCTTTTGACCAAGGGCGGCAGTTTCAGGAACGGTCTTGCTTTGACGACATATATAGTCCAGCCCCGATCTCCATCGTCTTCCTCCCTTCTTGAGTATTTCATCATCAACCGAGCAGCACCGATGAGCGCCCCTTCCACCTACTGAAGCTACACACCCGTTACAAACACCAAGGCATAACCATGGCCGACACAATCGCCAAAATAACCATTCCCACGCCGGGCACACCACCCAATGCCAAAGCCGACGCGCAGCGCATCTTTGATGTCCTGCATGGCGGCGGCCTCGCACTGGTGCCCACAGAGGTGGGCTTTGCCGTGATTGCCTCCTCGAAGAGAGCGATTGCGCGCTCCTTTGCAGCCAAGAAACGCAGCCCCAGCCATTTCCAGGGCATCCTGGGCACCATCGGCCTGCACAAGAAGCTGCACATCCTGCCTGAAGAGACCCACGAAATGATCCGCGTGCTGCACCAAGATCTGGGCCTACCATTCAGTGTCGTCGCGCCCTACCGCCGCGACGCATCCGTGCTGAAGCACCTGTCGGCCGCGACACTGGCCGACGTCACCGAGGCCGACGGTACGGCGAGCATGTACATTGATGGGAGTGCCTTGCAGCTCGAGCTGGGCCGGATCAGCGACGAAGCCGGCGAGCTGCTACTGGGCTCGGGTGCCGACTTCGCGGGCAGCGGTCGGAAAGCTCGGCTGGAGGACATAGACCACGATATTCTGGAGGCGGCCGACATCGTTGTCGACTACGGCCTGCAGCGGTGCCATGTCTACAAGGGACGTGCGTCGACTATGATTGACTTTGCCAACATGAAGACGCTGCGGGTGGGCTCGTCGTACGAGCTGATCCGGGAGCGGATTCACAAGTTCTGGGGCATTGAGCTCGAGGCGGATCCTGATTACCCCTGAGGTAACATCAAAGAATAGACACAGCATAGCATGAGTTGCAATTGATAGACACTTTTCTCTATTCTCTCCCAATCGCCATCGTCAGCTACCGCGGACGACTTTGTCACAGCTTTCTCTGCTTCCATGTTTTTCTGAAGCCACTCGTCACTCACATACTCCTGCAACGCATTCACTCGCCATGTCTCCCGGTCTTGGCCAACTCCAAAGACTTGCAAAAGTGCCTTTGCAAGCGGGAGAGCATACTCCCATTTTCTCTCGTGGCCCAAGCCCCAGACGGAGCGTCTGACACGCTTTTCGGTCGAGTATTGCTCCAGCTTAGGCACTTTCTCACGCAGTGCAGCCGCCAACACCTTGTCATCCTCTGTCAGCGACGCCGACACCGTGGTCTGCCCACTGCCCACAGACCCCATAGACAAAAGAAATTCGAGGCTTGCATGGCCTTCGTGTCTAGGAATTCAAGCGTCGCGGACTCGCAGCGAGCTAGGTAGTCGGCCAGCTCTTCTGGGAAGCCAATGGTGCGACTGGTCGTCCGCGTGACACGTGGTAGCCAAGGCCGTGCATCGTCGCCGAAGCGGATGCGGGCGTGATAGTTGGCATCTCCTGTCAAGGAGTCTGCGCCGACCTTGTGACAGTGCTCGATCGTACAGACCGACCGCGATCGAGTTGGGTACATTTCGGGAGTGTTGAGTATACAGGATGGCCGCACCATTTTGCTCTGCAGAGTTCAGATAACGTGCCATTGAAACCTGGCTGCCTTGGAAACGGCCCCCAAATATCATGCATATTTGTAGACATGCGTGAAAGGTCACGGGGGTGTTGCGATATGCGTACCGGAACAGCAATACAACTGCCACAAAAAAGATCGACATACTTGTGCGTTAACAACAATAGCAACAAAAGTATAACAAAAGACAAGAGAGGGGGGAAAAACGACGTCTGTATTAGCAGCAATGAATAAAAAACGAATCAATCAATGCTGTTGAGCAATCAAGCATTCAGTAAGTCAGATCGTCAGTTACAAAGTTTGAACCAAGTCTGTAAACATTAACTTTGAGTGCTTTGTTGTGCAAGGACCATTTGTGATTAGGTACCTACAAGTAGGCAGATTCCAAGAGGGAAGGTTGCCAACGCTGAACACACCGTAATTGAGTGACACTGGGCGTTAATTTCCCACAATGGATGACCACGGCACAGTGCATCCGATCGAAACATGTGGTCGACCAGACAGTGACAAAGTTTGGTGTATGTGGCAAGAATAATCTACCTCTCTACGATGTACTCTGGGAAGTTGGGCGACATCGCTCAACCAACAGACGGCAGCCAGACGGCAGCCAACATGGCAAACAGTCTTTTCAAACGAGAGCGGCCAAACATTGAGACCAACCTCCTACACCCGCTACAGCTCCGCTGATGGAGGGGTAGGGAAAACGGAAGATATTCAATATGTGACCGTTTGTCACGGTAAGGCATAAAACCGATTGACATAGCTCGCCAAATAACGAGGACCTGTCGTGCAACATCGGTCGGGCGCAAAAAGACCATAACGCAAGGGAGGCGAACTTGCGTTCCCTATTGTCTGGTGTGTGAAACGTGTGCTTGCTTCACTCGCCGTTTGCTCGATTCGTCGTTTGCTCAATTGCTCATTCGTTCAGTCCCCCTCCCTCTTTCTGTCGACCTTGCTCACTGGCTGTTTGTTCATTTGATAATAGAAAACGAGGCAACCGCCACCCCGCCATTTCTGCTCCCTTCTCTTTCTTTTTTCTCTTTCTTTTTTCTCTTTCTTTTTTCTCTTTCTCCTTTTTTTAACATGTATCGACGAACAACGATTGATCGTCATCTGAAATAGCGACGAGACTACAAATTAATCAGCAACAGCTGACAAGCGAACAAACACAAACAACCCCACACAACAGCACGAATCTCAACAGCCATGTCCGGCCGTGGCCAGGGCTATCGAGGTGGTCGTGGAGGCGGCGGGGTGGACGTGGTGGTGGTGACAGTTTCCCCTACCGTCCGCGTGGTGGAGGAGGAGGAGGAGGCAGAGGAGGAGGCGGAGGAGGAGGAGGTGGAGCCCGTGGTGACTTTCGCGGTGGTCATGGTGGAGGAGGAGGACGCGGCGGCGGACCCGTCAGTGTTGTCACCGGTGCACCGGCACCCGACGCGGCCGTCACCAATCTGGAGAACGCCATCGTCAAAGCCAAGCCCGCCGGCGGGAAGGTGGACGCTGCTCAGCCCTTCCCGATGCGGCCCGGCTACGGCACCAGGGGCACCCCCGTCACGTTGTGGGCCAACTACGTCGTTCTGACGGCCGCCTCCAAGCCGGAGTTGGTGCTGCACCGCTACGATGTCTCGGTGACACCTGCCGTCACGGGCAAGAAGCGTGCCCAGGTGCTGCGCATCTTCTTAGAAGACACCCCGGCGCTGGCCGACCAGGGTGCCCATATTGTGACGGACTACAAGTCGACGCTCGTCTCGCGGGTCCGCCTGCCCATTGACGACAACTTTTCGGGAAGCATTGCCTACCGTTTGGAAGGCGAAGACGCCATCGAGGACGATGGCGGATCGGGACTGCCGGCCACGCGCAGGGCGTTTGCCGTGCAGCTCAAGTACACCAACGCTCTGCCCGTGGCAGACCTGTTGGCCCACCTGTCGTCGACGTCGGCATCCACAGCCGCTACCACGGACGCGACGACGGCCTACACGGATGCGCTGCCCACCCTGCAGGCCCTCAACATCTTCTTCAACCACCATGCCAAGACATCGCACGATTTGGTGGCGGTCGGCTCGTCCAAAACCTTTTCCCTCCGGCCTGGCACCGGCAATGCGTGGGACCTGGGCAGCGGCTTGACAGCGCTGCGTGGTGTCTTTGCCAGCGTGCGCATGGCCACGGCCCGTCTGCTTGTGAACGTCAACGTTACCAACGGCGCATTCTACCAGACAGGGCCACTGGACCAGCTGATGATGGCACGGACAGGCGGGGCTGGTGTGACGCCTGGCAACGTCCGGCGTCTCGAGGCCTTTTTGAAAAAGATCCGCGTGCGCACGACGCATCTCAAGGACAAGACGAACCGCAAAGGCGAAGTGATTTCGCGGATCAAGACAGTCTTTGGACTGGCCACGCCCAACGACGGCTACAGCTCGGAGCATCCGCCCAGAGTGGCACGGTTTGGTGCTGGACCGAAGGACGTCCAGTTCTGGATGGACGGCAGTGGTGCAGGCAGTGCCCCAAGGCACCGAAGAAAGGCAACGGCAAGGGCAAAGCCGGTCTGGCTCCGGCGCCCACTTCCGCTGCCACTGCTACTGGCGGTGGTCGATACATTTCCGTCTACAACTTTTTTGTCGAGAGTACGTTGTCCCTCGCCAGCGCAGATTCGTATGCAAACGCCTACTAACAAGCCAGCGTACAACCGCCGTCTGGCCAACCCAGGTCTGCCCGTCATCAACGTCGGCAACCGGGAACACCCAACCTACCTCCCTGCCGAGGTCTGTGTCGTTCTGCCGGGTCAACCGGCTCATGCGAAGCTCGATCCCAGCCAGACCCAGCAGATGATCCGCTTTGCCGTCCGCCGGCCGCACGAGAACCAAAGCTTCATCACCAACGAAGGCCTGGCCATGGCGGGCCTGACGGCGGCTACCAATCCTCGCCTCCAGGGCTTCGGCTTGGACGCTGCGTCGCGCCTCATCACGGTGCCCGGCCGTGTCCTCCAGGGACCCCGCGTTACCTATGGCCAGAAGAAGACGGTCACCGTCAGCAACGGCGGCTGGAACATGGTGCCGCCGGGCGCACCCCCGCTCAAGTTTATGGCCGGCGGCACGTTGACGGCATGGTCCTGCATCTACCTGGACGTCCAGGCGTTCTCGCGCGCCCAGTCCTTCCAGCCAGATGAGTTGAAACCGCATCCTCCATCAGTTCCGCGGCGTCTTGCAGGCCTCGGGCGTCACCGTCGCAGCCCCCGCCACCCCAAAGCGCGTTCAGCTTCGGGGCGACGGCCTCGACGACCCGGCGTTGGCCAATTTCCTGCAGACAGCGGCCAACGCCAAGCTGCAGTTGCTCTTGGTCATTCTGCCGGCCGCCCCCATCCCGCTGTACAACCGCATCAAGCAGCTCGGCGATGTGCGTCACGGCGTCCACACCGTCTGTGTCGTTGGCAGCAAGCTGGCCAACCCAAGGGGCAGGATCAGTACTTGCGCAATGTGGCCCTCAAGTGCAACCTCAAAATCGGCGGACGCAACCAGTCGGTCGAGCCCACGCGCCTGGGCCTCTTGGGCGAAGGCAAAACCATGGTCGTCGGCGTCGACGTGACCCACCCGTCGCCCGGTTCGTCTTCGCGGGCGCCCAGCATTGCGGGCATGGTGGCCAATGCCGACGGCGCGGAGTTGGGGCAGTGGCCGGGTGTGCTGCGCGTCCAGACCGAGGCGCGCCAGGAGATGGTGGCCCACCTCCAAGGAGATGCTGGTGTCCCGTCTGAAGCTGTGGCTGGCCAAGCAGAAGAAACTGCCCGAGAACATCTTGGTGTACCGCGACGGCGTCTCCGAGGGCCAGTACCCGCTCGTCGTGGCGGAAGAACTGCCGCGGCTCCGTGCTGCCTGCAAGGCCGTCTACGCGCCGGTGGACCAGGCCAGAGGCCTGCCCAAGATGACAATTGTGGTGGTCGGCAAGCGCCACCACACGCGCTTCTACCCCACCACCGCCGAGGACGCGGACGCCCGCACAGGCAACACCAAGCCCGGCACGGTCGTCGACCGCGGTGTCACCGAGGCCCGCAGCTGGGACTTTTTCTTGCAGGCCCACGCCGCCCTCCAGGGTACGGTCCGTCCAGGGCACTATGTCGTGCTGCTGGACGAGATCTTCCGCCCCAAGTACGACCCACCGGCAAGGGGGCCCCGCCGCCCGCTGGTGGGCCGGGGATCGCCGACCGTCTCGAGGACATCACCCAGAGCATGTGCTACGTCTTTGGCCGCGCCACCAAGGCGGTGAGCCTGTGCACGCCGGCATACTACGCCGACATCCTGTGCGAGCGGGCTCGGTGCTACCTGAGCAGTGTCTTTGATGAGACGCCGGAAGCGTCGACAGTTGCGTCCCAGTCTGGAGGAGGGCCGGGTTGCCATCTGACCAGGACGTGCAGATTCATCCCAACCTGCGGAACACCATGTTTTACATTTAGGATGTGCATTTAAGACGTCATAAAGGTTGCATACTGGAAAAGGAGGATGATGTGGATACCAATTTGACTGTTGTGTGCATTGCTGCTTGCTGATACAAGTATGGGCAGACTGGTTGATGTCTGTCTCATAGATTCTACCATCAATATACTGAATCGTAGATAGGAAAACAAAGGATGAAATTGATTGATCAGATCTAAATTAACTACATATCTGTAACAAGACTGGCTATGCGACAATTAGCTTGTACATCTCTAGTTTGCAAAATTGTGACAAAGGTGCCCTCGTCAGTCCAGTACACGGCCACGAGACAATACGCAGCATACTCCCACCTTGTATACGGCAATCCTCTCATCATTGGCCCGCCAGTTGGCGACCGTAGCTTCTGAGTATGCGTTGATCACTCTCAGTTCACCAGTATTGCTTCCGCTGACAGTGAATCTTCTTTCCCGCTTATAGCCGGCATAAAAAATGTTTTCGTGTTGAAACCAGAAGGTCCGAGTTAAGTTGAACAAATGTCTTCATGGATATCTTCAGTAAAGCAAGATAATCACGTTTTCGACAGGCCTGAGCAATAAACAAATGGTGAGAGAAAATCAGACCAGTCCGGCTCCTTTACTAGCTGCCAGCCGCTGTTACATTTGAGAGACACACAAGACTCACGTGGTTGTGCCCGAAACAGAAAATGAGATATGAAGTTGCTGAGTGTCTTATTGAAGATGTGCTGCCAACTACATCGTGCTTCAATCTTGCAGTCCAGAGTCTTCAACATAGATCTACTATAAACAGGGCTTCTCCCTTGTTCTCCAGTGACTGCGTGTCGGTTTGCTCACGGGTAATTTAATCTAAACATGGCATCAAACTAGTGCGCCACTTTTGTTGCCAGCAATCGTAGATCTATAAAAGTGCCATGCCAGACATAATTGTGTTGCTCGTGGAGGCAATCTCGGTTATTCTCTTGCCACAGTTGGTGCTTGCTCAAAGACAGCTAACACCATTATGGTCGCACCAAGCCGCATTACGCCCACAGCCGGCATCTCTTTCAAGCAGCACCCTCTGGAAGGGAAGAAGGGTGTTCGCTTCGAAAAGTGGTTTGTCTTGACCATTGCCTTTCCGGCCCACATCAAGGCCGATATGGTCACGGCCAAGGCGACGCTGTACAATGCGGATGCCGCCATAACGCCCTATTCGGATGCGGACCCGGCCCCGTGCCTGATTGCACCCGAGCGCACTACGTCCCAGCTGATGCGGTGGGCCGTGACGGCAGCCGGGAGTTTGCGCTTGAGTTTTGGAGCCTGGCCATCCACCGGGCGGGCAAATTCTGTATCCGATTCGATGTTGACTACTATTACAAGCGGAACCCGCGGCGCAGCTACGGCGTGCGGTACTCGTACAACATGAACATCGCCGACTTTTCGTTCTAGGCAGCAGCGAGGCAGCGATCAAAAGCTGGTAGGTATGCGTATTTCGGTGAGCATCGATCAAACATCTTCTTTTATTCTTCATTCATTCCATCATATGACACTTGCAAAATATGTGTACGCCAATACGTGGTGCCGACGTTAAAAAATGACATCATTGCCCGACCACAAAACGTCCTGCCAGGCATCCGTCATGGTATCCATTGCCGCAGCACCGTGATCGGAGTCGGACATGGGCGTGGCAAAGGTAATGTCGAGAAAGTTTATATTTTTGCCGAGAAAGTGGCCCAATCCGTCAAGGTCGCGCCACGAAAAACCCTTGAGTGGGTCGAGCAGTTCGGCCGCGACTGGGGCAGGCCGTCCATAGCCGGGGCCGCCTTCGAAGCTGCCAGTGTTGTTGGCGTTGTTGGCATTGTTGGCGTTGTTGGTCTCGTTTCCATTCATCGTGCCCACAGCTACAGTTGTACCCGTCACCGTACTACTCGTCTCCACGTTGTTGTTGCAACCGCCACTGTTCATGTTTTCAGTCGCATGGAGGGCGGACACGCCCGGCGACTGCGGGCCGCTGCTGTTCTGGTCGCTGCTGCTCTGGCCACGTACCACGGGCGTATAGGCAGCAGTGGCAGCAGCCGTTGCAGCCGTTGCAGCCGTTGCAGCCGTTGCAGCTGCTGTGCCTGTGCCTGGTCTTGGCCCTGCTGCCGCCTTCGCCTTCTCGGCCGTCTTGGACTTTGGGGCCACGGCGCGGTCGACCGGTTTGCGCCACAGCAGGTACAGCGACCGGGCATAGCGCTGGCCCAGGCCGTGGGGTTGACAGACGACTTTTGCAGACGGTCAATGGTGACGTTGATGGTGCGGCGGGCACTGCTGCCCGAGTCGCCGGCCAAAGCGCCGGCCACCCGGGCTTTGAACAGGAAGACGGCGGCGTAAATGACGTAGAGGTAGTATTTGAGGGGCATGAAGCGCAGAGCGGTGGCCGGGTCGACAAAATCGTTGAGGGTGCTCAAGAGAGTGTTGGCGGCATCGATGGACTCGTAAATGAAGCGGGCGTCGGGCGCGCCGGCCAGGTCGGCAAAGAGCGGTCGTACAGCCGCGCGAGAGGGTGGCGGCGACTGGCGGGCGCGTGTGATGGCGCGGCTGATGGTGGCCTGGAAGGCAAAGGCGTTGATGTAGAGGCGGAGGAATTCGTAGGAGAGGATGAGGGCGGCTTTGACGGAGGGCGTCACTGTTCTGTTAGAGCGAATCGAGCTGACGGCAATCATGGAGAAAGAAGAGGAGCGGACACGTACAGCTTAGGCCACCCCAGACAAGCTTCCATTTTCGAAGTACAGCGGTAAAGTCGTCCTGAAGCTGTATGAGTAGCTCGTTGCCAACCAGGTCAAATGCAATCTCGCCACGGCGTTGTACTCACAATGTATCTGACGTACTCGCCGCCAACAAAGAGCTGCTCGCGGTGTGTTGTGGACGAGTACAGCACATTCGTGCGCGTTGCTAAACAGTTGTGTCATCTCCAGCCGAGCCTGGAACAGTTGCGCCAGATCGCTTGCGCCGGCCTGTTGTGTCCGTAATGTTGGGAAGTCGCCTGCATGGAGGACGGTCGACGGTCCCGGGCCACGCGACCAGAAGCCCTTGCCCAACCGAATGGATACCTCACGGTCGCTCATATAGCATGCAGCCCAGGCGATGCGTTTCCGCTCAAAGTCGGCGGGCTTGTTGGTGCTGTCGAGAAGAAGACCCGTTTGTTCGAGTCCTTGCAGGTAGGCTAATCGGATGGCAACGCCAATCTGCATCCACGCGCCCTGGTCCTCTTCACCGCGGCCAATGAGAGTTGGAGCAGCATCTACTGAGGACCTGTGCTGCTGTTGCTGCTGTCGCTGTCGCTGCAGTTGCTGATGCTGCTGCGGATGCTGATTGGCATGGTTTGTGCGGTGCCGGTGTCGGTTGTGGCTGTGGCTGTGGCCGTTGTGGTGCCCACTCGGCGAGAATGAGGAGCGCTTCTACGGCGCCAACGGATGAGGAGCCCCGACTGATCAATCGCGATACAAGAATGTCCATGTGGCTCGCACACGCTTCATGTACGCGATGCCAGGCCGGATCGTCTTTGGAGGCGACAGTGAAGATGCTCGTCAGCAGATGTGGCTCAGCTTGGGCGAGACTGGCGATCCCGCGGCCGTCAAACACACGCTTGTCGGCGACGGGGAAGAACGGATGGTAGTGTTTGTGGTAGTGTTGCAGTAAATACGAAGCGTCGGCCAGACTAAGGTGGCCGTCAGAGATTGGGGGGTAGTGAAAGGGAGTGTTGTGGTTGGCCAAGTTGTCAATCGAATCGTGCTGGTGACGGCTGGCTGGTGTACCGGATTGTGCATCGTTGTGATGAAGGGTTCCAGCGTTGTGCTCGTGCCCGCGCTCGTGCCCGCGCTCGTGCTCAGGCTCGTGCTCAGGCTCGTGCTCGTGGCTCTGACCGTGCTCGTCATCGTGGTCGCCGTCAAGGTCGGCGACTTGGGCCAGCAGGTTCAGTGCATCAGACGGGTTAAGCAGATCCCGCGCGGCAAAGTCGCCACCAATGTCCGTGCCGGTCAAACGCACCGAGGCCCGCCGGGTGGACGCCGGTGTACCGGGCTGGGAACTGGGGGGTGGGAGGCCGGCATTGCTCTGGCGCCTCTGCCCTTGAGGCTGTCTCTGAGGCTGTCCCTGACCAACATCCGTCCGCCTCGGCCGCCGGCCACCGCGCCGCGATGTCGCCAGCGTGCATTCCAGCCTCTCCTGGAAGCAACGTGTGCACGGTGGGTCACCCGGAGTACCGTGTGAGTAGAGGTCGCAGCGGGTCTTGCGTTGGCGGCAGGAGACGCAGGCACGGGAGACACGGTGCTTGTCTTTGGGAGGGCGGGCCGGATTCGGGGCGGCAGTTGTGTTCAAGGTTGTCGTGTTTGGAGCTGCTGCTGTTGGTGCCGCAGCCAAGCCAGAGGCCGACACTGACACCGACGAAATCGGAGACCGGCTGTCCATGGAGTCGGAAAAAAAGAAACTGCGTTACGTCTGTGTGTTGCACGGCAATTCGGTGACAGCACGGAGGTGTCGCTTGGAGATGCTGGTGTGCAGATGTCGGCTATTCGAAGAAGGCGATGCATCGGCTTTAAGGGGCAAGGATGTACTTTGGACGGGCTCCAAGGAGCTAATCATAACCGAGGGATACGGCCCCACAGGCCCCAAAGCACTTTCCGGGGAAGTCACTGCTGCACCCAGAATGCACCAACGCGTCCTTGCCCCGCACCGGCAATCCAGACTTAGCGTCGTCGGCAACTCAGCGGCAACTGAAATACCACGCACTAACCTATGTTGAGCTACTTACTGGGTTCGGACTCGGTTGCTCGCGGGACCTCGCGGTAACAATTATGCCGAACAGACAGTCGGCGAGGAAACAAGGTACGCACGAGAGAAGAAACATGTTATTGTATATCCAGAGCGGGCTCAGAAGTTATAGTACACCCCAAACGGCCTCCAACGTCACCTGCCAGAAAGATCACGACTTTGACGTCTGTTGACTTTCCAAACACATCACGTCACACTACACTAAGAGCACATCGTACCTACCGCCATGTCTTCCTCTTCCAAGCCGGCCGTGCTCATGCTCGGCGAGGTCGTCCACGCCAAGGCCGAGTTTGCCGCCCTGTCGGACGTTGCCAACGTCCGATCCGTTACCTCGGGCACCCGCGAACAGTTTCTCCGCGACCTCGATGCCGGCGTCTACAGCGACATTGTCGCCATCTCGCGGACCTACGACTCGGTGGCCATTACGGGCCGCTTTGACGAGGCGCTCGTCGGCCACCTGCCACCCTCTGTCAAGTTCTTGTCGCACAACGGTGCGGGCTACGACCAGATTGATGTCCATGCCTGCACGGCGCGCGGCATCCGCGTGTCCCACACACCGGGCGCCGTCAACGACGCCACGGCCAATGTTGCCCTCTTTTTGATTCTGGGTGCGCTGCGCCGTGCCTGGATCCCGCAGACGGCCGTCCGCCGCGGCGAGTGGCGCGGTGCCACGCCCCTGGGCCGCGACCCCAACGGCCTGAAGCTCGGCATCCTGGGCATGGGCGGTATTGGCGCGGCGACGGCCCGCCGTGCGGCTGCCTTTGGTTTCGACGTGCAGTACCACAACCGCAAGCCCGTCGCCGGCCCCGACGGCCAGCTGGGCCAGTACGTTTCGTTTGAGGATCTGCTGAAGACGAGCGACGTCCTCTCCGTGCATGTGCCGCAGTCGCCGGCGACCGTTGGCCTGCTGAACGATGCCGCCTTCGCACAGATGAAGGACGGTGTCATCATCGTCAACACGGCCCGTGGTGCCATTGTCGACGAGGCCGCCCTGGTCCGCAACCTCGAGTCCGGCAAGGTCTGGAGTGTTGGCCTGGACGTCTACGAGCAGGAGCCCAAGGTGCACCCGGGTCTGCTGAGCCACCCCAATGCCGTGCTTCTGCCACACATTGGCACGCGACCGTGGACACGCAGAAGCGCATGGAGGTGCTGGTGATTGACAACGTCAAGAGTGCCGTCGCTGGCAAGGGTCTCTTGACGCCGGTGCCCGAGCAAGCAGCCCCCAAGGCGAGCTTATAGAGAGTAGACACTAGACTGCACGGCAATGGACCAGTAGACGATTGCGAGTGAAAATAGATTGATGTTCAAGACTGTGTTCCTTCTACCCGTATCACTGCCCCCGGGTTTTGCTCTGCTACACATAGCCTTCACAAGACCCCTTTACCGGCCCATCCAGCCGCCGTCGACCGTCAGGATCTCGCCGCTGACATACGCACTCGCCTTGCTCGCCAAGAAGATGACGGCGCCCTTAAAGTCCTCGGGCAGACCCCACCGACCGGCCGGGATCCGCGCCAGAATGCTCGCTGCCCGGTCCTTGTCGTCAATCAGCGCCGTGTTCATGTCCGTGGCAATGTAGCCGGGCGCAATCGCATTGACCGTCACGCCCTTGACCGCCCACTCGTTGCTCAGCGCCTTGGTCAGCTGGGCCACGCCGCCCTTGCTGGCCGCATACGCGGGGACGGTGATGCCGCCCTGGAAGCTGAGGAGCGAGGCCACGTTGATGATGGTGCCGCGGCGGTTCGAGCCCGCGTACACGGGCTGCTCGAGCATGTGGGCGCCGACGTCGCGGCACAGCTGAAAGACGGCGCTCAGGTTGACCTGCAGCACCTCGTCCCAGTCGTTGTCGGGGAACTGGTGGGCCGGGTGGCGGCGCTGGATGCCGGCGCAGTTGACGAGGATGTCGATGCGGTGGCCGTCCTGGAGGACGGCCGGGGTGAGGGCCGCCACCGACTCGCGCGAGGCGATGTCGACGTTGTAGAGTGTGCACTGGCGGCCGAGGGCCTCGACCTTGGTCTTGGTCGACGTGTCGGCGCCGGATCTCTCGGAGGACGTCAGTGCGGTGTCACATAGGGGCCAGCGGGACATGAGGACGTACCAGAGCCAGAAGAATGTCAGCGCCGGCTTCCGCCAGAGCAACGGCCATGGCCTGGCCAATGCCCCGCGTGCCGCCCGTAACGAGGGCCGTCTTGCCGGCGAGGGAGAACAAATCCATGCTGTGCTGTGTGGTCTGTGTTTGTTGTGGAGGATGCAAGGTAGGCGTGAAGTTGGGGTAGGATGGGACGGCCGTGGGCTCGCAGCTGTTGTTTTGTGTGGCGGTTTGCGACGTGGCGAGACCTCCGATTTCGAGCAATGATGCAAGCTATTTACGAAGTACAAAGTAGATTTGTTGGCTGGTTGTTGGTCACACTTGCCTACAGGCAGTCGGGTTACTTCTGTTTCTGGTGCGAGGGTACTAAACAGGTGGCACTGTCGTTAGCGCCTTCCGCCGGCTATCAAACAGTTCTCTGTGGCCGCTGTCGCCGA
Organism: Sporothrix protearum; assembly: GCA_016097115.2. NCBI lineage: Eukaryota > Fungi > Ascomycota > Sordariomycetes > Ophiostomatales > Ophiostomataceae > Sporothrix > Sporothrix protearum. The sequence goes on from JADMNH010000008.1 coordinate 82,913, forward strand.
TTTTGGCTGCTTTTGCCACCTTTCGTACCCATTTCGCGCGTCATAATCCTCTTCTACGGGCAATTGTGCCCAATTGCCGACATCCCAAAGGTCCCACTGCGGCCTCCGTGACCGGCCCATCTTTTTACCACGAACCACGATGCACAGCGCTGTTGATGGATCGCCGTTAGCTCCTTCCCTCGTAACATCAGAACAGCACAACGGAGCTCCGTCGTCGTTGCCAGTTTCCGTTGAATTGGGTATATGTCCAATTGGTTCCTTCCGAATAAGTCAGGTCCTCAGGTCAAGTCCTTCTGCTTTCAACTCTCCGACCCGCACCTTCCATTTTCACATTCTACTGCTCCATTTGCGTCACCCCTTTTTCGCTTCCATCTTACCTCGTCTTCTGAGCCACTCTTTAACACTCTGACACTTTTACACTCCAACTTTACCTCTCCTTCAACTCTCTGCTCCCCCCTCCCCCACACAAACATGTGCACAGCACCAACATCACAAACAATCCGCGCGTCCGTCCTGCACGGTGCCAAGGACCTGCGTCTCGAAGACCGTGTTCTCGAGGCCCCTGCCGCCGGTGAGGTCCAGGTCGCCGTCCGCGCCACCGGTCTGTGGTGGCTCCGACCTCCATTACTACGGCCATTTCGCCAACGGCGACATTCTCGTGAAAGAGCCGCTGTCGCTCGGACACGAGTCGGCAGGCGAGGTTGTGGCGGTGGGCCCGGATGTGTCTGCCCTCCAAGTTGGCGACTTGGTCGCGCTCGAAGTCGGCCAGCCCTGCGGCACCTGCGCCCGCTGCACCGAGGGCCGCTACAACATCTGCCCCGCCATGCGCTTCCGCAGCTCGGCCAAGTCCGTCCCCCATGCCCAGGGCACCCTGCAAGACCGCATCAACCACCCGGCGTCGTGGTGCCACAAGCTTCCCCCGACGATGCCGCTGAACGTGGCCGCCCTCCTGGAGCCGCTGAGTGTCGCCATCCAGGCCGCACGGCGCGCCAACCTGGGCAAGGGCCACACGACGGACAAGGTGCTCGTGCTCGGCGCCGGCGCCGTGGGTCTGCTGGTGGCGGGCATGTGCAAGGTCGCCGGCGTGCCCAACGTTGTGATTGCCGACGTCGACGCCAACCGCGCCAAGTTTGCCGTGGCGCACAAGTTTGCCGACACGAGCTTTGTGGTGCCCACGGGGGGCCCGCGCCCGGCCACCACCGACGAGGCCCTGGCGACAGCGCAGCAAACGGCCGCGGCCGTGGGTGCGCTCGAGAGCAAGGGCGACACGGTCGGCCAGGTCGATGTTGTCTTTGAGTGCACCGGGGTGCCCTCGTGCGTGCAGACGGCCATTTACGCGACACGGCCCGGTGGCAAGGTCATGCTGATTGGCATGGGCACCCCCGTGCAGACGCTGCCGATCTCCGCGGCAGCGCTGCGCGAGGTGGACATTTGCGGCGTGTTCCGGTACGCCAACACGTACGACGAGGGCATTGCGATTTTGTCGCGGACGGACAGGGAAGGCCCAGATTTCCCGAGCCTAATTACGCACGAGTTCAAGGGCCTGGCGGCTGTTGAGGACGCTTTTGCCATGGCCAGCCGGAAAGAGGACGACGCCGGGAACCTGGTGATTAAGGTGTTGGTCACAAACTAGACGAGCATGATCATATGTTATGAGGGACGCTACGAGGATAGGATGGCGCGGCTTGAGTTAGGTTTAGCGTTGAACGGAAAAAAGCTATGATTGATAGACTATAGAACCTCCTCCTTTTCGCTACCACGTTGTCACCTGCTTTTCCGTCTACCTCTCCTCCTTCTTGATCCAGTCGTACTGGTCTCCAAGGTGGTCATGAGCACGTAGGTCGCCCGACCGTGCGTGGCCTTCAAACAATTCAGCACGCGCCGCCCGGCCACACAATCTGCCCAGTTCACCGCTCGCTTCGGCATCGCGCACCTCTTGGTACGTCACCGTCCGCAGATACTTGCCGACCCACAGTCCACCCGTGTACCGGGAAGCACCGCGCGTCGGAGGACGTGGTTCGTGCCGATGCACTTGTCGCCGTACGACACGCATGTCATCGGACCCAGGAACAGTGCGCCGTAGTTCTTCATCTTCGTCAACGCGTCCCGCGGTGTCCTCGTAAAAATTTGCACGTGCTCAAAGGCGTACTCGTCGGCAATGGCATAGGCCTCATCCACATCGTTGGTCAGAACGACCTCGCCCAGCTGGCCCCACGAGACGCGTGCAATGTCGGCGGTGCTGAGTGTCGTCAAGAGCGAATCACACAGCGCAATCGTCTTGCGACCGACCTCTTTCCGATGTCGTAATCAGCACGGCCGGGCTGTCCGGTCCGTGTTCCGCTTGGGAGAGCAAGTCGGTCGCCACCACGAAGGGGTCGGCCGTCTCGTCGGCCACAATCAACACTTCGGTTGGCCCGGCAAAGAGGTCGATGCCGACTTCGCCAAACAGCTGCCGCTTCGCCTCGGCCACAAAGGCGTTGCCCGGTCCGGCCAAAAAATCCACTTTGCGGATGGTCTCCGTGCCCACAGCCATGGCCGCCACGGCCTGGACGCCGCCCAGGATGAAGATTTCGTCGGCACCGGCGAGATGGAGCGCCGCCACGGTCGCACTCGGAATCGCGCCGCGGATCGGCGGCGTGCACCCGATGACATGCGGCACGCCGGCCACCTTGGCCGTGACCACCGTCATGTGTGCCGATGCCAGCAAGGGGTATCGCCCGCCCGGCACATAGGCGCCCACCGTGGCGACGGGGTTGTTGCGCTGGCCCAGAAAGACGCCCGGCTGCAATTCCACCTCAAAGTCGTGGAGAGACGCGCGCTGGGCCTCGGCAAACTTGCGCACATTGGCCTGCACGGTACGGATGTCGTCCAGTGTCTGCTGGGGAACGCTGGCGACAATGCGCGCAATGTCGTCGGCACTCAGCTTGAAGGATGCGGGGCTCCACTTGTCAAATTTGTCCGAGTAACGACGGACGGCCGCGTCGCCATCGCGGCGGATGTCGTCAACGACATGACGGACAATGGACGGGACGTCGGCCGAGGGCGCACCGGTCGCGGCCGAGGCGAGGCCTTTTTCAGATAGTTTCGAGTCATTTCGTCAGTGTGTTTTGATGGAAACTGAGATCAAAACAGACTCGCAGAAAGTCAGTCAACGTCAAAGTGAATATTCCTTTTATTAATCCCGCGAGGACAGGTGAGGAGAAATCCGATAACGGACAATGTCAGTCGTCTGTCGGCTAAATTCGGACGAAGAAAGCACGCGACGGTCATGTGTTGTGTACATCAAAACGCTTCGGGAATGTCGGTTTTATATACTGAAGTCGGGCGGGGCCCCACCCTCCTCGATCTGCTTCTTTGTCTTTGTTTTCTAGTTTGTGATACAGTCCTCTTCTAGCGTTTTTTGGCTGACGTTGTGGCTTGGACGGTGACTGTGGGCAAGACCTGCCATGAATTCGTTAAGAGTGCCCCTGTTTCTTTTTATTTCGCTGCTTTTATAATACATATAGACAGCTTTCGTTTCTTAAGATAGATCCATCCACGCATTGTCGATCGCATATTGACTTTTCGACTAGAGACAGCGACGATAGTTACTGGATTTTTTAAATCGTAAGACTTCATCACGTAAAACCACCTCAGGAGCATAAAGCTCGTAAGGAAATTGAAAGAGAGAGAAACATATCATCGTGACAGACGGAGTTGTCTGGGCCGAAAATATCAGGTAAGCCCATTTTTCGACTCCCGCGCACGACCAATTCCCAACCGTACAGCACATCATTCGAGTCCTTTCAGAGAGATCAGACTGAATCTGTGATCGAGAAGCCCTCCCCTCCTCTTCTTCGTCCGTGAAATTCAAAGGAGTTGGCCTCGAACTCAACTTTGACGAATCAGTTTGCGTTTCGAGTATTCAAGGCGAAACATGGGACGGACTTTTTGGGGTTTCCAGTTGAATAGATGTTTACCATCGTCCAAGTCTAAAGTGTATGACTAGAAGGTGATAAAATAGGCAGCAGAGTTTCAGTTCCCCAGATTTGGCATTGTATGGGATCGGTGAGCTAAAATTAGGATGACAAGTTGACAATCTTTGTTCGGGCCCCGTCAAAGGATTTTCAGTGGATCTCGGTGATTATCGTTCTAAATCCTTCGGTATTCCACATCAAATTGGCCACGCCAATGGGCTAGTCACTGCAGCCATTACAGGTGGTCATTGCTACACCACACACTGCTCTCGTGTTTCGTTTCAATGGCCTCTTCACTAAATCAAAGTCCCCGGAATCAAAATGCATTTCTCCTACTCTGGCCCTATGGCCGCACAAGGGGCCGAAAAGGACCCAAATGAGCTCAAAGGGTCCGAAAGCTTCTCTTGGGTTTTCCATATCGCCTGCCGGTAGTGAAAGAAAGTTGCCGTTCTACGAATGCGAGGCTCTTGGCGCCTCAGCAGATCAGGCTGCCGTTTTTTTTTCCCTGGTGGCCATCGATTGAGTGGATCAACCAGGACATCAACCAAGAGTAGATTCATGAGATATTTGCATGAATGCATTCGCATCATGTTTGATAATGGGCTGCCTTACTTTGCAGCAGCCGAGATTTGTATAAATGTCGTGACAAGTCGTTTCAGGGTCAGATAACTACTTCCTCAATCACAACACCATCAGACATCCAACCCTCCTTAGATCAGTCAAGCAATACGTTCAACTTCACAGTCAAAATCAATCTTTGGACTTTCAGCTTCTTCTTCGACTGCACTACACTACAACATAAAAAATGACCGACAACAACAGCTATGACAACAAAAACGACGAAAACAAGCGTACCATGCGCTCCAAGGTTGTGAGCTTGCTCTCCGACCCGGTCGTCATCCTGGGCATCCGCACCCTGCAAGTCATCTTTGCTGTTGTTGCCATTGGGTCCATTGGTCGCTGTAAGTCACCCCCCATACCAGCCATTTTACCTGTAAACACAAGGCGCTAACACCCTTAGCCCTCCACATTTTTCAGGGTTACTACGTCGTCGACCATCCTGCCTCCCGTACCATGACAGCCACCAAGGAGCACGTCAAGGTTGGTTTCCCCGCTGCTTGGGGCTACCTTCTCTTCACGGCCATCTGGACCGTGCTGGGTGTCATCTTTGGTGTTTTCACCGGCAACCGCCACCCGATTCAACGCTCCATCGGCTATGCCCGCATCGTCGTCGAGGTCATCGCCCTGGTGTCGTGGTTCGTCGGTTTCATCACCTCGGCCATCTACGTCGGCTCCGATGCGTGCCCCCTCGAGGACGGCGTCTGCGGCTCCGTGAATCTGGCCGTCGCGGTCGGCGCGGTCGAGGCCATTCTGTTTTCAATCACAGCACCTCAGACATCGGCGCAAGTCTTTTGCCCGCGCAGTATGGAAAGCTTCAACAGGGATGCCAACCCCAGCCACATATCTGTTTTGATCGTGGCCACCAACAACGGCGCTCCCCTCAACCAGGAAAAGGAACCAGAACAGCTGTCAACCAAGGGCCGTCGGTCCATGGACCCGCAAGAGCCTCAGTCACCTCTGTTCAGGAGCCCCAGTGGCTGGCGGAGCGGAAGCCGGAGACGCAGTCCTTGCCGGAGAAGCCCTCACCCGTCGAGACTCGGTATGCCAAATACGACGTGTGAGCAAGACACTGACGAGGCTACATAATGACAATAATGGATTGCAGGGAGAGCGACAAGGGGCGGCGTAGTGACAAGCGGTTTATTTGTTTCTTCTTGTTAATTTAAAGCTTATGATAGATGTAGTGGGTGTTTTTCTTGCACTTGATTTTCGAATTAATCGATACTGTTACAAGACATTTATTGTCAGTGGTGAGACAGAAGATAAACAATGTCTAAATATTCCATCTCCACTCATGTGTCTGCTCATAACGGCGAAACCATCTCTAAAAGTGGTTATTAGCTGGAGCGCACTAGGAATATGTGTGGAGGTGAAAATCAAAATGTCCTATGCACTACAACAAAAGTGTTCTTTACAACGAGGTGTGCATCAGTACTACGAATCGTAATAGCTTATATGTAGCTCTCTCAAAACAAAACAAAACTAACAGTACATGGCACCACCCTGGTAATTCAAAGATTATACCCAATACCTGATGCTTTATTGAAGTCAGAGGGAAAGATGAAAATCAGGCTATAAGAAACAACGTCTACAAAAGGTTTTTTTTCCTATATCTTCTTCTTCTTCTTTTCAGAGTAAGAGCAACAGACATGAACCGCAAAACTGTGCCCCAATATCAGTGAACTTTCTTGCCCACTCAAGTTAAAATGTGAAGTAGGCTACATCGCGGACACCGTGATTTCCTCTTCACCATCTCTCCATTTTTCGTCGGGCACATTAAGTATTAATCCGAGTAATAGTCGTCCGAGTCACTGTCAATGCTCTCTTCCTCGGTTGTCCCATCCTCTTCGGTCTGCCATGTGTCCTTGTCGTTCCACTTGTCCAGATTGACAGTCTGCTTGTACGTGACACCGAACCGGTCCTCAAAGACTTTACGCACCACCGCTCGCGTCTTGTCCCTGAAAATGCCCGGATGCGAAACAACAAAAAGCGTTGCATTGTACGCCATGGCTTTGTCCGATGCAGACGCGGGCCCCGTTTCGCCCACAAGAAAGGTGTGCACAAGCCGGAACGCTGCGTCGCGCGCAATGTTCTTGTCGCCTCGGACTGGCGCGAAGTCGTAGACGTCGTCTTCTTTCTTGCCTTTCCTCATGTCGGTCATAAGATCGCGAACTGTGCGGCCCTCGCACACATTGACTTTGAGGAACTGGAGCGAGTTGCAGAGACGACGGTACTCGGCAACTTCGGCCGGGATGCGACGGAAAAAGTGACGGAAGCCATGGCGCACAGCGTAGTCAATATCGCCCAGAAATTCCACGCCTTCGTGCACAATCCATGGCACAGAGTCTTTGCCATCCCGGTGACCGGTGAAAGTCTGAAAGTAGGGAATCTTTTGGGTGTCGATGAGATACTCGGATGCCCCGACATGAACGCGGAGACTGGTAGTGTCTACAATTGGGTCGGCAGGGATTGTGGGCTTGGCTTTTGTCAGCGCTCACATCCGCGGGTCTTTTCGAGAGATTTTTAACAAAAACAAAAACAAAAACAAAAACTAAAACTCACCTTTGTCACGGATCTTGTGTCCGCTACTGCGAACTCCTTCGTGTCCCATCTCAGATACAGATCCTGTGGCAACATCTTCTTGCCACTTGCATCGCTGTACACAGTGAGCTTGTGCTCCTGTCCCTCCTCGCATTTGATCGTGCACCGTCCGCCGTGGGCCTTGACAACTTGGAGAATTCGGCCGACCAGCGCAGCCAGTTTGCGCAGATGCCCCTGGTTCGAGCCCTCCCATTCCTTCACCTTGGACGAGACGTCTTCCACATGCGGTACCTGAAACAGGCCGCCTTTGTGGTAGGCGCGCACCAACTTCTGCGTCTGGGAGAACCAGAGCTGTGGTGCTACACCGGAAAAGTCGAGACGTTTGTGGGCGACGCGGGTCTTGATCTCTAGGGTGGACTCTGCCGGGACAGGCTGGCCTTGACTCGTCACGCGTAGTTTGGACCCCTGTATGGTAAGCACGGCTTTGGTGGACGACGAGCCGCCAGGCTTTGTAGAGAGAGACAGAGACGACAGAAGCCCGAGAGGTCGTCGCCGTTGGTCATGGCACTCTTGCCGCCGTGGGCCGCTGTCGAGGCGGCGGTGCTGGCAACGTAGGCATCCGTTTTGTAGCGGACAATAAAGTTCAGGCCTGCAAACTGGTAGGCGATGATACGGTGGTGGCCTGTGCTGCCTGGCGTCGTGTATGTGGTATACGCCTTTTCAAACTCATGGCCATGTCCAAGAAAATCGTTGGGCCCAATGAACCTAGTCGTCGCTGTCTCGGTGCGACAGAAAACGACTGTCGATTTGCCGAGGACCTCGACGTCAATGGTAAAGGGCTCAATCCCATTCCGACTCGAGCCCGGGTCCACAAACGACAAGAGCTTACGAAGATTGTTGCGGTCGGTCACGAGATCCACCTCCTTCACGTCAAAGGACGGCTTCTCAGCAAAACAGTGCGCGAAAGAGAGGCTCGAGGGGGCTATCGGGATGGCGGGCGGCATTCTGGGCAATGTAGCTGAGGCCAGAGTCCTTCTTGACACGTTGGGGAAAGAGGGAGGAGACCAGCGAGCAGGGCTGCCGGGAATGGCAATGGTGGGTTCCGTGGCCTCGAGCCAACTGTAGGAGGCCAGATGCCGAGCGTTGGATATGGTGGCAGGCGTGGACGTGCTGACGGTTTGGAGATCGAGATGAGAGATCTCTGCAATCACTGCAGGCTTGGTTGACGCTGCCATTTTTGTCGCTTCCAAGGAGGCCATGCACTAGATAGCAAGAAGTATGGCATAAGTTTGATAAACAGCCCACAAAAAGAACGAATAAAAGAGCATGAAAGCGCTCATTTATCTTCGTCGGAAGATCTAGACGTGCAGCATTCGTTTGCCGAGTTTCACTGGTCTGCTTCGTTTGCTGGCCAGTGTTTGTCGACAGCAAACAGAATTTGACGCATTTGCGACCCGACGTTCGCCAATGACGTGTGCTTACCGGCCTCTCTTGATACTGTGACGTGAAATCTGCATGTTTACGTGGCTGTTAACCACAGGTCGCTTATTGTTGAAGTGCAAATTGAGGCTGTCGGTTGTTGTATGCAGTAGAGTCGATTTTTAGTCACTCGGCTTGCTCTCGACTAACGTCGACCACTATGCCAGTGTAATCTCAACTCTTCAAGGACCGAGGCGAGATGCTCCGAAGTAGACGGTCTTCTTAACCTTTGTCAGCATACGGCGTCCGGTATTCATGTGCACCGCCCCCAAGGCCGGCCTTTACACATTCGTGGGTCCGTATTGATAAGACCCAAGACGTCTTGATTCTCCCGCCTGTGGCCATTGCCACGTTGTAATCCGGCCGCAGCCAAACCGCTTCCGGCTGCTTGGATGCTGCATTCTATATCCATGATTGCTTGCCACAGCAAGGCACCACCGGAGCCATATGGTTCAATCTTACCGTGTGAATGTATGACTGGTCCTCGCAAATGAACCAATACTAATATGGTTCAGTGAATTTCCTTTCGTTAATTCGGCGGGCCAACCATCACAGCACCCCAGTTTCCCATCTTTTGAGTCCAGCTTTCAGACCTCCACTACTCCAGCCATTGGAGCTTTATCTGTGGTTGGCACAATTTTTTTTTCTCTTTGAAAAAAGTCCGTTTTCTAACATTGCTTCGTTTTGACGATCCTCGCTGTCAATATTCCCCACCGCGAGACAAGCTCAACACGGCCGCCGATGAACACACACCAACCACTTCTGCATAACAAACAAAACAGTCCTCGCATCGATGCGGACGAAGCCCGTCTTTGCCAAGCACAACAGGAGCTCGGAAAGGAGCGTGCTCATGGCGAGATTGCCCAGAAAGACGATGCCGTCAGCTACAAGTGCAATTTGTAAATTTCCGAGGACAAAGCAATAATATATTATGGGGTGGATTTAAGGGGCTGGGTCTAGCTCGGCTTGGAAGCGTTTGTGGCCCCGTGCTACGTAAGGCATGTCTAGCGATGCCGGTATCCAATAACAAACGGTCCTATAGTCTAGCGGTTAGGACATTGGATTCTGATTTCAAGCAAATTTGACTTTCCAGTAGCCCCGGTTCGATTCCGGGTAGGACCTTAACTTTTGCCATTTTTTGGTGCCTCGATTCCGAACTAGTAATGCATGCTTCAGAAATTTTGTTGTACGTCGTATTTTTTTTTGCGTTTATTTGATGCTCTCGGTTTTCTGGCCTCCTTGTCGGATCAATGGTGGACCATCCGTATCGAAGTATGTTAAACGTCATTGTTTTCAACTTTCCAACATAATTGAGAAGATTTACTTCACGGTGCAGTCTGGTGGGACTTCCGAGAGTCTCAAGGCGTCACGCATCCGCGGATGCTTATTGTACGTCAACAGAAGGTCAAGGGCAAGTGGCGCTACAGCGTTGCCGCACATCTACGCAAAATTGCCATTGTGGCTAGCAATGCGGCCACGGATTTGCTTCGGTTTGGCTTTGCGCTCACTGAGGTTGAACACGCTCCACTAGGGCAGTCCGTTGATGAGCTGCTATAGGATATCTCTGGGTGCTGCGCTGATCACTTTGACACTTTTTTGTCGAAGTGTGCTCGTTTCCTTCACGAGAAAGACACCAACGTGCATGTAAACCACCAGCTGAAAGTGCTTAGCTACCGTTGTTGGGGTGATTTTATATGATTTGTAAATAAGGAACAACATTACGACCGTTACTTTCGCGTGTCGAGCTGATTGCCGAGTTGTTTCATGCTCCGTCTTGTGCGGTTTTCTCACGAACATTGCGTGTCTTCAGCTTCGAGCTTTGCTCATGGCCCCAATATGGCGCAGGTTTTCTTGATGTCTATTTTTATTCCGTGCGTGGGACCTATATTTGCCCCTTTTTTGCAATTGATTCTTTGTTCCAGATGTCGCTTTCGGGACATATGGATGGTTGGGGATTGCTAGATTGACAGGATGTGCGGATTCTATCGCCCACAGTCCCTGCCACTCGAACGTGTTATATCCGGCATGGGGCGATCTGGGTTGATGGGTTGACAGGGTCCTGTCACCTGGAAATTCTCCTATTGTATCCGCCACGAGGAGATCGCCTGACAATCCGTTGATCGAAGGCCAGCAGATCCACTGTGGCCTGACATTGCGACGTAAAACGAGACACATAGAGCTTCATGTTTCTGGTTTCATCGCAAACCCCTGTAGCCTTATCGGCACATCTGCTCAATGTACAAAGTATCTATCCGATGTGTTATGCAGCAGTTTTCTCAGGAAAAGAGAATAGAATTGCGTCGTGAAATACGCCGACGTCTTATTCAGACCAACAGCATCTTATGCTGTATATCTCCAGTATCTCATCAATGACATTCAATTCGAGATTCGGCCTTCATTTTCGTTCCTAGAAGACTAGTATTGCTCACATGAATTAGTGGAAGCGGTAGTCCAGTTTCTGGGGCTCAAAACGGTTTCATTGCGGCATTTCGAGAAAGTCTTGGCTGCTTGGCTGTTTGAGAACGCTCCACTCCCACATTGTACTCAGTATGAGAAGAAAGGATGAAGCCTAGCGGAGCCGTATGCGTCTCACAGCCGTCTCCTTCTGTCTCCTCCTTTTTATGCTCCACCACACACATTCGCTGTCATCTCGAGCACAGCCAATTGTCCACTTTCTGCGCGTCTCTGCTTTCCTGGGTTTTGGCCTTCTGGGGATATCACCTCCAATCCCAAAATAGTGCAGTATGGTAGATTTTCATTTCATGTTGCATTTCTTTGGAGAATGGGAAACATCGAGCCCCTTATTTCGAATCTATTCATCTCTACGACGTACTCCTTATCTCGTCTCCTCTTGTGTTACAGATCTGACAAAATGTATGTGCTTCTCTGATTTGGTTTTATTCGACTTTATGCTTTTTCTGTATATAACTGCCAGCGAGTGCACTGTTTCCTGTTCTTCTCTTCTCCCTTTTTGCCAAGAACAAACAGTTTTGATTTCAACTTTTTCTCTCCTTGCTCTTTGTTTTTCGCATTCTCTTCTCTTGATCTTGACGGTCTATTTACAATCCTTTTATTTCTTTAACTCTTTTTCTTCTTCTTCTTGTCCATATTGGCATTTCCGAGGCGGGTCCTTACACTGCACATTCAATTTCATTTTCTTTTATTTTTTATTTTTTTTTTTTTCCTCTTCTCTCTTTTTTTCGTATTTTTTCTCGGACATCCTCAACATGCAGTTTTCAATTCTTGTGTCGGCAGCAACGCTCTTGGCCACTGCCCATGCACACTCGCAAATCATCAACGTGCAGGGCCTCGCCAACTCCCCCGCGAGTGTTGGCTTTTTGGGTACGACGGCCCTCTCCCGTGCATTTTCCTATTGAGGCGTCTCGTCCGTTGTTCTAATCATTGGCTGTAGTGAATCCGGGCATTCCGCGAAACTGCACCACCATCTCTCCTTGCCAGCAGGATGCGACTATCATTCGTGATGCCGAAATCAACGCCAATGTCGTCAACCAGTGCGGCCGTACCGAGCTGGCGGGCAACATTGATGTCGGCGAAAACACCGAGAACGCTCTTGCTGCTGGCGCTGTGACCCAGGTCAAGGCAGGCTCGCAGATCACCGTCACCATCCACCAAGTCAACGCTGATGGTGCGGGCCCGTACGTTTGCGACCTCGACGAGACCAGCAATGCGAATGTGATCTCCCACAACTTGACTGTCACCAACAATGTCCCGGGCTCCAACGGCCTGTCGCAAGCCAAGGAGCAGGACTTCAACATCACGGTCACTATGCCAACGGACATGAACTGTATTGGTGGTAAGTCATGGCGCACAGCGAACGGCACGGAAAGCACAAAGAAGAACAAGCGAGTAGTAGCTGACAGCAACCACAGCGTCGACGGGCAACATCTGCACCGTCCGCTGCCGCAACAATGCGCTGGCTGGTCCGTTTGGCGGCTGCTTTGCTGTGCAACAGGTCGATGTGGCGTCGAATGTCAACACGCCCGAGAACATTCAGACGGGCATCAGCCTGGACGAGGTCAACAGCCAGGTCCTGCAAGACCAGGCTGATCTGCCTGCCGCCTTGGCGGCCAACGCCAAAGCCGGCTCCACCGAAGCAGAGCAGAACCTGGCTGCCGTCAACGCCTTGATTGGTGTGTCTGTCACAAGCAAGTCCGCTGCCATCGAGACGCCGGCAATCAACACCAGTGCGGTTGGCGCTGCCGCTGCCGCGACGACCGCTGTTTCTGCAGCAGCCGTGGACACGACAACGACATCGACGGCCGCTGCTGCCACAAGCACAAAAGCTGCGACGAAAGGTTCAAAGAACAAGGGCAAAGGGGCCGATGCTGACAAGGAAGTTCAGCGCAGAGAATCTGGCTTCGGCTCTTCTGGCTTGCGCTGGGCCCGCCGTGCTAAGCTGGAGCGGGATGATTAAGCTAGACGAACAACGTAAAAGGCTTTAAGTAGAGTTTTATCAGGGGTGCTTGAGTATCGTAAGTATTGAATAGCTCCTTCGAGACGCGCAGAGGAGCGGGGTGGGGGGGTTGTTGAGTTATGGTCTTTGAATAAATTAGTAAAAAATTAGAAAGAAACAAAAAAAATTATAAAACAAATAGATGCATTAGAGACATTACCTAAATCTACGTACGAAAAAAATCTGGCCTTCAGTAATAAATATTGAAAGGCAACGGTTATTGATAAATCAACCTGATATTCGACAATGGGGAGTCTTTTCATTTTCTTGGGAACAACCTTTTCATCATCAAGTCTAAGCTTTATCGCTCTAATTACTCATTAAATTAAACCTGTCATAAAGGTAGCTCTTTGGCTTAACCATACCATAGCAAAGGTCGGTATCCGTGCGCGTGCTCTCACGCTTTGAGTGTCCACGCGTGAACTTGGAACGTAAACTTGAACGTAAACTTGAACATCCATGACAGCTTAAGTGGGCTCACCCGAATCTTACACTCCCTCTCGCATTGCTGCAATAGTGGGGGCCTGTCCTCAAAGTTTTACGGCGTTCATACAAGCTTATCACCACCTTATACAAGGTGACCACCATGCCATTGACCGTGAATGAGAGAACATCTCATTGAGATGCTGCATGCGTGGGCGAAACAGGGAGCCAATTCACGCATAAAGGAATGAAAAAAAAGAAGAAACTGCGGGAAAAGATCGAGGGGACTATGGCTACGACGTTATGTCAGGCTACGCCGCTGTAGGTCTGCTGCTTTCATCCTTGCCATTCTCTTGTTAATGTTAGTCGGCGATCCAAGCGAACTTGGCACAGTCTCGTAAACTATCATTTCTGGTTCAAATTTTGCCATTATGGTGGGTCTCGTGTCATTATTTACATCATATCCGTCATCATGAGGTGCCCAGCTTCCATGTTTGAAGCCGGCCTCATATCATTATCCCTTGTAGCGCCTGATCAAGTCCTCACTCACTCCGAATTGCTCTCGTCGGTGTCCGTCCATTCCATCTCTTCGGTGATTTCCGCGTCTGTGGCAGTGGATCCGCCCGCTTCAGCACGCAGCCTCTGCGTGTACTGCTCAGACGGCCGGTTCGTCCACTTTCCGAGGTAGGAAGCATTCTGCACTGCCCAGTCCAGATACTTCCACATGTTTTTTCAACGCCGGCACCTTTCAGCAGCTTCGCCGGGTTTGTGTGCAGGCCGGGTCCGAAACGGTCGATCAGGTGCTGCTGGTACTGTCCGAGGTCGATGACGGCGACAGTGGCCGCGCACGTCTTGGCATCCTTGAGAAGCTCAAAGACGCCGGCCGTCTGCCACATGGCAGCAAAATTTTGCTGCAGGGTCAGGGCGGCATGCTCGGGCGAGCCCATGGTGTATGCCTCGGGGTGGATGACGAGGGCCTTCGTCCGGGTCAAAGAGCAGTGGCCACGTACGAGTCGTTGGTGCTCTGAATGGTCGAGCCGAGCTGGCGAGCCTGCCGCGACAGCTTGACTTCCGCCGCGTTGAGGTCCTTGGTCGGCTTGCCAAACAAAGCGCTTCAGGGAGATCGGGCTGCGCACAACGTCCCGCTCAATGGCCAGGCGCAGCTCGGCCGGCAGCGGGCTGTTGTGGGACAGCACCCAGCGGGCCGCCTTGATGCTGCGGATGTCGACAAGCAGCTTGAGCTTCAGAAGAAGATTGGCTGCGAGGTGGCTCATGTCGGAGAACTTGTGGCACACAAAATCAGGCGCCTCCAAAACGTCCTCGTCCTTCAGATTCAGGTGCGGCAGGTCCATGTCGCCCCAGTCGTAATCGCTGTCGTCTCCGGTTGTGGCCCACCACTTGATGAAATCGTATGCCTCTTGGTCGCGGTCCAGGCGCAGCAAAATCGCCGGGAAAAAGTCCCGCTGGCCGAGGTTGTCCGACCGGTTCAACCGAAGCATGTCCTGGATGTGGTCTGCAGCCTCGCGCACGCTGTCCGGCGTGCCCATCAGCCGCAAATGGTCGGCGAGAATGAAGCGGGCCCGTATGTAGACGCGGGTCTCGAGGATGCCGTAAAAGTGGCCGACGTGGGTCTCAAATGCATTGGCGGGCGTCATAAAGTCCCCCCGCTGGTTGCGGACCAGGTGGTCCTCCTTTTCGACGCGGGCACGCTCCTTCTTGATGCCAATGCAGTCTGTCTTGTGGGCCGGTCGATCTTCGACTTGGTGTTCGCGGCTGCAATAGCGGACGGCGCGACATCCGGTGCACAGCAGCAGCCTGGGCCGCGAGACGGAGCACAAGGCACAGCGGTCGCGCAGAGAACCGACAGGGCCCTTGTGCAGGGACGGGCGGGTCGCAAGACTGGCCATTGTCGGTGGTTGGATTGAGGCCTTTAGCTGCGATTGTTGGAGGAGGGCCGCTGTTGTTGTCGTGATGGTGGCGGGCGGGAAAGAGTAGGTGTAACTGCCGGGTCGCAGCTGCCTTTGTTGTTTGTTGTTTTTGAGCAAGACCGGAAGCGAGGAAGGAGCAAAGGAGGTGCTGCGAATCACGAGACTTTTTCACGAAACAAAAACGGCAGGAGCGACCCTGGAAATTTAAGGAGCTAATGCGCAATTAGTTCCTCCTCACCGACAAACGGAAGGAGGTCCCACTATTCAGGTCCACGCCGCGTCTAATTAGTAAAGACGCGTCTCCCACTCATCGCGCTGAGTGATGATCGGCCATGAACACAGATCGGCGACACTACTCCGTCATATCAAGTA
The DNA here is from genome assembly GCA_016097115.2 of Sporothrix protearum. Lineage (NCBI taxonomy): Eukaryota > Fungi > Ascomycota > Sordariomycetes > Ophiostomatales > Ophiostomataceae > Sporothrix > Sporothrix protearum. The sequence goes on from JADMNH010000008.1 coordinate 98,707, forward strand.
AGGCCGTCCAGCTGTGCTTTGACTTGTTGTATTGGATCAATCATTGCTGCATTAACTCTCATACGACATACAGGATATCTTGTGCTGCCCATTCCGGCCATTTCACTTCCACTTCTCCTTCCCACTTCTTCTTCACGTTCGTTCTTCTTCTTCCTTGTCCTTCTTTTCTTAAATCCCCAGAAGAGCACCCTTGGTCGAGCGCGCCAATGTCGCGCGCCACAGCCGGTGCTCGTTGAGAAGGAAGAGCTCGCCGTTCCGGCCGAAACAGAAGTTGGCCGCGCCGCCCGCCACGAGAATCTTGCCCAGCAGCACGCCGCCGGGCGACCAGATGTTGATGCCATCGCCGCAGCCGCTGTAGACGTTGCCTTGCACGTCGCACTTGATCCCGTCCGGGATGCCGGTGTCGGCCATGGCGAAGAGGCGGCGGTTGACCAAAAAGGGCTGGCCGTGGTACGTCGCCAAATCAAAGGCATAGATGGTCGAGGCGCGCGACAGGTCGGTGGTGCCGTCGCCGTGGATCCAGTCGGTGTCGGTAACATAGACGGTGGACTCGTCGGGGCTGAAGCAGAGGCCGTTGGGCCGGCCGAAGCCGTCGGCCATGGCGCGGATGTTCTTGGTCGTGGATCAAACCGGTAGACCTGGTTGGGCAGGCACGGGTGCGGGCGGATCCCCTGCTCGTGGCCGTAGTTGGGGTCGGTGAACCAGACAGACCCGTCGCGGGCGACGACGACGTCGTTGACGGAGTTGAACTGCCGGCCGTAAAACGACGAGACCAGCGGGCGGGTCGCATAAGGAGGCGAGGCATCCATAATCACGAGACCGCCGACGCTCTCCTTGGTGCCCTGAGAAACAGAACAGCACGGCGTCCTCGCCGTAATTGACACCACCGTTGGCCATCTCGATGCCCTCCGGGTTGATCTCCTCGCATGCAATGCGGTAGGGTCCAGCAGCCTCGCCCTCGCCATTTGTCGCCGGCGGCAGCTGGATCTTGGTGATCTGGATGGCCTTGTTGGATGTGTCGGCGGCGGCGGCAACCTCGTGCGGCCGGGCACGGTACTGGTTGCTGGTCACGAACAGTGTGTTGTCACGAGGCACGAAGACGCCGGCCTCGTGTGCAAAAGGATAGTCTGTATGCTCAAAGAGCATCTCGAGCGTCGGCGCCGAGCCGAACAACGGTTTGGCGGCCTCGTCGTAGATAACAAACGGAGACGTCATTGTGGGTGTAGAGCTGTATCGTTGTGCTGTGTGATGTGAATGGAGCCGAAGAGATATGTTGATTGTACTTGTGAAACGAGAAGTTGTGGTGGGGAAGAGAATGACAAATGTTTGATCGGGTCCATGCACGTCACGAGATCCCTCGTCTGCGGAGTCAACGGAGCTTCACATCGTATGACTTGGCAATCCGAACGACAAAGAGAAATAGTCAAGCCAAAAAGAAAAAGAACATGTGGCGTTCGATGTCAGAATGTGTGTACAAGTACATAGTATGTGTATTATTCGTTGTGTCTGTGGTCCTCGGGGAGTGGGCACACTCTCTACCCCTCAAATCCTGACTTATTCAACATGCAAGATTAGGTTAACTCCCTTTGGTTGGTTCCCCTTGTTGATTCCTCAGCGAAGCTCTCAGCGAAGCTGAGGTACTCTGGAGATTGCTGAGTCGTTCCAACTGGGTCGAACTTTGCCTATTTGGAGTTGCTTGCCTGTTGGTTGACTTGGCCCGTTTAGCGACTGCGGGGAGGGCACAGTCGGCAATTGGGCACTTTTCTTAGCCGGCTTTGTGCGTGGGCCCAGTCGCCGATGCCAATATTCGAGACACTTGCTTCAATAGGCTTGAGATTTCTCCATAGATTGTGAATTAAGTTATCAGTCGTTTGCGGGGCCGCCACCCATCCTAAACTGCTTTCCCCAGCAGACAGGGACATCGGCACATGCTGGCCGATATGATTCTGGGCTCAGAAGGGAGTTTTGTTTACCGTCAAATCACGAATCTGAAATCGACTTTGGTACAAGTGACAATCAGTTCTTGTGAGGCAGTACATTGTCTGCCATTTATCAAGGGGGGCTGGGTATAGGATGTGAAAGGTGTAAAAATTGAAGACTATCAAAAAAAGCGTCATGTTTTTGTTGCGTGCGATATTTTCTTGAACAAAAAAAAGGAGTGATCAAAGCCACCAGACAACCTTTACATGGCAATGTTGGTGGCTTTGTTGTTCTCGACGTTAAGGACCTCGTTGGCAATCTCGTGCTTTTCGTTGAACAGACCCAGCGAGCTGTCGCCCGAGAAGAGGCGGTCCATGTCCTCGAGCTCGAGGCCCTTTGTCTCGGGGAAAAAGACGTAAATAATGGGCACGAAGGCGGTGTTGAGCACCGCAAAGATAATGTACGTCTTCCAGCCAATGTTGGTAATGGCAATGGGCGTGATTTGGACGATGAGCTGACTGGTTAGCAAGAAGTTGGCTGGCAGTACAAAAAGAAAGAACAGCGCACGTACATAGTTGAAGATCCAGTTGGAGGCAGTCGAGATGGAGGAGCCACGCTGGCGCAGACGCAGGGGCAGGACCTCGGACGGGTACACCCAGACAGTGGCCTGGAAGCCGACGGTGAAAGCGCCCTGGAAAATGAAGAGCATGGCGGCGGCGCCGATCCCTGCGGTGTGGGCAATGGCCGTCGTGTTCTCGACCTGGTAGATGAGCGCCGTCTGCACAATCATGACACCGGCCATCAAGCTGATCATGGACAGCAGGAGAGGGCGACGGCCGATGCGGTCGATGAGGAACCAGGGAATGAACGAGGCAACAAAGAACCAGGTCTGCAGGAAACCGGACATGAGCGCCGACATGTGCGCATCGAAGCCAATGCTCTGTGAGAACAGGGTGCTCGAATAGTAAATCAAGGCGTTGATACCACCCAGCTGCTGCATGCTCTGGATACCGCAGGCAATCAAAAGTCTCTTGCGGCTCTTGATGTGGTCCTCCTTGAGCAGATCCTTCCAGGAGCCGGCACCAATCGACGATTCGTAGGCAACAGTCTGCAGGATGAAGGCGTGCAGGCGCTGCACACCCTCGGCGTCCAGACCCTGCGCACCGTTTTCGTTGATGCGCTCAAGCACCGCGCGGCACTCCTCCGGCCGATCGTGAGCAGCGAGCCAGCGAGGAGTCTCCGGGATGACCCAAAGGATGAAGAACATGGGCAAGATGACGACACACTGGAGGATCACAGGCACGCGCCATGCGTAGCTGCCCAAGTGCGTCGAGAAGCCGTAGTCGATCCAGTAGACGAGGAAGATGCCAAAATTGAGCGTGGACAGCTGGGCACAGACGTAGATGCCCGGCTGGACTTGGGGCTGAACTCGGCCTGGATCACGGGCACCGTCGAGTTGATGATGCCCATACCAAAGCCGGACACGACACGGGCCACAATCATCTGGGCGCGCGAGTACGACGTGGCCTGGAGGATGGCACCAATGACCATGACGGCGGCGCCGACAGCGACAGTCTTGCGACGGCCGAGACGCTCGCCGACAAAAGCAGTCACGCAAGAACCAAGGAAACAGCCGACTACCCGTCCCGTCCCGTTAGCTGCGTGTAAAACAACCCAGATAAGAAGGAACGACAAAACAAGAGAAAGCGATCAACACGATCTATGCAGATAACGACATACCTTCATAGATGGCAACAATCAGACCAGTCATGGTCGAGTTAGGGTTGTTGAAGGTGGCATTGAAGGCAGGTGTGTCGACAAGACCGCCCATGAGGCCATTGTCGAACCCGATCAGCATGAAACCCAGAGAGGTCAAAACGCTGACGGCCACCAGTAGCGACTTGCCGCGAGGCTCGTACATAATTAAGATGCGGGAGAGGGTATCAAGGTATAGAGTGAAGTGGGAGTTCTGCGTAGGATGGCAAGAGTGGGTGGGAAGATAAGATGGCCAAGAAGCAAAAGAAACCAGAAACCAGAAGGGATCGACTTCAACGCCACGAGGACGTCGGATCGTCTCGTCTTAAATGTGAGAGCATGGCAATTGGGGAGGTGCAAGGAAAGAGGAGCAAAGGATGAAGAGAGGATCTCAGTCAAACGAAGCGAAGCGACTTTGAAAGAAATGTAGCTCAACCCTGGCGTCGGCATCGTATCGGCAGAAACATGAAGGGAGGAAGCACAGACATCCCCCCCCCTCCCGAGACCAATACCCAGAAAACGTAAAAAATCGCAGTCCCCATGGGAAAAAGAAAGATGTGGGGAGTGGGTGGGATAGCGCAAAGGCACTGGGGAGACCACGGGGTAAATGGTGCTGGGGGGAAAAATGGGTGGGGATGGTCTGCTGTTGAATTGCCGATACCAGGTTGCAAGGATCGTCGGCGATTGAACCGGGCGCCTTACAGAGCGGCCAAAGAGACCACAAAACAAGACAAATTGACGACGAGTCCGGAGAAACACCTTGAAGAAGAAAGAATGGAGATATGACCGGGACACATGAGCAATTGAACGTGCATTGTTCCACATAAACGATTGTTCCGACAACACGTCGTGGACATGTCTTAGACCGCATCCTTCTCCGCAAAAAGTCTTTTCTGACTGCAAACATGCCTGCCAACATCACAAATCCTGGCGACAGAGAGCGGATCGACAATAGCGTCTTCTTATGGCTTCATAGTCTTGATCCAATAGCCCTAGTCCAGATGTTTGTGTATCGCGTGTATTCATGATCTCGTTGGCCGCGTCCGAGAGTAGCACATCGGCCATACGAGGAGATTAAGACACTGGGGTTCACAAAGCCACGAGAGCATCTTATGACACATAATGGCCAGTTCACAGAATATTCAGAGCTCTTTCCACACGCCACATGCCCACGTTAGTGCCGTCTTTGGTCCAGCTGGCTCGAGCATAAGCACCATTGCCCAACGCCTTGAAACTGATCTCAGCTGTGTCTACCTTGGGAGACAGACGGGACTCAATTCGGTTCAGAGAGGCGGTCATCAACATTAGCCATGTCTGGCGTCATCTTGTCCTGCAGCGCGCCGAAGAAAAAGTACTGCGATGTGTTGCAGGTTTCGGAAGTCGCCGATGCAGAGGCTGTCGCACACCTGACCCTTTAGTTTCCGTACCTGCAACTGCCGGCGAAAACGATGAGAGCACGTGGCCGCATGTTTGTCGGTGTCGCTGAAGAAGATAACGCAAATACGAGTAGTCCATCAATCTCACGGATTGGTTCATCGATAAGCTGGTTTCGGCTACTTACCGCCCTTTTTCCGAGCTATTCAAGCTTTCCCTGGTCTGACGGCTGCAATGAGGTTCTTGTGCAGCACCACTGGATTTGGCGCTCTCCCGTGAAGGCTTAGGGATCGGCAATTGACGATGGTCGGCAAGTGGTCCATAGCCAGAATTGGTACCAACCCACAACCCAGCTAGAGTCCGAAAAGGTCCAAGTGCCTTTTGGGCCGATCCGTCGGCGACGGATCGCTATACCCGGTTCCTGCGACCAGGACAATGGCGCGGGGTCTACACACTCGACGGCATCGTTCGTAGTACTAGCTTTTGGTCAGGTCCAAGGGTCGCGTGGCCGTTTCCAAGTTGAGAAACAAGCTTGTCCACGGAATATTGACCACTGAGGGAGAATCTGCATCAGCTCATTCCAATTTGTCTTCTTGTTTCTCTCTCCTCGCTCACGTTCACCACGTCCCGATCTCGCACCCCCTCACCATCCACGCCGCCCACCATGTCTCTCTCCCTCCAGCGCAAGGACAACCGCGTCGCCGGCCGGCTCGCTCTCGTCACTGGAGCCAGCGGTGGCATCGGCCTCGCTTGTGCTCAAGCCCTCGCCGCCGAAGGCTGTGACGTCGCCCTCCACTACGGCTCCAACGTCTCCAAGGCCGACGCCCTCGCCGCCGACCTCCGCCAGCAGTACCCCGACCAGACCTTCCGCACATTTGCCGCCGACCTCTCCGACCGCGCCGCCGCCCGCTCGCTCGTAGCCAACGTTCTGGCGGACGAGGCCTTTCAGGGCAAGCCCGTGTCGGTTCTTGTGGCCAACGCCGGTCTTGGCCGCCGAATCCGGGATGTCGCCGAGATTGGCGAGGACGACTGGGACGAGGTGATGGAGGTCAACTCGCGCAGCCAGTTTGTGGTGACCAAAGCAGCGCTGGCGGGCATGCGCGCCCAGGGCTGGGGCCGTGTGGTGCTGGTTGGCAGCATTGCGGCGCGCGGCAGCGGGCTGAACGGGTGCCACTATGCAGCCTCCAAGGGCGCCCTCACGAGCATGGGCCGGAACCTGGCGGGCCTGCTGGCGCCCGAGGGCGTCACGGTCAACATTGTGGCGCCAGCCATGATTGGCGAGACGGGCATGATTCCGACACCCAAGGCCGAGACGTGGGAACGGGCGACCGACTTGGAGGCGCTCAAGGCGACTGACCCGGGCCTGGCCATTGCAGCGGGCGTGCCGGTGCACCGTCTGGGCGCACCAGAAGAGGTGGCCAATGCTCTGATGATGTTAGTGGTGTTCCTCCGTGCTCCGGTCTTTATTCCATGATCAAGTTCTAACAAAACGTAGGTTCGTCAAATCGGGGTATATCACAGGTCAGGAGATTCTCTTGGCCGGTGGATTGAAATAAGGAGATGAAGGATCCGTTTTGGTTGGCAGTAGAATCGACATCAGATGGGGGTGCGTAATAGACACACTTTATAGACGTGGAGCCAATATCAAACGCAGGCAATCACATAATTCTCGGACTTGACAAATATGTGCTCATGAACAGTGGTTTGGCTGCAGTTCGCGACTTGTTTACGGGACTGGATATGAAAGGACTCTGATATGTTTCGACTTTACGAGAACCTTGAGAGATACGAGGGTGCTGGAGCGTCAGTCTGTAACATCTTACAGTAGGCTCCTTCGGCAAAAGGCATCCAGCTATCGCACCAGGCGAGACAAGCAAAAACAGACAGGCAAATGGTAAGAACAGAAAGGAACAAAATAAAAATAAATAAAAAAAAACCCGACTGATCAGGTAAACGTTGGAAGAGTACTTCATACCCAGAGCGATGCGAGCCTAATGAAGAATGAAAAGCCTCATTCTATAAATGTAAAGATTTCTTCTGGCACGCAATATCTCTGGTATCTTACTGTTGATATAACATTGTCGATTTATCCTCCTTGAAGGTTGTCTATCCAGTTGTCGTCATCTTGTTCTGGAAGTGCTTTGTCTGCAGTGGATATATCGGATAACGTAATTTTGAAACTTTGTCATCTGAATGCACCTATCCGGATGTCAATTTTGGCGGTGTGTCTTATCTTATCGCGATAAGACGAGATTCAGGGTGGCTGAGATTTTCTGGTTGGCGAGGCCCCACACGATCTTTAGTTTCTTCAAATCTTTTTTTTGCCAGCCAGCATCGCTTCGTGCACATTGTAACGGCATCCGACGTCGTCCTCTCCCTCACACACCCGACTTTTGCGCATTGATAGCGACACTTGATCTATCACACGAAAAGATCGAGCCAAGACGATCCGAACGACCAGACTTACCGAAAGACACCTAGCGAAAATCCTCCCAAACCACCGCCAAGATGCCGCAGAACGATTACATGGAGAGGCACCTGAAGCTTCATGGTCGCCGGTAAGTTGTGCGATGGGCGAGCAGATTGGTCATACAAAGGACGCAGCAAAAGACGCAGCAAAAAACCAAGACACTAACACCTTGCCCTCCCTCCCTCAGTCTCGACCACGAAGAACGCCTCCGCAAGAAGACGGCCCGTGAGGGCCACCGCAAGTCCAAGGATGCACAGAACCTGCGCGGTCTGCGGGCCAAGCGCCAGCAGGAGGCGCGCCGCAAGGAGAAGATCCAGATGAAGAAGACCATCAAGGCGCACGAGGCGCGCAACGTGAAGTCGAGCGACGCACCCCGCGACGACGAGGACGGCGAGGCGCTGCCCCATTACCTGCTCGACCGTGCGGGCGAACGCAATGCCAAGGCCCTGAGCACGGCCATCAAGAACAAGCGCAACGAGAAGGCAGCACGCTTCGCTGTGCCGCTGCCCAAGGTGCGCGGCATTTCCGAGGAGGAGATCTTCTCGGTGGTCAAGACGGGCCAAAAGACCAAGAAGAAGGCGTGGAAGCGCATGATTACGAAGCCGACGTTTGTGGGCCCGACTTCACGCGCGGCCCGTCAAGCTGGAGCGGTTCATCCGCCCCATGGCGCTGCGCAAGAAGAAGGCCAACGTCACCCACCCGGGCCTGGCCGTCACGGTGCTGCTGCCGATTCTGAGCGTCAAGAAGAACCCGCAGGATCCCCTCTACACACGGCTGGGCGTATTGACCAAGGGTACCATTATCGAGGTGGACGTGTCCGACCTGGGTATGACGACGACGACAGGCAAGGTGGTCTGGGGTCGGTGGGCGCAGATTACCAACAACCCGGAGAACGATGGCTGCGTGAACAGCGTGCTGCTTGTGTGAGCAGTGCTGTTCGTGTCGGTTGTTCTTATTCGTGTGTTCGTGTGTCTCCCGCTTCTCTGATGTTCCTCTGAAGGACCGTTTTGCATCTGACTTTTCTGCTATGGTTTGGCGTCGGCGTTGTCTCATTGTGGTTTTTATTCAAAGGCATATTGTTTCTTTTCGTCTTTTTTTTCTCTCTATATAGCAGCTTTTTGTTTCTCCTTTCGAAGATTCCTTTTAAAGAGATGGTCGAACAATCCGATTAGATACAAAACATGGACTGCGGAGTAATGGGGCATGGTTGCACAAAAGTCTGCCCTTTCTTGTCTATCTGTTTACAACTTCTGGAGTGCTGATGATTTGGCTGTGAGATGAAGATGCTGTACGCCGTTAACTTAAACGACAAAGTTTAGTCACACCCGAAGCTGCTGTCCATTGGCGTTACAGTGAACAGCTCAGGGCCTACATAGTGGAAAGCTCCGGCAGCTCCCAGCGTCGTCCCAGCTACCTCCCAGCTACCCTTGGCCGCTGTAGCCCACTATAGCCTTGTGCGGGGTTTCGTCTCAGGTCCCGTCGTCATCCGCCTACTATCTTCCTTGTCCCTTGCCTTCAGCTTTCTTTCCATCATCCGCCCTCCATCGACAGTCGCGCGTTGCCATTTGATCGTTCTCGCTTTCGACCCGCTGGCTGGCCCAGCTCTACCTTGATCTTTCCTGCCTTTCCGACGACACATTCCGAATATCCGCCCATCATGCAATCTGGCATCTCAGGTAAGACTTACGACACGTCTCCTTCTCAATCGCTGCTGATCTTCGTCCTCTGACTTGGCTTTGTGCTTGTGCAGCCTCCCAGGAGCTTGTCTCCCAGTTCACCACCCTGCTCGAGTCCGACCGCCACCTGGGCCTCCTCGTCACCATTACGGGCGAGGCCCTGACGCCGCTCGAGCTGTTGACCCCGTCGTCGGGCCCGGCTTCCGAAGCCTCTTTCGCCAGCAACGTCGACTCTCTGCTCGTGCCCAAACTCCAGGAGAAGCAGCCGCTCTACATCTTGCTGCGCCGCTACGACGCCAGCCCCAGGCTCATTGCCGCCACCTATGTCCCCGATGCCGCGCCCGTCCGCCAAAAGATGCTTTTTGCGTCGACGCGGCTGGCCCTCGTGCGCGAGCTCGGCAGCGAGCATTTCCGCAAGCAAATCTTTGCCACGACGGCCGAGGAGCTGACGGGCGCCGGCTTCAAGAAGCACGACGCGCACGAGGCGCTGGACGCGCCCCTGACCCAAGAAGAGCGGGAACTCGGCGCCGTGAAGCGGGCCGAGCAGGAGGCCGGACGCGGCACGGCGACGCGCGAGATCCACCTCAGCAGCAACTTCAAGATGCCCCTGACCGACGAGGCGCTGGGTGCGCTCCAGAGCCTGGACGGCGGCCGCACGCTGGCGGTCCTCAAGATCAACCCGGACACGGAAATCGTCGAGCTCGACGACGTGTCCGACGGCCGCGGCGTGTCGACGGTCGACGATGTTGTGCGCACCATCTCGTCGACGGAGCCGCGCTTTACCTTTTTCCGGTACACGCACACGCACGGCGGCGCCGAGTCGAGCCCGCTGCTCTTCTTCTACACGTGCCCCGCGTCCCCGGCACCAAGGCCATCAAGTTCCGCATGATGTACCCATTGATGAAGCGGGCCGTCCTGGGCGTGGCCACGGGCGAAGCCGGGCTGACGCTCGAGAAGAAGTTTGAGGTCGAAGAGCCGTCGGAGATCTCCGAGGCGAGCGTGCTGTCCGAGCTGCACCCGCAGGTGGAGGCGCGTAAGGCCTTTTCGCGGCCCAAGCGGCCGGGCCGGTAGTTGCTCATCGTCTCAAAAACAACGTCCAAGACGATTGCAAGTCGATAGTGTTGTGCTTCTTCATAGAATTGGTATTTAGGTTTGGAATTGATCTTTATACGTTCTCTTATATACAAAAAAGTGGAAATCGAGAAATGCCATTGCGTCACCAAGAGAAGACGATATACGAAAAAAATATACAGACAAGAAATGTGACAGGTTCGCAAGATGATAGGAGGAAAGGAAGAATCCATGATACGAAAAAAAAAAAAAAGACAGAAGAAACCGGCCTAGGATCAAACTCTTTTTGTTGCAACGGAGGGATTGAAAAAGGGATACAGAGTCATACAAAGAGAACAGCGCCTACTGGCGACAGTCTACTCCTCGTACTGGTCCGCCTGGATCGACAGCGGGCCGCTCTTCTCCAGCTTGTCGCGCAGGTACTCGTACACGGTGAAGGTGACGGCCTGGCCGGGCGCCACACGCATGATACGGGGGGTAATTCCCTTGTAGAAGGCGTGGAAGCCCTCCTGCTTGAACATGTCCGCCGCAATCAGCGACACGCGCTTCCACGCGCTTACACCGGGCTGCGCCGGCGTTTTCTGCAGGCGCGTCTTGATCGTGTCAATGGGCGCGTTGGACAGCGGGCCATGGCACCCGAGACCAGGCCAATGATGGTGGTCTGGTAGCCCGGCAGCGGGTCGTTGGCGTTCAGCTCGGGCTGCCACTTGCGCAGCGCATCCTTAAAGTACGTGTAGGCCGTGAAGTTGACGGCCTGGTTGCTGCCCTGGCGCAGCGCCGTCAACGAGACACCGCGGTACAGAGCACCGAACCCTTCCTCCTTCACGACCGTGTACAGCGCGTGCGCGGCGTTGCGGTACTTGGGCACGTCCAGCGGGTCCGCCATGGAGTGGTGCTGTGCCTGCAGACGGATCTTGATAACCTCCATGGGCGTCACCACGGCCACGGCCTCGGTGACACCGGCCGCCAGACCGGCAATGAAAATCTTGCCTCCCTCGGGCTTCTGGCCCGGGCCGGCCAGCAGCTGCTTGTACCACTCAAAGGACGTGAACCGGATGGCCATCTTGGGCACGATGCCCGTCAGGACGGCACCCAGACCCTTGTACAGGCCCAGGGGTGTCTCGCGCTTGACAATCTCGGCACCGGTGCGCACAAAGCCACGACGAGGCGCGTCCTTGCCGCGACGGGACAGCTGCATGCGGACCTTGATGGTATCGAGGGGGTGGCACACGAGAGCCTCCATCATACCGGCACCACCGCCGGCTACACTCTGTTAGTGTTTGTTCATTCCATGAAAAACGTGTGGTGTTGTCGAGTGGGGGCTATTCTCGGCATTGTGCCGGGTATGGTCCCCGGTAATCGTGGTCCGGAAATTGACCCGGTATTCGGCGTTTATGCCGAGAACAAAACTGCACTGCCAAAATAACATTAAGCGGGAAACTTCACGCACCAACCAGATTAATGGCAGCCGACGCCGGCTTCTTGTCTTTTGACGCCATTGTGCGAGAAAATGTGTGTGTGTCGAGACGAGAGGAGAGGAGAGATGGGAGAGCGTTGTTGATCGCAAAACGTGTCGTGTGACGGGTGGCTCTTCAGGGCTTCCGCGGTTCTCGAAATTCGTCCTTTCGTATCCTGTGGGGTTTTGACGACAACCAGTTCATGGACGTGTGTGTATGGGGGAAAAAGTATGTGTGATGCTATGCAATGGACATGATCTGGGGAAGAAGGGAGAGAGAAGGAGAGGAAGGGAAAGGAAAGTAAACGAAGGGGAAAGGAAATAAATGAATTTGAAGAAAAAAAAGACGAACACACGAACTAAAAAGAAACGGTATCTTCTCCCCAACGTTAAGAGACCTGGAATAAAATAAAAAGACTGACTCAAAAAGGAACGGAAGACGAAAGACAGACGACCCCAAGCGAAAAGCAACAACCGAGATTTGGGAGCATTTGCGAGGGAGCTAGTATAGCTTCGTCGGGAGTCGAGCTCTCTCCTCGCTGTTTCTACGCGGTACGGTGACTACAACTACGGAGCACGCAACCAACAAGTCCACAGATACAAGCCGACACATGCTTTTGGCTTTTTAAGATCATCACGTTTGGCCCTCCGCGTTTCGCCGCACGCTTGCCTGGGAGGCGCATCCCTCTTGCGCTCATGGGTGAAGGGGACCCAATAGCGCAGCTTGTAAACGGAGAGCCGAATAGGAAAAGGCACGGATGACTCCCCTCAGTGGGGAGGCTGTTCCCCACGGTGTAAGTGGACCAGGTGGGCAAGGAAGGCGGTAGTGGAAATGGTGAAAATGGGGGAGGGGGGAGGTCCCCAAGAAAAGTTTCCAGGTGGCCGATCCGCGGCTGCACGGAGTAGATCGGCTGAGTAAAAGGACGACGATGGGTGAAAGGAGGTAAGGGCGAGTACATACTCGTAGTAGGCAAGGTACAACAAAAAAAGGTATCTTACAAAAGGAACAAAAACGGCACTAGAGCGGTCTTAGTGACGGCAGCGGAACAGAAACAAGTGCAAGCCCACAGTCCACAGACAACAACGCGCCCGGACTCCGTGTAGTTTCGGGGTCAAGGTCATTTGTTCTCTTTTTGGCAAGGTTGTGTGCTGTCCAGGGGAAACGGAAGGAGTCATGAAAACTGGGGCCAAGCCAGGCTTGCGAATGAAGAGAGCTGCCACTTTGTCTGGCTTTCAGTTGTCTGGCTTCTAGGCAAGCTTTCGTCTTCTGGCAACAGTGGGCACTACACGGAGAGTGCCAGGTGAGGGTCATCGGAAGCATCGAGCGGGACCAGGTGCGATATGAAGACACAGGGGCATAAAACGGTGGTCATGTTGAGCTGTTACTTTACAACGTACAGTTGGTCACTTCCAATCAGCAGTTGAATGTACTCTTTCTTTACTGTTGGAATTGACAGCGGCTGTCTCGAACTCCAGTTGGTCGTTGGAGACTGAAAGCCAGACGACAATATGACGGAAGGAGAGATGACGCATAGAAGCAGAAACGAAAGGACCTGCTAATCAAATCAACAAATAGACCAATAGACATTGGGTCGCACTGCAAGTCGGACCAAAATCTGGACCCCGAAACTTTTACTTTTGGTTGACTTTTGCTTCCCTGGTGCCGGGGGGCGCTCGGTGCAGCGGAGCATCATTATGGGCCAACTGGACAGGCCAGCTGCCGCGGAAGCGACTTCCACCGACTTCCACGCAAGAAAACTTCCAAAAATCACAAAATGCGGCTGCGGCTATAAAAAGCCTTTTTTTTTTTTTTTTGCGAGCGTTTTCTTTTTGCTGCAAATTATCGCTACAGCTTCAGTTGCAAATTCGTGCCAAAAACATACATGTAAACGGCAATGACGTGATGATAGACCGAAAGGCCAAGCAAGATATGGGCGCTGCGACGAGGAACAGGAGTGTTGCTGGTTATCGAGACAAAGACAAAAGAAAAAGCTTGTGACAGAGGACGTTGCAATAAAGTATTGAAGTACACAAAGTTCAAGAACCGCTGGGTTGAAGAGGCAAGAGCGAGCTGTTAAGGAGACAAAGACGCATTGAGAAGGCGCGTAATTTACACGTGACGGCGCCACACATACAAATTCAACAAAGTACACATATTGAGACCGTTCCAGTCATCAAAGGACAAGACCTGGGGAAGACAAGACTGTTCACAAAACGGACAGCAGATTGATAATTGCCAGACATGAATCAGGAGAGACAGACCAGGCTAATCGACACAAGACGGACAGACGCAATATCAAAGCTTGTGACAGTGACGTTTTTGTTTAAAGAATTGCAACAACCCGAAATACATCATGGGATACGTCGTACACAATACGGCACTCAAATAAATGATGGCACGCCTGATGCAGCACGTACTGTAGGAACCAATTCGGCCAGGGAGAGGACGAGAATGGCTGACGCGACGGTGCAAAAAGCCGTTTTGACTTAACCGAGCTGGCAGCCGAGCTTTCTTGTGATTGCAACTCTTCATTTTATGGTGGGGATTGTTGGGTGTGGGGAAAGAACGCTGTACTGCGTATCTTACATCATGAATACAGGCCTTACGGGGCATTGCCGTTGAACAGCCCCTTGTGAGACGGAGAAACGAAGGAATTACGAGCTTGCTGCGAGCAGCTGTTTTCTCAGGAGCAGTTCCAGGGTCCAAGGAACTGCTAGGAAGATGGGAAACGATCTACCAGCCAAGGGAGGAAAAGAACGAAGAAAAGGAAGAGGGGAAAGTGGTCGAGAAAAACGGTCATTATCAAGGCTGAACCAATATGGTGAGACTGGCTCGACTGGGCAAAGTCGCAGCCGCTTTCCCCAGACGCCCCTCAAATGGGGCAGATGCGGGTGTTTTCGCGTTGAAGTCATTGGAGGCTTTTCCAAGCTGGTGGAGTTGGAGAAACCGCAGCTATTTACGGCGTTCATGTACAATGCAGTGGTGAAAAAAAAGAGGGGCCGGCATTGGGCCTGCATTTTTACCCCAATAGGAGGAGGTGCACTGATTGGACCGCAAAGAACCGAGGCTGGCAGGAAAAGTGAAGTTGACCCAAGTGAGGGAAGACGAGCAGGATCGAGGACGACCGCGGACCGCCGAAAAGAAAAAGGAAAGAAAAAAAAAAGAGTCATGGACTCCTCCATCGTCGCCAGCCCGCGGTCTCTTCTACTCCGTACTTCTCTTCTTTCCCCCACCACTGGGATTGGCGAGCGAGGCAAAAAGGGCAAGGGTCTTCACAGCTCAAAGTTCAGTCCAGGCACGTCGGAAAGACAAGACGGACGTCTTTCCGTAACGCTTTTCTCTTTCAGTGACGCTTTTCTCTTCCCGTGACCAGGACTTTACGATGTCAGAAACGGCCAAGGATGGCATCCGTTTTCATCAATTTTGCAAGCCCACCGTTTCCAGAGGCGGTACCCGCAAGCATATGCGGTCATGCGATCATGAATGGCTCGCGTTCCAGCGCCCCATGGCCAACAACGTCTGTTGTCGGTGGCAAAGTGTCTTCTGTCTGCTTGGAACTGTCTCTGGATGGGACGCAGCAGTAGTTAAACACCACCAGATCAATTGCTGCCCACTCACTGCTCATTTGGGTGGCGGCATCTCGAATTGGCGTTTGCCTCCTGGTCTTGACGGTCCCGACTTTCACATGTCGACGATTGTCTTGCATCCTGGATCGAGGGGCACACAACAGGGAGACAGCAATCGATGACTCTGGCTTTGAGTTTGCTTTCTCCAACGTAGTGACGCCTTTGATCCTTTTAAATTGGAAAAGGTTCATGTCAGTGATAGAGTCAGGGGCCGAATGGAGCATAAACACGAAATCAAAGTGGTATGTTAACTGCTGAAATTTTCTTTATTCATTCATTTATTCTTAAAAAGAAGAAAGATAAACACCCAAGATATCACAGCACAACTTCATCTCTCCTCATATTGTCTGGAGAACAGGTCCCCCAAGATGATAACCCAACAATGTTTAACACGTCATTTCTAAAGTGCAAAAATCACTGAAAGAGAAAATTGGAAAAGTGAAAATCAATTGCGCCCAAATACCAACTCCTCAGGATATCTCCTTGTGTCGTCCAAACCCCCCTTTTTTGATGTATTGTGTCCCAGCCCCTCTTTCCCTGTTGTGAAGCGATTTTTTTCTAGTTTTGAGATACCGTCCCGACCTTGTCAAGGAAAAGAAGACGAGAAGAAGAAGCGAGAAATAAAGAAGCGAGAAATAAAGAAACGAGCGGGAGACGATAAAATTCTTTTGGAACAAAATGCCGCCCCTGAAAAGTGAATTGAAAATAGAAAAGAAGCCAAAAAAAAGAAGAAGAATACAAAGTCCCTGGGCAAAGCAAACAACGCCACGCTACGCGTTACATGAAATAAAAAGAAAAGAAAAGAAAATACGGACAAACAAAATAAAAAATCTCATATCATAGACAGCCGTCAGTGACAGCCGTCGGTGACCGTCGACTTCGTCGACTTTATTGACGGCCAAGGACACGCAGACGCTCAGCTCGGCGTCCCGCACTCTTCCAGACCGGCTCGGTCCTGGAACGAGTACAGCCGCACCTCGCCGTCTTCGCTACCACTGGCCAGCCGCGAGTCGCTGAGACCAACACACGTCACGGGGCCCCTATGCCCCGTCCACGTGCGCTCGCACTTGCCCGACCGCGGCTCCCAGACCTTGACCATGGTGTCGTTGGCACCCGAGACGACACGCAGCGTGTCGCCCACCAGCGCCCACACGCCCTCGAGGTGGCCGAAGAAGGTGCGCACACACTTGCCCGTGGCGGTGTCCCAGCACTTGATGGTGCTGTCGAGGGCCGAGCTGAGAATGTAGCGGCTGGGCAGCGGGCGGTTGGGGTTGCTGAGGAACCCGGGGCCGTAGGCGGCGCGCGTGGAGTACTCGTCGTCGCCCAGGCCGGGCTCGCTGCTGTGCAGAGGCGAGCCGCCGCGGCCGCTGTTGACCGAGGTGGCGTCGGCCTTGTCCTTGTGCCCGCTGGCGACGGGGTCCTCGTCGGGCTCAAAGTCGGCGGGCAACGTCAGGACCTGCTGGACATGGCCGACGTGGCCTTCGAACGTGCGGATGCAGCGCTTGGACTCGAGGTCCCAGAGCTTGACCTTGCAGTCGTCCGAGGCCGAGAACAGGGTGCGCGAGGCCGTGCCGTCGATGCGCACCTGGTTGACCCAGTCGGAGTGGCCCTTGAGGGTGAAGGACTCCTTTGTTTTGAGGTTGAAGACCTTGATGGTCTTGTCGGTCGAGCCGGACGCGAGCCACTCGCCGTCCAGGTGCACGCTGATGACGCCGCCCTGGTGGCACACCAGCGTATTGAGCAGCTCGCCGGTGTGCCAGTTCCAGATCTTCATGGTGCCGTCGAGCGAGCCCGACACCAGAATCTTGTCGTCGAACTGCAGCGAGCGGATGCCCTGCATGTGGCCGCGCAATACCCGGGTCTGCTCGCCCGTCTCGAGGTTCCAGATCCGGATGGTGGCGTCGTACGAGCCTGTGGCCATCATGACGTCGTCAATCTGCAGGCAGGTGACGCCGTTGGTGTGGCCGCGGAAGACCTTGACGGCACAGCGGCCGTTGCGCCAGTTGTAGCCGACACGGAAGCGGTCGCGGTAGACATCCTTCCAGGCCCGGGGTTTGCGGTCCTGTTCCAGAGCGCGAGCGAGTTCGAGGTCGCGTTCGGTGGCGCCGACGCTGGTGCTGCTGCCCGCGTTGTTGCTGCTGGCGTTCGAGCTGGAGCCATCGCTGGCTCCGCTGAACGAGCTGCCGGCGGTCGAGGTGCAAGCGCGTTTGGTGCCAGAAAGGTCGTCGGCGGCAAAGAATTCGCTGGCGTCGCGCTTGAGCGGGCTGGGCACGTCGCGCAAGGAAATGGGGGCGGGGAGGGTCGGTGCGTGGATCGGGATACGGGGTTTGTCGACGGTTGTCAGCTGGCCGTTGGCCTGCTGGTTACGGGTCCAGCCACGGAGCCGTTTGCGCTCGAGCAGGGGCAGACCGAAGCCGCACTTTGTGCATTTGCGATCGACTGTTTGGTCAGTAGATGTGGATAAAGAGGGGAAGAAGGGAAGGGGAGAGAGGGGAGGGGGAGAACGAAAGAGAACGAAAGAGAACGAAAGAGAACGAAAGAACGTACTGTGCTGCTCGCACATGCGGTGCCAGACTTGGTCGTCGTCGGCGAGGGCGCGCCATTTCTTGCTGACAACGGCAGCCTTGCAAAGGGAGACGGGGTCAAGGTAGCAGAGAATCTTAAAGGCCAGTGGAATGTGTTAGTCAAGGTCGCGGACCATGTATAAAAAGGGGCATGGTAGGTAGTAGGGGGGAGGGGAGGGAGGAGAGGGGACATATCTTCTGGGGGAAGGGCGGTGACAAAGTCAATCTTCAACTGATCGGCGACCTCGCGGGCCACTTTGGACAGCTGCGGGAAACAGCACTGGGTCATGATGCCCTGCAGCATCAGATCGCGCTGCTTGGCGGGCGCGGCTGAGAACAGAGACCACACGTGCGTGATGGCTTGCTGGTCGTCGGGCTTGAGGTTCTCGAGTTCCTGCTGGATCTTGACCATCTTGGACTCGTCGGCGGCACGGCGGCAGTTGGAATCGGGACTGTGGCGGTAGCAGTAGCGGCTCTTGGGGTCCTTGTTGCGGCCTTCGATTTCCTTGATGGTGCCGCGCTTGGTCATGGGGGAGTAGAGCCCTGGGATGTGGTCCTTGAGGAACGGGGTGACCGTCTTGCTCATGAGGGTGGAGGACATCTTGAGGCGACGAGATCCGTCTTCTTCCTCGGGGCGGCAGTGATCGTGGGAGTGGTTGTGTTGTTGTTGTTGCTCTTGTTGTTGCTCTTGTTTCAGAGCGCTGCCGCGCCGTTCATTGTCTGATCCCGTGGCGGTGAGGGATGCTGAGGACGAAGAAGAGGGGTTCGGTGCTGTTGATGTGTTGGCGCCGAGCTCTGTTGCCCTGGATGTTGATGTTGATATCGATGTGGCTGTCGAGGTCGACTGTGCGTGTGTCGTCGGCTTGATCGAGAGTGTTGTCGGGTCGGAGAGGTCAAAGGCCCGAAGGTGTGTCGTCGAAGAAGAGGAGTGTGTGGAGGAGGTGGAGGATTGGGAGGACGAGATATGGACAGGCGAAGCGGCGAAGTGGTTGTTGATAGGGGCCTGGGTCTGGGGGATGTTCTCCTCGCTTACTGAGGCATGCGAGGCGTGCTGCTGGCCGTTACTTCCAGACTGTGTAACGAGTCCGGCGCTCAACCTGGCGTGATCCATAGCGGAGGGGAATAGCAGAACTGCTTTGTAGAGCAGGGGGTGGAAGTGGAAAGTCTTGGAGTCTGGGGTGTCTGGGGGGTATGAGACAGTATGAGAGGATGGGTATTAGGGGGGTGAGGATGGCGACAGTGTCGAGACGGGACACGACAGCACGAAGGAAAGACGTAGAAGACGACAAAGTCGGGGAAAGGGGGCGGTGGGCTGTCGTCTGCTGGGCGTTTCGCTTTCGATTGAGGCGGTCAGCGCCGAGAATGACAACAGACGTTGAGACGTGGACGTTGAGACGTGGACGTAGAGACGTGGACGCAGAGAGAGAGGAGCAGACACCACGTAGAAAGGGTGTAAGGCGTGAGATGGGGCCCCCGTCGACAGTCAGACAGAGAGCGACTGTGTGAAAGGTTGGCAGCTAGTGAGCGAGAGACAGCGAGAGAAAAGGAGAGACAGGGAGAGACAGCCGCCGACGACGCAAGAGGAAGGGCGGAGAGCGTCTTTGCTGGCTGGTTCGGGCGTGCGGTGGAGGGCGCGATGCGAGATGAGATGATGAAATGGCGTCTTCTCTTGTAGCCTTGGGAGGGAGAAGGGGTGTGCGAATGAGAGCGAGTGTCGTCGAAGGAGTGATGAGCACGAGCACACAAGTGATGGGCACTTGAGTGCCTGCACTTTTTCCTTTTTTCTTTCTTCTTCTTTCTTCTCGCCCTTGTACTTTCGTACCTTCGTACCTCCTTCCTCTTTCTTGTGTCTGAAGAACGTTTAAAAAGAAATGTCCAGCTCAGACACGATGGTATTGCGCGGGCCAGGGCCGCCGGACCATTTAAAAGAGAGATGTCGTCAGAATTTGTCGTTTGGCAGTGACTGGGGGCGATGGACAAGGGTGAGGCGTTTTGCGATTGCGCGGGAGAGACGGCGTCCGATGGCGTGCTGGGGCAGGCAAGACACGACAGACGCCAACAAAAAGTCGAGGCGGCGGCAGAATGCGAATGGGCGTTGCGGGCGTGCGCCAAGGGGGGGTGTGAAAGAGGTGAAAGAGACGGAATGGACGGTATGCGGTATGAGGTCTCTTTGATGCTCAGATGCCCGTGCTTTTTGTGGTACGTCGTCTTGTCGTGGAAACGTGCGATACGTTGTCCGTCGCTCCTGCTTGTTTGCTCCAAGTGCTCCGTAGATAAGGAAGGCACGGGTCGCGAAGAAAGGAAGGTGCGATTCGGTGCGTGGAGCGGGAGACAGGAGTGTCAGGTGCGACGAGAGAGTACTCCGTACAGAAGGCGCAATGGAGGTGCGGTGTTTTGCCGTGTCTGCTGTAGGAAGGCACGCACAAAGGAAAGCGTTATATTGGGCAAGAGGCAGGAAACGGCAGAAACCCGAGTTCGAGATGCTCTATTTCTTAGGTCAGAGTGTCAGATTGTCAGCTTGCCAGATAGTCAGCTTTGGTCACCCGCGCATAATCCTGACCAACGCCGTTCCTCTTTTGCTAGAAACGACGACAAAAATTGGCAATCCAGGCAAGAAAAACCGTTCAAAGCCGCCTCCTGTCTGCACCAAGAACCACCAAAACCACGGCTGTCGGGGCGCCAGTCGTTTCAGAGACTTGCGAAAGCCGCGCCGATGCCCACCCCGAGAGCCCTGTATGACCAGCAGCGATGGGAATGTTTTGAACGGCGACTTCCAGAAGCACGCAAGAGGCTAGGCCTAGGGTCCATTGTGGGCCAAATCTAAGGCATGGTAATAACGGGATGCTTACCGCCGCCGGTACCCAAAGGACGCCAAAAGAAGAGTCGTACTGGAGTGACTGGACTGGGGCTGGGCGCTGAAGGCGCTGAAGGGTGCTGTACGGCAGCGCTGCTACAGGGGCTGATATTTGTGTGCCGAAGCCATGGCGAGCTAGAAGAGTCAGTCGGACGCCACCGCCTATTCGCCTCCGTGCTTTTGGCTGCAAATGGCGTTATCGAGCAGGAGTCAGGGGTTGGGTAAGGTACATGTACTGAGTACCTGTCGCTAGTGCTCCCACCCAAAACGGGTGAAGGCGCTACCAGGGGTACATGTACAAAGTACTTGCTCATTGTCTCTCTGGCGCGGGGTCATTGCACCAGAGCACGTGCTGTCACGTTTTGGGAACTTTCTCTCTCGACCGCTAAGAAGAGGTAATCTTAGTCTAAGAAGTCCTCCAGGAGGTCCTCTAGGAAGTCTAGGAAAGGCTCTAAAAGGTTCTAAAAGGCTCTAAAATACTACTGGACCCTGGTCGACTGTCGCCATTCTCTTTACTGTACACATATGCTATGCCCACTGTGACCTGCCCATTAAGGTGCGCAAGTCCGAAAGTAAAGGCTGAAAAGGCTGGAAAGGCTGAAAAAACAGGCAGACTGACAGGCATACAAAAATGGCGAATCCCGCCACAGCGGACAACCCGAGGCCCACCGATGTAAAGCTTACCTTTGCTGTTGGGTGCAGTGTGTGAGTTACAGTGGATGCAGTGGATGCAGTGGATGCAGTGGATGTAGAGGGTGCAGACTCAGTGGGCAATGCAGAACAGAGTGTCAGCCAGACAGCGACTCAGAGTCAGATGGCGACTTCAGACAGAGACAGCGCCTGACCGGCCGCGCTTCAACTGCAATTTTACCACTCAGTTCTCAGTTCTGGAGGCCCATGAACCCATAAAGGTGTCGGGATTCTGGGAGATTGGGAGATTGCGTCGGACGACTTCCGCGAGCCGCGGCGGATTCTCAGTGTCTCAACAACCATTCTCTGGTCTTGCTGGCTGCTTTTTACATATATGTACATCGAATTTTTATACACCGCCTGCCCTATTTTCAGTAGCTTAAAAACAGCACGATGTTGCCATTTCGACGTGTGTCATGAAGGCCAATTTCCAGACAAATTGCGCGATTCGTGCCGGTCTGGGGGAAGCGCCACTACTGCGACTACTGCGACTTCTGTAAGTAAGCTCACCCTCCCCTTTTCTTTTCTTTCTTTCTTTTTCTTCTTCTTATCTTTGGTGGTCTGTTCCATTGTTTCACCTACATGTACATAGGACTCGTTTCGTGTTCATTGTCGGTGAGTCGGCGATTGTCTTGTCCTTAGTCGGCCCACCAGGCAATCACGTCTTTCTCAAAAAAGCAACGCCGAAGACAGACAAGAGAGCGGACGTTTATTTTTATCAGTCCGTCGGTGGGTATTTCGGAGGGTTTTGCCATCGACTCAATACCGAGTATTCGAATCGTCGGAGCTTTAACAGAGCTTTAGTATGACACGCTTCCAGACACGCTTGCCATAGCGTCAATGGCATCAATGTTTCCCCTGTTGGCATTGATCTCGACGAGTCTGGACGTGAAGAAGGAAAAGTCGATGTTCCGTCGAAGAAATGGCTTCTCGATATGATGCAAGTGCCCAGAAGCCCAGAACCGCAGAACGGGACGCGGCTCTTGCATTGCCACCGTGCCTGGCCCGAGCACTGTCTCTGTCAATTCACCGTGCGTCCAAAGTACGATGTATTGTGCGAATCGTGTACTTTGTATGCATCGTGGGCAGCTGCGACATTGTGGGCGCTCGGCAGACAAACAGCCGCGCGGTAGTCGGTAGTCGTTTAGCCACGGGTGGGCCGTCCGGAACGTACTCCGTAGAAGGGCGTTTGTCAATACCCAGACCTAGACATACGGAGTATTGTTCCGTACCTGTGAGGATCGTGGCAGGAAAATGGGGTGTGCGTGAAGGCGTGGGGGTTTCTATGACCAGACTTGGGGCTGGGAAGGCAAGAAAAAGGAGACAGCCTTGACTCGACCGCAGGGGATCGTGAAGGCGTGGATCGAGAGCGTGGGATGCGCACCCAGAACCGCCAAAAACGATTCCCACCCTCGTTGCACTCTGTGAATAAGAGAAACAGGCATTGCGGCGCATTTCCTTCCTTTTCCCACATTCGACGTTGCGTTTTCGACGTCAGAACAGAGTTTTGTCCCCGCCTCATCGCGACCCGACAGACTGGTCGCTGGGAACAGCCAGGAATCGCCCAAGCCCACGCCCACGCCCTACCCTCATGGGATGCTTGTTCTTTGATGTAAGAACAAAAGATGCAAAATCGTGCGCCACAAGGCTGGTGGTGGAGGTCGGGGTGTTGGATGGGTCAACACCTGAACGGCAGATGGACGTATCAACAACATCTCGGTGTGCCCCCTTGTTGGTCTTGGGTCGAACAAACACATGGCGCACACCCTTTTGTTGGCTTGGCATACGAAGTAGAAGTAAGTGGGGCTTGGTTTTTATCGAGACAGATACTGAGAGATACTGGGAGATACTGAAGGATACGAAACGATCCGAAAAGAGACGCTAATGTATTTGTTTATATGCTGTCATTATTTCATTACATGGTATTACTCGTCGATATCCACCCCCCACGTCGACGACGCGCCTTTGGCGTGATAAATTCCCTCGCGCGTCATCTACAACCTCCGGCCTTCGGCCTACGGTGTGATTCACCTGACAATGTAAAACCCACCATTCCCATACAGCCGGTCCCGCATCTCGCCGGCCTCCGTGCGCACCCCGGCCCAGTGCAGCGGGATCCGGTCGACATGCTTTTGCACTTTGTCACGCTTCTCGGCATACTTGTCCGACAGGCTGCGGCTGCTTTTGTCCGAGGCGATGCGGTCCAGTGTGGCCTGCGGGCCCCAGGCGGGCCGGCTCAGGCTGCTGACGACCAGGGCGGCATCGTTGGCGGCTGCGACGGCAAAGGCCGTTGGGTCGACGGGCGCGGGCGCGGGCGCGTGCGCGGGTGCGGACGGCGAGGCGCGCAAGAAGCCCATCAAGAGCACCTTGACCTTGGCCTCCACCAAGGACGCGCCTGCAAAGTCGTACAAGAAATGGGCCACCACGTCGTTGCGGGACACGACCGACGAGGCGGCGCTCAACCAGGGGGAGGGCGCCACCGTCACGACCACCTCGATCCAGCCGGACGGCCAGCGACGGTCTTCGGCAGTGGCCTTGTTCTTGTTACTGGGCACGAGGGACGCCCATCCGAAGTAGACGCCGCGCATCCGCATCCGCACATCGTCGGGGACGTCGGCCAGGTTGGCCGTGGGCACGCCGCGCTCGGCAGCACTGCGCCCGGTGCCCCGGACAACACGGCCCGAAAAACTGGATGGGGAACGGCGGCTGCGGACCGCTGTCTGGGCCAACGATCTCGGGTGGCACATCGTCGTCTTCGCCCTGGCCCTGGCCCCGGCCCCCGCCCCCGCCGCCCGGCCCGCCAAACGTGTACGCCTGGTAGTCCGCCTCGCGCCGGTGGTCGTATGCTTCGCTGGCCTCGCCGACCTTCGTGGCGACGACCGAGTTGTCGTACGCCGTTTGTGCCACCATGGTGCTGACCGTCCCCGGCTGGTACTTGGCCACCTGGTTCTGGACGGTGCTGACAAGGGGCTCGGCCACGGTGGACACGTAGCTGGTGCCCACCATGGAGGCAATCTTGACGCCGGCCTCCATGGGCAGCGTGGCCAGGGACGCGCCGCGGAAGATGCTCGCGTCGGCGGACGTGCTGGCCACCCGGAAGACGGGGCTGCCGCACAAGACCTTCCGCTTGGTCTCCGCCGTGCGGCCGCCACTGCAGACGACCAGCCGAAAGTAGCCGTCGGCACAGGCCGCCGGGATGCGCACGACGAGCGTCTCGCGCGGCTGCCGCTTCGCCAGGGCCTTTTCCATGTGCTTGCCGCTCGTCTTCTTCATGAGCTTGGCAATGTCGCGCTGGTAGCCGCGCTCGTCGGCGGCCGGCAGCTCGGACGCGGCGGCGGCCCGCTCGGGCGTCACGTCCAGCCAGCTGCCACTGGCGCCCACCAGCGTCTTGAGTTTGAGGCCCGTATCGCCCGAGTAGCCGCGCCGCTGCAGCCACACAGTCCGGTCGGCGGGCACAATCGGATGGTCTGGGGTCGAAAAGACGGTGACAACCACATTGGTCGTCGGTCCACGGTACATGACGAGGCCGGCGGAGTGGCGCATGACGGTGTAGTGTTTGGTGGACTCGTAGGGCTTGGCCAGCAAGCCGCCGGCGAGGAAGCGTGTCTCGTCAAAGGCTTGCTTCCAGATGGACGGCTCTTTCTTGGTCGTCGTGGACGGCGACGGCGTGGACGTGGACGTGGAGCTGCTCCCCGAAGCCATGGTGTTCATCGTGCTGGCGGGCGTCAGCTGCCCTGGACTGGCTGTGATGCCGGGTGCATAGTGGCCGACACCGGGCCGTCGCGGAAGAGGAGGGTTCGACGTAGTTGACGTGGTTGACGTGATTGACGCAGGCGAGGTCATGGCCGTGGTCTGTGTTCGCATCGACGAAGCATTTGTTGCGACAGACGCATTGGTCGTTGCCGTCGAAGCCGTTCCTTGTCGTGGAGGCGGCACGCCGATGCCATGATTGTGTGCGCCGACAGTGGCATCGTTGATTTGTAGACGTTCAAGCTGCTGTGTGGGGGGTACGACACTTGCTGGGTTCGCATAGCTCGAGCTACGGCTGGGGTAGGCCTCATAAGCAGGCGGTGGTCCAGTCGGAGGCCCAGATGGTGATCTGAACGGAGGAGCAGCCGAGGGACCGTTCTGAGGACCGTTCTGAGGACCATTCAGAAGACCTGCTGAAGGACCTGCCGACTGTCCCGTCGGTAGCGGCGGAAGTTGACGTTCGTCTTGTGGAGGGAGCTTCGGCAAGGGTTTGCGCTGGATCGACGGGGGCTGTTTTGGCGGGTCCATTGTGTGGCGTCGAGGGTGAGGTTGTCAGGGAGCGAAGGTATCCAAAATGATCAAGTCGGTCAATGCAAGGCTGTCGATCTATGGTTTATATTTATGGTTTATGCTTGTATGGGACGATTGTGAACTTGACAGCTTCAGCGGAGAGAGCTCCAGCGGGCTGATGCAATGACCCAAAGACTGCTGGCCATTGCCCTCGTCAACCGCATGGGTCGTGATTAAGTGAGGGAGTAGAGAATAGTAATGAAAGAAAGACGGAAGAAAAAGAAGAAAAAGTCCAGGAGAAGGAAAGGAAGCAGCCGCACTCGTCTTGGCGAAGGGCCTCGCGGTCGCTTATGCAGATCGTTCCGGGCCTTAAGAGCCCCCAAAGGCAGCGAGGCAGCCTCCGACAGAGCCGCGTTGTTGGGGTGAATGGAGCTAGCTGTAGGGAGAAACGACCCAAAGGCCAAAGATTAGTGGCACGATGACGTTGTCCGGTCGAGCCGAGAACGACAACCTGCCACGTGACCCGACTTAAAGCTATGTAAAGCTCCATCTAAAGCTCTCATGACAATCTCCTTCACCTTTCAATAAAGAGTCAAGAAGAGTCAAGACAGTTCCCGTGCGGTACAGACGACCTTGATGATCAAAGCTGAGGCGGCTCTCGATGCCCGGCTTGACCCAGAATCCACAGTCGATAACTTTGTGTCTCTTGCCTGTGTTGTCGTCACTCTTGTTGCCGCCTTTTTCCCTCTGTTCTCGTTTCTCCTCTGTCTTCCCCTTGTCTTCTTCTTCCTCCTCCTCCTTCTCCTCGTCGCCCTCCACCGGCATTCCGTCTTCGTCCACTTGAACGACTGATGTCCACCAGAATCGTCGGATGGTGGTGGTGGTACAATCTTCCCTGCTCGTAGACACCGCCGCCTCGAACGGTCCGCTCGTTCAATGGGTTGAATGTGTTGGTCGGCAGCTCGGCCGTCAGTCAGCTGTAGGATGGGCGCGTCTCGTCTCTTTCCTTCCGCCTTGGCCCTGGCCTGTCTCGTTTTCCAGAACGCGGCCGTCATGGCCCGCAGCGGGTTGAGCAGCCCCTCGTCCAGGTCGTCGAGACACGTTCCGGGCGGTGTGGGCCGCTGGTACAGACTGGTCGCCATACCCCAGGACAAGCTGGGCGAGTCGTGGGAACGCGTCTGCTCGGGCCAGATGCGCCAGCTGCTCGGCCACGTCGGCACGCGCAGCCGCCTGCTTGTCGTCGTGGGAGGGCTGTGTGGCCAGCGGAAGATCCCAGGCGATCTCGAGGCGCGTGATGCGGGCGAGATGAGCCGGCCAAGGACGGCAGGCCAGTGTCCGAGTCGAAGCCCGAGTCAGAATCAACATGTCGCGTTTGGAGAGGGACGCTGTCCCCGCCACGATGGCGTGTCCGTTGCCTCGGATCCCATGCCAACTGGCGGACGCTGGCAGGCATTGTAGAACTGCCGCTTGACGGTCAAGTTGCTGGCGCTCCGCGAATAGCGTATGCTTCGTTGTATTGCTGGATGTCTGATCTCAGAGTTGGACAGTCATGAAAAGGCAGCAAACAACGTCGATTTCCAATGCCTTCTTCCGGGTGCAGGTGCAATTACGCACTCTTGCCGCCTGGCTGTGCACGATTGTGCGTACTTTGCGTATGCAGCAACTCTTGACGTTGACTGGCGCTTGACACGGGACGGCGTTCAGCTTGTATGGCTTCAGCGTCTAGCAGTGGCCCCGGAAAATGGCATTCGATACTGCGACACCACAAACGTCAAGGGTTTGGAAGCGATGAGAGGAAACAAATGCATACTCTATAGTATACAGTGTGATAGACAATGTGATGAAAAAAGATGTAGAAAGAATAAATGCAGCGCATGATTAAAAGGACAACAAAGCTACGTGAAGCTGAGAAAAGCATACAAGCAGAAAGCAGCGCTTAGCCAAAGTAAAACCCATCTACTAGCCATGATACAAAAGCAGAAACCTGCCCGAAAAACAGCCCGAAACACAGAGAACATCTAGTTGACCTCCGTCACGTCTCGCTCATCCTAGTCCGAGAGGAACTTGAGCAGCTTCTCCTTGTCCACCACAGGCATCACGCGCAGCACATCGCGCACGCCCTTCCACGCAGCATTGTCCTTCTTGTTGCTGCGGATCAGCTCCCGGATCTCCGACGCCACCGCGTCCGCCTTGAGCGCCTCCAGCTTCTCCTGCACCGCCTTCTTGTTCTCCTCGTACCACTGCGCAACCTCCCGGTCCGCCTTCTTGAACTCCGGCACCGCCGACCACGCCTCCAGCAGCGTCATGTGGCGCGCACGCGTCTGCGCAGCGAAATCGGCGCTGGCACGGTTGGCCGCCGTCGCCGACGGGCTGGCCGACGCCGCCACCGTCGCCATCTTGCGCAGGATGTACTCCTCGTTGAGGCGACGGCGCACACGCCAGTAGAAGAAGCGACGCGCGTTGCGCCACTCCAGCACATCGCGGATCGTGCCCTTGGCCTTCATGCGGCCTGCACGGTCGTGCAAGTCCGCAAACTGGATCGCCAGCTGCTGGTAGATCGGCAACAGCTGTTGCTCGCGCGCCAGCAGCTTCTCCTTGATCTTCTCCACCTCCTCGGCCGACGCTCCGCCGCTCTGCGCAGCCACAATCTTCTTCTTCAGGTCCGAGTAGACCGGGTCCAGGCGAGCCATGGTCTCAAGCTGCTTGTCCTTGCGGTACTTGATGCCAATCATACCCTCCGGCTCCAGGACACCACCGCGGGCCTCCTGGTCGGCGTACATCTCCATCGCAGTGGGGTTGATGGTCGGGTCGACAACGACCCACGAGCCACCACGGAGCTCGCCAAAGGGCGGGATGTACACAAAGATCGGCTGCTCGTACTTGACAAGGGCATCGACGATGAAGCTGCCGTACTTGAGGACCTCGTTGTACATGTCGCGCTGGCCACCCGAGAAACCACGCCAGTTGGCCAGGATCATCAGAGGCAGCTGCTCGCCGTGGTTGAAGTCGTTGATGGCCTGCGCCGTCTTGAACGCAGAGTTGGGGTACCACACACCACCAGCCTCGTTGGCCACCTGCTCAATCGAGTCGGGGTTGGCAGGGTCGGCGGGGGTAATGTTCTCAACAGCGCGGGTCTCGACAGCAATGACACCCATGGGGATGCCGCCCAGGCGAGCGCGACCCACAACCACAGTGCGAGCCCAGCCACCGAGGGTCTCCACGAAAGAGTCCTTGTCGAACAGACCAGGCTGGAAGTCGGCACCATCCTGCTTACCGGAGATCATCCAGCGCACATCGTAGGCCTGCTTCTGGGGAGGCGTGTAGGTGACGTCGCGGTCCCAGGAGTCGGTCGAGATCGAGATCGGCACCGGGTTGTTGCGCTTGTCGGGGACAAACGACATCCACTCAACAATGCGAGAGATACCCTCCATGTCATCGCGCGCAACCATGTGCGAGACACCGTTGCGGTACATGATCTGGGTGCCACCAAGCTGCAGGTTGGAGGTGTACACCTCACGACCAAGCAGGTTGTTCAGAGCAGGGGCACCCGTCAGGATAATGGGCTGGCCCTCGACCTGGACAGCACGCTGGCCCAGGCGAACAAGGTAGGCACCAATACCGACGGAACGGCACGTCACAAGAGTCACAGTGAAGATGTCGTTGTACGCGCGGCTGGTGGCACCGGCAATGAGACCAGAGCCACGCAGACACTCAACGCCGAGACCGTCCTCGGCACCAATGACGGTGATGATCTTGTGGTGCTTCTCGCCGTCCTCAGACACTTCCTCGGTGATGACGCTGTCCTTGAACTGCTTCTTGGCGGCATCGTCCAGGTACAGGTACTTGAAGCCCTGCTCGGGCTTGGCGGGGTTGTTCCAGGCAACCTTGAAGAACGGCATCAGCTCGTTGGCGAGGCCCAGGCGAGCTCCCGAGTTGGCCGACAGGTAGATGCGTGGGATGCCCAGCTTGCGAGCGTACTCCGTGCACTTGTTGAAGAAGCCGTCCTCCTTGGGGCCGAACGAACCAATGTTGAAGGTGATGTCATTGGCCACAACAATGAACTGGCGGCCGCGTGGGTACTCGGGCGTACGGGCCGTGATGAGCCAGCCCACCATGCCGCAGGTGTTCATGCCAGGATCGCGCGAGACCTCAGCCAGGTTGTCGTGGTCGTCAAGAACCAGCTCGGACATGTCGATGCAATCGCCGACGGCGGGCTGCTTGTCGGCCAGAGCCGGGTTGTGCTTGACAGCCTTGACCCAGCTGTTCTGGATGGCCTGGCGGAAAACCTCGGGGAAATCGTACACGTACTGGGTACCCATGAGATGGGCCTTGTAACGCTTGGGCTGCAGCCAGTTCTTGGTCGGATACGGGGTCGACACAGGAAGCAGGTGCATCGAGCCAATCTTGGTGGTGCCCGTGATGGACTGGAACACCCAGTCGCCCTTCTCGGACTTGCGCTCGGCATAGATCTCAACCTGGATCACGTAACCAGAGGTGTTGGTGATCAGAACACGCAGAGGGTAGGGCATGCCAGTCTCGGGGTCGGTGCAGATAATGCGGATCTCGACCTGAGCGACACGCAGGCGCCAGCCGCGGGGCCGAAGCGGTCAAGGAAGCCCTGCAGAGACTGCTCGACCTCCTCCGGACGCAGCTGGAAGACGGGGGTGAAGTTGAGGAACATGTGGTTCAGATCCGAGTTGTTGTTGCCAATAATCTCAAGGGCATCGAAGATGTCG
The DNA here is from genome assembly GCA_016097115.2 of Sporothrix protearum. Classification (NCBI taxonomy): domain Eukaryota; kingdom Fungi; phylum Ascomycota; class Sordariomycetes; order Ophiostomatales; family Ophiostomataceae; genus Sporothrix; species Sporothrix protearum. The sequence continues at coordinate 129,160 of JADMNH010000008.1, forward strand.
TTGATCACACGGTCGGCCTCAGAGCTGAGGTAATCGGCCGTGGGGATCTCGTCCCGGAGACGGCCAGGGCGGATGACAGCGCGCGTGAAGTAGCGCTTGTCGGTCTCCACACCCTTGCCAATGGCCTCGTACACGTGAATGTTCTTGTTCTCTGTGAATACGGGCCGGATCTTGAACTTGGACAGACGGGCCAGCTCCAGCTGGAAAGCCAGCGCAGGCTCGCTGTGACGAATGCTGTCGTCCTCCTCGTAGTTGGGGCCGCGGAAGGTGAAGTAGCCAGGGTTGGAAGCGTCCTGGCGGCCGAAAATGAACGTGATACGGCGCACACGACGAGCCAGAAGCTCCTCCTTGACACCCTCCACAATGGGCTTGATGATACTCATAATCTCCTGGTCGTCACGGCCCTCGGAGTCGCGGATGGCAACGTTGACAACTGCCGACAGCTCATCGGTGCTCTCAAGGCGGGGAGGGGCAGGGCGGCGGCGGCCTTCAAGAACAGGCAGAAGGGTGCTGGAAGCTGTGGGGCGCAGGGCCGGGCGCTGCTGCTTAGCAACAGGCAGGGTCTCCAAGGCCTTGGATAGAAGTTCCTCGGCGTCGTCAATGTAACGGCACGGGATGATGACACCCTTTCTAGTCGGCTCCTCCTCGGTCTTGCGGGACAAGTACGACATGTCGCTGATGGAGCTGATGCGCTGGAAGCCATACTCTGAAGTCGGCGTCGCCGGGGACGAGGGGACTGCCGACTGGATAGGCAAGCCGAACTCGGACTGGCCGATCTTGCGCAGCGCAAAGTCCCATGAGATGAACTGGGGGGTATCGGTCTCGTCACTGTGGTATTCAATGTTCTTGAGGGTGTACGCCCGGTAAGAGCGACGGACGTACACCTCCAGGGCCGCAATGGAGACCCAAGGGTCCTCGTGGCCAAAGAACATGGGCAGAACATCAAAGACGGTGTACTTGGAGTCGATGACATCCTTGATGATCTCCAAGTTAGGAGAACGGTGCTCCCAGCCAGACTCGCCGTACCGCGAGTCGACGACGGAGGACTTCAATATCAGCTCCATCTGAGAGGTTCGCTCCTCAAGGGACGGCAGAGCGCATTGGATGAGAATCTCACGGGCCTTGAGTGACACCTTGGACGTCTGGCGCGACTCGAGCTCAGCCAGCTTGCGCAGGGCCGGCTTGAGGTAGCGGGCGACGTTACCAACACCAGGCTTGTTGGGGCGGTACTCGTGGAGAAGGGCCAGGACCAGGCTGTTCTTGGAACCGACGCGGCTGTGAGACAACACTGTCTCGACAACCTTGGTAATGTCGTCCTTGTTCTCATCACGCAGCTTCAGGATGACCTCCTCGTCCTGCGACCGACGGCCAGAGAACAGTCGCTCAGTGTCGGCGTAGATGTTGAGCAGATCGAGAATAACGTTCAGCTCACGGACCTTCTGGCCCTCAATGTACAGGTCGAGGACATCGGTTAGAGGAGCCAGGGTCGTGCGGAGCATGCCGGCATCTTCAGGGGCGACGTGGTCCTCAACGAACTTGTGGAAAGCGCGTAGCAGGCTCTTAGCAGGGAACTCGGAGCGGGCCTTGGAGCGCTCGATGATCTGAGTGAACTGGGCATCCAGTTTCTGGGGCATGCGGGCATGCAGAGCCGAGAACTGGGCGTTCCACTCGCTGTACGGCAAATCAGGATCACGCAGGACCTTAATCATGTCCTGCAGGGTCTGGGCCATGATAGTCTGGTTGTCGTAACCGCTCAGGATGTTCTTGAGGGTGCTGTACAGCAGGGAGAAACGCTGCGACGGCTTCTGGCCGACAACAACGGGCGAACCCAGATCGGGCAGCTTTTCAACAAACGTCTGAGCCTGCTTGACACGGCTAGGGTCGTCCAGGGCGAGGATACCGAGAATGTCGCCAGCCTCGAGAGTGGAGCCGGGCTGCTTAATGAGCTGGATGATGCCGTCCTCCTGGGTGATGAGGGGCATGTACATCTTCATGACCTCGACCTCAGCGTAGGTCTGGCCGGCCTTGACGTGCTCGCCAGACTCCACAGTGAACTTGACAAGCTTACCGGGGCTAGGTGTGCGCAGCTGGGTGGGGTCGTTCTCCTGCTCGAGCAGGCAGGTCTTGCCGTCGACGGACAGACGAGTGGCAGCGACCTCCTCCTTCCAATACACATTGTGGCTGCGGCCGTTGACAAGGATCAGCAGACCACCGTCGCTCAGGGTGCGGACACCGACGGAGCACTTGGAGCCGTTGATGAAGAGGGTATAGCTGTCGGCACTGGAACGAGTCACAGTGAACTTGTAACGGAAGCCCTCGTAGATGAAGTCGACAGGGAACACAGTCTTGAGGATGTCCTTGGAGGGCACCTGACCCTTCTCCAGGCCAGCTCTGTATTCCGCAATGCAGGCCTCGCTGGCCAGGTTGGCCTTGGTGGCAGCACCGCAAATGACGGCCAAAACAGGGTTGGGGCGCTCAGCGGTGAGCTTCTTGGAGATCAGCTCGTCCAGCCAGCCGGTCGTGATGGTGTTCTCCTCAAAGGCCTCGGTCTCGAGAAGCTTGATGAGGTACTCGACGGTGGTGCGGAAGTCACCGCGAATGCTCAGCTCCTTGAGTGCGACGACCATGTGCTTGCGGGACGCCGAACGGTTCTCGCCATAGGCGAAAATGTGACCGAACTGGGAGTCAGAGAAACTGTGGATACCACCGGCAGTACCGACGGAGAAGTAACCCCAGACGTTCGAGCTACTCCGGAAGTTCAGGTCATGCAAGACACCGTTGGAAGGCTTGAAACCCTCGCCAGGATCCTCGGAGGTGATACGGCAGGCGGTGGTGTGGCCCTTGGGAGTGGGGCGGCGCTGCAGCTTGTCGCTCTCCTCGTTCTTAAACTCAAAGTCGATCTCGGTGGTGGTCTTGGGGTCGACACCGTACAGGAGGCGAATGTCGCTGATGCGGTGCAGGGGGATACCCATGGCAACCTGGAGCTGGGCAGCAGGCAGGTTGACACCACTGACCATCTCAGTGGTAGGATGCTCGACCTGGAGACGGGGGTTCAGCTCAAGGAAGTAGAACTTATCGTCGGCGTGCGAGTACAGGTACTCGACGGTACCAGCCGAGACGTAGCCGACGAGCTTGCCCAGGCGGACAGCAGCCTCTTCCATGGCGCGGAAAGTGGGCTGCTTGGCAATGGTGACGGGAGCCTCCTCAATGATCTTCTGGTGGCGACGCTGGACGGAGCAGTCACGGCCGAAGAGAGAGATGTTGTTGCCGTACTGGTCAGCAAGGAGCTGGACCTCCAGGTGGCGGGCGTTGCCGGCGAGCTTCATGATGAAGATGGGCGAGCCGGGAATTTCGCTGGCAGCGGCCTTGTAGAGCTGCTCGAAGCCGTCCTCGCTGACAGCTTTCCGGATACCCTTGCCACCACCACCCTCGGAGGCCTTGATCATGACGGGGAAGCCAATTTCCTTGGCACGCTCAAGGCCCTCCTGCCACGACTCAACGCAGCCCTTCTTATAGATTCTCGTCGGGAACGGTCACAATACCGTCTCTGTCCTTCTCGACAGTGTCAACGCCCGTGCCGGACCATGGGATGCAGGGCACGTTGGCGTGCTGGGCCACAATTGTCGAGGAAATCTTGTCACCGAGTGAGCGCATGGCAGATCCCGGGGGACCAATGAAGACAATTTTTTTTGGCGAGGCGGCGAGAGACTCTGGGAGTGCAGGGTTTTCAGAAGCGTGGCCCCTGGACACAAGTGTTAGCAGTTGCCCTTCAGTTGACCTTGAGAGCAGTTCGAGTCCAGCGGTGTCACTTACCAGCCAGCCCACACGGCGTGGACGTTCATCCGCTCAGCGACATCGACAATCAGCTCCACGTTTGCGTAGTTGTGGTTGTTGGTGCCACCGGGAACCTCGACGTAGTGGTCCGCCATTCGGATGTAGTCGGCGTTGGCCTGCAGATCTTCGGGGGTAGCCATGACGGTGAACTGGATTGCACGCTCATCGTCGAACGTCTCGTACGCCCATTTCCGGACAGAACGGATCTCCTTGACGGCAGCAATGCCGTTGTTGGCGATCAAGACCTAGAGAAGCTAGTCAGCGGGAGCTGGTTTGGGGTGAGGGGATTCCGAGGGAGAGGGAGAGGGACAACGCACATTTGTGATGACGGTGTGGCCGTCGTGCTTGGCAACGAAATCCTTGACCTTGGATTCCGGCGCGTTCTCAAGCTTGTTGCCGCCGATGAAGTGGTCGGCGAGCTTGTACTTGGCGGCGTACGAGGCCTTGCCGTTGGCAGTCGCCGCGGCCGAGCCGTTCGCCTTGGAGGCAACGCCATTCTTGGCGCTGTGGCCGTTGAGTTCTGTCATTTTGGGGGAGTAGATATGTAGGTTTGTCGTAGTCTAAGGCGTGATGGTCATGGGCGAGGCCACGATAGGAAGCTTGGGCAAAAGCGAATGGTTGAGCCTGGGGCAAGAGGCAGAGAGAGAGGACCGTAATCGTTCGGTGAGTGTTGTATGAGGGCGCTGCTTGGTCAAGGCGCGCGCGCGTGACGTCGATTCTGTTGTATCGGGATATTGGGATTGTCGAGAGGCGGGAGGGAGCTTCAAACCGTCGGGGGTATCAATGAAAAACAGGTAGTAGCCGAATAGGTAGGATTGTAAAAGGGCCAATGCTCAAAGGCAAATTGTTTAATACAAGAAGCGAAGAGGATGACGGAGAGAAGAGGAGAGGAGGGAAGAAACCAAGTTTGGAGAAGAAGAAAATGAGGCACGCCAGAGGAAGAAACGAGAGAAACAGAGCTTCCCAGGCAGACCGGGACCTCTTCTTTTTCTTGATTTATGGACAGGTGTGGCAAAGCCGGGCTAGGGTAAAGAGGAGAGCGAGATAGGATACAGGGGTGAGGAAGAGAAAAAGAAGAAAAAGAAGAAAAATAAAGAGGATCAGAAGAAGGAGAAGGAGGCAGCAGGTAGAGATGGACAGACGATCGCCACGACGAAGGAAAAGCAATGGCTCTGGAAACGCAAAGCAAGAACGACCGACCCCAAAGAAAACGCCAAAACAAGCAGTCGCATAGCCTACTGAGTAGTGTGGGCGTGGTTGGCGTATTGGAAGCTTCGTTCAGGCGGGTTGCTGGGAAGAAAGACAGCCGGCAGGGGGGAAAAATACAATAAAGCGAGCTTGGGAAGGTAAGATACTTGGGAGCTACCTCGATGGGTCCAGCGCATGGGCCCCGCCTGCCCTTTTTGCCATAATACAAGAAGCATTTTCCAGGGTGGGGACCGCAGCCTGGTGGAACCTGCTGCTGGGCTTTTTGGCGGGAAAAGGTCGAGGAAGGTGCAGAAAATTATTTTCTGGGGACTCCCAAATGGGTGCCGGCCCAGTCCAGGGGACTCCAGGCCCAGGCCCAGGCCTTGTTGGCGCCATTTGGTGCAGTGAGTTCAGTTGAGCACAGGAGCACAGTTGAGCACAGCTTGGTGCCGAAAACCTCCAACAGGGCTGCCGCAATGAAGGTATCGAACAAGTACACGCAGGTGTGGGTCCTGTCCATCTGTCCCTTCCCCCAATTCCCAAACGCCGTCGATTCAGCCAACCGAACGCTGCCGGCGCGGCCCAACGAAGCAGGAACGGAGCTGGAACGTTGGGGAAGCTAGGAGGGTAGCACTTGCACTTGTCCACGACTGGGCATCAGAGAGAGAGGGCATCGAAGGCGGAACCACGAAGAATACACTGTAGAAGGAAAGAGCAAAGCAACAAGATAGTTCCAAACCTGAAGAGAAAAATACTTTGGCGCATGTCATGCATGGAAAGAACCAACGACACAAACATGCCTTCGGGGGGAAGGAGCGAATACGGAAAGAGCAAAGGGGTTTTATTGCCTTTTTTGTCAACAGACCACAGACAAAAATATCTCTTGAGAAAACAGCGCAGCGTGAGACCAATGCAATACGATGTACGGAGTAAGGTGCGCCACAATAGACAAGGGACAAATCAAAAGGTCTACAGTTCCAACACTTTGTCCAGCGTCTGTCAGTGTTTCTTCACTGAGCTTTTTGTTGTCTCTGTCTCTATATTTTTTAGTCTGTCCATGCGTATTGTTATTTTTATTTCTTGTTTATTTTTTGAATCTCGTCATTCATTCTGGGCAAGGGTGGAGGGAGTTCCGAAGATTGATGAGGAAAGAGCAGAACGCCAATCTCCCCATATGGGCAAATGCCATTCGGACACGGAAGAAACCCATCATTCGCGACTCGCACTCTTGCACTTTCCCTTTCTTTTCGCTCCCCTGAGTGGATATGCCTTGTAGGGGGCGGCCGAAAGGAGGTGGTGCTTTTCTGTTTCGATGTATGTACGTCGTACTCAGTATCGCTCCCGTTTTACGGGTCCCCAACTCTTTTTCTTTTTCTTTTGTCCCTGTTCTGGTGCGCCGCGACAGGAAATCTGAGTTTCGTTGGTTCCAATCATGCTTGGGTGTAGTGGACGCTCGCCCAGCAGCGGCTACTGTCCGTATGTTGTATCTTATCTTTCTCAACAGGAAAGCGCAACCACCAGTCTGCGGCGTGCTTACTCCGAACGTGCATCAATTCGGCATGCTTTCCTCGCAGCTATTGCCATGCATGCTGCATTCTGCTTGCTCTGCTTGGAGAGTGCTTGCATATTCGAAAGGCAAGAGCGATGCAGTCCAGACACGGCGTGAGCGCGGTAGTACATGTACATGTACGCAGTACAGTGGGTAAATTGTATCCTGTCATTCTGGTATGGAAGGCGCGGGCCCCATCGAACGCTGCCCCAAAAAGCATGGCTCTCCCAACAAAGTCGTGCCTTGCGTCTCTGCTCTTCTCCCGTGCTAGCCAAATGCAGTCTTAGCCTCACCAGGTCCGCAGGGAGAAGCTTTTTTTTTTTGTTGTTGCTGGACTACGATGTACGTGTTCCTTCGTAGAGCAGAGAAAAGATCACGGCAGAAGAAACGAAAAGTTCCAAAACTTCGTGACGGGATAGGTATTACCACGCAATCATCAGCATCGCCACTTCTTTTCCGTCTCGATGGGGAAGTTAAAGACCGCGGGGGTCGCACCTGCCATCAAAAGAAGATGACGAGAGACGATAAGGAAGGTTCGATGGGACAGAAACACAAGAGAAAGAAGGCGCAGCCCAGCGCGGCAAGGCGATGGCCGGTAAGACAACTACGCGGTAAGATCAAACACGCTTCCTGGTAGCCTTTTGTCGCCTCGTTCCTTCCTCGTCTTTTTCTTCAGACGAAACAGGACGGAAACAACAATCGGCGATGAGGAAAAACGATTCGCGAACGTCATTGGGCAATTTCCATTTCTGCTCATTGGCTTCGCAGACTTCGGCCCCTTTTTTATGGGACGCATCTTTTTTTTTTTTCTCAACAATTGGGGATGGAGACATAAGAAAATTTACAGGCAAACTCGTTCGTTGAAGGGGGGCTGTAGAGCGATCGCCGTTGTCCCGGCGGCAAGAAACCGCGCTAGTAAAGCTCACCCGGGGCCCACAGCTGAACGACATCAAGAAAAAAGGCGGTGATGGAAGGGGCAGAATGGGAGAATGCGAAAATGCGCAAATAACCATGAAAGACAAGGGCAGAGCCGCCACAACGGGACATGGACAAATGAATGTCTGCGTTTCCACGAGCAGTTGTAGAGCAACACCGCACGGCATCCGAAACGCGACAAGTTATGCCACAGGGCGTGCCTTAAAAGGCGAATGAGAGCGAGCAGATAAGGTCTTACCGCGCTCATGGGAAACGGAAAACGGAAAACGAACGCTTCAGACCGCTCGCAGATCCCCAACGGCTTGTCCGTCTGGAATTTCGTGCGCCCTGCCCATCTCCAGCCAGGATTGTGTATGTGTACGACGTATGTACCCAGCAAAATACGAGTACGCAGTAACTTTTGTCTTATTGCCTGCCTAGCTTTGGCGAGAACATCTCACTTCTCCACATCCTGGCTTTGATCCCCAGCCATCTAACGTTGGTTCACGTATGGTCATGTATGGTCATGTATGGAAGCTGTTGTGGCTGCTGTGTCCTTTTGTATCTTGTCGGCCCGCCGCATCCTCCAGCCCTCTTGACACGGAATGTCGATCCAGAGAGTTTCTTGCTACATTCTGTGCATGGCCCGGTAGTACGAACTCCAGCCTCACATTGGGTCACTTTGGGGACTTCCGTTCATCCTATTTGCTGTACCTTGTACATCGGCTGCTCGTAGATGATGCTTGAGTGAGACCTGCCTGCGGTCGGTTCATTCCGTGGCATAAACATTACAGTAAACACTACAGCCAAATGTCGTAATTTCCAACCAATCAAGGCCATATCAAACAGACACGGCATATCACAAGCGCTCCGTAGAGTTCGCAATACCATATGCGGAGAGAACGCATTTATGTGGGCCAGGCCTGGCGAAAGGCAAGCCATACCCGTCGCTCTGTTTGGTGCCCTGCCGGACAGCCGTTTGGCCTTCTCTTATCTAGACCGTAGGCGTACGTGCTCAGCGGGCTTGACAAAAATAGAACATGGGAAAACATCAGAAAGGCGTATGCGTATTCCATACACAGGCACAAAGGGCACCACGGAGGAATAGCCTCAGAGGGAAACCTGCCGCTGGAGACGCTGGGGCAGCAGGAAGAGCACATTGCTCCTCCATGGCTGGGGACTAGCGGGCACTCGCATGCCTGATCTGTCCATACGCCGAGGCGAGGTCGCCCAGTCGTGGCAAAGGGATGGTAATGGGTACAGTTCGGAGTAGCTCACCAGCTACGACGGAGCACTCCGGTTGGAGTCAGGAGAATGTAATCAGTTGGCGGGCGCTTTAGATCTGCAGAGCCTCGTCCGTGAAGAACAAGTGCTGGCCTTCTTATGTTGGGCCTTTGTGGGGATGTTGCTGAGCCACTGTCTTCTTTGTTTCGTTCCTACCCAAAACCAAAATAGTACAGCCCAGATTTACGATACAGCATATTGTCTCGAGACTATTTTTATTTTATTTTATTTTCTATTTTGATCAAATTATATTGTTGTTTTTTTTCCCTCTGAAATTTAAAAAATTAAGCACAGATATAAGAATGTTTATAAAATTATGTTTAAAAATTTTGATCACACAATACTTCTAGAAAATAGCCATCACAACAAAAGACGCCATCACAACAAAAGACGCCATCACAACAAAAGACTCCTTCAATGGCCGTTGTCTTGTACACACCCACACAGACTTTGTCACAATATCACAATCGTCACACATCATAAAGAAAAGGTCAAGAGTATGTTAAAGGGGGTATCTTCTTTCTCAGGTCTTTGGCTCAACAGAGGATATGGTATGGACAAAGGAAAGTGGTAGTGGCAGTAGTAGAAGCTGGTGTATGGACCGTGCATGTGAGGAGGAGCCCAAGGGCTGAACAAAGGAAAATAGAAGAAGATGGTATATGCCATTATGGAGTGCCCTAGAAGAGAATACAAGAGGAGGTAAATCGAAAAAAAAAAGAAAAAACAAAACTCCAATGGCAAAATGTTTTGGTATGAAGAAGGAGAAGCAACCAATAAAAGAAGATACAAGAAAGGGAACAAAAAAAAAAGAGGTGGTATCTGAAGGATGGAAGAAAATGCAAACCCAAGAAGCTGAAAGACAAACGCACATCTGCAAAACAAACGGACTACTTTGTGCTCATGCTCGCTCGCCGGCTGGAGACAGACGACGAGAAGCCCAGCGCCGAGTTGGCCCCGCTCTGCCGCCGGCTACCGGGCATCGGAATTCCACTAGGAGCTGGTGCCGGGATGCCGGATGTGCTGGCCTGAAGCGCGGCCTCCATCTCGTACTTGCTGTAGGTGCCTCGTCGGCTGGGCGTTCTGAACTGCTCCACGTCTGCAGCAACATCGTCCTCGGGCAAACTCTGCACGGCGCCACTCATGCTCATGCTCATCGAGTGGCCGTGCAGACTGCTGCCCAGCGAGCTGCGCGGGCGGCCCAGTGGTGTACGGGCGCCCGACAGAGACGTGCGGGACATGGGCCGCGGTGGAGGCATATCGCGGGCGTCAGCGTTGCGGCTGGCGGGGCGGGCATAGGAGGACACACTCGCCCGAGAGCTGGGCCGGGACGACTCGGGCTCGAGGCCGTTGTTGCTGCCGCCACCGCCGCGGTTGGGCAGGGGCCCAAAGGACAGACGGCTGACGCCCGAGGTCGACAAACGAGGCACGTGCTTGCTGCCAGCCGGCCGCGAGGCGTGGTTGGCAGGGGTGGGCGTGGCGTCGTCGCCGCTAAGGACCGACGAGGCAGTCGAGCCGACCGTGCGCTTGCGAGAACGGATGGTAACCGAGGACGGCAGAGCGGAGGCCGGCGCGCCCATACCGAGGGACCGCGGCGAGGCGCGTGGCGGGGTGTTGATGGGTGCAGGGAGCTTGGAGCGCGCTGACTGGACGCGGGCTTCGAGGCGCTGCATCTGGGCGGTCAGGGAACGGATGTGGGAGAGCGAGTTGGAGGAGGGCAGCTTGTGCGAGGTGGCACGGGCGCCCGTCTTGAGACCGGCGGTGCCTGGGCCGGCGGTGGTTGTACGTGATGCGGGTGTGCGCGTCGTCGCCGCAGATGTGGTCGCCACTCGGCTGCCAAGGGGCCGTGCACCTGAGGCTGACGAAACCGAAGAGCCGAGGGCCTTGGGCCGCGGCGTCGAGGTGGCGCCGACACCAAACTCGGACGAGGGCAGTCTGGACTTGCGGGCAGGGCCTGGCGTGCGGCCGAGTGGTGGGATGGGTGCCGAAGACTTGGCGAGCGGCTGCTTGCGAAGCGGCTTGGACACCGTGGCGGACGCGACATCGGACAGGGGCGGAGACGACATGGACAAGTCCTGGGCATCGGCGACGGAGCCGGCAGCGGACAGCGACTTGGCGTCGGGCGGGGTGGTGATGAGGGGCGAGCTGGCAGTGGAGTTGGGCGAGTGGTCGAACGTGGGCGACTCGGGCACAGACAGCACAGACAGGTCGGTGGAGATGGCGGACAAGTGGTGGTGGCGGGCGCGGGCCTCGGCGGCTTCTGCGAGCGCCTCTTCTTCGGCGGCACGCTCGTCTTCGCGCTGCTGCTCGGCCTGCTTGGCAAGCTTGGCCTGGAGAATCTCGGCCTCAATCTTGAGGTCGGACAGCTCCTCGCGCAGGCGCTGGGCGTCGACACGGAGCGTCTCACGCTCCTGCTCGCCCATCTTGATTTCCTCTTCGAGCAAGACGCCACGCTCGATGGCGACGTTGTACTTGGACTCGAGGTCCTCGAGGGAGGAGGTGGTGTTGCGGGCCTGGCGCTCAAAGTCGTCGTTGGCCACCTCGGTGTCGCGGAGGCGCAGCTGGAGCGTGCGGTTTGCGTCGCGCAGGGTTGTGATTTCCTTTTCAAGCGTGTTCTGCGCCGCGTTGGCCTCGATCTTGCTCTCCTTGTATTTTTTCTGAAGCACGGGTCAGCAGTTAGTCAACAGCAGAGGCTCATTGCCCGTGTTTGGAGCCCGGAACGCACCTTCCACTCGTCAACTTCGTATTGCAGAGCCTCGGCCTTTTCTCTCAGTGAGCGCTCACGCTTGTCGGCGGCGTCGAGGTCCTTCTCCAGCTCGCCTTCCAGCTCGCGACTAGACTCGCGGAACTCGATCAGTTCGTGCTCAAGCTGCTCGTACTGCGACTTGTACCACGACAGAGCATCCTCGGTGCTGGTGTCCCCGCTCGGAGGGGACGAGGGTGGTTCGGCCATGCTGGCTCGACGGGCGGAGGAGGCGGCGATGTTCCTTTGGTGTCTATCGGTGTCTATCGATGTCTATTTGTTGACTTGTGCCTCACTTCTGCACGAAAAAGGCCGGTCCGTGAAGGGCTTCACTCTGCGCAAACGTGGTGTCCAAATAAAGCGGTGTCGGTCCGGAAGAGCGGTGACTGAGATCGGCAGAAGTCTCTGAGAGTGTGGACAGTTTCTCTTTTCTGTACTTTTCTTCTTTCTTCTCCGTCGTAGCTAACTGTCGTTGTCTGCCTTTGACGTTTGCCTGTTGTTTTGTCGTCGGTCGTCGTCGTCTTGTTGTCGTCGGTGGTTTTTCTGTCGTCGGGGAATCGTGTTGTGTCGTGTCGTGCCGTTGTCGCTCTCATTCGCCTCAAGCTGTCGAGGATTGAGGTGTCGGGATATGGCGAGAAACAGGAGAGAAGCCCAGTCGTCGAGGGCGTTTGTCGGCAGGCACGACGACGCTTTGGTCGTCGTCGTCGTCGGCGTCGTTCTTGCCGTTTGTCGGTGGTCGTCGTAGCGGGTTGGCGAAGTGAGAAGAGAGGGAAAGAGCAACCCCCATTCTCGAACGAACGTCCCGCCTTCTGTTTTTGTCCGTTTTGCTGTTTGGGCACGTCGCACACTGTTTGGGGCCGTTGGGGGGCCTCTGTTGACCCACTCGCCGGGTCCTGCCCTCCTTGTGCTGGCATAGCGCTAGTCCCATTTGGGACATGCTTGCTACCACGGGCAACCGTGCACGCTAGGGCGGGCCAATCAGGCGCGGGCGCTGGAAGGGCATGCAGGAGCGACAGGGAGCGACAATAGCTTTTTGCAGTGGCTGTCCCCGCCAAAGGGCAGTAAAAGGCCGGCACAGACAGTGCGTGGACAGCGCTGTAATACGTTGTTTAACTGCACACCAATGTCAATACTAGCTGCCTATTGACGGCGATGCAACGCAGCAATAACGAGCGGCCACAACAACATGTGTATCTCGGGTGTGCGACAGTTCGAAGAACTGTTCGAAGAAGAGAAAGAATGTGCGTATTTTTCTCTGAATTTCCGGACAGTGGTTCACGATGTATTTGACGTTGAGTCTTGCTAAGGGTCCATAATTTGTTGCCACCATCTAAAGGCCCTGCTTAAATGGATGCATAAAAAAGGAGACGCATCCCAACCTAAATACTGTTTCATCTTTATTTGGCCGTGGAGGAATGCTTGATTTGAGAGTGGATAGGGATTATTGATAGGCTGCCAGGGCCGATTGTGACTGTCAATTCACAGCTGATCTGAATTTACACGTGGATCGGCCAGGATGCTCTTCTTTAAAAAACAGCCGTCACGCATCAGGCAGGATTAGAGAGAGGCTGATGGGCTTCCAGAGTTATTCGACTGCCAGTGTGAGATGTGTCTCTGTTCTCCTCTCACCTTTTTACCAGTTGGGCCTTGGATAGATCTGACTTGACCCTCGTTTTTGCGACCTGCTCAAGTCGGCATAGGCAAGTGCTAGTTAGGCAAAATAGAAAATGGCGTTTCAAAGCGTCCTACGTTTCATTTCTTCCGTTTTTTTTTTTTTTTTTTTTCTTTTTTTAAAGCTTTCTCATTCTTCTTTTTTTCTTCTTCCCCGTATTTATCTAGCCGGTGCAAAAGAAGGCTGAGTTGCAACAAGGGCGGAAAAGACGTCACTCTTTTAAGCGACACTATATCTTGTTTGTTATTACTCCGTCACGCTTCAACGGTCCTTTTGGTAGGTCGGTTGTTGACTGCTGTGCAACCTTATCACCAGTGATAATAGCGCTGGTGTTGTTGTGTCGATACTAGCATCAAGGCTTCTAGGCACAAAGTCAACAACATTGACGCTAAATGACGCTACAGCTCACCAACAGCAACAGCAACAGCAACGGGATGGCTAGCCTCCTCCCGCAATCGCCATGAACAACTTTGAGCGCCAACTGGCCAAATTCACGGACCCCGCCACTCGGGGACTTGTCGGTGCGCTATTCCCGATGGTCGACGACGAGGGCAAAGGGCTGTTATCAACATGCAGCCAGTCGCCTTTCGCTGGCCGAAGATGCTCCTGCACTCGACCCGGACAGCCCGGTGTCGATCATTACACAGATTGCGGCCCTATGTTTGGTTAAAGGGCGTTTATGGTCTGACATGCGAACCATGAGAGAATGAGACAATGAAAGCAAATGATATCAATTTGAGAGACTACATAAAAATAAAAACAATCAGACGCTTTTTGTATGCCGTAGAAAACCATGATGATGTCAACGTCCCCCTTTTTCTTCCCCTTTTTGCGACTGAATAGTTCTGATTACACGCGGTGATCGTACATGTGTCGTTCGTCGTTCGGTTTGTTGTTCACATCTACAGCTCACCGACGGGGCTGCCGGCAACGGGGACATCGTTGTCCTCAACGTCGTCGTCCACGTACGGACCCAGCCGCGCCACCAGGTCGGCCACCGTCCGGACCGGCGGGTCAGCCCAAGGGTTGCCGGGCACGGCAGCGGGCGCAGGCGGGAAGACGACGCGGTCGGTCTCCTGAATCACGCCGTTCTTGGCCACGCCGTCCTGGACCGCAACGCGGATCTTGTTGTTGACGAGCATGACCGAGTAGCCGGGGACAGATGTAATGTTGAGCGAGACCGTGGCGTCGCCCAGCAGGGTGGGCAGCTGGTAGTGGAGGCGCTCGACGAGACCGCCGTCGGCACCGACGGGGAGAGAAGCAGCCGGCAGGGCCAGAGCAGGGGTGCCGTAGTAGGCGTCCGAGTAGACGGTGGCGTTGGGCACGGTCTGGTAGCGCAGGAGGGCGTGGAGGTACTTGAGGCCACGGGGCGTGTTGAACAGGAAGGCGTTGAGCTCTGGGCCGAGCAGCGTGAAGGCGGCGTTGTTGGGTGCCAGGACGGTGGAACCGTTGAGGTGGGTGAGGCCGTGGATGTACTGGGTAAAGTTGCTGGCGTTCATGGCGAGCAGCAGGGTGCTGTAGCGGTCGGGAAGGAGGCTCAGCTGGCGGCCGACGAACGTGGGCGGCACGAGGACAGTGTCCAGAGCGTGGAGGACACCGTTGGCGGCGACAAAGTTGGGTGCGACGATCTTTGGCGGCAAAGTTGACGCGGACGCCCAGCTTTTTCTCGAAGCGGACGCGCAGACGCTGTGCAGCGCCGCCAAGCAGAGGCTCGTTGTACAAGCTGGGCAGAGTGTGGGTAGCAAAGAGCACCTTGTAGGGAAAGTCACCGAGACCGACGTGGTAGCGGACGATGCTCTCGCGGACAGCAGCCGGCAAGCTCGCGTTGAGGCCACCGCCGGGCAGAGCAGCAAAGGCCGTGTCGACAGGCACAAACAGGGTGTGGTTGAGAACACCGGCAGCAGCCGTGGCGTTCAAGATGGCCACGACGTCGGGGAACTCGTTGACGAGCGAGGTGAAGTTGGTGGTGGTGTTGGAGCTGGCAATGAGCTCGTAGAGCGTCAGGTTGGACGTCTTGCCCTTGCCAACGACAATGGGGTCGAAGATGGGCAGGTCCGACGACTCGGGGCCAAAATCGGCGTTGAGCTCGTTGTCAGTGTCAAGGGTATTGACGGTATCCGATGCCGGAGCGTGGTGGGCGAGGCTGTCCCGCAGCCAATCGCCAACGGCATCAACACCCGACTTGATGGCATCGACGGCGTCGTGGAAGGTCTCTGCGGGAGCCTTGTTGTCGGCCAGGACCAGCTGGCTGACGAGCTTGGCGTCGGGATGACGAACGCGCTCGCAGCGGCCGCGAAGGCGATGAACTTCATTGCGATGTGGAGAGGATGACGAGGAGGAGGAGGAGGAAAAGAAGGGAGGTGAGGAGACGGGAGTGAGATCAATAGAGTTGATCCAGTCTATGGAAGTGTGATTATGAGAGAGCCTGGTGATGAAGCAAGATGGAAAGTGAAAGTGATCGACAAGATGAGCGCAGCCTTCTCTATATATCTCAAAGGTGAAGGGAAGGGAAGAGGAATAAAGAGAGAGGGGATAAAAAAGAGCCGGAAGCTTTCTGGGGCAATATGGACGAACTGACGTCAAACAAAGTCGGGCTTAGTGGGAAGGAGCGAAGGGAGGTCCTTTGGGCTGGGCAACAAGCCGTTTCGTTCTATTCGTTAGACGAACTTGGCAAGAGCTCTTTTTGGTGTAGCCAGCCAGCGATACGGAGCAAAGCGGATCACGAGAAGCTGAAGAAATGAAGGGAAAGAGGACGAAAGAGGCTCGTGCCTAATTGAAGTCTGTCCAGAGAATGCGACAATCTGAAAAATGTGTGTGCAAAAGAGGAAAGAAGATAAAGAGGAAAAAAAAAACGGGAAGAAAAAAAAGACAAATAAAATCTTGAAAGTCAACTGCCAGGCAGACAGATAAAAAAAATCGAAAATGAAGGGAAAAAAAGAGAGCAGCAACAACAGACCATTGACAGAAGAAAACAGGCACGAGAGACAGCATAAAACCTCTCACCAAAAATGCTCTGCTGTCTTTGGAGCATCTCTTACACGGACGCGCCCGGTGTCGTTCTTAGCGTTCAACTGTAGGGGACCTCCAGCCAGCTGCAAGGCTGGCGAGCTGCGCCCGGCGGAGTCCGGCCAGCTCCGCTATGGCCGAGCTTGCTGCCTTGGGAGTCTTACCAAGAAAAAAAAACGTGAGCGCTGCTCGAGTCTTCCAAAGGCATGGGGGCACTTCAGGAAGACACTCTTTTTCAGGGTCTCGACGAATGAGGCCTGGTTCTCTGACAGAATGATAGCAGTCAAAATAGCACAAGGAAACCTTTGGAGATCAGATAACAGGGCTGAGATAGGTTAAGGGCATGCATTAACGCCACTGCGTATTTCGAAGTACTGAGTAGAAGCGGGCTCTGTCTTTGAAGCGAACGCGATATCTCGTCCTGTCTGGGACTAGCCTGCTCTTGTCGGCCCCCCGTTCTGTCATACAATTCTGTCGATATGATGTGACGAGCGTGGCTGGTAGATTATCAGCAAATGCGAAATAAACCAGGGAATCGATTTCTGCTCTAAATGGTCTCTGCAAATAAATGGTCTCTTGTGTGAAAACACGCCACTATGTACAAACTCTCGCACCCAACACCACCCAACACATGCCACAGCATCCTTTGTTCACGCCTGCCACTCGCCGTCCACCTGCTCGTAGTGCTCAAAGAAGCCCTGGAACAGCTGCACACCCAGGCCCGGGTCCAGCGCGCCCGTCGTCGCGCGGATGCTGTGCATGCTCAGCTGCGGGATGCCCGCGTCAATGCTGCGCACACCCAGCGAGCTGCTCAGCGAGGGGCCAATGGTGCCGCCGCTGCGGGAGTCGTTGCGGATCATGAATCTCTGGAGGGTGGCGCCCGACAACTCAGCGACGCGGGCCAGAATGGCCGTCGAGACACTGTCGGTGGTCATGTGGCCGTTGGAGTCGTAGGCCACCGTGATGCCGACATTGAGCTGCGGGTTGTGGTCCTCGAGGTAGTTGCTGGCAAAGTTGGGATGGACGGCGTGGGTGACGTCGGCCGAGACCAGGTAGGAGGCGGCATAGGTGCGGCCGACCAGACCCGGGCCGAGCGCGCCCTGGGCCAGCGCCTCGACGGCGCGCTCAATGGTTATGGGCAGGAAATTGCCCTTGGCGCCCTGGCGCAGCAGACTGCCAATCTCCTCGTCGTCAAAGAGCGCCGCCAGGCGAATGACACCCGAAGCATCGTTGTCCTCGGCGCGCAGCAGGGCCGTGAGTGCAGCCCACGAGCAGATCTTGTCGTCAATGCGGCCGGCCGAGATCAGGTCGCGGTCCACACCCAGCACCGTCGCGGGCTGGTGGTCGTACAGCTCCAGCTCCCAGTGGAGGATCGAGCTGCAGTCGGCAATGCCCAGCTCGCCCGCAATCAGCTTGACCAGCTTGGGCGGCTGGGCCGCCACAAACGCATTGGCGCCCTCAATCGCCTCGCCGGGGCCCTCCAGACCGATGATGGGCACCATCTGTGTCTCCTTGTTGCCGCTGCCCGTCATCGACACACCGAAATGCGGCGCCAGCGTCGCCACCTTCGCAATGGGCCAGCCCAGCTTGACCAGCCGTGTCTTGGTCTTCTTGGTGTCCGGGTCCTGCACCACGACACGGCCACCGATGGCCAGGTCGCGGTCCCACCACGTCTCGTTGAGCGCGCCCGCATAGGGCGCCACGCCCAACTGCTGGTAGCCGACCTTGGTGGGTTTGCTGCTCACGGGCTTGAGCTTGGCCGTCAGAGCGTCAATGTGGCCGGCCACAATGGCGACACCGTTGCCGGGGACGTACGCGCCACCGACGGTGAACGCAATCAGCGAGCTGCCGTTGCGTGTCACATAGTACTTGCCACCGGGCGCAATCTTCGAGGACCAGTCGTCGCGCACACTCAGCTTCTCGAAGCCGGCGTCGGCCAGCTGGCCCTCAAAGTAGTCGACGGCGTGGAACACCGTCGGGTTCTCCGTAATGAAGTGCAGGAAAGGCTTGGTGTAGGCGGCCGCATCGCCGCGCTTCCAGGCGCACACCACACACGGGTTCGTTGTCGTGTTCTCCTCTTCCCTGCCGCGGGTCACGGCCGTCGGCGGCACCAGGCGGCACGTCCGCAAGTCAATGTCGTTCATCCGGTCGGTGCAGGCAAAGCAGACCACGTTGTCGTTGGCCGCACGGTCGGCCATGCCGGTTTGGCGGTAGCACTGCGACTCGCGCGAGCGGTAGACGGGCGTGGCCGTCGGGGCCAGCGGAGGGGAGGAAGTGGGTGTCGAGAAAGCAGACGACGAAGCGCTGGAGGACGCCGACGACGAGGCGTAAGAAGAGTGCGACGGGATGGACGGAATCGGTGGCGCAGAAGACAGCGAAAGCGAAGCCATCTGCGACGAAGGATAGGTGCCCGAGGCAAAGCGCCGGTTGAGGCGCTCACGGCTGGCCTTGTAGCTGATCTCCGAGTCGGCCATGTTGGATGTGGATAACGGTAGGAACGAGTGAAGCAGGGGAGAAGGTCGGTGGGGTGACGATGAAAGTTTGACTGTGGGAAGCGAATACGTGACAACGAGAGGAAAGGAGGCGAATGCGGAGGTGAAGATGGGAAAGAAGCAGAGTGATTCAGAAAGGAAAGAAGAGGCAGCAATGGAGACGACACTTGCGACGAAGACGGAAGGAGCTTATCTGCGTCACAAGTCTGTTCCAGGCACAGCTCCAGGGGCAACGCTCAGATTGGGGCCATTGTGCCGCAATCCAGAGCAGGTGCGAGAGGGGAAAACGGCGCTAAGGCCGCCTATCCTGCCTAAGCCGCCAGGGGCCGCAATCGCTGAGAGGTTGGGGAAGGCTCCCGGCTGATAGCAAGCTGTTATCGCTGCTAGTTAGGCCCACTCTCCCGCTGCTCCTGCCCGCACAGGAAGGTGTGCTGCTGCCAAGATTCGTGACGGCTGTGGCATCTTGCGTCACTCGGCACGGGCAAGGAAAGAGCGAACGAGGGAGAGGAATGTGAAGGTGGAACGCACCTGCCAGCGGCCGTCTCGGCAGCGAATCGCCGTATTTAGAGTGCTTGCCATCGATTGTCAATTGCGCAAACTGGGTGCATTGGTTGCGGGCGACAGACTACGTTCGACAGCTGCATCTTGCCCGCCTTCGATCAGACAGAAAGAAGCTGAAGACCGTTCTGTTTACTGTCGACTGTTTTGTTCGCTTCTAGTCAAGCGGCATGCATTGACCTAACCCCATCTGCGATGCCAAAAAACTTCAAAGAACCGCTCGCACAGCTGTTACGATACACAGTTCGTGATGAACATGCTGACGGTGTTGGCTAGGGCAAAGAAGTTTGGGATACAAATAAGAAAATGCATTGAAAGATGACATAAGTACGATGCTACATTCCATCATCATCATCCGGTAGTTTGTTTGGCTGCCTGGCGGGACAGCCTCCGCCTTTTTGATTATGACGCTGCGTGCGGTGAGGGTGCGGTTTCGGGCTCTTTTGCGGGAGTGGCTTCAGCTGCAGGTGGGGCAGCAGGCCGGGCTTCGGGGCAAGCTCAGCAGCAGAAGCAGCAGCCGGTGCTGGTGCAGCCTCTGCTACTGGCGCAGACTCTGCTGCTGGTGCCTCGACGGACGCTGGCGCGGCAACCTCATCAGCCGGCGCAGACAGAGCATGTGCTGCTGCCGCAGTAACTGGCGCTGGGGCGGCCATTGCAGATGCGGCATCGGATGCTGGGGTTGGCGCCGGAGCCGGAGCCGGTGCAGTAGTAGGTGCAGTGATTGGTACAGGTGCTGGCGGGGGACCGTCGCGGCAGAGACGCGGGAAGGGCTTCCGGCTCGGGTTGGGGAGAGCCAGCTTCGGGATGGGACCAGTGGCGGTAGTCGGCTGGGCAGCGGGGGCGTTGAACGGTTTGCGGCCGTAGACGACATAGCTGGCGTTGTTACAGACCACTCAGCGAGCGAAGCGAGGACCAAAAAAAAGCGAGGACCAAAAAAAAAAGCGAGGACCAAACTTACATGGGCCAGTAAGCGTGGACACTGGTATCGCGCAGGACCTTGCGGGCCTTGCTGACGAGCACGAGCACCTCTTCACGGGACCAGCCGAGCGCACGGGTCAAGGGCGCCAGCGAACTGGGCTCCAGAGCCGAGTCCATGTTGGCCAGACTCCACATGCCGAGATCCTTGTACCTCTTGTCGCGCGGCCAGCGGTTGATGGGCCACTTGTAGATGGTCTGGGTGACGTCTTCGAAGCCGCACTGCTCCATCAGCGGCTTCCACTGCTGAGCAGACACGACGGGGCGGCCGAGCTTTTCCATGGACTCCATGACCAGCCCCATCCAGATCCAGAGGTCCGAATCCTTTTTGAGGGTCCCGTCGTCGCAGCCCATGGGCAGAGCCATGTCCTGGGCCTCGAGGTATCCGCCCGGCTCGAGAGCCTCGTAGGCCTTTTGGACGATGGCACCGTTGTCCGTGAAGGAACCAGCCATCATGCGGGCAAAGATGAAGTCGAATTTGCGGTCCCAGGTCCACTCCTTTTCAAGGTCATCAATCTCAAAGTAGCAGTTGGGGGGGACGCTGCGGTCGTTAGAGCTGACTCGATGGGAGCTGTGGGAGGGGCAACTTACAACTCCGGCTGCACTGGGCTCAGGTCGACACCAATGACTTCGGCATCGGGATGGGCGTCGGCGTATTCCATGGCCCAGATACCGGTGCCGGTACCAGGTCGAGGACACGACGAGCACCTTCGTTCTTGGGACACAGGCAGTGGTTGCCCTCGATTGTGAGTGTGAGCACATGGTGCTGCAGGTCTGTTTTTGTTAGAAAAAATAGGAAGAAAACGAAGGTGGCTCAGGGAGGAGAGAGTCTTACCCAGGCGCTCAATTTCTGCCTATAAGTCAAGATGTCAGTTTTAGCAGCTGTCTCGTCTGAAGTCTGTCTGTGTCTTGTCTATTTCTGAAATCATGCTTGGTGACGGGTCACTGGTGACAGTGCCGATGACACAATGTCCAAGACGTGTTTTAAAGGCTGTGTAAGACTGCCAAACAGCTCAGACGGTAAAAGCCTACCTCATCGTTGGGAAGGAAGTATTCTACAGACAAGTCAGTTTTGGTTACATAATTTAAATTGTTGTCAGCTCGACATGATTCCACCCACTTCCTGCGCTCATGGCGTGGTACGTGCGTCCATTCTCGTGCTGGTAGGCCAGAATGCTCGACCGCAGCGACGTGAGGGATTCCGGAACGGCTGTTGGGGGGCGGTTGTGTTAGCAGGCTTGAATGGACTGGAGTACGAAGTATTACGGAGTAGTGCGTTTTGACAGGCGGGGTTGGTGCGCTAATTTGAGGCCACCAACGGGACGGCCCTCGACGCTAAATCCGACCTGAAGGGATAAAGAGGTCAAATGTGGTGAAGGGAAGAAAAAAGAGAGGAAAACCTACCACGTCAATCGCAGAGTCACCATCGTCAATGTCGGCGTCTGCTACCTGGAGAAGGGGTAAAAGAAATGCATGTCAGTTTCGTGTTTGTTGAGCAACGGCTTAAGCGAATGAGGAGAAGGCGGACGGAAGGGCGAAAGAAGGCAAGTCGTAAAGGTAAGCAGCCGGCGAAGGACAAGAGAAAACCAAGGAAGAACGAGAAAAGAGCGAAAGCAAAAGCGAAAGTGAAAGCGAAATGCAGCAAGGCGAGGGAGAAAAGGCGCAACGAGGAAACAGTGCCGGTAAGCGAGCGGCAGTGCGCCAGAAACGAAGCCAATCTTTTTTGTGCTTGCACGACACACGCGTCTCTCTGGTTTTCGTCGTTCGTGTGCTGGTTCGTCCGCTCCTCGTCCTATCGCCTAATTTCGAGTTGGGTTCGGGATATTAGCACTCACAATTGGGTCGTCGTGGTCGTCTGGATGAATGTTGGCTGCGACTGTGCCGTCATCAACGAAGGGCGGCACCGCGCCGGCTGGCGGAGGAGAAGCCATACTTTTTTTGCTTGATTGGGTGGGCCGCTGACTGCTGTGTCGTTCTACGCGAAGCGAGACGCGTGGGCGATCAACCAGTGGTGAGTGGTGAGGGAGCTCGGTGTAGTCGGTGTATGCCCCTGCTGACAGCCGATCGTTTCTTTTTCGTTCCTTTTTCGCTCCCTTTATTTGTCCCGCGGAGAATAGAGCAAGGAGCCAAGATTTCGCTGTCTGCCCTAAAACAAAAGCGAACGGGAACACGAAAAGGGGGCACAGCAAAGTGGGAAGGGGGAGGGCGAGGTGCTTAAGCGAGACGTAGGAATTGGCCGACTGATAGAAAGAGGTGTATGGTACTGCACCAATGGATGGAGTACGTCGTAGGGAGAGAAAAATATGAAGGGAAAATAACAGAGGAAGGGAAAAGATGTAGAGAAAGAAAAGGGCGGAGGGGGAAGATAATATGAGGACACAGGACAAGAGAGAGAAAAGAGAGAGAGAAAAGACAGAGATCGGAAGACGGGTAATGGAGAGAGTGGCACTGAAGGGAAGCAAAGAGATGGGCGCAAAGGGAGCAAAACAGGAAATGTTAAGAAAGAGAGGGCGACAGTGGAGGAGAACAAGAGAGACGTAGGACAAGAACGACCCAGGGGCTCGGAGTAATAGTGCGTATGACGATGACAAAGTGAGCGTGGATGCGGACGCAGACGAGAGTCGAGAGTTGAGTAATGGACGGGATGCGATCTGGACGATGCACATGCAGCAAATTGGGAAAGGGAAGTCTAAAAAAAGACGATTTGACATGGGACAATGAAAGAGCGAAAAGCAGCCGAAAACAGGTCGAGAAACGGACTGTGGATTTACGTTACAACGCGGAGCACGGAACGAAGGACGCGGCCGTCGAAAGTGGACGCAAGTGGAGGAATGGTGAGAGAATAGCGTGAGGAAATGGCGAGGGCGGGAGGAATGGGAATTGAGAACCATGGAAAGAAGAGGGAAAAGACTATGAAACGACGACACAAAAAAAAAGAGAAGAACGTGGCAGCGGGCCCTATGCGACTGCGGGCAATCTTGTTCTTCTCTAGATTTCTCGTGCTGTCTCCACTATGCGTACGGGATACGGCTGCTCAGTGCGATTACGGGTTGCGGAGAGTGGGAGGTGGGAGCGTGAGAGGCCAACGTGCTGAGAGTGGAGGCTTTTTCTTTTTGATTGTGGTTGTGTGGTTTATCGTCTCCTTCTTCATTTCTTGTGACACATCATATTCTCGCCCAATTTGCAGTTTGGTCTTCGTCCGGGGTCGCACCAATTTGGCAGGGGGCAAAATGTTAGAGCGAAAGAGGAGGCCGTTACGAGGAGGGGAACAAGAAGATATCGGCGTCAAGCTAAATACTCGAGATAGGCGGGAGAAGAAAAGTGAAGATGATGAGAAAAGAAATAGAAAAATGACTGGAACGTGAAAAAGAAACACAAAATCAACGGAGACAGGAGGCCATGGTCGAAGGGGAAACAATTACAGGCCAGGGACGAGAAAAAGCCACAGACCAGCATAAAGACAGCCTCAGACGCAGCGTTTAGACAAAAACAGACCGTCTTTCTAGCATTAGCCGCGCAGAGGGCGTGGCCGACGGTCGGGGTAAGTGTGCAGAGTCGAATGTTTTCATGAACGCTTCTGTTTATTGTCTTTGAGCTTCATATCTGTGCAACAACACTCTGCCCTCTATCTTCAGGGATCATCGAGCTTTACAATGAAAGGGACAGTTGTGGCATATGTTGCCATCTCAATTTCTGGTGGTCAAGCTGTAAAGTCTTCCAGAAAGGGCATGCTCTTTTTCTCTTTTCCCCCAGCCTCCTCACCGTCCTCTAGCCCCCCCTTTCCTCTTTCGTCTGCCCCCTCGGCCTCTCTTCTTTCTTCTCGGCTTCAGCTTTCATCTTATTCGTTCGCTTCACTTGCATACGCCTTTTGGGGGCTTTTAGTACTCCTCTCACTTGTGCATCATCTCGTTTGCTTGTCTCAAAGTCATCACATCGCGCATCACCCGCGCTGTCACATTTTCTACTTCTGTCTGTCTGTATCCTCGTCATTTTCAGGGCACACTGTCACTTTTCTCGTTGGCTGCGGCGCCTCGGTGACCCTTTAGTGCCTTTTCAACTGCTCTTTTCAACGTTCTCCCACTCCTTCTCACCACCCTTCACAGCCCTTGGTCCAGCCTTTTGATCGTTTCCCACCACACAATTCCGTTAAATGCCTCCACAGTCAAGACCTTCGACTCCGTTCCCGCCTATCACTCGTGCTGAGTCTTGGCCCGTCGTTCTGCAGGCACAGTGTAGGCTCTGGTCCGAGCCAATGACGACCCTCCATGATTTACTCTTTAAGCCACCGTCGGATCTGTCTCGCCCAGAGCAATGCACGGCCAGAAAGTATGCTTTCTTTTTCTGATTTCATCCGTCCGTGTGTCTCTTACCACTTCCCGTTTTGTTCTGCACGTTGGTTTCTTCTTTTGCGGCTGTCGCGTTTTGCTCTGCTTCAAACGTCTGTTTCTTTATGTGTACTCCCGGACATGTGAAGCGGCTCCACTGAAGAAAAGAACGTGCTTTCAAACAGCCGCCAAGGGCCGACAACCAACAGCAATAGGACCAACCTCAACGGCCAACGCCCAACGTCAGTTCCTCCCCAGATATTCGCATTACAACAGTCAATAACCAACTGCGTATGAAATGTGTTGGTGGTGAGTTCTTTATGTACTCAAATCTGACTAAACCGTGGCCAACTTCGAACATTCACGGAAGAGGTACTAAAAGTCTATCCTCTCACTCACCCTCTCGATTTGTCCCAACATCTGCATTGTAAACAGCATCACTCCTCTCTCCTCCTTCTGCCCATTTCTCCTTCGCCCACCTGTCCGGCCCAAACATCCTGCCAACCCTCTCCTCTCTGCCAGACTTTCTGCTTGTGCTTTTCCTCTCCACATCCCTCTGCAAATCACCCACGTCTTATCAACACTGGTGCAGTGGGGCACCGGGTAGCAATCATGATGGAGCCAGCAAGAGCCACTGGGGCCACTTTGGCGCAACTCCTCTTAAAGCCCCTCTTGTCTCTTGCCAGTCCTTTTTCTGCGGTCGTACTGTGTCTCTCCATATTACCACCTTGCCCGGTCCATGCAACGCTGTATTTACCCTCCCGTGCATCACACTGACCTGTTGAGCTTATCTCGCTGTCCTGTCTCCCAGTCCTGTTTGTCAAAATCCGTTTCCAGGCTGTATGGGTACACTTGACGTTGCTTCTTTTGGTTAAAGCAATGCAACATGAGACACCTCTTTGCCATCTTGGATGCCCCCAAGGTCTCGCTGCATTTTTTTTTTTTGCTTCTTCTGCGCTCTTTTATTTTTCGTTCGGCTTTCCTCTTGGTCGTTTTCGCCCTCTTGTTTCCCCCTCACTCTCCTATTCCTCATATTCTTTCTTTTTCTTCACCCTTTTCTCCCCTGAACCTTGACTAGCCTTACCTATCCGCCGTTCGCACTTCTTTTCCCGCATTTTTAGTAGGTGTCCCTCGGCCCGCTGCCTTGCCCTAACGGCATCTAAAGCTGCAGCACCATATCCCAATTTGGGTTCCTTCCGAGGCTTGTGAGCCGTCGGCTCTCATCCCTTCCCTTTCTTTCACTGGTTTTGTCTGGCAAGCCGGGTCATGCCCATCTGCTGGCAGCCCTTCACTTTTGCTTTTGTTTTTGGCTTGTCCGCTGTGGATGTATCTGTAGTAGCTCATGCCTGCACAAGAAGTACAAGTACCTTCGGGTACCGCATCTTGGTTGGCCCCTTTCGTGATACTTTGCTTTCAACCTGGCTTTTTTCTGTGTTTCCGTTGTGTGTGTGAAGTTTCGTCCGTCGCGTCACGACGACATTTTTGAGTGTTTGCTTGCCTGCACCCTTTTGTCTTGTCACATCCGTGGCTGCCCGTTGTCTGGCAGGCCTGACGGATCTCTTGTCCTCTTGTCTCTCCTTGACTGGTTCGCTGGCTTGGGTCCCGTTCGTGGAACCATGTTTCCAAGCACTGGAATCAAAACAGCAACTCGCTTTTCCTTCTCTGTTTCTGTGACTCTGTACGCCGTGACAAGCGGTTTAAGTGGCTTGGAAACGCCTCTTTTTGTATCCCTGCACCCGCCTGCCAAGTTTCTTCTGCGTTGAGTTGAAAGAAAAGCGAGAGTTGGGCCGTCATAAAATACTAAACGACACTCAGCTGGCATCGTGCTCTTGTGTTTTACTTGTCTGTCGGTTGTGACTTTGGAGAGATAAGCCATTTCTCGATTTGGCCCCAGCTCTCCGTCCGTATCCTTTCCAGAACAACTCTCGTGCAACGAGCCTCTCCAAACGCCTGGGAACCGGCCCCCTTCCCGTCTGCCCATCCCTCATATTAGTGCGCCTGTTATTGCGACGTATCCTCTTCTTGTTTACCGTTTCTCTCTCATCAGGCTGGCCCAATATTTTATCCACCCGTTTTTCTGGTACGGCCCCCCTGCAAATACTGCAAGACAAGGGGGAAAGCACGCACTTCGTTGGCCTATTTTCTGCTTGTTTCCACTTTTGCGTGCAGAGCCTTAGCCCTTTTCCTCCTACCCACTCCCAAGGGTTTTCTGTCTTCTCCGACGTACATGTACAGTTTACTTGGGCTTTCTTTGCTTTTTTCATCCGGCTCCGTGGTCCAGAAAAGGTGGAGCTGGGCCCAAAGTAGTAGTCCGTCTGACTTGCGTGCCCAGTGCATCGGTGCCAGCCAATTTTCGCAGACTCGTTCCATCTCTTTGGCCAGCCATTCGCTTGCCCTCTTGCCTCGACACGTTCCCCCACGAGCTGGCATTCTTTTCTTTTCTTTCTGGTGTTGCTCTGCTTCAGGGTCCTAACTTCTTTACGTATCTCGTGTCTCGTCTCTTCGGGCCAGCTGTTACTATCCTCGACGGTATCTCCCACACCTCCTCCTCCTCTGCCTCCTCCGCCTCCTCCTCGACCACATTCCCCTTATATTTTTTGCCATCTCTTGCCTGTCATATTTCATCTTCTTCGCCCCTCTTCCTTCTTCTCCTCTTAACCGCCCGCCCCCCCTTCCTTTTTTATTTTTCCTTTCTGTCTTCTGTCTCTTCTCCTCTTGTTTTTATTCTCCGTTTCTTTCTCCTTCCTCTTCACGAACATATATTTCCGCCTCCAAACTTACTAAAAAAAACGACATGTAGTATTTTTCCACTTTCTTCCCACTCAAGCTCAACCCTCAAACCCGGTAGATTCCCGGCAAACCGAGAAACAAGACAGACGCAGAGTACAGAAGAGACAAGACTCGGACTACAGAAGAGAGCAGAGGAAGCAACAGAACAGACCGCAGAACACGCAGAAGCACACAAAGAGCCCACTCAATCACTTGCAGTCACCAGGCACTTGTTGTCACACAGCGGGTGAAGTGTTACCTTGTTGGGTTCAGCTTTGCTGTCTTTCTCTATTTGTGCTCGTCAGTCTTCTCCTTCCCGTGGCAGCGGGCTCAGTTACGTTGGTGTGTTGTTTTCCCGCCCCCAGTTTTTCGACTTTGCGAATCACCTTGTTGTTCGACCCCAGACCCCATTGTTCGACCTCGCTGTTCTGCTGCTCTTCACTGTGTTTGCTGCAGACTGCTGCATATACTGTACCCCCCCCCCCCCCTCCCCCAACAAAGCCTCCCGTTGTGTGTTGTATTATCATTTATTCTTTTTTTCTTGTGCTTACGGCGTACATGTACTTTGTACACGGGTATCCTGTCACTGATCCCAAGAAACTGACTCGTCAAACGAAGTACAGCCTTCGCCGGTGTCCCCGTACCGAAAACGAAGAAAGAGAAAAGAAACAACAGCGCAACCCCAGTCCGTGCTTTGACATTTATTTATTTGGGTTTGTTGCCAACTTTGAATTGTCTGTCAGTTTTGTCTGTCTTGTCATATATTCTGACGACACAGAAGGAAAACAGAGCGGACACGCAAGGCTCACAGACTCGGAAATCCAGCGTCCTTAACCGGCCTTTTCTTCCTTTTTTTCAATCTCTCTTTTTTTTTTCAATCTCTCTCATCCCGCTCTCGCATCTGCTGCATTTGTTGCATTGTTTGCATTTGCCTCCCTCTCTGCGCGTTTGGAGGACTGGGGACTGGTCTGCGTTGATCATCATACGACTCTAGCCTACCATCTCGGGGATCGCCTTTCCACGTCGACGCATCCCAATCACATAAATCCCCACTTGTCACCTCTTCCTTTCTCACCACATCCCACCTTCTCCTTCTTCTTTAGTCCCCTCGCCTCTCTCGATGGCCTGGCTGTTGGCCGCCGCAGGGGTCGCGGCCCTCGTCGGCCTTGTTTACTACGTCATTTCTGGAGTCATCAGCTACCGCCGTCTCGGCCACATCCCGGGCCCCCGCGTGGCCGCCTGGACGGACCTGTGGCTCGTGCGCGGCCAGCTCAGTGGGCAGCTCAACTTTACGCTCCAGGAAGTCAACGAGACGTACGGCAGGCTGGCCCGGATCGGCACCAACTGGGTGGTGTGCGGCGACCCGGACGAGCTGCGGCGGATCTGGGGCGTGCGTAGCAACTACAAGCGGGCGTACTGGTACCGTGGACTGCGCGTCGACCCGTACCGGGACAGCACGTTTTCGACGCTCGACGACGCGGTGCACGACGAGCTGCGGGCGAAGCTGCTGCCTGGGTACGGCGGCAAAGACGTGGACAATCTGCACGAGATTATCGACGCCCAGGTCGCCGGATTCATCAAGCTGCTGGAGGACAAGTACCTGGCCGTGGAGGGCGAGGGCGAGAACGCGAACGCGAACGCGAACGCGGACGCGAACGCGAAGCACGAGGGCGCAAAGGGCATCCACAAGACGGTCGACCTGGCGCGCAAGGTGCAGTTCTTTACGCTCGATGTGATTTCGGCCCTGGCGTTCGGCGAGGCCTTTGGCTACCTGGACGCCGACTATGACAAGTTTGGCTACATTCGCACGACCGAGAGCACGGTGCCCATTCTCATGTCGACAGCCCTTCTGCCGTGGATCGTCGACACACTGCAGTCGCCGTACTTGCGTCCCTTTTTGCCCAATGTCCGTGGCATGGTGGGCATTGGCACGGTCATGAACCTGGCCCGCGAGGCCGTCGACGCCCGCTACGGGGACCACGCCATCGTCAAGCGCGACATTTTGGGCTCGTTTGTGGCGCACGGTCTCGGCCGCGACGATGCGAGGGCGAGGCTGTGGTCCAGATCATTGCCGGCTCCGACACGTCCGCCACCGCCATTCGCTCGACTCTTCTCTACATCATCACGAACCCGCACGTCTACACACGCCTGCAGCGGGAGATTGACGAGGGCATCCGTGCCGGCCGCATCAGCAGCCCCATCACCGACACCGAAGCCCGCAACTTCCCCTACCTCCAGGCCGTCATCCGTGAAGGTCTTCGCATGTGGCCGCCCGCCACCGGTCTCCTTCCCAAAGTCAGCCAGACCGACGACACCATTTGCGGGTACCACGTGCCCGCCGGCACGTCCGTTGCCTGGGCGCCCTGGACCGTCATGCGCAACAAGGAGGTTTTCGGTGACGACTGCGAGCTCTTCCGCCCCGAGCGCTGGATGGGCATCTCGGCAGACCACTGGCGGGCCATGGACCAGACGGTGATGCTCGATTTCGGTGGCGGCAGCCGGTACGAGTGCCTGGGCAAGAACATTGCCATGATTGAGCTCAACAAGGTGTATGTGGAGCTGCTGCGGCGGTTCGACATTGTGCTGGTGGACCCGGCGCACCCGTGGAAGTCGTTCAACGCGGCGTTCTTCATCCAGAGCGACATGAATGTGCGCATCACACGGCGCAAGGAGGCAGTGAAGGCATAGGACGAGAAGTGCGTAGCAAAACAGCCGTAGGAATGGAGGACTGGGGGTGTCGAGGTTGAACTGGGGCGGCAGACTGAGCAGCTACGCGATACCCCATAGCGATACTTTTTTTTTCTGTGAGGAAAGTTTGTCGGTTTTGATTCTGGTTTTTAATTCTGGTTTTTGATTTTGATGTTTGCTTGTTGATCTTTGATCGTGGATTCTAATGCAAGTTCCTGGACGGGTTTCTATACGAATGTCCTTTTTGTACGCGTGTTGTACGCGTTTTGATCTGCTTTTATTTATTCACACTCTTGCACCTCTTCGGCCAGCGACTTTGCTCATATTCTCCTCCAATATGCCATCTTCCTGGTCAATTCGGTTCTGCCTCGTCTTCTGTTTGATTTACTATCTTTGCAACTGTCATTATCTCGGCGGGTTTTCCTTAATCACGAATCTCACGATAGCGCTCGAATTGATTTACACTGATGCAGCCCGCTAAACTACAGTGCACTCCACCAAGACCCTTGGTAAAATGGCGGCCATTGTCCGTCTCCTGACTAGCAGCAAACGCCTGTATCTACTCCGTATACAGCGCGTTCAGTAGTGCATCTCCATCGCAACTGCCGATCGGCTTACACCAGACCCCCTCCTTCCTTTTCCAGACATCAACTCCTGACCGACGACGCTCTTTCCTCTGAGCTCTTTTCGCTGCAAACGATAAGAAAGAAAGCTGCTCGCCATCGTATGCCGACGACGTTTGCTGTTTGTAATCACCGCGACGGTGCCCGTCCACACTGCACACCGCACACCGCGCGTAAAGAATGCGCCGCCCCGTCATTGCCGTCGCCGGCCTTGCCTGCGAAACGAGCACGTTCACACCGTCGCGCACCGACGCGCCCGCCTTCCACCCACAGCGAGGCCCCGACGCCGTCGGCCTCTACCGTTTTCTCGATGCCGGCACGCCTTTGGCGGAGGCAGCCGACTGGCGCGGCGCGCTCATTGGAAGGGCCCTGCCTGGCGGGAGGATCAAGCGGGCGGCCTACGAGGCGCTGGCGACGGAGATTGTGGAGCGACTGCAGGCCATGGTGGGCGCGACCAGCATTGACGGTCTCTGGTTCGACATCCACGGTGCCATGGTGGTGGAAGATCTCGACGACTCGGAAGCAGATTTGCTGAAGCGCGTGCGGGCTGTGGTTGGTCCCGACGTCGTCGTGTCCGCATCCATGGACCTGCATGGCAACGTCTCGCGCGCGCTGGTGCACATGCTGGACCTCATCACCTGCTACCGGATGGCGCCGCACGAGGACGAGCTGGACACCAAGGCGCGGGCGTGCCAGAACCTTGTGGACTGTCTGCTGCACAACCCTGGCCAACGGCCCATCAAGGCCTGGGTGCCGGTGCCCATCCTCCTGCCCGGCGAACAGACATCCACACGTGACGAGCCGGCCAAGCACATTTATGCCGCCGTTCCGACGGTCGAACAGCTTCCTGGCATCTTGGATGCCGCCGTCTGGGTTGGCTACGCGTGGGCCGACGAGCCGCGCAACCGGGCGGCGGTGGTGGTGACTGGGTGGCACACGGAGGCCGTGGCGGCGGGCGCAGAGCGGCTGGCCCGTTTGTTCTGGAACGCGCGTGCGGCGTTTCACTTTGTGGCGCCCACGGGGACGCTCGATGCGTGCCTCGACAAGGCGTTTGCAGCACGGCCCGCATCACGGCCGTTCTTTGTCTCGGACTCGGGCGACAACCCGACTGCCGGCGGTTCTGGTGATGTGACGTGGGGTCTGACACAGCTGGTGAAGCGGAGCGAGTTGGCACGCAAAGAGAACCAGCCCGTGGTCATCTACGCCAGCATCCCCGGTCCCGACGCAGTACGGAAGGCAGTGGAGGCCGGTGTGGGCAGCACAGTGACTGTCACGGCCGGCGCCGCTGTCGACAATCTCCACGCGGGACCTATCACTCTGACTGGCGAGGTTGTCGCCATCAAGCAGGGTGACAAGCATGCACGGACCGAGGTCGTTCTGCGACCAGAAGGCACGTCCCTGTACGTCATTGTGACGGACCTTCGCAAACCCTACCACTACGAGCGCGACTTCACCGAGCTCGGTCTTAAGCCGAGAGAAGCCGACGTCGTCCTCGTGAAAATTGGCTACCTGGAGCCGCAGCTGTACGACATGGCGGCCGACTGGATGCTGGCATTGACACCCGGTGGTGTCGACCAGGATCTGCGGCGGCTCGGCCACACTCGGATCCGCCGACCAATGTTTCCGTTTGACGGAGACTTTGAATCACCACCGGACTTGTCGGCTCGGCTGATCCCCTTGTCGACGGAGCCATTGACAGGCCCGGATGAGTAAAGTGTTGTGTACAAAATACGAAGCAAGTGTGGTCAAGCGAATGAGTGAAAATGTGACATTCAAATTGCCCAATATGAATGGATCTGCTGAAACTTCCGTTGGATTTTCCGCATTTCTCGGTATGCTGCCCATTTTGACGGAGCTGCGAAAAGTCGCCGACGGTAAGGGGTAGCTATGGTGATGTCGATCAATAGGTCTGTAAGTGGATGTCAGCTCTGAGAGGTGGTGTAAGCTGAAGAGGAACAAGACTGTGCTCAAAGAAGGACCAAAGACGGATCATGGGTGAGACGGCAAGGTGGAAGTGAAGTTGCTCGAGACAGACTACTCAGCACTTTATCCTTATTTATAAACTCACGTCTTTTCTTACATCGTTTATTTGATTTACTTAATTCAATTAATTTATTGTCCGCACAGGATTGATTCTTTTGTTTCAATCTGACAAGTACTTGGCTTGCACACTCAAAATGCTATTTTCTCTTCAAAAGAAGATCGATGCAAGACTAGTAAGTGAAAATCCGGTCGTTGAAATCAATGCCAAATCCAATTGGAAGCATTTTGTCGACGAAACTTCGATATCGTACAGTAGAGTCCCCGTTGCTTCCTCGAATCTTTGCGCAATGACATCACAGGCGGCCCTGCAGGGGCCCTGCACCCACGGCACGCACTGTCACAGCGCTGGCACCCACTGGAGCCCACTGAACTCCACTAAAAAGCTCGCCCGG
Source organism: Sporothrix protearum (assembly GCA_016097115.2). Taxonomy (NCBI): domain Eukaryota; kingdom Fungi; phylum Ascomycota; class Sordariomycetes; order Ophiostomatales; family Ophiostomataceae; genus Sporothrix; species Sporothrix protearum. The sequence goes on from JADMNH010000008.1 coordinate 162,213, forward strand.
TAGGCTCCTTCCGGTCCCGACCGCCAAGACCGAATGTGCGAGCAGTGGTCCGCAGGGAAGGTGCGAAAACAAGGGCTGTTCAGGGTAGGCAGGTGCGATCAATGACGGTGTCAACCATCTACGACGTATCTCCATTCTCCATTCTCCATTCTCCATTCTCCAGTATTATTTTAGACCCTTCACCTTCTCCATTGTTTCTCATGTCTGTTCAAGGACCTCAAAAGATCCGTGCTCCTTGCTCTGTCGCAATCCGAGCACTTGTCCGGGTAAATGTAGCCGCAAAGTAACCGCACTTCCGCGTTATTGCCGTCCAACACGAGAAAGTATCTTACGAAGTGTCTTGGTTCTCTTCTTGGTTTTCGTCGTCTTTTTGCCCCTTTGGCTGTTTTGGCCTTTGGCTGTTTTTGCCTTTGGGGTCGTAGCGCTCTGCAGTCTCCTGTTGCTTCCAGAGCACTAAGAAGGATCCGGGCTCGGCACCGACGCCGCTCTCGCCGCCTTTGAACAGAAACGGAAAGCCAAGGAAAAACCAACAAATAATGAGAAAACGTCCCGACTAGCGCTGGAAAGTCAGTACCCAAATGTCTGTGTCCATTCGCTGTGTTCTCACTGCCGGCGACTGGCAGCCCCTCTCGAGCCAACCTGTCAATGCCAAAACGAGTTGAAGAATGGAAGAATGTGGAGCCCAGTGGCTAACGCGTCGTCCCGTGGTCGCCAGTTCCTGAGTAAGAGCTTTCTTGGCTTGGGGTTAGATAAGAACAAACAAGAAGACCGTCAGGGCAGGGTTTTTTTTTGGAATAAAGACTCATTACCTTTTGCTTTTTGAACTGACGACATTGGCTTTCAATTGATCGATTCGACGATTTTACTACCATTGCGTCGTATTTGCACAATCGACGTCTGTCTTACAGATTGACACTTGCAACCTACAGCCTTCCTTCCACTCAGACGTACACAAAGCAAACAAAACAACAGCCACACACCAGCTACCATGGTCGAAGCCAAAGGCGAGGCCAAGCCGGCCCCGTTGCCCGAAGACGACAACGACGAATACGCACGACTTGAAGACGCTGGCGCCCTGAGCCCGGACGAGCTCGAAGAGGAAGAAGAGGACGGCGAGGCCTTGACGCCCATCGCGCCCGAGGAGGGGTGCGATGGACACCGGCCAGTTCTCTTCCGCACAAGGACGGGACGCACATCGCGCACCAGCCTCTCTCGACGGACCACAGCCGAAGCGACCGGTGCCAACACCTGCGGAAACACGCCCAGCAACCGCCGTCGAGGCAGCACCGCCAGCGACACTGGCGTCTCTCGCTCCCAAACCATCCTGTCCCGCATCCGCTCCCGCCCGACCTTGCCTGGTGCCCAGAACAACGGCACGCCTTCCTTTGCCCACCCCCTCGGCCGCGTCCAGACTACCAAGGATGTGCTGGTCGACTTTGATGGGCCCGACGACCCGTACCGGCCCCTCAACTGGCCCACTAAGAAGAAGATTGTGACGACCATGGTGTACGGCTTCGTGACCATGACGGCAACATGGGGGTCTTCGGCATACTCCGCGGGAAATCCTGAAGTGGCAGAGCATTTCCACGTCTCGCAAGAAGTGGCGACGCTGGGCACCGCGCTGTATCTGGCCGGCTTCGGTGTGGGCCCGCTGCTGTGGGCGCCTCTCAGCGAGGTGTACGGCCGGCGGATTGCGGTGCTGACGCCCATGTTTGTGGCCGTCTGTTTCTCGTTCGCCAGCGCCACCTCCAAGGACTTCCAGGCACTGATGCTGACACGCTTCTTTGGCGGATACTTTGCCTCGGCCCCCGTCACAAACACAGGCGGCGTGTTGGGCGATCTGTTCACACCGGCGTGGCGCGGCATTGCCATGGCCGGCTATGCTATGGCCGTCGTCGCTGGCCCGGCCCTGGGTCCGATCGTGTCGGCTGCTGTGGTGATCCAGCCCAACCTCGGCTGGCGCTGGACGGAGTACTTGACCGGCATTCTCCAAGCCTTTGTTCTGGTGATTGCCGTCATCGTCCTCGACGAATCGTATGGCCCCGTCTTGCTCGTCTACAAAAGCCCGTCGCCTGCGCCACGAGACGGGCAACTGGGCTCTGCACGCCCGCTTCGAAGAGTGGGACGTCAGCATCAACGAGCTAGCCTCCAAGTTCTTGGTCCGTCCCATCCAGCTGATCCTGACGCCCATTTGCTTCCTCGTGGCTCTCTATGCCAGTTTTTGCTATGGCATTCTCTACATGCAGCTCGGCGCCATTCCCATCATCTTTGGCGAGATTCGCGGCTGGGGCCGACTCGTTGCTGTCCTCCCCTTCATCTCCATTCTCCTCGGTGCCACGCTCGGTGCTGCTGCCAACGTCTACAACCAGACGCTCTACAACAAAGCCTATTATGCGGCCGGCAACCGCGCCGTGCCCGAAAAACGTCTGCCGCCCATGATGGTCGGTTCTGTCCTCTTCAGTGGCGGCCAGTTCTTGACCGGCTGGACCGGTGCGCGCACCGACATCCACTGGATTGTGCCCTGCATTGGCCTCGCCATGATGGGCACAGGCTTCTTCACCATCTTCCAGGCCGCCCTCAACTATCTTGTCGACACCTTCCAGGCCTATGCCGCCTCCGCCATCGCCGCCAACACCTTCTTGCGGTCTTGTTTCGCCGCCGCATTCCCGCTTGTCGTCAGTCCCCTGTTCCACAACCTCGGTGTCGGTCCCGGCTCGAGCATCACCGGTGGCTTTGCGGCGCTGCTGATCCCCGTTCCCTTTGCCTTCTATGTGTACGGCAAGCGCATTCGCGCACGGTCAAAGTGGTCCAAGGCGTCCGTCTTTGACTGAGAAGCGAGTACAAACGAGCACAAAGTGCGCCTGCGAAGTGTACGCAAGACGTGCGAACCACGCTGCTTTGCAGAACGTAACAAGTATTCGATTCTACAAAATCATAGACTGTATATAGCAAATCGACACCCATTCATGTTATCGTAGGCAACTTGGCTTGTCCACTTCACCTTGTTTCTTGCCGTCACCCGTGCATACACCTCGCTCGGCTTGCTGTACCAGTAGTTGTGCGTCGTCCACGACCGTTGGATCCAGCGTTCGGGTACAAACTCGTCAGCGCCGGCCCCATGGATGGTCTGCACTGTCACCTCGTTGGGTGCAACCCTCACAATCTTGCCCAGCCGATCGTGTCGTTGCCTTTGTATCTTCTCAGACTCATCCTTTCGGATTTGGCCCCCCCCCCCCCCCCCCAAGGCCAGAACCGTGACACCGACGCCCAGAATGGGCCAGGGTAGGCTATAGATAGACAAATTCGTATAAAGAAACATTGAGTATGGCGAATGAGAGGATGGTGAAGGATTGTGAAGGGCCTCAACTCGGAGAGCCGCGACAGTAAAATAAAACCATAAAACCATCTAGGTCGAAGTACAATGGTGTGGAACAAATTTTATACGCGGCGATTCTATTACGACCATCTCCTCGGTCGACATCGAGTGAGCGGAGGGATGGCCACATAAAACGGCAATTTAAGGCACGAAGCCTGCCATGGCAACCAAAAATGCACAGAAAACTAAAACTGGTATATTGTGCATCACGATCGTGCATTATTGATTTCCCATACAGGGGCGGCTTTGGTACACACCCAGCTCAAAGAGCGAAGAACTCCTAAGAAAACAAAAAAAAGAGAAGAGAATAAATTCCATGTCCAAAACAAGCATACCTAGGCAGAAAACGCAAACGCAAACTTCATAACGAATTCATGAGCAAGTCAAAGGAGTACACCCAAGCTCCAAACCCATACCCAAAATAGTCAGATATCTGTGATCACCGTTCAGGTGACCCATTCCAGACCTGTCCAGGCGCATCGTGGTCGGTCCGTTTCCCTTTGTTATCCATTTTGCTTTCTCATTGCTTTGTCAGTCAGCCTTGACGTCTTGAACACCAACCGCCGGACATCGCTCGGCATCGTCGGCCGTTGGCCTCCTTTGTCTCTCCGCCTTGCCTACATGGCAATCCCGCTGTGCTCCGGCCCATATCCGGCCCGCAAAACTGCCGTAGCATCCTTGAGCAGTAGGAACTCGCTTTGCGGCACCGGAACTCGGTCACCAGCGCGTTGAGGAGTGCCATGTCCGAGCCGGCACCGCCGACATTCTTGACGCCACTGCTGCGGGCGGCGTTGCTGACGGTGTTGCTAATGGGCGGGGGGACGGCAAGGTTCGGCGTCCCGGCGTTGGCGGCTGCCGCGCCCGGTGGTGGGGGGAGACCGTCGTCGTCTGCACCCCCCCGTATCCGGGCCAGGATAAAGAAGGCCACCAGGCAGTACTCGGGCGCATGGCGAATGAAACCCACGGCCCGGGGCCAGCCACCGCCTTCACTGCTGGAACCTCCACCGTTCATCGACACCGCCGCCGTTGTGGCCGTTGTGGCGTGCATTTCGTAGAGCTCTTGGTCGCGGTAGGCCGAGGGCCACAGCCGGATCCAGTTGCGCAGGCCGGTCTGAATGAGAGCGGCCTCACCGCCGGGGCCGGATGTGTAGAGCAGCGATGTCTCCACTCGAAAGGTCATGGCATACAAGGCCGAGACAATGGTAAACATGTTTAGCACACTGAGACGTGAGAAGGCCTGTTCGACCTCAGGCGACATGGTTCCATGGCAGAGTGCCTGGACGGCCGAGGCAATGGTGATGGGCGCACTGCCCTGTTTGTTTGGCGTGCTGCTGCCTGTGATGGCGGCATTGGCCGTGCGCCAGGCGGACAGTTCGGCAAAGCAGGCGTCAGCGGTCTCGGCGCGGAAGCACGACTCAGGCGAGGCCAGGTCAGTCTGCATCTCGGGGAGAACCATGCGAGCGGGTGACGGAAAAACATAGCGAAGGCCGAGTCGAGCCCAAAGATGTATGACACCGTGCGGATCAAAGAATCGCGCAGAATGTACTCGTTCCAGTCAAAGTTCTTGCGAGAGTCGGTGCGGACGGGCCGCAGGGTGGCCGAGTTGCAGCCAATCTCACGGGCGATGCTGACAACGGCCGTGTAGCGGTCCTGGCGGGCACGGCGCTGGGCACGGGGTGTGCCCTCCCATGTCTGGTAGAGACAGACCAAGAAGGCAGCCTGCAGGCGAGCCAGTTGGGCATTGCGCTGGGCGGTGTGTGTTGAATTCTGCCAGGCGAGCATTCATGTTGGCAGCCGTATTGGCACAATTTTCGTGATTGCAGTCTTCGTTGTCGCAGTCGTGGCCGTTGTCGTCGTCTTCTTCAACATCATCGTGGTCCTGACGGAAGACCATCTCTTCAACGGCATCAAACCAGAGGCCCTGTACAGTCATATGGCCCCGCCGACCGCGGCCACCCTGCAAGTGGCTGAGGTGGCTGAGGTAGCTGAGGAGTTGGCTGTTGTGGCTGTCGTCAGGCGCCAGACAGGCGCCCACAAGAACCATCGAGGCCAGCAGCATCGTTGGTGCTGTGGCGGGCGTAAACGACGGTTCGTGAAAGATCGGGCAGTTGGGGTACCAAAAGGACCAGAAGAGGGCGAGGCACTTGCGGATGTTGGTGGGCCGGAAGAAGTCATAGCACAGCGTTTCCATAGCCAGGGACCAGTCTTCGTCGACCTTGCCCTTTGCAGACGTTTTGCCGGACTTGGGCTTGGTCGTGTTTCCTTTCGTCTTTGCGCGTCCTTGCCGGGCCAGTGTGATCTCGCGGATCTGCGAGACGATATCGTGCGTTTTGGCCAGTAGGCGCGTGTTGTCGTCGTCGTCGTCGGTAGCTGCGGCACCCAGAGCCAAGGGCGACCAGCCGCCGAGGCCGCTGGCGTTGGCGCGGCCCATGCCCATCATTGGCTTCTCTTGGCCAACCTGGGCAATCGTGCGGCGTTGCTCTTGGCTGCCGCAGCGGAACGAGTCGACAAGTCCGCTTGTGCGTGTGATGCGCTCGAGGAACGAGAATTCGCACAGGGCAGACAGATCCACCTCGGTTGGACGGCGGATGAGGCGCAGCATGAAAGCCGAGGATTGCTGGAAGGACTGCTGATAGGACTGTTGCTGCTGCTGCTGCTGCTGGATTTTGGTGATATGTGGCCGCGGGCTGGAGACATGTGTATTGCATGTAGTCCGGCTGTTGTGGCGGCATCAAAGACGGGGCTGCTATTGTGGCTGTCGTCATGGTTGCGGGCATGGCTGTCGTCATGGTTGCGGGCATGGCTGTAGTCATGGCGGCTGGTATGGCTGCTGTGGATGGCAACGGCATCATGGCCATGGATGTTGAGGCTGCTGTTGCTTCGGCAGGGTTCATGCCGACGCCGAAGACGTCTGTAAGGTCGCCGCCGGCTGCGCCCAATCCCAGATCCACGTCCAAATTTAGATTGTCGACAGTGACGCCATCCATGCTGGCGCCATTCATGTCCACGCTGTCCAGAATTTGGTCGATTTCGTTGAATGTGAAGAGTGGCAAAGACGGGTCGATGTGTTGTTGTTGTTGTTGTTGTTGTTGTTGTTGTTCCTGCTGCTGCTGCTGTTGCTGCTGCTGCTGTTGTCGTTGCCGAGGTGTGTTATCTGAATCGCCCACAATACTTGTCGACTCGGAGGATGCTGTCGAGGTAGTGTCCAAGGTGTCCACGAGTGTGTCGACTGGGTACTCAAAAATGCGGATGCTTGTGTCTACAGTTCCACTTGCTGTTGTTGAGGAGGCAATTGATGCTGGCACGGCCCTGGTGTAGGTGCACGTCCGCTTGCTCTTGACGCACGTCTCGCACGGATCGAGAAACGAACAGGCGCGCTTGAGACGGCAGCATCGGTCACAGGCTTGCGGTTTGCGGCCACGCGTCTTGGGCGCGACCTGAGGTGCCTCGAGAGCATGGCGTCGACGGACGGCACAGGTCGTCCAGTGGCGTTTGAGCGAGTCGCTGCGGTTGAAGAGGCGGGCGCAAAAGAGGCAGGCAAAGCCCTTGTGCTTGATGTCCTTCTTGCGCATTTGTGCGTCAGCCGGCGTTGCTGTCGAGGCCGTGGCCGTCGAGGGAGGTGCCGTCGAAGTCGAGGCATCCCTGGAAAGATCCATTGCGGCCGTTGCCTCCAACGGCCGCATCTCTTCGGTCGTCTCCATGGTCGTGGTCGTCGTGGCCGTCGTGGTCGTCGTGGTCGTCGTGGTCGTCGTTTCAAAGTCTGGGAAACACGACAAAGCGAAGTTGAAGCCCAACGAAATCCAGTCTAGTTTCGGATCCCAGCAGTGAGGGTAACGGTGGGCAAGACACTATTAGACACAGACAAGGAAGAGACTCCAAGCGACAGCCGACGTCTCAAATTCTCTTTCTATTGTCCTGTGTCCTGGTCGGTGAAATCCGGGGAAGCGAAAGACAAGCGAGAAAAAAAGAAAAGCAATGCGGGGAAGTTGACTGGCCAATGGCACTCAATTCAGAAGAAGCTCAAAGAGCCAAAAAAAAAAAAAAAGAAAGAAAGCCAAGGGCTCCTTCCTGTTATCTCTGTTGAGCTCATTTTTGAGCTGATTTTGAGGCCTGCAAGTGGCTCCCACTAAGGCAAGTGGAAAAAGTGTAAATAGTAGGAACGGAAGGTGCGATGGCCATGCACTGCAACTGCAGTCAGAATCTGACCAAAAACAGTGCAAAACTTGCGAGACGAGGAAGGCGAGACTGGCGACTGGCTCGATTGAGAGTAGCGCGAAATACGGCGACTTGGCAGGCGCGAACGGCAGTTGCGCTTTCCTTCGTCGCCCCTTTTTAGCCCTCTCAGAGACCCACAAAAGCCCCCCAAAAAGCAACTTCTCGTTGGTCCATCGCAAAGAAGTCTTGAGAAACTCCGAGATCTCTCCAACGAACCGCACCGAACGCACCCAAAACGTGGCCCTGCAGCTTTCGACTGGCCAAGCCTGGACGAGCACAAGATGAGGGAGCGAGATATTCCCACAGATCTCTTGTTGCGAGCCCTTTCTGAAGGTGAGGACTGTTGACATCGCGACTTTTGTTGATCTCACTTGTATGGAGTAAATTGTGCTTTCATCGATCTGACCTTGTATCCAACGTTCAGACTAATTGATTCTTTGCTTTCTTTGTACAGTCTGCTGCTACGCGCTTGGCCTACAGCGTCCACTCCTCCTTCTTATTGTTCTTGGGCCACACGCCGACTTGCCCGGCGCCATAATGCCATTCGGGTCGACGGCGTTCTTCATCACCTCGTGGAACCGCAGGAAGCTGCCGTTGTTCCAGTTGTACGTGCCCATGATCTGGTCCATCACTGCCAGGTGCGTCCGGTACTCGCCCAGCCCAGCCGCGCCGCGCGCAGTCGTCAATCAGCGTGCGGATCAGCCAGTGCGCGCACCGCTTCTGGTCCTCGTCGCGCTTGTTGAACACGATGCAGAGAATGTGGTGCATCTCGCGCATGCCGATGGTGAAGGTGCCGATGAAGTCCAGCTGGGCCTCCTCGCAGCGCCGGCGCGTCACCTCGTACTGCGCCACGGCATCTTCGCCCCGGACGGGGGCAATGGGGGAGAAGAAGAGATGGGCGCCGTTGGGCAGCCACGACACCCAGCGCAGCTCCTCGAACGTGGGGATGCCCTGCATCGTGAGGTCGCGGATGCGCAGCACCGAGGTCTCGGGCACGTCGTCCTTGAAGAAGAACATGACGCCCGGGATGGCCGAGAACGAGCCCTTGATGGCTACCCACAGCGCATTGCGCACAGGCTCGGGCCCGTACAGCGCGCCATAAAAGCTCCAGCGGCCCAGGTTGAGCCTTCTGGCAATGGCGTCCAGCGCCTCGTCGCCCAGCACGCCCTTGGTGTCCGTGTAGTCTGTCTCGGTGCCCATGACGGCCGCGTCCATCAAGATGTGGCGGATCGTCGGCACGTTCTACAGGACCATGGCCAGACGCAGCGGACGGACAATGTTCACAGCCTGCTTCAGGTCCTCGTCCCTGAGCAGCGTGATCAGGTACGACTGGTAACCGCCTGGGTTCCGGGAACAGCCACATGCCCGTCTTGGTCACAATGCCCAGGTTGGACTGCGTAAAGAGGCCGTCCACGTACGGACCAAAGCCATGGGGGAACAGCTGTAACCGATGAGTTCCACGGCTGGTCTTGAGGCTTCAAGCCCATGGTGGCTGGCTCGCGCGGGTCCGGCAGCGCGCCCATGCCCGTACGGATCAGCTCGCCATTGGACAGCACCACCTCCATGCCGCTGTGCATCATAAAGTGGTCGCCATAGGGGGTGTAGCCTACACCGCGCTCGAGCGTGTTGCCCAAAATCGAGCCGCCGCCCAGGTCGGGCACGTCAATCCACATCCTGTCGCGCAGGTTGTTTCCAACGAGAGAGTTGTGCATGTCTTGGAAGGTGACATCCGGCTCGACCAGACAGTACACACCCTCGACATTGACCTCCAAAATCTTGTTCCTGTTCTTGCCCATGTTGAGCACAAGGCTGCCATGCACACGGGGCCGGCACCGCCGTACCCAGAGTTGCGGCCAATCGAGATGGGCCACAGGGCCATCGACAGCGGGTTGGCCAAGCCGACAATGGCCTACACACCGGCCACCTTGCGCGGCGCCACGACGGCCGAGGCCATGAAGTAGTCCCGGTCGACAATATGGTGCGGGTCGTGTGTGTGCGTGGGATCCTCGTACGACTTATCGTCGATCTGGTTCATGGACACAATGACCTCGACGTTCTCGGCACCGACGACATCGGTGAACGTCCTGGATGAACTTGTTAAATGTCTCAAGGTCGACGCCAGGTGGCAGGGCCAGCGGCCGAGCCAGCAGGACGAGAGGGAAGTGAGGACATGGAAGGAGGATGTGTGATATGGTTTGTGTTTATGTATGTGGAAGGCGAGAGGTGCGACTTGTGGTGATATGGCGGTTTGCCAACAGAACAAGAGGGGGGATGACAGAAGACTGCAAGTGCATCGACTTCTTCCATACAAGACGGCAGCAAGCAGACGGGTTGTTTTATCGAACCTGTCCTCACAATTGCCCAGACAAGACTGCCCAGACAAAACTGCCCAGACATCGCATATTGACCACTTTGTCCCTGTCTTGCTTATCGGCTACCACCTCAGTTTCACTGCGCGGAGCATCCCCGCGTTGACACAAAACCCAAGCCTTTCCGTATCGACATACCACCCCACGTCCACCCACATCCACTCCACCAACCATCCACGCGCCTTTCTCCATTTTGCTACCCCGAATTTGACCCCGCACTTGCACAGTCGGCTCTTCACGGTTTTCCATCGTTCACGCTCAATTGACTTTTGATATTGCCGATGGTGTGTCCCTCCTCGAATGCCACGCCGACTTGCACACCACCTGCACCGCTTACATCCACCAACTTACACCCGTAGGGCCCTGTGGAATATCCCGTCGTCGCACTGCGGCCTGCATCCTTGGCCTGTTTGTTGGTCCGTCTACCCCCCGTCCTGCCCCGCCTTGTACCGCGTCTGCAGATCTGGGGGAATCCCACCGTTACACCTTTCGAGTTTGACGGCGGATGTTCAACACCACTCTGATTCCCCGCGGCCCCAGAAACGCCCCCAAGTTCTCCAGGTCCGACGCCAGAAGCAAACCCTGGGATAAAGACGAAGCGAAAATTTCCCGGCACCTACACACAACCAATACTCGCCCCACAGATCGCCACAAGGGACACAACACAAGTTGCTCGCCAAACCAAGAGAAGCCGGCTGTGAAGGGCCCTTGCCCAGACTGCCCAAGATTGTCGTCGCTGGTGTTGCCAAAATGCGTTGTGTTCCATCCAGCCGCAAAAGGCTCGTCCTTGGATGATGCCCCGGGCCGCCTGGCGGCCACCGTGCGGCACGTGGGAAGCCGCCACCCGTTTATCAACCCATTTACCGGCGTGTCCCGCGGCGTTCTCGTACCAGCGATGGCACGCCCGGCAACGATGCCCGACCAGGTGGGCCCGATGGACTGTGGGGCCTGTTTAGACTCAAGAAAATCGGCGGCTGCCGGCGGGCGTTGCTGCTGTTGCAGGCGTCCGCGAGACGGCCGTCCACTGCCTACAGTTGACCGGCGACCGTCGACGTCTCTGTCCAAGAACGAGTTGCCTCTGCGTGCGGACGAGTGTCTGCCGCCACCGCGGCTGTCTTTATTGTTCACCACGGGTGGTCTCGTTCAAAGTCGACGCTGCTGCCTGTGACAGTTTGATTTGCCATTCTCGACCGCTGCGCCCACTGGCCACACCAAACAAAGTCTTTTGCGCCAGGGTCGACCCGCACAGGTGAGGGCCGATACTGCGCCGCCAAGTGCGGCCCGGACTGACCTATGCGAGGCGCACCACTCCGAGAACTATGGTGAAGATACGGTGGTATCTGGGGCCGCAACAACTGCGGGAGCGTGGCTTGTCTTAGTCGAGGCATGGCCTTGTATTGTGCTTATTAAAAACGTAAGATTTAGTTACCTACCACACAATTTACTCGAGGACGTATGGCTTTCTCGTTTTAAAAGTTTAACCTGGTCTGAGATCCGATTTCGACTGCCATGCTCGCCGGTAGTTAACCAGCAGGGCCGTGGAATATGGTACATGGCGGCACAGTTAAGTAACATAACCGAGCCAGGTATACAAACCGATGAATTTTCCCAACGCACGGCCCAAAAAGCTTTGATATATACTGTTTCTCCCTTGCCAGGAAACCAATCAAGCACCAAAGGGAATGCTTACTGTGCTGCCCCTTCCTGACGGAGCCTTCCTTGACGAGGCCGGGCAAAAGCGACCTCTGCCTCTTGCAGCATCGACGAGAACGGACATATGGACAGGGCCTTCCCAACCCCGCGTCCGTCGAGTTGTCCCGGAAACTCAGTCTCCAGCTGTGCTCGAATGTTCGTCCGGTGGTGATCGGGCCTTGATGCAGAAAAGGTACAGCTGCGTTAGCCGTACCAAGACGCGTGCCATTGGATGCTCGGTGCTGTTGGCAAAAGAAACAACACTCTCCTCTGCTGCTCTCTGTGTCTCTCCGATCAGCTGCTTGTACGTTCGGATGTTGTGCTCTGCATCTTCCAGCAGACCGTATATTGGCACCAAAACAGGTCTCTGGATCGGGTCGCGTCACGGGTAGTGCACTCTCCAGATCAAAACAGGGCGGTTCTTCTCTTCCCTCGGACAATGCCGTCTTGGCTGCTGCCCAGCGTGCCCATGCAATGCACGACCAGTACAGAACCGGCCGTGGTGCTTGCGGGCGATGAAGGCCGAGCGAGATGACCATGTTGCATGCTGCAGTAACCATGACGGGCGCTTGAAGGTCCGACAACTCTGGACAGCACAGCAAGAGCAGCAATGCCTGCAGGGTCGACATGGACGGCCGCGCACACAGATCGTACGCATCAAAGCACTGCCGGACGGACTCAATTATTCCGGGCAAAAGCTCCGCAGTATCCACGTCCGGCACGTCAATGCGGACAACAGACAGATGGCACGCGTGAGAAGTGGTGCGGCAAAGGGCGTCCGTCCGACGAGGTCCGCGCGCTCGACGACAGGCCAGCTCGGTGCAATAGCATCAAAGTACCTGTACCGTCAGCCGAGGCCACAATTCTGACCGGTGGAGCCCACCTACCAGTCCAGCAGCGGCAGCAATGGTGCCTGAAGCGGCTGAGGCAAGTCCAGGCTGTAGCTGCCAGCCGGGCTGTCGTCATTGGATGAGTATCCGCCGCCGCGGGCTGTCTGCTCCGACGGGGCCTTCCTCCGCTGCGGGATGGCCTGGTTGTCGACAGTGTTGTCTGCAGTGCGGCCGGTAGAAAACGTGCACTCAATCTTCCGGCGTGTACAATTGGCACATGGGATGCCCTGCAAACATCTGGAGTGGCCGTGATGAGTAAGAGCTGACGGACGGGGGGCCACCATGAATTGCATATCACGCGTCACGTACCGCTTCTTGGACGCCTTGCACTGGTCGCATGCCACGGACGCCCGGAGTCGTTTTGGGCTGGGCGTGTCAAGAGGCATTGTGTGGGGAAGAAAGTTGCGAAAATTAATGTTGTAGGAGGAGAAGGTGCTGTCTTCAAGAGGCGATCTCACAACTTAGGACGCACAAAAGCTCGGAAGCACCCGCCCCGAAAGCCCCACATCCCTGTTAGCGGCCTCGGCAAGCAAAACAAAGATGGAGATTGTCCTCCACTATTCTGTATTGTGTGGAGGCCAAGAAAAGTTTAAATGTTTTGATTATGGCTTACTTTGTTAGGTACTTCATTGTGAAGTGCCTGAAATTGATATCGGTCCTTCTAGGTGAATCTGTAGCAAGATTGTGAAGATTGACTGAAATAAATAACACGATTCCAGAGAGGCTCACAAATTTTCTATATTCCCTTTCCTTTCCCTGTTCCCAAATCCAGGAAGTTTACATTGCCCCTTTTCAACATAAGAGACCACAGTAAGGTAAGGACCAGGATATAGCACATGCAAGGCCTGCAGGGATGACGAGCGTACGGTAGACGTTCATGTATGACAAGATATCATAATCCAGACACCCAGTCGAACACGCTTCATACACTCGACCACGTTTGGCGTGATGACCTCATCGTTCCCTTTCGTCCGGAAATGAGAGGCATTGAGAAAATGCAGAAGAGCAATGCACTCGCGCAGGCTCAGGTGGACTATATCGTTCCGCTCCAATGACGGATAGTTTGCACTTTGGGGACCTTATACGCTCCTCGGTCGCCCGAGGGTCGGCCTCTACTATCACCCAGTAAGCTGCGTATATCTTCCACGATGCACCGCACTCGTTCATTGTTTCTCCAACGCGCCATGTAAGCTCCCCTTTTCCTCCTCATATTTAGAAATTCCCCTTGGTTTTTAGTATCGATGCTAGACAAAAGAGTGGAGTTGTAGCAATGTAAATCAGGAGACATTTGGATAAGCGCATATTAAGCAAACCAAGCTTCCCTAAAATACGTGTGCCAGGATGCCACTTACTTGGTAGCATGGCACAAAGTAAGTATTGATACTTGCGCACGGTCTCAAAGTCCCAAGCAATGCCGCAGTCTTTGTGAAGTCAAAGATCGTGTCCCAGGTGAGTTTTGATGTTATCCGGTGGAGCCTTTGTTGGAGTACCCTGTGCGTGACAACATTGGCCCATTAGCACTGCCGTTTAGCGGATGGCTAGCGACACTGTCATTACCGCCATTTAGTGCCCTCTTACAATCTTGTTGCCCAGATCTCTTGCTTCCTCTCTTGCATTCTCTACACCATAGGAATCCAACATCTCCTTTATAACACGAGCAATGAAGAACGCGGTCGTAACATGCGACTCGTGCAAAAAGTAAGCATCTCATACCCTCCTCTAAAATCACCCCGCCGCTCACCATCAAGGCTCAAGCTCAAGTGCGACTGGAGCCGCTCGCCGTCCTTCCAGCCAGCCTGTGCACGTTGCCAGACGTACGGTCTGCCGTGCATTTTCGGTGGCTCGGCATGGGCGGCCGCCGCGGTCAAAGAAACCGTCGCGTCCTTTCCCGGTGCACCGTCACGGCGGCTGTTCTGGGAGCCGCGTCCAACGCCGGTGGGCATCCTTTGGATCTGCACACGGAGGCACCGCCGCCGCCACCTCAATCACACACCCAACAGGCGGGCTTCGCACGGCCACTGAGCCCGGGCCAGGGCTGGCACCAGGGCTGGCACCAGGGCCAACACCAGTCCCAGGCGGGCGGTCGGCCACGAAGACAACCACACGCCCGACAACGGGCGTGTCTGGAAGAGGCCGCCTGCTGATCAACTCCAACATGCGCTCACACCTGTACGACGTGTTCTTCGCGCACATCCAGCCGGTGGTGCCGGTGGTGACGCGGCAGGGCTTGGGTGAGGGGCCAGTGCCGACGCTCCTGGACGCCGCCATCCTGGGACTGGCCGCCCGGCACCACCTGTCCATCTCGTCGACGCGCGACTTCTTGCACATTCGCGATGTCATTCTGGACGAGCTGAAGGAGACACTGTGCAGTTTTCGGCGGCGGTACACGCCACAGGTACAGACTGTGCAGGCGCTTCTCATCCTTGTCCTGCAACTGGAGCTCTGCACCCGCGCACACGACGACTTGCCCAGTATCTCTCTGCGGGTGGCGCTGGCGTGTCGAATGGCGCAAGACCTGAGGCTGCACCGGTCCTTTGACAGTGGCAACGAGGGAGACCCCCTGTCGCAGAACATGTGGGCCATGTGCGTCTACGTCGACACGGTGCACTCGGCTACTTTTGGTCAGACGGCACACATTGCCTCGTCGGTGGCAGAAGGACTGGCGGAACACCTGTACCGAGCAGCAAAGAGTCTGCTGGAGACGGCGGATATCACTCACGACAGTATCCAACGACGTGAGATGATGTCCCGAGCACGTTTCCTGCATAGTGTCGGACTAATGTGCGGCTTGCGACAAGTCTTGAGGTGCTTCTTCAGTGTGAACCCGTCGAGAACAGTATCGTTACACGACCAAGCCACGGAAACATACCGCGGGATCTCGCACTTGCATGCACAGTCCGAAGACATGATGCATGCGCACCCGGACGCTTACAATGGCGAGTGGCTGCAGCTGTTCCGTCTTCTTGCATGCAACAGCAGGGTCCTCTACTCTGTCGGACTGCGTTCGAGCCGACGTGGCGACGACCCTCTCGTTCGTTCAAGTACCACGACGCTCGTCGAGGATGCCTGCCAGATTGTCGGGTGGACAACACCCGCCGCACTTCGGGCGCCCATGGGCCAGATGTTGATTGGTCTGTATGCAACATCACGCGCACTGATGGTCGTGGTGGATGCCTTGCGAGAGGCGCGACGAGAGCCGACGGCTTTCTCGCCGGAACAAGTGGCTCGACTTGAGGCATGCACTGTGCATGCAGGCACCCTGGTGGAGTTCTTGTTGCGGAGCGGCAGTTGGAGTGCCTTTTGGACACAGGGACATACAATCCAGGCGATCCTGGCCCGTCTCGAACAAGTCGACGGCGAAAGTGGCGGCCAGCTCTTGCCCCAAGCCGCCATGGGCGAAAAGTCTGCACCGGCTACCAACAACGATCAACCGCACCAACAGGTCGTCCCTGTCGGACACAGCGTTTCCATGGGCCAGACCGGCAGTGCCGGCATTATTTATGCGAGCATGCCAATGACGGACGTGGCCACAGTCCCGTTCGCCGACAACAGCACGGTCAACATAGGAATGGGAGGCATGGAGAATGCGGGCAGCAATTTGTTCCCATCGACCAACTGGGAAGACTTCTTCTCCAACTACGTCCAGGAGTATGGTTGGCTGGCCCAGTCTGGGCTGGCAGTAGACAACGATGACGGCGACATGTACGCAGACTACGTGTTTGGAGAGAACAATACCAGTCACAATATGTAGATGAATATACACACTTGATTACCACGACGACCAGGTTCATACTACTCTGGGAGAAACTTTCCTTGCTACCATCTTACATCGTATCAGCATCGACCTCAACATGCGAGACGCTGACCTGCTGGGACTTTTCGTCGTGCAGCACAACACCCGTGCACTCGTATGTAGGGAAGTCCTTGACGGAGACGTTCTATAAAGAGTTTTGTTAGCGTTGCTCCAAAAAAAAAAAAAACGGTTCGTGGTGGTAGTCAGGACGCACGTTGGCAAACATCTCGTCCAGCTCCTCGAGACTGCGGCCCTTGGTCTCCGGCAGATACACGTAGGCCCAGACAAAGCCAAGCAGGGACAGGGGGCCAAAGATGAAGCCGACCTTGGCGCCCAGGTTGGCAGCGTCGGTGTTGATCAGATAGGGCAGGACAATCTGGATGACAAGCGTGCCGCCCCAGGAGCACGCCGTGGCCAGACCCTGGGTGCGCGAACGCAGTGTGTTGGAAGCCACCTCGGAAGTGACGATCCAACCCACAGGGCCCCAGGACCAGGTAAAGACAAAGCCAAACAGACAGGTGAAGGCCACGAGGCACTGGGCAGCGGCCGTGCTGCCGGGATCGGCGGTACCGACGGCAGCGAAAACAAACATGCACACCGTCTGCAACGCGCCGCCCCAGAGAAGAATGGTGCGGCGGCCAAGGTAGCGGACAGAGGGGAACATGGCGACGATGCCGGCCAG
The DNA here is from genome assembly GCA_016097115.2 of Sporothrix protearum. Lineage (NCBI taxonomy): Eukaryota > Fungi > Ascomycota > Sordariomycetes > Ophiostomatales > Ophiostomataceae > Sporothrix > Sporothrix protearum. The sequence continues at coordinate 179,230 of JADMNH010000008.1, forward strand.
CTGGCAGACCTGCAGGACGATGCTGTCAACGAAAGCATTGCCGACACCCGAAGCCGCGAAAATGTAGGTTCCATAGACATTGATAAACGAAATGCCGGACAGAACCTGCCAGGTGACACAACCGCAGGCAATGTGGGTGCGGCGGGCATCAGTACCGCGAAAGATGGCCGTGATCGAGTCCCACGCCGAGGGCGAGGCCTGGGTAAGCTGGCGCTCTGCCTCAATGTGAGCGGCAATGTCCTGGATCTCGTCGGCAACATGGGCGTCGCTGTACTGCTTGCCGCGGAGCCGACGGACGGCCTGGACAGCCTTTTCGGGCTTGTCCTGCGTCATGAGCCAGCGGGGGCTCTCGGGCAGGAACCAGACAAAGACGCTAATGATGACGGGGAAGATGAGCTGCGTAAGAATAGGAATGCGATAGGCCCAGCGGGTCGTCATGGAGTGTGTGCCCTGGTTGATGCACACACCAACAACCTGGCCAATGCTGATGCCCGTCTGGTAGAGACCGATCAGGGCACCACGCAGGTGAGCCGGAGCGACCTCGCCGTTGTAGACTGGCACAAAGTTGGAGGCGAAGCCAATACCGGCACCGGTAAAGATACGGCCCACATATAGAGCACCAATGTTGACCGACGTGACCTGCAGAATGACACCAAGGATCGAAATGGCGCCCGCACAGAAGAGACCGATGCGGCGACCGAAACGGCTGCCGACATAACCAGACGCAAAACTGGCGAGGACACAGCCAACAATGGCAAGACTGCCAAGGGCGGTCTGCGTGCTGGCGGCAATGCCGTAGGTGCCCGTGGCGGCGTCAAAGGTACCGTAGTCCTCGAGGAAAGGAGTCATGGCCATGAAGCCAGCGAGCTCACCAATGTCGATACCGAACAGCAGGGCACCGGACATGACAAACATGCCGATTAGGATCAGGCGGACCCGGCTGCCGGTATAAGTTGTGGGAGCACTCATCTTGGGGATGAAATACAGAAGGGTTGTGATTGTCGAGAGTGTTTTGTCGAAGAGGGAGGAAGGTGGTTGGTTTGCTATCGTGTCGGTGAGGATTTGCTAATGCTGGTGCTCAACCTTCCTCGACCTCATATATACATGTCGAGTCCCTGCGACTGTCCGTGTGCAACGCGTGCAAGTATCCACTATTCGGGAACATGGTGCAACTGGTACACTGCGGGGATCTGGGGGAGGGGATGAGAGGATGAGGAGGCGAGACGGGGTGAAGAAGAAAAGCTACAGGCGGGAAATATAACACGACATAAAAAAATGAAATAAAATGAAATAAAACCAAATGAAAGAACCGACCGTTTCCTTTGGTCGCCCGGCACAGGATGCAAAGAGTATGGAGACCCAAAGTGCGGGTAGCAGTCACGGTAGTTGAAGTCGGATCACCGCCGGCGAGCCGCTGTTCTTACAGGGTCATTTTCATGTTGCTCGTTTTTTCTTCCTCTTCCCCTCCGCGAGACCTTTTTCCCCACGAAGTTCCGTTTGCGGGGAGAATCTGGGGAAGGCGGAAATCATAGGTAAGAAGGAATAGGAAGATGAAAAACCGTCTCAACTGTCGGCCGACCGCCGATAAGCCGCTTAACCTTGGCAACAATGCGACATTCGCACTCATCACAGGCAGGGGGTGTCCACTTACACGGCTAGCTGGTACCGGTAAATATGTGAAGCGGGTTTATTCCGCATGCGGGACCGTACGAGGCTTGTATGGAAGGCAATTGAAGTCGGCAATGAGGGACACAAAAAAAAATAAGGAAGAGAATAAAAGAATGAGATTAAATCAGAGTATTAATGTGCAGTAGTTTCGACAACTGCGTGCGGCCGTATGCTTTCGTGGCAAGTATGCGTATGTGTACAAATACACCTATTAGTATGCAGTCTCACCCATGCTGGGATTGGTATTTGAGCTTAAAATGCGAAATACAGAAATAGACCAGAACCGACCAAGTCCGCCGACTGTTTACCATGCAAATGCTCGACAAAGGAGAGGAAAAACGGTGAAGGACAAGAAGAAAAAGAAGAAAAACAAAAAAAAAGTCAGTGCCACGTCAAATACTTGGCGCTCTGGGTGCTTTGGTCGGCTGGCACACACAACCCTGGCCCTGGATGCTGGTGACAGGCGGGGCAGCGCATGTGTCGGCTTTTGTCCACGGCGCGTCGTCTTTCCCACCAACGCTCGGACCCCCTGTCCGTCCGCCACTTTGGCCACCACCCCCTTGGACAGAGTCTGCACGCACCAGCACCGAGATGACCTGGCCGGTTGAGAGCGCAAAAGGACGGTGGCCCAAGACGCGCAGCAAGCTGGTAATGGCACCCGAATGGCTCGTGAAGCTGATCCAGGTGCTGGCGTCGGTCGAGAAGACGTCGTCCAGCAAAGCTTTGCTGCGGACATCGTGAGCCGCGGGAGGCTCGTCCGTCGTACCCGTCCACATGGGATCGTGCTCGACAAAGCCGTCTTCAAAGGTATACGATGGGAAGCCGGCTTGCAGGCTCGTCTTGGTCGACCGCCGATCGCACGTATGTGTGCTCACGTCTTCCGCAGCCCTTCCTTGACCGTCGGCCGGAACGGCGCCTCGGCCGGCAGCGCCAGACCCTTGAAGGTCAGCTGTGCCGTCTGCATGCACCGCGTCAATGGACTGACATAGTAGCGCTGCGGTGCCGGCTGCTTCTGCGAGCTGAGCTGCAAGGCCCAGACGTCGTGGGCGCGGGTTGCTTGGGAAGCACCGATGGGAGTGAGGTGGGCGTCGTTCCAGACAACGGGTGTCGTCGCGGCCGTGTCGTTGGCATTGCCGTCCTGTTGGGCCCAGTAGCAGTTCCAGGCGGGCGTGCCGTAGTAGGATTCGGCAACATTATGGTCACCCTCGCCGTGCCGGCCCATGAACAGAACTTTGTAGGTGGCGCCGGAGCCGATGTCGACGGCAGCGGCGTTCAGGTAGTCGACATATCGTGCAAACCGCTGCCAATGGGTCTCGCCTTGCTGAGCATCGCCGTCCGTTGGGTAGGCCCGGTCGATGAGGCCAAAATTGGATGTCGCGTAGTCGAAGCCGTCGGCGCGCGTGCTGGACTCGCTTTGGAGAAAAAACGCCTTTGACGACCGTGAACTCGTAGCCAGGGGCCGCGCTCTCACCACTCTTGCTCCACGATGCCATGACCTCTGGCTGTGGCCACGAAGACAGGGAGCGCGACAGCGCCAAGAGCGTCGCAACGGCCACCACAAGGACAAGGACACGACGAAGGGGAAAGAGAGAACCATTCCGATGAGGCGGGAGAACCAAATTAAACAAAACAAGGGACAATTGAGCTAAAGGTAGGGAATAGAAGCCCAAGAAACAAAGAACCGTGGAATGCAGATGGGAAGTGGGATGGTGGGGACGATCGCGTGGGTGTGGAGAAAAAGAGGTAAAAAAATTAAAAGGTAACAGGTGCGAGAAAGTCAAAACTTGGCGATGGAGCAGATGGTGAGAAAGTGTGTGAGAAGCTTGCCATGCCAGCATGGGTAGGAACCGGCAGGTGCGGCAGGCACAACGGCAGGAAGCGGGTGCTGACACGGGCGTGACAGGTGGGTTCGAACGCGTGGGAAAGTGCGGGCAAGCATAAAAAAAGCATGGCAAGATGTGGCAGAAGAAGCAATTGACGCCCAAATGCTCCCAAAAACGGGGTACAGGGGGCGTTGGAGTGCTGAAGAAACGTGTCGCAGCACTAATTCTGGTAGCTTTATTGGCTGCAAACGGGGTTGAAAGCAACGTCGACCAGGATCTGGCCTAGCTGGCCAGTGCCCAGACTCGCGAAGGAGCTCTGGCCAGGGTTCGCAGAGCTCGCACATTTTGCAGAGCTTCTCGTTCTGGAAGGACCACAGCTGCTGGGGGTCCACTGTAGCGGATCGTGTCGGGTCGCCGCCGGTGGGCCGCCGGTGGGCCGCTACCTTATGCGCTTATCCACTAACTCCGCTAGCCCCGCTGCCGTCCGCGGCACGTCGGCGTGCAACCGACAGCGAACACGACCACAACGTCGTGTCGGCAGTATTCTGTTCATGAAAGGATGCATCACAGGGACAGCTACTGCGGAGTAGTGCTTGCGGAGAAAACTTTCGGCTATGGAGGAGTTTATGAAAATATAAAATGAGCAAACGGTTCTGAATTGTAACCAAGTATAATCTGTGAAGAAAGCATTGCCCAGTGAAAGTCCTTGCTTCGGCCGAAGACTTTTTGTTTGACACGACCCGTCTAACAATATCTTGGGACAGCTTTTAGTCTATTTTAGTGGTATCGTCGACGAGAGCTGCCTATATGCCGCATCGGCAACATATAACCGGTGAGGCGAGATACGCAGACAACCCCTTGCAGACAAACTCACAGACTCACTCCAATCGCCAATTTGTCTCAGACACATCCCAAGTTCGACGTCCGACATCCTAGCATCATGGCCTCACGAAACGGCGAGGTTGTGAAGCTGAACAACTATGCCGCGCCCAGCGTGCTGCGAATCCCCATGGCCCGACCATCAACGGCTTTTTGTCAACACACGGCGTCGACAACTACCTCAATATCCCTATGCGCATATCCCCGCACGTTTTCGCACGGCGCAGCTTCTACATCTAGAAGACTTGGCATCTGATGCCAGCCTCGATGCGACAAAGTACGGCCCTCGGTGCCCACAGCCGGCGGACGACATTCACGTTCTGATGTCGCACATGTTTGAGCAGTGGCCCATGGCCCAGTATACAGAGGAGTTCTCCTGTCTGGACGTCAACATCTATGCGCCCAAGGGCATTCTCCAAGGCACAAAACTGCCAGTCTTTGCATGGATCCACGGCGGTGCTTTCCGCGGCGGTGACAATACCACCGAGTTTGACGGCAACCACCTTGTGGCCCGATCGGTTGCTCTCGGCCAGCCTATAGTAGTCGTCACAATCAACTATCGGCTCGGCATCTTTGGCTTCACGACGTCAAAGGAGATTGAGGCGGAAGCACGAGCTGACGGCGAGTCGGCGCCAATCCGTAGCCAAGGCATCAACGACCAAAAGCTGGCTCTTTTGTGGATTCAGAAGCACATTTCTCTGTTTGGCGGTGATCCGACCAAGGTGACCGTCGGTGGCGAGTCGGCTGGTGCCATGTCAGTGCACTACTTACTGCGCTGTCGGACGGATGTTCCGCTCTTTTCGCGGGCGTTGATCTGCTCGGCACCCTTCGTGGCTACATCGCTCCGTCCTGCCAGCACCGGCCAGGCCCAATTTGACGCTCTCGTTGCTGCTGCAGGCATTTCGGAGACGGCACCGTACCAGGTCAAGTTGGCCGCTTTGCGGAGCTACAGTGCGGACCAACTCATCGCAATGCTGCCTCCGGAGCTGTCCAACATCCGGCCAACACCGTTCATCGACCCTGTGTGGTTTGCTGATGACGAAGAGGGCAAGCGGTTGACCGACGACGTTCTTCCACCGGCTGACTACTGGTCTCGTCTACCCGAGTGGTGCTCCGAAATTATTGTCGGCAACACCAAAGACGAGCTCGCTTTGTTCATAGCACGACCCGAAGCGATCGCATGGACAACTGAGGAGGCACAGAAAGTATTGGGCGCAGTCGTCTCCAACGACGCGGCAAAAACCCAACCTAGCCCTCGTGCGTGCCATTTGGGACTCTCCCTCCGTCAAAATTGGTCCAACGCCATTTGGCCGCATCGTGGCATTCGGCACACATTTGTTCATTGGTGGGGCCGCGCACTCGTTTGCTGCGGCCGTCAGTCGCCAATGCCCCAACCACAAGGTCTACATGTACAGTATCGACATTGTGGACCCTTTCCCAGGCACGGCAAACGACGGCACGCCGCTCACAAAGGACGATCCTGCTGGTCCCCTCTCCGGCTTTGCATGGCACGCCTTTGGCAACGCCATTATGTTTTACCAGCCGGCCTGTCAAAAGGATGCCGAACTGGGCCAGACAGCGGACAAGATCACGGCGGCTCATATCGGCCTCATGAATGGCACCACTCCATCCGACTGGGAGCCATTTGGCGTGGCTGGTAGGCGCATGAGCTGGAACGGCAGCAAGTCGGCACTGGTGGAAATTGGGCTCAAAGCGTCAGATCCAGTGCACGAGCACTTGAAGGCGGCGGGCAACGGGGATGTCCTAAAAGACTATGAGGAGTTTATCCACAACCCACGGCGCGTTATGAAGTTGTTGGATTAGTTCGTATGTTGAATGAAATCAGGAAGAGTTTACATGAGTCGATAGCTCTCTTGAAACAGTGCCCTGACTTGCTCTAAAAAAGGCCCTTAAACCGCCACGATCGCCAAAAGGCTCGCTGGCAACGGCTACCAACAGCATGCCAACAATGGCAGTGTAAGCTACGGCATCTCAAAGCTACTGTCGCCTTGTTTTTCAGTATCAAATAACAGCACGGTTTGCATTCACATTACACTTAGCTAGTTGTCTTCACATACTTTCAGCTAAGCTTGAACATAGGCCTTGAAGAATACCTCCCATTACGGCCTGTGCCGTTCTTGCAAAAAAGCGTTCATGCAATACTCGGATATCCGGTCGGATGAAAGATTCTGCATGTGCTACAAGTACTATCACGTGAGGACTTGAATTGTTCTTATGATTATCATAAATGTTTTTTGCCATCACTATTCTTACCACGTTTTCTTGGCACTTCACTTTGTATCTTTTCCTCTCCGACTCACTGTCCGACGTGACAGCTAGAGTGGTGAAGAAAAGATCCTTGCGAGACTAGGGGAAATAAGAGAAGAAGTGGCTTTCTCTGACTTAAGGCGACATTTTCATTCGCGTACCATCTCGGTAAAGATATGACTGACATTGGCTTTTTATAAATAAGGTTAACCGTACCTCGCTCACTGATAGGGGCCGGGAGTTTGTAAGTCAAATCGAGAATTTGTGGCTGTACCAGCCCAGACGGAGCAGACAGCGCAGGTAACACACAAGAGCACTTAACAGACCTGGTTGGAGTATGAGTACCTCCGCCCACCAGAGCAAAGACTATGCTGTATACGGGCTGCCTTGAATGCTTATATTGGCCTCTTGTCGATGCTTATTTGCCGACTATCATTCTTCTGCACGTCATTGCCATGCTGTTCTGTTCTCTTTCGATTTCAGGTATCACCTTCAGAACAAATTGTTGACAAACTCTACTATAAGCCTCAGCCCTTATAAAAGGCTATGGAGATTGCTCAAGCCACACAGCAATGGATAAAAAGAAAATAGATTATTTACCCATAATTATTGACAGGAAGAAGAAAAGTTTCGTAGTAAAGAAACGAACCCACGCAACACAAAATCATCACCAAAATTGCGAGTGCAGTCAACAACATGAGTGCATGCACCTCCTTGACAAGTGACACAAAAGACAGCAACTGCTGCAGTGTACAATAGCGTGTGTCTCTTTGCCCCCATCTCCTCATACTGTGAATCCCTATGGCTCTTCTGAGGTAGGAGTGCGGAGAAGCCTGCGTGGACAACGTAGGACTAGTCTGCGGATCGTGGCGCCTCCTCCGCAAGTTGATTTCCCGAACCAGGAAAAGCATTTGGAACGGGGGCAGTCTGGGCAAAATGGAGAAATGCATATATTATATACATCAATATTGAGAGCGGTACTCAACTGCAAAGATATTAGATAACAACTTGCCGACAGCTCTACACTCAATGCAGTCATAGCACTCCGGCTTTCGACTGTGTACCGACAAGCGTCTTACACTACACCACCCGCCTCCGGCCCTATCTCCACAATGGCCCCCAACTTTGACCTCCAGGACAAGGTGACTGTCATCACCGGCGGCTCGGGTGACATTGGCTTGGCCACGGACGAGCTTTTTACTCGCCCAGGGTGCCAAGGTCTCCATTGCCGATTTCTCGGAGTAGGGCATGGAGGCCGCCACGGCCAAGAACCAGGCCGCCGACTACCCGGGCACCCTGCACACCAACTTCGTCGAAATCCGCGAGCCCGCCGAGGTCGACGCTTGGATCGCCGAGGTCGTCAAGCCGTTTGGCGCCAAGCTCGATGGTGCCATCAACCTAGCGGGCGTAACCCCAAGGTGATCAACACTGAGCGCGTCGAGGACCTCAACGACCTGGACTGGCAGTCTGTCATGGATGTCGACCTGAAAAGCGTGATGCACTCGATGCGAGCACAGTTTCGCGCGATGAACGAGTACGGCAGCATCGTCAACGCGGGCAGTGTTTGTGGCGTGATTGGTTTCGCTCGGAACGCGGCCTGCACGGCGACAAAGCACGCCGTTGTGGGCATGACACGCCCGGCCGCCAAAGAAGTGGGCTGATCAACACGGCCATGGTGGCTGAGGCGGCCAGCAAGGAAAAGGTGGACGAGAACGGCAACAAGGCCGGAGGATGCGGGCACGGCAATGAAGTCTTACATGAAGCGGCCGGGCAAGCCCGAAGAGGTGGCGGCTCCATGTGCATGGTTGCTGTGCGATCACAGCCGGTACATTGTGGGTACTGTGCAGGTCATTGACAGCGGTTACACTCGTGAAATAATTGTTAGAATTAAGAGCGTGTGATACAAAGTTGTTGCCGAATAGAAAGTGACAGTAGGTCTTGTTCTCATGCAAAGCATCATCCCATCTCATAAGCTGTATCAATAGGTGAATTTCTCCTGCTACAAAGATGAATAGAGAGTTTCATTCTTTACAAACGTGGGATGATTCAGAGCATCTTTCACCATTGTTTATCTGCCTGCGTTATGACCCGCTAATGTGGCCAGTGAACCCTTTTGTCCTGTCGACGCCAGTGTGTGGGCTCATGATGGCAGCCTTGGCATGCGGAATTGCCCTGGAGAATGAACTCCCCCGCTGAAATGCATTTGATTGCAATGAATCATGTCGCGACAGTGGCCCAGACTTCCCACGACGACTACTCTCTTTGCTTCAAGAATTTGTTGATTTATTGCTCCTGGAAAATGGATATCACATGGGATTGCCATTACTGTCTTTATGTACACGGTTCTATCATACAAATTGCTTTCGGAACTTCGACTCCGCTTGCGCCTACGACCAAGTCCAGTGCCCAGCCCGCCGCTCGGTCGAGATGGGAATGTTGCCGCCATCATCTTCGACGTTGCCTGCGCTGTTGTCCTTTTGGGCATCTGTAGGCCCTGGAGCAGACACTGTTCGAGTTCCCGCCGTCTTGGAGACTGTGGTCGGCGACCGGCTGGAGGTTGCCATGCTCACATCCGCCATCGGGTGACCTTGTCGGGGGATGCGTCGGCCGTATTGCTGTTCGTCCGGTTCATGCTCGCATTGTTGTTGTTGTTGATGCTGTTGTTGGAGCCGCCGCCGTTGTTGCTTCCATTGTTGGTCGCTGTCGTCTGGCCCGAAGTCAGATCGCCCAGTCCACCGTGCATCAAGAGGTTCTCGAAAAAGGCAAAGTCGACGCCTGCAGGGTCCAGTCGTCGGCCGATCCACCAAGACCGTTGTTGCTGCCATCGGTGGCGATGCTGGACGGCATAAAATTGCCACTCGGTGTCGTGGACGAGATGGTGGGCGTGCTGTGATTGCCATCGGCAACATTGGTATAGAACATGTAGTTGCTTGTTTGTGGGTCACCGTTGGGCAGGAACATGAGTGGCTGGCTGGCCGGGTTGCCCATGGAGCCAACGCTGGACCAGCTGGGGACCATGGCAAGGCCAGTCAGCGGGTTGACGACGGGCGTCTCTCCGGCGGCATAGTTGGGATATGTAGCGATCAGGTCCGGGGTGAAGGTTGGGTTGGCGGCGACGGCAGGCAACAGGGGCTCCAACGAGCTAAGAGTAGGTCCGTTCTGGAGGTAGGGTGACTGCTGTTGTTGCTGCATCTGAAACTGTTGCTGGAACTGTTGCTGCTGCTGCTGCTGCTTCTGTTGTTGTTGATGCTGCTGACGCTTTTGCTGTTGCCTTTCCTGTTCTTGACGCTGTTGTTCTTCTTGTTCCTGTTGTTGCTGCTCTTGCATCTCCTTTTGCAGTTGCTCCTCGTGCCTCTGCTGCCGCTTCTGAGCCTGGCTCTCGGTGTTGGGACCACCAATGACACAGTCGATACCGTTGTCTGGGTTCTTTGTGCCATTGGCACGCCCACCGGGACTGTTGTTTTTGGCCTCGGACGACAGGACGAGCGAGCACTCGTTACCGTTGACCCTCAAGATACCCTCCTTGTTGATGCGGATGGTACCCAAAAGGGAACCCACACGCGCAGGTCGTCGGGGGCTTCTTTGACACGGGCCCGGAGTGTCGCCTGTGCGTCCGGGCACCCCAGAGACGCAGCCACGGCCAGAGACGCATCGAGCTCGACGTCCAGCATCCGCCTCAGGAACGCCGCACTCTTGGCCGACAGCGCGTCGTCCTCATTGAGGCGGGCCATCTCGTCCATGCTTTCGAGCACGCGCTCCATCATGCCGCGGTCACTCAAACGCTGGTGAGCCAAGAAATCGTTGGCCACCATCTGGTTCTGCTGTTGCTCGTTGCGGTGGCTGTCGAGGTGGGCCAGGCACAACGTCATGCTGGCAAGCAGGGCAAAGAAGTCGATGCATCGGCAGAAATAGGTGACCTGCTTGAAGCTGCGGAGAGACAGGAAGCGGGTGAGGACCTCGCGGCTGGCACTGACGCAAGTGATCTTGCTGTAGGCGTACTTGTCAACACTGCCAGCACTGCCGCCCATCCCGTTGCCACCGGAAGGAATGTTGCTGACAGCAGCGGCGACAGCCGAGTTGCTGTCCTGCATACTTAACCCCGGGGAGAGAGAAGTGGGTATCTCGTCACTGTTGCCACGAAGAAGGTGGGCCGTTGACCGGTCCAAGGTGGTAGCCGCCACGGCCGCTTCTTGGGCAGCGCCCGACGTCGACCCTGACGTCGACCCTTTGGCTGCCCCAGCAGCGACAGCGGCGGTTTCTTCGACTACAGCTGCGGCAGCCGACGTGGCCGTCGTGGCCGCCGTGTCTGTTCCTCTGCGTAGCATGTACGGCAGATGCAATTGGGTGAGCAAGTGGTAGTGGAACAGCTGGTCCACCAGACGCTGGGTCTGCATAAAGACAGTCGTGCCGTCACCTTCCCACTCGTTGATTTGTGGAGTGAGCCACCACTGTGCGGGCATGTTGCGGGAGGCACGCTGCAGGGCCAGGTCAATGGACTGCGTTGACAGCACGTTGGTAATGTCGCTGTAGCCGTCGTCTACATCACCGGCAGTCATACCGCCGCTGCCCCTTTCCTCGTCGTCCTCCCCACGCCAGGCCTCGTTGCGTTCGATGATGCGGCCAACAATGACTGCATGGGCCTCTTCGATGCGGCGCAAGTCTTTGTAGAGTGACACGAAGGCAGCAGCGCCGGCCTCGTCACCTTCCAGGCTGGCGGGGATGGGTGGTTCTGGGATATCAGTTTGCTTCTGCGTGCCATCGTGGGACAGTGTCTTGAGTGCGCCTCGACCAGAGGACGGGTAAAGAACAGCCGGATCACCGGGCGCACCCTGGGGGAGACCCAGCATCAAGGACAGGTAGCGGTCGGCGTACACAATACGGAACCATAGGCACTGTGGCACGATGGGCTGCTGCGTGCCCGGGTCGACGGACCGAACGGTGGCTGCAGGGGAGCCGCGCTGGAGACCCATCAGCTGGCCCATGGTCATGGCTCGACGGAAGGCCAGCCATGCCCGTCTCAGATTGCCCTGGTTGGACTGAATGACGCCCTGCATCACGAGACACTGCACGCCCTCAAGGGACCCGATCAGGCTGTCGTTGCCGGTCACGACGGTGTTGGTGGCGCAGACTGCTCTCTGCATGATTTCTCGGTGTGGTACCTGGAGCTTGCGCAGGGGCGGGTCGAACTGTGGGTGGAGGTGTTGAAGAAACGACGCAAGCATGAGCAGCTTCTGGGCGACGAGGACAAGGTGCGAACCAAGAGGTGGCAGGAACAAGACAGTGCTGGCTGCGTCACGGCTGACAGGTGGTGTCTGAGCAGCAAGCACGGCCGAGAAGGGTGTGTACACCAGCACCTTGTGCAAGCCAGACCGGGCAGGCGTCGAAAGGGCATCCAAAATCAGCGCCAGATCTTCGGGTGACGGCCAAGCCGCGGCAAGAGTATTGTAACGGCGGACATATTCCTCGTGCATGTGGCTTGCGGCTTGGATGGCGCGTGTCGTGACGTTGGGGGTGTCTGCGTTGGGGTTGTTCTGGGCGGAAAAGCCGGCGATGGTGTGTGTTGACGATGGCCCTGGACGGCCGCCGGTCTTTGATGTATTGCTTGTCGACTGTGACTCTCCCTCGGCGCCTTCTGTAACATCAGCATCGGACCCTGCTGCTCCTGCTTGACTGCCACTTCCGGCACGCGTAGCGGCTGTGCTTGTCATGGATGCCGGCGTGGCTGGGCCTGCCATCTTGGGCGGCAAGGTTCCCGATTGCTCCTCCTCGCCCATGACCGTTCCTCGTTCGTGGCCAAACCAGGTGGTGTACGTCGTAGGTGCTGTCCGTTGTTCTTCACCATCTGTTGGCGTGGCAATGCCTGTCTGGCTGACAGCAAGGTATCCCTCGCGCATGCTGGTCAACGTCTCAGGCGGTGGAATGTGGTTGATGCCGCGGCGTTGAGCGGCAGGCAGTTCATGATGTTCGGGGCCAATCGTATCTGGACCGCCTTCTTCCTCTCCAGCAAACTCATCGTACGGTTGTCGTTGGCGGGGTCGTGATGAGGATGGTGCCGTTTCTGATGTCGTGGTCGACGTTGTGGAGGACGAGCCATGGCTGGTGCTGCGGCCTGTGCTGTTTTTGAGGATCTGGTATTGCTGGTGTTGCTGTGCCTGATGTTGCTGGCTCTTGACAAGCATCTCCACCAGGGCCTCCATACGGCCCAGGCGGTCATCGACATGCCGGCTGTGGTTGGCGGCGGCAGACAGTGCCGTGGTCTCAGGCAGGTCCTGGCTCACACAGGGCGTACCCCGCCGCCGACAGCCATCGCAAACGAGGCCAGCGAAGGCCTCCGCATCGCCAATCTCGTCTGGGTCAAGCGGCGTGCCATCGGGTGCAGAGAACGTGCAGCGGATCTTCTTGCGCTTGCACGCCCAGCAGCTGTGGGTGCCCTTGCGAATCTTGCGGCGCTTGGCGGCGTGGGTTGCTGGTGGTGAGCCGGTGTTGGCTGTGGTCTGAGGAGGTGGTGAGCCTGTGGCCGACCCTGAGGCTGATGCGGCAACAGAGACAGGCAGGCTCTTTCCTGAACCGTAAGGAGCAGCTGCAACCGGGCTGTGGTCGGATGAAAGAGCGCGTCGCGGGGGCATTGTGAAAGGGAAAGGGCTCGAGCGACGTCAAGCAGTATAGGGGACGAGGCTGAGTGTGTGGCTGGTGGGCGTGACGAGGCACTCGGAGAGAAAAGACACCACAGCTTCGTATGATTGCTCCGTGCAACTGAAAATGTCCCCGGGGAGTGAGAGTGAGGGTTCAAGGATTTTGTACAGCCATGCCTTTTCTCGGCGGAATGACGATGGTCACAGAACACAGGCGTGCGATACGGCAAAAAGAGAGAGAAAAGAGCAAGTTTTTTGTCAAACTGGATACTGGATTGGAAGTAGATTGGAACAGAGTAAAGAGAGCACAGAAACACCAATGAAGAGTGCAATGCGCCCCAAGGGTCGATCTGGAGAGTCTCGAATGGGCCTTGAATGGCGACCCAGCTTACACGCCCTACAGACAAGAGTTGCGTGAGAGAAGCGCTCCTTCCGCCGAGCACGGCGGAACAAAGAGGTTTTGCTCCTACCCAAAATGGTGATCATGGAGAACGGACAGTCATCAACCCGATTGTTTGTCATCTGGCCCAGGGCATGTTTGGTGGGGACCGCGCAGGGAAGGACCTACCGCCAACTAGCCCAAATAGCGTGCCTTCCCGTCAACGCCAAAATACTCCGTCCCTGCCTAAACTTTAAGTTTTCCGTTGTGGGTGCTTCCTTCCTTCAATTGCAAGTTCGACTGAGACGGTGTCAACGTCTTGAAAACGGTGAAAGAATCTTATCTTGCATCTGCTCGAAACCCCTTTTGGCTTTCCGTGATTTTCCTCATCGGCAACCAAGAAAGCAAGATGCAACCGTGAAATTGTGTGAATGGCCTGCTGGCCTGAGCGACAATTTGAAGGAGCATTGCACGCACCGTTCACACTCTTTAATCGCACAGACACAACGCACCGTCCGAAACAGTTTCACCGAGTACCAGGCCTCCTTGTTTGCATGTCTGCCATGTGTATTTTACTATATTCCGTATCGTAGCACACATCCGTGGGACACGGCGGTCGGGTGCTGGTCCACTAAACCAAGGCAATATAATTTTTTTTAAAACTATCAGACATGGAAAATACCTGCGTTGTCGTGCCTTCTTTCCAAATGTAGTCTCCGAGCACAGTATAGCATCGGGGAGATGCCGAAGCCGATTGTATACTCAGCATCATCAACTCTGTCTCCGTGCTGGCACGAAAACTTATGGATAGACAAGAACTAAACAGGATTCACTTCAAAAATATCAAACTGCTTGCGTGGGCTGTAGCATCAGGCTTCCTTAAACAGGATGCTGTTCGAGAATGTAAACAATAAAAGTCGCCGAAGGTAGCCAAATGGAGTAAATTTGGCAAGGGCGGCAAGAAACATGTCAACTGCTGAGAACAGCATATTATACCGTTTTGTGATGAAATATACCTCGCACAGCATACGCATATTTCCGAGTGTGCTGTAGGATAATGGCGTGCTCCCACGACGGCACTACTTTGTCGCCAGCCCCGGATTTCTGAGATCTGACAGGTTTTGACACCCAACTACGGTCTCTTGGCCCTTATCTCCATATAAGCTTCCTCTAGTCGAAACTGTAAACTTGAGTCCGGCCTTGGTTCGGGCAGGCTCTGCTTATGTGCACGTTGTTTCTCAAAATGTACGGCATATGCTGGTTTTACAGCAGTACTACTACTGCCAAGCGATGTTCGACTTCGTGGGCTGTGGTGATGGCATCTGAATCTTATTTATATCAACCTACACAACAAGAAGATGTGTGATCTTGTGGTTCTTTCTCGACCTATATTTCAGATTGTACAGCTTTGTTCACAGCACGTGCTCCGTTTTGGTCTTTTATGCTACGTGTGCCCCTTTTGCTTTCTTCTCTTCCCTTCTTTCTTATCTAACAAAGCTCTTGATCGTCTGATACGTGGACTGCCTGCAGCAAATGCTGCCAACCGATGGTGGTACACTTCCGCCGCGCTCGGCGGACCGGTGTTAGTGTCTATGCCACGCCCAGCGTTCAGCCCGTTTTTGTTCCCCTTTTCTCTGACAAGCCCTCACATTCAGCCGCGCCACGGGCGTAACGTGCCTTGCGTGGTCCCGCAACCTCTAATCTCCAGTATCTCACTATCCGAGCCAAATTCAGAGCCTTACCTTCACCCCACCACATTTTTTTTACGGCTTTCTCCTCTTGTAGTTTCGTCCCACCAAAGCTTCATCCACTCCGTGCGGCTTAGCTACACACTTTAAATTTTGTATGCCGGATGGCTGCATATCGACTTTGTTTCAGAAGGCCTCGCCCAGTTTATTTCCCGTTTTAAGACTGATCACCCCACACACGTCTTTTTTGTCATACGCGGTCCAACATCTTTCCCTTCGTCTCTTTCCATTCCGTTTGCATTTTTATTTTTGACCCCGTTTGACCCTGGCTTTGCCCGACAAGCCCCTCCGGCGGCGTGCCCGCGTTGTCGGCGGAGGTAAGACCTAGCAAGAAACAGGGCCAATATTCATAACCTGCTGACATCAGCCATTGCCAGCAGATAAGAGTTCCATAACACGCGAGTCATCATTGATCCACATGTTCTCTCGCCGATTGACACCCAACAGATCTCATTTTCCACTGGGAATTTCGTTACGTTTCCGTACACTTTTGTCCGCATTCTTTGAGTTTTTCTTAGCTAAACACAAGAAGTCTCTGGGCCGTTTCGGAAGATGTTTACTCGTACATGAACGCAGTAACATAGCCTTTTTCTTCTTGCCAAGACATGCATTTCTCTCACCCCATCCATCTCTCCAGCCGGCCGGGCCCAGAACGTTGAAAGAACCGGACGATTGCCCAAAGCGTCCTCCGTCAGTTGAATGGTTGATCCCCTTATTTCGTCGGCCTGCCCTTCTTGCCCCTTTCACGATGGAAACGGTACCGCGAAGTGCTCCGTAGTAGAAATGAGATTAATCAGAGGTTGCATAGCACAAGTGAAAACGTCGAGATCCACTATGAGATCCCGTCTGTCTGCAGTACGGAAAGAGACCCTAGCATGTATATAATAAAAAGATGCAAGCCACCAAACGTGTTTGTTCTTATCTCGCGTCTTTTGGCTTTCCTCTCCTTCTCCTCTCCTTCTACATCCCGACAGATCGAGTAGCCCGCTAGCCGCACTGCTTGTCCATACATAAATCATACTTGGCACTTGTTTGGCAACACAAGCTATCAACAACAACAAAACACTACCGACAACCGACATCATGAGTGGCGACAGTACCCGCGTACCGACGCCGGCTGGCACTCTAGCCGACCAGGAGAACACCACCGCCCACAGCTACCTCAGTGTCAACAAGGAGGAGCAGGTTGGCGGCGACACGACCGACTACGACGAAAAGAAGAACGCTGCCGGCAATGCTACCAGCATTGATATCGAGAAGACTGAGGTCGATGCTGCAGCTGCCCCTACTGCCGGTGTCAACGCAGATGGTGTGGCCGTGGACGGGAATGGTGATGCCTACCGACGGGCAGCAAACTCGTCTTCATTATTGTGTCTCTGGTCCTGACGACTCTTCTCATAGCCATGGACATGACGATTGTGGCTACCGAGATCCCCAAGATCACTGACGAGTTCCATGGCCTCGACAAGGTCTCGTGGTACGGCGCCGCGTACTTTATGTGCGTTGGTGGCTCGCAGTCCACATGGGGCAAGATGTTCAAGTACTTCCCGCTCAAGACGACCTACCTCGTGGCTCTGATCCTGTTCGAGGCCGGCAGTGCTCTGTGTGGCGCGTCGCCCAACGCTACCGCCCTCATTGTTGGCCGTGCCATTGCTGGTCTGAGTGCCTCTGGTATCATATCCGGGGCCTACATCATCATTGGTTTCTCTGCTCCCCCGACCACGCGCCCCCTCCTGACCAGTATCACGGGTGCCGCCTATGGCATTGCGTCGGTCATCGCTCCGCTCATTGGCGGCGCCTTTGCCGACCACGTCACCTGGCGCTGGGCTTTCTACATCAACCTGCCCATCGGTGCCGCCTCTGGTGTTTTGTTCGTCGTCTTCTTCAAGACCCCGGCTGCCTCGCGCCCAAGCCGGCCACGCTCTCCGAGAAGGTCTGGCACACCGACCCTCTCGGCGCCGTTCTGCTTATGGGCGCCATCATCTGCTTCATCCTGGGTCTTCAATGGGGCGGTCAGACCAAGGCCTGGTCCAGCGGCAGCGTCATCGGTGTGCTTGTGGCCTTTGGTGTCATTCTCATCATCTTTGCTGGCTGGCAGATCTTCCAGGGCGAGCGTGCGATGATCACCCCTCGTCTGCTCCGCCAGCGCTCGGTCTGGGTGTCGTCGCTGTTCTCGTTCCACTTTGCCGGCGGCTACTTCTTGATTGTCTACTTTTTGCCCGTCTACTTCCAGAGCATCGATGGCGTCAGCCCAACCGCATCGGGTGTTCGCAACCTGCCCATCATTATCGCCGTTACTATTGCTACGATCTCGTCCGGTGTCCTCATGGCCAAGACTGGCCGCGTGGCTGCTATGATGGCTATTGGTGGCGTCCTGGCTACCATTGCCTCGGGCCTCCTCTACACGCTCAAGGTCGGCAGCAACTCGGGCCACTGGATCGGCTTCCAGGTTCTTGCCGGTCTCGGCTACGGTTTCGCCTTCCAGTTGCCTATCATCTACGCCCAGAGCAAGACCACCGCCCAGGACATGGCTGCCACCACGGCCATCGTTCTGTGCTTCCAGACCGTCGGTGGTGCTTTCTACGACTCGGCGGCCCAGTCTGCCTTTGTCAACACCATTGTCCGCCAGCTGGCCATCTACGCCCCCGACTTGAACCCCATCGTTGTCATCAACACGGGCAACACTCAGCTTCGCACAGTCTTCGCCGGTGCCGAGCTCAATGGTGTTCTTGCGTCGTACATGAGAGGCATCCAGATCGCCTTCAGTCTGTCGATTGTCGGTGCCGGCACTGCCACGCTCATTGGCATGGCCTCGAGCTGGAGACGCATCGGCCACAATCCCGATGCCATGGGCGGTGCTGCTTGAGTGCACCACGCAAGATAAAATTAATCAGGCCAACCGAGACCCTCATCCTGACCCACTTCCATCCTTTTTAAATGGTATACGTCATTTCCGCACTCTCTAGACAGGCACCCTGCCTCGGTTTATTTGGCTTGTACCGTCTTTCGACTTTTTTGTTCCATAGAACCTGTCTCTTTGTATCAAAATTGTTCTATTCTTTATGTTTTCCTTCAGCTTGTCCTGTTTCTATTGTCTATTGTATCCACCGTATTGTCTCCACTTTTGACGGAACAGACTTTCGTGACGACGAAGACAACGCTCTCTCTCTCTCCTTGAATTTTGGTCCAGAAATGTAGAACGAAAGTGTGGCAGGAATAAGACAGTACAACGCACACGGGGTAGTTCGTCTTAAAAAATGTTGCCCTTGGCCTGGGTGCCCTTCTCCTCCTCAACCTTCTTGAGGTTGATGTTGCGCCACAGCAGCACGCTGAGGACGGTGGGGACCATGAAGGCGGCACCAGCAATGACCATCTTGTGCATGACGCTGGCGTAGGCCTCGATGATGGCGTTGCGGATGGGGCTGCCAATGGGGTAGCTGAGCTGGACAATGAGCGAGTCGTAAATCTCCGAGGTCAGGTTCTTGGAGTCGGCGGGCAGGGCGTTGTACATTGCCTTGGGAAGCTCGTTGGTCCAGAGGGCACCGGCAATGGTCTCGCCGATGGAGGCCCCAATGGAACCGAACAGGCCGTAGATGGCGAGCACGACGGCCACTTCCTGGTGCGACACGGGGGCCATGACGGCCATCTGCGAGCAGAGCGAGAGGAAGCCGGCGCCGAAGCCGTTGAGAAGCTGGGCGCACACCAGGAGGCCAGTGCTGGTGTCCGGGCGACGGAACTTGATGAGCAGGCCAGTGGCAATGATCATCAAGGGCAGACCAATGGCACCAATGTACTTGTAGTTGCCAGTGTAGCGGGCCGCATAGCCGATAAAGGGCGACAGGAAGGCAGCACCGAGCGAGAAGGCGTTGAGAATGTATCCCGACGTGGTGATGGACTGGTTGTTGACGACCTGCAGGTAGGAGCCGTAGTAGGTGTCCCAGCAGTAGATGGACGTGAACATGAAGCCGTAAACGAGCGAGCCACCCAGAATGGTGCGATCGGTCAGGTACTTCCAGGGCAGGAACTGGACGGGAGCAAACATCTTCTCCCAGGCGGCAAAGAGACCCAGGCAGACACCGCCGACAATGAACATGGCAATGATGTAGCCCGTCTTCCAGCCGTTGGGGGCCGACGTGGCGAGCGAGAACGGAAGAAGAATCAGCGAGAAGCCGGCCGAGGACAGCAGAAGGCCGACAACATCAAACTGGACGACGTAGTGCTTGGTCGACTCCCACAAGGTGCGATCGGACGGCTTAGTCGGGTACACACCGAGGCGCTTGGCCTTCTGCGCCTGCAGGATGAAGACAATCAGAATGGGCACGGAGAAGCCGATCAGGATAATGGCCCACGAGCCAAAGGCCCAGCGGAAGTTGAGGTTGTCGTAGTAGAGCTCCGAGATCTTGGAGCCGGCGAAGACAGTGGCGATCGTGGGCGTCTGGTTGAGGCCGAAAATGAGCAGACGGTTCTTGAGAGTCGTCATATCAGCAACAACGACGTTCAGAATGTACAGAAGGCCCAGGTAGGCGAGCCAGTACAGAGTCTGGGCAGCAGCGTAGGTCTCAATGTTCTTGCAGGCGGCCTTCATGACCTGGCCGACCGTCAGGAGCAGAAGCATGAAGCAGAAACCCTCCACACGACCCCAAACGTCGATAATCTTGGCAATCGTCAGCGAAGAGACACCACCGATGATCGTGGACACGATACCGATGGTGGCGAGCAGACCGTGGGCGTCGAACTCGGAAGTAACGTAGGGCGACAGGTTGCCCTGGATGCTCGACTGCATGGCGAGAATGAAGTTCATGAGGTAGATCCTGCGGGTGTTAGCAAACATCACGAGATGAGGTCTCGTTCTTGCCAGGCGCACTTACAGGATGAACATGAGGATCACCGTGCGCTTGGACCAGACCTGTGTAATGGCCTCGACCTGCTGCACACCCTCCTGCTTGAAAGCCAGATCATACTCGTGATTGCCTTTGTCGTCGGTGCCATTGAACTCGCGAACGGCCTCGGCGTCGGCCTGGGCGACCGACTTCTCGTTGTCAGGCGTGCCCACGGCGGGGTGCTGGTTGACTTCGTTGACAGACATTGTGGCTTGCAAATTGTACCGATAATGATGGGGAAGGACAGTATAGTCAAGAAAACAAAAGGGGAAGGAAAGGAAGGATAGAAGAAGTCGATATTAGCTGCACTTCGAGGAATGAAGACTTGAGCCTCGCTTGCTTGTTCATCTGCTTTTATTCTTTCATCCCAAGAGCAGATCGGCAACCCTGGTCAGATTATATACCGGTCGGGGAATACCGTACCAAGGCGTCGAGACAGGCAAACTTTTGTTGACTAGAAACATCCCATCCCGAAAAATAAAGGTACAAAGTACACACAGAGAGAGAGGAAGATGGGGTGACGAAGTGCAGTTATGAATTACACAGTATGAGTAGTATATTTGGGTCCCGTAGGATCCACGACTTTAGAGATGGGAGAGTGGAGATGGTCCTGGCCTTCTTTTACGGATTAATCCCTGTCATGGAGGGATGGAAGGTCGGCCGTCTGGACTGCCGTGACGCGGCAAAGTGTGTCGAAAAAGTCTACCCAGTGCACGCCTGGTCGGGTGGAGAGAAGAATTCAGCGACTGATGGACGATGCAAGCGAGCGTGGTGGCGAGCAGTCTCGATTCTCGACTTCAAGTCTTGGATTGGCAGCCTTTTCAGAGTCGGCCAAGGAGCGGGACAAGCGCCAAATGGGGACATAGCTCCAGATGGGAGGGACAGGGTCAGCAACGCAGGCGGGAGACAATCACGAAGACACGTAAAAGAGGCGAAAGCGGACAAAAAAAATGTGCAAGATGAGAAGTTGACGGAGCGAAAAGGCAGATCGAGGACGACGTCGGAGCACCTAGGACACGCATCGAAAGGGTCTGTATCGTCTGTGTGTCCCATTGGGGTCTGTTTGGCGGCCAGTTTGTCACTGCGAGACACTTCAACGGGGGTCACGTTTTCCCTGTAATTTTCCACGTTGCCATAACGTCGTTTTTCAACATCTCGACATGTTTTGCCGCGACTTTGGCGTTTTTTTCTTCGCGTTGCTTCTCCATCTTGGCGGGTCTCGGTGGGGATTCCTATGTGTTCTAGGTGTTCTAGAAAAATCACATGGTGATAGGCTCAGATAGCTTACAGTCTTTTTCTGGTCTTTTTACTTTTTTTCTGGTTTTCCCATCTTTTCCCTCTGTTCTGCTTCCCCTTCTTCTCTCTTTTCCTCACCAAAATGGCACTCCCCAGGCTCTGTGCTGATATTTTTCCTCTTTTTCGTGGCCTGCCCACAATAAGTGTGCCACCGAATAACGTGGGATGGCTAAAGTGGATGTGGACTGGACTGGGGTGGCGCCAAATACTACCCAAACTTTGCCGATCTGACCCAATTTTGGAGCGATTCTAGTGATTTCGTCCCCTGTTTGGCTCATTGCTGCGCTGGTTGTGGCTCGAGTGGCCTGTGGTGTGGTGGCCTCCCATCTGTCCTTTTGTCCCTGGAACCAGTGTGGTTTCTCTTGCCAAGTGGAGAATCTGATAACTTTACCCCATCTGATAAATATTTTCATGCTGGATGTTCGTTGATGATCCTGTTTTTCGTCCTTCACTTTTCGTTTTGTCACGCTCTGTATGATTATGGTCATCCAAAGAAAGGCCAAGTCCTTATTGACTTCGGTAAACGGTCGGCTTTCGGTTCGGGGAACAAATTGGCTGAAGGAATCAAATATCCCTATTATCTACTGCCGTCCGTATGTGGAGGATGGTTTCTTTGCGCCCACACCCGTTAATCCGTACCCGGTAACTGTTTTTTCCACCCAATTCCACTGTTTATGTGCGCTCCATTTTCTCCCTATGGTTGCCAATCGTAGCTGGGTCCGTGGTATCCCCATATGGACAAGGGCATCCCAAATTCGACTCAAGGCCTTGCAAACGCCTGCAAGCTCCCTCCTTTTCTGGCTTCCTTTGATCTGTAAGACACACAGGTCCTGCGGCAAGGCCAGAAGGAACAAACGATAGAAAGGAGCAAATGGAACCACGAGCAGGAAGAGAGTCACAGAAAGTAAATAAGGCGGCCGCTTTTCAAGCGCCTCCGGTGCCGGCTAACAGGGTGGCAGCGCCAAGCGGGTCCTAGCCTTTGCACTTGTGGAAGGTGGGTGGGAAGGTGCGAATGTTGTTGAAGGTTCAGTTCGGAGAGTTTGTTGAAGGATGTTGACGAAAGGTCAATATGTGTGGCCCGACAGCCTTTTCCTTCCTTCAAACCACATCGGTTGCCCCATTTCTCGGCACTTTTTTTTTTTTTTAATATTTGCACTAGCACTTGCACTGGCGGTTTACTTCACGCCGACTTATGCCATAAAACTCTAGGCGGACTTGACGGCCGAGCTCAATAGGGCATGGCTTGCGGCAGAAGATATGGGCCTGCTTTCTTTTGTGGCCCTGTTTTGGCCCTTTCTTCCTTTTTTGTTTCAGCTCTCGACCTGGCCGAGCGCTTTTTTCTCGTCTTTTTGGTGGCTTTGACACAGAGCCGATTTGGGCAATTGGCATTTGATTCAAAAGAGCCGCAACTGGGCGCGGCGTGCACGCAGTGAGTGTGTGGGCACTCTGTTTACAGAGGACTTGCCTCTTTGGTGCAGTTATTATGAGCAAATTCTATTGCAAGTACGCGCCACTGGAAAAGGGTGAGCTTGTTCCAACAGCAAGGATGGCAAAACAGTAGAATATGAATCACCTAGAACACGCAACGATACGAGTCGAACGACGACAGGAAAGGATCCAGACTCAAAACAAGGAGTTTAGTGTGCTCCGTTGAGTCGGGGCAACTGTCGAGATTTCGGCTGGCATAACAAAGTAACAAGGCCCATGCTTCTGTCCGTGTCCTTTTGACTTGCTCATTTCTCCACAAAGCCATTGAAAGGTGTTGAATAGCATGACAGATGACATGAGAAGACATGAGAAGAGACGTGTAGTGGAGCGACAAACGAGCAACCTGAGAGGATCACGGGCGCGGGAAAAGGAGACAAAAACTTTGAAACGAATCAAGTCCAAATCAGATGCAACGCTGGTGGCAAGGCCTGGACCAAGACCCAAGACAAGACCCCACGGACTACAAACTTGCAAGGCAAAACGGCAGGGAAGCCAAGATGTCCAAGGTGTCAATTAATGGGATAAAGAAAAACAGGACCCCCACACAACAATTCCCACATTATCTTTCGCCGTCGCATCGAATCAAGTCCAAGAAGCGCAAGGATGCATCATGGAAACACTGGCAAGGAGGCAGCTGATGCGAGCAATGTTATCTTTGTGCCTCGTTGCCTCTTCCCGCACCGGAGGGCGCGAGGGGCATACAAGCATGACTTGTAATGACATGAACTTTATGAAGCGAAACTGTTCGCGTTCTTGCGTCCACTGCATGCGATACACCACACAGATCGATCTCCACTTCTTCAACCTGCTCTACACCACCTGATTGTACCTCTTTCCCGCCTCCAAGCTATGGACAGGGAAATCCGTGACACCAGCCGCATGTGCCGTCTCGCACCGACGAGCCGGTCTCACCCACACTGGCGCACCCGCATTGAATAATAAGTCCATGTCCTCGAGCGTCACGCCCTTAGTTTCGGGCACAAGAAGGTACGTGAACATGAAACTAACAGCAATCCATGCTGCATGAAACAGGTATGTGCCACACTGAATGGTGTTCACCGTGTACAGCAAACTATAGACGACAACAATTTAGCTCAAGTACTGTGTGCTCGTCAGAAACATCATAGCAAAGCTGCGGATGCGCGTGGGGAAGACCTCGGCGGCGGCGAACCAAGGGATCGAGGTCCAGCTCGCGCGGTTGGCAATGATGCAGATTTAGATCATGGCCAGTGCGGCTTGACCGCCAAAGCTTCCGCCACCGTTTTGAGCCGTGGCCGGGTCGTTGCCAGCAATCTTGGCGAATGCACCCACACAGAACATACAAACAGCCATGACGGCAGCGCCCAATAGGCACAGGCGAGCGACGGACGAGACGGCCGACAAGGGAAAAAGCAAAGAAGAATGCTGCTGACCATTTTCGCGACGACATAGACATCAGTGGCAAGTTGTGCGGCTTCCGTTGTCGAATACCCCAGCTCCTTGTAGATGGTGGGACTGAAATGATTGACACCATTGATGCCAGTCAGCTGTTACAGAATGACGAGTAAAATGAACAGCAGAACACGATTGCGAATGCCCGGGACACTGACTTCACGCCAAAGCCGTCGGTGTTCACGGAGGACACCTGTGGGGCGGCGGGAACGGCCCGAGGAAGACGGCCCCATATTTCACGTTCCCGTCCCGCTGACATCGACGTCGAGCTCCTGCTCAACTGAGACGCTGGCCTGTACCTTGGCCAGTTCGGTCTGCACGAGCGGGTGGTCTTCGGGCAGATTGCTCATTCAGGCGAGTGCTTTGCGGGCGTCGTCGGTGCGGCCCTCGGTGAGCAGCCAGCGCGGCGACTCGATCATAAAGGGGATGCCGATGATGCAGAGCACGGATGGGATATATTGGAGTGCAATGGGGGCACACCACTGTGCGCTGCTATGTTTGCCTGGCAGGCTACGAACGACACCATAGTTGACCCAAAAACCCACGACCAAGAAAACCTGGGGCATAATCTCAAAGATAGCGACGAGCCGGCCACGAATGGCGTTGCGGGCGACCTCGGTAACGCTGCCTACAGCAAGGCCTGTCACAGCACGGCCAGTATACAGCATGGCGACGTGGGGAAGCAGCTCCAGGATGCTGCCAACGACAATGGTGGACATGGCGGCCATCAAAGCAGGCTTGCGGCCAATACCCAGAAAGGCACCGGCAAAGTAGCCGAAGATGGCGCCGAAAGATAGTCCAGCCTGGAAGGTGGTCGCAACGTTGGACTTGAGACCGGTGAGTGCCTTGGCACTCGGCCGTACCAAGACGAAAGGCGTGCTGGAAGGAAGGCAGGGCAAGTGTGCCGCCGATGAAGCATCGAGAATGTCTGCCGCGACCTCAAAAACACGGGAATGCGCGTTCCGCTGGACATGGTGTCCGGCGGTGTCATCCCGGAAGTAAGTATTGCCGAGGCCAGCAAGCTGGGCTTTCGCATCATACTCTTCCCGTCGGCTGTTTGAGTGTTGTTATGGAGGTGGCACAAGCACAGCTGAAGTACTTGAAGCCGACGGGTCTATAAAAGATCCCCGATGCACGGAAGCAGCAGGGACCCAAGCTGCTATGACAAGCGGTGGGCATGGTCGAGTTTGTCGAATCTACCCGCAAGGTTGGCGGGCAGTCGTACATTCAAGGTGCATAGGTTTAGTGGAGAAAAGAGTGGTTGATAGTGTGCGCATGTTTCATGTACAATACAATGGAGCCGTGCGCACGCATATAGCTAGCTGTCTCGGCAGCGGATAACAACAGTCCGTCGGCGTCCATGGTTAAAACCAGCTTGCACGGTACTAAATGAGTCGTAATAATGGCAGACGTGGAATCAAAATGCTTTCATAGTTACTCGCCTGACACCGGGCGGTCTCTCGACTGACTTGGTTTTCCAACTCCAGACTGACGGCCGATCTCCAGGGCCATCTCCCAGTGAACCGAGAAGACTCACAACACCCGCTCGTGCGTCATTTCCCCGCTTTCTTGTCGGCTTTTCGAAATTCTCATCAGTGTTCATAGGCAGCAACTCTCCACAATTCTGGTACTGACCCGTCAGCGTGACGGTGGCTGTCTTCTGTTCGTTTCCGGTCATCACGGAAGTGGCATGTCGGCGGTCATCGCCCTTTAATGCCGCCTTCGGCGGCCGGTGAGGTCGCCAATGATTGGCACAGCAAGCCTTGCAATCGATGCGCCTGGCGTAAGCAACGATGCCACGGCTGCTCGGTATGTAGGGCCTGCAAAGAGGCCCGTGTGCCGTGCGAGCCGTCGGCGTACGCGGTGCAGCTGCACGGGGGGTGGGACATTGGCAATGCCGGCGCAAGTAGTGCAAGTCATGCCCTCCTCCAACACATTGGAGCACTCGGGACGCAACTGGCTGGTGCACTGGCCGAACTGGCTGTCGTGCGGCAATAGCAGAAAAATCAACGGCCGGCTCCAGATTCGCAGGTAGATTTTGTCACAGTCCAGAGAGCCTGCTGAGTTTGGTGCAACAAGTCCCTGAAACTTGTTCATCTCCGGCAGCACCGATGGTTGCGGTGATGCCTGATACGATAAAATAACACCAACAATTCACCAACGACATGCTGCCTCCCTCCTAGTCAACACTCGACTTCAACTCTAGCGGCTCATGGGATGTCGACCGATACAGCCTAGAGATGTTGGGACGGATGACATCGTCGGGGTAAGGGAAGATGCAAGGAGTAGTGAATGATGAGGTTTTTGTCTTTTGTATCCCATTATACGATACCCATTCATATGTACAAATCATCTGCATCGACAGTTTTTGCTCTCGGCCTATATACAGCTAAGTCTTGTCTCAGCTGGGAACTTACACCCGAAGGAGTAATTTCTTGCGAGTCACAAGCAATATTGAAGTGTATTTACGTAGTATCATACGTTCCGAAGTACGGTGGACATCGATTTATGTTTTCTTTCTCCGCATTCTTCATATTTTCATGTTTGCTGACTACAGACCAAGAACTGGCTACCAAAAAGTACGTGGATGGAGATGCCCACCATCAGACAAGAAACCCGGCGAGCTTCCGAATGTTTTGTATGTCCGTACAGTACTTTTGTAGCTTGATATCTTACTTTGGCTTTATTTTTATAGTCATTTGCGATTGAGTATGTGGTGTAAGCTTAACTTTTCATACCCCAGGATCGATGTGTCTGTAGGCCTTTGCACCAGACAACTATTTGCCCTGTTGGTCCTCCCACACCAAAATCTGACAAATGTTTTGGGGCAATCGACTGCGCGCGCCAGTCGTTCCGCGCGGAATTGTCAATTTGTTGTTATTTTTTAACACGCCTGCTGGTTGCACAGCTGCCGCCCGTTCCGTGCCTGCCGCACCTGGGGAAGGTTGCTATGGATGAAAAGGGCCGCTGCTTGCTGTTGGGACTTTTGTGTAAGTCTCTTATACCCTCCATGTCTCCGTCATTTTGTTCCCTGTTCTGTCCCCGCCTTCTTTACCCCAACTTTTCTCTTCGTCCCCACAAGCATCGCCCGCCACCTGATCGTTTTCGTCTTTTGCCTTTCCTTTCAAAATATGCTTCGCTTTTCTTCTTTCTTTTTTCCTCTTATTTCCCCGCTCGGTTTAACGCCAAGAGGACCCCTGCAATGTCACCTAACCAAATATATGGACAAGAACAACAAAAGTGCAACCGTAGATGCCGAGGCTTACTATTGGGAAGGGGCATGGCACATGATATTTCGACATTTGGTGATTTGTTGTGTGTGTATCGATCGTGTCCGCATTTTTCAAGCCTGAGGTTCAAATGATGGTTGCCAACCATACGTATGTGTTGTCTCTGATATTTTTCTTGTTCGGTCGAAAAGCAACCCTATTTTAAGGCATGACCTTAAAAGATGAAGGAAATAGAGAAGCCGTGCATAAAAAGACGAAACAGTTGTGACGAAGGACGTTGATGTGCTGCGTAAACGACAATCGTCCTTCTTCGACATGTGCTCTTACATCTCGACTCTCTCCCCACAGCCCTTTCCCCGGATTTTGCCATCTACAACGTGTCAGTGTCCAGGGTGCCCCGTCGTTGGTGCCCCATGCTCTATGCCACCTGCCCCGTGGGGTCGGTCAACCTCGCACTCCTTTTGTCTGCTTGTTGCGTCTCTCTGTGGCCCTTTCCTGTTGGCTCGCCGGCTCGTCTGCCAATATTCCACACGGGGCGCCGGACGCCGTGCAAGTCCTTGTACGAGTGCGGGGTATACTCCGCGTTGTCTGCTTTGAGAGTTGTATTGATTGAAAATGAAAAGTAAAGGAACAAAGAAAATAAGCTTAAGGGTGCACTGTGATGAGACGTCGTGGTCTGGAAAGCAAACAAGGCAGGGCTATTCTGCAACCAAATAACTGCACATGTCGACACATCATCGTAACTCGTATTTTTGAACTGTCGTCTTCAACCTCGCCTCTCTTGTCTCTCTTTCTGCGTTTCTGCGGTCGCGCAAAGTCACGACGAAAGCGGCCAAGGTGGTGTCCTTTCGAAGTCGATCGCCATCTTGTCCATCTTCGTAGACCTGTTCGACTTCCTAAGCCCTTGTGCCGGAGTCTGTCTAAGACTGCCCAAATCCCGCCCAAGGCCTCGAGACACACCATAAAATTGACCACCCATCGTCCGCCCGTGACCGCTTAGCTTTAGCGGGTGACGATCGTTGTCTATGGGTGGCTTCGTCTCCACATCTGTCCCTCTGCTCTCTCAACTTTTGCCATTTTAGTCCCTCTGCTGTCTCCTCTTCCCCTCTCGTCGTGTACATGTACCACTGTATCGAGTTTCTCCAGGTTTGACATCCATCATTGATTTTTGTCGGTTTCTAGTCGCCCTTTTCTGACTTTTTTTTATCGTACTCACCAATGACTTGTTTATTTTGCTCTTCTCATCTTGGCTCCGTGTTTCTTCAGTCTGCTTACTTCTTATCGTTGCATATGGTTTTTTCCTGCCGACGGCCTCTTCCCTCTAATTTCGACTCAGTACTTATTAGCCTCACCATAATAGCCTTACGAGGGACGCCAATCAAAATCGGATTGCGCACAGGCTGGCACGGCCTTTGGAGCCGCAGAAACAGGCAGCGATCGGCCATTGGCTCCGCGTTCTCTGCCTACCCTCACGAGAAACTAATCTCGCCAATGAAGCTCAGCTCGACCAGATTTTTGGGCACAGACACTTTTTACATTCTTGGTACATGTCCTTTTCACATCCTTGGCACTTTCGACCATGTTACCTTTCGTTGTTGATTCCCTTTCGCTTGTTGTGCTCACAGACTGTTCTTTTCTTGTCCATCTGTCGTCCATTTTTACACATTTCTTTCAATTTTATACGTCCCTTTACACTTTTCTTCACGCTCCTATTTTACCCTTTTCCCTCTCTGTCCGTACTTTTCTTTCCTTTACAGAAGAAGTCCCCAATCCCCATCTGCCCCCACGAAGCTAACAATATCGTCTTGTGCCCAACTCTCCGTACGCCAAAAATATGTAAACATGTAAATCAAAAAGGTCTAGACTAAAAGTATAAAGATGGTCTAGGGTCTGCCCCCTTTTTCTCGTCTATGGCCGGCGTTCAGTGTGTCCACCAGACCCTCATCTCTCTGTAGTCTGGCCCAGTTCCTTCTTTGCCTTTCCCTTTCCCTTTCCTTCCCTGGCTGAGGTGTACCTTGTGGTATTGTTATCAATATCATCCATTCTACGGCACACTGTCCTGAACACCATTACTCTTACGAGCCACTTTGATATCCACGCACGGGACAACAAAACAAGGCCTCGCTTGACTTCACCATGAAGACTGCGGCGCTCACGGCTGTGCTAGCCAGCCTCGCCGGCTATGCTGCCGCCTTGCCCGCTGCTGCTGGTAACCCCAAGGCCGCTCCTCTCGAGGACCGTGGAGTCGGCGTCAGTGTCACCTATCCCGAGGGCACGGTGAAGGGCGTCTCGCTCCTTAACATTGACTCCTTCCGCGGCATCCCCTTTGCTGAGCCGCCCACGGGCAACTTGCGCCTCAGGCCGCCCCAGCGTACCACCAAAGTCGGCACCGTCGACGGCACCGGCATTGGCCCCAGCTGCCCGCAAATGTACATGTCGTCTGGCAGCGGCAACGCGATCTTCCAGCTCGCCGGCGATTTCTTGAATATCCCGCTGTTCCAGACGGTCACAGGCGCTCAGGAGGACTGCCTGACGCTCAACGTGCAGCGCCCCTCTGGCACCAACAGCTCCTACAAGCTGCCGGTCCTCTTCTGGATCTTTGGCGGCGGCTTTGAGTTTGGCACCAATGCTTTGTACGACGGCGTCTCCCTGCTGACACAGGCAGCCAACATTGGCGAGCCCTTCATTTTTGTGGCGGTCAACTACCGCACGGGTGGCTTCGGCTTCTTGGGCGGCAAGGAAATCAAGGCGGACGGTGCGTCGAACCTGGGTCTGCTGGACCAGCGCGCGGGTCTCGAGTGGGTGGCTGACAACATTGCGGCCTTTGGCGGTGACCCGTCGCGCGTCACCATCTGGGGCGAGTCGGCCGGTTCCATTTCCGTCTTTGACCAGATGGCGCTGTATGGCGGGGACATCACGTACAAGGGCAAGCCTCTGTTCCACGGCGGCATCATGGACAGCGGCAGTATTGTCCCCGCGGAGCCCGTCGACGGAGTCAAGGCCCAGGCCATCTACGATGCGGTCGTGGCGGTTGCCGGCTGCAAGGGCCAGGCCGATACGCTTGCCTGTCTCCGTGGCCTGGACTACGCGACGTTCCTGAACGCGGCCACGTCTGTTCCGGCATCTTCTCCTACAACTCGCTGGCGCTGTCCTACCTGCCGCGTCCCGACGGCACGGTCCTGACCGACAGCCCGCACGTCCTGGCTCTCAACGGCCAGTACGCCGCCGTGCCCGTCATCATTGGCGACCAGGAGGACGAGGGCACGCTCTTTGCCATTCTGCCCAACAACGTCACCAGCACCGACCGCATCGTCAAGTACCTGAGCGAGTACTACTTCTTCAACGCCACCAAGAAACAGCTCGAGGCATTTGTCAACACCTATCCGACCAGCCTGACGGCGGGCTCGCCCTTCCGCACCAGCATCCTCAACGAGCTGTACCCGGGCTTCAAGCGTCTCGCTGCGATCTTGGGGGACATGACCTTTACGCTGGCCCGCCGCATCTTTTTGCAGATCAACAGCGTCAGCAAGCCCGGCACGCCCGCGTGGTCGTACCTCGCCTCCTACGACTACGGCGTGCCCTTTTTGGGCACGTTTCACGCCACCGACATCCTGCAGACGTTCTACGGCGTCCTGCCCAACTACGCCAGCGCCGCCATCCAGACCTACTACATCAACTTTGTCACCACGGGCGACCCGAACAAGGGCGCCCCTGTCAAGATGCAGTGGCCGCAGTGGGGCGAGAGCCACAAGTTGATGAACTTCTTCTCCAACAGCGCGTCGCTGCTGCCGGACACCTTCCGCCAAGACAGCTACGATTATCTTGTGGGCAACATTGACATTTTCCGTATTTGAGAGAGGAAACAAAAGAGGGCCGTACCTACTTTTGAATGTCGATATCAGCTGTCCGTATGGGTTAAAAACGGGACATAGGACATGGGATATGGGACATGGGATCTGAAAGTGGCGACGCACATCATGAAGGAGTACATACTGAATCATAATAAAGTACAAAGGCACATAGTCACCTTGAATACACTGAAATATATTGGACACTGCACAAACGCACAAACAGACAGTTTCAAATACAAATCACGAACCAGATTCTATATAGCCATCTCCCAGTATCTGACTGGAACATGCGGGTATATGAATGAAAACCGAACATAAAGGGCATGCAAACAAGATCCAAAAGAATACATGCGTGTTCAGAAGACCAGAGCACTACGAAAATCAAAATACGGCAAATCAAAGAGAAGGAAGGGACGTACCAGCATAGATATGACGCCTCATCTGCCACCCAAATTAAATGAGACGCAACTGTCCCAATGCTAAATCAGCAGTCAAACCCCAAAAATCAAACCATCAAAAATCAAAAGAAGACAAGAGATGTTCAGGAAAGGCAGAATCATCATTACTTCATCATCTCGTTCTGGCCCAGGAACGTCCGTGCCAGCTCATCCCCGCCCTGCTCGGCCGCTTCCATCCAGTGAATGGCCACACACATCAGCGCCGGGTCATTGCGCACATCGTACACACCGCCGCCGCCGTGCCCGCTGCCACCGTGGCAATGTGCGTGATGTCCGCCCGGACCACCGCTACTAGGTCCACCGTGGCCACCGGACAGCATACCGGACGATCCGCCACCACCGCCACCACTGCTGCTCCCACTCCCACCGTACTTGTCCATGACCGCCTTCTTGAACACCTCGCGCGGCTTGGACAGGGGCAGCGTTGTGCGCTCGACCAGCTCTGGGTTCGACAAGTAGAAGATGGCGAGCTCACGCTGAGAGGTCGGGTCGCCCTCCTTGGCCGTGATTGTCAGCATGCGGGCCGCGTCGGCGAGCGAATAGGAGCTCGACACGGGCAGCGGCGTAGCAAACGGTGGAGACGTGTGGGAGCCGCAAGCACCGTCGCCCACCGAAGACGAAGCAGACGGTGGGGGAGGTGGCGGCGGCGCTGTCGGCGCCTTTCTGGTCTTGGTGTACACGCCCACAATCTCATCGGCGACCTCGATCATTGTCGTGCAAACTTCGCTTTTGAGCAAGAGTGCCGCGAGGCCAGCGGCCCAAAATGACTTGCCGCGCTCGGACCGATCGAGCACATCGGGGGGCACGAAGGCTGCAATAAACTGCAGGTCACGGAACAGCGTCTTGGGCCGGATCGTTGGGTCACAGAACAGCGACTGCAGAATGCATGCGACTGCATCCTTGGTCTGTGAGCTGCTGCCGTGGCTGGCACCGTGGGCCAAAGCGCTAACGCTCCCACGGCGGGACATGGCTGGCGGTTGCGTGCCGCCCAGTGTGCTGGATCGACGTCCCTTGACATTGTCAATGGCCTCCTCGAGTGGCTTTGGCCGGTTGGTGGAGGGGCCGAGAATGGTCGATTCTACGGAGGATGGGCCACCAAGAGCTGCGGCATGGCTGACGACTGGACTGGTGTTGCATTTGGCCATCTGGGCCAGCCTCCTGCGCGTACTGCGAGACGAAAGAGAGGCTGTGATCAGATTCTCCAGCTCAAAGAGGGCAGCCAGCTTGGCATGTGGGCTTGGGTGTACGCAAAACATCCGAAGGAGGCGCTGGTATGCCTTGGTGAAGGGAAAGTCGGACGCCGTCGGTGTTTTGGCTGTCGGCTTGCCAACTGGCTTCGAGCTCGTGCTTAGAGGTGACCGATCCTGGTGTGCAGCCGTCGCCGTGTGGTCGCTTGCTGTGGCGGAGCTGTCATTTCCATGGCTTCCACTTCCCACGGCATCGGGTGTATGGCTACGCCGACTCAACGTCGACGGAGACAGGTCGCCTGCCGAGCCGGTGCCACTTCCAGCCGTAATTGTTCGCGTATCACTCAGCTCATTCTTCCGCTCATTGTTCTCAACGACAATTTGCTTCAGCGAGTTGCGGTTGGCCTTCTTCTTCTTCTCCGCAACAGCTTCCTGCCGGCACCGTTTCTCGAGAGCTTCACGACGTTCAATGCACTCTTGGCCCAGGCTGCTGAACCAGTGGTCGGTCTCTGAGCCGCGAGCAAACACAAGGTTGCCGAGATCAGACAGCAGCAAGCTTGTTAACGTCTGTCGGAGATCATTCAAAAACCGGCCCTTTTCCTCTGACATGCGCTGCTGGAAAATGGTATCGGCCGCTGATGCTGCCGTTCCAGGCCGGCCACCGCTGGATATGTGTGATGCAGTCTGCATTCCGTCCATTCCGCTGTGACGGAGAAGAGAGGGCGGCGAGTATTTTGGTTCATGGTGGCAAAAGGACTGGAGAGGTGGGTGGAACTTGCGGTCGGCGACTGGGCGCGGGATGTCGCTGTGCTCGGTGAGATGGACGCTTGAAAGGGTGACCAAAAGGTGGCGGACGTATCAATGGCAGGAACCAGGGAGTGCAGGCCGCCTGAAAAGTAGTCCTGGCCACCGAGAACCTCTGAAAACGACGTGCTGGCGCGCGAGAAACTGTAACGGCCAGAGTCGAAGGACTGCACACTGGGGTTGTTTTGACCAAGTGTGGCTCTGAGATCACCGCCACGCATCATCGATGAGCTGGGGCGTCTGTTGAGACCGAACCGCCGGCTGTCGGAATCAAAGCTTCTGATACTGGATGCATCGTCCCAAGGCGTGCCTCCGCCATCTTGGTCTCGCCCTCCGGAGCGGCCGCTGGCTTCGAGATGCTGACGATCACGCATATATAAGTCGCTGGACCAAAGAACGGGCGCATCGGCAATGCTCTCACCAATCAACTTTTCAGTGCAGCTGGCAATCTCGCAAGAGAAGCGATGGATCCGCTCTTCTCCCTGGCAAAAATTGGCTATGCCGCTATGCTGCAGCCAGCGTTGAGTCTTTTCGGCCTGGTCATCTGAAAGTTTGTTGGGTCCGCCTTGGCTTTCTGTGGCGGCCAGGAGCTCGACAATCTCGCTCTCAGTCCGGTAGAGATACGATGCGGCAGGTCCTCGCTGTTTGCCTTGTCGCGAGCGCTGGTAGGCGTCCCACTTGCGGCTCGTTCCCATAGTCTTGAGAGCCACGGCAATGTTTCGCGTGAATTCGTAGGGGCCCGAATTGCGCACGTCGGTGACGTACCACATTTTGTCTCGGAGTGCCTTGAGGCGCTTCATCATCGTGTCGACCGCACCTTCTGCTCGCTCCTGGGACTGCTTCAGCCATATGAGCCAGGCCTCGTACTCTTCAACAGCGGCGGCCGACTGCCGAATGGAGTCCCGCGGTCCACGAGAGAAAATGTTGAGCAGGGCAGCAAAGCCATTGTGTCGCAACGATTTCGAGTTGAGTGCATTGAGCTGTTGAATTGTTTTCCAGTATTGGTGGGCGGCAAGGAAGTCAGATTGAGAACGTGACTGGGATGACGCAGCTGTGAGCATGGAAATCAAAACGGACTCGGTGGACTCAGGCTCTTCATCAGAAATGGCGGTGGTCGAGCTTTTGCCGGCAACGCCTTGATGCGAATGGAGCGAGTCTAGTGAGACGTGCGAGTCCCGTGACTCGTGCGCCCTATGAGTGGGCGACCTGGCCGCCTCTCCCACGTTTGATTCCGTGCGGCGTAGGTACGGGTTGCGGCTCTGTAGTGGAGAGGATTTTCTTGACGCTCGAGACGTCTCGGTCGTGACCAGCCGGTTGTTCTTCAGGCGATACTTTTTCAGGCGGTTGGCACGATTACTGAATGTATGCGTCACTCCGCTTTCAGAATCAAGCGCCTGTGGGATTTCGTAGTCTTCGACTAGCTTCAGGATCGAGTTTCGCAGGTGATGGTAGTCGGTGCCAAGCTCAGTCTTGTCCGGCCCAGACTGCTCATCTTCCGATGGGTCGTCGGTCTCGTCCGAGGAAGATGTAGCACCCTCTTCGATTTCGTCGTCCTTGTCCGGGTCATATGTCATTTGCGTCGACAGGGTGTTGCCGTCGGGGGAGATAAACAAGACGGCCCAGCGCTCAGCACAAGGGTGGCAAGAGCCGATCACGCAGTCTCGGCCCAGGAAATGGGCCATGTCCTGGATGGCCAGCCTCAGTCTGTAGCCGTCATCCTCGTAGCTGTTGAGCCGTCGTGGGTCGGCACCCGAGAGCGATGGTGGTGGCGGGGATGACCGGTAGGAAGACGTGCCGGTCTCCTGGCTCTCAAGAAGAGGCTCCACAGAGGTTGTCGCGTCGCTGTTTGCCGATGATACGCTTGTGCTCAAAACAGAATATGCGTCGGCATTGCTTCGCTGTGCGTTGACCGGGACTGGCTGCGAAATGACGGAGAGGTTGGAAAGCGAGCCAGGTCCAGAACAGAAGCTCCCTGATTGAGCAGATTGAGGCCGGCGTTCCGGGAAGAGGGCATTGACCATGGTCACCAAGTCAGCCGGACTCACAACAAGGTACGGGTGCACTTCGACTGTTTCTCGTAAAGATGTGATGGAGCGAGCAGGAAGCAGCCGGGCGGCTGGGCGGTGAGCCTTTGAGTCGCGGAACCTGTTCATGATGTTTTCGATGTGGACCTTGACCGTGGGTGGCGTCGATACCGGTTTCATGCTCTTCGCGTGGCTCGTAGACATGGTTTTCTCAACAACAAGTCTCTGAGCGCGCAGGGCGACTTCCTTGAGGATTTTCTGCCGGCCATACTCCGTAATGTGGTATTCGGCCATCAGGCCGTGCGTTTCCGGGTGGATGACAACACTCAACAGCCAGGCGCCAAACAGCCATTTGTACACAAACCAACTCCGTGTGTTGTCAACAAACTTTGCGTCTAGCTTTTTCAAAATCTGGTTGCCCAGCTCCATCAGGCCTTCTGGGACTCCGGTTGCATCCTCGTCGTCAATGACATCAAAAAGGTCGTTGATGGCGCGGTCGTAAAACTCCTCGGCGGCGATCTGGTCTTTGGTGGTCCACTCGTTCAAATTGAACCGGGTCCCGTTTTGGTCCTCGGCACGATCCAGGAGAAAAGCGCCGTCTTCAAGAATCTTCATGAGGAACCATTCCATATTGGATCGACCAGACCATTCCCGCATCGAGCTCCAGGCATTGAGAACGGCCACTAGGACAGGTTCGCCAGCTGCTCCCTTTTCTGAAATGAGGCGAGCACATGCTGTTGCCCAGATCGCGGTTCGGCGTCTGTCCTCTGCACTGTCTGGGCCAGCCGAGTTTGCAAAACAGGTGTGAATCAGAGCAGACAGAGGATCATGGCGTTGAAACGACAGAAGTTTTTGTACTGGATTGGCGTCCTTTCCAGGGCCACCTCCGACTGACGTATTAATTGAAGACGGCGTCCGTCCAGACGGATTTCCTCCTCGGGTGGATTGCGGACGGCTGTGAAATGGAAGAACCGAGTCAATCGGCTCCATGCCCTGGTAGAACGATGTCAGTGCACTCAGTTCAGCAGTGCTCAGAGAACATAGCCGGGTAGCCAAATAATCCGGGTTGTTCCTGATGTTCGTCACAAATGAAACAAAAATGTCCCGTGCTTCAGTGGATACGTCGTTCAGGAAAGGCATAGCAGATATGGTCCCAGGAGCAGGCGTCGTTCCGTGAAGCGAGCTAGCATCAACAGTTGTCTCTAAGCTTTCTGTCGAGGTCGGTGACCGTAGGGGGTCCAACTCCGGTTCAAACAGAGCGTACTTTCGCAGCTCATCGCAGCTTTTCCGTACATTGTGCACGGCATTGTACAGGTTGGCAAATCCAGTCCGGTCGTCACTGCGGAAACACTCTGTCAAGTTGCGGTGTGCCATCTCACCGCAACGCATTAGGCGAGTAATCAGCGCTGTCGAAATGAGGTTCAACTGCAGCCGAGTCCTTGTCTGCGTCCGCTTCCGCTGTTGGTATTTGGACAACCTCACCAAGTGAGCCAGCTCGTTAAGCGAGGTGCCCTCCGACTCCGCAGAAACTCGTCCATTAGAGTAAAGAGATGCATCCTGGAGAAGGGGTTTGGTTGAGAACTTGTAATTGATTCCAGATATGCCGGCTGGACTGGTTGGCGGGCTGGCTTCGGAGGTAGAGTACGATGCCATTCTGTCGCCCGGTACTATGCCATGTGGTGCCGCTGGGGGTTCGTGAAAGGACGGCGGTATTGGCGGATGGCTCTGCGTGACGGCAGGTCTGTGTGGAATGGGAGAAGAGTACGCAGGCACTGTGGTGTCGGCGGTGGCGCCAAGGGGAGCTCCCATGGCAGGTAGTGTTGTAGCTGAGGTGGAGGAGATGGAGGACATGCCAGAGATCATAGAGGCAGTCGTGGCAGTCGCGGTGACAGTGGCGGTTGTCGCTGCAGCAGCAGTCGTTTTGCTGGAGACCATCAGGTTGGTCAGTGTCGGCGGCACGGTCAGCGGACCGGCTGATGTCCTTCGAGAGACGCCGTCGCTACGGCGATTTGGGTACGGCATGCTGCCTTCGGCGAGGCGGGCAAGACTCCGAGAAGCGGATGCGGATGGGGGGAGCTGCGGCAGATCGACATACTTCTCCTGGCGGCCGAGGAGCGGAGGCGTCGGGGATCTCGGCAAGCCATGCGGCGCGGAGGTCGGCGGAGGGACTAGGCACATGAATGTCAGCATTTAATAAGTGTTATTGACCTCGTGGTAGCCATGTGATTATCGCTAGAAGAGATGGGATGAAGTGGCATACAAGAATGGTCTATGTTCACAGGCGACGATAGAGATTGTTGCAGTGGTACCATAACGGTATGGAGAAGGCAAGAAGAGAAGAAGAAG
The DNA here is from genome assembly GCA_016097115.2 of Sporothrix protearum. Lineage (NCBI taxonomy): Eukaryota > Fungi > Ascomycota > Sordariomycetes > Ophiostomatales > Ophiostomataceae > Sporothrix > Sporothrix protearum. Next base: position 217,622 of record JADMNH010000008.1, read on the forward strand.
AAAGTCGGCTAGCAAAAAGGAGAAGAGAAATGAAGACGGCAAGGAGAAGTAAGCAAAACTGAAGCTCGAGTTTAAGCGTTGCCCTGCCTCTTTGCCGAGGCGGGCGGCCAACGACGGCAGTAAGCAGGCTCGCAGGAACCGGCGAGGCGGGTGCAACGATGGACGAAACGCCAGCACGAGGGGTGATCAGAGAAACGTGTAGATCTATACTGTAGTCCGTACAAAGTGTCTGTATATGTGTGTTGTTCGGATCGCATATGAGAGGTCGCAAAGTTAAAGGTCGTGGTGCCACAAAGAGTTGGGTCCACAGTTAGAGCGTAGTGGGCGCGGAGAATTGTCGGGAGGAGAACGCGGCCGGTAGGAGAGGACACGCCGTGACGACACTGGCGATGCGAAGGCAGCGTTGGCGAGAGGGTGGTCTGGACGAAGCAGGAAGAAGAAACGAAGAAATACGCAAAAAAAAGAAAAGAGCAACGCAAAGGAGGATGACAGGTCGAGAGATCCAAACGGCCAACGAAGGAAGCAGCGAACGGCGTCTCTTTTGCGACTCTTGCTGCATGCTACATTTGCTGCCCCGGCAAGGGCAAGAGGGGAACGGCGGCTGCAGGATGTGTGCGTGATGCGTTGTACCTTCCCTGCCAGTGGTGCTGTGCTGTGCATGCAGTTGCATGCTGTGTGCGTGCAGTCCGCCTATTCCAGCCGTTCATCCATGCAGAAGGAGCGGCCCAGGGCCTGTGGCCTGGCGGGCAGACTGGCAGGCTGCGTTGCGTTGCTGGCGGACCTATCCCAGATCGGCCTAGTCTCAACAAGCTGGGGACTTGCCGCCAACCACTTTTACCCCACGGATCAGGAAGGAGCCGCCAACACGGCGAGCCAACACGCCAGCTCGCCAACACGCCAACACAACACGCCAACACTACCCGCTACACAGTGGCAAGAGTTCGCGGCTTCAGGGCGAGCGGCGCGCCGTTGAGCAACGGTCTGGCGCTTTGGTGCGCTGCTGAGCTGGCGAGCCGGTGAGCGGGCCAGCCCAAAAGCCTTGATTGTGAGCACCAGCACCAGCGATCAAATGTAGAAAGAGCGCAGCAAGGAAGATGGCAGGAAGGCTCGACGAGTTGGTTGCTCCTCCCCAATACGAAAATTACACAAAAAACGTGGACATTGGAACATGAATGTGATGCGGCAGCAATCAGGGCACAAGGCGAGGGTCTGTTGTTGTTTGTGCAACGTGGGACAGATCAGTGAGTCCGCCAAGTCACAATATGAAGAGCCACTGTGCTGGTCACCGACATCCGTGGAGGCGGTTATTCTCGTGCCTTTGTATCTTATTGTATCTTGGTGTGTTGTGTGTTGCGTGTCGTTTTTGTGTCTCGGTGCGTCTTGCCTCTTGTGTCGCTCGCTCTTTCTCGAAGAGGCTGAAGGGGGGCACATGTTGCTTGCCTAGTACATCGCGCCTTCCATTCTTGCCTCGTTGACTTCCGAAGGCATCCGCGACGAGGCAGGAGCGTTTCGAGCGTTTGCCAACAGATACCAGCAATAAGCTCAGAAAAAGGAAGGACCGTGTTGTTTAGGAGAGGCGTAGGAAAACCCATGTCTCTAGGACGTGTATTTCGCTCTATTGACGTGAACCTTCTATGGCATCGCTTGAATGCTCAGATACCGAATAGATGGTGCCTCTTTCTACGCAGTGTGAGTGCCAACATTCTTTCGTCTTCTCATCCATCCGATCCTAGCGAAATCAGAACGCCCCTCTTTCCCTCATTCATATCGGCCCCCATCTGGCCCCGCCCCTCAGTACCATCATTCCCAGCTGCAGCCAGCCAATCCCAGAGCTCCACGCCACTCCCAGGCCTGCATCTACCGGTTTTCTTTTATCTTTTAATATCTGCCAACACATAGCCTTGACATTGGACGCAGGCCCGGCCCCATGCCCTTTTCTTTACTTCGGATTGTCCCTCCCTGCTGGGCCCTGGCCCCACGACCGTTCCAGGCCTCTGGCGAGGCGTCTTCCCTATTCGATGTCCTGCCAGATCCTAAAGTACCTGCGGACCGAATCCCAGAAGAACAGGAAGAAGGAGCGCGACGAAAGGTGCGCGGAGGATAGACGGTGAGTGGATGTCGAGAGAGATTGGTGCCGGCCATCTAGCCAACGACTGGCGAAACTGGCTGACCGCCCTTTTTGACTTTTTACCTTTATCATCTTTGGAAAATCCTCCCTTGTCTCTCTTTTTGTTCCTTTTGCTCCGCCGGCTTTGCGCACGCGTGCGGGCGGGCCTGCCACATGGTCTTGTGGTCTTCGCCTATGTATGTGTACGCATGAGGTCGACCCTTTTTTTTCTTGTTTGTGTCCGAAAGTGGCAAACTTTGCATCCTTTAAGCAGATTCCCTTTGTTTTCTGTCGTTTCTGATTTATCTGTCGTATTTCTACTTGCTTCTGGTCCCTCGAACATCGGCACATTCAGGCCCACGCTTGGCTATTGAGCCTGTCCAACCATACGTCCAGCAAAGAGTACGCGATGTCGCAAGCCGCTATTGTGTTTTGCATACCGGCTCTGGCCGCACTTGGGTGTGGGCGGGTGGCAAGGGTCAAGAAAGGACAGAGCAGCAGGTCAGTAGGGCCAGTAGCGTCCTCGAAGGATCAAAACAGCGGCATAGAGGGGGAGGAGGGGGGGCAAGAAATGACACGCAGCTAAAGGTCCATTGGCTCTGCGACTCGGTTGTGTGTCACGTATCACGATAGGAGATAGGGGAATGGGCCTGTCACCGATGCAAGGCCACAGGAGAACCCTCAAGAGACCCTTTTTTGCGCATGCGAGAGGAGTAAAAAAGAAGGCATACACACAAAACGGCGCCACTGCTTGGTATGTATGCGTAGAAGTGAGTACCGACAGCCCTCCATCCGGACATGAACATCTAGACAAAAGTTGTGCAAATGCGGTCTGGTTCTTGGCCCTTGCAAAATCGCCTAAGCTGCATGTCAGAACGGCTACGTCAGATTCTCGTACTTTCTCCTGGCCAGCTGAAAGTGTTGAAAAAGATGCAGGGCACGCTCGGGAAGACTTTGCATGTGTGCGAAAAGTTAAAACCCACACCCACATGCACTGACGAGCCGATGTCTGTCAGCTCCTACCTTCCCGCTGTCAGCTGCACAGTCATGGGCGTTTCCTATTCGCCCGTTTGTATGTTGCTTTTATGTTGCTTTCTTCGCCAATAGGCAGTCTAGGCTAAGCTTTCTTCGTACAGAGTGTATCTCAAGAATGTCATTGATCGCCTATGGTCTAATGAGTAAATGCTTCACTGAATTGCATGCTCCAGTTACGGCGATGTTGAGACGCAAGCTCAACATGTATTAACACCTACAGCTGGATATCGTTTGCATAATGTTGCTATGAACAGTTTAAAAGGGGTCCTTTCTTTTTATTTTTTATTTTTTATTTGTATTTGGTTTATTTTAAAGATGGAGGTTTTTTTTTTCAGTTGACTTAGTCCATGAAAATACGTCTTTATAAAAATACCAAGCAAATAAATGCATGACAGATTACTCCGAGAACTCATAACAGCAGCTCCCGTATCGGCACACTATGTTCAGCGGTTTGATAGTAAATGAGCTTGCCTCTTCTCGATTTTTGCCCTTCGTCTTGCAAATAAGAAACGCCAATGATATCAGAAAAAGTAGAAAGCATGGAAAACCCTCAATGCCAACCTGCCCCATTGGGAACGAGCCTCATAAAAACTATGTACAAATAAAAAAAAAGTGAGGACGAACTTGGGAGGCAGGAGACCCCAAATATACAGTGCAGAATTGTAAAAAAAAAAACCAAAAAAAAAATCAAAGTGCCGACCTAAAAACAACAGAACCGACCCAATCCGCCATCCCGCCGCCGATTTTTTTTTTCCATCTATGGGGGTAACAGTTGTCTTGATTTTTTTCCTTGAAGCTCGTTTTCGTAAATTCTTCTTGTTTTAAGTTTGCTCCGTTTCATCTCGTCGGATATCGTAATCGTACACACCGCCAAACAAAAAAAAAGGTGGGAAAAAGAGGAAAACACGATAAGGAAGAGGGCATTCGGTTGCGCCGGGTTTTGTTTTTTCCTCCAAGTCGGTCATAATTTTGATGAATAGAAGATCAGAGACAGTCGCTGAAAACAAAGAGGCATGCAAGGGGCAAAAGACATGACAGAGTTACGGCTCCTTGCCGAACCGAATGTCAAAGCCCTTGAGCACACTCATGATGCTGGCAGCCTCAACTTCCATGGGGTGCCGTGCAGCAGGCTGGTTGGGGTCGTGCCGGGGCGCAGCGCGCAGCTTGGGCAGCCAGGTGCTGATCTCGTCGGTGGCTTCGTCAAAGTGCCGGTGGCTGGACAGCGTCTTATAGGCGTCGGCGCACGACAGGCTGATGCTCTTCTTGGCGGCATCGGCAGTCAGTGAGCTTCCGTTGGGGCCCACAAACGTAGACGACGGCGCAGGACGAAACGGGAGGGCCTGCCGGGGCAGCGGCCGCCTTCTTGTCCTTGCAGCAGCCGCCGCCGGCACCACCGCCACCACAGCATCCACCACCACCGGCGCCCTGGCGGTCAAAAGTTTGCAGCCAGAGACCGACAGAACAGGCCCGAGATGGGATCGGCCAAGCACTGAGCACAAGTTGCCGGGGCCGCCAGGGCCACACTTGGAGCGTGGTGCCTCGGACGGGGCGGCTGCGGACGTGGGCGCAGCCAGCATGCTGGCCTCCTGCTTCTGCCGCCTCAGGGCGGCCATGCTCGACAGCTTGATGGCGCCAGTGGCGGTAACCTCCAGGGGCATGGGAGCCAGGTCGGTCTCCGAGGGAGGCGGCGTCTTTTGCTGAGCGACGACGGTGCCGGCCGAGATGGCCAGACTACCCGTCATAGTGACGCCCGGCATGCTGTCGGCACAGACACAATATGTGCCGTCCGAGCAGAAGCCGCAACGCTCCTTGAGAGGGATCTCAAACCGCGGTGCGGCTTGCTGGATCTGCTGTTGTGCTTGGGACGGGTGGCGGGGTGGCATAGAAGGAAGGGGTGTGCGGACGGGTGTGGCCTTGGGGCGGGAGAACATGTGGGTAAAGTCGATCTCGGTGCTGGTATCGACTTCGCTATAATGGCGCGCACGCTTCTCTTCGGGGCCAAGCGGTGTCGGCGAGGAGGTCGAGTGTGAGCGCTTGAGCTCCGAGGGGGCATTGCTGAAACCACCACCCGTCAGAGCACTGATGCTCGCCTCGAGGCAGGCACACTTGGTGCCCAGCGTGCACTTGCCGCAGTCCATGGACACGGTGGCAGCCATGACCTCGTCGGCGCAGGCACACGTGCCGTTCACGTTGCAGTTGCCGCAGGTCAGCTCCTCATCGTCAGGTGGTGATATGATCTGAGAAATGGAAAAGGGCTGGGCAGATACACGACGGCCAGAGGCAGACGAGATGGAACTGGATGTGCTTCCCCGCTGCTGGTCATGCTGGAGGAGCTTGTGAGGGACGGGAGAGTGGATGTGGCCGAGAGATTGTTGGTGTTGGTGCTGCTGCTGCTGTTGCAGCTGGTGTGGTTGGTGTGGTTTGGTGTGGTTGGTGCTGTGTCTGTTGTGGCTGGATGGAGTTGTTTGTGGTGCATGCTGTTGCTGCGCGCCGACGACTGTGATGCCTGGCGCTCCTTGGTGGCCCATGCCTGGTTTGTGGCCTTTTCCTTCTCGAGCAGGCTCTCGAGCATCTGGCAGCGGCTGCGGAGAACCTGGACCTCGGTCTCGAGTGTCCGGATCTTGTCCTGAGATTCGCGGTCGGCACGTTCGTGCTCGTTCTTCTGGTCCTCCAGCAAGTCCTCGAGCTCGCCGACCCGAGCTGCTCTCCGTTCACGAAAGGCGCGCTGTGCGGCACGGTTCTGAGCCTTGCGCTTTGTCGGCGGAGTATCGGTGGCGGGCTTGCGGCCCGGCTTCGGACGCGGCGGGATCACCCACTCCTTGCTTGTGATGGACATGGAGGCTTGCCGGCGACCGAGACTGGACTCTGTGCTGCGCCCGGCGACTGGGCAGCAGCCACCGGCGCGACGACCGAAGTCATGGACATGACGTTGCCGCCAGGCGAGTTGGCGGCAATTTGCATCTGCAGTGGCCGCACGGCGGAAGCGGTGCCGGCTGGTGATGGTGCCACGGGCTTGATGGCCAGCTGTGGCTTGGGAGCGACGAGGGTACTGGATGTGGAGGAGACGGATGTGGATGTGGATGTGGTGGGTTTGGGCGAATCGTGAGAAGACATGGGCGAGGCGGGCGACATCGGCGTGCTGCTCTTGCTGCTGTAGGCCGAGGCGAGCGGCGCCGGCGAGAAGGCAGTCGGCAATGGCGACTTCATTGCGAGAGACGGGTTTGGCGACGGCGCCATGACAGCGAACATCTCAAACCGAGAAGCACTGCGGCGTGGTGGTCATGCACAAGGCGCAATGAAAAAAAAATTGTGGGTAGCGGATCAACGGATCAAGGATGAACGGGATCCCAGGATCCTGATTGGTGGTGTGGCCGATGACGATGACGATGACGATGCGTAGTTACGAACGATGTTGATTCTGTGGGATGTGGGAAAACTGTGGTGGTTGTAGGATTTCGTCATGAAGATGCGATAAGATGTGTTTGGACGATTTGTTTGTGAATTGTAAGGTGTGGCCACTCGATGTGTTGAAAGGTACGATAATAATACGAGAGACGATTTCTGGGCGGCGATGGCCGGAAGGGTGTTATTATTAAGTATGTTTTTTATCCCTCTCTGTCTTAAGCCGGCTGGGTGGGCCGGAATCGCCCTTGGCCGTTAGGGCGCAGAGTTGCCGAATTGGTGCGTTTATTTTGGCGGTATTTTGGCGGTATTTTGGCGTGTGCCAGGAAAAAAGATCGGTACACTGGTGCGCTCTGGCTTGTTAGCCCCGCCAAGGTCAAGTAGTGGAATTCTGGAGCTGCGCGTTTCAATCTCCGAGTAGCGTGGACAAGTTGCAGTTTGTTGCCCCTCGTACTTCGTGCGTGGGTTGGGGAGCTTTGAGCTGTGGCAATTGTTGGAGGCGACGTGTATATAGTTGGCGAAAGAGAGAGAATGGAAGTGTCAAGATGCGATGCAAGTTGAGTTGTGAAAAGGGGTGTGAAAAGGGGTGGAAAAGAGGAGGGAAGGGAAGGCGAAGGTGGGAAGGAACGATGGGAAAAGAATGACTGACCAGGAAAGAGAGGTCGCGGCCGAGGGAGGGCGCAAGAAAACGGCCTGCGTTCGCGCAGGAAGGAGCCACTGCTGGACAGTGGGAAAAGCAAATTTGCAGTGGCGGACTCAGCAAGTGCAAGCGCCACGCCTCTGCAGCGAGCTCTTTCCTGTTCGGGGTTGTCTGAGGAAAAGAATAAAACGGAAGGAAAGAAAAGACCTGGTCCAAGCATGCGACTGTGATTCTAGGCTGGTGGCTTTACGAGTCATGCAATTGTGATGTAGTTGGGACAAGCATTGGGAGAACTACTGTCATGTCCCCGGGACAGACAAGGCGAGGGCATTGATGCAGATCCAAGAAAAAGAAGAAGAAACGATCCAGCAAAATCACGCGCTGATCCAACGCCAAAAGAAGACAGACCCCCATCTGTGCTCTTTCCCTTTTTCTGAGAGTCTGAGAGTCTGTCCCTCGCTCCTTCCTTCTTTTACAAGTCTCTCTTTCCCCCTCTGGTTTGGGGCCAACAAACACTCTTTCTTTTTTCTGTCCGTCTTTTTTGCTGGCGTCTTTTTGGGCAATACGAAGTATGGGCATTTTGCGGTGTTTGTCCCCATTGTAATGGATGGGGCGCGTATGGTTGTGTGGGGGCTTCTTTCCCGCTTGGGCACCTGGCTAACACGCTGATTTGCTGGCTCGGCTGAAGGCAGAAGAGGAAGCCGAGTGAAAAGAGGCAAGGAAAAAAACCACAGGAAAGTGGGTCCACTGATGCGATTGATAAGATAATTTTTCTAGGGTCTTGGCCCGCCCATCTTCCCATAGAAATCGCACCATTTGCGCTTCTCGGAAGGAGAATTTCCCTACGGAGCACGACGTACTCGAGTCACACTCATTGCTTTTCTGGTTCTCCCCACCTTGTCAGGAGATGCATCGGTGCATTGTGATTGGGCCTAGGTGGCGGCCACACGGCGCACTTTGGATTTCGTCTGACCCAGCGCAGTGTCAGCGGAATTGAGTGTGAAGTGCACATAAAGAAGGGTCAGAGAGAGATGTGTAGCGTTGCAGAGTTTTCAAACCCTTGCGTAAGAAGTATTGAAAGGCGCCGGCCAGGCTGTGTGTGCCAAGCAGCGTCCCAATTGCTATTTTTACTATGTTCCAGAGTTGCACACGTCGCCTTGTTGAGCGAGAAGTGGCTTATGATGGGCACGGGACGGCTGGTGAGCCGGTATCGGCGCCAGGAACAAGGGAAGACAACATGTCTTTCACGGGGGACTTTGAATCTCTTGATCCTTTGGAATCGGTATTCTTTGTCGATGTCACTATCGAGGACAGCGCAACAATATTTAGTAGACTTGCTGTCCGACTCATCGAACCCTGACAGATCCTCTTGAGATCGACGAGCAGCGACTTCGGAAGCATCGGTTTGGCATGCAAAGATTTCGACCATGTACCTTTCACCGGACCACAGGATTAACCGTGTTGCCTGCTGGAGCAGCTTGCTGCCTGCCGACAGAAAGAGCTTAAAGGACCGTTGGAAGCTGCTGTGTCGATAGTGGGCATGTGGGGTTTCCCACCGTAAGAAAGGCGCAACAGCGCCCCGGTCCCAACAAATGCAGCGCCAGGAAATACGACCCCAGCTTCGGAGTCCGTTCGGATGGTCGTTTCGCATCTGAACAGCAAAATCAATTGTGCGCTCCATGGAAGCGACAAAAACACCAGGGCAATTCATGTGCATCTGCAATGTCTTGGTCACAATCATGTCCAAAATTGAAGCAGGTCTCAGGCTGGGATATTTTCAGGAATTGTGTGCTCGGTACAGGGCCTGGAAACAAAGGTGAGGAACATTCACGAAGCTCAAAAAAAAAAAAAAAGAACTGCATGGACCACACGCCCCCATCCATCGTAGTGGTGGGTGCAAGGCCAAGGCCAAGAACGGGGAGTCGGGTGCACGAGGAGTGTCGAAATTTTTATCAGATCAAAACACAGGGACCATGCAAGATTATCAATCTCTGTGTCGCCTCGGAGGAGAAATAGGAGGGCCGTTTGTGGCCAGAAAAGGGCAAAAAAGACGAAGAGGGAAATAGAAAAAAGAGGAGAAACAAAGCGAGAGCAAGACAGGGAGCGTGCCATACAAAAGAGCCGAGAAAAAGGCAAAAGAGCCGAGAAAATGGCCGCCCTGTTTCTGGACGATGTCGCTCTCGCCTATCCGCGCGAGGCCAATTCGTGCGACTCTACGGAGTATCTGGGGGTGGTTGCAGTGCGCTGTTCAGCGGGCGTCCAGCCAGTAGATGGCGCCAAAATGCTAAGCCATAGTGCCCTGAGCGCCCTGAGCGCCACTGGGTGCCCTGTGAGCCCTGTCTCAGCACCGCCCCCGCTCCTGCCACGGCTAGTTATCTCTGAACGATCTATGGCGAATGGGCGGCGACAATTTGAAAAGAAACACCACAGGGCTGCAGAAAGATGAAAGAAAGGGCAAAACAATTGCCGAGAGATGGGCACGCACGCATTGGGCAGACCCGGATCAAGGGGTTTCGATCCGAAAGCACGCAATGGAGGCATAAGACAGATGTCCAAGGGTGGTCTGATAAAGTGTCGTTTGACGGAAAAGAGGACAGTAAGGGTAGATATTAGCCTCTTCCAGATACGTCTAGACACATTGGCCGATCGGATGGGCTATTTGCAGTAGTCGACGGGGGTACTCAGTAATGAGGGACTTTGAGCAACAACAGCACACAGAGTTATCAGATCAAATCAGAGTGAACAACTGGCCGTTGAGTATACTGTGTGTTCTACTGTGTTGGTTGAGATAGTACACTGTGCATTTGCACACGTGATATTACATCAGCAAACAGCGAAGCCCACGACACGACCTCGTTTGCGACAGCGCTTTGGTCGGTCGATCACGACAGCTTGAATTGTCCCGATACCAGGACCTTCCCATTCACCCACAATCCTCTCTCACACCATGGAAACCTCACAACTCAGCTCGGCGCGCGGCCGGCCACCACCGTCGCCGTTCAGCACCTACAGCGGTTTCCAACTGCCCTCCTCGTCTTCGTCTGATAGTGGTGCGGAAGGCAACGGAGACGCACGCGGCAATGGCAATGGCCACGGCTTCGCATTTGGCGGCGGGGATGACGACGACGATGAGGACGACGAGTTTGACGACGACGACCTCGACCTGCCCTTCCCCACAGCGCTCTCGCGCAAAGACTTCCTGACACCCTCGTTCGATGCCACGGCGTATCTGTCCTCGCTCTTCCCCTCGGGCGACGACAATACCGCGGCGCAGCGCCACCAAACACTCGAAGACTTGAGGGTCGAGCTGCGTGAACGCAGCAGTGCCATCAGTGCCGAGCTTCTCGAGCTGGTCAATGCCAACTACACCAGTTTCCTGGGCCTGGGCGACGAGCTCAAGGGCGGCGACGAGAAGGTGGAGGATGTGCGGGTGGCGCTCTTTGGGTTCCGGCGGTCCGTCGAAGACGTGCAAGCACGGGTGCGGGCGCGGCGGGTGGCTGTTGGAGACGCGTGCCGCGAGCTAGGCCAGGTACGGACGGCCATTGACACAGGGAGACGGTTGCTCGAGTTGGACGAGCGGGTGGCACAGCTCGAAGACCAGCTGTCGATTGGCGGGAGCGGGGCACAAAAGACGACGCCTGCAAACGACGAGGGACTCGACTTTGCCGACATTGACGACGAGGATGAGGAGAACGAGGAGGAGGAGGAGGACGACGACGACGACGAGAGAGGCGAAGAGGGCGGGGAGGACAACGACGAAACAAGTGCCCGGTTTGTGGCCAGTGGGCCAAGGAAACTGGCCGCGCTGGCTCGCGACCTTTTGCTAGCAACACGGCTGGCCGACAACCTTGGCCACCAGCTGCCGTTTGTCAAGAAAATCGACGAGCGGCTCACCAAGTGTGAGAGCACGCTCGTACTGGACTTGAATGCGGCGGTCAAAGAGGCACGGTCCATCTCGAGAAGCAAAAACAAGGCAGCCCAAGCACGGCTTCTCAAGCTGTTGGCCGTCTACCGCGTGCTCGATCGGGAAGACGAGGCTGTGCGTGTGTTGAAGGAGAAATAAACACGCATGCCCCGACGGATGCAGTATTGAAGAATGAACCGCTTTGAATGTTCTCATTTCTATTCTCATATGTGTGTGTGTGTTCTTTTTGTGCTTTGCTATAAGCATGCTATTGGTGGTGATATACAGGGTAAAATCCAAATATGCCCAAGCCCCAAATTGGATATCATACAATACGTTTGTCCTTGCTTTTTCTGCCTCGCTCCGCTCACAACGCCTCCTTGCTCGTTCTCTACATGACCGACGAAAGGTGCGCCGGCGTGACCTTGTCGTCGGTCGGGTTGAAGTTGCCGTTGAGACTGAAGCCGGGGCCGTTGGTCGTGCTCAGGACCACCTCGTCAATGACCTTGACCGTGTTGTGCTGCACCGACCGCATGTCCGCCTTGAGCTGCTCCATAAACGCCTTGATGTTCTCCGAGAGCATCTGCGGCGTAAAGTGCAGCATGCCAACGGCCATGCGCACCACACCCACGTGCTCCTTGTAGTTGTCCGTGCCGGCAATGTCGCGCATGACCGCGCGGACGTCGGTGGCAATCGTCTTCGTCTTGGCGCTCGGCATCAGGCCCTTGGGACCCAGCACAGGGCCCAGGCCGGCCTTCATGAGCTCGGGCACCGAGTCAATGTGGCAGATGAGCCGGTTGAAGTTGATCTCGCCGGCCTTGATGGCGGCAAACAGCGACTCTTCGCCGACGGCCACGGCACCGTCCATGCGGGCGTCGGTGGCGACCTTGCTGCCCTCCTTGCAGATGACGGCGATGCGGAAATCCGAGCTGGTCGGGTACGGCAGACGGATGCGGTCGCGCAGCACAGCGCCCGTCTTGTTGGTCTGGATCTTGACGGCCAGATCGTAGCAGATGCTCATAGGCGGCCGGCCGACCTCGGCGGCACGCAGGTAGCGCATGGCGTCGCAGAGCGAGTAGCGCTCGAGCTTGGACTTGTCATGGATGCGGAACGCCTTGTAGACAACCCTCTTCTCCGGCTGCTTGTTGTTCTTCTGGGAAGCACGCCGTGTTTGTTGGCGGGACGGAGAAACGGAAAGCGACGGGAGGAGAAACCGGGGGATCGAAGAGGCGGCAACAAGGGCCATGTGTGGCCGTGGCCGTGTTGTTGCTTGCATGGCTGTGCTCGCCATAGCGACGAGGCATTGGCGTTGTGAAGCCATTGTGTGTGTTGTGAGGGGGGTTGTCGACGTTGTAGATCGAAGACGATAATGGGTATCGTGCAATGTCTTTTTTGGTGGTCGTCAGTTGGAGAGCTTCAAAATTTACCCTAGCAAAGGCCGTTTTGTTGGTGCCTCGGATCTTAGGCCGCTCTGCCGCCACGATAAGATAAGCCGCGGGCAAGCAGTCAGAGCCCAAACAGACACCTGAAAACCCCCAACCCCCACTAACACGGCTGCCAACCTGTCAGGGCACTTTTCTTCCCTTGTCAGGCCAAGCAACAACCCCGCGATACCACACGACAGGCGACTTTGAAAAGCTTTTGGCGCTTCACCACCAAAACCCAAGCCAACACGTTCCCGGATTGCAACCACGTTTCTCTCCAAAATCACACAAAAATGAAGACCGACGACCTCAAGGCCCTGCCGGCCAAGCTCGTGGGCGACTTCCGCGCCGTTGAGCCCTCGCTCGCCGCCCTCGACAAGCACCTCGTCCTGCGCTCCTACCTCGACGGCTACACCCTGAGCGATGTCGACAGCAAGATCTGGGTCGCCCTGGCCGAGAACCGTGCGGCCGTGTCGTTTGTGCGCCGCGGCACGCTCGTCCATCTCAAGCGCTGGTTCGTCTTCGTGGAGGACCGCCACCCGGAGATCCAGGACAGCGTCAAGGCGGCCAGTGCGGCCCGCCAGGCCAAGGTCGCTGCGGCCAGTCGTGCCGGCGGCAGCTACAATATGAGCCTCAAGGACGCCGACAAGGGCGTGGTGACGCGTTTCCTGCCGGAGCCCAGTGGCTACCTGCACATTGGCCACGCCAAGGCCGCGCTGCTGAGCGACTACTTTGCGCGCCAGTACAACGGCACCCTCAAGCTGCGGCTCGACGACACGAACCCGTCCAAGGAGAAGGAGGAGTTCCAGGACGCCATCATCGAGGACCTGCGCCTCATGGGCATCAAGCCCGATACCCTGTCGTACACCTCCGACTACTTTGACTACCTGTACGACATGGCCCTGCGCCTCATCAAGGAGGGCCACGCCTACGCCGACGACACCGACCAGGAGACCATGCGGGACCAGCGCATGAACGGCGTCGCCTCCAAGCACCGCGACCGCTCGGTCGAGGAGACCCTGCAGATCTTCACCGAGGAGATGAAGAACGCCACGGCGTCGGGCGCCAAGCACTGCATCCGCGCCAAGATCTCCGTCGACCACAACAACAAGACGCTGCGCGACCCCGTCATCTACCGCGTCAACGTCGAGACGGCCCACCACCGCACCGGCACCACCTGGAAGATGTACCCGACGTACGACTTTGCCTGCCCCGTCATTGACAGCCACGAGGGCATCACCCACGCCATGCGCTCCACCGAGTACACCGACCGCAACGCCCAGTACCAGTGGTTCCTCACCACCCTCAAGCTGCGCCAGGTCCACATGTTTGACTTTGCCCGCATGAACTTTATCCGCACGTTCCTGTCGAAGCGCAAGCTGGCCAAGCTCGTCGACACGGGCCGCGTCTGGGCTGGGACGACCCGCGCATGCCCACCATCCGCGGCGTGCGCCGCCGCGGCATGACCATCCCCGCCCTGCGCGACTTCATCCTGAAGCAGGGCCCCAGCCGCTCCGTCACCACCATGGAGTGGGGTGTCTTCTGGGCGGCCAACAAGAAGGAGATTGACCCGGTCGCGCCCCGCCACACTGTCATCTCGGCCAAGGACGCCGTCAAGGTCTCGGTCACGGGCGCCGACGCGCCCACCACCCCACCTCCGTCGAGAAGCCCCTGCACCCCAAGAACAAGGACGTCGGCACCAAGCAGGTCGTGTTCAGCAACGAGATCCTGCTGGACCAGGCCGATCTCAAGCTCATGAAGGTCGGCGAGGAGATCACGCTCATGTCCTGGGGCAACGCCATCGTCAAGGACATCCAGACGGGCGCCGACGGTGTTGTCACGGGCGCCACCTTTGAGCTCAACCTGGCCGGTGACGTCAAGAAGACTGAGAAGAAGGTCACCTGGCTGTCCACCGCCGGCCAGACGCTGGTCAACGGCGAGGCCTGGGAGTTTGACTACCTCCTGACCAAGAACACGCTGACCGACGACGACGTGCTCGAGGACTGCCTGAACCCCGTCACGGCCACCGAGGAGAACGTCCTGGGCGGCGCCAACATGAAGGACCTCAAGAAGGACGACATTATCCAGCTCGAGCGCCGTGGCTTCTACCGCGTAGACAAGGGCCTGAACGACTGGGCCGAGGGCGAGGCTGGCGAGAAGGGCCCGCGGATTGTCATGTTCCTGATTCCCAGCGGCAAGTCGTCGTAGGGAAGCAAAACGTTGGCAGTGTATGAAAATGAGCAGTTGAAGGCCAAAAAGAACAGAGGATATAGCTAGCATCCGGAAAGAAAGAGCAATTTCTCAAAATCAAAAAGACATATTCCAAGAGACGCAAAAATGTGTAGATTTACCTGGCTTGTATTTGCCGGCCGTGTGAGGGTATCGTATGAAAACTATGAAGAAAAAAAATCCAGAAATCCAAATCCAAATCCAAAAATCAAAAGCAATTGCTAAATGTTGCAGGCCATCAATGGCTGCGTCGAAATACAGAGAGTGTGTAGATACAATGAGTGTAGTATGCGTGTCATATGAATACGGGTGTGTGATATGTCAGTAGGTAGATGATGAAGACTGTGATCTACTCCTAGGCCTTCTTCTCTTTGGCCTCGGGCACCTGCGGCAGACGAGCTTCAACGGGACTTGCTGTCAACGACGCCGCAATCGATGGACTGGCGAGGCTACCCACATCGTGGCGGCCAATGTACTTGCGCGACGACGTGTCGAGGGCGGGGATGTGTGGGCGGCGTGCAGTGATGGGCGACGTCGTCCCCGACACAGCGTCTTTGCCCTTGGCAGGGACAACCGGTGTGGTCGCAAGAGGCGACGACACCGAGATCGTCGGGCTGGCCACCATTTGCGTGGGCGATGACACCGTCACGGCCGAGTGCATGGGATTCTCGCGCTCAGTGGCCGGTGGGGAGAACGGCGGCGGGACGTAGCGGCTGCCGCCACCAAAGCTGTTGCGTGGGATGGCTGATGAGGGCGGTGCCAGGTTGCCGTTGCTCACGTTGGCGACCGCCATGTAGTTGGTGATGGTGCCGTTGCCGTGCACGCTATACGTGTTGGACGTGCGGTAGTTGGAGTAGTCGTCGCCAATGCTGCTCTTTCGCGGGTTGCCATCCAGATGGGACACGTTTGACGGGCGGCCGTCCATCTCCACAGCCATGCCCGCGGGACCACCCACGCCAGCCTCACCGTATTCGGCCGCGTGCTCGTGCATGACAGCACGAACGTTCCGGTCGTGCTCGATTTGCTGCATAAGATCGAGATCGGTGGGCCACACCGCCCGGCGGACGCCGTTAAGAATGAGCTCAAAGGCAATGACGACGCAGAGCGCCAGGATAAGCGTGGCCCACCAGATGCCAGTGCGACCAAAGTTGTGGATAAAAGTGCCGTGCACGAGATAGGGGCCTGACTTGACGCCGTAGACGCCGGACAGCAGAAGCGACCACATAAACCAGCCTCCTACCGACACCACAAGACCAACGGCGGAGATGACGGTCTGGTTGTGCATCTCGAGCGCGAGCATCTTGACGTTGATAAGGATGATACAGACGGTAAAGGCCAAGCTGCCCAGAGCGTAGAGCGTGGTGTCATCCGTAAAGAGCGCCTTGATGTAGACGGCGTAGATAATGTAGAAGATCAGCAGGGCCTCGAGCACACCGGTCAACGTCCAGCCAACGTACTTGCGGAAGCAGAAACCCAAGTTGCGTTGTCCGTAGGTATAGAGCTCGGGCACCGCGAGAAGCGTGTCGGCGCGCAGGTCCTTTTCAAAAATACCAAACAAGATGACAGGCAGGGACGTGAAGAGCGTGTTGAAGACGGTCAAACTGGTCGACTCGTACAGCGAGGTGCCCGTGTAGCCGTTGTACCGCTGGTACAAGGCCTGCACCAGATAGAACACCATCTCCTTCCAGAAGGTGCCCAAAATGTACTTGCCGGTACGCACGTAATTCCAGCGGCCATGGACGAGCAGGAGGCGCTGCAGGAAACGGAACTGGGCGATCGAGTAGTCCGAGATACGCGCAGCCTGCAGACCCTCACGGCCAGAAATCCCGATACCAACGTGCGAGGCCTGGATCATAGCAATGTCGTTGGCGCCGTCACCAATGGCCAGAGTCATGGACGACGGCACACGCTGGCGGATGCACTTGACGAGAGTTGCCTTCTGCGAGGGCGAGGCACGGCAGCAAATGACGGAATCAACCCGGGCCACGAGGTCAAAGAAGAGAATACGCATCTCTTCCTGGGCCTCAACGACACTGAGCGTGTGGCCATCAATGACAACAACCGAGTGCGGCATCATGCCACGGCCGACGTCAACGAGTGTCGAAGCAATCCGCTCCTGCAGGTTGTCCTGGTCAATGAGAGCGTCGAGCACGTAGATCTCGGAAAAGGGCTTGCAGATGCGCGCGGCGTGGGCAATGTTGATGGCCGTCTCGCGCTTGTCGCCCGTCAGCATCCAGACCTTGATGTTGGCACGGCGCATCTTGTCGACAGTCTCGGGCACGCCCTGCTGCAGCTTGTCCTCAATGGCGGTGGCACCAGCCAGATCAAAGCCTTGCTCAATCAGGTCGGCTGCGGCCTCGATGCGCTCCTGGCGGTTAACGAGCGACGTGGTGGCGTCCTGGTAGAGCGTCTTCCACTTGCGGTAGTCGTCGTCCTCAACATAGCGGTAGGCAAACAGCAGCGTGCGCAGACCCTCCGAGGCGAAATCGTCAATGTGCTGGAAGCAGCGCTCGAAGACGGCACCCTCGTTGATGGCAATGGCCTCGTCGACCATGCCGCCAAAGGGATCGTCGTAGAGACTCTCGGCGGCGGCTGCTGCGGCAATGCTGCCGTCGTGCGACCACTGGCGCTGCTGCTGGGACAGACCACCACCGGAACGACGGCTGGCCTCGCCATTGCCAGCACCATTAAACGGACCACCACTGTGGACGTCGTCAACAATGTCCAGGTCCTCGCGCTCCCGGCGGCGCAGCCAGCCGTCGATGTCACCCGAGAACACACCGGAGCGGCGGTAGGCATTGTCGACCGACTTCTTGCCAGTGCTAATGCGCGGCAGGCTGCGAAACTGGTGCATGGACGCGGCACGGACGAGGTTGATACTGGAGCGGGGCGTGGAGATGCCACCGTTGCCACCACCGCCGCCATTGATGCTGATCGTTGTGCTCTTGCGCATCATGGCACGCTCCTGCTCGACACTCTTGCGCTTGCTAGCACGGCGCTCGACAGCCGAAGCCTTGGCCAGGGCCATGTGACTGAGCTTGAGGCGAGGCAAGATCATACTGTCGGCACCCTTACAGAACATGCAGATGCGGCCGTCGGGCATGCGAATAATGATGGTCATGCGCTTGCGCTTGCTGCTAAACTCAATGACATCGAGAATCTGGTAGGTCTCGGTGATGGGCGAGCCATCGAGCTGGTGAAACTGCAGCTTGATGGACTGGCCTGGGCGGTCGATGAGAAGATAGCCCAGGTCACGGGCGGCCTGAACCAGGGCCAGCTCGTCGGGTGAGGCTGCCTGGAAGTCGATCTCGCCGTTGGCCGTGGTCTCGGGGATACAAGTGTGGCAGAGGGCGATGCACAGAATAAAGTGGCGGGCTTTGCGCGAGAAAGCCGTGTGAGGACGATGGCGGATGTACTGGATGAGGTCCTCAGTCTTAAGTTCCTGCTGTGCCCGGGACGGGCGAGCAGTCGACCGCCAGTGGGACGACATGGAGCGGCGCGGGGCTTCGAACTCGATTGCAGTCGAATTGCGGGGGTTGGTCGGAGCCTCACTCATAATGGATGGCGTGCGCGATGCGTGAGGGATGGGCAAGTGGGTGTTGGAAGGGGACCGCGAGGGAGACATGGGGCCAGGCGACATCGGTTGCTGCTTTTGTAGCTGCTGCTCCTGCTGCTGCTGCTTGGCCTCTGCCTTGCTGGTCCGGTGCAGGCTCAATGACCGGCGCTTGTTCTTTTTGCCGCGGTGCCGCAATTGACGCAGCTTGCGCTCCTTTTCCTCTTCGTCGCGGGCAATGTCCATGTCGTGCAACCAGGCGGTGCCGGCCACACTCATCTTGCGGAAACGCATCTTGTTCTCGGTCAGGGTTCCGGTCTTGTCCGAGAAGATGTAGCTGACCTGGCCCAAGTTCTCGAGAATGGTAGTCGTGTTGGCAACAAAGGCGGTATCGGTGTCCGGATCGTACATTTCCGTGTCAGCGAGTAGGTACAGCTGGCCGATCTTGATGATTTCCAGACTGACATAGAGCGACAGCGGAATCAAGGTGTTGAACATAATGATGAACGCAAACAGAATCTGGCTGAGCGGCAGGTTGGCGCCGGCCAGGTACCAGGCATGATTGGCATAGTCAGAGACCCAGATGCCGTTGCCAGCGGAGCAGCCGACAGACAGCAGGACGACAAAGATGACCAGCAGAATGACGATGCGATTGACCACGGACTGCATGGCGGGAGCCTTGGCGCGCTTGTGGCGGTGGGCGTTCATGCGGATCTTGCACTCCTCGCCCGAGTTGACGACGAGGCCAACCATGTCGGACGTGTTGCGCACCACTGAGCCACGAAAAACAACATTGTTCAGCGTCAGCGGCATGGCCTCGCCGTTAACGAGGACGCGGCCCTCGTAGTTGTAGAGGTCCAAGTTGGGGTCCTCGGAAACAATCTCGGCGCCACAGGCGGCCATGCCAGCGAGCGACTCGCAGTGCTCTGACAACAAAGCACAAGCCTGCTTTGTCTTGAGATTCGTCTCGCCGTCGAGGGCCATGGTCTCAATGTAGGCAATGCCGTTGGGGCCCGAGGCGTGCAGAACAATCAGGTCGGCAGGGACAGGGTCATCACGGCGCAGACGCACAATGTCACCCACGCGTAGATCCTGCCACTGCACGGCTGCCCAGGGCATACGACAGATAGCCGAGGCATCCTCGTCTGCACCTGCGCACTCGCCCGAGTTGGACCGGGCGGTCTCGAGGTCTGCGGCAGCATTGGTCGACGTCACAGTGCTGAGGGGAACGCTTCCGGCGTCAACGGCGCCAATGACACCAATGCCGCCAAGCTCGCCGGCCTCTCCGTCGCCAGCAGCGCTGACACTGTCGCGGGCCAACTTGGTCCACTTCTGCGGCTTCACCTTGTGCCAAAGCTTGTCATCCTTGCTCTTCGTATCGGCGGCAGCAGCCTGCACGGTGTGGCCGGGATCCAGGACGTAGGCAGTGCTGCGATTCTCGACGCGATCAAGGCGGTAACGACGGTAGTCGTCGAAGCCCTCCTTGAAGATGCTGATGGCGACGAAGAACAGCAGGGGCGCAATGGTCGTGTAGGTACCGGTCGAGCTGAGACCGGGAATCATCTGGAGAATGGAGATGATGAGGAAGTAGAAGTTGGCCAGCTTCATGAATTGGAAGACGAGCTGCTTGGGCAGGAAGTCCCATACAGTATAGCGGCTCGAACGAATAAAGTTGGAGATGAAGGGCTTGCCAGAGCGGTCGTCGATGTAGGGCATTGTGCGGACGTGCCCAGGGTCGAGCTGGATGTGGCGGCCGTCGACACTGGGCGGCAGGGGGTGTTGGCGGAGCAGACCCTCGATAATGTACTTGCGGTACATGCCGGCAGTTTTGTGCCTGAAGTGGTAGTAGGGGCCGGTCGTCCACCGCCGCTGGCGCTCGCGCTGGCGGTCCAGCCAGTCCCGGTAGTGAGCCAGAGTGTCACTGGCGTCAGTGGCACGAATATTGCTGGAAGTCGAGATGGCAGGCGGCTTGACGAGTCCGTCAAAGCTCTCGGCGTCGTTCAGGCCAAGGCGCGTGCGTGTGATTGAGGGCCGAGGCGGTTCGACAAAGCTGACACCACTACGCCGTCCCAGGTTGACAGCAGGTGATTGCAGGTGGCCATCATTGTTGTCGGGTAGTCGTCGCCGGGCCTGGGGCGAAACCAGAGTGGCTGCTGAAGAACCATCGTCCGGAACTGGCGAGGCGATGGTTGCAAGCGCGCCGCTCTTGCTTGCTTCCTTCTTCGCAGCCGCGCCGCTGCCGTTGTTGGACGGCGGTACAGGACCCTCGACATTGGACTGGATCGTGTATAGGTTCGTGTTCAGTCGTAACGACGGGGTATTCTGCTGTGTGGAGGAGGTAGTGGAAGATGCGGAGGCCAGTGAGATGCGGGATGCGAGAGCAGCCGTCGAGGGTGGCGAGATGGGTGCATGCTGGTCAGTCTGTCGCAATGCTGACCGTGGTGGTTGTGTCGATAATGATAGAAGTGAGGGCTGTGATGCTGGTGTCGGCGAGTTGGGCTGCGGTTGGGAGTGTGTACGCTCGTCGCTGCTCGGCTGGTCCCGCAGCGTCGTGTCACGGAGAATGTCCTCCGAGAAGCGAATGCGTGCTTCGATGGCCGCGGCATCGGCAGCGGCCGCGTCGTCAGCGCTGCGGCGGCCCGCCATGGCTGGTCCGGTTGCCTCCTTTCAGCGCAGCCGCTGCGGTGCTGCGTGCCAGCAGAGACAGAGTACCAAGTTCGTTGTGGCTGCGTCGACAAACAATCGAGATGCTGTTCAGTCGAGATCGGGTAACGTGGGTAATATCGTGGGGTATGGTGACAACGAAAGAGTATGAATACGAATACGGGCTGCTGTCTGAACAAAAGGAAAAGGCAAGAGACACGCCACGAGGTCTGCGAAACGAGAGTAGGCGCCACGAGATAATGAAGGCGCAACAACGCACAAAGAAATGGACGTGTTTTGTGTGGGTAGAAGCGCAAGAATGCCCAGGCGATGGATGAGAATGTAAACGCAGAAAAACACGCAGGGAATGCAAAGAACGAGGAAATGAAGAAATGAAAGTCAAAATAGTGGAATACAGCTGCCGCAAAACGTCGCATTAAGACAAAATGACAGAATGAGGAGACCCAGCCCCGACAGCGGTCTCGCCCGTGTTCGAAGTCGACCTGCGTCCTTCTCTCTCTCTTTGATTGGGCTCTTGGCCGCCAGGAAAAAGCAAGGTTGACAGAAAGGAGACTAGCGAGCGAAACGTAGCAGAAAACACCCCGAAAAAAGACAAGAACAAGCTGCAAGTGCAGGTGGCGTGCAGGTGCGCAGCGGGGGCGCTGGTGTTCAGTAGGCTTTTTGGCTTTGGTGTCGGTGCCAGGGTCGAATCGAAGCGGCCGCAGGGAGAACCCGAAAATGCGAGTCGTCACAGGCTTCAAGGTGCACAGTGTGGGATGAATGTGAATGGTGGAGTTTTTTCGTTGCCCGATCGCTGCGCCACGGGCCTTGCAGCGCTATGTCCATGCACTGCCTGCTGGGCTGGCTATTGGCTTCTCGGCGGGACTGGACACGAGGCTGGTCACTGGGCCTGATTGGGCTAGGCGTGGGACAAGTTGCAGGTTCCGCCGTGGCTTTTCGTCGGTTTGCTCGTTTCTGTTAGGTTCCAGAAGAGCGGGTCCAGCGGGTTAGAGGCTCGGCGGGGGTCTTTTGTTGTGTTTCGCACAGTGTTGGGAGTGCTCGAGGGTCTACGCATACTGTAGGACTCTACTTTGTAGTTGTGCTGAATGCGTTGCTCTTCGTCGTTTGTCTTGGAAGGATGTCCGATTTGGCTCAATTGTGGCTTGATTAAGGCTGATCCAGAGCCAACGAATATGCCCTTGCGGCGACGACAGATCCAATAATGACAACGCAATCGGCTCAGCAAAGGGCTGAGTTGCAGGATGCTTTTGAAAATGGTGGGCTTCGGTTTGGGGCGATCACAGATGCCCAGCGTTGGCAGCTGCGGCTGAAACGGGTTTCTGGTCAGAAATCGTGGAGAGAAGCAGTCGGATAAGCAGGCCGAATAGGGCCAACAGTGAGAAGACACAGATAATCACGAAAGCCATTCGGGGAGGCGGCTTGCTGGGAGATGCCGTGTATGTATCCTCGATGGGCTGGAAGGCTGCCTGGCTCGGTTGTCTCGACTGTCTTGATTGTCTCGGTTCTCTGTGCTCCCTAGTCAGCCTGCGCTGTCTTTTGCTGTTGCTGCGGCTCACAGTCTCGAGTGGGACTGGCTCGTAGGTTGGTAACACGTTGTTGGCGCTCTGCCGCATGCTGGGGGCCATTATATTGCGGAGTGTTTTGGGGTTGTGGACGTAACAAGAAGATGCCAATTGATGCAATCGACTTGGACTGGAGATATTTAAAGGGGCTCCAAAAAGACTGAAGAGAGCGGGCAAGAGCGACATATTAAAAGAGCAAATAACTCGGGACGCATAACGATGCAAGCGACGGTCACTCTTTCCTCGTGCGAATTAGATTCGGTTATATTGGTGGAAAAGGCAGGCACGATCATCGATATTCTCCCTGTCGCTCTTGCTATTCCTGGTACTCTCAGTCGCGACTTCCTAATCTGTACCAGCATAGCTTCATCTTTCTCGTCCTCGGTATAATTACAGGGCCATTAACTCCGTCTCCTGCTTCTATCATGACGCGTGCCAAGAACGTAGACCAGACGATGCGATGCACAATTTGCTTCCCGATGCTCTTTCGTGCCCATGTCGCTGCCTGGAGTCGTTCCGGAAGCGAATTTCTGTGCCAAAATCACCGCCCAAGAACGCGTTCCTCGAAACAATACTAAGGCAAGAGCGGAGCCTCGAGCTTAAACACAAGGAAGGAACGACTCCGGCACGGACGGACTTTTTCATTAAGGTTGTATCTGCCGTTGAGCCGTCCGTAGCGCCTGGTTCCGGGCGCGCGAGACACGCGAATATCAACAAGGAATGTGTGGGTTCGGTGATTTTGCAGTGGGGTTCTACGTTATTCTGTAAGAAAATACTCGGAATGCGTGTAAGACGGTACTGTTTGTAGGTCAATATCATCAAAGTTCTGTACTCTCTCTCTCTTCTTTTCCTCTATATTTGATTTTCTGTTTTGTTAACCTTGCCTTAGCCACTGCCTAGTTACGGCTCAGCTTTCTGGGCGTCTATCTTCAAGAGCTGATGTGCTGGCCGTACTACGCTCCTGTAGATCGTCTTGTGTGCAATGGTACAGGTGCTGAGCAAACTAACCGCAGTTCAATGGCCACAAGAATACTTTGTAGGCTCAGTATCGTCAAAGCCTTCAAGATACATATGTCACGAGGGCGCCTCGTTACAGGACCACTGTTTCTCCGTGTCCGTATCCTACGGACGTAGTTCCAGCACGGGCACAAAATAAAGTGCATGGTCGAGACACTTTGCGCCCGAGCGGGTGTAAGATACATTGGCAAACCACCAATATCGAAACAGTCTGGGCGAGTGAATGGAACGAGTGGTTGTATAAAAATAGAAAACGGGCTGCTGCTGCTCAAGACATGCAAGCCGTGGTTCGTATTAGACGAAGGGACTGCAAGCACAGCTCGAGATGTCGCTGCCTGGCCTACTCATCTCAGCAAATCTAATGCACTAAAAATCTATGTAAATTAATACCTTTATTTCCATAAAGCCAAAGAGTAGCCCAAGTCTACGGCTCGGAGTTGGGAGCAAAAACGAAAACTCCTGAGCCAGCCAACACGACGTCATAAGCGTTGCATCCCATTTAAGGACAATCGCAGCTGCGGCAACTGGAACTCCAACTGGTACTCCTTTCACGGCAGTGGAGACAGGGGTGAAGAAAAGCAAGTCGCAGCACTCAACGTTGACAGCAAACTCAACCCAACCCCTACGGACAGAGTTTCTGGTACGAGAGAAAGAAGAGAACCAGATGAAGAACAAGTACGCATATACCGGTAACGGTAGAAAGACAAACTGGCTCGACATATCTTCATGGAAAATGACAAAAATATTGGACAGGCTGGGAATCGAACCCAGGACCTTTCGCATGCTAAGCGAACGTTATACCACTAAACCACATGCCCATTTGATATTTGGATGGAGAAATCACGAGGCGCTGTTGAGGCTAAATTGGCGGAACGAGCGTCTCCAGAAGACATCGTGATTGAGATTGAGAGGCCACAGCGCACCAAATCACAACGTGCTCTACTAATAGGTTTACACTGTGCGAACGACAGATACGATATGTATAAAGTACAACTTTAAAGGACCGTCTCTACTGCACGACGTACCGTACAAAGTACGAGGACATCAAAAGGGCGCCAAGGCTGAACTACAGGAAAGGAGAACAAAATAACTGGGGAAAGCAGTGAAAGGGAGGGCGAAGACGAGAACAATGCCACATCGAAACAAAAGAGCTAAGCACAAAGCAGGCCCGAAAGCCTCCAAGAGACCAGAATTCAGTACTAGAGTAGTCAAAGGGTCCCCCCGAAAGGACGGAACAAACGTGACAAAAATAGAAACAATAAAAGTATGTGTAAATGGCAGGAGAGCAAAAAGGCAAAGAGGGGCCCGAGGAGATAGGGGAGGGCAAAAAGGGACTGTACCCCTAAAAACAACACTTGCAAGCAGTAGCGTAGCGCCCAACACCGCAAGTGAGAGGCGAACAAGTAAGTACTAACATAAATAGTACGTGAAAGGCCAGTCCAGATCACTGAAATACCGACTGTCGGAGTATCTCCTATGTCGATCTGCAAGGGGACCAGAAAAAAAGGGGGCAGTTGTGTTATCAAAGTGCGGACGTAAGGTTGCATTCCAATTGACGTGTAGATGACGCGTAAAGTGGCCTGTCCTCTGTCAAAAAATTCCCGACTCTATCCAGCTCTCTTTACGCATATTTATTTTCCAGTTCTTTTGTTTCTGGAATATTGCTCTTTCCCCCACAAACGGCTAATGGCCACTATAGTTTGAGTGATTTCTCCTCATTCTTTGTTCGCTGTGCCTTCTCTAGACTATGTATATGCTTTGTCGATATAGATGAATTGTCAAATGTTACCAGATAGAGTGGCATCATAGTGCCAACAGCATGGAGAGTTTGCGTCGTATGCCATGCCGAATATTGCGGCTGGAGAGACATAACGAGCAGCTCTTCCCTGCTGCCTCGTGTTAATTTCGATTGCTCAGTCTAGGGTAATAATTGCGTAGTGTGGGAAGCGAGGCTGTCGTGCCGTCCTCCTCTGTGCCGCGTGGTCCGTGGGCCAAGAATGTCGCTGTCGTGGTGTGATCTGCCGAGATTGTTGATGTGAAGAATGCCGCCAACTCTTTAAAGTCTTGGTTTTTTTTTTCAAGACTTAGCAGAGAGATAGTTTTCTCGAGATTCAATTGATGACGTTAAAGTATTGGAGGCTTTCTTTGTGGATGTTGATGGATCCTAATCTGTTAAAAAAATCAAATTTCAATACAATAAAATGAAATGAAAACAGTCAACCTTCTTTTTCTCTTCTTAAGTTTGGCGTTTTATCTCTTTCCCCCCAATAATAACATAGGATAATATGAACAATCATTTGCACCTTTTCACATGCAAAAGATACATATATAAATAAAGAGAATGGTTAAACCGCAAGAATAATTCAGATCTTTTTTTTTATTGGACCCGTGATGCTCAGTGTTTTTATTCGAATATCACAGTTTCACATAAGTGTATATTTGAGAATAAAAAATAAGAAGGAGTTAAAGAGCTTCCCTCCCACCACACGCGGGTGCAGTCGTCGATGTCACTGTGAGCCGATGTGAGCACCACGGCCTTATCAAAGCACGGGTCATGGACAACCTACAATCGGACGTTGCTGGGAACCCATGATGGCTGGATGGGGATATGTCTGTTCCTATGACACTGGCATCCGGATACCGGTCGGCAAAGTCACTGATAGTTTGTTAGATCTATTGGCGAGATTGACTCCCGTAGTCTTTGAAGTTTGTTGCAGCTTACATAGCCCAGACACCCGTGCCGGTTCCGACATCGAGGACTTTCTACAACAGTGCCGAGCTAGCCATGGTAACGACGGTCTTCTCAGAGTCAGACTCGGTATCACGACATACTTTTGGGTTTTTGATGGGTGCGAGG
Source organism: Sporothrix protearum (assembly GCA_016097115.2). Taxonomy (NCBI): domain Eukaryota; kingdom Fungi; phylum Ascomycota; class Sordariomycetes; order Ophiostomatales; family Ophiostomataceae; genus Sporothrix; species Sporothrix protearum. The sequence continues at coordinate 244,016 of JADMNH010000008.1, forward strand.
AAGAGCTCGCCTTCGAGAATGAGCCTGAAGAGGTGGTGCCTGCCAAACCGTCAGACTGAATACAAGGAAGGGATTGCTGGTAGCAGTCCTTACAGAATGTTTAACGAATCGTTGTGCCCTGCGTCGTTTGTGCCCCTGCAAGCCGTGTAAGTCAAACAGTACATATTGCCAGCGAACGACTTCGCAAGTGTGACATCCCGTCACCGCTTACCAGTACGAAGCATTGCCTAGCTCGCTATGATATTCTCTACCCTGAATGGTCCGGCACCTGAGGATGGATGATGAGATGGACGCCGTGGAGCTCAAGTTGTGCGCCGCGCGTGCGGATTCTGTTGCCCACCATTGTCGTAGATGTCAGCCTGCACGTACCATGTTAGACGTAACAACATTGTGATTTGGAGCTGATATGATGCTCAAAGACACGCACCAGGCCAAGCTGTGTGCAGTGTTCCGGCGGTAGAATTCCCGTCGTCGCCAGAGCGCTGGCCGAAGCGCCCCCGACTTCGCCATTGTCCGTGGCCGTGCCGGCGCTGGGATCTATGCCAATCATTTCTTCTGATATCCAGTCTCGGCCTGGCTGTCCTGTGTGTTTTTTTTTTCATTTAATTGCTTGATACAGGGATATAAAAAAACTGGCTTGAAACGACATTGATGTGTGACATCGGGACATCCCAGTTCTTAAGAGGCGTGGCAAAGCAAAATATTGCCCGATTTAAACTCCGAGTCCTCCCGACAAGCCCCCATATGCCTTTCCACTCAAGGGCGGCCGACGTTGTTGTTTTCGTGCTCGATAGTTGCTGGCTGTTATTTGTCTGCAGGAGTTAACAAAAAGCCTGATTTGCGCAGCTGTCGGGAAGGAGGGGATGCATCGTGCATCGTGGCTCGTCACCGCACTTGGCTCCACGATGTTGTATATGACAGCAGGATCTGGACAGCATAAGATATGGAATTACCACTCTGCAGGTGCAAGTGAGTGTTGCTGCATATGCAAGGGACTTTAGAGGCATACCTCTGTGTTTTTGACGATGATGCTTGGCAGAATATTTAGCCATCGGACTCTCATCCATTGAGCAATGCATCTATGACCACCCCGCGGTAGACCCTCCCCTTTCGCCTTTTCAGCTTAGGAGCAAGTGCTGGCAAACGAGACGCAATACGACGAGAAGGCGAGAAAGAGCGCCAGGAGCCAGGACGTTGCAGTGCAGACTGCATAACTCGATGCGGCTTGATTGGCCGGGAACAGCTTTCTGCTGCTGCTTTTTCTATTATTTCTATATATATAATTAACATGATTACTGTTATCAGTATTATCATCATGGCTTGACAGAAAACAAGAATAGGATACTGATTTTTTGTTTGCTTCTTTCAGCAAAGACATGCCACATCTGCGCCTGCACAGGAGATATTGATGAATGCCCAATAACTGAGACTGAGAAAGGTGATCCGCTTTTCTTATGTACATGTAGTGATGTTCCTGCTGAGTGGAAGAGGCAAAAGGCGAAAACCGAGCAGCGAGAGCCTTTTGCATTGCATTCGAATCCTTGGACAGCAAAGGTCATGATGTGCAGGCCGGTAAGTGCTGGCATACTACATATGTCTCTGCCTCTGTCTCTGCCTTTGTTTATTCCGATTCCATGGTGGCTAGTCAAGTCAACGATCGGGGTCTGTTTTGAGAACAACAATGGGATAAACAAAACCGCCGGTCCAAACAAAGTAAACGCTCAGCAGAAGGCAGCTTTCAAGGTCAAGAAGATGGCCGTGGCTATCTGCAGAGAAGCGGAAGTGCACCAACAAGGTCTGCAGAGACATAGTTCGTGGACCTGGCCGCTCGCTTGTTGAGTTGGGGTCTGTGAAGTGGAATATATTGTATTTGTATGTCTGGAAGCCTGCTGATACGAGACACATCCTTTTTTTCTTGTTGTGGAGAGAGATGATGCTCGATTTTGATGTCTTGTTTACATTCAGACATGCATCGCCGCTTGTTGCTGCTGTCTCGCACTTGGCAGTCTAATGAGTAGCGACAGATGCTGTGCTAGCCCACTCTGGCAACTGCTGCACACATACGTCGTAATATGCCATCTTACTTGCTACGACGGAGAGGTGCGTCGTGCTCCATCGGTGGACTGACTGCAACGGTGCAGTGACGCAAGGGACAAATCCACGCTGGCTGGAGCCGAAAAAGCCGTTCCTCATTTCATTTTTCCTAGGAAGCCAGGGAGAGGAAGACCTTTTGCGCCTTTAACACACCTTTGCCGGTACGATACCTTTGCGTGCGTGTTTTTTTCCCCAGTAGGTTTCTGGTGAGACCAATTCTGGCCGTCCTGTCCGTTCTGATCGCTCTGGCCGTTGTTGATGCGAACGTTGAGCTTGTAAAAGACATAATCTGCTGTGTGAGAAATAGAGCCATCTATCCGAAAATGAGATGCGGCCATGTCTTTGGGATGGTCTGGGGCCACCGCGTGGCATCCCATCCCGGCATGGACGACAAAACGGGTCCAACAACGGCTAGCTGGGCCTGGCGTTTCCGGGGGGTTGTCTCCTTTCAGTCTGTGAATTTGGAGGGCACTTTCAACAAGTTGCGCGGACACGTCACGGGAATACTCTGTCATCGTCATCCTGCCGTCGCATTTTGTCTATCCTCTTTCGTATGGTGGTGGCCAGAGGTCCGGAAGAAGGACCCAGACCAGGGTTTGATTTTGTGCAAGGCCGTGGCGTGGCGCTTCGAAACGCCTTTTCCCATCCGCGAATGGGGCGAGGAAGAACCCTGCTGCAAGAAAGGGAGAAAAGCAGAAATACCTGCGCGAAAAGCTCCCCCTTTGTGTGGCGGCACACACCTTTGGAATTCATGCACCGCCAGCCAATGGACCACAAAATGCACCATCAATTACGCACCAAACGGTCGACAACTCTCTGGAGACGTCTGGAGTCATGTCGTGGGTGTCGTGTCAGGGGACAGTACTGTGGTACATGTACAAATACATGTTCACGTCGTTGGAGCTAGCGCTCTCTATTAACGCCTGGGAAAGAAAACCGGAAAACGCGCTTCTGCAGGAACCCACCAACAAGCGTCTTGTCTCGTCTCCATTTCGCGCTCCCTATCCCCTCTGGCGCCTCAGGTACGGAGTATGGGTACGTACCTCTGGGCCTTTGTCTTCACCCCTTTTCTGAGCTTTCGATCTGGCGCGTCGATGAGGCTTCGGGAAGTGGCAGTGCTGTCAGAGCCAGTCGAGGAGGAAGCAGAGGGCCGGCATAGAGCAAGGCAATCAGCTCATCAGTACACAACTTATAACAACAACCATGGCGATGTGTTCTTTGAGAGAACACGCCCTGTTTGCGTGAACACAGTACAAATAGCTACTGGCCAACCACTGACCAGGCAAAAAAACGAAAAAAAGAAGGGAACAACATTTGGAAGACTCCCAAGGGAGGGTGAACTTGAGTATCTAGAGCCGGCTAGGACGAACGGGGCTTAACCTATTCGATGTTCCCAGAACGCCAGCTCCAGAAAAAGCTCGTGCGTCTAACATCAGATATCCACAGCGTCGCGCCCACCATTGCCGCTTGTTGACTTGTGTCGTGTTTTTGACAAAATCACACCAGTGTGAGTCTGCTGGATGAGTGAAAGCAAGTCTCAAAGTTGAAGCAGTGGGATGCCAAGACTGACGCATAGCAAATTAGGGTTGCGAAATTAGTACTACTGATTTTAGTACTTTTTAGTACTACTGTAGTACTAATGGGTAGTATAGTATTAGTACTGATTTTTCAGTACTACAGTAGTATTAGTACTGATTTTTTAATATTACAGTAGTATTAGTAGTAGTATTAGTACCAGTAAATACTATTAATAGTACTAAAATAGTATTATTATAATTTAAATTTAAATTTTTTATTTTATTTTTAATTTTTTTTATTAATTTAATATTTTTTTTTAAAAAATTTAATAATAAAAAATATTTTTAATATTAATATTAGTATTAGTATTAGATTTTATACTTAGTATTAGTATTAGTATTAGTATAAGTTGAAAGGAGTAGTATTAGTAGTAGTATTAGTATAGCTTAATACTAATTAGTATTAGTATTAATGTTTCGACTTTAGTATTAGTACGGGTGAATACTACACTATTTTACTAATTTCGCAACCCTGTAGCAAATCAATAGCGTCCTCTCTTGCTGCAAGCCGACTTTTTGGTTGGCTTCTGTGCTCTTTGTTTTGGCCGGTTCTCGCCCTGTTTTCTTTCTTTTTATCCGGGCCTTGAGTTCTTTCTGGCTTCCGCCGCTGGTGCCACCCAACTATTGCGTATGTACATGTACTCTGACGGCCACAGCGCTATGCTGGAGAGGCAGCGATTTTTGAAGCTTGGGGATCGCCTGCCAGATATCCACATATCTTACAACGATCGGAGCGGCTCCAGCGGTGGGCAAGGCAGGGGCAGAGAATCAGCGGACAAGAGGCTGCAGGGCGAGATAAAAAGCGGACGAGGGGCGGGCGAGGCCAGGATGTAGACGGCGTAATAGCCATGCTTTGGTGAGTGGCCCTTTTTCGTCTTCGTCTTTCGTCGGCACTCAGCTTTTCCGTTTGCAAGTCCGGTCAATGCGGTTGAGACTTTCATGTCTTGCTTTTGCTAGGGGGACATTAAATCAAGACAAAGGTAAGACGATCGCCAAAGAGCCAAACTGTCAGTAGACATCCAGCTCCTATTAGACCGCAAAAAAATGGCAAGAGCAAGAGACAGAAAAAAGGGGGAGCGCCGACTGGTTGGTTGTTCCTTCCGTTGGTGCTCAGCGCGGCTGTTCCTGCCCTGCTTCGCCGTTGCTCCTTCCTCTTTCGCTCGCTTTTGGTGCGTACCTTCCTTTTGGTCCTTGTAAGATACTTGAAAACACTTGTTTTTATTTAGTACGCCAACACGTCGGCATTGGGCAGGAAGGCACGACTTGCTCGCTCGCTCGCTCGCGATGTGGGCGGCTTTTTGCAACTATTTTGCAACTATCACTGTGGCTGCTGCGTCCATCGTTCTTTCCCCCTTTTCCACGTCCCACTCGTTCCCGCCCTTTTTCGACTCTCGTGACCCTCACTATCGAGCCTTCTTGTGTTCTTTGGCCGGCGTCTGGGCTGGGTCCCAGCCTGGGCTTTGATCGTATTGGGCAAGAACAAGAGGAGAACGAGAGGCTTTTCGCCATAAAGGGAAGGAACGGCCTGGCCGCACGTCGGCTCTTTCTGCTTCCACTGTCTGTCTTGTCTACGCAGTATGTGATTTAAGCGACGTCCTTTATTGGCTTACAAGATCGCACCTGCCCGACTTTTTATGCTACCAGCAACCAAAATGCAGCGTCCAGATTCTCCTATTCGCCACTTGCCATTTTGTTCATTTTGTAAACATTGCAAGAAAGCTGTCCACGGCAGGGCTCTCGATCTATTCACATCCTATCGTTCATTGCACACTCCTTATCTACTGCCAGTCTTGTTTTGTTGCCCCCTTCTCAGGTGTCTTTCGTACCAGCCGGGCCGATGGCGTTGGCGTTGGCGTTGGAGCCGTTGGACGCGCGCCTCCCTTTCTTTGGGCCAGGCCCTGTCTTCCAGCTTCTGAACGGCATCGCAGGAACAAGGGTTGTTTTTTGACCAGTCGTCCACCACTGACTGCTTCTGCCAGGGCGCGGGGAGGGGGGGCGCCAGAAGCAAGAGAAACGCCAGAAGCAAGAGAAACGCCAGAAGCAAGAGAAAATAAAAGAACCTGTCAGAAGAGAGCAGAAAAGAGTGGATGCCCCCCAAAGAGTGAGTCCCACCTTTTCCCTTCCCTTCCCCTTGTCCACCCATCTTCAGCACGAGGTAGCCCTCCGTGCTCCGCCAGATTCGCACAGGGCCCATGGCTGCCGAGTGGACCAGGGTAGGCCAGGGCTCGCCAGTCCAGCAGGGAGCGGAGCGGTCTGCCCTCTCCGGCAGGTCCACGGCTGCCACGCATTGAAAAGGAAGAAGCCAACGATGCAGCGACAAATAGGGCACCGAGGCACAGAAAGAGCAAAAAATGAAGTCCACGTTGTCCTAACATAGCGTTTTGGCGATGCAGGGAGACGCGAGACACGAGACATATTGTCGTGTATACGCGCACGTAGCGTGATGCAAACTCAGTCACAGCCGGCAAGTAAAAGGGCAAACGAGAGACCAAGCAGAGACGCACAACAGGCCGGATAATAGACACGGAAGCAAGAGACACAGAAGACAGAGAACGACACAATAGTACACACGCACGAAAAGAAGAAGTCCACGAAGCCACCGCGAACACAAAGGGCATGAAACAAAACGGCCGGGCGAGACGAGACGCATCCCTGGTCCGCATTTTTCGCCCTTGCCTTCTGGGCCTTTTTGCACAACGTCTCTGTGCCTCTCTGTTATGCCCTCCCTTTGGGACGGCGATCTCAGTCCATTGTCTCGGCGCGTGCATCATGGACACCTCTGGGACCCTTTCGCGCAGAGAAAAAAAAGAACAGGATGGGACGGTCCAGAAGAAAGAGGCAAAGTGCTGCTCCATAACATAGCATTCCTCCAATTACTCTGTATGTAATACATTATGTATACTGGCTGCCGGCCAAGGCTAACATCATCACTTTTCTCTTCCAGGTCTTCCCCAAAATTCACAGACAGTGTCTCGCTATTGCGTTGTGCCTGACAGTGGCAGGTTCAGTCGGCCCACCAGTCCACCAATAGACCGGAACCTTTGTCTCGAAGTGTGCCCATCGGGTGGAGCAGGACGACGAAGCATGAAAACCTTTCGTGCACGGCTTCTCGCGGTGCACAAGACGGAAAAAGAGGGCATCGACAAGGCCACAAGAAGAAAAAACGATAACAAGATGCAGCATGACAAAAAACCACAAGATAAAGAAACGGGCGGAGCGCGAACAAAAGTGCAAGTACGAAAGACTTGCAGAGCTGGTCGTTCACGCACGCACGCACGCCGTCGACCGATGAGATGGACCTTTTCTGCCTGGTCGTCCAACACGGCCATGCTCCACGCCCTGACGGCTTTTCCTGCTTCTTCGCAGGAAGCACGGCCGTTCCTGACGTGACTGAGTCCGATGGCTTCCCACACAGCCTAGTGCAGGGGACTGCAGGCCGCTTGCTCGGAGCTAGCCCAAAAAGGAACTAGAGCTGCCAGGGGTCCAGGGGCACTAGAGGGCGTGACGCTGCTGTGGTCTGCTTCAACCGGCTGTACCTTGCAGGAACCAAACACGCGCAGGAACAACACATAACTGTGCGTCTTTGTGATTCTTTTTTTGACGGGGGGAGAGGGAGGGAAGATCCCACACATCTGTCTGCTCGTCGGCAAGGAAGGACGCAAACAAAAAGAAGACAGATACAGGGTTGATGACCATCGTGTTTTGCAAATCGGTCGGCACAATACAAGCGTGCTTTGCTTGGGTTTTGTGGTTTTGGATGGGCACTGGGGGCTCCACAGCGGATCGAACACGACAAAGTGCCCTTCACACTGACAGAGTGTGAAAGGTGTTCCGTTTTGTGGTTTCATGCGGAGGAGGACCAGTATCATAGAGTACCGCCTCGTTCGCCGCAAGCTACTAACTAGCTGTTGCAACACATGCGCGCTGTTTGTGGCAGGCTCTGGGTGATGCACGCAGCACGCGTAACGAACACAGATCCCGGTCTTCTTTTTCTTTCTTTTTTTTTTTCTCTTTTTTCTCTCGCGCACCGGAGGCCAGAGCACGAGCAAAGGTGCGGACGGCATTTTGCATTTTGCATTTTTCTTTCCTATGAATGTCCTCGTCATCTACGTCCCTGCCACTCTTCTTTTCTTCTTTTTATGATCTCTTGGGAGAAAAAAAGCCTCGCCGCGTTGCTGGCTGCGGAGTCAGATACGGAAAACGGCGTGGTGCACGATTCGAGCCAATGGGAACATTGTTAGGCATACCCCTGTTTAGCCTTTTTGCTACCCCTGTTCGTCCGGTGTCTTCCCCCCTTTGCTTCACTGGCGACTGGTTATGGATCGCTCACAGCTATGCAGAACGCAGAAATGCCACGAGAACCAAAAAAAGGAGGCACAACGGCGCAAAGCGACAAAAAAAGGGCTCACCGCCACCGACAAGATATGGGATGCCCAGACCCTCTGCCTTGAAGAAGCGATGTGCAGACAATAGCACGATCTGGTCATTTCTGCTTTCCCTTTTGCATTTGCCCTTTTTCTTCTTCAGTGCCGCTGTGCATCGTGTGTGGGTGGCTCTTGGTTCTTCTCTTCAGTTTTTTCGGCCCTGCAACCCCCCTAAGCCGTTTGCCAAAGTGGGTGTGAAGGGATGGTATGCTGACCACACCACGCGTGCCCGCTTCACCCAACCAGAAGGCGGAAAAGACGGCCCAACGTTGCAGCAAGTTGGTGTGGTAGGGCGAGCCAGCGGGATAAGAAACCAGGCGAAGAAGAGACGACAGGCGAAAACAAAAAGGGAAGATCAAAAGAACACATACACACACAACAGGCAAGGCACGCGCCACAATGCGGGACACGAGCAATACGACGCGCTGCAGGACGAGGGGGAAGGAAACACAAGCAGACAGGACAAAAATCACCAAAAGAACAAGGCCCGCGACGGTCCAGTCAAGTTGCGAGTTGCGAGGACACTGGAAGGGAGGATTTTGCTTGCCATGCAGCCTTTTTGCAGCAAGGTGGACGAGGCGGACGAGATGGACGGGATGGTGGCAGTTGGTTGATCGGACTCTCAGTAACCAGCAGACAACACGCAGGTACACGGCGGAGACACGAGTGAACCAGGAACGAGCAGCAAGCCAGGAACAAAAAAAAGGGGCAAGGAACGAAACAGCGAACCAGAGCGCGCCCCTGGTCTATCCAGGTGGGCATTGGGTGGCAAAAACGCTGCAGCTCACGGGCTAAAGCCGCTCGACTAGTACGGCTGTTCTTCTGTTGAAGCTGCTCTCGCTCACAGTCCCCTCTCGCCTGTCTTTGTGCCGGTGAGCCAGTCTGATCCTCTTTGTATGGAGCACAGCTTTGAAGCTGCTTTCTTAGCGGGAGGGTCTAAGCATCTTTTTGCATCCAACCAAGCGACGCGCGCAACCGAAACGTTGGCCACTAATGGCGCTGGCGCAGTCGTTAGCCAGGAACAGGAACGAAAACTACAGGTGGTATGGGGCGAGCTGTAGACGACAGAACGCCTGCGGTGTGACGAGACGAGCGTTGACGTTCATTGTCCGACCCCATTGGAATCTTCAACACCGCTATTTTTACTAAGTACGGCAGGCTCACAAAGACACACCGAGGCACACAAGTACATGTACACGCGCAACGCTGAACGCTGTACGGAGTGCGGAGTACGGCTCCGTACTCACACCCACTCATGCAGCAGGAATTGCCTTTCTGCAGGAACGACGCAGGAAGACGCAGGGACACAAGCGGTGTCTTGTCGAGCTCGCCTGTCGAGCCTGTCCAAGGCATTGCCGGCGCTCTGCACGTTGGACGCACCTGATAGGAGTTTGCGTCTCACGAGTATTTCACCTCGCACTCTGCCAGGAGAAACGACTGCCGCCAAGCCCAAGCCAAACATGACATGGGGGCGTGGCAAAGGCGACTGCCTGTACCTTACACAGTGTAGTCTAGAAAGCCGCGTTGTCAATGTCGACAATGACACTGAACAACAACGGTGAAGCAGAACGACAGGACCAGCCGACAGGAGCAACATCATGACGGCGATACAGAAAATTGGAGCACGGCGGCAGATGTCTGGCCCGTCGTTTCGGCCCATCTACGAGTACCAATGCCTGTCGTGAGTTGCGTGTGCCTGTTTCTCTGCGTAGAGTCTTTGCCTGATTCTTGCCTGTTCTCCTGTGTAGCGGTACTTGGCTTCCATCTTCGGCCATTGGCCCATTGCCCACCAACACACGATACTGATCTGGCCGTCAGTGTACTGGATAACTTCTGCGTCTCCTTAACTGTTAATTAACGCTCTCTCTGCCTGTCTCTTGTCTCTCTGCCCTCAACCCTCACCGCGTCCTACCCGCTGAGCCCTTCGCGCTGCACCCGTGGCCAATGCAACACCTCCAGTGGACTTGTCTGCCCAGTAGGAGCCGCCCTTTCGAACGACCGACCCACTTTCTCCGTCTTTTCCCTTTTCCCTTTTCCCCTTTTTCCTTTGCCTGTCCACACCCCCTCGACCAAGACCAGCCCACACGCCCCCACCCCCCAAGATCCCATCCCTCTCTTCGTCTTGTGTCTGCCAGTCCCTTTCAGTCTGCCTGGTGCCTCTCCTTCTTCTCCTGCGGCTGGCCTGGTCTGGCTGGTCTGGCTGGTGGATGTTGGCTGCTATCCGCCTGGCTCGCTCGCTGTCACTCCTCCTTCTCGCTGCCCCCCTCCTGGGATTTTTCTCTGCGTGCCACCCCATTTCCCTTTTTTCCCTCTTCTCTCCCTTCCCTTTCTCTCTTTCCCTTCCTCTTTTTCCCTTTCTTTTCTTTCCCCCTCTCCTTTCCTCATCCATCGTGGTCGTTCGGCATATCTTCCTCGCTCTTCTTGTGGTGTCTTTTTTTTTCTTGCTTTTCTTTTCTTTCGCTCTTTTATCAAACACATTCATTTGTATCTCACCACAGTCATTCTCTTATATGTGAAATCTCTTCGTTCTTTTACAGACCCAGGACTCTCTCTCTCTCGATTGACCCCCCGTCCGCTCATTTCGGCATCCATTTCGACTACATTCTTTCGGCTTGAGATCCAACTTTATTTCGTCCACCACCTCTCTTTTTTGGTGAACGCTCGTTCTATTGTAGCACCTTCTTGCTATCGATCTATTCTTCCATCGACAGGAGATTTTTATATCGCCCTCGACCAGTTCTCCGGTTCCGTCACCATTTGGGAGGAATCAGGACCACGCTCTTTTGCAAAGCAGTTTTACCTTTTCTTAATTTTCGACGCTCTCTTCCTCGAATCAACGTTTCGATACACAATCGAAAAGCCCCTATATAAACGAAAGACACTTCGAACCAGCGTCTACTCTCATCGCCCATCATACCTCCGTGAACGCTCAACTGACACGCCCGTGTTCTGCCTAGCAAATCCAACTTTTCGCTGCAGAATTACACGCAACAAATTAAACGTCCCTCGATCTTCGACACTCATCGCCCCCCTTCAAGGAGTCTAGCAAAACTCCTTTGATTCTCAACGACGCGTACACGCCTTTTGACAGCTCGTCTCGCCCACGATATACAACGCAAACACGAGGTCATCATTCCGCACACAGTCTTCCGAAATGGCGACTGACATCAAAGTTGAGATGCCGGTGCATCCCGGCATGATGATGCCCATGACTATGGGCCACGATATGGGCCACTCTGCACCCATGCACCAGCCGCAACCGCAGCAGCAGCAGACTCCCATGCACATGAACCTCACCGTCACAACGCCCAGCTCGTCCTCCATCGCCGCGCCCATTCCGACTCCCAAGTCCGCCATGACGACCAAAAGCTCACAAACCCCGTCTCCGTCGGCATCGGCCACCAGCCAGAACGCCTCCGCATCGAAACGTCCCGCTCGCAAGAGCACACTGACGCAGCAGCAGAAGAACCAGAAGCGCCAGCGGGCAACACAGGACCAGTTGACGACGCTGGAGCTGGAGTTCAACAAGAACCCCACGCCCAACGCCGAGACGCGGATCATGATTGCGGAGCAGATCAACATGACCGAAAGGTCTGTCCAGATCTGGTTCCAGAACCGGTGAGCTCATCCACAACAAAAAGAAAATGAAAATCTGGCAAACCTGTTTTTACTAACAACAACAGCCGTGCCAAGATCAAGTTGTTGGCGAAGAAGAGCCTTGAGACCGGTGAGGACATCGACCTGATCCCCGAGTCGATGCGTGCCTACCTCGCGATGCAGGCTGCTGAGAGCGGCAAGGGTCTCGGTGGTGCCTTTTACGGCCGCACCGGCCTCATGGGCTACGGTCCTGGAATGCTCCTTGGTGGCGAGCACGCTAACCAGGGCAAAGTTTGTATGTGATCTATTCTACCCTTCTGGCCCTTTCTCCCTTTTGGCCGTTTTTACACGCTACCCCTTTTTTTTTTAACGCGTGACGGTTATCTAACATTCCTGTGTCTCGCCTTTTAGTGATCCACCATCTTACATGCCGTTCGCTGAGCATCGGTAAGTGGGTTCGCGTGGGCCAGAACACCATGGACCTCATCATCTTCTACTCTCCTCACAACGGCACCATGACATACTACATCAACAACGAAAACGCCGGCTACAAGATCGAGTACCCCTTCTCGTACATCAAGAACATCTACCTCGACCAGGATGAGGACCCCAACAAGTCGGGCGGCATCGTCATCGAGCTCAACCAGCCGCCCACCTTCATGATGGACTGTACCCGAGCGCCAACGGCTTTACTGTCTGCGGCGACTTCACCGAGAACCAGCAGGCGTCGCAGTGCCTTGTGCACCAGCTCGGCGGCAACCCCAAGGTTCTGAGCGGTCAGCTGGCCAAGCTCATCTCGCTCGAGACGTTCATGACGCGCCACAGCCCTCACAACCCGCACAATATTGCTGCCGCGGCGGCGGCGGCCGCCGCCTCTGCCGCCGCTTCGACGACGGGTGGCCCGATTGTCCCGCTTATTGCTCCCATCCCGCTGGACGCGGCCGCGCACAACCTGTCTGTCTCGGCACCTGTCTCGCCGACGGGCCGCCCGTCCTCGCAGCCCAACTTTTTGCAGCCTCATGTCGGCATGTTTCAGGAGTCGCAGTGGGGCATCAACGCCATGCACTCGGCGGGCATGCGCTCGGGTCCTGGCCACAAGCGCCAGCGGTCTCGGTCGGTGCCCATGGCCATTGACTTCTCGATGCTACAGACACCGATGCCCTCGTTTTACATCCAGCACCCCGGCGAGACGCAGCCGCAGCCGCACAGCCCGAACATTTACGCGCCCGTGCCGCAGAACCCCAACGGCCTCAGCCCCGCGGGCCACAGCCTGCGCATCGACACGCAGGCGGGTTTCGGTCTGGACATGCGCCAGTACCCCATGTCCGCCACGACTGCGCCCTCGCCATCCGAGTATTCGAGCCCCAACTTCTTCGCTGCACCGGGCGGTGACAACGCTGGTCTGGCCAACTCGAGCTACAACACGCCGTACAGCACCACGTTTCTGTCGCCCATGATGGGCGCCCAGAGCATGGTCCCGCCGCCGTCGGTGTCGCCTCTGTCGTTTGCCGGTCGCTCAGACCCGGCCATTGTCGACCAGTCGCCGCCCATGACGATGATGGGCCGTAGCGCGTCTGCCGACCTCTACCACCCGCTCAACAACGGCGGTGACTCGTCGGCCATTTCGGACGACGGCAGCAACCTCAACGACATGTACTCGAAGCACCAGATCCACCTTCCGCTGCACCCGCACTCGCCCGGCCAGTATACGGACAACCAGGCCGAGCTGGATATGAGCCAGCTTGTGCAATTTGATGCAGTTGACGCCGCCAGTCTGTCTCCCGAGAGCCTGCCGCCACACTCGGCAGCGGCATGAAAATGAAACTACGCGGTGCACCCTTCCATTCTTGGTGTACTGCTGGGCTCATTTTTTGGATACTTGATAGACTTGGCAGCGTTCTTCTGTTTTCTATTTTTTTGTGCATCTTGCTTTCTCATTTTCTTTCGGCTTAGTTCTCGTTCATATACCCGCAGGTTGCGTTTTTCTTCCCCCCTTCGTTTTCTTGTTGATGCAGGCGTTTTTTGTTTCGGTTGTTGTTCCTTCCTCTCTACCTCTACCTTTACAACCTCCAACCCACCCATTATTTATTACGTTTTGTCTTCTTTGAGTCGACAGAATCAGTCATTCCTTCTGACCTAACCACATTTCCTATCTTGCCAAATCATCCATTTCCTTTGTCTGCCACGAATCTGCATGACGATAACCTACATTCGGATCTCGATCATGCATGTCTGGCACAGCGATCGTATATACATTTGTTTTTGTTTTTCAAACCCTTTTTTTGCTCGTTTTGACTGCTTTCTTCCCCCCCTCGCTCTTCTCCCTTTCTTCAGTCGCTTTCGACCGCTCTGCCTCCATTTATTTCTGCATATTCTCGCTCTTCTTTTTATCCGGGCACTCGCGCCCTATAGCGTCTTATTGATTTACTGCCAAAATCCTGTACTCGCCTTGGAGTTCTACTAATGTCCCTTTGGAACGTCCTCAGCCAAACCAAGGATTCTTCTCCCTCATTCTTTCTGGCGCACCATTTAATACCCAGTGGGATGGCTTTTGCACATTACCATTGGAATAAACAGCTTCATTGTATCATCGTTTTTAGTAATCTGCCTATCCATGCCGAAAGGTAGAAGGGGGGAAGGTGAATTTTACGGGGGGGAAGATGGGGGTTCGTTGTCGTTTCTGATTGGAAGGAGAAAAAATGGCTCAAAAATGGCCCAGGTGGCTCGGGTTTTCGTATCTTGTCTTGTTTTGGTATTTCTTCATTGTTTCAAACTCTTTCTTCTTTCTTCTTTCTTCTTTTCTTCTTCCTTCTTTCTTTACTCTTTTTGATCTCGCTCTTGGAATGCTTTTCAGTGGTTCTTGCTTTTCTTATATTACAAGGAACAGAGCACACACATATTTTCTACTCGAGCTTAACCACCCTTTCTTTGCCCCGTGACTGGATGCCTTTGTTTGCACTTTAGAGCGCAGCGCCCTACGATGGGAAGTGACCTTTTGTTTACCTGTGTTTCTTCTACCTCGTTACAAATGGTGAAGAGTGAGATGTATTGCTCTTTGTTCTGTGTTCAATGCAAACTAATGTTATTGTTTGGTGTCGAGTTGTTCAAAAGCTACGTATGATAATGGTGCGGCAGGACCTCGAGGCAGTTTTGTATCCCCCCCCCCCCGTCTGTTATTCTGCGCTCGGACAGGGACACGGCCACTTCATCCCCCGTATTTGTTTCCTGTTCCCAGCGGATCCGATGGGTTCCGGTGTCGCCCAGGTGAGGCGGCTCGTAGGAGGTTAATAAAATATGAACTGAAAGAAGCTTTGTTCAGCGCAGAACTGTGGCTTTTCACCACAGGGCTCAATTCTCACCAGATAAACGACGGACGACGGTATTGAAGAAACACAGAACCTTGATCTCAGCCGTCCGTTGACTACCACCCGCTCGATTGACACCCCTCCACACCGCCTATCTTACTGGGCTTTTCTTTTTTTTCTTTCTCTGTTTCATCTCCCTTTCCTTCTTGCCTCCCAATGGCTGTGTCGACGGCGACGGGCAATGTGTGGCCCGAGCTCTCTGCTGCCTCAACGACGATAGACGCGGCTGCTCGACGACGACAACGCAGCGAGAGCAGCTCGGGCGACGACGACAATGTCGGGGCGGCGCGGCAACTGCTGCGTAAGAGCCCGGAGACAGGCTCATGGGCGGTGGCCAAGACGGGGACTGTGGCGCCCGCGACGACGATTCCGACAACGACTCGTGTGCAACGACCGCTTTTGACATGGGCCGAGCTCGGTAGGTTTTGCCCCGTTGCCATTTGTTTTGGCTATATGATTGTACTAACAAGCTCACAAAGCGCCTTGGCAGCAGTATGTGCTCACAGTCTCCTGCCTCTTTTGCGGTACATGTCCTTGGAGACCTAACATGACTTGAACCAGGCACGGAAGTGAGCATATTCTCACGGGCTACCGGTGTGTCTTCTTCTCAAGGCTCCCTTATAATCAGAGCTTTGCGTACTGACTTGCCCCAGCACAGCCCACGCGTCCTACTCTGCCTGCTTCTACAGCTGGACCTACCTTCACAACGAGTCCGGTGAGTGAGCCAGCTGTCCTCCATACCACACGGGAAGAGTACTCACCAACCTTCGCCGCAGTCAACATTCTCTCCCATGTCGTCGGCGCCGTTGCCTTTGTCGGCCTCGCCGCGGCTCTCTGGCTCGACACCTGGCCATGGACAGTGCCGCTCCTCCTCCACACACAAGAGGCGGCCTCCAACTCCACCGCCGACAAGTTGGCTGCCACGGCCTTTATGTTTGGTGTCGTTGTCTGCTTCAGTCTGTCCGCCCTGTTCCATACGACCATGTGCCACAGCGCCGAGTGTGCGGCCCGCGGCATGGCCATGGACATTACCGGTGTCCTCGTTCTCATGGCCGGCGCCGTCGTGCCGCTTGTGCACTTTGGGCTGGCGTGCGAGTCGCCGTACGTCCGGCAAGCCTTTTATGTGGCCACGGCCGTTCTCGGGACCATGGCAGCAGCGACGACGTGGCAGACCACAGAGGCCTCGCCAGGTGTTTTTCCTTTTGCTCCTGCTTCTTCTGCTTCCTCTTCCGCTTCGGATTCCTCTTCCTCACGCTTCTCGTCGCCCTGGCGTGCCCTCCGGTCGCTGCTTCGCATGGCCTCCGTCCAGGGCCCGGCGCACGGCCACCGCCGTGCCGCCCTGTTTGTGAGCTTCGCCGCTGTGTCGTGTGGCGGGCCCCTGCTCTGGATGCGGCGGACCGACCCCGTGGACTGGGCGGCCCGTGTCAACCTGTGGCCCGGCGTGGCGGGCACGCTGCTGTTCAACGCCGTCGGTTTCCTGGCGTACACGACACAGTTCCCGGAACGGCGTTGGCCGCGGCGGTTCGACTTGCTGGGCGCGAGCCACCAGCTGATGCATCTGGCGGTGCTGGCAGCGGCGGTGACGTACATTGTGGGTGTGCACCGGGCGCTTGCGTTCCGACGTGGCGAAGAGGCAGTTTGCCGCAACGGGCGGGGGGCCTAACGAAGCTTGGGAGGGACGGCGGAAGCATTTGCACGTTTATAGACCGACCTGGGAGTACTGGTTCACGTGGAAAAACCATACAACCATAAAACCATAAATCTTGATCTGAATTCCTATGCTATTTCCTCCTTCTTCGTTCTCATCTTGATGGATACTGTCACAGTGCGTCCCCTTGCTTTTGCCATGTTCATACGCATACTTTTTTTTCTTTTGCTTCGAGGCCAGCGCGATGTCTTCTTGTCTTTGATCAGACGAAAAGAGAAGAGAGCAAGAGACGTGGCACCGCCTACTCCTCGCTCTCTCCTTCGTATTCGTCCTCACTTTCATCCTCGCCCTCGCTCTCGCTCTCGCCCTCGCTCTCACTCTCACTCTCTCCGACTCGAACAACGCCCGGAGCAGGGCCCTCAAGGTAGCGGCCCTTCCATCGTTCGCTCCAGCTGCTGATTGGAAGGTGGTCGACGACGTTGTCGAGGTGGTCCCCCTTCATGAAGCGGGCCCGCCGGACACGGCGCTGGCGGCGGGACGCAGCCCGCGCTTGTCGTCGGGCGAGGCGTCGGATGTCGCTGCTGGGCTCGCTGGTCAGGACGGACAAGGCCCATTTGCGGTCAAAGTCTGTCCGAAGGGGTTGCAAGCGCGACACCAGAGAGGGACCACCGCTGCCGCCACAAGGAACACCACCAGCCGCCTAGTAGGTCGCCCCCTTCTCGCGGTTCTCGGCGCGCAGCGTCCGCAGCGGGCCCTCAAAGGCCCGCTGCACCCAGTCCCAGTACTGCGACCACGTCTGGTGTGCGCCGACGTCGACCGTCGAGCTGCCGTCGTTGAGCGTGGCCTTGAGCCGGTCCGCCAACAGCAGCGTGGCCCGCAGCACGCTCTTGTTGGCGTCCTCCTGCTTCTCGTGCTCCTGCTTGACGGCGTTGTCCTTGAGCTTGTTGCTGAGCGTCGCACGGAACTTGTCGGCAATGCTGTTCAGGTGCCGCGTCGTCGCCTCCGGCGCAATGTACGCCAGCCGGCTCACCATGATCGTGCACATGGCCCGGATGTCGTGCTCGTCGCCCAGACCGTCAATCACGCGGTCAAACAGGCTGATGATGGAGATGCGCGAGAACGCCGTCTCCATCAGCGCGTACAGCGTCTCGTACGCACCCTTGCGCACCTCCAAGCCATCGTCCACCAGGTGCTTGAAGGGCCCCATCATGACCTCGCGCACCAGCTCCGGCTTCGGCTTCGACTCCTCCATGATGAACGGCAGCAGCTCGTTGAGGTGGCCCAGAATCAGCTCGGGCTTGTTGTTGGCAGCCGAGTTGAGCGCCGTCATCGCCAGCCGCCGGATCTCCATGTCCTTGTCGCCCAGCGCCTTGTTCAGCATCGCCACCAGGTGCTCCCGCAGGATCGCGTCAAAGGCCTCGCCCGTATCGGGGAGCGCGTACCGGATCGCCTGCACCGAGATGCCACGCAGCACCGGCGACTGGTCGTCCAGCAGGCTGTGCAGCTTCGGGATGTAGGTTTCGGGCGCCGTAATCGCCAGACGGCCAATGCACTCGGCACACGCCGCCTTGTTGTTCTCCACATCGGCCAGCTGCAGCAGCGTATCCCATATGACCGCCGTGTACTCGCCAATGTCCGTGTGATCAATGGTCACCTGCTGGAGCACCTCCTTGATCGACTGCAGCAGCAGGTACTGCGTCGTGCTGCCGGCCTGCATGCCCTGCAGGATGACGGGCACGTACACCGGCACGTTTCCCGCGCCTGCCCGGCCCAGCGCCACCGCCGCCGAAATCGACACCTTGTCATAATCACTAGTAAATTGCTCAAGGAACAGCTCCGGCTTGATGGGCGAGTCCTTGCCCAGACGCAGCGCCGCCTCGCCCAGCACCGACAGCGCAAGGCTGGCCCGCACCTGGTCCGCCTTGAACGTCTGCGTCTCCTTGATGAAGCTGTCAATGGTCACGCCGGCCGAGCTGCCGCTGGCCACCAGCAGGTTGCCGACCACCTTGCCCACAATGGCCGGGTCGCCCACAACGCCCACGTCTCTCAGCAGGCCCTTCATCAGGGGGCCACCGTGGCCGCTGCGGCCAATGACGGTCACGAGCTGCAGGAGCGGGTCCAGGACGGGCGCTGCGGCGCTGGACTGCAACAAGGTGCAGATCGCCTCGATCACGTCGGGCGTCACAACGAGCTCCGGCTGGACTTCGACGAGCACCTTGAGAATCCGCAGCGTCGGGCTCAACAAACGCTGGTCGAGGCGCTGGATGACGGGGTGGAGAGCCGCCACAAGGACAGGGATCGTTGTGTCGTCGAGCTCGCCTTGGGCGGCCGGGCTCTGCACCAAGTGGCGCAAGGCGTGGATGCACGAGCTGCGGACCGTGCGGTTGGCCTTACCGAGCTGCGAGGCCAGGTGCACCGTGACCCGGCGCGTCCACCGGCCGTCAAAGGGAACGGCCGTCGTGGCGGACGCCGCAATGACGTCAATCGCCCGCACAGCGGCCAGGCGCGACGTCTCGTTGCCAAGAAGCTTCAGCAGCGACTCGAGCGCAACACCGCGCTTGTCCAGAGGCAGCAAGTTGGCGCCCTCGACGCCGGTGCGCGACAGCAGCGTGCCGAGCGCCTGGATGGCCTTGGTGCGCACCTCCGTGTCGACGTTTGAGGCAGTAGCCCGGTTCATGAGCACATCGTACAGCTTCTGGATTTCGGGCTTGAACTTGGCCGCGGCCGCTGACCGCGCCCGGGGCGGCGTGATGGACTTGGTCACCTCCTCGCTCGCAGAGACGGCCTCGGCCGACAGCTTGTAGAAGCGGTCCGCGACCACCGTGAGCACGGCGTCCACGACACGCGAGAGGTACGGCTGCAGCACCTGCGAGCTGTGCGTGTTGGCAATGTGGCCCACAAGACGAAGCGCCGCGATGCGGAGCGTCGTAGGTGTGGCCGAGGCATTGCCGCCGCCCAGTGACAGCGACGACGAGGCAGAGGACGCGGTAGGCGACTTGACCGTGTCCAGGACCAGCGTGAGAACCTGGTCAAAGTAGTCCGACAGGCCACCCCGCTGCACGGCGACAATGTCGTTGAGCAGGTTGACCGCCGCCTGCTTTGTCGGTACCTGCTTGCCCTTGAGGATCTTGGTGCAGGCCGTCACGATTGAGCGGGTCTGCTCGGCGAGATCGGCACGCGGGCCGGTCGTGGGGATTGATGGCCGGCGCTCGAGGGTCGGTGACGAGGGGCTGGTGATGGAATGTTGGCGCACGGGGAGTGAGACGCCCGTCACACTGCTCTGACGCCGGCGCTTGCGGCTGAGCGGCAGCTGGGCACCGGATTCGTCCTGGGCATCCAAGCTGTCGAGGGAGAACTCAGGGATGACACCCTCCCCGGTCTTGCGCACCAGCAGCGACACGGCCGAGATGACCTCAAGACGCACAGTCTCCTCGCGCTCTTCGAAGCGCTTGATCAGAAGCGGGGCCGCCTCGCGGTAGAGCACACCATTATCCAGTAGATCGCCGCTGCTGCGCGTCGAGATGAGCGTGTGGATGGCCTTGGCCGCACAGCGGCGCACCTTCCAGCTAGCATCGTCATCGTCGTCAAAGCCGGCATCAGCGTCAAACTCGTCGTCGTCGTCGTCGTCGTCGCCGCCAAAGTCGTCGTCGTCGTCCTCCTCGGCGTCCTCCATGTCGTCATCATCATCAACGTAGTTGGGGTCGTACTTGACGTACCGCAGACACGCCTGGATGGTCTCGTCGGTGTAGGGCCGCATCTGGTTTGGGCACGAGGCCAGGAATGCATCGAGAGCCACAAGAGCAGCCTCGCGCACGTCGTTGAAGTCGCTCGGGTCGTTGCCGTCCGATATGGCCTCGAGCTGCTTCTCGAGCTCCTCCTCGTTGAGTGCGTGCAGGATAAAGGGGACCACGGCGCCAATGTGGTGGCCGAAACGCAGCGGGATGGAGCGGGCCATGGAGCCGAGAATGGAAATGTATAGCCGCTGCGTGGCGGAGTTGGGCTTGTCAAGGGCCTGCACCGTCGCATTGATAAAGTTGGTGAGCGCGTCCTCGGACAGGTAGACGGCCAGGATGGACGCCGCAACCACGGCACGCTTCTTGACGGCGGAGTTGCCACGGTCGCCGTGCAGGACGGAGAAGACCGCCTCCTGGAGGGCCTCGACCTCAAAGGCCTGCAGCATGGGACCGAAGCAGCGCACGACTTCGATCAGCACGTCGACCGACTCGGCAGTCGGGTTGGCGTTGATGTGCAGAATGCTCTCCGGGGCACCCGTCGATGCTTGCGCTGCGGCAACCTGGCGCAGGTGGTGGGTGTTGGTACGGCTGCCCGTGGTGACCTTGGACGAGGTCGACAGGCCGATGAAGCGTGGAATCAGCACGCGGTTGATGGTCGAGTAGGCATCGATGTTGTCTTTTGTCGGGTGCTCGCCAGGTGTCGGGGCGGGGAGGGAGACAACCACGGCCTTGAGGGCCATGGCAGGGACTGTGTTGTCGACCGAGTTCTTAAGCCGCAGAGCCGTCAGCTTCTCCATGAGTGTCGCGACGATGGCAAGTGGCAGCCGGTGGACGAGAGGGCCGAGGCTAAAGGTGCATGATTAGACTTGGTTGCATTCAAAAGCAAAGCTCAGATGTGACTGCGTGCGTACGTACCATTTGATGGCCAGGTTCTGCACCTCGCCGTTCTGGTCGTCCAGCGCGCGCACAAGGTGGTCGACGGTCTTGGACGCCACATTGTAGTCGTTCTGCAGGATCTCGGGCCGGCCTTTCGTGAGGACAAGCAGCAGATCGTTGAGCGACATGAATCGGAAATCCGGATCCGAGTCGTTTAGCTTTTGCAGCAGCCCGCTGATGGTCGAGGCCGTCGCGACGAGCGGGTTGATTGTCGCCATGATTGAGGAGGGCGGCGATGTCGGATTGGTATAGAGTAGGGAGGGGGTCGAGAACAGGATGCAGCTATTGTTTGGCAGCGGTAATGTGTCGAATGCCAAAATAAACCATCTGTTGAGTCGAGATGCCTCTTGTTAGGTCTCAAAATCGAGATGCCAAGTGCTATCGGCGAATACGGGAGCAAGCGTACCAGCTGTGCCGCCGAATGGCGCGGGGAAGACGGTAAGGCTGATGGGTGTCTCGCTCGATAGATGCTGGCAGCGAGAGACTGAGAGTGTTGAAGCAATGCAATGGTGATAGATGATGCTTCAGCTTTGAAAAGGTAAATCAGAAAGGGGGAAAAGGAGGAGAAGGTGTTGGCCAGGTTGAGATCCGCCGTCCAGCAGGAAGGTACGACTGGTTGGCTGGTCGGTGTTGGCGGAAGACGGGAGGAGCTGGAGTTTGCGGTGATGGAAGGTGCCTTTCTGCCTGCCTTTTGGCACAAGGCTCCTGTCGGAAGGAGCCACAGAATATACAGGGTGGCCTGAGGAATCAACCTGGGAAACCAACCAAATGGAGTTAGCCTGAGTTTGTATGGAAAATAGGGAGGTTTTCAGGGTTAACGAGCATGCCTATATTTTATAGATTTTCCTTATATAATAATTATTAATATATTATATATTTTAATAATTATAAGCCCGGTACGCGCGACGTATAATAAAGTAATTAAAAAAAATTAATTTACGACCGTTAAAATTAATAAAAGCCGAATTTAATATTATAACGATTATTAAAATTACGGAAATCCCGGTTTTAACCGAAAAGCTTAACTTTTACGATTAATAACGAGCCGTTAAAACGAAGGTTAATTATTTTTAATTTATAAAATATATTAACTTAAAGTATTTAATTTATAACGTTTAAATTAATTTCGAGGCGAAGAATATATATTACGGTATAACCCCGCTTAAAGTATTTTATTTAAAGTAACTGTTTAAGCCCTTTTTAACGTTATTAAAAGTTAATATATAAATTATATAAACGGTATACGAAAAAGATTAAACGAGAGTACGTATTATTTATAACGATTAATTTAAAGGGTTACGTTTTTAAGAGAGGTAAATTAATCGGTATATTATAAAAGAGCGCGAGTTTAATACGGCGACGGAGAAAATATAAGAGTTCCTCGATAATTACGTTAATAATACCTTTAAACGTATATTTTATAAAAAAAATAAATTAAAAAAAAAAGTATTAAAGTTATTCGACGTTATTAAACCTTTTTTTAACAAAATAAAGCCTTTATTTATTACGAAGTATAAAATTATTTTTTAAAAGGTTTTTAAATATATAAAATTCGTAAATAAAGGGTTAAATAATTAATTTATTTTATAATATAAATATATAATTAAATAAATCGATTAAAACGGGCTTAAAATATAAAGTCCGGATTAATTATTATATTTAAAAAGTATTTTCCCGTAAAAATAAATAAAGTTAATTAATTAATTTAAAGCTTTAAAAACGGAGGTATCGCGAGATTTAAACGATATACCTCGTTATATCGAAAAAGCCCTCGGTATTATTAAAAACTTTCGAATAAAGGAAACTTTATTTATTAAACCTTTTAACCTCTTAATTTAAAAAAAAAAAGTTCGAATTAATACTCGTTAACTTCGGTACGGAAGGCGAAAACGACGAAGTCGAAGAGGAGGAGGATTAAAAATTATCTCCGTTATTACCGGTATAATAAAATTAAGTTTAAGGGTATAATAAAGGCCGATAAAAAAGTTTTTTTTAACGAGGACGTAAAAAATATCGTAATTATAATATTACGTAATAAGTTAAACGCGACGTATTATATAAATTATACGAGGGGATTAATTATAACTTAAAGGATTATCTTTATAATAATTCGGCGAAAAAACTTAATTATTTTATATATTATTCGCCCGAGGCGAAAGTTAAAATTATTATTACGCGGGAGCGTTATTAAAAGGTGGCCGTTATTAAAGTTAAACTTAATACTTTTATTATTAAAGTGGGAGGTAAGTTAATATAAAAAGTATATTTATAATTTATAATTATTATAAAAAACTTAAAAGGTTTTTAAAAAATATTAAAAGTTAATATATTATATATATCCGAAATATTTATTATTTTAACGTTAAATAAACCGCCTTTTAAGGTATTACTTAATTCGAGTATTTTCGTATATATTATTAATAACTTTAACCGCCTTAAAACTTTCGAGTAATATATAATACCGGAGTACGTACGTATTAATAACGGAGTAATAAAAGTATATAATTATAATACTTAATTAATTAAAACGAAAACGAACGGGGTACGTTTAACGTTAAAATTAATAAACGTAATTATTTATTTAAAATTTATAATCGAGGTAATCTCCCTCGGTCGTTTAAAAGAGTAAAAGGTATTTTAAAGGAATAAAACCGGGGAGTTATATAAAGTCGACGATACCGGCGAGAGCCGCCCTCGTATAAAAATTTTAATAATATAAACGGTAAAATACGGGTAATATTATATTATTAAGGAAGTAAAAAAGTTAATATTTATATCGTTTTCGCGAAAGAGGCGTTTATTACGAGGAAGGTAGTTACTAACTACCTTCCCGTACGACACGTAACGGTTATACCATTAACTATTACGTAACGCGGCCTTCCTAGGCCGTATTAAGGGGTATAAGTAACTTTTCTCTTATATATAATAATCCTTTAACTTAATTATTAATTATATATTATTTTACTTTATTTTTTAATCGCTTATATCGTACCCTTATATTATTACGAAGTCTTATAAAACCGTTATACCCTCGCTTTTACCTTATATCGCCGTTATTTAATATTTCGATATTAACCGTAACCGCGCCTCGTACGTAATATTTAGTAATAACTCTTTTATTATCTTTAAGTAACCCCGACCCCCGAGTTTATTTAAAAGCCTCGTAAAAAGCGATTATATAAGGATTAAAATTTTTTTTAACTCCCCGGCACCGAGCTTAAAAGTATTAACTTCGATAAGCCGTTTAAAATTAATTAAGCGTCTTCGTATTTAACGGAGTAAGTTATCGTACCGTTAAATAACGTACGAAGAAATTATTTAATACCGATTAAACGCCTCCGTATTTAACGGAGTAAGTTACCGTACCGCCGAATAATATACGAAAAAGCCGCCCGTAACCGCGTAAACGCTTTTAATAATATAAAGTAAAATACCGTATTATAACGTACGAAGAAAGCCGTTATATTTTACGAGCGTATTATTAAATAATAAACGAGAACGCGCGAAACGAGAGTTTATAACCCTCGCGTACTTATCGTTATAACTCGATAAACGCTCCCTCGTATTACGGATTTAATATATTACCGCGTAAACTTAAGAAAGACGGTATTAACGTAAAGTATACCGAGTTTATTAATATATTTCGTAAATTTAAAACGTTAACCGTTAATAAAGGCGCGGTTAAAGCCTCGTAAACTTAAGCCTCGTTATTAACGGCCTTTTTCGAAAGTTTTTAACCGGACGTCGTTTTTAATACTTTTTTACTCGTTATTTTCGACGACGACGAAGAAACGTTTTATTCGACGGACGAGTAATCCTTTTATTAAGTATTTAACGACGTTTAAAAAGGATTATTAAGAGTCCCCTCCTTTAACGACGGACGAGGAAGCGTTTTATTCAACGGAACGAGTAAATCTTTTTATTAAGTATTTAACCGACGTTTAAAAAGGACTTTTAAAAATCCTTTCCTTTAACGAAAATAACTTAATTTAATAATTCGACCGCGAAGATAATATAACCGTATCGAGTTTACTCTTTATTATAAAAAAGACCCGGCTTTTTACTTTTAATAACGAAAATAACGAGCCCTCGGAAACCTTTAATTTACTTATCCTTCGTATAAATAAAAGAAAAGGACCCGTATCTCTTAATAAGAGTTACCGTCGGGAGGCCTCGGAAAGTTTTTAAACTCCGGATCCGTAAACTTTTAAAGTTAACGCGTTTACCTCGTACGCTCTCCTTATTCCGTTAACCGAAGCTCGTTAAATAATAATTAACTTTTTTAACTTAATTTAAAATATCTCCACTCTTCGTAATATTATATCGGGCTCCGGTTAAAAAGGAAGAGTTTAAGACTCCGTCGAACGAAAGGGTACTTTAATTAACGTTACGGTATCGGCCTCCGAGCTTACTTTTAATATTAAACTTTTTTTAATAACGTAATATTATAAAACGATATTAAAGTTTAATACCGTTTAACCGTAATTACGATTATCTTTAAAAGGATCCTTTAATTAAACGAAATATTTTTATTAATTAAACTTTAACGTAAATAAATAACTTTATTTAAGGAGGTAATTAATAAAAGTTTATTAATTAACTTTCCTTTAAACTAGTTTAATTATTTTATTATATTAATAAATAATACTTTTATTACTCGTAAATAATTTATTAATACCCCCCGTTTAACGAATAATATAACTCTCGTTTCCTTTCCCGCGGTTTATTAAACCCGTTATACTAAGCCGACCGTAAGTTAATAAACGAAGTTATAAATATATAAAGCTTTAATTAACATTATTCTAACTTTATAAAACTTAATTAATTTAACTTTTAATTAATAAATTAACGCGCGCACTTATAATACCGCTAGTAATTCGAGCTTATATAATACCCGCGACCGTTAATTCGCTTTAACGGACGTTATTAATTTAACGAATAATACCGGATCCTTATTAATAATATTAAGGCCCTTTAAAGTTTACTCGTCCCGTATAATTACCCTTAATTAACGGTAATTTAACGACGACCCTTTACGTCCCTTTTTATTAATTACGGTACCGTATAACCGGGAGACGGGATTAAAATCGACGATAAATAAAATATTACTTAATTATTTACTTTTTACCCGTCGTAACTTAACTTTACGGTATTTTTAAACTATAATAACTCCTTATACTTCGTCGAAGAATTCCTTAATAATATCGAGGTATAAAAAACCCGAGACCCGTTAAGTATTATCGTTAACCGGCTCGTTATAAAATTATAAACCCGTTTAAAAGGCGAAGCTCGCGATTAATATTACGGTTAACTTTACCTTAATTTTAAACGTCGTTTTAAAACGGACTTATAACTTTAAAAAACCCTTTTAAAAAATCGCTTTTAAGTTATTAAAACCGACGTATAACGTTAATTAAATACTATAAAATCGACCTTAGTAAATATAATAACGCCGATATCCTCCGTCGTAACTTTATATTAATAATTTATTATTCGCGGACTATCGTCGGATAAGACGATATTATAATTAAGTATTACTTATTTAATTAACTTAACCTTAATTTTACTTTTACGGTTTACTTATCGAAACGTACTAAAAATTTTTATAAATACTAGGAGAAAGTTTATTAACTCGCCGAATTAATTATTAATATTATAAAATTTAATAACCGGTTAATATTATTAACTTTATTACCCGTTACGTCGACTACGAAGGCCGATTAATTAATAAACTCTTTTAACTTTCCGCTTACTACGTTAATAACCCGGCGGATAATATATCGTTATAATAAAGTCCCTCGCGTACTAATTATAAAAACTATAACACCGATATTAATAACGATTAACGGTACGATCGAGGCCGAAATTAATCTCGTAAAAATATTAAACGTTATAAATCTTACTCCCGAAACCGCGAAAGAGAGTTTAAGCGCCGTCCTCTTAACCGTTTTAACCGCGGCTCCTTATACGACCGGTTATATAATAATTATTAAAACCGTTCGTAAAGCTTTAATTATAACCGCGTTTTTAACCACGGATACGAATAAGGCCTTAAAAACCGCGATAAAATAAAGGATACCGTACTCGATTTAATAAGGGTAATTTTATTAAATATTACTTTTAAAAAAACGATTTAAAAAGTAAACTTTATTTTCGTCGTTTTTACGATTAAAACTTAACTTTCACGGACCGCGTATAACGGTTACGTTAAAAAAGTTATAACTTCGTCTTTATTATAATAATTAACCTTAAAAATAATCCCGCCGTATTTATATATTAAACGACGGATTAATTTATTATTATTAACTTTAATATAAACGAATAAGTATTATTTACGACCGTTACCCTAAACTCTTCGGCGGTATTATATTTTAATACGTTATACGAATTTTAACGTTAACCCCCGTTTTAAACGTAATCGTATACCGCGCTCGTTAAGTTTATAATTAAACACTCTTTATAAATAACCCTTACCGACGGAATAATTACGGTATTAAATAACGATACTTTCGTTTACCTTACGTATACTAACACGGTTAAAATATCCGCGTTTCTCTTAATATATATAATAATAAAGATATATAACGCGTTAACGCGTTTTACGAAAACGGTGTCGTTTAATAAGAAGTTTAACCGGTACGTTAATATCCCCGGTATTAAAACTTAAGCTTATTTAATAAACTTACGAAGCGCCGAAGTAATCGAAGCGTTATTATTACCCGGATAACCCGACGTTAAACTTAATATTTCGACACCCTTTATAATCCTTATATACTTTTTAATAATAAGTTTAATCTTCGAGGTATACGTTAATACGGGCGCCTCGTATTATTTAATTAAACGCGCTTAAGTCGAATAATACGGCGTTAATTACCGATTTAAACCGTTTTTAAATTCCGTTAAAATTATTAAAAGCGAAGTTTAAATCCTTAAAGCCGTTTATTTCGACCTTTACCTCGTCGGATTAAACGGATTAATCTTAAAGCTCGGTTATTTTAATATTAAAGTTAACGTCGTATAATCCCTCGGCCCCGATTTATTAATCGGAAATAACGTTTTAAAAAACTTTAATATTATTATTAATATAATTATAATAACGCTTCGCCTACGAAGAATACGTAATTTACTCGTATATAATAAAATCGAGCCCCGTATTATAAACCTTTTAAACCGTCGGCTAAGGATTATTAATTATAAGGTCCGTATAACCGTTACGGTATATCTCTTATTACGGTCGGCTTATATAATATTTATTCGTTACTTTAATTTCTTTATTAACGCTTTAAATAACCCGTTATTATTATTTAACGATTATTAATTCACCGTATCGTAAACCTATACGCTAAACCTTACTCTCTCCTCCTTTATTAATAAAAAGTTCTTAATATATAACGTATTTAATTAAACGGTTACGATAAGTAACGGTACCGTTATTAACCGTATTATATCGTTAAAGTAAAATACGACTATTAGTTATTATTTTATTTATTTTAATACCGCCTATTAAGTTCGTAAATAAGGTTTTATTAACTTAAACGACGATATAAAATTTACCCTCGAGGCTTTCTACTAATCCCTTAATAACCCTTCGTAAATTAAAGCCTTCCTCGCGTTATATAACGCCGTTATAACCGGCGATACCACCCTTAACGATATCGTTAAGTCGGGCGATATAACACCGTATATAAAAGTAAACACTAGTATACCGTAATATAACTTAAAAATACTTAAGGGTATACTAACTATTACTACTATTAATAATACTTCGATTTATACGAAAAATAACGAGCTTACGTTAAAAATTAACGCCCTAATTAATAAATACCGTAAAATATTTTAAGACCGCGGTATCGTCTTTATAACCGATAAATATAAAATACGTATCGACCTTATCGAAGGATAATAAAACTAAAAATAAAATATTAAGCCCTACCCGTTAAACTTAAAAAATAATAAACTCGTTAACGAACGTTACGGGAAGCTCTACGAATAAAATAAAATAAAATATCTCCGTTAAAAAACCCCTATTACGTACCCCGTCTTCGTAATTTAACGTACGGTTAATAATAAAAGAAAAAGTCGCGTTATCGTAAACCTTCGCCCGTTAAATAAACTCACCGTCCCCGATATTTATCCCTTTCTTAATTAAAATAATATTATATAAATTATTATTAATAAAAGTCTTTACTCGATATACGATATAACCGTATTCTTTTATTAATTACCCGTATACCCGAGTTACCGGTAACGACTAATTATTATTAATAAAAAAGGTTTCGAATACTCGAACGTAATCCTTATAAACTTTCGTAATACACTTACCTTTACTTAACGTTATATAAATAATTTTTTAAAACCGTACCGCGGTTTCGTACGCGTATATATCGACGATATTATTATCTTTAATAATATATAAACGAATATATTTAATATCTCGAAATTATATTCCGGCTTTTTATTCGAAACCGACTTTATATATTAACGTTAAAAACTTTTTTCGGTTTTACGTCGGTCCGTTTCTTAAAATTTATAATTAACGGTGAAAATATTACTCGTACGGAAGACCGTATTATAATATTTAAGAAAATCTCCTTCCCCTCGAACTTAATAAAATTATCTTATTATCTCGGTATAATAAACTTCCTTCGCTTTAATATTATATAATTCGATATTAAGGCCGAGCCTTTATAAACCCTTAAAACCGCCTTATTATATAAAAGTATAAAGGAAAAAGGACTCGTAAATAACTTAACGTAAAATAAACGTAAAGTGATTATTAAATCCTTACGTATCGAACTTACGCCGTAACTTTTAAAGTCCTTTAATACTTTATAAAAAGGCCTTTACTAATAAATAAAGCTTTATTATTACGACACTAACGTATCCCTATTCCTTAAATTAAATATATATAAAAAAGGTATCAATACCGTAATTTTTTAATTATTAATCCTATAAAACGGTATTATTATCTTAAGTAAAAATATTAAATAAAATTAAATTCGACCTTTAACTTTCTTATCTCGCTTTTATTTATCCTACGAAAAGGTTTACGGTATAATAAAGTTAAAAATCGTAAATATTACTTAAATATTCGTTAAAATACGTAAAATAATATAATTAAACTAAAACCTTATTATCGTCTTAACGGATTATACCCTAACTAAAAATATTATTATATATACGTCGTTAAAAACGATAAACTTAAATAAAGTAAACCTTAAACTCGTATCGATAACGAATTATATATTATAATTTAACTTACTAATCCTTTATATCTTTAACCGACTTAATATCGTCCCGGATACTTTATTACGGCTTCCAACGTAAATTAAAAACGATATACCGGTTAATAATAATATCCTCGAAAAAGTTACTTATATTAAAAATCCCATCGTATATTATATTAAGGGCTTTTAAGTTTATACGCTTAAAAAAAAAATAAACGTACCGCCGCTTACCTTACTCCTTTTAATAAAAGCCGAATATTAATACCGGTATTTTATTTCTTCGTAAATAAATAATAAAACGGTAATATAATTATTAAATGAATTTCGTTATTACTTAATTTTAATATATAAAATTAATCGTATTTTCCGTCCTTTACGAAAGGTATTACGATACGTTACCCGGGTTAAAAAGGCGAAAGCCGTTAAGGCCGTTAAAAAGTAATTTTAATAAAAAACGTTATTAATAAAAGATATTATTAATTAAGAATTAAACTAAGATAATTATATTAATCCCGGTTAAAAAAAACGGTCGGAACGTTATTAAACGTTATAACGACTTATCGATCGGTTACTTTATTACGTTTCGGAATATAATAATTTAACCCTATATATACCCGCGTTTATAAAAAAGGAAATCCTTAAAATAACTTACGATAATATATATTATTTCGGCGAAAAACGTATAACGGTATTACTCGATAATATCTTTTATACGGCGTAAACGTAAAAAAATACGTACGTATATTAATTATTACCCGTGTTACGTACGAGGCGCGGCCACGGCTAGTATCGAAATACTAGGCAGCGGCGACGTAAGGTAAAGGCGAGGGTATAACGGTTTTATAAGACTTCGTGATAGTATAAGGGTGCGATGTGAGCGACTAAGAGATAAAGTAAAATAATATATAATTAATAATTAAGTTAACGGACTATTGCGTATGGGAGAAAAGCCACTTATACCCCTTAGTGCGGCCTGGGAAGGCCGCGCCACGTAACAGCTAGTGGTATAACCGTTACGTGTCGTACGGGAAGGTAATTAATAATTACTTTCCTCGTAACATCTCCCACGGGGGCGGAAAAAATATTCTCCCGTCCCGCTTCGAAATCCCACCGTAAGGGATATGTAGGAAAAAACTCCTTACTACGGAAAATATAAACTAAATAACTACCTCTTATAACGGTTATTAAGCGAAAAGAAAATATAAAAGAGACTTAATAATAAAAAATAAAAATAATAAATAAATAACGCGTCGAAAAAATAATAAAAATAATTTAAATAAACCTTCGTAAGGTTTTAACACGCCATCGTTAATTAAAAATTATCCTAATTTATAAGGTCGTTAACGGACGGTGTCTCGCGGCCTATAGAGGCACTAGTGTTACTTATCGGTGCTACGAGGGCACGTCTAGCGCTACGCGACGGTACTCTTAATATCGCCGGCGTAGTAGGTACCGTAAAAAGGCGACTACGCGAGTTAAAGCGCCGGAGCGTTAATTTTAAAACCGTTACGCTCTTAGCTAGTTAATTAGTATTAACGACGCGTATCGTCGTAACCGCTTAACGGTTTAGTAAAGTTACCGTTAAGAAGGTAACCCGGCTCGACGGGGTTAAGGTGCTCGAGGTAAAAAAGATACCGCGGCCTTAAAAGGCGACCGACGGTAGTCCTAACGTATTTACCCGTTTTATTAACTTAATTACCGTTTATTATATATCGATTAATTAACGGCGTATATAAACGAGGTTACGGGTGGCCGAAGCTATTATAACGACTCGTTCGCCGATTTCTTAAAGTACGGCCGATTAGTTATTAAGGATATTAATAACGTCTTTTAAATCCTCCTTAACGGGTATAATACTTTACGTAACGGCCGATTTAATACGTGTTTAAAACTTATCCGGTAAATCTTTTATAACGGTTATTAATACGATAATTACGTTTTACGTAACGGTAACGATAACTTTTAGTTACCCGGAGGCGCTTATCGAGGGGTTACCGTAATAGTCCGGAAGGTTAAAGAGCGACTAGGCTTCGCTCCCGTAAAGGTTTTAAATTATAAAAGCCGGGTATTAAAAAACCTCGTCGAGGATACGCGTAATTAATATTATCGCGTATATAAGCGGCTCTACGGCTTTAGTTAAGGCCCGGAGCTTTATATTTTTACCGACCGAGCGGTAATAAGTACGGTAACGACGGGTAAATAAGGATTAGGAGAGAGCCTTCTTATCTTCGAGTACCTCCTTTACTTTAACCGCGGTAAATTATAAAATATTCGTAAAAAGAGCCTTTATACGAGTAAATAACTCGCCCTTAAATATTATCCCCTAGTTTAACTTTATTTATTATACCTATTTACCTTTTTTAAGAATAGAGGGCCCGCCTC
This sequence comes from Sporothrix protearum, assembly GCA_016097115.2. NCBI lineage: Eukaryota > Fungi > Ascomycota > Sordariomycetes > Ophiostomatales > Ophiostomataceae > Sporothrix > Sporothrix protearum. The sequence goes on from JADMNH010000008.1 coordinate 277,000, forward strand.
CGGGGACGAATTACCCGCTCTCGCCGCGGGGGGTTTTACGTACCTTAATACCTAAGTTTTACTTTAGGAGCTTATCGAATATTATATCGAGGCGGTTAGTATTTATTTATAAATTTATAAACGATTATAATTATATTTCGTCGCGTCGTATACTTTAGTATTAGTGCGCTCTTTTAAGGGTAAACTAGCGGGTTTCTTAGCCTTAACCGTTTTAATTACCGGTGAGGCGGCGGGCTTAAACGATACCTTTACCTTTTGGGCATTTATAATAGTATCCTCGTTATCGTTATTATCCTTTACCTCGTATTACGAGGCCTGGTCGTTTTCGGGTTTAACCTCTTGGGCTGCCTCTTCGTCGCTCTCTGAGGCGTCGGTTACGTCTTTTATAATAGAGTCTTCGCCCTCGGGTATAATAATAGTAAGGATTTTATAGTTGGCTTCCTTAAGTAGTAGGCTAGTTACGCTTACTCGGGAGGAGTGAAGGGAATTTTTAGTGTTAGGTATAATGGGGTTTTAAGTGTATAGGGAGGCCGTTAGTTAGCGACGGTGTATAGTGTATGTGTGGATATGAGGTGTTTTTAGGGACTTTGGTGTTGTTTATGTATAAAATGGTGAGAGATGAAAATTTGATTGTTATTTTATGCGGTGTTATATACGGCTTTATGTATGGCCGAAAAGTGTATTTATTATTTATATTAAATAGGAAGGAGCGACCGTACGTTCGTTTACGTATACGGAAAGAGGTATTACTTAAATAACGTCGTTAAGTAGGGCGGCGTTTAGAGGTTTCGTTATTATATTTATAATAAACGGGATTATATTATTATTCGGGGAGTATATATAATAAGTAGGATAACGCGTTATAAGGTTATAGTATAAGTAAGGTAAACGGAAAAAGTAAAGGGGGCGTAGAAATTATAAATAAAAAAAAGTAAATAAAAGAGGTAATATAGTTTATTAATTAGTTATTATTACGTAATCCGCTCGACTAGTATTTAGTGGCCGTCGGGGGGATTTACGTATAAGCTGCCTCGGAGCCTCGATATCGGGTATAATAACCGTTTTTAACGGCCGCCCGCGACGGCGTGGTATACCTCTTATTACCTCCGTTATTTTAGTGTAATTACCGTTTACGAGGGCTTTGCGAGGGCGCCTTTTACGGCGTAATTACGGTGGTTATGGAACGAACGTTTTATCCTCCGACGCGGGCGTTTCCTTAACTAGAGTACTCCCCACGGGATATTTAACACCTTATAGGTGGATTATAATATCGGGGTAATTAGCGTCGTATTTATTAATAAGTTCCTCGGATCCGTCGAGTAGTATAGTTTTATTAACCCATTAATTATCGTAGTACCCGTAACTTATCCACTTAACTAGGTAGTCTATCGTAGGGTGTACCCGTGTACGACGTAAACGATATATAAGGAGACGTTCGACTTTAAAGCGGTCGTTTTCCACGTCTTCGTCGCTTATTTTAACGCTCTCCTAAATTATAAGGCCTAGCGGCTTTTACGTACGGTTATATAAGTTTTTTCCTTCCGGAGCTTTATATAAATACTCGACGTTAAGGACCGGGTAGATATATTATATTTACGGGAGCTAAAGGCGGTATATTTATTTACCGACCCTCTCGATAATTTTAAAAGGCCCAGCTCTTTATTAAGAAAGCTTCTTTTTAAGTTTATTAGGTAAGTAGTATCTTTTATAAAGACGGATAAAGATTATATTACCGACGTTAAATTTTATTAAACGATATATTTTATTATACTAAAACTTAGTTTATTAATTTACTATATCGATTAGGCCTATTACGTCCTTTTAGCGGATTTCTCGTTATAATTACTAGACCTCCGCGACCCTTTTATCGTTTTTTATTAAAGTTAGTAAGTTTATAAGGCCGAAGGGACGGAATCTTAAAATAAGCTCGTTCGGTAAGTAACTAAAGGGAGAGGAAGCCGTATTATTAAGTTAAAATTATAATACGGGGATAACGGAAGTTTAAAGCGTATCGGGATACTCGGTATAATAAAAACGAATAACGATCTCCACCGTTTAGTTTTTTCGTTTAAATAAACCGTTTATTTGGGCGTAGTATACCGTAGATATTAATAGGGATACTCTAAACCGTCGAAAGAGCTTGGTTTATAAGTCGGAGACGAATTTTTTATCGCGATTATTAATAATTCGTTTCGGGATACCTTAATTTACTCCTAGAAATTTACGAAGTAATTATATTACCTATTCGTTAACACCGTAATACTAGCTTCCGGGTACGAGGATTATTTTCTTAAAGAATTTATAAGTAATTATATAAAGGGTGTTTAATATATTAAAGCCTTTTAAATGTTATAAGGTATAAATAACGGGTACTTTTAGTAAAGTAAGTATAAAATTTATAATTACGGTATAATAAGGAAGGTCGTGGGAGGTAATAAGTTAGAGTTACCCGGCGGGGCGTAATCTTAAAGTTTAATTCGTTTAATATACCGGGTAATAATTAATATACGTACGTATCTTTTTACGTTTACGCCGTATAAAGATATTATCGAGTAATACCGTTATACGTCCTTCGCCGAAATAGTACGTATTATCGTAGGTTATTTTAAAGATTTCCTTTTTTATAAACGCGGGTATATATAAGGTTAAATTATTATACTCCGAAACGTAGTAAAGTAACCGATCGATAAGTCGTTATAACGTTTAGTAACGTTCCGACCGTTTCTTTTAACCGGGACTAGTATAATTATCCTAGTTTAATTCTTAGTTAGTGGTATCTTTTACCGGTGGCGCTCCTTATTAAGACTATTTTTTAACGGCCTCCGCGGCTTTCGCTTTTTTAACCCGGGTAACGTATTATAATACCCTCTATAAGGGACGGAAGATACGATCGGTTTTATATACTAGAATTAGGCGATAACGAAATTCGTTTAATAGTTATATTACCGTTTCGTTATTTATTTACGAGGAGATAAAATACCGGTATTAGTGTTCGGCCTTTGTTAAGAGGAGTAAAGTAGGCGGCGGTACGTTTATTTCCTCTTTAGGCGTATAAATTTAGGAGCCCTTAGTATAATATACGATGGGATTTTTAATATAAGTAACTTTTTCGAGGATATTATTATTAACCGGTATATCGCTTTTAGCTTACGTCGGAAGCCGTAATAAAGTATCCGGGACGATATTAAGTCGGTTAGGGATATAGAGGATTAATAGGTTAAATTACGATATATAATTCGTTACCGATACGAGCTTAAGGTTTACCTTATTTAGGTTTATCGTCTTTAACGACGTATATATAATAATGTTTTTAGTTAGGGTATAATCCGTTAAAACGATAATAGGGTTTCGGTTAAACTATATTATTTTACGTATTTTAACGAATACTTAAGTAATACCTACGACTTTTAGTTTTATTATACCGTAAACCTTCTCGCGGGATAAATAAAAGCGAAATAAAAAGGTTAAAGGTCGAATTTAATCTTATTTAATATCTTTACTTAGGATAATAATACCGTTTTATAGGATTAATAATTAAAAAATTATAATACCGATACTTTTTTTATATATATTTAGTTTAAGGAATAAGGATACGTTAATATCGTAATAATAAAGCCTTATTTATTAATAAAGGCCTTCTTATAAAGTATTAAAGGACTCTAAAAGTTACGGCGTAAATTTAATACGTAAGGATTTAGTAATCGCCTTACGTTTATTTTACGTTAAATTATTTACGAATCCTCTCTCCTTTATACCTTTACGTAATAAGGCGGTCTTAAGGGCTTATAAAGGCTCGGCCTTAATATTAAACTATATAATATTAAAGCGAAGGAAGCTTACTATACCGAGATAGTAGGATAATTTTATTAAGTTCGAGGGGAAGGAAATCTTCTTAAATACTATAATACGGTCTTCCGTACGAGTAATACTTTCACCGTCGATTATAAATCCTAGGAAACGGACCGACGTAAAGCCGAAGAAAATCTTTAACGTTAATATATAAAGTCGGTTTCGAATAAAAAGCCGGAATATAATTTCGAGATATTAAATATATTCGTCCGTATTATTATTAAAAATAATAATATCGTCAATATATACGCGTATAAAACCGCGGTACGGTTTTAAAAGATTATTTATATAACGCTAGGCAAAGGTAAGCGTATTACGAAGGCTTATAAAGACTACGTTCGAGTATTCGAGACCTCGCTTATTAATAATAATTAGTCGTTACCGGTAACTCGGGTATACTAATAACTCGGGTATACGGGTAACTAATAAAAGAATACGGCTATATCGTATATCGAGTAAAAACTTTTACTAGTAATAGTTTATATAATATCATTTTAATTAAAAAGGGGATAAATATCGGGGACGGTAAACTTATTTAACGGGCGAAGGTCTATAATAACGCGACCTTTTCTTTTATTATCGACCGTACGTTAAATTACAAAGACGGGGTACGCGATAGGGGCTCCTTAACGGAGATATTCCATTTTACCTTATTTATAAAGCTTCCCGTAGCGTTCGTTAACGAGCCTACTATCTTCTAAGCTTAAAGGGTAGGGCTTAATATTTTACTTTTAATTCTACTATCCCTCGATAAGGTTAATACGTATTTTATACTTATCGGTTATAAGGACGATACCGCGGTCTTAGAATATTTTACGGTATTTATTAACTAAAGCTTTAATTTTTAACGTAAACTCGTTATCTTTCGTATAAATCGAGGCGCTATCAATAGTAATAATAATCGGTATACCCTTAAGTATTTCTAAGCTATACTACGACACATTAATATCTACCTTTATATACGGTATTATATCGCCCGACTTAACGATATCGTTAAGGGTGGTATCGCCGGTTATAACGGCGTTATATAACGCGAGTATTAAAGATTAATAAAAAGCTTCGAGGGTAAATTTTATATCGTCGTCTAAGTCAATAAAACCTTACTTACGGACCTAGTAAGCGGTATTAAAATAAATAAAATAATAGTTAATAATCGTATTTTACTTTAACGATATAATACGGTTAATAACGGTACCGTTACTTATCGTAACCGTCTATTAAATACGTTATATATTAAAAACTCTTTATTAATAAAGGAGGAGAGAGTAAGGTCTAGCGTATAAACTTACGATACGGTGAATTAATAATCGTTAAATAATAATAACGGGTTACTTAAAGCGTTAATAGGGAGATTAGGGTAACGAATAAATATCGTATAGGCCGACCGTAGTGGGAGATATACCGTAGCGGTTATACGGACCTTATAATTAATAATCCTTGGCCGACGGTTTAAAAGGTCTATAGTACGGGGCTCGATTCTACTATACACGAGTAGATTACGTATTCCTCGTAGGCGAAGCGTTACTATAGTTATATTAATAATAACGCTAAGGCTTTTTAAAACGTTATTTCCGATTAATAAATCGAGGCCGAGGGATTATACGACGTTAACTTTAATATTAAAATAACCGAGCTTTAAAATTAATCCGTTTAATCCGACGAGGTAAAGGTCGAAATAAACGGCCTTAAGGATTTAAACTTCGCTCCCAGTAATCTTAACGGAATTTAAAAACGGCTCGAATCGGTAATTAACGCCGTATTATTCGACCTAAGCGCGCTTAACTAAGTAATACGAGGCGCCCGTATTAACGTACACCTCGAAGACTAGACCTATTATTAAAAAGTATATAAGGATTATAAGGGGTGTCGAGGTATTAAGTTCGACGTCGGGTTATCCGGGTAATAATAACGCTTCGATCACTTCGGCGCTTCGTAAGTTTATTAAATGGGCTTAAGTTTTAATATTAGGGATATCGGCGTACCGGCTAAACTTTTTATCGAACGACACCGTTTTCGTAGGGCGCGTTGGCGCGTTATATATCCTAGTTATTATATATACTAGGAGAAACGCGGATGTTTTAACCGTATTAGTATACGTAGAGTAGACGAAAGTACCGTTACTTAATATTATAGTTATTCTACCGGTAGGGGTCACTTATAAGGAGTGCCTAGTTATCGGCCTAGCGAGCGCGGTATACGACTACGTTTAAGGCGGGGGCTAACGTTAAAACTCGTATAACGTATCGAAATATAATACCGTCGAAGAGTTTAAGATAACGGTCGTAGGTAGTGCCTATTCGTTTATATTAAAGTTAATAGTAATGAGCTAGTCCGCCGTCTAGTATACGAATACGGCGGGATCGTCTTTAAGGCTAATTATTATAACGAAGACGAAGTTATAACCTTCTTAACGTAACCGTTATACGCGGTCCGCGAAGGTTAAGTCTTAGTCGTAAAAACGACGAAAATAAGGCTTACTTTTTAAATCGTCTTTCTAAAAGTAATACTTAATAAAATTACCTTTATTAAATCGAGTACGGTATCCTTTATCCTTATCGCGGTCTCTAGGGCCTTATTCGTATCCGCGGTTAAAGGCGCGGTTACGATTAAAGCCTCGCGAGCGGTTTTAGTAATTATTATATAACCGGTCGTGTAAGGAGCCGCGGTTAAAGTGGTTAAGAAGACGGCGCTCGAAATCTCTCTCGCGGCTTCGGGAGTAGGGTTTATAACGTTTAGTGTTTTCGCGAAATTAACTTCGACTTCGATCGTACCGTCGATCGTTAATAGTATCGGCGTTATAACTCTTATAGTCGGTACGCGAGGGACCTTATTATAACGTTATATTATTCGCCGGGTTATTAACGTAGTAGGCGGAAAGTTAGGAAAGGTTTATTAATTAATCGGCTTTCGTAATCGACGCGGCGGGTAATAGAGTCGGTGGTGTTAGCCGGTTACTAGATTTTATAATATTAATAATTAGCTCGGCGAGTTAGTAAACCTTCTCTTAATATTTACGAAGATCCTTAATACGCTTCGGTAAATGAACCGTAAAAGCGAAACTAAGGTTAAGTTAATTAAATAAATAATACTTAATTATAATATCGTCTTATCCGACGATAATCCGCGAGTAACGGATTATTAATATAAAGTTACGGCGGAGGGTATCGGCGTTATCGTATTTATTAAGGTCGATTTTATAAGTATTTAACTAGCGTTACGCGTTAATCTTAATAACTTAAAAGCGATCCTTTAAAAGGGTTTTTTAAAATTATAAATCCGTCCTAAAACGACGTTTAAAATTAAGGTAAAGTTAACCGTAATATTAATCGCGAGCTTCGCCTTTTAAGCGGGTTTATAATTTTATAACGAACCGGTCAACGATAACACTTAACGGGTCTCGGGCTTCCTATACCTTAATATTATTAAAGAATTCTTCGACGAAGTGTAAGGAGTTATCGTAACTTAAAAATACCGTAGAGTTAAGTTACGACGGGTAAAAGGTAAGTAATTATATAATATTCTATTTATCGTCGATTTTTAATCCCGTCTCCCGGTTACGAGGTACCATAACCGGTAAAAAAGGACGTAAAAAGTCGTCGTTAAATTACCGTTAACTAAGGGTAATTATACGTAACGAGTAACGAGGTTAAACGTTAAAGCGGTTAAATAACCCTAAAAGGCCCTAGTATTATTAATAAGGATCCGGCGGTTATCCGTCGAATTAATAATATCCATTAAAACGAACTAACGGTCGCTAGTATTATATAAGCTCGAATTACTAGCGGTGTTATAAACGCGCGCGTTAATTTATTAATTAAAAACTAGGTTAATTAAATCTTATAAGGCTAGGATAACGCTAGTTAAAACCTTATATACCTATAACTTCGTTTATTAACTTACGGTCGACCTAGTATAACGGGTTTAATAAACCGCGAGAAAAAAAAACGAGAATTATATTACTCGTTAAACGGGGGGGTACTAGTAAATTACCCACGAGTAATAAAAGTGCCGTTTATTAATACAGTGGGATAATTAAGCCGGTCTAGAGGAGAGTCGATTAATAAGCCTTTATCGACTACCTCCTTAAATAAAGTTATCCATTTACGTTAAAGTTCGGTTAATAAAAACACTCCGCCCGACTAAGAAATCCTCCCGAGGATAATCGTAACTACGGTTAAACGGTATTAAACCTTAATATCGTCCTATAATATTACGTTATTAAAAAAAGTTTTAATATTAAAGGTAAACTCGGAGGCCGATACCGTAACGTTAATTAAAGTACCCTCTCGTTCGACGGAGTCCTAGACTCCTCCTCTTTAACCGGAGCCCGATATAATATCGCGTAAAGTAGAGATACCCTAAATTAGGTTAAGAAAGCTAACTATTATTTAACGAGCTTCGGTTAACGGAGTAAGGAGGGCGTACGAGATAAACGCGTTAACTTTAAAAGTTTACGGATCCGGAGTTTAAAAACTTTCCGAGACCTCCCGACGATAACTTTTACTAAGAAATACGGGTCCTTTTCCTTTATTTATACGAAGGATAAGTAAATTAAAGGTCTCCGAGGGCTCGTTATTTTCGTCACTAGAGGTAAGGAGCCGGGTCTCTTTTACGGTAAAGAGTAAACTCGATACGGTTATACTATCTTCGCGGTCGAGTTATTAAACTAGGTCGTCCTCGTTAAAGGAGGGGACTCTTAACAATCCTTTTTAAACGTCGTTAAGTACCTAGTAAAAGGATTATTTATCCGTCGAGTAAAATATTTCCTCGTTATCGTTAAGGGTAACGAGTAAAGAGGCGTTAAAAGCGGCGTCCGGTTAGGAACTTTCGAGAGAGGCCGTTAATAACGAGGCTTAGGTTCGCGAGGCCTTAACCGCGCCCTTATTAACGGCTAGCGTCCTAGGTTTACGAGGTGTATTAATAAGCTCGGTATGCTCTACGTTAATACCGTCTTTCTTAAGCTTACGCGGTAATATATTAGGTCCGTAATACGAGGAAGCGTTTATCGAGTTATAACGATAAATATACGAGGGTTATAAACTCTCGTCTCGCGCGTTCTCGTTTATTATTTAATAATACACTCGTAAAGTATAAGCGGCTTCTTCGTACGTTACGATAAGTGGTACGGTGTCTTACTTTATATTATTAAAGGCGCCTACGCGGTTACGGGCGGCTTTTTCGTATATTACTCGGCGGTACGGTAACTTACTCCGTTAAATACGAAGGCGCTTAATCGGTATTAAACGGCTTCTTCGTACGCTACTTAACGGTACGGTAACTTACTCCGTTAAATACGGAGGCGCCCAATCGGTCTTAAACGGCTTATCAAAGTTAACACTTCTAGGCTCGGTGCCGGGGAGTTAAAAAAAATTTTTAGTCCTTATATAATCGCTTTTTACGAGGCTTTTAAATAAACTCGGGGGTCGGGGTTACTTAAAGATAATAAAGGAGTTACTACCAAATATTACGTACGAGGCGCGGCCACGGCTAGTATCGAAATACTAGGTAACGGCGACGTAAGGCAAAGGCGAGGGCATAACGGTTTCATAAGACTTCGTGACAGTATAAGGGTGCGATGTGAGCGACTAAGAGATAGAGTAAAATAATATATAATTAATAATCAAGTTAACGGACTATTACGTATAGGAGAAAAGCCACTTATACCCCTTGGTGCGGCCTGGGAAGGCCGCGCCACGTAATAGCTAGTGGTATAGCCGTTACGTGTCGTACGGGAAGGTAATTAGCAACTACCTTCCTCGTAATAACCCGGTATATTAAACGAATTAAATTTTAAAATTACGTCCCGCCGGGTAACTTTAACTTATTACTTTTTACGACCTTCCTTATTATACCGTAATTATAAATTTTATATTAATTTTATTAAAAATACCCGTTATTTATACTTTATAATACTTAAAAAGCTTCGATATATTAAACACCCTTTATATAATTATTTATAAATTCTTTAAAAAAATAATTCTCGTACCCGGAAATTAATATTACGGTATTAACGAATAAGTAATATAATTACTTCGTAAATTTTTAAAAATAAATTAAGGTATCTCGAAACGAATTATTAATAATCGTAATAAAAAATTCGTTTTTAACTTATAAACCGAACTTTTTCGACGGTTTAAAGTATCCTTATTAATATTTACGGTATATTACGCTTAAATAAACGGTTTATTTAAACGAAAAAACTAAACGGTAAAAATCGTTATTCGTTTTTATTATACCGAGTATCTTAATACGCCTTAAACTTCCGTTATCCCCGTATTATAATTTTAACTTAATAATACGGCTTCCTCTCCCCTCGGTTATTTACCGAACGAACTTATTTTAAGATTCCGTCCTTTCGGCCCTATAAACTTATTAACCCTAGTAAAAAACGATAAAAGGGTCGCGGAGGTTTAATAATTATAACGAGAAATCCGTTAAAAAAACGTAATAAGCTTAATTAATATAATAAATTAATAAATTAAGTTTCGGTATAATAAAATATATCGTTTAATAAAATTTAACGTTAATAATATAATTTTTATCCGTTTTTATAAAGGATATTACTTACTTAATAAACTTAAAAAAAAACTTTCTTAATAAAAAGCCGGGCCTTTTAAAATTATTAAAAGGGTCGGTAAATAAGTATACCGCCTTTAACTCCCGTAAATATAACGTATTTACCCGGTCCTTAACGTCGAATATTTATATAAAGCTCCGGAAGGAAAAGACCCGTATAACCGTACGTAAAAGCCGCCAAACCTTATAATCTAGGAAAACGTTAAAATAAACGACGAAAACGTAAAAAACGACCGCTTTAAAGTTAAACGTCTTTTAATATATCGCCTACGTCGTACGCGGACACACCTTACGGTAAACTACCTAATTAAGTAAATAAGTTACGGGTACTATAATAATTAATAAGTTAATAAAATTATACTACTCGACGGATCCGAGGAACTCGTTAACGAATACGACGCTAATTACCCCGATATTATAATCCACCTATAAAGCGTTAAACACCCCGTAAAAAGCACTCCGGCTAAGGAAGCGCCCGCGTCGGAGGATAAAGCGTTCGCTCCATAACCACCGTAACTACGCCGTAAAGGGCGCCCTCGTAAAGCCCTCGTAGACGGTAGTCACACTAAAACAACGGAGGTAATAAGAAGTATACCACGCCGCCGCGGGAGATGTTACGAGGAAGGTAGTTATTAACTACCTTCCCGTACGACACGTAACCGTTATACCATTAACTGTTACGTGGCGCGGCCTTCCTAGGCCGTACTAAGGGGTATAAGTGGCTTTTCTCCCATACGTAATAGTCCTTTAACTTAATTATTAATTATATATTATTTTACTTTATTTCTTGGTCGCTTATATCGTACCCTTATACTGTCACGAAGTCTTATAAAACCGTTATACCCTCGCCTTTGCCTTATATCGCCGCTGCCTAGTATTTCGATACTAGCCGTGGCCGCGCCTCGTGCGTAACAGCGTTATATATAAGTTTAAGAGGGATATTTTTAATATCGCCGTTTAAGTTATATAGGGTTAGATATAATTACTTACTTACTTATTTCGGTAAAAGGCGTACGTTTAAAAGGTTTAAATATTATCGAATATAACGTTTATAATTTTTTAAAAATATAAAGAGTAGTATTACGTAAACTACCGTTTAATAAGTTATCGTTAAAATTATTTCGAAGGTTAAATATTAATTAAACGGATATAATTATTATATACGATAATAGTACGAGAGCCCTCTTTATTACTTATAACGATATAAAATATATATTATATTATACCCTTATTAAAAAATTAACTCTTTTACGGTAATCGAAAAGGCTTTAAATATTATAAAGTAAATGGGGTATAAAACCGTAATAATTCGAGTTAATAATAAGTTTATTATTAATAAAAGAGCGGCGAAAAGAGTCGAAAAGAGAAGTATCGTTATCGAACCCTTTATACCGTATATATAAGTATAAAATAAGGCTTTTAAACGTTTTAAAGGGGTAATAATAACTAAAGTACGTATTATACGAATAAATATAAAACTTTTAAAAGACTTATAACTTAATATTATCGGTGTAACCGTATATATAAATAACCGTTTACCCTATCGTTCGTTATAATATATAACCCTTTCGAAGCCGTACGAGGTTAAGTGCCCGATATTACTTATTTAAGGGTATTCGGTTATAAAATATTTATTTTAACGAGAGAGGCTTAAAAACGTTAAGATAAAAAGCGAAAATTATAACCTAGGGCGTATATTAACTTCTTAATAAATTATAAATCCTTTAATATTTTTAAAATTTAAGTCCCGAAATTAAAAAAGGTAAGGTTAATAAAAGATATAATTTTCGATAAAGGCGAAATATTCGGCGAGGTTATTATATACGTTAAATTATTAATAAAAAATTAAACGTTATTATTAATATATACGTAAAAGAAAAGGAAAGAGATTACGTAAAAGTACGTAACGTAAATATTTTTAAAGTAAAACCGTTATACTTACGCGTTAATTTATTACCTCTTAACGGAAAGGAGGGTATTTAAAAGTAAAAAGTCGTAACCCTTAATTTTAATAATAAGTTATAAAGTTATTAAATATTTAAATTTTTATTAAAGACTAGTAACGAAGTAAGTATTTAAAAGGATAACCCTAGTCCCGAAAATTATACCGGCGATATAACTCTTAAGGGGGTACCCTTTATAATTAACCCTCGTAAAAGAGCCCTTATAATACTAGAGGCGATTAATAAAGTTAAGGGTATACCCGGCGGCGTTTACCGTAACCGAAATAAAAACCGAAAGGTAAAGAACGATAATATTAACGATAAATTATTTAACGAAAATAATAACGATACGGAAGAGAAACTGATAACGTTAAAATTTATAATTTTTCGGGGTACGTTAACGGGAGGAGATATTTATTTTAATAAAGTTACGGAGTCGGAAATATTATTACTCGAGTATAAAACCGTTATAAAGACGTTTTTAACGGTATTACGATAAAATTATTACGACTTAATACTTCCTTCGTATATATACGAAACCCTTTTTATATATAACGACCGATACCTTTTTAAATAAGCTTAAGAGTAATATATTACCTTTTACCGTAAATTAAAAACTTTCGAAGAATTACCGAAAAAAATATTAAAGGGTATAAAATCCTCGGGAGTATATAAATATATAATTATAAAACCGATTTTACCGGTATAATAAAGTTAACGTTAAAGTACGTATAATAATTTTAAGTAATTAAAAGGAAAAGATTAATTAATTTACGAGGGTAACGACTTTTAATAATTTTATACTTCGGATTTTCCTTTATATCGTTATTAAATTCGACTTAGAGTTACGGTAAATTAATATCGTTAACGTATTCGTTAACGCGGACCTTAATAAGTTAACTTATATATTATTATTACTAGGCTTTAAAGTTATTATACCGTAAAGAGAGAGGGTAATTTAATTATTAAAGAAGGCTTTATATAACCTCCGATAATCTCCCTTATTATAATAATAATATATTACGAAAAAGTTAACGGCTTTAAGTTATATACTTATTAAGGAGGACCTTTATATACTTATAAAGTATAATATTACCGTCTTTATTTACGTCGACGATATTATTTTATTATATTATAAAAATAAATAAAGAATAATTAACTCTTTAATAATTAATTTAAAAAAAATATTTAAGGTAAAGGACTTAAGTAATATACGACTTTTTTTAAATATAAAAGTTTTACGGTACCGTAAAATAAGGAGGCTCTAGCTCTTTTAAGTTAAATATATCGATAAAATAACGCGAAAATACCTTTCGATTAACGATTTACACTCCTCCCGCGGTAAACGAGGATTATATCCCTTATAAGTTATCCTAGTTACTTTAATAAAACTAATACCGTAATCTCGTATATATTAATATTAAAGTATTACCGGGTTACTCTTATATATAATAATTAATATTAAATTAAACGTAATATTTTATATTACTCGCCTTTATAAATATAATATAAACTTATTATTAAAGGATTATAATAATACGGTAATTATACTCCTTTACTTATATAAAACTTAATATTTTAACTTATATTTCGACGGTATAAATAATATTATAACCGACTTTTAATACGCCTTTAATACGTTTTTTAACGATAATATAAAAAACCGAGTAAATATATAAGGGTATATTATAAAGCTTTTTAATACGTTAATAATATAAAAGTTATTTAAGTAATATACCGTTATTACTTCTTTTATAAAAGTAAAACTCCTCGTTTTAATATATACCGCGAAAAAGTTATATTATATTTAACGGTTATTCGATTAACTTAACTTTATACTCGATAATAACTTCGTTATCGAAAAAAATAATAAGTAAATTATTCGCCTTATTACGAACGATACCCTCCGTTTAAAAACTCGTTTACGATATATTAATATTTATAATATATAAGTTCGTTAAAAAGTATAAAAAGGTCGGCTTAAAATTAAATAAGTATTTACGAAGGTTATAATAATTAATAAGTTTATAAAAGCCTTTACGGGAGACCTTTTCGTACGTTTTAAAGAGGTTATAAACGTAGTTATTATATTAAACGAAGTTATTAACCTTCGAGGAAAATAAAAATAAATTTTTTTAATATATAACAACGACGAAAAAATAAAAATAAACGGAATAATATAATTAAAATAAAGTATTAAAATAATAACGGCCTTATTTAAAGTAAAAAACACACCTTAAAGTACCGTAAAACGAAGCGCCCGGGCTCTTAAAAAGGTTAAAATATATTAAGTATTACGTAAAGAGGCCCCCCTAGGGGGGTGTATCGGAAGGAGCTATAAAATATATAAGGTGGCCTAAGGAATTAACCTAGGAAACCAACTAAATAGAGTTAGCCTGAGTTTGTATAGAAAATAGGGAGGTTTTTAGGGTCAACGAGCATGCCCACATTCTGCAGATTTTCCTCATACAACAATCATTAATACATCACACATTCTGACAGCTCCTTCCTAAGCTTCTGGAAACTCCTGCGGGGTCGTTTGGCTGCCGTAGTCCACTGTTGTTTGGCGGGGTTAGCTCTCGCGACAGGCGTTCTTGGAATTGTGGGTCCGTTTACCACGAGAGAGGAAAACAATACCACAAATGCTGGGCGCAGAGGTAAGATACATCTCTCTGTCAGTGACATACACGAAAGAACAAGTCACTGCACTACAAGATTTCCCACAATTAATGCGTACAGCGTGATTCAACTGGTGTGAACACGAAAGAGAATATCTATATGCGTATTATGACAAACAAGAGGCTCTAAGTCTAATTCACGAGGGTGGCCCGACAAGGAAACATACTCTGAAAACATAAAGCAAACCCCAAGACACACTCAACTCTTACACCGAGTTGTTGCCCTGCACCAAAATCTCTGACCGTTGCTCGTCACGAGTCAGCGATGCTGATTGCGGGCGAGGCCCCTGCGAGGCCACAAAAGCCATGACGGCACTGAGAAAAATTGCAGTCGAGCTCGCAGTCCGCCAGGAGTGGGCAGCCTTGCTCGTCTTCACTCTTCGTACCCTCTGGAAAAGGGCGGCCTGATACTTCCCTACTGTCCTTTGCTGGACCTGCACGCGCCTCTCCACCTTGGATCTCTCCGGCTTGCTCCTCGTCACCGTCGGTGGTCATCTTCTCAATGCCATTGTCCTGAGCCATGCTGTACTGCGTCTCCCCGTCATGTTCCTCATCGTCCTCGTCCTCCAAGGCAGGGAAGGGCTCGGGACCTTCGCTGGGGACGGAAGAGACGCGCTTCCCCTTGCTCGGCAGAATCTGGGGCGAGCTAGGCGCAAGGTAGTATATGCTGGGTGAGTTGGAGGTAACACTCCCGTAGTGGCCGCGCTGCTCAGTAGCATTGCGGGCCGGACGGCGAACTGCGATGATGGCCGACGGCGTCACCGAGTTGCTGCCAGCCGCCACGTCTTGTTCGACGTCCGCGTGGCTCCCCTCCACGTGCGGAGCTGCGGCCTCATGACCAAGGTCCGGTCCTCTGGTCGCTTGATCATCGTTGCTGCTGTGTGCCGTCTCGACGCTGGCTGTGGCCGGGTTGAGGAACGGGAAGCGGTTAGGATTCGGTCGGCGCGGTGTTGGCGACAGCAAGGGCAGTCCTGGCTGATAACGAGCTTGGCTAATGCCCGACCCGCTGGGTGTCAAATAAATCCGTTCTCCGCCCACAAGCAGTGGCGCGTGACTGCTGCCTTCGTTACTACAGCTGCTGCTCCCATCACGGGACATGGTCGATGCCTCCACCATAATGATGGGATGTGGACCGGATCCAACGACCTCGTCGTGGGCTAGTGCCACCTTGGGCTTCTTGGGCTGGCCAAACGAGCGCGGTTTTGTGAACCGCTTGCGTTGCTGTTGAAACCATTTGCGAGAATTCCTGCGGCGGCTCTTTATCGACTTCGAGGGGGGAAGATTGTGAGGAGGGTCGTCGTCTTCAATCGTGATCCTCACCTCGCGGTTAGCGTCGACCTGGGGTATGGCCAGGGGCGAGGACATGGGCTCCGAGCCAGGTGGTGCTGCCGTCGTCGACGACGATGGGCCGTTGTTGTTATCGGCAAGGAGCTGGACGACCGACGGATCAGGACCGGACGGTGTGCGGCCAGAGTCTCTAGCAGCTGCAGCAGCAGCGGCAGCCGCCTCGGCCTTCACCCGAGAGAGCCGGCTGCATTTCGAGCCCTTGCAGGGCTTGCAGCAGGTCTGTCCCATGGTCTGTTGGCAAAGTTGGATAGGACGATGGTTCGTATGGATACGTGGTGGCTGGGCTTTGCTTATCTTTGCTTATTCAAGGCAACGGCACGATGGTATCTGCTTCGGAAACGTTGGGTGCGAGGTGCTGTTCGACGTTGGACGCGGATGCGGACGATGTATTTTTTGGATGTATGCCGATGCGACACAATCAGAGGAGGCGACGGTCAGGCGTCGAGTGCAAGAATGATCAATAAGGATGATGGGCGAGTCGATGGTACGCGAAGAGGGACGAAAACAAATTGTGTGGCCCAAGAGAAAAAGGGGAGGGGGAACAAAACAGTTGGATGGCTCGACGGGAAGGACAGGGAAGGCAGCATGACTGGACTGTATCCCAGAATGGAAAGTGCGTCCCATGATGTTCTTTTTACTTTTGCCATATCTGGCAATCCCCACGATTGTACACAAATCGCGGGTCGCTCTTGTCAAGTACGTCGCCTAGCTTTGTATCCCCGAGTCGCTACTTCCGCGACGAAGGCCCAAAGGGGCTGCCTACTCGAACAGCAAAAAGTCATAATAAGGCAAATGCTCTTGAGAGACAAGAATGGATTTATGATAGTTGCACCCTTTAGCCCTCGCACGACTTGAATCTGGCTATCAAAGCGGAAGCAAAAGAAGAAATGGACTTGAAAAAAAAAGAGAAAAGTAAACGACAAAAGGTAATACATGATTTGACAGGTGGTAGTGGCACACGGTTGAAAGACGAACCGAAAGCAAATCCAGTCTGTTGCTATACTTTGATGCATTGTCTTGTTTTTTTTTTTGTCCTCCTCGCTCCAACTATTGTCTCGGTACATCCGACACCCGCCCGCCACTCAGCTTCCGCGGATTCACACCCGAGCCACAGCTTCGAGACACCATCTTTGTCTCTCTTTGAAGGTTGCTCCACGCTCTGCCTCACAGCCGGACCCAATATACTGATCTCATCCTTCCCTCGAACTACACCTCCAACATAGAAACAAAATATAAAAATATAATAAAGATGGGGATGGGGGCATAAAACGTCAATTATATCAGGGTAGAGAAGACAAAGAAAAAGAATCAAAATGATGAAAAGGTGCATCTGCATGTGCCAGACAAGAAATGGAATTGACAAAGGAAAGGCGAGGATTATTGTGTGCTGCGTGGTTGATTTGGTTTGATTTGATTTGATTTGGTTGTATTTGGTTGTATTGTTTGTTCATAGTCGGGTGGCCGTTGTGGACATTAGCACGACTGGTATAACAGCAGGGGCTCTCCCACGTTTTCGATCTCGGGTATTGTGCACTTCAGGTCAAATGCCTTGGACAGGACAATCTTGAAGATCTGTGAGTTGGTTAGCTACCTGCACGTGTATTGTATGAAGGAGCATCGCGACTGACCTTTTGAACGTTGATGCTGTGGCTCGTGCTGCTGAAAATGAGTGCAGCACGCATGGCCTTGGCAAAGCGGCGGGCCTGGCGGTGTTAGTTCGTGACTCTTTCTTTCTCTTTCTCTTAAATCGGCCCAATCTGTCTCGACGTACCTGGTTTGAGATTTCCTCCTGGTCTTCGCGCGGGAAGTTGACAAAGTGGTCGTACTTGGTGCCGACCAGGATGGGGATGGCCGTCTTGTTGAAGCCGCGGCCCTGGCGGTACCACTCTTTGATGCTGTTGAGCGTGCTTTTGCGCGTCAGGTCAAACATGAAGAGGATGGCCACGGCGTCGTTGCACACCAGCGGCAGCATGTTGACAAACTCGCGCTGGCCACCCAGATCCCAGATGCTGAAAGTGATCTCCGTGTTGCGGATGCTAATGGTCTTCTCCATGAAGTTGACACCGAGCGTCTGGATGTAGTCTTCGTCCCAGCTGCCCTCAACGTACTTGACCATGAGCGACGTCTTGCCAATCTGTGCATCGCCGACCATGCCGACCTTGATCACGACATGGTTCCGCCCGCTGTTGGCCTCGGACTGACCACCGTTACCACCGCTGCTGCGGGAGGCGTGGTCGGGGTAGCCGCCAGCGGCACCGCCACTACCACCACCACCGCCGCCCGACAAGCCCGATGGTGGTCTCGAGATGGGCTGTTGCTGCGCCTGTTGTTGGTGGTGATAATGTTGCTGTTGCTGATGTTGCGGCTGTTGTGACTGAGACTGGGATGGTGATTGTTGGTGTTGCTGGTAGGGGTATTGCTGCTGCTGCTGCTGCTGCTGCGACTGCTGTGGGTGTTGCACGTACTGCACCTGCTGCCCCAATGGCGGCGTGGCGTACCGGTCCATCTCGTCGGCACCACCTGCAGATGCGACGCCGTAGCTATGCCGTGGTGAGGTTGGGAGGCCCTGGTCAAGCGACTGGGACTGGAGGTGGTGTGCACGGCCATTGCTGCCGCTGTTGCCGTTGCTGACGGCAATGTGCGAGCTGCCCTCGATGCCGAGTGTGGAGTCATCCTGGTCCTGGCTCAGCAGGGCCGATGCGGGGGCCTGCATCGATGTCGGGGTGGGCGGTTCGGCGTCCATGGTGTCGCGGGCGTCGTGGAATTGGGCCGGAGACCCTACTGAGAGTGTCGAAGAATCCAGTTTGGCGAGAAGCCCAGCGGGCCGAGAGAATTGGTTTGGTGGGTCGTAGCAAGGAAGAGGGGTAGTGTTCGCAATGATGTCTCGTCGTCAAGCCTCTCGGCCGTTGAGACTGGCTTTCCGGTGAAAAGAATACGAAAGCACGTAGGATGCCGAGGAGCACGGGGCTATTGTCAAAAGGAGAATGGACGCCGCGGCGGAGTTCAAACGGTGTGTGTTCGTTGCCGTTGAGATTTGAGATCGAAGGGATGCTCGTGGCGGTGCAAAAGAAGGAAATGCCACGCTTTCGCTAGACGTATGTGGTAAGGCAGATAAGGCAGATGGATGCGCGAGCCAAGGGGGCCGTGTCGTCAAGAATGAGGGATGGGGAGATGAGGGATGCGGTCTGCAGTTCGAAGAAAAAAAAAGAGTGGGGGACGACGTCGAATGAAGCGTGGTCGAGGGGCGTGTTCGAGAAACGTCGTCAGGCACCGTGTCCACCGCGTCAAATAGCTTGCATGCGATGTGCTCGTCGCGTCGAGAAATTGTGTGCTGGACGTCGAGGCGTGACGGGAAGTAGATGAGGATTGCCGTCTTGAAGTGGCTTTTTGGTCGCCTCGAGTTTGATGCCACGATTGTCAGGAAAGAAGGCGAGGAGAGAACTTTTGGCAAGGCTCGCCTGAGAGTTTAAGGTAAGCAAGGGCGGGAGAAGCAAGGGAAGGAGACAGCAAGCAGGAAGAGGGAAAATAGTGGAGCACGATGGGGTGCGCGGAAGGGGGAAAATAAGGCGGTGGAGCAGGCTTTCAGCGCATCGTCTACGTCGTACACTGCCGGTATGGGAAAGAGGGAAGGAGCATGGGGAAACAGAAACAAAACAGAAAAACAGAAACAAAAACAGAAACAGAAGGAGCGAACGTAACAATTGGGAAAGAACGATCTGAGGACTGGAAGTACAGTTTTTAGAAAAATGCGTGGCGGTCACGCAAATGTCCCCTGGTTTCTGGAAGACGAGCTGAAAGAAACAACGCCAAACAGTAACGGGAAACACGCAGACGGAAAACGACAAGTACAAGTACAGTACAGCAAGGGGAAAGGAGTGGGGGAGGACATGGGATGGATGGGCTGGGCCTGGCCCTAATGCAGCTTATTAGCAGTGGCGATGCTAAGACTACTACGATGTACGAGTACCGAACACAAGGCAGGATGTTGTGCTTCTCTTTCCTCATCGCGGACCATTCGCGGCTGCTGGTTGGTCAGCAACGCCCGGACATGGGTGTTGCTTTGCTGGTCGTGTTTATTTCACGGGCCAGACAGGACCGGCCAGTGTCAAGCCAGTCAGGGAAGGGCGAAGGAGAGCCAGAGAAGCCAGTGTGAGAGAGTCGGGAGACTATCCAAGTATCGTAATACTGCAGCTCATTCCAGACGTGTTCGTGCACTTACGCATATGCGTAGAAATTCTGTGCTTCTGGGCAACGCGTGTCGGAATTGTGCTTCAGGGGGTTCAGCAGTGGGTAGGCCGCCGTGGCGCTTACGGCAGATCACGCACCCAATAGCGGAATGGAGGGGGAAGTCTTTGAGTGAGAGAGAGCCTTCGTACGAAGTACATATGTTCCTTGTTTACTTGGCTCATGGCAGAACGATGGTTGAACCGTCCTGGTGGTATTTGTTGTTGTTTGTTTCCTTCCTCGAGCCCCGCGTTTCCATGGCAGGAAAGAGCGAGCAAAACGGCCCAAGGCGGGACACGCGTATCTTACCTTTTCTTCGCGGACGGAGTAAATTAGAGGATACGAGGCGTTGCTTAACAATTTACTGAGTACTGAGTACACAACCCAGCTGAGAAGACACGAGTCCATAATAAAACAGGCCCAAAACAGGCTTTCCAAGAACCGGCTGCCAATGTTGGTGCGAGTTAGCGTTTGCGTTGCCAAAGAGCCTGCAGGAACACGCGACGGAGAGGCGGCCAGGCGAGCGGCCTCAGGCGAGTGGGGAGCGAGGATGGCAGTGCACTTAAGAGAGTGTGGGACACACGCGACGCGACGCGCCATGCATGGAATGGGCGTTGGAGGCACAAAGGAAGGAGAGGGGGAGGAAGAGGAGACGACAGTCAGAAGAAGAAGGAACGATGCGGCATCTCAAAGACGAGGGAAAGAAGGAGTTGGCGGCGTGAGCGAAAACTATATACTCAGTACATGGATGGGAATGGAGTAGGCCGATGAACGAGATATGGTGAACATGGTCAGAAACAGAGCCGCTCATGCTTCTTCCACTACTTTTCCTCTTATCTTCGTCTTCACTTGCACTCTTATTACGTCGTAGCAGACCCCGCTGCCAAACCAGGCGGACGGCAATGTTCGAGTTAGAAGTATCGCGTCGGCTGTCGGCTTCATTTACTTTCTTCTGATTGCCGCTCCAAGTGGACAACAGTTTGTGTGGTCGATGCTATTTGCAGCTTAGCGCAGGGCGGTGTAAACAATCGCTGGGAGCAAGATTTTAACAGGCCGTCAGGTCGGCAGGTCGTCCAGCTTCTGGTGGCATTGACAGCTGACAAAATAGAGAGGAGCTCTGGGTGCACCAAATGGCATAATGACTAAGCTGGACGATGTTCTGCTGCAAATGAGGAAGGTGTCTGCGGTTTTGCAGGCCAGGCCGCGGCAAAGCGCGGTGCTAGGCGCAGTTTTGTGCGCTGTCTCCTTCCGTTTAGGAAGAGAGTTTTGGAGGTGTGTTGGGGCAG
Source organism: Sporothrix protearum (assembly GCA_016097115.2). Taxonomy (NCBI): domain Eukaryota; kingdom Fungi; phylum Ascomycota; class Sordariomycetes; order Ophiostomatales; family Ophiostomataceae; genus Sporothrix; species Sporothrix protearum. The sequence continues at coordinate 298,903 of JADMNH010000008.1, forward strand.
GTGGCCCGATTTCGTCCGTCGTGCAGCCAATGGAAACGGAGCATTCGTATGTCAATGCGAGGAGTGAGAGCACCTCTGTGCTTTGCGCTTCGCAGGGAAGGAGCTAGCCCAAGTCAAGAAAGACTGCTCAGATAGGAAAAAACCACCTACCCAGCTCCACCTATTACCTCCACCACTACGGCGTATCTCTGATAGAGCGCCCCGGACTCTGAACCAGAAGGTGCGACCAGTAACACCGTTTTTTTCCAGAGCCACTCGACAACGCCGGCGGCTTCCATCGTCTGTTCGATTTGCTGCCCCTCTCTTTTTGGACTTTCTTTTCCAACCTCGTCTCGAACGTCCCTTTCTACTCTACAACCACCTCCTGTTGACGATCTTCTTTTGCTCGCTACGCTCATTCCTCGTCTTCTTTCTCCAAATCACCCACACACCACACACGCACACACACAGACACAATGGCTGCATCAATTGCCCGCTGCTGCTCGGTGGCTGCCCGGACGTCAATCCGTGCGATGGCCCGGCCAGCAATCCAGTTTCGCACGGCCGTGCCCGCCGCGCGCGCCTTTTCCGTTTCGTCGCAGTGTAGGTGCACGGAGAGAGGTTGAACTCTCGAGGGAGGGTGCGGTGCGGCCTCTTGACTAACCATGCTGCGCAGTCAACGTTCGCAAATACACCAAGGACCACGAGTGGATCGACCTGAACGCCGACCAGACGTCGGGCGTGATTGGCATCTCCGAGTTCGCCGCCGAGGCGCTGGGCGACGTCGTGTACGTTGAGCTGCCCTCGGAGGGCAAGGAGGTCGGCCAGGGCGACGCCATTGGCGCCGTGGAGTCGGTCAAGTCGGCAGCAGACATCAACGCGCCGATCACCTGCAAGGTGACGCACGTCAACAACAACCTGGAGGAGAAGCCCGGCACGATCAACCAGACGCCCGAGGACGACTCGGCGGGCGGCGGCTGGATTGCCAAGGTGCAGGTGGACGAGCAGGGTGTCAAGGAATTCGAGGAGCTGATGAGCGTCGAGGACTACAAGGCCTTCACCGCCTCGGAGGACCATTAAGCGAGTGACGACGGTCAGTGTGATGACGGCGATAGAGCTTGGCCTAACAGCATAATTTTTTTGCATCTTCTTGATTTACGGCGTTGATGCCACCGCGTTGGGAGGACAGCTGAGATCCATTTCAACAATCGTGAAGCTGGATAGCACGGATGGAGCCGAAAGGTATATACAGAACTGGAAGAAAAACGAATACGAGACTGGGTTTGCATCCAAGGAAAGGGCCCAGAAAAAAACAAAACGGGAAAACACAAACCTATATACCAACGATACAATGATAGCACGGAGCAATCTCACTTCATCCATGACCGGGGGGTTTCCATTTCATTTTGGTACGATTTTTTCTTTTCCAAAAAGCCCAACGTTGCATGTACAATTTCCATTTTGTATTGCCGTATGTCCCAAAGCTCCCCATTTTCTGTCCTTTTTTGGTACTCCGTTCTACTTGTTGGGTTTTGTCCGTCGTGACTCATGAGAGCTCTATATACTTCTCCACAAGAAAGGGGGAAAAACAAAGTTCATTCTCTGATCATGCACCAGTGCACGGCCGTGCGACCCGTGCTACCCGTGCTACCTGTGCTACCTATGCACTCGGTGCAGGCACAATCGGCGGCGGCGGCACACGGTTCTTGTTGATCTCGTCCAGAATGGCCTGCGCACCGTTCTTGACCATGGTGTGCGCCACCTGCAGACCCAGCGCATCCGCCTCGGCGTCCGTCGTCACGCGCTGCTTCAGCGACGAGTCCACCGCCTGTTTGCCGTCCAGGCTGACCACCGTCGCCTTGAGCTCCAGCTCGCTGTTGTCCTCGCCGCTCCATGTGCACTCGACACCGATCGGCACGCTGCAGCCGCCCTCGAGCTCGCGCATCACGGCGCGCTCCGCCAGGCACTCGAACTGTGTCGCCTTGTGCTGGATGGGCGCGAGCAGTTTCTGGATCTGGGCGTCGCCCTCGCGGATCTCAATGCCCAGTGCGCCCTGGCCGACGGCGTACAGGGTCCCCGACGTGCTGTCCTGCAGGTACTGCGAGATGCGGCCGTCCATGTGCATGCGCTTCAGGCCCGCGGCGGCAAGGATGATGCAGTCGTAGCGGGGCGCATCGGCGGCGCGGTTGGGATTGACCGAGTCGTCGAGCTTGCGCAGACGGGTGTCAATGTTGCCGCGCAGGTCCAGGAACGCCAGGCCCGGGTAGCGGCGCTTCAGCTGCGCCGAGCGGCGGACACTGCTGGTTCCGATGACACTGCCCGCAGGCAGCTGGCCAATGTCGGTGTACTTGCTGCCGACGGGGAAGATGGCGGCGTCGCGGGGGTCCTCGCGGTCCAGCATGGCGCCGAGAACACAGCCGGCCGGCAGGGCGGTCGGCATGTCTTTGGCGGAGTGCACCACGAGATCCAGGCTGCCAGCGACGAGGCGGGCCTCGAACTCGGACGTCCACAGACCCTTGCCCAGGTTGGGCAGCGGGGTCACCTTGTCGCGGTCGCCGGCGGTCTCGCGCGCATCAATCACAAAGTTGACGCCCGGGTTGGCCTTTTCAAGCGCGGCGACAACCGTCTCGGCCTGGCGCACAGCCAGTTTTGAGCTGCGAGTGCCGACACGGACCGTCAGCGGCGCGGAGGATGCCATTGTGGCGTGTTGTGTGTGGTGTGTGGTGTGTGGTGTGTGGTGGGTGGAGAGAGGAGGGTCGGAAGGGCAAGGATGTCGTGCGGTGTGGCCGAGTCTGGTCCGGTGTCGTAAAGGGTCGTATAACGCCAAGCTGTCTCGTCAGGCGATCGGATGATGTCTTCGGCAAGGCTGGAGGGAAGGCGGCTTTTGTAGGTCAAATACGAGTACGATCAAACAGGTTGAGGACAGGCCTGAGCCGCTTTCTTTATCTGCGCTGCGGGCGACTTTTTTGGTGGGGTAAAAATCCCAATCGCCGGCCGGCCTAGGCCAAGACCCTTGACAGAATCCCGCCTCTCTGAATCTGGGAGGCTCCGAAACGGATTCCTCATCATCTGAGGCAATATATGTATGTGTCGGCTCTTTCTCGGGTTGCCTCGTATGTTCGTATGTTCGTATGTTGTTATGGAGGTATTCAAAGGCTTCATTGATAACTTTTTGAGTATACATGGCACAGTATTCTCAAACGGCACAGGCCAGCAATTGCGCCTGCCGGAACGGCTGAACTGCGACTATCTATCTTATTATATCTCACAACTTCTCTAGAGTACAATTCAGCATCAATGTATTTTTTCCAGAAATCTTATTTACTTCCTCAGCCTGTTGTTTGAGGTTTTAACTCTCACAAAATGGCTTACATGTGAACGTGGCGCAAACCGGTTTGGCAGGTCCCTGCGAGCAGCGTTTAGTAGCATGGCTGGCACGCTAATACGCTAACATCCGCTATGGGTTGGTGGTTCCCGGCGAGTTTCTCCAGGCCGTCGGCAGGCCCGACAGTTGGGACAGTTGGGGCGGCTTTGGGGCGGCTTTGGGCGGTAGGGGATTAGGCAGCTCTACCGCTCTTATCGTTGGTATCGCGAATTTAAAATTATTTGGCGTCAAAACACGGCCATTTTACGGAGTACGACCTTCTTTCATCGGACTGTCCGCCTCTACGAGACGACGCCGCGACACCACGACACCACGACACCCCGACGTCACTATACCCACACATCGACTCACCTCCCTACACGGCGTACAGAATGCCCCCCAAACCGATGGCCCGACCGGTGCGACCGGTGCGGCACCGGGCAGGCAAGCCGACAGGCGTCGATTCGGACTCGTCGTCAGAGGACGAAGAGAGCGGCAGCGAGCAGACCAGGGCGGTGGCATCAAAGGCGAAGAAAGCGGCAGCAGCAGCAGCACCATCATCAGCGGCTGCCGCACCGAGGCGGACGGGGCCGGGACGTGTCGTGACCCACGCGACGCTCGCACAGGCCATCAGCCAAGACGAGCGCGACCGGCGCGCCGAGCTGGAACGGAAAGCCGCCGAGGAGGGCTTCGTCACCGAGTCGGAGGAGGACGACAAGTCAAGGCAGGAGGAAGACAGTGAGGGGGAGGAGGAGAGCGACGAAGAAGAGAGCAGTGACGAGGAAAGCGACAGCTCCGAAGACGACCTCCCGCCGCACAAATTCGTCCTGCCGAAATTCATGACGAAAGCGCAACGAGAAAAGGCAGCAGCAGCAGCATCATCGTCATCATCAACAAAAGCTACTGCACCAAAAGAAGAGGAATACGACGAAGAAAAGGCGGAGCGGGAACGGCTGGCCGCGGCGGACGCGCTCGTTGAGGAGCAAATGCGCAAGCGGGCCGAGGCACGCCTCGCCAGCAAGAGCAGGAAGATGTGGGAGGACTCCAACGAACAAGCTGCCGCCGCTGCGGCAGCCGCTGCAGCAGCAGCCCTAGCAGCCAAGGCGAAAGCAGGGACCGGCGCAGACTCGGACGACTCGGACACGGACGGTGAGGGAAACGAGGCGGCGGCATCCGCTGCAGCGGCAGCGGCGGCCGCCCTCCTGGACGTTGACACCGAAGACGACGTTGACCCAGAAGCCGAGTACGCTGCCTGGAAACTGCGCGAGCTCAAACGCATCAAGCGCCAGCGCGAGCGGATCGAGGAGAAGGAAAAGGAGCTCGCCGAGCTCGAGCGCCGCCGCAACCTGACTGAAGAGGAGCGCAACGCCGAGGACGCTGGCCTTCTCGCCCAGCAGCGCGAGGAGAAAGAGGGCCGTGGCAAGATGGCCTACATGCAAAAGTACTACCACCAGGGCGCCTTTTACCAGGACGCCAGCGCCGCCGAGGGCTGGACAAGCGTGATCTCATGGGCGCGCGGTACCAGGACGCGATCCGCAACCCAGACCTGCTGCCCAAGGCACTGCAGATCCGGGATGTCACAAAACTGGGCAAGAAGGGCGCGTCCAAGTACCGGGACCTCAAGTCGGAGGACACCGGCCGGTGGGGCAGCGGGCTGATTGATAATCTACGGTCCAACCAGAACAGCCGGTACGACTCATGGGTCGCGAGCGGCCAGGATGGGTGGAGGGCGGCAGAGATGACGATGGAGGAGGCGGAGGTGGACGCTATCGCAACCGAGATGACGGCGAGATCAAGGGTGCCAATGCTATCCCACTAGGAGAGCGCAAGTCGCATGGCAGCAGCAGTGGTGATGGCAGACACCGTGACCGCGACCACGATCGGGACAGCAGCCACCGTGGCCACCGTGACAGAGACGACAGAGACGACAGAGACCGTCGCCGGCCACGGCCACGGTCACGGTCACGGTCAAGGTCGCCACGGAGAGACAGAGACCGTCACAATGACTCTAGGGACGACCGAAGGAAACGGTCGCCGCCATCACGAGATCGGCGAGGCAGCCGAGACAGCCGAGACCGCGACAGAGACCGCGACCGGGATGGGCACGGTGGCTCCGACAAGAGGAGGCGGGTTGAGACATAGCAGGTCTGCATTTATCAATACCACATATAGTCAGCGACCATTGACAGTGAGGACGGTCGTGAAGTCCGAATACTACTCTCGAGCTACCCTCTCCTTTTGTTTCTCCCCTTGTTCCCTGTTTTGCCCATTTTAAGCTTGTTTCTGGGCGCTGCATTAGCCTGCTCGGCCTGCTACGGGTCGGAAGGCCCATCAAACAAGGGCTTCTGTTGCAGACAGTACGGCGTACTCCCTATCTACTTCACCTGTAGTTGCCTGTGGTTGTATTTACTATTTACTTCTTATTGTACGGAAAGCTGTGTGCATTGCTCGTCTCCTGGAGCCGAGTTGGGGACGCAGGGCCGTGTACCGCGCCAGCCTCGTCTGATGCACGCACCAAAGTACCGCAAAGTCCATTAAGGTGTTGAGAGTCTCGAGATTATTTTTGAACTCAAACTCCAATTGCCTCTCCGACGTTGCAGTCAATACCTTGGCAAGAGACTTTGAAAACAAGATCCAGGCTCGGGAGGGCAAATACGGCACATGCTTTGTTTCCCACCTCGCACCACAGCTCGCCAGCTTGCTCAAAGCTTGCTTTTTTGTTCCTGCCTTGAAACGCTAAAAGCTGCAAGACCATGTGTCCATCTGTGCCCATAACGCTGGCAGTGTGAGAAGGCCTGTATCGAGACTATGAAGGTTGACTATTTTCGCATGGGGACAATATATGTACAAACCCACAAGGAATGGAGCTTGGTCGATTCGCTTCGTGCTCTCTAACGCTCAGCCACAATGTAGTGGATTGTTTCATGAGATCCAGTCGTCACCAGGCCCGCCAGAGCTGAAAAGTCTACAAATAAAGCATCGTTTCATACTGTGAGCTGTACATGTACATGTATGCGTACGCATAGAATGCCAGTGATATTGTATTGCCGGAGGCCCTCTCCTGGCGGCCTCCGTTCTCCATCACAGCGGCTTATACGTCTGGGAGCATGGACAGGAAAGCGTCGAGGTTATTTGTGCTTTGTTTCTGTTGTTTCTGTCCGATGAGCTTCCAATCGCGAGTTGCTTCGCCTTGCTCGTCATGGAATGTCATCACAATGGGGTGACCACGACGCATGAAACGGCAAAACAACGATGGGCGCAGATTGTGCGTCGTACATTATGTCAGATTTCAGAGTTGGTGCACATCGGAATGTGCTATTCCTATTGGATCACCATGAAGCTCCAGGCCATGCAAAACCATGCATTCATCCTCGTTATTTGGTTCACTCTGGATGCTTTACAGTGCTTTGCTTGACGCCTCTCACGCGCATGTTTCAAATGGGACATACCGGGAGGGGCAGATGCAAAGTACTGAGTATTGTACATGTCGCTCTGTTGCCTTTGTTCTTTTGCATTGGCAGTGCAAGGACCCTGAAACGGATGGGACATGGAAAGCTGAAGAATAGAACAGAAATCTCGATTCAACAGAATATGGAGATGGGGATAGGGGATTAACCATTAACCTACGACGTACTCGGGCATCCTATGCTCGTGAAACAAGACGGCGTCAACACTATCAATGAGGCTAAAAAAGAAAAGACGAAATGCCGGCGCTGGTGTCTATCAGCTGAAAAAAAGCGCCCGTCAGAGAGCATGACCCACACCAGCACGAACGCCATCCATCGCCATCCATCGCCAGCGGGGCCCTGCTTTTGGATCCCTTTTGCCCCTCCTGCGGGTTGGACAAAACCGCCGACTCGCCAGTATTTGTACGCGTACTTTGTACTGAGTAGCTTTGCTTTGACCTGCCAGCACTGCCGGATCTGTACTCAGTCGACAGGATCGTTGCTATGAGACAACGCGCGTCATTCTGTGGAGAATGGAGAATGGCGACGCCGAAGGAAGAGAGCGGTGGCGCTTCGCTTCTTCTGTCCAGGATTGGAGAGAAGAAAGTCGTGATGAGAGGCCTCTGATGAAAGGCGAACGTGAGGGTCTCGTCGTAGGGGCAATTCTACATGGCGTTTGCGTTTGCTTTTGCTGCTCGTCCTTTTCATCCTTTTTCAGGGCCCAAAGGCCCCAACGTCTCATTGCCAAGCGATCTACAAATAGACCCTGCAACTGTGGTCGACCTGAGCAGTCTGGAGATCTGAAATGGCCAGGAAAGGCAACAGATGACGACGCAGCTGAGTCCGATCCTGTACTTCGTAAGATACGTTGTGCGTTGCTCTGAGAAGGACGGACCATCTCGCATCGAAGCACAGGAGCAAGAGGCCGAATCGAGGAGGGGACGCACTCGTACGAAGTTGGGTTGCACTCGACGTCACAGGGCCTGGGGCACCTTGTGGGTGGATTGGGTGAGCTTGCCCGGGTTTGGAGAGGGGCCACGGAGCGTATGCGTGCAAGCGCAGAAGAGCTGTGAGGAAGCATGCGAAAGTCGTCGCTCTGCAGCGGACAAGGTCCTTGGCAACGAACCAAAACCCCACATGGGCGTAGCCTCCGAGTAGGTGAGAAGAGGGAACACAGGCACAAAAAGGGCACATAGGCACAAACCGGTAGGAGTACGGCGCTTTGAAAACAAGCATTGCGGGCGCCTCTTGGCGGGGTGTTGGCATCGGATTTGGCAGGGGGAAGAGGGGAAGATCAAAAGAAAAAGCCAAGACAAGATAGCAATGGGAGCTTGCCGTGCCGTCTTGGTATTTTAAAGGTTCGTACGACGTACGTCGTTCACAGCAATGAATTCTAGTGAACCCCAACGTCAACTCAAACGCCCCTACATTGAACAGACGATTCAATGCTCAACATGCAGGGTCGTCTCCCGATCAATGCTTGAACAAGAGGGTCTTACAACGTGCATTTGCTTTTTACCTCAAAGCAACTAAGAACTAGAAAAGAGTACTTGCCTGCCTGTCCCTTGTCCTTGTAATTTGGGCGAAAGCAGCCAGCGATCAAGCGAAGCAAGCTTCGGCGCGGGTCAGAAAAGGGAAACGTTCTCAAAAAAGGGGGTGAGGGGCACGGCTAATAAAGAGGGGTTCTCAGGAACGCGCAAAGCAAAGACGAGTGACAGTCGATACTGAGTGCATGTACAGAAGAAGCCAGGAAATAACGAAACAAAACGGGGTGACGAGGAGAGGCGAAGAGGGCGCCAGAAAACAACGGGACTAAAAACATGTGTACTGTGACGACTATGTCACTACTGAGGCAATACTTGAACTCGTATTTGATGGGCACCGCCACCTCCGTCTGTTTCCCATTGCGCCTTCCGTTGGTGAGGAGACTGCAAACTGAAGCGCGCAAAACAAGTGAGGCAAGAGGGAGCCAAAAATAAGAATCCGCGCGGACTGGCCAGGAAGGCACGAAGCACGTTGCTCGCATAAGGGGACAAACAGGGATGGGCCTGGAAACGATGCCCTCCGTCTACGAATAGCCCACTCCTGGTCTCCATCCTGTTCCATTTTGTGCCCGTCCTCGTCCATCCAGTCCTACTCAGTAAAGTCCAACGAGGTACTTCCGCCCTCCTTTTCGTCTTTCGTTCACACCACTTGCGTGTGGGGCCAGCTTCGTAACACTGGAGCTGTCTCCTTCCTCCTTCCTGCTTCCTGCTTCCTGCTTCCTGCTTCCTCCTTCCTCGTCGAGTTCTTGCCTCTTGTGCTCTTTCCGCATCCCACATCCCCCTCCCCACCACCTCCTGAGATGTCCCAGGTCGTTCCTGCCTGGTTGGACTGCCCACTCTTTTTGGCCCTGCAGCTCCAAGCTAACTCGGCAGGTCCATCGTAATAGTCCATATAGGAATGTATGCAGTATGCCATACTCAGTAGAGCGCACTCAGTAGAGCGTCGTAAGAGTCGAAGGTGTACGAAAGACGGCGAAGCTTTTGGATCTCGGTCAATGGGTATTTAAAGACCCCGTCTCCTCCCCTCATCCTCTCCCCTCTTTTATTTGTCTTTCCTCCTCTTCATCCACACATCTTTCCTTTACACTACACACACACTTACTCACATAACCAACCCCCTCACATTCAAAATGGGTTTCTTTGACTTTGGTAAGACAGTCTCCTCTCCTCCCGCGAGCTGAAGCTCATCCCGTTCAGCTCAAGAACAGTCGAACAGTCAGACAGTCAGACAGTCAAACAGTCAAACAGTCACTAACCCCAACTCCCCCACATCCAGACGAGGCTCGCAACGCCCGCGACCAGGTCTACAACAACGACAACCACCACGAGAGCTCTCTGTCGCACGAGCTTCTCGGCGCCGGCGCCAGCTTCGCCGCCATGCACGAGTGGGAGAACCACCAGCGCGCCGAGGGCAAGACCGTCTCCCACGGCTTCGCCAAGGAGGCCATTGCCGCCCTGGCCGGTGCCGAGGTCGACAAGCTGGTCGAGACCAAGGGCCTCGACTTCATCGACCGCGAGAAGGCCAAGCGCCACGCCAAGGAGAACGCCGAGCGCCTGTACGACCAGCAGTACGGCAACCAGGAGAACTTTGACCCCAACGGCCCCCGTCCCCAATACTAAGCAATGCTGGGCAGGCGGAGAAGGCGGAGACGGCGGAGACGGCTTGGTAAACGAGTCGGGCTGTCTTTTTTATGATAACTGAAATGAAATAAATAAAAACAATGATTTCAAGATTGTTTCAAAAATTGGAGCCGTCAGACGATGTCTTTGAACGAGCGAAATGGAAACCCAAGAGCGCAACATGCAGAATGTGATTTGTGACTGGTTTGCGAGCCACGCAATGTGCCGTGCAAATCGAGCTGTCAGACAGCTCACGGGCTGCCCAAACGTCGCGCCATCGCGCCATTGCACCATCGGCATGTGCTTTTGTGAGACAGAGTCCGGTGGGACATCTTGCGACGCTTTCAACGTTGATAACATACGTGGTGGTGGTGTATGAAACAGAAACAACACAGCTCCATCGTCTAACAACCTTGCACACTTTCGACGACAACGTAAGATACGTCCCAAGGCATCCGCCTCTTGGAATTGGCCTTGGGCAGCTTGGACGCCTTGAGCCTGCTCAAAATTGACAGCTCCAGCTGTTTAATCAGACCGCTACTTTCATTGCGCTCGCACTCGCATTCGCACACCAACGATGCATGCTGCACGCGCACCCTTATGAACAAGTTCAAGGTACAAGGCACGCGTACGAAGAATGACGAGAACGGCGCCAGTCCCATCAGCGGCCCTCTTTGTTCCCCTCGACTTATTTCAGGGGCAGGGCCGAGAGCGATCAAGGATGGGCGCTAGGGGATGTACTCAGTACGTATCTTACTGTCTTCTCCAGCAGCCTGTCGACGCCGCGATTCACTGCCATGTCCATTGTCCACCTTTTCCTCTAGGAAACGTCAGTGCTGCCAACAGCTGAGAGCTTGCCCCACCAATCTCACAGACAAAAAGAAATGTGGCTTTCTTGAAGTGGCGGGATGCTAATGGCACTGTGCTGCGGTACTCCACAGGGCTACAATACGGCAACCTCCAGTGCTCCACTCTCTCCCTACCATGCCTTATTACGTCAGCACCTACTCGTAATGAGTACGCCCTGTGTTATTCTTACTTCATCCTTCACCAAAAGGCCAGCCTTGCATTTACGTTCTCGACAAGGGCCTGCTGTATCTTGAACTCCCATTTCTTGCAGCATACGACTCATAGATCTACATCTCCATACTGAGATCCCGTTGCTCTCTCTCTCCCTCATACCTCATTATTTCCCCTTCATCTCTCACCACGCATCGAATTAGCGCATCGAGTTATCGCATCGAATTATCGCATCGAATTATCGCCACAAGTGTCGCATCGACATCCACCCACGCCCACAACACTCAAAACCATCATGGCCACGTCACGGCGCAACGCCAAGTCGCCCACCATTCGGCGGATTCGTACGTCCACATTCACATTTCCACCCCCCCCCCCCCCCACTCTCCCTTCTCTTTGAACACCGCTTGCTAACAGCTCTTCCAGTCCGCGAGGCCCAGGAACTCGCCGCCTCGCCCTCTGCCGACCTCGCCGCCGCCCCGCTCGAAACCGACCTCTTTGAATGGCACTTTACCCTGCGGGGGCCACCCAACTCGGCCTATGCCGACGGCATCTACCACGGACGCATCGTGCTCCCGCCGACGTACCCACTGCGACCGCCCTCCTTTCGATTCGTGACGCCCTCGGGGCGGTTCGAGGCCAACCGCGAGATTTGTTTGTCCATTAGCGGGCACCACGAGGAGACGTGGCAGCCGGCATGGGGCCTGCGGACCGCCCTGGTGGCGTTGCGGTCGTTTATGGAGACGGACCCCAAGGGCCAAGTGGGCGGCGTGGACGCGTCGGATGCGGTGCGGCGGCGGCTGGCCGGCGAGTCGGGCCAATTTGTGTGCCACGGGTGCGGCGGACGGACAAACGCGGCCATCCTCGCAGAGAGTGCCGCAGAGGAGGCGGCAGCAGGGAAACAAGACAAAGGACAAGACAAAGAGGCGGACGTGGTCCCGGAGGAGCTCAAGCTGGTGTATCGGGACGAGTTGCCGACGCCTCAGACGGCAGCAGGACCAAGCAACAACGCGAGCTCTGCACCTGCATCCACACCCGCCACGACGACGACGACGACGACGACGACGATAGCACCACGCGATGGCCAGCTGCCACCAAACACCACCATCACCTCTTCCTCCTCCAGCCGCCGCTGCACCGGCACACGCTGTCCCTGTCCCGACACCAACCATTGCCCTCCCCGGCGCTGGCGCTGGCGCTAGCACTGGCACTGGCACTGGCGCACAACAACAGCAGCAGCAGCAGCAGCAAACACAACCGGCCACCATCACGGCGCCACCACCACCACTTACCATTGCCGCCGGCCGGGCATCGGCAACAGGGAATGCTCTGACCGGCCATGCAGTAGCAGCACCAGCAGCAGCAGCACCAGGGCCGGCAACCCCGCAGAGACAAGTCCAGGCTCGACAGCAAGTGCAAGTCCGCGCACGGCCCAACTCGGACGAGGCGGTGCCGGTGTGGGTGGACCGGGCGATTGTTGTGTTAAGTGTCGTGCTGGGCGCGATGCTTTTGCGGTTGGTTCTTGGTTAGATGGAGCGAGGGTGCACTGACAACAAGTGTATATGAGGATTCATGGAGTTGGGTTTATTTTTACAGGCGTTGTGGTTTACTTGTCTCTCGCTTTTTCTTTCTTTTGGGGGAGGGGTTTTTTTTATACCATTTTCCAACATAGTTTCCAATCCTAGCAAATCGGGGAACACAATATAAATGACAACACGTTGATCCAAGTTTAATCTGATCTTTTTCTCTTTCCGTACTGACCAAGCTATTGAGTTGTAATTCTGTTGTGTTTACCTTTCGTGGGTATCAAAGGCTGCCCCCAAAATAATACAAAAAGGGTAGAAATAGACAGGAAAAAGAAAAGAAAAAGAAAAAGAATGTCGTAAAGAGACAGAAGAAGAGAAGAAGCCTATAACGCCCATAGCCATGCAATACTCGAGCCAACAAGGCCGACAATGTCAAAATAAACCCAATACAGACCCAAAACCAAACACACAAATATCAATACAGACGGCAGCATCAACAACCATGTCACTCGTCCTCTTCGTCCTCCTCTTCGTCCTCCTCCTCCTCCTCCTCCTCCACGTCCTCACCATCCTCACCATCCTCACCATCCTCACCATCCTCACCATCCTCACCATCCTCAATCTGCTCATCCTGCTCATCCCTCTCGGTCCTTTTCTCCCCCTCGCCTCCGCCGCCTCTGCCACCCTCCTCCTCCTCCTCAATGTCAGACAGCGTCATCTGTCTGACGTGGTTCGCCTCCGTTCGCCGCCGGGTTGGCAGACATGCCCGTATCCTCTGGCACATGCACCGCCACATCCGACGCGACAAACACCTGCCCCACCAGCAGCCACCACCACTCCGACACCGTCCGGCTGTTGGGCGGGTTGTCGACTGTGTCCGGCCCCCCCTCCGAGCCAGCACTGCTGTTTCGGCCATTGTTGCTGCTGTTGTTGCTGCTGTTGATGCTGCTATTGTTGCTGCTGTTGTGGGCGCCCTCGAGAATGCCGGCATCCACGCCCCAGTCCATGAGCATCTGCACCTCAAAAGGCTCAATGATGGGCCGAAGGTGCGCCGCCGTTTGCCGGATCGGCATCGCACCACGGGTCGCCAGCACGAACACAACGGCACCCGCCAGCTTGGCAAACCACGTACGGTCCAGCACACCAAAGAAATCACGCCAGATGGGCATCTCCTCGTTGGGGCCCACCCGCGGTGGCGGGGGCAGAGCCTGGTCGGCTTTGTCGGCCGTCTCGCCGGGATCAGCACTGCCATCGGCCACCTCAGACCCGGCCACAGACCCGGCCACGGACCCGGCCACGGACCCGGCCACGTGCAGCATCATGCTGGCCAGCTCCGCATCGTCATTGTACACGTACTTGTCTGTGGGCACAATGCGCGTGCGGAACCGCTGGTAGTGCTTGGGGAACTTGCGCGACTCGTAGTTGCCTGGCTCAAAGCCAAAGGGAATCACCGGTGCATCAATCGACTCGACGACCACGCGACCGTGTGCCTGCAGGTTCATGAGCGCCATGACCATGCCGTCGTCGTTGGTATCGACGGGGATTTCGTAGACTTTGGCGTTCCCACGGTGGCCGCGGAAGCACGCATCCAGTTCCGCCTTGAACGCAAACGCCTGCCGATACTTGTCCTCCATGGCACTCTTCTCGAGCGTGCTCTCATACGCTTCCGTCAGCGTGTACATCCGTCCGCCCAGGGCAATCAGCGACTTCGTACGCCGCAGGATGCGGTCGGTCGTCAGGTTGCCAATGACCGTCTGGAGCAGCGCGTTCGTGGCAGCCTCGTCGAGCGTGTCTTTGCTGGTGCTGTTCTTTCGGCTCGTTCTGGCGCCCAGTGTGCCCAGTGTCAGCAGCTTTCTTTTGATTCGCGAGGGCTGGTACCGCGCATGGGGCGTGCCGCACAGCGCACGGATCCACGAGCGGGCCACCATATACCGCAGCTTGTCGACGGCACCCTCGGCCTCGGCCTCACTCGGCGTAACGGGGACCAGCGTATCAATCGCCATCGCGGCCGGCTCTGACGCCGTGTCGTGAAGCCGGTTCCAGACGGAGCGCGTGGCATGGAAGAACTCTTCACGCCAGCCCGCTGTGCGTGACTGGGGGAGATCGACAAGCGTGTGGCTCCGATCAAGGTCCGCGCGGGTGGCCGGCAGGGCATTCGCATCGTGGCGCATGAGCCGCAACGCCCATCCTACCAGCCAGCCCCAGTTGTAGGCCAGGATATCTTCGTAGTCGATCGGCGGGATGGTCTTTTGCTCATAAGCCTCGATGAATGCCTGCTGGAACCGCTCGGTAAACTTGTCAATGTGCGCCTGGCGCTCCTTGCGTGTGTTCTTCCAGAACGTGCGCAGCGCCGACAGCCGCTTGTCTGGGAAGAGCCGCATCATGAGGCCCCAGTCAATGGTCTGCCCCAGTCCGCCCAACAGTGTCCGCACCACAATAAAGGCAGCCACCAGCGTGTCGTTGGCCGTCCAGTCCATGCCGCCGGCCGCCGCCGATGCGGAAGCGGACACATGCTGGACGTAGTCGGCTGGCTTCTGGGGGTAGGCGGTCAGCTCGCGGCGGGAGCTCATGCCGTACTTGGCCTGCTGAGCCTGCTTCTCTCGTAGAGCAGCCAGCTCGCTGGTGCTGCGGGCCCATTTCTTGCGTTGGGATGGCGTTGTGTTTGGCGCGAGGGTACCCTTGGCCGTACCCGTGGGCGTCTCCTCGCCATCCAGGAGGCCGTACGGGATCGTATTGACCGTGTACATGTTCTTGGGCATCCAACGCAAGGGCGGGTGCGCAAATCGGTCGGCCTTCTCTTCGCCTGCTGCTTGTGCCTCGACATCTTCTGCGGTCAGGTGCTCGCCGGGGAAGGTCAGGTTGAGAAACACGTAGTGAGGCGCGACACTGGGGTTGCGCAGAAGGTCGGCTCCGTCCTGCGACAATTCCCAGCCCCGGCAGTGCTCGAGATCGCGGTTAAAGATTCCCTCGGGCGTGTCGTCGAACTCGGGTAGCTTGTGGTTGGCACGCAGGAGAGAAGCACACTCGTTGGCCGATCGCGGCAGATTGGCTCGCACCAAGGCCTTTCTGGTCGGCATGAAGCCGTCCATCGTGAAGCTGGCGTCGCTCTGGCGCTCAAAGGTGGTGTCTGTCAGGACAGGCCACGCTCCGGGCGATTTCCTACGTGCGTCGTAGAGAGCATGTGTCTTGCTGACCATCTTGTACGCCCGCGGCCGAGGAAGCTTGGAGGCCGGGCCGCTGAGCAAGTGTTTGCCGACAGAGGCATAGTCAATCAGGTCTCTCTTGTCTCTCTCACCGTCCTGGCCATCCTCCAGATGCGTGTTAGGCGCGAGGAAGTGGACAAACGTCGTGGTGCCGTCTGTTCCCTGATCTCTGACATAGGTCGACTTGGTCTTGCCCCTATTTAAGTGAAAGTCGTCTTCGGACGAGAAGAACGACGCGGGAAGGCTGTCGAGACCGGGGTTGCCACTGAGTGCTGGGCTGTCCGTGTCCCTTCCCAAGGCCGTGCCCGTGCTCGTGCTAGCATTTGTGCCGACGCTGGCTCTGGCTTGGGGCCTGACTTTTACTGTGCGCAGCGCCGGGTCAATGTCCGCTTCGTCATCTTCTTCATCGGCCTCTTCACCGCCCTGATGGCTGCCCAGGGCCTTGAGCAGGCCGTTCTCCGTAGCTGGGCCAGTGTACTTGGTTCTGCGCCGCTTGGACGTCTGCTCGGCCGAGGTGCCGCCAACAATGTCGCCTGCGGTGAGCGTTGACTTGCGTTTCCGACTGGGCGTCCCCTGCCCCGTCGCCTGCCCCGTCGCCTGCCCCGTTCCCTGCCCCGTTCCCTGCCCCTGCTGCTGGTTCGAGGACTCACGGTTGTTGCTGTCGCCGTCCTCTTCGTCGCCGTAGCCCACAACAAGGACTGCATTTGACGTCGGCCGGGCAGCTTGCGGCTTCTCGTAGAAAGGAGCGTTGAGGACTTCAATCTCGGGCTGGAGCAGCCGCCGGCCTCTCGAATTCCGCCCCGTTTGCTTGTCGAGAATGTTCAGAATGGCCGTGTCCTTGTCTGTCGGCGTAAACTCGTCTGGCACATATGGCTGTGGGTAGGCTTGGCGGATGCGCGTTTTGAAATCCGCGGCTGCCACCGAGTCAGTAAGGTTGGTTCCAGGACGCGCCAGGAGGCGGCAGTAGATGAATTGGCCCTAGGATCCCGAAATCCAAAGGTGTGCTCTTCGACTTCCTTGGCTATCTCAAGTTTCTTAACAGCCGCCTTGACGACGGTGAGTGACGGCGGGTCCTCGCCAGGAAACTTGCGTGTGTAGATGTGGAACACAGCATACCAAAGGGACCGATCGCTGGGGAAAATGCCACTGTAATGGTTGAGCAGATGCTGGATGATCTCCATCACAATGTACGAACGCAGCGAGGACGGCGTCAGCTTCGTGCCGTTCTTGGGGAGAGGCGGCATCTTGAAGCCGCTGGGTCCGGCATTATCGGACGAGTCAGACGGCCCAGCATTATCGGACAGGTTGTTGATCGCCTTTAGGAGTGCGGGAGTTGGGGAGGCGCTGGATGCACCAGGACCAGGAGAAGGCGTGGCATCTTCTGTAAGGAGAGCGGCATTCCGAGCTCCCTCCGCTACGACCGAAGCAGCCAAATTTCGCTGAGCGGTGTCCTTCTTTGAGGCATCCCTTGTTGGATCGTTACTTGGATCGGTGGAACCGTCATCCAATTCGATGTTATCAGCCATTGCGGTGTCCTGGTTGTCTTTGGA
The DNA here is from genome assembly GCA_016097115.2 of Sporothrix protearum. Taxonomy (NCBI): domain Eukaryota; kingdom Fungi; phylum Ascomycota; class Sordariomycetes; order Ophiostomatales; family Ophiostomataceae; genus Sporothrix; species Sporothrix protearum. The sequence goes on from JADMNH010000008.1 coordinate 316,155, forward strand.
GGCAGGCTGAGCCACTGGGATACCTGCTGCTAGTGCGTTCGATGGCCCGTCACTCATATGAACGTCCTCGGGTGACTCTTCTCTCGAGTCTAGCCAAGCAAGTCTTGCGTCAACGATGCCGCGTGGTTGATCCTCGCGGTCGTCGTCGCTGCTGTCGGATTCTTGCAGACGGTAGGGCCGGCGCCGGTTGCCGTGCACTTTGGGCGTCTTGTGGCGGCCTTCTTTCTGTTGTGGTGCAGAGGCGTCGTCTGATGCGTCGTCTGATGCGTCGTCTGATGGCTCTGACGCGACAGAGGGCGATGGCGAGTGGGAGCGGGTCGATGCTTGTGAGAGAGGAGAGGTCTCTCTAAAGGCTCCAGCAGGTTGCTTGCGTTCACGAAGGGCACGTCCCCGAACAATGCGGCCCCCTTTGCCAGGCCCAGCTTGTTCTTTTTTCTCTTGTTCGGCTTGCCGTCGTTCCTTCTCGCGTTCTTCTTGCTGCTGCCGCTTCTGAGCCTCCTTGTCGGCAGCCGAGATGGGCACGTAGTTGGGGTTGCAGGCCGTCCTGGCTTTGGTCTGGTGGTACTGCAGGCCGAGCAGATTCTTCCAGACGCCGTTGCACGTCTCGCAGACAAACTTGTTGGGGCCGGCCTCGACTATTTTGCCAGGGTTTCCGGCCTTTTTGTTCTTTGTGCCGGGCTGACGACCACCTTTGCGGACTGGTGTTGCGTTGTCGGCGTTGTCTTCTTGCGATGCTGGCTGGGGCTGGCTTGGAGTGCGAAGAGCAAGCAGAATGGCGCGGAGGGTTGTGGCGTGCTTGTCGTTGTCTTCGGCCTCGTCCTCCAGAATAAAGATAAATGGCCAAGTCGCGTCCGATGCTTCTTCTTGAGGCGCCTCGGTGCTTTCAGGTTTGGCCTCGGTGCTTTCTCGGGCTTCCAAAACAAATGCTTGACCGTCGCCGCCGGGCGCTCTGCGGATGACTGGATCGCCAACCAAGTTGTTTGTAGCAATGGTGATGGGTTCTTTGGGGTGTGCTGGACGGCGTCCACGACGGGGAATGGCAAACGCAAACGAGAGCGTCTTGTTGTCGATATCGACGCTGAGGTGGCCGTGCTTGCCATTGTACTGGCAGGCAACAGGCTCCAGGCCAACGGCGAGCGACTTGATGTCGGCGAGGGAAGATTCAGGTTGTGTCTTCTCGTTCTGACCTTGGCCGTTGGCAGGGTCGTCTTCTTCGCTGTCCTCTTGATCGAACCTTCCGCTTTCGTCCAGCTCGGCCTCCGCCTCCGCCTCAACCTCGATCTCGGCCTCTCCTTCCTCATCGCTCTCGCCTGGTACAGTCCGGATCGCACCTTCCTTGTAGCCCCGCTGGCTGTCGAGGAAGCTGCGATCGCGCAACTGCTGAAAATGGAAAATGACCACGATGGACCTTCTTCGCCGACCACGGCGCTCACGTGTCCATGGATCCAGGGAGTTGGGTTTGCCCAGACGGACTGGAGGCTTGGGCTCTGCATCCTCTTCATCAGCCGCGGCATCCTCGACATCCTCGGCATCTGCGACCTCTGCGACCTCTGCAACCTCTGCGACCCCTTCAGCTGCATCATCTTCCGCTTCTTCGACTGGTCCTCTCCGAAACCCTTTCTTCGGTGGCCGACCTCGCCCGCGTTTCGGTGGTGACGCTTCCGGTTCAGGGTTTTCTGGCGTCTCGTTTTCTTCGCCTTGTCCAACTCTGACCTTTGGTGGGCGACCACGTCGCTTGGGTGTCACAGGGTTGGCAACTTCTTTGACGTCCTCTGCTGCGTTCTCAGCGTTGCCGCCAGCATCGGCATCCACCATATCTGTATCGACTACGTCGGCTGCAGCTGCAGCCTCAGCGTCGACCTCTGCCTCTGCCTCCACCTCCTCCACCTCCTCCACCTCCTCTACCGTTCTGACTTTGGGCGGCCGTCCACGCCTCTTCTTTGGCTGCGGCGTGCCAGCATGTGCACCGGGCGTGCCGTCTTCCCCCTCCACAGCCGTGTCTTTGCGTGGGTGCTTTCTCGGCCGACCAGTCCGCCCGGTCTTCTTTCGTACATAGGGCGCCGAAAACTTGGCCTCTTGCTCGGCCAGCTCCTCGGCCGTCATGGGTGGTGGGACGGGTGCAAATCCGTAGAGGCGACGGAGTTCTTCGGCGGGGAGATCAAACAGTGTACCAGCCTCGCGCAGTGTCCAGAACGTTTCGGCGTCGGCACTGCCCCCGGTGGCGGCAGCAGCATTGGCTGCTTCTTGTTCGACATCGTCGATGGACTCGCCGTTGGCAATGCGCTCGCCAACTTGGCATTCTCGAGCGTGCGGAACAGGTACGCCTTGTTCTTGCCCACCCGGGACGGCTCGCAGTGCAGCTGGAACTTGATCAAGTGGTCAGGCTGGTTCCCCGGGCGGGCCATGGCCGTCACCAAAGAAAATATGTAGCGGGAGAAGGACGGGCCCAGCGTGGCGCGACAAATCTCGGGAGACGTAATGCCGTCGATGCCGGCACGGTCGACGGTGTCGTAGATCAGGTTGGCCAAAGGTACGTCCAGAGCCCAGGCGGGCTTGGCGAGGGCAACGACGTTGGTGCCAAGAAGATTGCCACCCACGCCGGCCAACTCGTCCTCGTCTTCTTCCTCGAGCATACCCATCTCGCTCTGATAATCGCCCACCCCGTATGACAGTCTGTCCTGCTCCTTCTTACGTTTAGCACGCAGTTCAGTCAAGGGGCACGGCGGCGACCCGCGGCCAGGTAGACGGCCCACTCGCCCGGAGTCGGGTCGCGCTCGTACTTGATGCAGTCCTTGAAAAGCTGGCGCTCGTCGGCGCGCATGGCCGCCACATACTTTAGGATGCCGGAGGCGACAAACTCGCGCGAGGCACGGGCCAGGGTGCGCATTTGCCAGCGCATGCCGACAATGCCAAGCTTGACTTTCAGGTCGACAACCCGAATGACGCCCCAGGCTTTGACGACGGCCAGGATGGTCTGCCCGAACGAGTCAAAGTCCAAAGCGTCGCCGAGCCAGCGGTTGCGCCAGGGCACGGGAGCCAAATCTTTGCGCAAGAACTCAGGGGACAGGTCGATGCCGTTGCTGGCCAGTTCTTTGGACGACTGGAGAAGGGGCGTCTCGGCGGCGTCTGCTGCCGAAGTCGGTTCCGCATCGAGCTCAATGGGCGCAAACTCGGCCAACCACAACATGCTGGTGCGGTAGCCACGGGCAATGGTGGTGCGTTTGACGGCGTAGCCCTTGGCGGCCAAGAAATCGGTGCGTTTGGGACGGAACGCTTGTCCTGGCCGACGAGTTCGCGCAGGTCGGCCTGCAGAATGCCCTTTGTGCGCGCCGAGGCAATGCCCTGGAGACACTGCCACTCAAGCATGGGGATCTTCTTGTAGTCGACGTCGTGGCCTGTCAGAGTGTACCAAATGGTTCGTTTGGTGGCGTAGAGGCGTGGGCGTGTCGTCGCGTCTTCGTTTGCGGCAGCGGCGGCTGCTTCGGCGGCCATGGCGGCCATGCTCTTGGAAGCACGTCTGTCCTTGCGTCGCCCCGTTCCGTCTTTGGCGGGTGTTCGAGTCGGTATTTTCGATGGTGTGCCTGCTGGCGTTGACGATACGGAGGGCGAGGCAATGTTGATCTTCTGGTCTTCAGCATCTTCAAGGGCCGGATCAACAGGAACCGGCGGCTGGGGTTCGGGCAATGCGAGAGCCTCATCCAACGTCAAGCTGCTCCGATCGCCGTTGCGTCCCACGAGAATCTCGGGCCGCTCGACCAGCCACTCCCAGGCCTTGCGGGCCAGCGGCATATCCACAAACACGTCCGCAGCCTGTGTTGCAGCTTGTGTTGACGTTGCCGGCGCATTGCTGTTGCTGCTGCTGCTGGTGATGCCTCCATTCTCTTCTTCCACGGCTTCTGTTTTTGGCCGGGCCCGGCTGTTGAACCGGCTCACGGCCGTCACAAAGTCCGCCACCCGAAAGCCTGTCCGTCCGTTAGCCATGATCAATGTCTGAAGCTGCCCGTGGCCAAAACTTACCGGTCTCGCCGCAGTAGGCCGTCTCAGCGACGAGCCAATCAATCAACTCGTCGAGTCCTTTGGCCATGGCTGCGTTGCGTTGGCCGCATGCTGTGTTCGACGGTGCGGTGTATAAAAAATAGTTCTGAGTGATAGCAATGTTTGGTAAAATTGATGAGTTTGATAATTAAGTCGTGGAGCTGTGGTGGATGCCGATGAGCTGTGGATAATGTTGATGAATAAAAAACAGACAATGGAACTCTAAAAAATTGCACAGGGGCGGGGCTCGAACGCGTGCCGTCTGGAACGCGCAAAAAAGAGGAAGGGCGAGCGTGTTTTCTGGGGCAAGTTAAAGTGGCCCACTTTTATTCGGTTGAGCTCGAATTGCACGTGACGCGGCCGACCAAGTCAAGTCTTCGTGATAGAACAAGTCATCGTGATAGAACGACCAACAACTCAGCTCTCCCCATTAGGAAGATGATGACGAAAAACTGCAATGTTCACCGTATTACTAAGTTACGATACATGTCACAAATGCCTTGATACGTACTACGTGCGCATCTGTGTGTTGACGCAGACAGACGTCGATGATCCAAAAAGGCCAATGTTTGGATTACCGCTGTATGATATGCCGTTTTCCTCTCCTCGCCCATCTAGTCTCTTGCGACGACTCGCGTGCCCCTGCCCCGTGCCCGCTCGCCGGGCTTGGTGACCCGCCCCGCGGCCACGGCGCCCAATCTGTGGTTTGCACTCTTCTTGGCCGACGCACCCACTCGCAATCCAGCCACGGCCGCTGCCACTTCGGCACTGCCCTGGCCGCCGCCCTCCTTCTTCTTCTGGGCAAACTTGAACTTGCTGCTGTCGATCTTGGTCAGCTCCGGGGGTGCGCCCACAACGCCGTGGATGCCCGCGCGCACCGTAGATTTTGTGGCCGCACCACGTTTTCGGTTGAACTCGGCCCACACATCGTCGTCGGCGGCGACACCGTAGTTGTTGGCGCTGCCGCCCGCACCCAGCTTCCGCTTCTTCTTGCCGCTGGCCCCTTGCTTGGTGGCCAAGCCCTGCTGGAAATCGAGGCGCCACTTGACACCCAGCGTCTCGTCGAGCTCGGCCTCGCGCTCTTCGGCCTCTTCCCGGGCGTCGGCTTCGCGCTCCTTGATGCGGACGTCGTCCTTGCGCCACTGGTCGTACAGCTTGTGCAGTTTGCGCTCCTGCTTGGTGCGGTAGGTCTTGGCGATGCCCAGGGGGTCTTTGCCACCGGCGCCACCGGGCGTGGACTTCTTGATGAGGCCCGCCAAGGGCAGGGCCGCGTCGACACGGGAGTAGAATTCGGACAGGCGTTCACCGGGGCGGATGGTCAAAGCCGGGGTGTTGGTCTCGGCAGCGACGGCCGCAACAGCCGCCTCGGCGGCTCTCTTCTCGGCTTCTTCTGGGTCGGCCTCGCCGCCGCCTTCGCCTTCGCCTTCGCCCTCGGCCTGGGCGGTAGCCGCCGCCGTAGCTGCCCGCTCCTTGGCCAGCCGCTGCTTCTTCTGCTTCTTGGTCTCCACAATCCCCGTGTCTTCGCCGGCCCGCACGCGTTTCCCACCCGCCAACGACATGAGCCGCCGGAACGCCCGCGGTGTGTCGTGGCTGGCCTTGGTGCTGGCGCTGATGCTGTCCTTGTTGGCCTCGCGCTTCTTTTTTTGCGGCCGCGGCGGCGGCGGCCGCTGCCTTTACCGCTTCTTTGCGGGCTTTGCCCGTGAGTGTGCTGTCCACGGTCTTGTTCTTGTTGGACTTTGTGGTGCTGGTCGTCTTGGCCGTCGACTCGTTCTTGGCCGGTTTTGTCGGCAGCGGGCGGGCGATGCGATCTGGGGGAAGGTCGTAGCTGAAGAGGTCAGTGGCCGTGCGTAGAGTCAGATACGAGGAGAGTCAGATGCCTTACATGGACGCATCCTGGTCCCGCCGGGTGTGTTTGTGCGGCATTGTGAGAGGCTAAGAGTGGTCGGATAGATGGGGAGGAGAAGGAAGGGGACAAGGCGATCGTCAAGAATGCGCAACTGAGGCGCCAGATCGCTGTCGCTCAGACACCGAGTGAGAATGAGGTTATTTCGGAGGTATGAGGCGACAGTCTTTGTATGCGCCGGTTGTGTAGTGCCGTGGGCGTTGCGCGTGTCGATTTGCCTTTGGTTGTTGGAGATTGACGATGGTTGCTGCGAATAGAAAACGAAGCTTATCGAAATATTTTTTTGGCAGAAAAGTTCTTATCGATAAGATTTATCAATGGCAATGTCAAGTTAGCGCTTAGTGGTGTCGTTTTCAGGGCGTGGCACGAGTATGTTTTAGCGACTCCTATCGCTAGTCCCTGCTAAGACCAATCAACAGGCCAAAACAGATGACGATATTACCACTGAACCAGCGAGATTGAGTAGAAGATGGCCAAGCACATGTTGTGTAGCACAAACTATGCACCGTCCGGTGAATCAGCCAAGAAGGCGATACGTCTTGCATACTGCTTCTCTTGTCATTGAAGTTTTAAAAATGCTTCGAGACAATGATCGAGTTAAAACAGATCTAGACTGTGACGGTTGTCCTCGGCAGTCGAAACGGTTTGATATAAAACAGTACGTTAAAATATTCGAGTATATCTCTCGCCATCAATGAAGAATCCCGAGATGTGTCACCTCATGCGTGTTGACAGATCTGAAGCATATGCGTAACGGTGATTATGCCTAACACGAATAAGGAACTTGGCTGCAAGAGAGCCTATTGGTAATATTGGCAATGTGCAGGAAGGCATCAGAAGGGACATCAGAATGGACAGACCATCTTACCGGGTTCCATCAGAAGAGAAAGGATCGACCTGAGCATCTATTTATGTGCTCAAGATATACTAGACTTCCGTCTCTGGGACAGATAGACGGTTGATATCCTTCTCCGTTCGGTTTAGAAAATGCTCTTATTGCACCATGGCCGGTAGACCTGCTGGTCATCTCCTCATCTCATGGTTCGCCCTCCTCTCCATATTATGCCCGTCAACGAGTCAACGATCTAGGCCCTCGACTAACACGGCAAAGTGGAACCCCTAGATCGAACCTGATCGAGCCAGACGGTAGCTGGGCCAGGGGCACAGAGGCCACTAAAACAATGCTGTTGTTGCATGTGCCTTGATGGGCGTCTCTCTGTTTACTCTCTCTGGACCTGGAGGCGTCCATATCGTACCATGGGCGCAATCAAGTTGTTCCTGTAAAAACTGTTCTTGTAAATACCAAGACTTTGGGTCTTTCGGTCATGAGGCTTGACTATAAGTGCTGTCCACCTACACATCACCGACGTGAAGAGAAAGAGCGGCCATAATCGAGTGCACACATTCTCTCGATAAGGGGCACAGAACAGTGCGATTCGACATGTCTCCCGCTCTGCAATTTTCAGCACGGATAAGCAATACAGAACGTAGCAGGATATAAGAGAGGACGGTGAGAAGATAGCGTATGGAGTCGATAAATAGACTCGAATCAAATGCTTAGCCATATGTACGAAAAATCTACATCTCGGGTCTCTGTGCGCCCATTTTCATACAAGGGGGCACCAACAATCACGAAACAAAGAAAAGGGCACAGAAATCACCTTTGACTATGCCCTTTTTCTGGTCGGCAGGCAAGCCGCTCGGCAAGGGAGCCATTGCCTTGGCCGACTCACCAAGATCGTTACGAACGAGGACAACATCCCAAGACGACAAAGAACCGCATATGACAGTAAGATGCGAATCCCCGTTAGAGGAGACGTCTAGCACTGTACGGCATCAGAAAGACAACAAGACAAACGCTCCCGCACCAACTTGCCGAATACGAGCAGAAGAGAGCGAGAGCAGCTGTGGCAAGCATCCTCTACATAGAATGACCAAGAAAATCGGCGACGGGAATGATGATGCCTCTGCCTCCGACGACTCTGATACGTCCCTAGCCAACGAAGACACGCATCTCACAAGCCACGCATGGATGCACCCACCGTCCTTGCTGAATCGTCTGCGGTGTGGTGTCTGTCTCCACCGTCTTGGTGAATTCTTCTCGTCCTGACCCGTCCTCCTCTTTCGTACAACGCGACCAACGCGCACGCATACTACACCAGCATTGCCCTCCGGCGCAGCCTCGGCATCGTCTGGTTTGGATGTGGGCGGGCACAGAAGTGGGATTGACGAGAGTCAAGAAGCACAGACAACGCGGTCGCGCGTTCGTATCGGCTCCATCGGTCGAAAACACTGCGCCGCATGGAGGGAAAAAGCTGTCGTGGAGCAGGAGAGCAGGAGAGCAGGAGAGCAGGAGCGGAGCTGAAGGGCTAAAGAGCTGAGGAGATGGGAAGATGAGCTAGATGCCGAATTATGTCCGATAAAGGTGGTTCGGGAAAGGTGGTCGGAGACGAGCTTGAGTAAAAGCTCTCATCGCCACGCGAGGAAGGAACGATCCTTCGATAACTAATCATGACATTTATCTTGTTGATTGCAATCACCATCCTCTCCTTTCTATTCAATTGATCTTTCTCATTAGAGAATATCGCAGAATTTATGATACCAAATCAATACAAGTCTTCGTCCCAACATCTCACGAAAAAGATCAAGATCAATTCCAAATGATCTATCGACGAATTGCGGGGTCGGGGACATCGGCTTGCAGACACTAGCAATAGTGTGAGGAGTGTACGACGTAGTGCGTATGATGGCTCCTGCCGTCTACCGTAACTGGCCGCACCTGCCGCGCCCTTTCCCATATATCCCTTCTCGGCTGTCCTTTCGGCAGCGGGGTTCGTTCGCACAACTTGCCAACAACACAAAAGTTGAAGATACGTGAACAGACCAACAAGAGAGAAGCACAAAACCACATCGAACAGACATCAAGGATACATAATATCGAACACACAGTCTCTCCATAGCAAACCACCGCCACCATGCCGGACCAGCCCAAGCTCGCATCGCTCGATGTAGGTCAAAACCAATCGAGCTCAAAAGTCACTGTGCTCAAAACCTCAGAACAAAGAAACAGCAATGCTAACCCTTTGCTCTTCTCTCCCCCCACTCTCTTCCAGGACTCCATCGTCGGTCGCCTGCCCTCGCATGCCCAGTCCCTCTTCAACGCCAAGACGGCCAAGGGCCTCACGTTTGCCCAGATCGCCGAGAAGCTGGGCCGGAGTGAAGTTGCTGTGGCGGCCATTTTCTACGGTCAGTCCACGGCCTCCGAGGACGACGTCAAGGTGCTGGCCCCCCTTCTCGGCCTCGACGAAGCCACGCTCCTCTCGCAGGTCGGCTCGACGTTCCCCGACCGCGGCCGTGCGGCCCGATGCCGCCCGTGGAGCCCCTCATCTACCGCCTGTACGAGATTGTGCAAAACTACGGATACGCGTACAAGGCGGTGATCAACGAGAAGTTCGGCGACGGCATCATGAGCGCGATTGCCTTCAGCACGTCGGTGGACAAGGAGGTGGACGGGGACGGCGTGGCGTGGGTCAATATCAAGTTGCGGGGAAAGTGGCTGCCGTTCACCCGATTCTGAGTGAAGATGAGCAGGTGAGAAACCATAAAAAATGGAAAACATATCGGGGCATCGCACAGTACTAGGAAACAATGTTCGGACATAGGAAGCTACACAACAATTGAACAAATAAAATGCTTTGGATCGAAACAGAAAGCGAAGAGGGATTGCATTAAGTGAATGCCGTTGCGAAAGTATTGCTTTTTGTTCGAAAGATAACAGATCGTTTCGTTATCTCTCTCGAGAACCAAACAGGATAAAAACAGCTTCTAGAGTGTGGGCAGGAACAACATGACTTTCGATTGCATTGACCAAGAGAGGGGAGGGGGGAAAAGTGAGAGAAGAAAGAAGGCTTATGCCAAGAACGGACGATTGCATTGCATGATTACTTCAGAAGGGCGCTGAAGAAAGGGCTGCATCGATTGATGTGTGCACAAGGAAAACCACTGCCAAATGAGACTGGGCTTCACCGAAGACGGCACTCTAGGGCGCTATGTGGGCGCTGTTGGGTGTAAGTCCGGGGTAGAACAATACCAATGAAAACAATACCAACGCTAAGGTGGAACAATAGCAAGGCTAGCTGCAGACAGCTCTTTGACATCCAGCCTCGTGCAACAACAGCCTTGCGATTGGCATAGATAACAAACATTCAATGCGATTGGAAATGGACAAAATAAGAGAGTTGCTACAGCACAGCAGGTCAACTACATAACGCCACCTTCTCGCTCCCTAGACCAACATAATTTACAGTTTGTCCCTGAGTGAGACACGAGAGGTTGAAGAATCAACACTAAAAACTCCGCAGATGAACAAAAGAACAGAAGATCCAGTGTGCATTGCTCCACAGGAAGGCGAGTTGGACAATAGTAAGAAGAAGAATAATGGCCTCACTACGGAAAACTTTCTTTATTTTCTGTTCCTTTTTCTGTCACTCTCGGGCCCGAGTTGGTGCGTCTGGTCTAGAACGCGTGGCCGAGTGTGCCCTTGACGGAAGAGAGGAACAATGCCAACGCTAGGAACGCTAGGAGGAGGACAATACCAACAAGAATGGGTGGTTGCAGCACGGACACACCTACAAAATTACCAGCAAGATAAAGAAGAAGAAAACTCGCTGCAACTAGAACAGGGATAGAACAAAAGAAGGTGAGGAAGGAGGGTGGTCAGGTCGAGATAGCTGCACAGGAAGAGGCAGAACAAGGTAAGGTTGTCAGGAATGGTTGTCAGGAAAAGCCATCAACGGGCAGAGCAAGACAACGGTCCGAGAGACTCACTGTGGCTGCTTCGAGTCAGACAAGCGAGCAACATGGCCTCGTGAGAGATGGAAGCTCTTTGAGGTCTATGAGGTCTATGAGGTCTATGATTGTTGCTATTTTTGTTGGACTTGCAGATCCACCGCACCGTTATCTCCATTCTCCACTTCTTGATATTCTTCCCTTTCTTTCCAACCTTCCAGAATGAATTTTGTGCATTGACAGGGGCAGAGGGCGGCCTCGCCTCTTTGGCCTTTTCCTCTTTTGCTTTTCTTTCGGTCTGTCCGCCAACATTCACAGTCCACGTCCACGAGGCCAGTGCCAGGTGGCGATGCCTGTGCCATGTTCCGCTTCCCCTTGATGCCCCTTGTTCTTCCCTTGATCTATCCCTTAGCATCTCTCAGTGCGGTCCCTTGGCGTCTCCATCGAGCCTACTCTACTGATCTTGTTGACATTGTTCCATTCTCGCTAGAAGACGCATTGAACATATTCTTTCTTTTGCGTCCGTCTTCAGCCTTCCTCGTTTGATGTTGGATGGTCATCTGCTTACCTCCGGGGCAGCATCTTCAGTCTTCTCCTCTTCTCGCTTGTGGACACTTTCTTTTTCCGCATCTTGTTTCTTTGATTTTGACACTCGCCCTGCCTTTGATAACATCTTTTTTCGGGCATCTCCTTGACAAAAACATTGACCATCACTCAGAAATACGCAAGCGAACACACCAACATCACAACCAAACATCACCATACTCCACAACCTTGTCCACACTCCACCAGATCGACTCGTACAGTCAACCGCTTTGACTTTGACTTTGGCGCGCAGACTTGTCTCTTTGCCACTCGATCACTCGACCACTCGACAGTCTCTATATCTCTTCTGTCTTGTTCTCATTCTCACCAGATTCGACCCTGGATTTCGAATATAAATATCCCCCTTCTCCCCCGTCTTCATCCAGATTATCTTCCTTCTTCTCTCCATCCACAATCATCTCTTCTATCTTTCACTACCACTTCCACATCTTTTCTACAATCTTTTTTTTGTTTTTTAAACAAAAACCCCAAAACAATCAAAATGGACGCCCAGACCGCTACTCAGTCTACCCAGGCCGGCTTCATCACTGGTGGCTCTTGCACCGTCATGTAAATTGCTTTTCTCTCTGCAACACTCAGAAGAGTCAACAGAAGATTGCAATGATGCATGGTCTTCTCTGCCTCAGGGTGGTGTGCCCGCCAATTGTCTTTGAGTCGCCTCTCTGACCCCTTTTCGCACCACCCTTGATGAGGAACGATGCAGCAACGATCCGACATCCACAAAAAAAATCGCCTCCTTCTCTCACCCAAAAAAAAACCAGCTCTTCTCTCTTCTTCTTCCTTGTGCTTGCTCCTGACTATTCACTTTTGTCGGAGTCGACTTTTTCACACTCTCGACCTTTAGCAAAAATGATAACGCCCTCGAACAAAACAACGGAACTTGGAGTTGAGAAGAGTCTTTTCGACTCTCTTTTTCTTCTTCTGGACGGACAAAGTGCGGGGATGGGGAAAGATGCAGTAGCCTAGCTCTCTCTTCTTTCTTGGGCCCACGGACTGTCTGCACTCCAAACATTCTGTCGTTCTCTCATTTCTTCCTTTTTTTTAATTCTCTTTCTTCTTTATTCTTCTGTTTCATGTCTTTTCTTTTTTGGATACTCTAAATTACGGAAGACGTTGAGATGGCAAGGGCGGATGAAAGGGCTGGAAGGATTTTGAGGAAGCACAAATGGTGGACAGCTCGCCGGGGAAATGGCTGGGACTTGGCTATTGTTTTTCTCTCATTTGTCTTCCTTTCTCTTGTACTTTACTCTTGCTCAGATCCTCCTCTTATTTAATAAATAAAAAAACAGGCCCGATAGCTCGACACGGGCTATTGGGTTCTTTTCAATAAAGTCTCTTTTGTTCATCAATGCAGTGATTTTTTCAAGTATATTATTGACTGTGCTTCTTCACTCAAACTGCTCTTGCATGTGAAGCGTTTCACAAACATTCATTTGTCTGCTATACGCATTTCTCATAGTCGGCTACCAGCTACGCAACCCTAACGGTGCAGCCAGCCCTTGCCGTTCTCCACGTACCCCCGCTGCTCCATCTTGTCCACATCCCCTCCTCCTTGCCCTGCGCCCAGAATTCAAGCACTCCCGGCAGCTTCGTGTACGCATGGAACGCCGCCTTGTCCTTGCACCGGACCAGGATCCGCGCGTCCGTGTCGTTGTCCTGGCTCGCGAACGCCACCCAGGTCAGGAGCCCCCCCGCCGCGGTGGGTGCGGACGCCTCAATCTGCGGCGCCAGGGCCGCCAGCCGCGCCAGCACACGGTCCCGCGCCTCGCTCGACGTGCACTGGATCTTGATGTCGTACATGAGGCCGCAGGGGCGGGCGTCGCCGGGCTTGTCCAAGAAGCCGCCCACCCGCGAGTAGTGCTGGAGATCAAAGCCGGTGGTCATGTTGGCAGGGCGACGGGGATAAAGCTTGCTTTGCATGGCCGGGCTGGTGAAGTGGACGCCATACAGCGAGTCGCGCTTGTCGTAGACCTCGAACGCAAACATGAGGGGCGTGTTCTCGACGTCATCGGCAAAGTCGAAGGGGATGCCAAAGTAGTACGTCTCCGTGGTGGGCTCTTCGGCCCAGACGTACTTGACGAGCTCATCGTAGGCGCCTTGCCACTTGGGGAGAGTTAGGTTTGACTTGAAATACAATAGAGAGACAGGAGAAGAGGAGCAACAGGGAAACGGGAGAAAAATGGACAGTTTTGTAGGCACCGGGCAAAAAGTGCACAAAGGCAAAGAGGTAGAGCTTGTCGTCTTGCGTAGTGAAACCCATGACGCGGTTGTGTGGTGTGTGGATGTGCCGAGTAGATAGTGAGACTTTATAAGAAAAAAAAAAACAGAAAAAAAAGAAGGGTCCAGTCTAAATTATATTTACATCGACAGCTACGAGACGGTTATATATATAAAAGAAAGAGTACAAGCTAAGCTATCAACAGTAATGTCTCATCACACAGGCTAGGGATGAGGTCGAAGAGAAATCGCGGGAAAGAGGGGAAGCTGTGACAAGACGCACAAGTCAAAAAGCGTGTGGAAAGGCCAGAAAGGGAAAGCGTTCCGACTAATACAAAATAGGACGGGGTAATTCTGTAGGCGAGAGGATGGAGGATTCACGGCAGCCTTTGGCGGCACCTCTGGAGAAACCATTTTTTACTTGGGGAAATCGCTAAAAATCGCCTTTTTGCTTCCGACGGGTGCAGTGGAGGAAGTGGAGGCAGTGAAGTCTGGGCTCGTTGTTTTTGTCCCCTTCTTCATATCGCAGCTTGGCGATAGCATCAAATTCGACGTCGTTTCGAGGGAAAAAGGTGGGGAAACATCACAGCTTCAAGTGTGCAGAGACAGCTCTTTCCCCTTCACTGTTGTGTGGCCCGGATCGCTTTACCCGGATTGGACAAAGGGAAGGTGCGACCACTCTGTCGTGGGAAAGAAAGGAGCAGCGGAGGCACAACTGGAAACGAGCTGCGGAAGCACCCATAGTCCGTCCCGCGGTCGCTCCTGCAGGCTCTTACACTCTCTTACACTTTCTTACGGTCGCTCTTTCTGCATATGTATAAGACGTACAGAGAAGAAGAGCGAGGGTGGAGAACGGAGAAAGATGTGGGATGAAATAAAAAATCTAGCAAGGAAGGAGCAAGTCACAAATTATGGTGCATTTGCCAACGCGGTGCGGAAACGCATTTTACGCACTCTCGCCTTTTCGTTGGTGATCATGCAGTTCTCGATGCCAGGCGAAAGTCAAGCAAAGTCAATATCATGCGGTATATTAGGTTCTGTACATATACAGAGGATTATGTGGTATGTTTTTATTGAAAGTTATCAGGTACGTGGTATCGATGTGACTGCGTGCAGTCAATAAACAGCTTCCTCGTTATACTTCAAATCTTCCTTCTCTTCCTCCACTCTTCCTCTCCCCTCAACGCCTCCTCGTACCCCTTAGTGGTACTTGTTCTTGTCGGCATTGACGTCGTTCTCCAGGTAAATCTCAATCTTGTTGTTCATCTTCTTGTCAATGTCGTTGCAGCACAGGCAGGCAACAATGGCCACGATGCCAAAGGACAGCGACGACAGCGCCGTGGTGCGCACGCCGACAACGTAGGCCTGCTGGTAGGCCTTGCTGGCGGCGGCAAGAACAGCATCGGTCATGCCGGGGACGGCGGCCAGGGCAGAGGCGCCCAGCGGGAGAGCGGCCAGCAGGGCGCTGACCGACGACGCGGGCAGACCGGCCGCGGTGGCCGCCGCGGGGACCAGCACCTTCATGTTCTTGGTGGTGACGTTGGACAGGATGGTCGAGAAGACGGTAATGGCGACCGCTCCGCCGGCGAAACGAGAGACACCAGCGAGACCGCCCGCGATCCCGAGCTCGACCTGGTCGGTACCAAACTGGACGAAAGCAATGGACAGGTACTGGGCCCAGCCGAAGCCAATCTGCTCGACAAAGACGAGGGCAATCGCCAGACCCTTGCGCTCGGGCGTGACAAGGCCCATGAGGGCACCGAACACGACCATGACGAAGACGGACGCTGTCAGAGTCCAGCGCCAGTGGCCGATGCGCGTGCCCAGAACCGAGAGCAGGAACGCGCCGAAGCACAAGCCCAGGTTGGCGGGCAGCGTCAGCACAATCTGGTAGCGGAAGCTGGTGTTGGCATCGGTGAAGAAGACGTTGATCATGGTCGGGTAGATGATGTTGATGGCGTAGTAGAACATGGTGACGACGAACGCAGCCACAAACGGAGCCGTCAGATCACGGCCCTGGCCCTTGGTAAAGACGCGCGTGGGCGTCAGCGGCTGCTTGAGCGGCACGAACGTCTCGTACAGCGCAAAGACGACCAGAGTGCCGAGACCGGACACGAGCGTGCCGACAATCTTGGGGTCGCTCGAGGGCAGCTGGATGGAGTAGTTGATGCCGACGAGGGTCAACACAGCAGCAATGGTGAAGAGCAGGGCGCCGCCATAGTCCAGCTCGCGCAGAGCCTGGCGGAAAGGGCAGACCACGCGGGTGAGCCGGCGGGTAGTAGTACAGGAACAGGCCGGCAAAGGACAGCGCGGCAGCAAACGGCTGGGCCATAAAACAGCCAGCGCCAGGCGGTCGTGCTCACCGCCACGGCGAACCGGCCGGCCACGGGACCTACGACGGCACTGAAGAGCACAAACAGATCGGCAATGACAATGGCAATGTGGCGCCACTTGTTGGGCAGCAGCTCCGGAAGAGCGAACGCCGCCAGCTGTGCGTTGCCGGCACCGAAGCCAATCAGGCCCATGGCCGCCAGCATGGCCGTGTTGTTCTTGGCCGAGCCGCCGACAAGAAAGCCGATAAAGAGAAGCACATTGCCGCCCGTAATGAACCAGCGCCGACCAAACAGATCGCTGTTGGCGCCGCAGATCATAAACGCAATCGTAATTGTAATCAGGTAGATTGAGACATACCACGCGTACGCTGTCGGGTCGCCGAGGAACGTGGCCACATTGGCGGCGCACGCGTTGATGGCGGGCACAATCCAGAACGAGATACCGTAGCTGGCCGACAAGATAAAGACGACGATCCACGTCTTGAAGGTGACCTCGTAGTCGTCGTCGTTTTGGGGAATGTAGCTGGGCGAGGCCGTGGCCGTCGTGCCGGCCGCACCGCCGCCCTCGGCGCGCTCAACGGCGGCCTTTTCGTTGTCGGCAGAGTGGACGGTGGCAGTGGGCGCGGGCGCCTTGTGCTCAGACGAGCTATGCTCCATGGCAGCCGCAGCAGGCACGTCTTCGGTGACGGCCACATGGATAGGCAGAGTGTCAGCCATGGTGAGAGAGTGTGAAGAGGAGTGAAATGAATCAAATAAAAGGATTGAGTAAACAAGACAAGAGACAAGGGGTAGATGGTGTGTCTGGGTATTTCTGGGGTATCATGACAATAAAACTAAAAGGAGAAGACAAACACTCGAGGATGAGGAATGAGAGCCGAGAATATAACATAGAAAAGAAAAATGAAGAGCAAAAAGATAAGAAAAAAGAGACGAAGGATTGGGGGGTGTCTGCACCCTGATCTTGATATAGGTTCCAGTACAAGGCAGGGGAACTTTTGGGAAACAGCCAAGAAACTGTAAAGTTTGGGGGACTCGGGGGAGCTGGGCCTGGGCCTGGGCCTGGATCGTGGATGAATCGACAACTTGGGGTCCGGCCAGCGTAAATTCAGATCTGTGTCGTTTGGGGCAAGCTTGCTTTCTTTCTTTTGGCTTTAGTATTCTTTTCCCTTTCTGTTTCTCTTTGTCGTCTCCCCAATGGTTCTATCAAAGAGTCATTTTGGATCCTTGAAGGGGCTGCATGCACAGCCTCCAAGCCTCATGTCTCCATGCCTCCTCTTGACAGCTAACCGGAGGACCTTGGCTTTTGTTGTCCTTCTCCGTCTTCTCTCCGACTTCCCACTTCACCTTGGAGCCACTGTGTGTCTTTATCAGGCCATGCTCTTCACTCACCTTCATACAAGCTGGGCGCCTCATGCCTCCGTCTCCCGTCCTCACATCTACTCTTTCGATCTGCAACTATGACTACTGACGAGCCAGCGTGGGGTCCCGTTTCCCGGCACTTGTGGCGCGACGCTGGGACACACCTGCTTTGGGGCTGGGACAAAATACTCATGAGCCCGTTACTATCATCGGACGTCCATTTCGAGGAACGAGAGAATAGGAACTCCGCTCTTTTATCTGTACTCGGCATCTTACAATTTGTATTCACATTGTCTCTTGTGGCGTCTCTGGCGTCTCCTTTCCGGTTTGGCTTTGCTCCATGTCGTGCCCTACGCCTTACCGGGATTGGGTCCTGGCTCTGGTGTAATACCAAGGACGAGTGTCCACATCGCGGATGAGAGTGATCAAACTTTTGAACTGTTCCATGACCAGTAGCTCTTCTACTCAGTGACGGGGCTTCTCCATTAGCAAGCATGCATTTTTCTGTTCCATTCTCTACGAAGCATGTCAAACCTTTTCACATGACGTTTCTCTTTTCTCTCTTCTTTCCTTCTGCTTCCTTTTCTCGTGCTTCTCTTGACGCGGGGGCCAAAATGGGGCCAAAATAAGCTCAGGGTGGGCCCACTTACCGGGACCCCGGAAAACAACTTCCAGACCATCCACCACTGCGACTCACACCAAAGTCGATCACAAACCCCCAAACCCCTTTTGAGATGGCAGGGGGGCTGTTTACCGTGCGGGGAAAAGGCCCATTAGGCGGTGACGTGAAGAAAGAAATACAGACAACGTGAAAGTTCAGTCATCATCTCGCAATTCACCTTTATGAAAAGCAAATCAGGATGAAGAGACCAGTCTCGCTCGTCACTTATTGCATCCCTAATCAGCCCCTCCTCCGTCCGCCTGACTCTTCGGAATTCCTTTGCCTGTTCTTGTGTTCACCGTCTGTCAATTCTATATATTTTTTCTTCTAATGTCGCGCTTTTCTCGCTTATACCGGCGTTTAGTCTTAGGGAAAGCTGGAGTAGATACTTGAAGAGATGTGGCGTCTGCACAGGGTCGCAAAAAGATGGCACTGATGACCTCGGAGCGAAGGAGTGTCAGAAAAGATACCCTTTCCCAGGGGGTCGAAGTACACGAAAGATGCAGAATGCATAAGTGCAGAAGCACAAAAAAGTTAAGGCGGTCAAGCAACCTGCAAGCATGAGCAATGTATCTATTGTCGCTTGTCCGTATGAGTATCGCTCTATTCAGTCATGCAGAGGCCTGTGTTGGTGACTCAGCGTGCCACGCAAGAACGAGAATCCAACCGGTCAGGCGCGCAATCACTACCACACAAGAAAAGCTGCGGCACTGAAAGCTGTATTTGCGCATATAAAACACACCAATACACACTGGCGCAAAGTCCAATACAAATAGGCTAGATAGAGAGATGTGTGGTGTGTGTATGTGTGTAGGCGTGGGCGATGATTCTTTCTTGTTTTCTTGGGAAGCAAGGCATCACAAGCGGACGCTGGCTATCTCGCTGTCTCGTCAGTCACTGTCATTTCGACGATCGCAGTCTAACGTTCACTTGCGCGTCTTGACCGGAAGCACCTTATCTCTGATATCGTTGCCTGCATTTTGTCTTTGCCTTCTTCAATTCCTAGTTGCGTCTAACAAGTTTTTTTCTTGTAAATGGGTTTTTATTCTTCATGTCATCTTTCCTTCATTCTGTATTTCTCTATTTCATCAGTTTCTCCTCTGAAACTGTACAGTTTGTCTTCTTGGTCGCTTCTTCCTGTCACCATCTCAAGGGCATCCTCCGAAGATGGCTCCAACGTTACGTTGAATCATTAGCGCTTTGGTGGATGCCGTGACCAGCAGGGCTCCAACAGACACGAAAATCAAAGAGAATACTGGCGATCAATGGGAACCATTCCGATGTACAGAAAAGGGTAGGTTGAGGGGTTTGTGCTTGTATGACGGACAGAAAGGCATGCAGTGCCAAAAGCGTGCATCGAGGGTCTGTTGGTGAAGAATTTCTCTAAATTTGCAGCATGAGGGTCAACCACCAGGGGACAAGCACACAGTAGACCGTCGTTGTGTGGGCCGGCCCAGCGAAGGGACCACTCTTTCCCGGCAGATGATAGACGGCTGCTTCCGCCAGAGGTACAAAGTAGTCGAGAGGGAGCGACTAGGTAACCACGTGATCTGTAGCACGTGATATCGTGTCCAAAACCACGTGCTTCTTATCAAAGGCGGTGAATTTGAGCTCCACCTCTACTATCAAGATACGGCAGAAAAAAAGAAAAAAGTTGAAATTTCGCCTAAGAACTTTTTGCTGGGCTAGAGGGCAGGAAAGCGTCGCTCTGCGGATTGAAGATTTAGAGGCTGGTATATACTGTCGACGACACAACAACCATAACTCCCTATTACAACAACCGCCACCGTCTCACACACATATACACACACACCGATACAATGGGACGAAGCAAGCTTAGAGTTGCTCTCGCCGCCGAGAAGGGCGTGGACATCAAGAAGCTCAAGGAGAAGAAGAAGTTCAAGGCCCGCCAGAAGGAGGAGGCCAAGAAGGCTGCCGCTGCTCGTGGCGAGGACGACGACGACGACGACGAGGACGATGAGGACTTTGAGGATGTCGACGACGAGGACGAGGATGACGACGAGGAGGACGAGGGCAAGGAGCGCAATGCCCTGATAGACGACGAGGCGTCCGAGAGCGAAGACGAAGACGAGGACGAGGACGAGTTTGACGAGGAAATTAGTGTAAGTGACAGGCTGGGCAGCAGGCCGATGGATCGGGAGAAGAGCTCAACCACTAACGCACATTTGCAGGCCGACTTCATTGCCGCCATGGACGACTCTGACGACTCCGAGGTCGAGATGGAGGCCAAGATTGTGCGGCCAAAGAAGGAGAAGGCCGCCAAGGCTGAGAAGCCCGCCAAGGCTGCGAAGAAGGCCAAGGCCGACAACGACGACAACGACGACGACGAGGACGAGGACGAGGAAGAGGACAAAGACGAGCTCGCTTGGTCCGACGTCGACGAGGAAGAGCGCGCCGGTCTCGTCGTCCGCCAGCGCCAGACCATCAACAACACCGCCGCCCTCACGGCCGCCCTCCTGCGCATTCGCACCTTTGCGCCCACAGACGCCTCCATCCCCTTCCAGCTGCACCAGTCCATTACCGCCTCGGTGCCCACAACCAGCC
This sequence comes from Sporothrix protearum, assembly GCA_016097115.2. Taxonomy (NCBI): domain Eukaryota; kingdom Fungi; phylum Ascomycota; class Sordariomycetes; order Ophiostomatales; family Ophiostomataceae; genus Sporothrix; species Sporothrix protearum. The sequence goes on from JADMNH010000008.1 coordinate 336,622, forward strand.
ACCCGGACGGCACGCCCATGGACATGTCCGACGACAAGGTGCGCGAGCAGGCTCTGTACGCGCAGAGTCTGGCGGCCGCTGTCGAGGCCCGCCGCCGCCTGCGCAAAGAGGGTGTTCCCTTCACGCGCCCCACGGATTATTTCGCGGAGATGCTCAAGGACGATGGTCACATGGCCCAGTGAAGGCCAAGCTGGTGGAGGCGGCCACGGCGGCCAAGGCATCGGCCGAGGCCCGCAAGCAGCGCGACCTCAAAAAGTTTGGCAAGAAGGTGCAGGTGGAGAAGATGCAGGAGCGGCAGAAGGAGAAGAAGGAGACCCTGGAGAAGATTAAGAGTCTGAAGCGGAGTACGTTTTTGTTCCCCCTGGTGCGCGGCAAAAGTCGCTCACAGCCAACCCCATCGCTTTTTTTTTTCTCTTTTTTTCTTTTTTTTTCTTCTTTTTTTTTCTTTTGCCTTATCGACTCCCTGCTAACACACTCTAGAACGCTCCGAGTTCGGCACGACGAGCACGCACGAGTCGGACGCTTTCGATGTCGCCATCGACAAGGAGCTGGCGGGCGGTGCCAAGGGCGCTGGTGGCCGTGGCGCACGCGGCGGTGCTGCCGGCGGTGTCAACGCCAAGCGCCAGAAGAAGAACGAAAAGTACGGTTTCGGCGGCAAGAAGCGCCATGCCAAGTCGGGCGACGCCATGTCGTCGGGCGACCTGAGCGGCTTCAATGCCCGGAAGATGAAGAGCGGCGGCGGCCGGGGCGGTCGGGGTGGATCGTCTGGCCGGGGAGCTGCTTCACGGCCGGGCAAGGCGCGGCGACAAGCAGCAGCAAGCAGACGGTAGAGGAAAGCCGGGGCTTGCGTGAAAGGGTGTTACAAAATTGTTTAAGGGTATATCTTTGTTACTATTATCATCAGTTTATTGGTCATTGCCATTCCATTTCATAGAGTCTCTTTTTTTCTCGTTAACGTTCAACAAATTTCATCAAATTTCATCGCATCTTGTTGCATTGTCTCATACACACGCGTATGAGCGAATTTTACACGGGCCAGAATCAGAGGAACTAGGCTCCCTATTTTTCACTTTCATTGTTACGGTCAGGTTGCAGCACCACACATTCACGTATGCAAGGTTCTCGTTTAGCTGAACTTGGAGAATCTCTGATGTTTCGATTTGTAGCGTTTAGAAAAAGAAATAAAAGCTGATCTGGATATAAGAAGTAGTACTCAATGGAAAACCGGCAGGGAAAAGACAAAGAGGCAAAAGCTTGAAGAGCAGACAAATGAGGATGCCATACAGTATGAGAGAGACATGAAGTTGGTTGAGGGAGGCCGCTTTAATAATGATGATCAAAAAAAGACAGGAGAAAGTTGCAGGCAAGCAGGGGTGTTTTTTTCTGGGAGAACAAAGAAGAGGGCATGATGGAGAGGAACACAAAATACCAGGAAATAAGAGTGATGGAGAAAGCAGGCATAGGAGAAGGAGGAGTAGAAGAAGAAAAAAAGGAAAAGAAGAAATTGAGGGCGTATAGACCCTTAAGTGTGCGATCGAACAGGGCAAAAGAAAACTCGAGAGTGATCAGCACATACGATCCGAACAGCAGAAGTATCAGAAACAGCCTGCAGGGGTCAAGGGACAGAATTGGCTCGATGAAACTGAAGATGGACATCCGGCGGGACTCGTAAACGACTGCAGAACTGGTTGACCATCGCCGCTACCTGTCTCTGTTTTGTGCATTCTTAGAAGAACACAAATATGGTAAAGGCTGGCAAAAAGACAACAGGGTGCTTGTGCAAAGATGTTGAGCCCATTTGTCATAGAATACCGCTTGTGAGTCGAGTTTATTGGAGGCTTGTCGTCGACATTTTCTTGCAACCGCCAAATCCGGACGGGACGTCGTGTTCAGTGAATTGAAACAGGGGCGCAGGTATAAAAAAAAAAGACGACGTGATGGTCTGGTCTTCTCATTAAGCGTGTAAAAAATGAGAAGAAACGTAACGTGATGAGGGGCAGGAAATGGAAATGAAGATCAAAAATCAAAAAGAGAGAAAAGAAAACGGCAAGAAACCAAAAAGACGAGAAAGCAAAATAACACCAGTGGTCCCATTTCTCCCCTCATTAATGCATTAATGCTTTGTGTGTGAAGTGGATTTTTTTTTCTCTTCGTGTTTTGTTTGTTGTTGCATCTCATGTTCGTGTATTGTGATTTGATTTGTTGTCGCTCCTTCATTGCGTCGCAGCAACACACCAGTGGCGGTGGAAGGCCCAGGCGCTCTTTTGGCACTCCTTGCTGCAGTACTTGGTCCGGCGGCACCGCCGGCACTTAGCAAACTGCCGCGTGAACTTCTCCCACTTGCCGCACTGGTAGTAGGCGCACTGGCGGATGCCGCCGCGCGACTCGTCCTTGCGGCACAAGTTGCGCATGACGACGCCTGCCCAGTACTGCATGTCGGTGCTGTGGTAGCGAACAGTGAACTTTTCAACGAGGGGGAAGATGTTCAGGTCGTTGGGGAGCAGGTACTCTTCCTCCTCCTCCTCGTTCCCCTCGTCGAAGCTGCCGGTCGACGAGCTGGAGCTTCCGCTGGTGGTGCTGTTGTTGCTGAGGGCACCAATGCTACCGGAGATGTTGCTGTCGTTGTCGAGGTCGGCATCCTCCTCCATCTTGCCGGCAGTGTTGCTGCTGCTTCCGTGGCCACTGCCGTGGGCACCACCGAGACCGTCGACACCAGTCAAGTCGTCGCCGTCCAGCAGCTGCAGCTCCCTGCCAATCTTGAGACGCGGCACAAGATGGCTCTTTTGAAAGTAGGAGCGCAAGTTGCAGTACTTTGAAACGTAGGCCAGGAGCTGCAGCGACATCAGGACGTCCTCCTCGCGGGGCATCGAGGCAATGACCTGCGGGTGAGGCGTGAGCTGACGGTCGAGGAGGTAACGGGGCACGCTTGCCGTCGGCATAACGGGCTGCTGCGTCGTGACCATGGCCGGCCGGTTTAGGCGACAGGCCCATTGCAGGGACAGGAGCTGTTGCGGCGGCAGGCGTGATGCTGCCGTCCAGGGGACCCCGGTGCGTAATGTTAAACGCGCCGGTGTCCTGGGTCTCGGACACGGTGGGCGTCGTCAACTCCAGCGACTCGCCGCCCAGCATGCTCTCGGACTCCTCCATATTGATGTCCTGGATGTCGACGGGCGCCTGGATCTCGGTCGTGCCCGACATCTCGGCGTCGGGCGTCTCGTCCAACTGAACGCTCTCCGCGTTCAGTTCATCCACCTCAGTAGCGGGGCCCGACGTCGAGTTCTGGTGGCGGATCGATGGCCGTCTCCGTGGCCGACCAGTGGGGCAAGCAGAGACGTAGGGCGGACGGTGGGCGAGCGAAGCTGCGGAGGAGGGAGCGGCGTTGTTGGCGACGCCGGCTGGGAGTTACCCAGCAGGGGCCGCGTCAGACCGTAGGGAAGGGGCTGGAGGGGTTGGTCGAAAGCGCGCATGGCGCGCAGCAGGTTGGCCTCGTTGACCTCAGAAGCCGAAACAGACGAGGCCGAGGGCGTGGCTGAAGAAAGAGGCTGGATGGCCGCGCCCCCGGGAGGAGAAATGGCATGACGAGAAGGAGTAGCCGATGTGGCCGCTGCGGCGGCGGCAGCGGCGGCCATAGCGGCAGAAGTTGGGACCGGAGTGGTAGCTGCAGACGACGCTGCAGTGCTTGAAGGAGAAGGCCCCGCCGCTCCCACAAGGTGGTGATGGTGATGATGATGGTGGTGGTGGTGGAAGCGGCGGGCGGAAGAGGATGCGGACGCAGATGCAGATGCCGATGCCGATGATGCAGGGGTGGGGGCTACCGATGACGGCAACGAAGTGTGTGCCGGCACCGGTGGCGGAGACGATATTAAAGAGCGGGCCAAGTGCTGGGGGCCCGCTGGGGAGGTAATATGGAATTGAGACATGGTAGGCGTGGCGTCGTTGTCGGTGTTGCTTTGGCTGCCATCGGTGGACGACGCAGCACTCAATGTGGTGCTGCTAGCGCCAGTTGCTGTGCCAGTAGCCGCCAACGATGCAACCGTTTGTTCACCACCGGCCACCGACGTCGGCCCAGAAAAGGTGGCGGACACGTCGATGGACGGTGGTGGTGCCTGGCGGCGGAAAGAACGGTGCTGGTCGAGGTCAAATCGGCTGCCGTTCAGTGTGCGGTATGTGAAGGAGGAAGACTTGTTGGCAACACGCAGGTCGTTCCCCGATGGCGACCCTGGTGCTCCTGGGCGTGGCGCTGCTTAGCCTCCTCGGCCTTCTCACGGCACTTTTCGATCACCTTGATGTAGTTGTCCAAGATGGTAGCGATAACGGGCACCATGTCGGCCTCGACCACGCGCGTGCGGACGGCCTCGGTGCCTCGGACACCGATGTTGACGACGCACTGGAACGCCAGGTTCCATTTCCACATGTCCATCATATCTTTGCTGCGACCCTGCTTGAGGATGCAGACGAGGCGCTCGATGCCGCCATCGACCGTGAGGATATCGCGAATGCGTGCGGATGATGTTGTGAGGTAGGCAAGGTGGTTGAGTGAGTTGATGAGCGGGAGGGTGGAAGTGCAGTCAAGAGCCCGGCGGTCGTACAAGGCGGTGGTGATGCCCACCGACGCCTTGTTGACGTTGGGAATACTGAAGTTGACTTCCCTCATGGTTGAATGAGGGTTCGAAGACGCAATAGAGAGCGTCAACGGGTATTAGGTGTGTGAAGACTGGAAGAGATCAAGCCAAAGGCCGGTCCGCGTTGAGAACACGAAAGAGGCCAAGAGTTGCAAAAATGGGGGGGGGGGACGTTCGTCAAGGGCCCCGGGTGTGGTGTGGTCGAGATCGCGTTGATAAATGGATGGGCAAAGAGAGTTGTGATGCACACACAAAACAGGCGAATGCAGATCGACGGAAATTGGTGGCGAAGGCACAGAAGCGGAGCGACGCAGGAGAGAAGAAAGGACGATGAAAAGACGATGAAAAGACGATGAAAAGATGGACCAAAAAGGGGTGAATACAAGCAAAAACCACAAAATCGAGGAAGCCGATGTACTCGAACGATGAGATTCGAGACGTGGAAGACGAGTGCAATTTCGTCGTTCTTTTCGTCGTTCTTTTCGTCGTTTTTGTTCCAATATTGCCGTCCAAAACTGTCGACTTGATGCTTTCGCTGACGAGATACGTTCTGGTTGCGACTAATTGTGTCTTTGAAAAGGCTCTGTCTCTGGCTGGAATGCAGGGCAGGGCTGGCCAGAAAACAAATTTAAAATGCAGGGCCAACAGCTAATTGGAGAGCTGGTATGGAGGATGCCGTACAGTCTCTCAACCTGAAAAGACCTTAATGAGACACAGTCGCCCAAGTAATGAAGTCGTAATGATCGAGCAGTCGTGCGATTCTGTATTGCGCTTCGAATGGAAAGAGCTAAAAGTTCATCAAAAGTCGAGAGTGTGTTCCCATCGATGTGAAGATGTTGATGTGTCGTGCAATCGTCGGTATCAGCTGGTCGGGGTGAAAAGAAATTATCGTGCAGGCGTCGTGAGAAATCGCTCGGTCAGAATTGCATTGTCTGGAAGGCTGACGAAGCAATGTGAGAATAGGTGTTCATCAAGGGCGGCAAGCGTTCGCCAGATGCCGAAACGAATGTAAGTTGCTTCTGTCGAAAGACGATGCGAGGTTTAGGCCGACGACGAGAAAACTGGTTTCGGGCGCTGTCGCTGAACCAAGAGAATCACACCGGCTGTGGATGATGTGATGGAGCAAGCCTGGCAAGATGTGCCGCTATGAGTACGAGAGAGCGAGGTGTCTAGGATGGAGCGGTCGTGATTGATCGGAGAAACGAGGACACGAGATGGGAGAAAAGTGTCTAGTTTGTCGTCCTTTGATCTTGAGGTGTGGTGATTTGACGGCGCTGCCCTCTCCGAAGATTGGGCTCGTCTCGATGGTATCCCGCAGACAAGGAGAATCGACCGTAGATGAAATTAGCGAGACGGGGGTTGAGAGGGAGGGGGGAGGTCGAGAGGTGCGATGGCGGTCGGTGGTTCGGGAAAAGAGAAGGGAGAGGAGGGAGAGGAGGGAGAGGAGGGAGAGGAGAGGAGAAAAGAGAGGAGAAAAGTGGTGATGCGAAGGAGGCGAGGGAAAATGCGGCCAAATGGGGGAAGGGCAGGGCTGGGCTGGGCTGGCTGGGCTGGCTGGGAAGGAGCGAAATGCGGTTTAGGGGGTGGGAGACAGGAGACAGGAAGTCCGTACAGAGAGCGACCCCTAGGCTAGCCGCTAGCCCTCTCTATAGCGTACTTCATTAAGATACAGTTGGTGCATGATAAACTCCGTTATTCTATGAATCTATGTAGGCTGGGCCTGGCAGACGTTGGCGGTGGGCAGACTGACAGGGGCAGATTGGGCCATCCGACCTGAGGACAGTGCGAAAAGACTGGGACCAGACGGTACAAATACGATAGCGCCGGTACGGCGGCGGCGGCGGGGCATTCATTACAATCTCCTTGTGGCCCAGTGCCCCCATTGCCCTATTTGTACGCGCGATAGGCTCTGGTGCGTGAAATACAGTGCGTAGGTTAGCGTGTGCGGGCCTAACTGTATGAAGTAGCTGACACCCAGACACCCAGACTGAGGAAAGGAGCAGGAGCACGTCTTCTTTCTGTGTTCTGTTGTCGTCTCCTTCCGGGGCAGGCACAGGAACTGGAAAGGGTATTACAGCTGGACACTCAAAACGGCCCCAAAACGGCCCACAACTCTGCCGGAGTCTGCCCCCAGCTCCCACTGTTTTGGTTGTTCAGTTTTTGTTGTTCCAGTTCGTTCCACTGTCATAATGTTCCACTGTGCCTATCCAGCCACACGGCAGCTGTCTCTTCAACGGGGGAAAGTCACGTTCGTTTTAGGTGCGCTGTAATCGTTGCAATCGCTGTACGAGTATATGTACGCTGGTCGTAATCCTGTCCATAGTCGGCATCCATTGTATGCTGCTTTTGTCAGCACAAGAAGCCACAGAATGCGGCAGAATAAAAAGAAAGTTCCCCCTAAAGACGTCCGAAAGGGAATCAGACCAGCCCGGAGCGACGGGCGGCGCGCGTGCCTGCCACGCTGTCGGTCAGACAGGCCGCCGCCCGCCATTCCCCCAAACTCGAGGCTAAAGCTTTCGTCCAGTCTTTACTGCGTACAATGTATGTGTCTAACTCTACTGTGCTGGCCGCTGTCTCGGCAGAAATTTGCTTCCTCATTTAGGATTCGCCATCTTCCCAATTTAGTGCTGCCGTGAGTCTTCCTCCACACCACCCGTATGAACTGTTTTTCCCGTCGCGGCCTCCCAGCCAGTCGATTGTGTGCTTGCGAGTCGATGCCAGGCTCGGGAAGTGGAGAGCGGCCAAACTCGACAGGGCGGGCCTTGTCAGGCTGTGAGAAGTCGACGAGGCCTTGTCGCCTTTCAAGAAAGCGCGGCATCGTCAGATTGGATGGGCCTCGCGGGCCTTGCTCCTCCTGCCTGTGAATGGCCATACTTGGTCAAAGCTCTGCGTTTAAGTTCTCCTAGTTCCGACTTGGGACGACAGAACGACAGAGCAAGCCAATGTCCAGGCAGGTGCGACAGGGAGGTTGCCCATTTCTCGCGCAGGAATGGGCAGGACCTGTGTGGTCCATGGAGGACGAAGAGGTGCCGACAGAGAAAGGAGTGACCGAACATCGTGTGTCCGGTGGGACAGGGCACAAAAAAAGAGAGAAGGTGCAATCGTCATGTTATGTTCAGCCGCTCCGTTACACATTTGCTCGAGCTCGAGCCCAATTGGAGAAACCGCACACAGACACAACGTCTCCCCCGGAAGCGTTTCCAGCAAATTGCAGCAACTGCATCCGAGGCCTGTCTTCCAGCTTCCCTATCCTTTGCCATCTACGGAGTATGTTGTATCCTCAATCTCGCACGTCTCTTCTGCGGCTGTTGTGTTTCCTTTCCCTCTTCTTTGTCTCCCCTTTCCCTCTCCCCTGCCTGCTACCCGTGCGCTCGTGCATCATGCTCCCCTGGCCGGGACGCTCAACCCCGGTCGTCCTTTTTTCGGCAATGCATCCATTCTCACAGAGAATGGTGACTGGTAAGATGCACTTCTACTGGGTACTCAGTACATGTACGGAATATATCAAGCTGTATGCCATGATTACCATAAAGCCTTCGTTCCTCCCGTCCGGTATTATCTTGGCATCATCTCCTGATGGCATAGCTTCGGTGTGTACTCCGTACTGAGTAGCAAATGGCAGCTGCCGTCCGGAAAAATCGAGGCAGCGCCTCCCCTTTCTTTGCTGCTTGCACGAATGTTGCTTTTTTTCAAGTGTTGAGAGTTTCCGCATTTGCACTCGTACGAAGGGGACAAGCCATCTGGGCAACGTTTCGCCCTTCATGCAGAGTCTTCTCCCCCCCCCCGTTTCGTCGGTTTTGTGTGCTCACTCGTTACGTTCGACATGCTCTTCTGGTGTCTCCTTTGCCTTCTCTGTCCCCTCACTTGTTTCATGGCCACCCAACCCCCCCCCCCCCCACTCACGAATCGACCCCATTCACCTGCAACCCGCTTTTCGAGTCTCTTTTGCCCGCTGTCCTTCTTCGCTCCTGCCACGCTCTTTTCTACCAGCCTCTCCCGGAAAAGACTTTATGGGAAAAGGCTCGTCTGTTATTTGGGGGGGGCGGGGGGGGGCTACGATATTGTCCGGTCTAATGAGCTCGATGAGATTCATGAAATAGTATCGTGCCTGGTTCTCCAAGCCCGACCGGCCGACTTTAACTCCAAAGTCCCTGGAAATAAAGTAGCACAGTTACCCGTACAGTGCGGGGCACGCAATCGTCTGGGCTGGCCGCCACCACCAATACATACCACTCTTATTATGTGCCCATTTGCCCCTAGCGCTCTGCCCAGAACTCGCCAGAGGCAGAGGAAAGCCATACGAGTATGTGTTGGCGGCGGCAGCGATACGGCGTGTTCGTGAAACGAGCATAAACAGGTCTTTTGCAAGGCAAATGTCGCCTGCAACAATATATGAAAGATACAGCTAGTGCGCGAGTGCGTATAAGAAGAGGCAAAACGAGCAAGTCGAAAAGGAAGTGATCCAAGGGGAATCGATGGCAATCGATGGCAATCGAGGGCAATCCACTGGGCCTAGAGCGATCGACAATGGGGGCGATGAATGAAAGGGAGGGTTGCTGTTAAACCATTCGATCCCATTGTCCGCACAAAGAACCCTGAAAGGCCTGAAAGGCCTGGAAGGGACTGCCGATCTGGGAAGAGAACAACACCAGCAAAACTCGACCTCTGCCAAAACAATACGAAATGGCAAAATACGACGGTGACAGCACACATGCTCCAAGGATCTGCAGAACAAGAGAGAAGAGAGGCAAAAAATGGTGAGGGGTCGAAGGGCGATGGACACCTGGGAGGGATGGCACGGAGCAAATGGAGCAAATGGAGCAAAATGGGGATCTGGGATTTGAGAGGTCTGGCTCTCTTGCCCTACGGCGGGTTGCGACACTGAGCAACCCAGGGAAAACTCACGATGGGGGGGGCGCTTGGGGGGCAGCAGTAAATAGTACGGACGGTCGTGAACTGGAACAGGCGTGACGGAGCAAGACAACATGGGACTGTACGATGTAGTGGCCTTGAACAGACTTACGAAAAACAGCATACAAAGTACATATGCACAGTGAACGGTGGACATTCGAATGCGGCCAATGGACCGACGGCCTCGAGCTTGTGTCCAGACTCGTCGCAAATAGAGTCGAGCCAAGCCAGGCCAAGGCAGCTCCCGGACGCAGCGAATCGCTTTTGCAGTCGGCGAATTGTATGCGCGTACAGAGCATATCTCACAAGAGAATAGCCCTGTTTGTGCGCAAAGCAGAAGAGCCGGAAGGAATAATAAGGCGGCGAAAAGACGGCTGTGTGGTTAAGAAAAAAAGTGCGTGCGCCCGTCCGTGCGGGCAGGCGTGACGGTTTGTCAGTGTGTCTACCGGATGCAGACTGCAGAGTCACCGCAACTGCAACTGGCAACTGGCAACACTTTGAGCATCGTTGGGCAGGAACAACACACACAAAAAACACTGCACGGTCTTTCTCCGGAGCCGGCGCGGCAAAAGCGCTAGACATGCGTGCGCGTGGCCGCTGGCCGTACTTCGTAGAAGGAAAGAAGGAAGGAAGGAAGTGAGCTGAAGACCAAGACCGTCATGTGCTTTCCTGCGAGACATATTCTCGTCTCTCACACGCTCGCAACCTCGCAAGAGCTCTCATCCAAGAACACTGAAACTAGCGAAAGGCTGGAACTAGCGACAGACCCTGCATTCAGCTTGTCTGCATCGGCATTTAATTCTTCATCTCTCGTTTTATGTACACTCCTCGGATGGGCGCGTCTCAGTCTCATGGATTTAGGATCAAGCGCTGCCTTTCGATGCCAGGTGAGCGCCAAAAAGAAAGGAGTGGCGTCTATTGTCAAAAGAGGCCATCATAGACGACATAGGCGACGTCTGTGACGCGACATACGAGTAGCTCGAAAACGGAAAAGAAAACAAACTAACAAAAACGTGAGAGGTCGGTCGCGATGCGTGGCGTCGATGGCGGGCGCTTCCAGGGCCCTGTGTGTGGAAAGAGGCCCACCGGTGGTTCCTTCCTATCCCAGTGCCAGCCAACCCCTGCTCTCGTTCCTTCCCCCGGCGTCTAAAGTTCGCTCCAGAAAAGGAAAGCGCAAAGCAACATCATGAATGTGGCCCCTGCCCACCTGCAATCACTTTGCCAACACGCGCCGTGGAGACAAGGGACAGGCCGTAGAATGTGAAATAGACGCAGGCTAGTCCTGCAACACTTAGAAGATGATATATGCGTACAAGTGGTTGGTCTGTGATGGGATTTGAGCGTCTATTGATCTTGTGTAAATGATCCAATAAAATGAGATCATATGAATTTTATCTTATTTTGCGATTGATTTAGATATTGGTTTTCTTTTCTTTTTCTATTTAATTCAGCTGTTTGATTTATTTCTTCCTTGTGTCGAAAAATAGTAAACGTTGGTTCATCTTTTTTGTCACCCTTATTTTCAAGTTTTTTATTTCTTTCATGTATTGATATTGAGTCCTCTAATCATTGAAATAATAAAACCAAAAGCAATACGCAACGCCATGTGAAGTCAAGACTATTCACAAAGAATGTAGTAACGTAAGGACGCGACAATAACCAGACGTGCGAAATAGCAGTCTCACAGCTTTTCCTTTCCAGTGCCGTCCCCTCGCCCCTGTCCCCTTTCCTTCCTTTACTTTACCGGTCCTCACCCCATGCCTCAATGGCATTGCTCGGCATCTTCTTCTTGCCCTTGCCCCGCTGGCCGCCCTTGAAGTGCTTCTTGCTATCCGCGGCAGTCTTGGCCGCCGCACGCGCATCCTCGGCGTCCATGCCCTTGGCCAACGCGTCCATGGTCCGTGCCTTGCGGCCCGTCAGCTTCTTACCGCCATGAGCCGGCTGGGCCGCTTGCGACTCGGCCTGGCCCTGCTCCGTGTACTTGTAGCTGAACGGCCGTGCAATCATGCCACGGTTGCCGCTGGCATTCTCGCGGAAAAAAGCCTTATCAAGGTCGCGCGACTTGGTACTCTGCTTCTCGCGGATGGGCAGCGTCGTGGCAACGTCCTCCATGGGCTCGCCGTCCGTGTCCTCCTCCTCACTGGACCCCGCCTCATCGTCATCGCCATCCACCTCCGCATCCTCATCCACATCCACATCCTCGTCCGACGTGATGTCGCTCGAATCGACTTCGTCCTCCTGAAACTCCCAGGCGTTGGGACCGGCCTTCTTGGCCGCCTTCTTGGAGGGACGCTTCAGGCTCGGGGCCGTTGCAGAGTCCTTGAACTTGAAGCTGGCCCTGGACTCGGCATCCGTCGCCGCCGCCGCCGCCGCCATCGCAATCTGCCGCTTCTCGGGCAGGTGCTTGTGGTCGTACAGCTCGTGGTTGAAGTCCATGGCGTCAATGTCGTGGCCAGGCGGCGGCGCCACAAAGAGCAGCTTGCCGTTGACATAGTCCTTGAGGACGTACCGAGCGGCACGCGACTCGTCGGGCTGGCCCTGACCGGTACGGGTGAAACCACGGGCACGGGCATAGGCCGACAGCAGCTCCTCGGCCGTGGGCACACCGGTACCGCCCTCGCTCACGTTCTGCACACGGATGTGGATACCATAGATAGCCTCCAAAAAGGCCTTGGGAATGCGCGCCGTGACAAGCTGGCAGGGGCCCGTGAACTCGCGCAGCTGGTCAATGGGCAGGATGCCGTTGCAGACGAGGTCGGCCTTGGTGGTGGCAAAGTTGGGAAACACGAGACCGGGACAATCGCACAGCGTAACGCGGGGGCTCAGCTCAATGGTCTGAAAGTGCTTGGTCTTGCCGGGCGTCGACGACACGGACACCTTCTTGGCACCGATCAGTGCGTTGATGGTGGACGATTTACCGACGTTGGGGTAGCCGACAAGACCGACCTTGAGCTTGCGTGTGGGGTCGTCGGTTTTCGGGGCGTGCTTCAGGAACAGCGCCTCAAGCTCGTCCACGGACAGGATACGTGTGTCGAGGCTGTCGGACGCCTCCTTGCTGTCTCCCATCTCCTGCTCCTCGTCGTCGTTGTCATCCGTCTCCTCCTCGGCAGGCGCTGGTGCATTGGGAGCACTGCCGCCCGCTGCCGCGCGCCGCTCCTCTTCCTCCTCCTCGGCCTGGCGAAGCTCGTTCTGCTCCTTGGCCATGTGTGCCGAGAAGAACTTGTAGGCAATCTTGTTCTCCGTCAGGTGCTGCGCCCACGCGCGCCGTTGCCGGTCCGTCATCATGTCGGCCTTGTTGATCAACAACAGGTTCTGCTTGGCCGGGTCGACGGCCTTGACGTAGTCCTCCAGATCCTCGGACCGGAAGACGAGCGGGTTGCGCGCATCCACAATCTGCACAATAAGGTCGGACCGCTCAATAACACGCCACAGCTGGCGCCAGACCTCCAGATTCCGCTCAAAGGGCGTCAGCAGCAAGTCCTGGTTCTGTTGGAGCTCGGCGAGGCCGCGGCGCCACACCAGAAAACTCTCACGCTCGGCCTTGTCGAGCTCGGCGGCCGTCATGCTGGCGTCCCACTTTGGGCGGCGCGGGACCGTCAAACGCTCGCGGTTCTGGCTGTGCAGCTTGAGGCGGCGGCCCTCCTCGGCGTCGGTCAGCAGGTAGGGGTTCTTCTGGTCCGTGTGGATGATCTGGGAGTTGTTCATCTTGACAGCGCGGAAGTTGGTGTCGGCGTAGGCGGCCGTGGACAAGAACTCTTCAATGGCACCCTGCTCCGTGATGGAGCGCATCTTGACCCACGCCGCATCGGCCCTTTCGTTTGTAATGTACTGCACATGTTAGGCGGTGTTCAATTATCGATCCGAGAGGCGAGAGGGGTGAATTGTCGCCCGACTTACATCTTCACCGGTCGCATGGTTTTTGCGAGTAATACCGGCGCGGTACTGGTCTTTGCCCTTTCCGTTTCCAAACCGGTCGTTCATCAGCGCATTGCCGAGACCGACCTGCTTTTTCGACTTGGGCATACCCATTGTGACGGGTTGCAGTGTGCTGGGCTTCGATGTGGTTGTCTTTTCTGTAAGGTGGTAGATTTGGGGGGTTTTGATGGAGAAGATGCGTAGAAAGTGTCGTGTGCTATCGATGCAGTCGATGTCGTTGGAGATGCTGATTGTGTTGGATGTTGATGCCAGATGAAATTGGCGACCCCTTGGCAAAACGTCGCGGCAGTGTCGAGACTATATACGACTCATCGATCGAGATAAAACACAATCAAGAAAAAAAGCTGGAAGCCTCGTTTTGTGTTTCGCCCTCTGAAATCTTCACCTGCCTTCTTGCGTCTGGGCAGAGTTGGGTCGCTCTTGCCGTACCAAAAAGGCTGATTAATAGCGGGGAGGGGCGATTTTTTTCCCAACTTGGCGCTATGTTGGCAGTAGTGGTGCAAGGTATGACTGATTTTTCGCAGTCGTCCGTCGTCACTGCCGTTTGCTGCGCCCACCCCGCCAAACAAAGGCCGCCCAAAGCGCCCATATGAATCAGAATGAGCGCGATAAGATAAGGAAAATTAAAGCGGGGCTACACTTTCGTATGGCGTTGGACTGGTTCGCCAGCACCACGGCCATACATATTTTTTTTTGAGGGTAGCGCGGCCTGAACGTTGATCGGGATCCTTTTGACTTTCTCGATATCACATCCTAAACACACCAGTCTCTCGACGGCATTTTTCTTCTCAGCCACCTCGATCTTCACCGACCCACGGACCTGACGATATCCGAAGTCCTTCCTCACACAACCGACATCTCCCACAGCCCCAAGAAAACAGGTACACATCGCATATCGCAGTCATGGCGCCTCGCCGCAAGTGGATGTAAGTGATGGACCCCGGGGGACTTGACATTGATGCCTCCTCGAGGTCTTTGGCATGGGCAACACTTGTCGCACTGCCATCTCATTTCATAGGACCCATGGTACTGACACGATTCCTCTTTCTCAGTGACAAGAAGACGGCGGCGCACTTTACGCTCGTCCATCGCCCGCAAAATGACCCCCGCATCCACGACGAGTCAGCCCCGGCCATGGTGCTCAATCCGACCCAGGCACCCAATGCCGGCGGCAGCTCCATGGCCGGCGGCACCAGCGTCAAATCCCGGCAGCTTGATGATTTGGCCTCCCAGCTGGGCTCCGATGTCGACGAGATCCGCGACAACGAGGGCGAGGCCGCCAACTTTGGCGTCTACTTTGATGACTCGTCGTACGACTACATGCAGCACTTGCGCGAGATTGGCCAGGGCGGCGGCGAGGCCGTATTCGTCGAGTCGACGGCGTCGCTAAACGCGGCCAACAAGAGCCGGCAAAAGACGTCGCTGGCGGACGCCCTCCAACAAATGGACTTGCAGCACCGGTCCGAAGAGTTGCTGGACGAAGACATCTTGCCGGCCAAGGCGTTGCAGCGCGTGACGTACCAGAACCAGCAGGACGTGCCAGACGCCATTGCGGGTTTCAAGCCGGACATGGACCCGCGCCTGCGCGAGGTCCTCGAAGCACTGGAGGACGAGGCGTACGTGGACGACGACGAGGAGAACGACGACCTGTTCCAGGCGCTGGCCAAGGACGGCGAGGAGCTGGACCAGTACGAGTTCGAGGACCAGTACGGCTATGACGACGACGACGGCGACGAGGGGTGGGAGTCGGACGCGACGAGAAGCCCGTGCAGCCACGGGCGGGCTTTGAGGATAGCAAGACATCCGGCCCAAAGGGTGAGACGGGCGGCGACGACGAAACCGACGAGGCACGTGACACCGTGCCGGAGTTGGTCGACATGTCGGGCGCCGCCGCCGCACCACCACCCGAGACCGAGGGCGCCGACGACTGGATGGAGGATTTCAAGAAATTTAAAAAGGACCAGTCCACGACTGTGTCGGGTGCGCCCAAGAAGAAGGTCACACCGGCCATGTCCGACGTCCAATCGTCCATCTGGACCACCAACACGGCCGGTGGCCGCAAGAAGAAGCGCAAGGGCGCGCTGACGGAAATGTCGGGCTTCTCCATGACATCGTCGTCGCTGGTGCGCACCGAGCAGATGAGCTTGCTGGACGCACGCTTCGACAAGATTGACGAGCTGTACAACAACGACGACTTTGACGAGGACGGCTTTGGCGACGACATGAAGTCCGTGTCGGCCTTTTCGACTACTTCGAGTGTGCAGGGCCCGCTGCGCAACGACTTCAACGGCATCATGGACGAGTTCCTGGGCGGCTACTCGATGCAGGGCAAGCGGTCGGTCAAGAAGGGCCGGCAGCAGAGCGGTCTGGAGCAGCTGGAGGAGATCCGGCGGGGACTGGGCCCGGCGCGCCTGAACACGCGGAAGAAGTAGCTGGGTAGGAAAGGAGGAGAGTTGGCATCGTTTGAAAGGCGTTTACTTGTTTTGCTGTTTTCTCGCTTTTTGCCTGGGCTTGACGAACTTTTAAGGGATACTAGAAAAGTGCTATTTTAGTTATTGTAACGACCCAATGAACGAATATTATAACCTTGGTCACGGAATATAGAGGACGAGACAAGTGAGAAGTTGTGATGTCGGTGAGCTGTACATTGCGTCTCTGAAGCCGTACGACGTAGATTGACGATTGATGTATGTTTACTTGACCTCAATGCTGATGAGCCTTCGTCTGGCTGGAAGACTTCTGATAACTGCTGGGAGGAGCGACCACATAGCTCTTTGTCCTCGAAACATGGAAAGTGAGAGGAAGTGGAGAGAAGTGAAAGCTTCATTGTGATTGTGTCCTATTTGTGTTCGCTCAACGTGCTTCCTCAATAGAGAAGCTCGGACCATACACAGCTACGCGCTAGCCCCGAAGCAGGTTTATTGTCCCCACTGTTTTCTTCTGGTCGCTCCTGCTTGCTTTCTTCGCGACTGCCGGCCGCTTGTACCTGTCCTGGGGGCGGTGAAAAGCGGCAGAAATAGCCGCGCCTGCTAAGCTGGGCCTGGATAGACGCCTAGGGGCCAAGCACTTCAGTGGATCCGGGGGACGTTCGCGACAAAAAGGGCAAAACATCACCAACCTCACCTCTCAACGACAATCGACCGATCACCGTGTTCGCGACGACCTAACCCGTGCAACTCGTATAAGACCCGTATTGTGCTTGCCTTCGACGTGCCTGTGCCCTCTGTGTGCTCCGCTCGCGCTGCGGCGTCCTCCCGCAGGCCGGGCAGCCTCCAAATGGGCGAGAAGCGCGTTTCTTTGCGACGACGACGATGACGACGGCGTTCTCCTTCTCGGGCGGTGCACCACAAGCGCAGCCGTCTGCGAAACGCATCGAACATGTCGGGCTCCCAGGGCGGACCGGCGGGCGCGTTTGGGCAGCCTCCAATAGGTAAGCTCCGACCCTACACCTACAATGCAATAACGTGATTTTTGGTGCTATTGTGCTCTATTGAGGAAAACTTCCTCAACTCTTCTCACCCTCCCCTCACCTTGCTCTCACTTTCAACCTCACTTTTTGAGCAAGTTTTCTCGGCCACGTTTTTTCGCCCCTCCCAACCACCGCATTTCTCTCTCTCTCGTTGCTGCTGCTGCTGCTCTGCTCGACAATTACCATGAAATCGACCTTTTCTGCTGCTCGACCTTTTCCCCTCGATTTGTTCTCCCACCTTTTTGCACATTTTCTGCTCGACTTCTCGACTTCCTTCGTTTCGTACCCCGCGAAAGGAACTCTTGAGATCCTCTCTCTGCTGCGCACCTTGCTCACGATCCCGCATACCTTCTTCTTCACACACACAACGCAATCTTCATATCGCTTGTACATCTTGATTCTTCTCGTCTTTGTACACGATATATCGACTGCACGTATCTGCTCTACACATATTTTCGACATTTTGTTGTGCCCTGCGCTTCTTCATTTATCCCTCTTCGCGAGATCTTCCACCTTTCGACCTTTCTTTCTCACGCCGAACTTTCGCACCTTTCATGGCGAGACCGGTGACTCCCCGACCAACCTTCTCACCAAGGCTGCTGCGTCACAGCCCAACAACGTCAAAGACCCCGACATTGACCCTGGCATCACATCTACTTTTGCAATGCCTGGCACCTCTCTTCGCCCTGCTGCTTCTCAATCCGACCAAGTTGAGAACATGACCGTCGAAGAGGCCACCATGACCACCAAGAGTGCTGCACCCGACAAGATGGACGCCGACGAGCTCACTAGGCCACTCGGCTCTCTCAACGTCTTTGCGCAGCCGTCGACCACTACCGCTTCTGCAGCTCCTGTCGTTTCTCCCACCCCCGATGAGATCGAAGCTAGACTTTATCTCAGCATGGCCAAGGCGCGCCCCAAGGCTCTTCTCCGCCTCACGGCCCTCGCTGAACCCGCTAGTGAGCTCGCTCTTTCGCTGGCCTCCATGTCGCTTTCTGGCACAGGTTCGAGTCACAGCTCGACAGAAGCCATGGATCTCGTGGATATGGGGAATCCATTTCTACGTGTCGGCAACTGGGATACGAAGAGCGGGAAACCCGATGTCAAGGGCAAGGTGAGGGAGACGTCCACCCATGTGACGCCTACTGGCGAGAAGAAGCTTCTTCCCCCCCGCAAGAAGGCTCCAGTCTCGTGCTTTCTTCAGCCCAAGCGCCGCAAGGCACCTCTTCCCCTTCCCCCTTCGTCCTCCACTTCGGTTACTGCTCCCCGTTCTGGCCTTTCGACTTCTGTTACGGCAAGCTCTGTCCCAGTGTCGGAGTCTGCTCCCACTTCTTCCCTCTCGGCTGCTCTCACCTCTGCACAGTCGTCATTCGCCTCTGTCGCCAGCAACTCCAGCGCGGCGTCTACTTCTACCGCTGCTACTGAGGTTGACAAGCCAGCTACTGACGGCGAGATCAAGATGACGCCTGCTGAGGACAAGTCTGACTCCAAGGTGACTGACTCTGCTATGGAAGACGTGCTTGAGGCGGGCATGGATAGCCTGAAGCTTGTCCCCAGCATCGTGGTTACCGACACGTCCACTGAGCCCGTTCAAGAGCCTGCTGAGAAGTCTATCGACAGTCTCGCCGACAAAGTCGCCGTCAAGCTCGAGGACAAGCCTGCTGCGGTCTCTCCTATCTGTGCTCCTGTCATGTCTCCTGCTCCTGTCATCCCCGCCATCCCTACCGCCATAGCTTCTCTTGTCGTGTCTGCTGCGTCCTAGAAGGAACCAGTTGACTCGATTGAGGCCAACACGGAGAAACAGCCACTGGTGCCTCCCAAGCGCCATGCCGTCTCCCTCGTACCCGGTCAGCTCCAAATCATCGGTGGCGACAATGCTCCTACCAAGCCCACGGTGTCCATGATGCCCGTCGAGCCTGTCGTGACCCTCCCGGCCGCCGTCGGCGACGACCACGTCGAGACTCGCGTCAAGCGCATTGCGCCCATCGAGGGCTTCATTGCCACTAGATCCGAGCTCAAGACCAAGAGCAAGCCGGAGCTGTCCGCTGCCGCCCCCGGCGTAGTGGAGATCAAAGAGTCGACTTCTTCTGTCACTGTCGCTCTGCCGTCCGAAGTCAAACCCGCCCCCCATGTCACTACTCTTGGCTCCAACGACACAATCATGGTGACGGAGAAAGTGTCGGACAAGGCCACGATTGAGGACGACGACCCCAAGCTGGCGGCCAAACATCAGCCTACAATTGTTTGTTTCTGCCGCTCACAAGATCTCCAAGCCCGCTCACCGTGCTGGTTCTGGCAAAGACACTTCCGCCAACCGTCCTGGCAAGAGCACTTCTTGTGTGCCGCCGCCGTCCAGAAAATACCTCGCGAAGATTGGTGCCGAAGGCCTGCGTCCTTTCTCTGCTTCAGCTCCTGGCGAGATCATGGACGATTTTGCTCTCCACGCCGTGCAAATGCGTAAGCGAGCTTCTCGTAGCCATCGCTCCCGCCACGAGGGTCACGATAGACATGCCATTATGCGTGACCAGCCCTCCCGCGCACGCACGTCAATGGCCCCATCACCGCCCGACCTGTCCGAGGGCAGACTTGAGGCCAACGCCGTTCCCGAGGACTTGTCCATGGCTCCTATTGGCGACCCCCTCGACCCTGTTGAGCCTGCTGTTCCTTCTGGCCCTACTGGCCCGTCTGCCATGCTTGTCAATATGCCCGAGACGCCTCCCAAGACCGATGGTGAGGCTTTCCAGCCCAAGCTGCCCAAGATCTCGACCCCTGGCATTGCTGCTTTCACGCCGCCCATTACTCCTGCTGTCACCGCTGCGACCAGCTCCCGCATTGTTGCGACGCCCACCAAGAGGGCTGGTGCCAGATATGCTACCCGGAGTGCTCTCTCGTCTCTAGTCACGCCTGCTTCGGATGTCGAGACTCCCTCCTCTCCTTCTACCTTGGACGACGATATGGACGGCGATGTCTCGTCTTTTGATGACGGCAAGTCACGGCGGAGGCCTATTCGCACGCCTCGCTCCGTTACCAAGAAGCTTGGCTTCAAGCGCTCACCTGCAGTCACCACCTTTGCCCAGCGCAACGCCTCTTCTGAGAGTGCTCCCACACTCGACGTTCCCAAAGTGTCGAAGAAGCGCAACCAAGACACGGTTATTGCCTACCATCAGTCAGCCTTCTCGTCGCCGCCCCGCAAGCGAGTCTCCTCTGTGCAGGAGAAGGCGCCCGAAGAGGTTCCTCTCCCTGTTGAGGAGGCTCCTGTTGCCAAGCGCCCTTCCAAGCGTGCCGGCGAAGCTTTTGCTCCCGGCCCAATCTGTGTTAACAAGGTTGTCAAGATTGACGACGATGACACCGACATCGATGAAGACGCCGCCCATGAGGACCGCGCTCCTGCTCCTGATATCCCGCGTCCCTCCAAGCGCGGTGGTAAGAACGTCGAGTCTTCCGCCATGTGCGTCAACAAGAGCGTCAAGGCGTCGATTTACGACAAGTACCGCCGCAAGGCCAAGAATGAGGATGCTCTTCCCATTCCGGGCATGCCTAGCTCGTCGATCGGGTCTTCCGCTTTCACGTTCGAGGCCCCAGTTCCCAAGGTCACTGACGTCGCCCAGGACCTTGCCAGCCTCGCCATTGACGGCTCCAAGTCTGTGCATTCTGATTCTCTTAATTCTCTTGATTCTTCTGACTCTTCTCCCCCTTTCCCTCTCACACAACCTGCTCCGTTGTCTTCCCCCACCAAAGACAACGTCGAGCTGCCGCCGGTCGACGAGCCTGCTCCGTTTATGACAAACGTTGAGCTGCTCAAAGCCAAGGAGAAGAAGAAGATCGCGCCGCTTGAGGGCAAGAACAAGATGAGGAAGAATGGCAGTGGTGGTGGCAGTGGTGGTGGCCTCCCGCCCATGATCCGCTGGTCCACCCAAACAGCTGAGCCCGCGCCCGCCAAGAAGACGAAGCCCGGCCGTGGCACCACCGCCCGTGCTCCGCCAGGCCACCGGGCCCGCCGTCATCATCAAGACAAGAAGAGCAGTGACAGGGCGTCGCGGTCGCAGTACATGGCGCCCGTTGCCCAAATGGAACTGCCCGAGGTGCCTGTTTGCAAGGCACCGAGTATCCAGGACGTGACTGCTGCCGTCAGCTCCATGGCAATCGCCGAGGCTCCCAAGACGGGGGAGGCCAAGATCATTGCCCCCAAGACACCCGAGACCAAGGTTGAGCAGGCCAAGGTCGAGGTCGTCGAGGAGGAGGTCGGGCAAATGGCCCTGCCTGTCTTGCCCATCACACCTGCCAAGCCTGGCAAACGTGGTCCCAAGCTGGCACGCGCCACCAATGCCTGGCCGCCACGCCAGTTTAGCATCCAGGACGTGACGTCTGCTGTCAGCAGCCTGCAGATCAAGGAGACTCCCAAAGTCCCTGACGTCCCCAAGGTTCTCGAGGTTCCCACTGTCCCACAGATTGCCCGGCCTGGTCAGCCGGCAATCGTCAAGACACAGGATACCGCAGTGCCAGACGCGATCATAGAGCAGCAGACACTCCCCCCGCCGGCGGAGATGAAGAAGCGTCTCTATTTTGCCATGCCTGCGACGCCCGGCCCCGAACTGGCTCGTGCCATTCAGGTCTGGAACCGTTGCCAGGCTGCTCTGGGTCAGCAGAACCAACCCAAGGCCTGGAAGAGCCCGTCTAAGATCTTCTTTGCACCGAGCTCAAAGCTCTTGTCCTTCTTTGCGCTCCTTGACCTCCCCGAGACGCCAAACCCGCCCTTGGCCACGTATCTCCCCACGAGCTTTCATCACCCACAGAGGAAGCGCAGACAGCAGCAGCAAAAGCACACCGAGCTCCCCGATCCTCTTTACGAAATTGAGGACCACATCATCCACTATGCACCCAGGCCAGATCGCCGTCTAGTCGCGCTCACCAAGCAAATGCATTTATTAACTCTTTTTGAACTACACACAGGTTTTCCCACAGGTTTTTCCACAGGTTTCAATGCCAATAACGCCCATGGCGGTGCAGCTACAGCAGCCCCTGCTCCCAGCAATCCTTTGGCGCGCCTTCGGGCAACCCAAACCCATTTAAGGCCGCATCAGCAGCGCCCTCGGCACCGGCAGCAGCTCCGACATTTGGCTTCTCTTCCACGCCGGCCGTGTCACAGTCCACAGCAGCAGCAGCGCCTGCGAATCCGTTCCAGGCTGCTGCTCTGAAGGCCAACACCAACGCCAATGCTCCTCCTGCCTTTGGTGCCCCTTCATCAACCTCGGCTGCCGCCGCCTCGTCTCCTTTTGCCCAACAAGCAGCAGCAGCCGCCGCCGCCGCTACTACTCCCACGCAATCACCTTTTCAGACCGCCCAGCCGCCCGCTGCTGCTCGCGGCGCATCACCTAACCCCTTCCTTGCCCAACAACAGCCATCAGCAGCTCCTGCCACTGCGTCGCCTTTTGGCAGCATACCAGCAGCAGTACCCGCGTCTGCCTCGCCGTTTGGCAACACGCCAACGCCAGCTGCTGCAGCGCCTTCCACTGGCTTCTCTGGCTTCCAGACTGCTCCCTCGACGACGGGCTTTGGCCAGGCTACCCCATCTGCACCGTCAGGATTTGGTCAACCAACTGCGGCTCCCACTCCCGCTCCTGTAGCGACTGGCTTCGGTCAGCCAGCTGCTTCTGCTGGCTCTGCCTCGGCCTTTGGTGGTCCCTCGCAGCCGGCATCCAGTCCCTTCATGGCAGTTTCCAAGCCGGCATCTATCCCCTCACCATCGCCTTTCGGCCCTCCCCCGGCCGCCACATCTGGTGCTGCCACGCTTGCTGCTGCCAAGGCCGCCGCAAAGAAGTCTGTGAAGTCTGTTCATTTCAATCTGGACCCCGTTGCTTCGCAGCCGTCTCCCGTGTTCAGCAATGCCAGCAATGCCCTCAACAGGCCGAAGCCGGCCATCACTGCCTCTGGCAGCCGCTTCTCGTCTTCGTCACAGCAGCCGCCGCCTGCCAGCATCCCCAAGGAGCCCCAGACGGACTATGCCAAGAAGATTCTTGCCCAGCTTCAAAAGGACCGCCTCAAGGCACCACAATGGCCTGCTGACCCCGGCAACCCAGCCAACGCGTCTGCCATGGAGGCTTTTTGGATCTCCTACGGTAACTACCGGGACAAGGTCCGTGACTCTCTTGTCAAGGCTGGTCTCATCGACGACCCAAAGGTCCGCAAGCGCCTCGACGAGGCCATTGACTTCAAGGGCATCTGCGAGGAGATGTGCCCCGAGTTTGAAAAGATTGAGCGCATTCAGCAGCACAATGTCATGATGGCTGAGAAGACCGAGAGCGCGGACGGCACCATGTGGCCCTCACCGCCCTCATGGTCAAGGCGCTCACGCGCTCATCGGCTGGCCAAGAGGCCCCTCTGCCCATGGATGTCCGCACTGTCGCTGCTCTCAAGCGCACGCTCGATCATCTTATCGACAATCTTTTGGGTGACGACAGCCGCCTGCCCGCCGTGCACAACTTCCTGTGGGATCGCACACGCGCCATTCGTCGCGACTTCATCTTCCACTCCAATATGTCGGAAGAGGAGATGCGCCAGCAGATTTACTGCTTCGAGGTCATCACCCGCTTCCACGCGACGAGTCTGCACCTTTTGTCGCAAAAGGGCTTTGCCCCCGAAGGCTTCGACCAGCGTCAGGAGCGCGAGCAGTTGAGCAAAGCACTTTTGTCGCTGCTGCAAGCCTACGACGACTGCAAGGACCGCCGCATCGCCTGTGCCAACGAATGTGAGTTTCGTGCGTACTTCATCCTGCTCAACGCCCACGACCCCAACTTCCAGCACAAGGTCTCGGAATGGGGCATGGAGCTGTGGTACGACTCCGACGACGTCCAGACGGCCATGACCCTAGCGCAGGCCATGCAGAGCGTCTGGGACTGGCGTGGCCCTATCAAGCCCACGATGCCCACGACCACGGCTCTGGGTGCCTTCGCAACATTCTTCCGGATCATTGAGAGCCCTCAGATCTCCTACACCATGGCCTGCTTGGCCGAGATGCACTTTGTCCACGTCCGCCGCGGCATCCTCCGCAACATGACCAAGGCCTATGCCCGTGCCCGCGACAGCCCCAAGGACCTGACGCTCCAGGCGCTCAACGACATGCTTCGCTTCGACACGCTGGACGAGTGCTGGGACTTTGTGATTGAGAACAAGCTCGAGTTTTCTTCTGAAGACAAGGCCACGGCCCACCTTGTGCTCGACAAGGCGGTGCAGATCAGCAGCATGCCCATCCCGCAGTCGTTCTCGCAGAACCTGGTCGAACGGAAGCGTGCTGGTCGTTCGCTTCCCGAGGCCCTTCACACCACGGTGTATGAGGATCCTGAGCAGGCTCCTCCCCCCCAGACTACTGCTGCTTCTGCAGAGAAGAGGGGCTCAGACTTGTTTGTCAGCCAGTCTCAGATGCCGGTAAATGCTGCAGCCACCCAGTCCACCACAACTACGACATTCCCCAAGACCACCACGCCTGCACCAGCTGCTGCGTCCGGCAGTTCACCCTCCATCTTCCGCCAGACCCCCTCCACTGCCTCGACACCAGCCTCGGGCTCCAGCATCTTCTCGCAACCTGTTGCTGGCTCTGAAAACAGGGATGCCACACCTTCTCTCTTCCAGACTACTCCCGCGGCCGACAAGGGCAAGGCACCCAGCACCACACCTGCTGCGCCGTCGACCTCTGTCCTGTCGAGTCCCTTCTCTACCACACCCACAGCCTCGCCTGCCAAGCCCAGCGCGTCGGCGACCAGCACTTTGTTCGCGTCTGGTGCGGCCAAGGCTGCCCCGAGCATCTTTGACACCAAGGCCCCGGCATCGACCACTGCGGCGCCGGCGCCCTCGCTCTTCTCGCAGGCCTCCTCCACGGCGGCTTCGACAACGACCTCTGCACCGGCCACGTCTGTGTTGTCTCAGCCCCAGCCTGCCAGCTCCTCGTTCTCGGCGCTCTTCCCGACATCGACACCTGCGTCATCTGCCACACCAGACAAGCGCGCAACTACCACTCTCTCTTCTGCGACGACTCCATCGAGCTTCTCTTCCACCAACCCTCTCCTTGCTGCTTCGGCCGCAAAGAAGGCAAGTGAGAAGACGAGTGCTCTGGAGACCGCCACCGCCGCCACCACTTCAGCTTTCAAGCCGACAACAACGACTTCTTCTGCGACGTCTGCTCTCGCTCCCACTGCGACTGCTCCGCAAAAGTCTTTGTCGTCGTCGCCTGCAACTCAATCCGCCCCACCACGCCCACCGCCTCTGTCTGCTTCGACTTCCAACAAGCAGCAGGATCTGATGGGCGATTTCAACAAGTGGCTCGTCCTCGGTGACAATGGTATTCTGGAAGAGTTCAAGGAAGCGTTTGTCGAGCATCTGGTCCGCCAAGTATTTGAGCAGTTCCATCGCGAGGAGGAAGAGCGCATCAAGCGTGAGGAGGACGAGAAGTCGTGGGAAGAGGCACTGCGGTTCAAGACGTACAACCTGCGCGTCAAGTTCTTCTATCGCTGGCGCAACATTGCCCGCGAGCGTGCCCTCGACCGCCGCGCCCGCCAGGCCCGCGACGAGCTCAAGGCCTACCGCGCCGCCAAGCGTGCTGAGAAGCGTGCCGCCGCCGAGAAGGCTTTTGCGGAAGAGCGTGAGAAGGCCGCTGAGCAGCGCCGCATGGATAGCAAGGAGGTCAAGTTCTTGGAGGATCTAGGTTACTACGGTGACTTTGGTGCGTCGGCAGCGTCATCGCGCAAGCGCAAGGCCTATGGTGCCGATGCGCCGCACGCCCGGTCTGTGTCCATGTCTGTCATCGAGCAGGCCCGGGAGCCCACCGAGTCTGCTTCGCTTTCGCCGCTCCAGCAGCAATTGCAGCAGCAGCCACTGCAGCCGCAGCAGCCGCTGCAGCCGCAGGACCAGAACGAGGAGGAGGAGTCTGCCCAGCGCAAACCTCGCCTGCCTGTCCGTTCCATCAAGGAGGGCATCTCACAGACCGTGTCCCGCGCCAAGTCGCTGCTGTCGACCTCGACCCGCAACACGCCGACCTACAACAACGGCACCGGCATGCATCCGTACGACGACAATGAGCTCTTCGCGAGAGAACGCCGCCGCGGCAGCATCGCTAGCATCGACGAGGACAGCCTTAGTAGTAACAACAGCCTCCGCAGCGTGCGCAGCCCCTACTCGCCCGACGGCAGCAAGTTCGCCTACTACCGCCGCTCCATCCCGGGCCGCGCTCGGAAGTTCTTTACTCGAGTCCCTTCCGACGTCGACCCTTCGATAGTGGTGAATGCAGCTGCGAACACCTCCACGCCGCCCGCCAAGAAGATGACCAACTTTATGCGGGCCAAGAAGACCGACTACGGGTTTGGCACCACCAGCAGTGCCAGTGTCGGCAGCAGTGCCCATGCCCGCCCCGCTACTGCACGCCCTGCCAGCCCTTCGCCGTCGTCCTTTTCGACCAGCGTGGCCGGCAGCGGTGTGGGTGCCGGTGGCTCCAAGGTCAAGTCCAGCTACTGGCGCCTCCGGGCCATGGGCATGGTGCAAATGCCCAACAAGCAGTACTTGCACGAGTCGCTGGCTCTGCCCATGCTTCAGGATAGCAAGCGGTTCCCCGGCGTCGGCAACTATGGACTACCACCTGTGCCCACATGGCAGGATTCCACCGCCAAGAAGGATGAGCTGGCACTGGTCCCCGCGGGTGATGGCCAGCACTTTGACATTGACGACGACGAAGAGGACGAGGAGACCCGCGCGCGTCGGTACGCCGAGGAGCGTCGGCGCCGCACGGCCGTGACCCCCTCGCGCAAGCGCCTGTTCTCGTCGAGCGACGATGGCCTGGACGGCACCATTGGTGCGACTGCGACTGCCTCTGCCTCTCGTCGGCCTGCCACGGTCGCGGCGGCCACGGCGGCCAATCTGGTCTCATCACCGGGTGCCAAAAAAGCACGTGTGTCTGCGTCGACGACGCCCATCAACAACGACGATTCAGTGCTCAGCGAGGCCGACCGGGTGATCAAGGAGATGCGGGAGACGGCCGATGCCATGGACCGAGGCCGGGACTGGTTTAAGGAGCAGACCGAGGCCCTGCGGAATGGCACGTCGACATGGGACGAGTGAAGGAGGAGTGAAGGACGAGTGAGGTAAAGGCGAGGAAGTGCGAGGAAAAGGAGAGGAGAGAAAACAGGGCGGAGGGAAGAGAGTGGAGGAAAGAAAAGGAAAAGGGTGTCTGAGAACCCGTTGGGGGGTATACCATTGAAAGGGTTATTTTTGTCTTGTCAAGCGGTTCCTGCTTTTTCTGTGTTTTCATTTGCTACCACCATCTGTTTGGCCCTCTGGCAAGAGGGGGATATTGGAGTTGATCTGCTCTGCCGTTTCCATCATTTGCATTTCGCCTTCATTTCACCAGCTTCATCTGTTTATTTAATGTACTTTACGTGTACACTCTGTTTCATTTGTTCATAAAAGCTTTCAGCACCCTTTTCACTGTGTATCATAGTACCATCATCTCGAAAGCCTTTGCTAAAGTCCTGGTTTTTTATACTTCTTTATATTTCCTGTTGTGTTGGCAAACGAAATGCAACAACAAACACACTGCATGCTAGACAATCACTTCTCTCTCCATCTTTCAACTTGATGCCTGTGATGTCTCTGACTAAAGGTTCGGATAAGTGACTAGGTGTGCTGCCGGCTGACAGCCATTTTGAAAGGGGAAGGTGGTCGTGTCGCTCCGGTGAGCGAGTGGTGTGCAGGAAGGTGCGGTAGGTCAAGACAAGGTTGTGCTTGTACAAAGAGGAAGTCGCGGAGGGTTACGACGTATCTAAGAGGAAGGATCGCAGCTGGGCGGAAAAAGCGACGAAGTGACTTGCATACAAGCCGCAGGATGTAGTGTGCTTGGTCACTCGAGAATGACGGTAGAGGAAAGCGCGATGGAGACTCCGTTCTGCGCGGCGGGGTAAATTAATGGCAAAGCAAGCAGGTGCGCCCCAGCGCTAACAAAATCTCGATTTTAGGGAAACTACAGATCCCGCTCTAAACGGAAAGGGAAGCCGCGACCGCCTTTGGATAGAAAGACTTGGTGTGCTCCACGTTTTGGAAATAGGAGATTTTGAACTTGATCTTCCTAACTTACATAGATCATACACCTGGCGAACAGTTGACGACGGTCTGGCCCTACGAGAAGACGACGAACGATCACGTCACGACACACAACGAGACCCTCTTCTAAATCCCACCTCAAAGAAAGCTCAGCCGACGAGACTGCTGCCGACAGCTTCCCCTCTTTCGGCACCCAAATGTGAGATCTGAAAAGGAGAAAGAGACAGGAGGAAACGAGGAAAAGTGACAGGACAATCGCGAAGGATGACGGGCAGATAAATGGACAGCGAGAAGATCAAGAGACACCAGAAGGATCCAGAACGATGACGGGCCGAAAGACGTCAACCTGCCAATGCAGGTGTCTTTTTGCCTCTGGCAAGAATGAAGCGGAACTATGAGGTGGAAGAAAGAGGGTGGGAAGGACAGAGGAGGACAGATTGGAGGACACAGGGCGGAGGATTTTGACACCGGAATCTACTCTATTCGACGAACCATTGCTCACCTTTGCATTCTGCTACAGACCGGCCGAAACTCTGTCTTCATCTTACGCCCGCGGACCCGTCTGCCGCAGCCTCCAGTCGGCAGCGCATAGCTGGCAAGGCTGCCCCTTTTCTGGCGCCACGAGAACCAGGTGAGGAAGAAAAATCATGGGGGATTGCAAGGAGCGGATGCGAGCGCCAGCGACGCGAATATACTGTTTGTCGCACAGGATGTGGCCGGCCTAAAGTGCTGCATTAAGGAAAGAAGGGTGCGGCGCTTCAGCAGAAAGTCGCAGAGGAGTGGACGTTGGGATGTCTCTTTCATTTATAAAACTATTCGACCACTCACTGACAGTACAGAATCGGTTTTCGTTCTTCCCGTTCTTCCCGTTCTTCCCGTTCTCCCCGTTCTCCCCAACTCCTCCGTTCTACCTCCACCATGACGGGCCACTTCCGCAAAATCCAGAGCTTTCAGACGAGCTATGCTCCGACGACAATTACACAATATGTCTCCGAGCGCAGCGGCATGACCGTGGTCGTTGCCAACCGCAAGGGCCCCAAGATCAATGGCTACTTCACGCTGGCCACCGAGATCTTTGACGACTCAGGTGCACCGCACACCCTCGAGCACTTGGTCTTTATGGGCTCCCGCAGCTACCAGTACAAGGGCCTGCTCGACAAACTGGCCTCGCGCGCCTACTCGGGCACCAACGCCTGGACGGCCGTCGACCACACGGCCTATACACTCGAGACGGCCGGTTGGGAGGGTTTCGCACAGATCCTGCCTGTCTACTTGGAGCACGTACTGCTGCCGACAATCACGGACGATGCCTGCTTGACCGAAGTGCACCACATCAACGGCAAGGGCAACGATGCGGGTGTGGTGTACTCGGAGATGCAAGCGCTCGAGTCCAACAGTGGCGAGCTCATGGACTTGCGCGCGCGCCGCCTTTTGTACCCAGAGAATGTCGGTTTCCGGTACGAGACGGGTGGCATGGTGGAGGCGCTGCGGGTCCTGACGGCTGACCGCATCCGCGAGTTTCACAAGGAGAT
Source organism: Sporothrix protearum (assembly GCA_016097115.2). Taxonomy (NCBI): domain Eukaryota; kingdom Fungi; phylum Ascomycota; class Sordariomycetes; order Ophiostomatales; family Ophiostomataceae; genus Sporothrix; species Sporothrix protearum. Next base: position 366,171 of record JADMNH010000008.1, read on the forward strand.
GTACCAGCCCCGCAATCTGGCTGTCATTATCGTTGGTGAGGTCGACCAGGACAACCTGTTGAGCATCCTGGACGAGTTTGAGGAGAGCATCAAGGACGACATCCCGGCCCTGGACGCGACACCGTTTAAGCGCCCATGGATCGACTCGGCGCAGCCGCCTGCGATCCAGGAAACAATTGTCGACACGGTCGAGTTCCCCGAAGACGACGAGTCCATTGGCGAGATCATCGTGGGCTACTTTGGCCCCAACTGCAACGACGTGACGGCGACGTCCGCCCTGAATGTCCTGTTGGCGTACCTGTGCGGCTCGTCTGCCTCGGTGCTGGAGAATGTCATTGTCGAGAAGGAGGTGCTGGCCAGCTCCGTCAGCTACCTGTGGGAGTCGCGTCCCAACTCGGTCATCTGGCTGCAGCCGACGGGTGTGGCCACCGAGAAGTTGGCGTTTGTGGAGCAGCGCCTCATTGCTCTCCTGAAAGAGGTGGCCGACGGTCCGCTCGACATGACGTACATTCGCGACTGCGTGAGCCGCGAGCGCCGGCAGGTCAAGTACCACGCCGAGAGCTCCGAGAGCTTTTACTCGTCCAACATTATCACCGACTACCTCTTTGGCAAGCGCGACGGCTCGACGCTCAAGGACCTTCAGGACCTGTCCGAGTATGACGTGCTCGACGCCTGGACGGAGGACCAGTGGAGAGACTTTCTGAAGACGTGGATCTCGGATGCCAAGCACATTTCGATTCTCGGCAAGCCGTCCAAGGCGCTGGCCAAGAAGCTCAAGGCAGCCGAGAAGGAGCGTGTGGCCAATCGTAAAAAGGAGATTGGTGTCGAGGGGCTCAAGAAGCTGCAGGCGCGCCTGGACCAGGCCAAGAAGGCCAACGACATGCCGATCCCCGAAGAGGTGCTGGACCAGTGGGCGGTGCCGGGCACCGAGTCGATTCACTTTATCGAGTCGCGGACAGCCCGTGCTGGACGGGCCAAGAGTCTGGGTGTGGTGGACAACGAGGCACAAGCCATTCTGGATGCGTCGAAACCGGGCCAGCAGCCACTCTTTTTGCAGTTTGAGGACGTGCCGTCCAACTTTGTGCGCATCACCGTGCACATCAGCACGGCCGGTGTGCCCATGATCTTGAAGCCGCTGCTCTGGATCTTTAGCGACAATTTTTTCAAACAGCCCCATTGTGCGCGACGGCAAGCGCGTTGACTTTGAGGATGTGGTCAAGGAGCTGGAGAAGGACACCATTTCGTACGCTTTCCGCTCGGGCGGCAGTGTTGGCGACGCCGAGAGCATTACCCTCCAGATCCAGCTTGAGCCCAGCAAGTACACCACCATTATCCGCTGGCTGCGCGAGCTCATGTTCGACTCCGTCTTTGACCCGGTGCGCCTGGCGGCCAGTGTGGCCAAGTCGCTGGCCGACATCCCCGAGAACAAGCGCGACGGTCGCCTGATGTCGGCCGAGGTCGAGATGGCCATCCACTCGGTGCGCGACTCGTTCCCGGCGGCCCGCCGCACGCTGGTGCGTGCCGTGTACCTGCGCCGCCTCAAGAAGCTGCTCGAGACGGAGCCCGACAAGGTGGTGGGCTGGTTCGAAGAGCTGCGCACGTCGCTGTTTGCCTTCCAGAACATGCGTGTGCTCGTGACGGCCGATGTGGCCCAGCTCGAGAAGACGGTTGGTCCCGGCTCGGTTGTGTCGGCCTGGGACGTGCTGACAGACGGTCTCGACACGTCCAAGGAGATGGTGCCCATCACGCCGCCGTACCTGCGGAACAACGAGGAGGGCAAAAAGCCCGGCTCGATCGGCGCCATCCTTCTGCCCATGACTACTTTGGACACGTCGTACAGTGTGTCGACCGCCGTCGGCCTGACGTCGCTGCTCGACCCACGCCTGCCCGCTGTGCTTGTGGCGATTGGCTACCTGGAGGCCGTTGAGGGCCCCCTGTGGAACGCCGTCCGTGGCAACGGCCTGGCCTACGGTACCAGCTTCGGCCGCGAAAACAATGTCGGTGCCCTCCAGTTCCGTGTCTACCGCTCGCCCGATGCCTCCAAGGCCGTGGCCGCCGCCCGCGATGCCGTCGATGCCCTGGCGTCCGGTCGCGCACCGCTTGATAAGCATCTCGTGCAGGGCGCCGTCAGCGGCATCGTCATGTCCCTGGCCGAAGAGCAGGCCACCATGGCCATGGCCGCCCAGCAAAACTACATTCTGGGTGTCGTGCGCGGACTCGACGCCGGCTACAGCAAAACGATTATGGCGGCGGCGCGCGACGTGACGCACGACCAGATCCGGGCAGTGATGACGGACCTGATTCTGCCCGTGTTCCGGCCCGGAACGAGCAACGTGGTGGTGACGTGCGCGCCGCTGCTGGAGGGCCCGATTGCCAAGGCGTTCCAGGCAATGGGGTACAAGACACAAGTGAAGAAGTTGGCGGACTACTTTGATGACTACGGACTGGTTGTCGATGGTGATGACGCGGAGGAAGAGGAAGAGGAAGAGGAGGAGGAGGAGGATGACGAGGACGACGAGGACGACGACGATGACGACAGCGATGAGGACGACAGCGATGAGGAGGACGACGAGAGCGAGGAAGAAAGCGAGGATGAAGAACTGGGTGGCCGTCGTCGGTGAAGCAAGAGGAGGACATGGATGTCAAAAGAGAAAGAGGAGGACAGTATCATTACGACTTAATACGGCGTGCAGCGCTTGAACACATTCTAGACCGTCTTTTCGTAGACCAAAGAAAAGCATGATGTCACGGTTGCTTGTTCGTTCTGGTCAGCGAGAGTGAACTGAAAGACATGATGCATTCCCAAAGACGGATCCGTCCCTAAACTATGGTAATATTATGATAACGCCAGACAAAAGCCAAAGCCAGAAAAAGCCATGCAAAAAAAAGATGAAAAATGAACGAAACAGAATGATGAATGCATCCACTTCGACCTCTCTTCCTTTCTCTCTCTCTCTTCTTCTTCTCCGTTTTCGTACAACGCCAGACACCAATGAGAAGACAGAAAGACAGAAAGAGAAAACGGACAATACGAAAACAACGATGAGGGCCGAGCCTATGCCTTGGCCGCCCGCGCCTGGTTGCTCCGCATTTTGCGCTCGTTGCGCTTGAAGCGGTCTTTCCGCTCCCGCCGGCCCTCGCCCCGGTACGAGTGGCCCTTGTCCGCCAGCTCCGCGTCTTTGCCGTACTGCGACGTCTTGACCTCCACCAGCCAGTCCGTCTCGGCCGCCGACTTGTTGGCGCCCTTGTAGCCCCATTTCCGCTCCCACTCGTTCGTCTCCTTGTTGTACTGCAGGTTCTTGCGCTGCTCCCGCGTCTTGGGCTTGATGCCCTTGCGCGCGGCAAACTGCTCCCACTTGGTCGGCGGCTTGGGCTCGGGCACCGGCTTCTCGCGCGGCAGCGCCGTGGCGACGGGCGGCAGGTTGAGCAGGACGCCGTCCGTGGTGGTGCGCTCGATGCGGCAAGTCGTCAGCAGCTGGTTGACCAGAGCCTGGGCGCCGTCGCGGGCGACCGCGGCCAGGTCGGCCTCATGGCGGTCCTTGTCGGCGGCGGCCGCGGTAATGGTGGCCGGGTTGGCGTCGTTGGCTAGCAAGAGGCCGAGGTCAAAGGAGTAAGGGGTGTCCTTTTCGACGGCGACGTTGAGCTTGGGCCCGCGCTGGCCGACGGGCGTGGAGTTGGCCTTTGTGGCCATTGTGATGGTGGTGTGGGCGGTGGAGGCAGAGGTGGGTAGAAGGGGACAAAAGAAGAGACAGAGTGTCCGAAAAATGCCGTGTCGTGATGTCGAAGAAGTTGCAATAAATGTTTGATGCCGATATTTTTGCTATGTCGCCAATACCAGAGGAAGCAGCGTTGGGGAAGGCAGGAACCTGCAGTCGTAGAAAGGCTGTTTGAACTTTTTTTCCTGCAGAAAAAATAAAGTGGAGAACCAGCCGCCGATAAGTCTGATAACGGCAAGTGGTCCGGTGCGGAGAGCAGTTGAGTGTGGGAGGAGCACGTGCCACCCGTATGTTGGGCTCAGGGTCTGGAAGCCAGAGCACGTGCCTCTATTGGGACGGCGTGCAGTAGACCCTCTTTTCATATAGACCCACAATTCTACTCGTCGCTAATCGATAAGAGAGGCAGAAAAAAAGATCTTGGGCGGGCAGGTGCGACCGCCCAGCATCCCGCACCTCAGCAGCCAACGTCGACGAATCTTTTGCCCCAACGCACCCTTTTCGCTTCGGTCAACTTTTCATCTGACACCATTTTCACATCACCCAAGGCACTCACAACCGGACGACGCACGACCATGGACTCCCACGCGGCTGGCCCTCGGGCCAAGAAGGCCAAACTCGACAAGACGAGCAACAAGAAGGCTGTGAAGCCGGCCAAGATTGAGAGAACGGGAAAGAGCGAGAAGAGCGAGAAGAGCGAGACGACGCAGACAAAGAAGACAAACAAGACCGGCACAGCAGAAAAGGCGGAAAAGACAAGACCAAAACGGCCGATAGAGGAGGAGGAGGAGGAGGACAACGACAACGAGACGGAAGAGAAGGACGACAAGACAGAAGAAAAGGCGGCTGCTGGATCCGAAGACGCCGAAAAGGGGGCGGAAGACATGGAGATTGAGGAGGCGGCTGCGGCCGAAGCGGAGGCGCTGCCAACAACGTTCAAGGAGCTCGGTCTCGTCGACGTCCTGTGCGAAATCTGCGACACCCTCAAGTTCAAAACACCCACACCCATCCAGGCCAAGGCCGTCCCCGTTGCCCTGCAGGACCGCGACGTGATCGGCACGGCGGAGACGGGCAGCGGCAAGACGCTTGCTTTCGCCCTTCCCATCCTGCAGGCCCTGCTCGCCAAGCCGCGGCCGTTCTTTGGCCTCATCCTCGCACCAACCCGTGAGCTGGCCGTGCAGATCGGCCAGACCCTTGAGGCGTTCTCGAGCATCGCGCTGCGGTGTGCCGTCATTGTCGGCGGCATGGACATGGTGCCCCAGACCATTGCTCTGGGCAAGAAGCCGCACGTCATTGTCGCCACGCCCGGCCGTCTGCTCGACCACCTGGAAAAGACAAAGGGCTTTTCGCTCGCCCACCTGCGCTACCTGGTCATTGACGAGGCCGACCGTCTGCTCGACATGGACTTCGGCCCCATCCTCGAAAAAATTCTCAAGCACCTGCCCCGCGAGCGCCGCACCATGCTGTTCTCGGCCACCATGTCCAAAAAGGTCGAGAGTCTGCAGCGTGCCTCGCTGCGGGACCCCGTGCGCGTCACCGTCGTCAACCCCGGTGCCGGGCCCGATGGCCAGCAAATGGTCTCGACCCTCAAACAGAGCATGCTTCTTGTGCCGCTCGTCAAGAAGGACACGGCGCTCGTGCACATCATCAACGAGTACAGTGGCCGGTCCGTCATTGTCTTTACGCGCACCATTTACGAGACACACCGTGTTGCGTTCCTGCTGCGGGCCCTGGGCTTCGGTGCCATTCCGCTCAACGGCAAACTCAGCCAGTCGGCCCGTCTCGCCGCCCTCAACAAGATCAAGTCGGGTGGCCGCGACATCTTGGTCGCCACCGACGTGGCCGCCCGTGGTCTCGATATCCCGCGCATCAGCATCGTCATCAACTTTGACGTGCCCCAGGACAGCAAGACCTACGTCCACCGTGTCGGCCGTACCGCGCGTGCCGGCAAGTCGGGCCACGCCATCAACCTGGTGACGCAGTACGACGTGCTGCACTTCCTGGCCATTGAAAAGGCCATTGGCATGGAGAAGCAGATCCAGCCGCTGCCCATTGACAAGGAGGAAATGGAGGTGTTCCGCCCGCGCGTCGAGGAGGCGCAACGGCACGCCAAGGCCGAGATGCGTGTCTGGCAGGAACAGCAGGCGAACCACGGCAAGCGCAGTGGCGGCCGCCCACGGAACAACGGGTCGGGCGTGCTGGGCGGCCGTGGCGGCCGGCACGACGACATGGACCGTGGGGAGCTGTAACCGGTCTGGGCGGGTGCATGCACTGAAGCGTCTACAATACAATGTGTACTCTTATTGGTATCTTCTCCATAGCTTGTTTCTTTTCTCTTTTCTCTTCTTGCGTTTTGTGCGCTTTGTTTGGGATAGCTTCTTTGAGCGATGCTTTTCTTTGGGAGTTTGGAGAGGCAAAATGTCGAGCATTTAGAATGCGTTTCACCCACACAATATTCAGTTCTGTGCGCAAGGGTCAAATTATATGTCAATACACAGAACTTAAATAAGACAAATAACATCGTACCCAGTACGTCGTAGTCCCGTCTCATCTGCCATGCAGCGGTTCTCTTTTCGGATTCATCGACAGGTTCGCTCAAAAGGGCAACTAGTAGTGGATACCGCAACGGGCACCAATGGCTGTTGCCGCCGCGCCGTATCGTATCGTCCCGCTTTCTTTGTGTTGTCAACGAAAGACAGTTAAGCGCCCGGCAACGACAAGCAACAGGGGCTGTCTCCCCACCTCTTTTCCCCGTCTCCTTCCATTATATATTTCCTACTCATATTTCTGCTTGTGTGTGGATAGTGCTCATTTTGGGAAGCGCTGGGAGGCTGAAGAGGGCAAAGGCAAAGGACAATCATGAGAGAGGGCTAGACGCGGACCAGACCAGACTCCTGGAACCAGGAACAGAGTCAGGAACAGAATCAGGAACAGAATCAGGAACACCCGACGCTTTGCGATGGTCGCTTCCTCAGGAGAACAGTGACGAAAGCCCGCCTGGCCGTCCAGTGGCGTCTCTACGATTCGCGCCGGCCGCAGGAGAAGGTCGCGCGATGTTGTTGCTGTGGGATTGGAGAGGTTGGAAAACCAGACGAAGCCGACTTGTCGAGTGCATTGAGAAGGTAGACGAAAGAAAGGGATGTGGTGTGATATGTGGTGTCTCTCTGCTATATCGTCAACTCAAATGGCTAAGTGGCCGAGAGGCTTCAATTGCATTCGCACATCTCAAATGCCAACATACACAATAAAGAACAATTTTCAAGAAAGACGAGTGCTTTGTAAAGTACAGAGTACCGTATGCTTTGATTTATTTATATCACAATAAAAGGCCCCATGTGACGAAAGAGTCTGTGCAAAAAAGCAGGCGAGCGAGCAAACAACACAGTCGGCATCGTTGCTGCATGGTAGCAGTACAATCATCACAAACTCTGTTCATCACATCACAACGCCCCGACTGCTTCTGTCCCACACATTCCATCACCCTGGTCGCCTTGGTCGACGCCAAGAAAGCGCGCAGCGGGCCTATGAGATCGCCAGCTTGACCCCTGTCAAGTCCCGCCCCAAGCCCAGTTCCGTGCTTGAATTCTCGTGCTCGACCTCGTGCTTAATGTTGACATTTAAGCGCCGGCCTCTTCTGTATGCTGTTGTGTGTTCCTGTGCGTTCACATATGTTTCTGGGCAATGCTAAATGGTCATTCGCACCTTCAGCTATGATTGGCCTTTTCAATGGTGAAAAGACACCGAATCGAAGGTGACGAAAAGGGGAAAAGAGGGCCAGACCGGCCTCTGCCCATCCTTTTTTTTCATCCCATACCTTCTCTTGCCCTCCCCTTACCTTCTCTCTGCCCGGCCATTCGAACAACCTCAAATGCAGACGCTTGGCCACGCACTTTCTCCATCTACGATGTACTACTGCGTTCCTCCTTTCCTCTTTACGTCGTATTGCCATATGCCAGCCGGGCCCATCAAAGCGACCGCCGGTGGGCCTAGATCATCACACTTTCTGGCCCAGGCCGTCTGTTCTGTGTCTTGCCAGCCGAGCGAATGTGCCGATATTGCCTACTTTCCCATTCTTCACGCATGGCAAAACACAGCTTTCACATCCTCCCAAGCCGCCTGCTTCCCCATTGACCTTCTCCATACCACATCGCCTCCCTACATTTACAGAATAATTTGCGTACCCTTCTCTCATTCTACGCTAGACCCGTCGTAGCTGTTCATCCTGCAGTCCCCCAGGGATAGGGCGGCTGCATGGGTCGATATTATCGAATACCGAATAGTTGCGTACCTGTGTTTGCCGCTGTCGTTGGGCTCTTCTCTCGTAGTACTTCACACTCCATGCCATCCAGAATCGTATTAGTCGACTCGTGTTGACCGCCCATGTCAACAAGATTGATATATCGTAGTTCATCCACCTTCTTTCTTCCCTGGTCCTGTACTTCTTGTTTCCCTCTTTTTGACTTTCGTTTCCCTTCCTGTTGATCCAGCATCTATTTCTACAGGTATTCCTTCTTTTTTATCAAGTGTCTCGAATCCCGGAAGCAAGCAGGACTTCTTTCTCTTGACCTTCTTTTCTTATTCCATAATACATTACTTATTGTCCAACTTTCTGTGGCGTCTGCAGGCAGATCGGCCGTGAAACACCACTCTCTGCATCACAAGAACATCTATACGCCTTCTTAATTTTTATTGGGATTTTTTCTTTCTCTTTCCTGCTTCCCGCCTCGCATAATATGGTCTCGACTCGTATATACACTTTTACGATTTAGAAGCCGGCCCCGCGGACATCTCAATTTTTCAATTAATCCCCATCTCTTTCTTTTTTTCTTTCTACAGTACATCCCATATAGACCTCAATATGGCCCGGCCGCACCATTCTGGCCGCCTGGCCACGGCCCTGTCCGCCCTCTTCGCCCTCCTCTTCGTCTTGTCCACACCCACCACGGCCATCCAGGTCGCCCCCAACTCGCCATGTGCCTCGCTCTGCATCGACAGCGCCGGGCTCGACACCTCCGACCCAAACTCGTCCAACACCGTCAATGCCGACATGGTCTGCAACGACGCCGATTTTACCAGCACGACGGCCGGGCAGAAATGGACCAGCTGTATGGGCTGCTTGCAAAACAGCACGTTTTCCCAGGGCGCCGAGAGCGACCAGGCCTGGTTCTTTTACAACCTGCGGTACAATGTCGACTACTGCATCTTTGGCTACCCGAATGCCGGCGATTCTGTGGGGTCCAACCCCTGCCAGACATCGACAGCCTGCGGTCCGCTGCAGGGCAACCTGGTCGACGGCATCCCCAGCATGGGCAACCAGACCGAGTTCGCTTACTGCTCGGCCAACGGGACGACACTGACGAGCACGTTGTTCAAGGGTTGCACGGGGTGTGTCGGGGGCGGCGGAAGCCAGAACGTTATTGCCAACTCGCTGATTGCACTGGAGGCGGGCTGTCTGCAGCAGCTGCCCGTCGACGAGGCCGTCGGGCTGAGTGGGTCCGTGTTTGCGTCGGCAACGACCATCTCCATTGTTGCACCAACTGAGACAAGCGGTACGGGATCGTCTGGCTCGAGCGCCGGTGGCCACCGTGTGGCTACCACCACGATTGCCGTCATTGTCGTCGTGGCCTTGCTGGCCATTGCCGCCGTCTGTGGTTTTGCATTTGTGTGCTTCCGCAAGCGTCGCGGTTCGGCCCGTCGCGGTGCCGGAGGTGGCGTCGCCAAGAACATCTTTTGGAAGAACAAGGAGCAGGACAATTTCGATGCCTTTGAAGCCGGCACTGGCGGTGGTATTGGTGGTGGAGGAGGTGGTGGTGGCTTTGTACCCAGCGGTGGTATCAGGGGCAGTGGTCTCGGTGGCTTCGTGCCGGTTCCCGCTGGTGGTGCCAGTGTTCGTGGTTCTCCGGCGTCTGCATCGGGCCCGACTGGCTGGTCGTCCCGTTTTCCATCCAGCGAACACATCACATCACCACTGAGCTTCCAGTGCCGTGCGAGCGCTACCAGCCTCGACGAGATGACCGACCTCAAGGCTGCTCCCGAGCCTGCTCCTCCTGCCCCTGCCATCCCTTCTGGTCGCCACAGCCGCAGCAACAGTGCTGGCAGCCTGGAGATTGGCGTGGCACTGCAAGAGCAGCAACCCCAGCAACACGTGCCGGCGGCTGCACGGAGGAAGCAGCAAAAGCCGCAGGCCATCAGCAGTTCGGCCATCCATGCCGCCATCACGGCTGCTGCCTCGTCCAACACTTCAACGACCGCCACAAACGGTCTTAGTATCGGTGGCAGCAGTGGCCATCTGCCGGCCATTGTCGAGTCGCCGTTCCCGTCGCCGATGCCGGCGGCGCAAACCAACACGGACAACATTGGCATGCGCATCCACTCGTCCGACTTTGACAAGAAGGGCTATGCTGATTCGGCCGTCGCAGCTTCACAGTCTCCTCCACCCCGCCTGCACCAGCTCAAGACCTCCTTCTCGCCGCACTTGGGCACCAACTCGTCGCCCTCGTACAATACGCCGACGTCATCAACTGCACTGCTGTCGTCCACGTCGCTGAACAACCAGTTGCCGTCTCCGCCTACGGGCCACGGCGGCTACAACCCGGCCATGTACGCCCCGCCGCAACAGCGCGGAGGCTTCCAACAGCCCATGTCCGCTTCTCCTGGTGGCACCGCCGGCTCTTCGCCAAACGCAGCCTATGCCAACAACATGGCCGCGGGCAAACGTGGCGTTTACCAGGGCTGGTCGGCCATGGTGGCGGCGGCCCAACAGTACCAGCAGCAACAGCTGCAGACGAGCCACGGTGCCGGGGCATCGGGTACTGCCTCTCTTCCCGTGTCAGCCGTCGGGTCCTACCGTGGCGAGCGTGAACCTGTCTCGGCCGTTTCGGTGGCATCGTCGAATGGTCTCGGATCAGCGACCATGGCTGTTCGGCAGACGTTCTCGGACCGGGAGCCGCAGTCGGCCGACAGTGCTGGTGCTGGTGCTGGCAATGTTTCGGCAACGTCCATGAACCCGCCCAATGAAGGCTTCCCACCGGTATCTGCGACGTCGTCTCGTCAATTGACCAAATCGCCCCATGCGCGGTCCCCGCACGCAAAGGCCAAGACGCCATACAGCAAATCGTCGGCGCATGCACGCTCGCCGCATACGCAGACGGAGATTGTCCAAACAGACTTTTTGCCGCCGCCGCCGGCTCGGACGCGGAGGTGACGAGGAGAAATGAGCTGATGTAACTAGACAGTGATTAATGACTGGACGTTTTATTTCTTGGGGTTTTTTGGGTTTTTTTTAGCATGCTCGCCTTCGTTCACTTCTTGCTTTTCCTCTTGTCTGTATAATTAGTCTTGCACAGCAGCTTCACGGCCGACTTGCCTTTTTCTTTCATCGTTTGAATGTCAGCTTTTTCTTTTGTCGGCCGAAACAGACTTCTCGTCTCGTTTCGTAGGAAAAAATGGTTACCCCTTTTCTTGTCCAACGTGCCTTCCTCGTGTAAGTGCGTTATGTGAAGAAGGTGCGACCAACGCCATTGTGCCAAAAGTGGAAGTACAAGATCATGTTCACATTCCGTTCTCTCCTTCCCATTTGACTGCTATAAACTATCTTTCATGATTTCCGTCGATCGTACCTTCCCTCTATCTCTTGACGTTTTGTTGTCTAACATGGCGAGCAGGCAAGCGCGAGTGGCCAATGGGACAACACCACCCGCGCACCTTCCACCAGGTCAATGTTGGTTAATAGAGGGGCAAGCCAGGGGACGGCAGGCGGCCAGACCGGCGCATTGTGCCAGAAACGTGCCTGTGTAACCCAGGGGCCTGTACACATCAAATTTGCCCGTTTTAGCAATGTGGAATCGAAAAGCCGGGTCCCATCCGCCTGGTTCGCGCCTTCCGCACCCTCGTCCAACGCCTGGTCCCCCTCTTTCCCCCCTTCGTATCAATTGTAGCTTCGCCCAGCCTCGCGTCGGCCTTTTGCTTTGACACCCGGACTGTGTCAGAACTTTGCGCACAGCCTCTTCTGACGTCGTTTCTTCTTTCTGACCTTGTTCTTTTCTTTCTTCTCGTCAAATTCTCATCCACCGTCTCAGCACCTTACCTTGATAGTATCGTTGGACCTCACTTTTTCTCATCTCAGTTTCATTGGCGTACGTTCTCCTCCGCCATCCAATTCATCATGTCTTGTAAGTGGTCCTTCATCCTCCGCCTCCATTTTCTCAGTTTGTTTTCTTATCTTTTCTTCTCGCACTTGTAGTCTTCAACACGACGGCCAACCTCCGCCATACGTCGCCGCTGCCGGCGGGCACCGACAAGGCCGCGGCCATCAAGACCATGCTGCAGGACCACCAGGCCTTTATCCAGTGCGGACCCCACAGCGTCGACTTTGAGGCGGTAGGCGATGACGAGGCCAGCAAGCTGGCCGCGACCGCCCTCGCCTCGCACGCCAAGAAGGAGCATCCGTTGCCGGACACTGTGCGTGACGTGCTCGAGGCGCCCACAAAAGAAAAGGATAGCCTCAAGTTTGGCGTCTATCGAGTGACGGACGTGGTGCAGACTCTGCCGGCGGGCCTCTGGGACTCCAGGGTGGTGAGCACGTACGAGATGACGGACACGCCTGCGGGAGTGTATGTGCGGATCCGGAGCCCGATGTCGATTGTCATGGACACGACGTGGACGATTGTTGACGGAGAGGACGGCCATGGCAAACTCGAATTGGTGGAAGAGATTGTCATTTACTGCTCGCGACTGCTTGTCAGCACGGTCAAGGGCCTGTGCGAGGGCGGCTGGCAGCAGATTCACACGAACATGATGAAGCGACTGGCCGAGGGCGACAAGGCGGAGATGGAGAAAAAGTAGACGCGGCTGGCTGCACGTCACATATACACCCGAGAACGATGGAGGCGTCGGCGTTTGGCATTCTCATTTCTCATCATTTCTCATCATATGTCATCGTTCCATCATTTCTTGCAGTTTCATTTCCCTATTTACCAGTTGCAGCGTGAAAGCCGCGATATATACAAGTCCATCAATCATACATGTTTTCCTTGCACTGTCCAAATATGGTATCGCATCCCTACAACATCGTCGTCTACAGCTTCCCCAGGTAGGTCTGTCCCCGCTGCAAGGAGGCGACGGCACCGGCCACCATCTCGTCGACAATCTCCTTGGCCGGCTGCACCTTCTTGATGTTGCCGGCCACCTGGCCCATCAGGTACGGCATCTCCACTTCGTCCTCGTCGTCGCCAATCTTGATCTCGTCACCTGCATGACCATCGTGGCCGTGGTTCTCCAGGTCGTGCTCAAAGGGGATGATGCCCTTGGCGCACAGATCCCGGATTTTCTGGGGCTGCTCGTGCCACTTGCGAATGTAGGCGTTGAGCCGTGTGCGCAGCGGACGGCCCGTTAGCACCAGCGTAATGTCCGTGTCGTCCGTGTCGCACGTCACGACGGCCTGCTTGTGTGCCTCGCTGCAGTTGGCCTCGGCACAGGCCACAAAGCGGGTGCCGACCCAGACACCCGCGGCGCCCTGCATCAACGCAGCCGCCAGACCGCGGCCGTCGCTGATGCCGCCAGCGGCCACGACCAGCGGCGCCGCCAGCAAGAAGTTGCCTCTTTGGCCCTTGGCGTGCAGGGCCTTGCGTTCGGCCGCGACGCGCTGTGCCACGTCCACCACGGCCGGGATCAGCACCGTGCCCGCCACGGGGCCCGTGTGGCCGCCGCCCTCGGTGCCCTGGGCGCACACCATGTCCACACCCAGCGCCAGGGCCTTGGCCGCGTGCTTGGGGTGGCCCACCATGTTCATCACCAGGATGCCGTGGCTGTGCAGGCGGTCAATGACGTACGCGGGCGGCACGCCGACCGCACTGACAAACAGCTTGGCGCCCTCGTCGATGACAATGTCAATCAGCTCGTCGAGCTTGCCCTCGGTGTAGTCGTAGTTGGTGGGGCGGGCGCCGTGGCCGACCTGGGGCAGGGCGAGGTCGATGCCAAAGGGGAGATCGGGGCGGGCGAGGTCGGCCTTGAGTTCGGCGACCGTCTCACGAAGCTGTTGGGGTGTCAGGCGAAACCCACCGACGACACCGAGACCGCCGGCATTGCTGACGGCCGCGGCGAGAGCACCGCCCGAGACACGGGCCATGCCAGCCAAAACGACGGGGTGCTGGATGCCGAGCAGCTCGGTCAGCGGTGTTGAGAGGGGGGCCATGGCAGAAGTGGTGTATGAAAAAGATGTGTTCGGGTGTTTGTTGGAACAAAAAAAGAAGAGTTTTGAAGGGTGTCACCAACTCTGGGGAGAAGATGGGGAGTCTGGGGTAAGAGCCAACGTTCTTATAAGACGGAAGACGGAAGACGCAAGACGGAAGTGCAGCCGGGCAGACAGTGGAGACAGTACGCTTTAAGACGGAAGCAAGCTTATGAACGACAGAATATTTGAGAACATATAAAGAAGAAGGCAAATCAAGCACGGTTTAAAGACACAAAGAGGTCACGAAGCCGAAGCGAAGGCCTACAATAAGTATGACTGAGGAGATGAAGAATGAGGAGAACGAAAGCTCGCCCCCGTCTTCTCCGCCCTGCCGTCTACCGTTTCCGTTTCTTGACTTTTGCTGCCATTTTATTTTGCGGGGAAACGGCGCCTGAAGCTGGGGGAGACGCTAGTGCCGCAAAGCAAAACGGTTGACCGTGGATCATGCCGAGGCACAACTGAACACGACAGCCGGAAGGAGCCAAGCATACGGACAATAGTTACGGGCCAAAAGACGACCCTTCTCCAGTCTATGTTAAGGAGACTTTGCGAGCGTTCATACCACGGCACCCAGGCTGAAATTGCTGGAAATGGACATGGTTTTGCGACCGTGTCTGACTGCCGTAGGTTCTTTTTTTGGAGTGAGCTCGCAGCTTTGGAGAGTCTATTGTAAGATACATTACACACCCACTGGCATCAAGTCTTGGCATCGTAATTGGGCCATTTCCACCCGAGGTCGTAGCTGTGGGACAGAAAACTGTGGCACAAGACCGATTGTCGGCTGCATTAACACACCTCCACGGAAGGTTAGTCGTCAAAAAGTACTGTTGGTTTCAGCAAATACAGTTGTCATTCATTACTTCGTCGCGAAAAAGGGACCGCTCGCTCAAGAGTCTCTGGTCCTCTCGTCTAGGTATATACTGTGAAAGGATATAAAGAAGGGAAAAGACGGGAAAAACGAAAGAAGAAAAGAGAAAAAGAGAAAATAAAGCAGAAGAGTGTAATGTACAAAGTGATGGCTCGCAAGACACAAGCCGCCGAGAATTGGCAGCTCGCAAGCTTTGTGGATGGAGACGCGGTCATCAGGTTATCAGCCCGGAGAACGGATCCCGAGTGCAGGTTCTCAAAGACTGCTGACCACTCGCTATCGCCCAAAGGATCTATTCATCTAATCGAAACGCGGTAATCGAGCCGGAACAAACGCCGCTTCGCGCGCTTCCTTGGAGGACAGCGTGTACGGCGAGTCGGCCGGCGTGGGGCCCGTGGTGTCAGTTGGTCGTGTAGATTCGCTTGCGTGGACAGCCTTGTCCGTCTCGTCGACCACTTTGTCGACAACGCTGTCGGCATCCACCGACTCATTTGCTGTCTCGGTCAACGCGGCCTCCGCCAACCCGCGCTCTTTGGCCAGCCGAGCAGCAGCTTCGCGCCGCTTCTCAATCGCTTCATCCTCTTCGCGCGCAACTCGCTCGTCTTCCTCGCGGATCTGTTCGGCCGTCAACTCGGTGGGCTGCGGCTCTTCGACAGCGCCCTTGTCACCTGCCTCCTCGTTCCCAGGCTCGCCGAAGGCTTCGCCAAAGGCTCTGCCGAGAGGTTGGGACATGCTACTAAGACGCTTCGTGATGGACGACGGTGGCGACGGTGGCGACGGCGGCGACGGCGGCGAAGAGCCGATGGCCACACTGCCAATGGTTGTGCGCGAAACATTGCGGGAGAGCACGCCCTGAAGAGACGCAGGACCACCTGTTGCAGGACCACCTGTTGCAGGACTGCCTGTTGCTGGCCCCGTAGATGCGGCAGAGATGTTGGATGTGCCCGTATCGGCTCGCTTCTTGCCCTTGCGGTGCTGCTGCTGCTGCTGCTGCCGCTGCTCAATTGCTCCCGTCGCAACCAGACTGCTGCTGCTGCTGAACCGTGTACGGCCACTGCTCCTATCGTCGACATGGTTAAGGGCGACGGCAAACTCGTCGTCTAGGGGGACGGCGTCCTCGTCGTCTTCTTCGTCGCTTGGAAACAGGTCGCCGCGTGACCGGAACGAGTTGGACGTGTCGCCCGAGCTGGTCGTGCCGCTGCGCTTGCGAGTCGTGGGTGTGTCGTCGTCCTCCGGGCCGGCCGCAGGACCTCTTGTCGTTGGTCGACTCACTGCGGGAACGGACGACAGAGCGGTTCCATACTGCCTTGACGCATCCGCCGCCTCCAGCTCGCTGGTACCGGTTTCGGTTCCGTCGTGATCGTCGTGATCGTCGTCGTCGTTACCTCCTCCTAATAACGGTTCGTTCTCGTCCCGGGCGCGCACCATATCCGCCCCACCACCCATCCGCCGACCGCCACCGCTGGCGCCGCCACTGCTGTTGGGGTGTTCGCGTAGGTTGGCCGCGCTCGGCTTGTATCGTAACGTACCGCCAATCTTCCACGGCAGCCGGCCCAGAAACCCGAGTGGTGCTGTGCTCGGGATGACGGTCGGGTCGTCTTCTTGCGGGTGTTTTCGCCGCATGGCGCGTGCGCTGTAGCTCATGCCCCGGCCGCGCCTTGGCTGGTTCGTAACCTCGCCACTGCCGCCGGCGCCATCCCCAGAGGACATGCCTCCTTCTCTGTCGCCCGGGGCTTCACCTGCATTCTCGTCGTCTTCGTCTGCGACGCCATCGTGGTGTTGTCCCCGGTTCCGCTTCGACCCCGATCCGGCGAGTAACCTATCCCAGTCGGCGGATCGGTTGCCGCGCCAGCTGCCCCAGAACCCGCCGCCGCCGCCGCCGCCGCCGCCGCCTCCTCGTTCACCACCCTCGTGATTGTCGCGCACCCCCGTCTGGTCGAGCCCGTCGTCGTTGAAATCGTCGTACCAGTCGTCGTAAAAATCAAAACTGTACTCGGCCCGGCTGCGGTGCGCACCCCGTGCCCGCTCGCGTTGTCGTCGGGCCCGGTCTTCGCGGTCGCCCAGACACGGCGCCGTGCACGAATCGACTGCTTCCCCCAGCGATGCCAGGCACGGGTTGACGTACGATTGCTGGAACGTCCAGATGCCGGCGGCGGCGTTTTCCGTGACGGTCTCGGCGTTGTGGGAGAGTTGGTTCCACCGCTGCCGTAGCCGCGGGTCTTCCAAGAAGGCGGCCATAGCCCGGTAGGTAGGTAGGGTAGATAGGTAGGTAGGTCGTGCAAATGAACGATAAATGGGGTGCTCGCGAGGTATCAGGTATGGTCGAACAGCGGTCGGGCTGCGACTGGACGAGGACGAGGATGTGTGCCGCTGCGCCGATCGCCCATGAAGATCGATGCGACAGACGACTACTCAGTAGGTCGTGAGTAGATGACTGATGAATGTCGCAATTGAATGTTTGAGATTGCCGTCGGAAGAAGAGGCTCCGTCGATCGTCGCACGGGGAAGAAAGATTGTTTCGGCGAATGACAATGCGATTGGTTTGCGTCGTCAATCAAGAGACACTCGACGGTCGACTCGCTGTCGCAGCGGGCGTCCTGCTTATCAGCAGCGAGTACGTCGTACAAGTCGCTCAACTGGCCGCTGTGAGCCGTTTCTATCAATCTCTTGCGGCCAGAGTCTTGATTGCTGTCCGCCTCGTCGCCCAGTCTTTGGTTTCTTTCCGCTTTTCGCTTTCCAGGGTGGTGGCCGCGTGCCGTGCCGTTGTTTTGGTTGTTGTGTTTTGTTGTTTTTATTTTTTTGGGGCTGTCGCGGTAGTGCTCTTTTTGGTCTATAGGAGTGGGCAAATGATACTAGAAAGGACCGGCGGTCGAGTGCAATGTCCAATGACTCGTATGCGCGGACCGCAATGCTACTTATCGCCAATTGTTGTTCGTCGGTCGTTGCCTGGATGTTGTGTCTAGAGTGCATCAAGATTAGAAAGCAGATTCCTGCTGCCCGCAGTCGTGATGGGGGAGAAAATGGCTGCCGGCTGATGATTCTAACGGGCTGCCTGCTCGCTCCAGTGCACGACCAGTAAATACAAAGCCACGCTATGCCCCCTTCGTCAACTCCTTAGTCATTTCTTTCCGCTTGTTTTAGCGCTGTTCGAGCTTGGAATGTGCTGGCGGAGTGCTGCAAAATGCGCTGCGAGCCCACTAATGGCCAGTTTCCCCAGTTTCCCATAGGGCAGCTTGGGCACGAGAAAGCGCTAAAAGCCCAAAACAAGAAGAACAATGCATAGCTGAAATGGGAATGACGTATGTTTCGGCTTCAGTAAGAGACGACCACCGTGCTCTGGTTTCGTTACACAGCGTCGGCAACGACATAAGACAGCTCGAAGGAGGGGGAGCTCGTCAGCTGCTGTCTTTCGAATCCTTGGAGGTGTGGTATTTGGTATTACACTACAAATCTTCATATAATAGTCGCGAGCTACGACGATGTCAGAGATCGTCAGGAACAGATACTGATAAAGAGCTTCACCAGTACTTTCTAAGACCATCTTTCACTTTGTGTAATGGACAGAGGGTGGCTGGTAGCGTACATGTACAGTCGTGTGATGGACTACTTGGCACTGCGATGTGGCACGTAAGAGACTCACAAGCAAGCCATGCATAAGGCTGGGCTTAAAGCAATGGAATGGAGAGCACGTGGACAGGAGGAAACGCACGAGGGCCCTTCGCTTTGTGGAAAGGAGACAAAAAAAGAGTTGATGAATGCGAGCTTTGAAAAGCGAGGTAGTAGTAGTGTCATGATGCTTAAAAGTACAATGGAATTGGGTATGCTCGGTTCCCAGGCCCCAAGAAAAACTAATGGAAACAAGACGAGTGTGGATGTCGCTTTCAGTGTACACCCGGCCGGGCCTTTCATGCTCAATATGCCTGTCAAGCTCTCGACCAACAGCCAAAATATGCCAGATCCAATAAAGCCCACAGCGAACAAAGTCGATCGGCATATCCTATGTATGAGGCAGTCCACCAAACGCGGCCATGTATATCCCCTCTCGTGAAACAAACAATGGCTTTCAGGCGAGGCAGTCTTCGTCAAGCAAGTCGGTACATCCAAGGCATATCGGGTGATGGTAATCAAGCAGTTTCGCCCAATCGCATCTTGGAGATATCTCGTCCAGGTATGAAGGGCCAGTAACAAATATGGCGCCAGAAGCTGACCGCCTGGGCCCGTGCCAGGTAAATACGGCTTCGATTATGCCGTCATTTGGCCACATCACCAAGTACGCAGTTCCTCCATCTTATCAGACTTGGTAACGCCACTTGCCGTTAAACCAGCGGCTTCCGATAAAAACCCGTCGATTTCTAATACAGACGACAAGTAATACGAGTCGGTCGGAATCGGCGGTAGTGGTGTGGCGTACATAGGCGAATGGGCATGCGAGTATGTACAAAAGGCTGATATGAGCGTGGCTATGGAATCGAGATATGCTGGTATGTGCATGTATGGGGTTCGTCGGCTCGGGTCCGGTTCGTCTACGCCGGTCGCGGCGTCGGGCACAATAGTCGGGGGTGGGAAAGAAAGGAGAAAAAAGGGGGAGGAGGGGTTGGAGAGGGTCAAAAGCCGTGTCCAGCTCATGGTGGCAAGCCAGCCTGCTCGACCTTTTCGAGAATCAGCTTCATTTCGGCTTGCATCTTGGCTTCTGATCGGCTCAATTCTTGCACCTGTTCCTGCAGTCGTTGTGAGAGCGCCACTTCGGCTTCGGCGCGCTTGCGTTCGCGCTCGAACCGTGCCATGTTGTATTGCACTTCGAGCTCTTTCGTGCGCATGAGTGAGTGAAAGTGCAGTTCGCGGAGCTCGTATTGGTCAATCATGGACTTGAACCGTTCGCGAAACAAGAGTTCGGACTCGACGTCGACAATCTGTTTCTTCGGGTGGTCCTTCTCCTCTTGCAAATCGTCGAGCTTCTGGAGCAGCGTCGCGTATTTCTGGTCCCACGAGTTAAGATTGGACACCTCGTTCGCTTTCAAAGTCCTATTTTTCGTTCTAAGCCGGGGAGAAGTTAGCTGTTGTCACACCAGACATGCTCAAAATATATCATCCCGTGATGAGCCGACAACGTACCTTGAGCTTGTTATTCTCCTTCTGCAGCTCCCGACACAGCTTCTCCAGCTTCTCCTTGAGCGTCGTCGCCTTGCTAAGATCCGTTCGGCTTTGGTCGCGGTCTTTTTGCAGCTGGTCGGCGCGTTTCTTGTTCTTGAGGCTTTCGCGCTCGTGCCGTTTCATATCGTGCAGAAGCTCTGTACAGCGTCGAGACAAGTGGTCGATCTTTTGTGCGACGTCCATCTTGGCTGTTTGGCTGTTCAGCTCGCGGTTCGCTTTTCGTACTTCCTTTTCTGTAAGGAGAAACAGTGTTAGCTGTGGTCACGATGGCGAACGGCGACTGGTGTATCTTTGAAAAGCCGCAGGTCTCGACGTACCTATTTCGATCTCCTGATCCTTCTCGCCTGCTTGATCCAGCTCCAACTGCGCAATCTTTTGAGCTACCAGCTTCGATGCCTCATTTGACGCAACTGTTGGTTGTCGACGTGCTGCTTTCGCCTTGGATGCCACCGGTGCTGGCGCTGGCGCTTGCTGTGCCGACCCAGACGCTGCTCCTGAGGATGCTGGTGGTGGCGGCGGCGGCGGCGGCGCAGGCCGTGTGTCGTGCGCGTGTCCGTTCATCGTGGCAGATAGTTCGTTTTGTGCGTGGCCCAGAGCGCCGTTTGTTGCTGGCCGTGTCGTTGTATGCGATGCCGCTGTGGTCATCGGGCGGTAGGCGGAGTCGGGAGGCGGAGAGACAGAGAGACAGAGAGACAGAGAGACGGAGAGAGAAAGCAGGAAGGGAAGGGGGAGGAGGTCGGGAAGCGACGAGTATCAACCGCGACTCAGGATCACTCCAAGGTCACTTCCAGATGCAATATAATAGACGAGATGGGATATCGGCAAGATTATCGTGAAAAATGAAGCGGCCGCTGGGGTTGGTCGAAGATAATGGCTGTTCAATCGGGCAGATGTCGTGGGAGGACTGAAGTTGAAGTATAGTTTCGACAGGGGTGAACGCGGAGTGGAGGTTAGATACGTCGCCTTGCAAACGGCTGGTCGTGGAACGCGGCAGATATCGGCTGGGCGTTGTTCTATGGGTTCCTGGAAGCTCTGCCGTCGGCAGTCAACTTGAAATTGGGTCTTAAAGAGAGTGTCTCTTAGGTCGCTCGCGTCGTTCGTCACGATTGCAAGCGGTACAACAAGGTTGACGTCCAGTAGATGTCGAAAATATCGACGTGATGCACACTAGGGGTAAAACGGGAAGCTGAAAGATGGCGAAACGGTGAGGTCGGTGGCTTTCTGAGAAAGCAAAATTGCGGCTGAGAGGAACAGCCGACAGAGCAAGGGGAGGAGGAAGGTCGGATACGACAAAAGAGTATGAAGGCACGGGGCCTGGCCCTGGCGGCAAGGCGACTTCGAGACGAAAAGAAAAAGTAAAAAAAGAAGAGAAAAAGAAAAACGGGAAGTCGGCAAGAGCGTTCGCTTTGGGGTCTTGGGGATGGCCGAAAACGACGAAAGTAGATGTGTTCAAAGAAAGGGCAAGCGAGCCCGGATCGAGACGGTCGCAACGATGTCCTTTAGATGCGCGATTGGCGAGTGAATGATGTGTGGTCGTCGGTGAAGGCGTTGCGTAGTAAATGAGGCGAAAAGAAAGGCGAGGTTGAGGTCCGAGATTAAATTATTAAAAATTAAAAATTGGAAAATCCGAGATTTTGGGCAAGTGCAAAGGTGGTCGACCGCCCGGCGGGCCACCAACCAGCCAGCCATTCGACAGGAGAGGAAAGAGCCAGAGAGCAGAGCCAAAAGGAAACAGCACTAGCGGACTCTCAGCCAGCAACGGGTCAACCAGAACGGGAATATTGGAGAACTGGCCCATTGATGGAGGGCAGGCACAAAGGAGCCAAGAGGTGCTTTCTGGCTAATAGCCGTGCAGGCTTTTCAGCTGTGGAGGCGCGCTAAGAAAGAGTGGTTGCGTTTTACAGTGGACTCAAGCCCGAGGAAGGAGCAAACGACGTGGAGTGCAGGGGCAGTATCAATTGCAAAGAAAGATACAGAAGGAGCGACTGTTGAGTCTTGCAAAAGCGCATTGACAACAATAAACCAAAAGGAAGGAGCTTCTGAGCGAAGGTAAACAAATGAAAATGCAGAAAAATAAAACAGAAAAAGACTGGATCATAAATAACTGCACATCGTCAACCATCAACACAAGGCGACAAGGAGGGCCAACGGCCACTTAACCACCAGCCGCCAGAGTCAGGCCAGGAACAGCTTGTCATGCACGCGACAGATGATGAGTTACAGCGCTGATGGCCCAAAATAGTGCCTCTCCAGGGCTTGCAGGGCTCGGGGGACGGTGCTCTTGAATAAAATTTAATGCCAAAATAACTACTAAAATACAGCCTCTGACCAAATCCTGTCAGGCCGCGCCTTCCGTTTGAAAATTCAATTTTTGGCCACTCACAGGCAGGCGCTAGCCAGTGACTTCAACCTCACTTGTTGCCTGATGCGTTGCAAGCCCACTTCGTCAACCTTCTCTCTCTCTTCCTCGCCAAGAGCTATGACAGGCATGCCGACGATTGCCTGGGCTTCATAGACTGCAATTACATTCTCTTACGTCCCTTACCACCGTTGTAGCATACGGCCATCTTCGAATATCATCGCAGACAATATCCAATCGATCTCCTCCCACTCCCCCTCTCTTCTTCCTCCTCCTCCTCCTCCTCCTCCTCCTCCTCCTCTCCTCCTCTCCTCCTCTTTACACAATGCTCCGGCACGCGGCTGCGGCCAAGGCCGCCTCTCGGCATGCGACACGGCGCGCCTTTGCCTCGCTGGCCAATGCGCCGACGACGCCCGGCGAAAAGCTGCACGGCTTCACAGTGCTGCGCTCCAAGCATGTGCCTGAGCTCGAGCTGACGGCACTGCATCTGCAGCACGACAAGACCGGTGCCGAGCATTTGCACATTGCGCGCGACGATGCCAACAACGTCTTCTCGATCGGCTTCAAGACCAACCCGCCAGACGACACTGGTGTGCCGCACATTCTGGAGCACACGACGCTCTGCGGCAGTGAGAAGTATCCCATCCGCGATCCTTTTTTCAAGATGCTCCCACGCACGCTCTCCAACTTCATGAACGCCTTTACTGCCTCCGACCACACCTTTTACCCATTCGCGACAACCAATGCCCAGGACTTCAAGAACCTCATGTCGGTCTATATGGACGCCACGCTGCACCCGCTGCTGAAGGAGACCGATTTCACACAGGAGGGCTGGCGTGTTGGACCCGAGAACCCCAGGCGGCTGCCGACGCTTCGGACGGTAAGCTCGTCTTTAAGGGCGTTGTCTACAACGAGATGAAGGGCCAGATGTCCGACGCCGGCTACCTCTTCTACATCCGCTTCCAGGACCACATTTTCCCGGCCATCAACAACTCGGGCGGCGACCCGCAGAAGATCACCGACCTCACATACAACCAGCTGCGCCAGTTCCACGCCGAGCACTACCACCCGAGCAACGCCAAGGTCTTCACGTACGGCGACATGCCGCTGGCTGACCACCTGCGCGAGATTGATGCTCGTCTGAGCGCTTTCGAGAAGATTGGCCGCGATGCCGAGATCCGCCTGCCCATCAACCTGGCCGACAAGTCCGAGAGCGTCACCCTCACTGGCCCTACCGACCCGCTCGTCGACCCTTCGCGGCAATTTAAGACGTCGGTGTCGTGGATCCTCGGTGACACCACAGACGTTGTCGAGTCCTTTGCGCTTGCGCTCGTTTCGGCCCTGCTGATGGATGGCTACGGTTCGCCGCTGTACAAGGGCTTGATCGAGACCGGTCTGGGTATTGACTGGAGCCCCAACACGGGCTACGACAGCTCTGGCCGCGTGGGCATTTTCTCAGTCGGTCTGACAGGTGTCCAGGAGGCCGACGTTGTGCGCGTCAAGGACGAGGTGGACGCCATCCTGCGCAGCGTCCGCGACAAGGGCTTCGAGCGGTCCAAGATTGACGGCTACCTGCATCAGCTGGAGCTCAGCCTCAAGCACAAGACAGCCAACTTTGGCATGTCTCTGTTGCAGCGTCTCAAGCCCAAGTGGTTCACGGGTGTCGACCCTTCGATGCGCTCGCTTGGAACGATACTATTGCTGCATTCGAGACCAAGCTGGCCCAAGGCGGCTACCTCGAGAGCCTCCTGGACAAGTATCTGATCGGCCGCAACACCCTCACCTTCACCATGGCTCCGTCGGCCACCTACAGCCAGGAGCTCGTGCAAGAAGAAGAGGCACGTCTTGCGTCCAAGATCGCCGAGGTCGCACAAGAGTCCGGCGGCGAGGCCGAGGCACGGCAGAAACTGGAGGCGCAGGAGGCCGTACTGCTCGTGGAGCAGGGCAAGTCCAACACCGAGGACCTGAGCTGCCTTCCCACCGTCCACGTCAAGGACATCCCGCGGTCCAAGGAGCCCGTCGTCGTGCGCGACGAGAAGGTCGACAAGGCCGTCACCGTGCAGTGGCGCGAGGCACCTACCAATGGCCTGACCTACTTCCCGCGCCATCAACGCGCTGGGCGACCTGCCCGAAGAGCTGCGGTCACTGATCCCGCTCTTCACCGACGCCATCATGCGTCTGGGCACCAAGAACCACACCATGGAGCAGCTCGAGGACCGTATCAAGCTGCAGACGGGTGGTGTGTCTGTGGGCTACCACTCGGCGGCCAGCCCCATTGACTTTCACCAGGCCAACGAGGGCATCATGTTCACTGGTATGGCGCTGGACCGCAACGTGCCCGCCATGCTCGATCTCTTGCGCACACTGGTCCTCGAGACCAACTTTGACAGCCCTGAGGCTGTGCAGCACATTCGCCAGCTGTTGCAGGCCGCGTCCGACGGTGTCGTCAACGACATTGCCTCGTCGGGCCATGCCTTTGCGCGCCGTGCTGCCGAGGCTGGCCTGACTCGCAGCGCCTTCTTGCGCGAGCAGGTCAGCGGCCTGTCGCAGGTGAAGCTGATCACCAGCCTTGCCAGCCGCCCCGAGACGGACCAGCTGGACGATGTTGCTGGCCAAGCTCAAGAAGATCCAGCAGATCGCCATGCAGGCGGACAGTGCCGGTAGTGGTATTCGTGCTGCCATTACGTGCGGTGCGAAAGCGTCGAAGCCAACTCGTTGGCACTGTCCAAGTTTATGTCGTCGCTGCCGGCCCCGGCCAACGTTGGCACGTCCGCGGTATCCGCGATCGAGGCGGCTAAGCGTGTGCAGCGTGCCTTTACAAACCCCAGTGAGGGCAAGCTCCGCCAGACCTTCTACGCCTGCCCTACCAGGTCTACTATGGTGCCCTGGTCGTGCCCGCCGTGTCCTACACGTCGCCCGACAGTGCGCCGCTCCAGATCCTGGCTCAACTGCTCACCCACAAGCACCTGCACCACGAGATTCGCGAAAAGGGCGGTGCCTACGGCGGCGGCGCCTCTTCCAACGCGCTTGAGGGCGTCTTTGGCTTCTACTCGTACCGTGACCCCAACCCGGTCAACACCTTGTCGATTATGCGCGACGCCGGTCGTTGGGCCGTCGAGGATCGTGAGTGGACCGACCGCGATCTCGAGGAGGCCAAGATCTCCATCTTTCAGAGCGTCGATGCGCCCCGCTCCGTCAACGAGGAGGGCATGGGCCAGTTCTTGTACGGCGTGACCGAGGACATGCGCCAAACGCGCCGCGAGCAGCTGCTGGATGTGTCCAAGGAGCAGGTGCGCGACGTGGCGCAGCGGTACCTTGTCGACGGTCTGGCCAAGCAGGCCGAGCAGACCGTCTTCCTCGGCGAGCAGCAGCCATGGGTCGACCCCAAGGCGTGGAACGTTGAGGAGATGAACGTCAAGACGGCGTGATGTTCGGCTATGAAGTTCAACGAGATAACAACATGACAAAAGGAGCGGCTGTCTCATTTATGGAGGTGCATTTTGGCGTTCCGGCATTTTAGAAGATGACTTTTTTTTGGTTACAGAGAAAAGTAGCCCATGCGAAACATACTCACTCCTCTTGTACAAAAAACAGCAAGAAAAAAACACACATACTCGCATACATCACAGCATCTACGGCGAACAAAATAGACAGCAATGTTACGACGAGGTGGCAGGCAGGCGGTGATGACATTGTGGCTTGCTTCCACATCCAACATATACTCTCTCCGCGCTCAGATACGATACATCTTGTGGCTTTGCATTCGAGCTCGCTCGGTTGCATACCTATAGCCAATGAGACCACATAACGGCGCAAGAACAAACTTGTCTAAATTACAAGAGGGAAAAGAGAAAGAGGACGGGGGGATGGGGAGGGGGTTGAATGAATGAGGAGCCGGTTTCGGTGCACTTTGTGTACTGAAGCCCTCCTTTTTTGTATCTGCTCCTCTCTCTTCTCTTCTGCTTCTCTTTCAGAAACCTTTTCTCGTCCGTTGCATCAGACCCGACTTTTTTCTTCACCCGTACTTGAAATGTCGGACTAAATAACAGGATACATATTTGTGCAATTGAGAAAGTGATAACGTTGATCCCGTGCGGAATACCTCACACTTTGCTCAGGAACAGCACATAGCCAGCGATAATATCACACAAACACCACGAATTGACACGTGCGTGCGCTTCTGCACGCCTGCATGGCCTTCTGCGGCTCACGGTCAGCCAGCAGCATATGGCCAATAATGGAACAGCATCTCGATCGCAAGCTTCCTTTTTCTGTCCTCTCTGCCCCCTTCCCCTTCCGCCCCTCTTTTTTCAGGCCTCCTTCCCCCCGTTTTGGTCGCATTGCAGCTGCACGTCAGGGCTATTGTCCCTCTCTATCCCTTTTTTTCTTCATTTTGAAATGCCAAGTGCAGCCAGTGGCGCCAATGACAATACGAACTGTAATCCATGCAGAGTGTAACAATAACATGGATCCGGAGCTTTCTCGTCATCGTCATTTCCATGCCTTTTTCCCGCCATGGTATAAATTCCTTGTCTCCCTTCGAAAATGCCAGAATTCTTGATTTTGTTTGTGATCTTCTTTCGTGATCTTCTTACTTCTTTGTTTGACTTCTTATATCTCTCAATTCGCTTCGTTATTTCGACATATTTGATAAACCCTCATAACACTCACAGACCTCTGCGGGCATCGACAGATTGACACGGTCATATGTCACGAAATAGAGTGTGGCTGTGAATCGCATCAAACGTGAATTCAACATCTCCATTTTTTATGCGGCCAAAAAGTGAACTGACCGCCAAAAGTCTCCATACGAATACAGGGAGGAAGTCATACGCCGTACATCGTAAGTACCACGTACTATTACTGAGCAATTCCCATGCCAGGCATCACCTGCATCGCACCTTCCCCATTGCCGGCCTCCACCTGAACTTGCGGTCAGTCACGAAAAGAGGAAGGAGGCCTGGGCCATAACGCCGTGAGCGAGTGCCGCTACAGAAGTAGTTCCATCCCCCTCCTTGCGCCGTTGGTAGGTTCCTTCCCTCGGCGGGAAGGAAAGGGGAGACGGTAGGATAGGGTCCACCTTAAAATTTTTCCTTTGATGTCGACGTAACAGGCGGCGAGGGAGGTATTGTGGTACTGTCCACAACCGAGCATACGGCATTTGCCAATCTCATTTTGCTCGGTTTTTGGTGATGGCCTCAAGTAGAGAAAGCTCTGTACCAGCACAACCCGGTTTCCAACTTGGCTCAACTCAAATATTCCCTCATATCGAAATACTTCGCAGACGAGTGAGTTCACGTGCTCTGTTGATCACGGTCGCGCCTTCTATCTTGGTGATCGACAAAAGTACGTAAGATACCCAAGATACCTTCAGTTTCTGTCAAAGATCCCGCTTCGATGAGCCCACCGTAGTTTCCTTTCCTGCACAAGAAAGAAGCTGAACTCTGTTCTGCATTGCCTCCCAAAGTACTGCGTCATACATTTTCTGCGTGAGAGGGACTTGGTAGCGTGCGCAAAAAGCCCCGACCCCACCACGAACCTATTTTTTATTTTTATTTCTTTTTTTGCCCATTCGCTCATTCCCACTAGCGAGCTTTTTTCTAGCCCGCGCCTTCCCTGTCCACTTTGGGCTCCAGAACTTTGTTGCAAAAACGAAACGTCGATGGTCAACCTCCTTCCCGATTTTCTACCTTTTGCACGTCTCCTTTTTCTCTTCTTCCATCAACAACCTCTTTCTTCACTTTCTCGTCACCATCAAAATCACCAAATTCTGACTATTCTGTAAGTTGACCCCTCGCCGTTTTCAGAGGCGCATCCCGATACTGCCACTTCATCGACGTACCGCAATATTTTCGTTGCCTTTTTTGCCCGCCACTTTCCCGCTGCCTGGCGACGACTTCAGCAACTTCTTCCATCTCAATCACTTTTTCCTCCTTTTTTCCTCACTTCTCCGTCACATCTTTCTGACTCTCCTCTCACTCTTCTGTTTTGCCTACTAACAGCCGTCCAGCTAGTCAGACTCCCAGCTCTTACACCAAACCCCTCGTCCAGGCTTGCCTTTGCTTCCCAAAGGCGACCTATCACCCACCACGGCTTTCTCGGCCGTCTTCCTGCTCGCAGATCAACATTCCGGCATTCGCCAATCCTTCCACATCCTCAACGCGATTCCTCCTCCCTCTGCTGAACTCGCCCAGCGCAACTCCGCTTAAGCTTCTCCCCGGGTCGCCATATCTGGACCCATCCCCTCCGCCATTCCCCCAGCGTCCTCGCACAACCAGCTGCCGCATAGGAAAGGTTCTGAGGTTCTTCCTCTCGCCGAGGAAGAGTCGAGGAGGCCTCGTCAGACCGGTTCTGGTTCTGTCTGTTATCAATTCATACCCCCATAACACCACTTTCGTCATTACTGTTTGCTCCCTTTCTCTAGCTTTTTAGCTATACCACCAACCAATAGTATTTCTCGCTTGTCATTTTGACCCTCGACAGATATAACATTCTCAATCACCTCCAGCAACAATCCACGAGAACAAAGCTCTCGTTTTCCGACAGACAGGCAGACAGACCTTTTTCGATTGTCCCTATCCATTAAACTTTTTTTTCGTCCAACCGCTTTCAGCCCACTTACTCTTCTTCTCCCCTTTACCAGTCAAGGAGATGGTTATGGCAACAACTTCCCTGGTTGAATGCGTCGCCCCCGTTACATTCCACAATAATAGTAACGTAGGCTTCATCAAGAAGAACCAGCAGCATCATGGCGTCACTCATGCCCACAATGCCAAGCAACTGATTGGCGATGCTCTCCGCCAGCGCGTGGAGAACATTGACCATGAATTCTGTGAGCCCGGCGATGAAGACACTTTCTTTGTCGCCGACCTCGGCGAGGTCTACCGCCAGCAGCTGCGCTGGAAGATGAACCTCCCCCGCGTCAAGCCCTTTTACGCCGTCAAGTGCAACCCGGACCCCAAGGTCATTCGGCTCCTGGCCGAGATGGGCAACGGCTTCGACTGCGCCTCCAAGGCCGAGATCGAGCAGGTTCTGGACATGGGCGTCGACCCTTCACGCATCATCTACGCCCAGCCCTGCAAGACCAACTCGTACGTCCGCTACGTCGCCTCCAAGGGCGTCCGTGCCATGACATTTGACAACGCCGACGAGCTGCGCAAGATCGCCAAACTCTACCCGGAGGCCGAGCTGTTCCTGCGCATCCTGACCGACGACAGCTCCTCGCTGTGCCGCCTCAGCCTCAAGTTTGGTGCGTCGCTCGACACCACCGACAACCTGCTGGCTCTGGCCCGCGAGCTGAACCTGAATGTGGTTGGCGTTTCGTTCCACGTCGGCTCCGGTGCCTCGGACCCCCAGGCCTTCCTCAAGGCCGTCCAGGACGCCTATGCCGTCTTCCAGCAGGCCGCTGCCCACGGCTACAGCCTGCGCACTTTGGATGTCGGCGGCGGCTTCTGCAGCGACGCCTCATTCGAGGGCATGGCCACTGTGCTCCGCGACGCTCTGGACGAGTACTTCCCGCCCCACCTCGGTGTCTCTCTGATTGCCGAGCCGGGCCGCTACTTTGTCTCGTCCGTCTTCACCATTGCCTGCAACATTATTGCCCGCCGCACGCTGGAGGACCCCCAGCAGACCCTGGCCCAGACCCAGGCCCAGACCCAGGCCCAGCGCGACCCCAGCTACATGGTGTACGTCAACGACGGTCTGTACGGCAACTTTAGCAGCATCATGTTTGACCATCAGAACCCCGAGGCCAAGGTCCTGACCTGCCAGGACCGGTTCCTGTACGATACTGAGGGTGCTCACGCCACCAAGGCCGACGCTGGCGCCAACGCCGGCACCGAGTACTCCATTTGGGCCCGACCTGCGACGGCATCGACCGCATCACCGAGAGCATTCGCTTCCAGCAGACGCTCGATGTCGGCGACTGGCTGTACTTTGAGGACATGGGCGCGTACACGAGCTGCTCGGCCACGCGCTTCAACGGCTTCACGGACAACCACGACGTCATTTACGTGTGCAGCGAGCCTGGTGCGCGTGCACTTCTGGGTATGCACTAAAATTCCCGTGTGAGGCTACCTGGTCAGCAAATTTGTACCACAGCTTGTACGGACGGGGATGAAGGCAGAACCATACGTTCTTGCCACAAACCGAGGAGGGTGTTGAAATGTTAACAAGGGAAGTCAGAGGATAGTTTTTTTCATCTCTCATGGCAGTACTTGGAAGAAGAGAATCTCTTGTTTTTCTTGTATGCTGTTCGGTCTCCGTCTTCCGATGAAATCGAAAGCATCGGGATCTATAATACAATTGTTTGTTATTGTTTTACTTACATTCGTACTCGCGGCCGGAAAGACGTTGCGCCTTGCGCAATGCTCATCTTGTGTCAAGAGGTTACTTTTCCCTAAACAGACTTTGATTTTAAACATATTGCAGAAAAAGCCCGGTCCTTGTGAAATGGTGTCAAATGGCGCGAAAGATTGAATTATTTACAAGCGTGTCCCTCCCACGTGTCACTTCCCTTGCCGGCCATCTTTTTTGGTAAAGTAGAGTGTTGCACTCTCGTTGCACTGGCATGGCATATCGGTGACTTTTGCGGCTACCAGGTCTGGAATTTGTTTCTGTTGTTTTTGTCACCTTTGGCGTTTTCTGTTGGGGGGCCACCTATGCTGCCGTAAGAGAGCTATTCCTACACCGGCATCAAACTTAATTTACCTTCAACCCCCCCCCCCCCCCTGTAACGGAGTGAACAATAGAATTCCTCTTTATAATATGAGACAGCAACTGTACGCCAAATAACAGGGTAACGTGTAACAGTCAAAATGTGATATTTGACATAGGATAGCAGGAAAGTGAGAATAGGACTTTTTGCTGAATTGATTGAGTATCATATTAACCTTCTCTTTGTGGGAAAAAAAAAAAGATATTAATCAAAGTTATTCAAGACAACCTACTTCTTTGAATACTCCAGACCATAGACAAACGAGCTTTGTTGTTGCCCCCCTTGTTGAGCTTCCAATGTTCTCCTTTCCAAGAAGAGCGGGCGGCCTCTGCTTCATTTGGTTTTCGAGTTTTGTCAATGTCTCACTCTCGATTCCTGCATTTTGCATATTGTCATGTTTTTTTTTGCTCTCTCCCCTTTGGGCGTGTTCGCCTTGTCTGGTGACATCGCCTGCATGCTGCACCGTGGCACGGGAGACGCACATTGAGAGATAGAGAAGGTTTTTACATTCAATGCTTGTAAATACTTTGCTGCCCACTTTGTGTGTATCGTGACACGGATTTCACATGGCAAAAACAGAGCACGGCAAAAAAAAAAAAAAACACGATTTCAACGGAAAGACGACAGAGATGCAAGGGAAAAAAAGGGAGGCTTAACCAAAGTTTGAACTCTGGAGAACTTGTACCAAGAGACGAAACAAGCCATAGGGAGAACGCGTAAAATAAAGCTTTATCAGTAAGCGGCAAATGTGAGATGAGACAGGATAAAAGGATGTAGAGACACACGTACAAAGTATGGTCCGATCTGAGCTGTCATATTTCATGATATCTTGGAGCTGTGGTCTCAGCTGCCGGTCAGGAATCAGCATTGTGCTTGCAGCTTTCCGTTGGATCTCTGGCAAGGTCATGGGGAGACAGTGATAGAGGCAGAACTGTTTGCTTGTACTCTTGTTAAATTGCTGTCCTTTTGTTTGGGTATGCGGCAGTGGAATGGAGAAGCGATATGTCGGCATACATGAATCTAACATGTTCCTAAATCTTTTCAGGAAAGCAATACACATCGAAAGAGGTGGTTCGAGGTGAACTGTGGCCTTCAGGCCAGGAGCGGGAAAAGAACCAAAGATTCAGACCATGCTTGCTTCTCGCGTTACGCAGAAAATGAGACATAATTCTCCGAGGGGACGCAAAGATGCTCTCATGTAGCAGGGCGTCCAAAGAGACATAGGCAGAATCAGATTTAGGAAGGACTGAAAAGTGGCAATGCCGTCTCGATAGATACTTTTCCAGTCCTGTCTCTCTTGTTTAGCCCCCAATTTTCAAAACTTGCCGCCGTTGCCCTCGCGGCATTGGCTGGCAGTTGCACCATCACGATGTTCACTTTGCTATTTTTTAAAGCAATGCAGCAGCTCGACAAGAATAAAGCCATGTCAAAAATGGGCCCAACAAAGAGTCGAGGTTTTTCTGTTTGTCACAGATTCCACGATAACAATTGAAACAAATGCATGACAGGGGGAAAAGAAGAAAGACAAAGGCCAATAGCGCTCCTAATGGCAGGGCCAAGAGGCAAGCAGGAACGGAGACAGGGGCTGGGAAGCAAGGGACCATAGGATCACGGAGCTCTCGCATGTCAGCGTTGGGCATCTCCCGCGTGTTTTTTTTTCTTTGGCTAGAAGCTTATGCATTGACTCTGCTCGGTTTTGTTACGAGACAAACACGGACAGGACGGGACTGTACTGGTCGGGGTTTCATTAAGAAATGCATGGTGACCTGGCAGTGGCCCAAGCTTCCACGACGGTCCAACGAACAATCGATATGGCGCTGTGGTTTCATGCAGAACGATAGCGCATGTTGGATGCTCGATATCGGAGTGCATGCCTTTTTCCCTCCCTCTTGTGCTGATGTGCCTGTCTCGCCGTGACCGAG
Organism: Sporothrix protearum; assembly: GCA_016097115.2. Lineage (NCBI taxonomy): Eukaryota > Fungi > Ascomycota > Sordariomycetes > Ophiostomatales > Ophiostomataceae > Sporothrix > Sporothrix protearum. Next base: position 399,131 of record JADMNH010000008.1, read on the forward strand.
TGTGTGGTTGCTGACCATCCTTTTGCTACCAAAAAAGATGCAAGGAAGAGTCAAGTGAGGCAAAATGCAACCTGCATCTATGCTTGTCTTTGAACTCTTTCGCCGTCGTATTGTATAGGGCCTTTTTTATCGGATGCTGCTAGATGGCGGTCCTGGATTCTGATCGTCGGGTCGCTGCGGATGAGTCCGATGAAAAATTTTCAGCATGTTTCTCGTTTATTTGCCTCGTTCAGGTCAAGATCTAGCCTTTTCTGCAGTTCCGTCAGCTTTTGGTGGTGTCTAAGAGTCAACAAAATGAGGCAAAATGCAAAGCGGTTTTTCTTCTCTGTCTCCCACTGAAGATGTCTGCATCAATATGCAAAAAAGTATGCAAAAAAGTGAGACAAGGCTTAGGGTGGGGCATTTCAAATAACCAGCTGAGAAGCAGCGGTGACGAGGAAGAAGAAAAGAAATGGTCAGCCCCTGCTCCTTTAACCTGCATGCTGTCCTCAACAAGTGAGCCGAGTCTTCGGTGGGCTGACGGAGAGCAGAAAGTCAGAACACCAAAGAAGGCGCAGACACAATAGCCAGAGGGTGTAATTTTTTAAGCCGGCCATGGCAAATATATTTGAAATAGTCCATTGAAAATGTCCAATCAACAGTGGCATCCCAGCCTCACTGAGGCTGCAAAAATAGGAAGTAAAATACAAACTGATGATCTTCGGAGCCAGGTCCTTGGACCAGCTCGGTGAATCTTGTGGCGTTCTGAATATGTCGTACAATCCCATTTTGTAGACGGGTTGCAGATGTGTGCGGTCACACAAAAATACCACTCACTCCTTGCACAAGTTAAACAAGAAGTCCTAACCGACCGTCCAAAGTGTGCAGCCTTGCTATTTGTTATAACCAGGAGCAGTGCGAGTGCACAAAATTACCATTGGCACTCGCCAAGGCTGATGTTGGATGGGCGTAAAGATAGGATAGGGGTCCTGCAGCACAGTCAACACATAAACGATGAGGTGCGGGCATGAGCCTAGAAGGACATGGGTAGGAGGCAATGGACGATTCGCCGATGGATGGGAAGCGTCGAACCGTGCGAGAGGGCGTTTTGACCAACAGCCGAAACGAACGCCTCTGTGCGTACTATGTGTGCGAACGGGATAGGAGGATCGGAGGGGTGGCTAGATGCACCGCAAAGTTTGTTGGGTATTTTCTTTGGCTCAGCTTGGTCAACAAAGAGAGAGACAAGCTGAGATCATTGGCCAACACTGACTGGTCGACAAGAGATGCACAAGAGAGCCATCTTCAGAGGGCGAGCGGGTGTTGGATGGGAATGGGTCCCAACAGGGCTTGCAGGAACATCACATGCTCTTGTTTGATTTTTTTAACGTGTGTATTTTCTTTTGCAGCCATTTCTCTGGACAATTCCAGTCATGCATATCTTGTGTTTCTGAATATCGGTCCATGCCGAAATCAGAGGACTGAGACCATTGTTGATCTTGAAAAGGGGACAGGGGTCTCAATTGAAGGTCAGAGACACGCTGTTGGGGGCACAGAGATTGGTTAGCTTGCCAGTCATTTGAATAAAAAAAGAAAAAAAATCCAAAAAAATGAAAACATCTGAACAATCATACAGTTCGAACGGTAGAAAAGAGAAACAAAAAGAATATTGAGCTGTAAAGCAGTCGGTGTCTGTGTCACTTGCAAGGATCTCGGCCTATTTCAGAATCAACCAGGCACCGTATCCGAGGTGGGTGGTGCAGGGGCCGTGTGTTTGTTGTTTTGAAGAATGGAAAGGCTGCATGGACATGTCATTATTTCGAGCGAGAAGTTCTATTCTGACGAAGAAAAAGGGCAGCAATTCATTTGGGGAAGGAAGTAGATGAGGTAGCGGTGGTGCCTTCCCTCGGCCATTGTTCACATCTTCGTTCGCTCCTTCTACAAAGCACATTTTGATCACACTTGATCACATTAAAACTGAAAACAACAAAGGACAGGCAAATAGGGCCGTCTATCAGAAATCGGAAGGAGCCGACCCTTGCTTCTTGCCCTTCAGCTCTCCAGCACAGACATTGTATGCGTACTTTGTATGCTCTTTCCCTTTGCCGATTTCTGTTGGCCTTGCAGGGGAAATGCCCTTACGTCACGGTGTACAAAGAACCTTAGTACTCTGCAGGGCAGAAAATGGCTCCGTGCCATTGGCTGGAAGACGAGCGGGTGTGAGACCTTGAAGCAATAAAAATGTCCAAGAAACTGGTAAAAAATAAGGTAAAAGCAACTCAATTCCGCACAACAAGACCGGCAGGCTTTCAGGAAAAGTAATGCGTACAACCTAGGGGTGGGTCGCCTGGAGCCGCCCGACAGTTTATGAAGAAGCACAGTTAGGGAAGGAGGCAGGGAGGTGGTGAACTTTCTGGACCAGTCGCTCAACGTTGAGGGGCTGATGTTGGTGGACCCGCTTTTTTTAACTCACGCGGCCTTTTTTTTTTTTCTTACTGGTAAAAATAACAAGCAGACATCAAAGGACTCCCGGAGCCAATGGCTAACGAGACAAAAGCTAACATAGAAATTACCATTGAATACGGCGCGCTGGAAGTCGTTCACAAAAGACGGCCCAGCCCTCACAAGGACGATATCCACTCTTTCAGACACAGAGCCAGACGTACAAAGTGGGCCCCTTGCCTGTCTTTGGACAACAGCTGCGAGAAGGTGCAAAAAAGCCGAAAGCCACCAACAGCGAGAGGGAAGGTGGGGAGGGGCGCCTGCCGAAGCGAAAAAGCAAAGGAAGAAGGAACGCAGATGCGTCTGTTGTTTCTCGCATGTATCCTGCCTGCCGTGTACTCGTATGTTGCAAGGAAAGAGCGTTGCCCCGTCGTGAGAGACGAGGAAGGAGGGTGAGGCCAACGGCATCTTCATGTAGCATTGGGAAGGAACGAATGTGCGAGACAGAGCGCGTCGTAATTACTTTGTATTTTACTTTCTTCCTGCCCTTCCTTCACCCCTAATTTTTCTACTCTGAGCATGCAATTACTTCTCTTTTCTTTTTCAACGGCAAGCCATACATGGAGCTCAAAGTAGTGCAAAAGTTCGTGGTTCACGTGGCTCGAAATGGGGGGCGCCTTTTTTGGGCCAGTCTCCGCCGGTGTTCTGCACTCTCTCACCGTAGGCACACCTCATCTCGAAAACAGATGAATTGCTGTGCGTCATGTATACGGTGGACGGAAGCAGCTGCTGCGTGACAGACGTTCCTGCCTCCTCGATGCGGACTCTTCTTTCCGCCTCGCCTTTCCGACTCGCGAGGTGCTGTTGTCTCGTCAATCCCGTGGGCGGCCGTGGTTTCCTATTCTGTGACAGTGCCTGCCTCTTGTCCTTGACCAGAGACGCAAGCCAAATGGGGAAAGAGCGTACAATTTCGCACAGACAGAAAGCCGTGCCGCTGCCGGGTCCCTCTCATGTACCTGAACAGAACAAATAAAGAATGTGTCGTAAAAGAGTAGAAAAAAGAAGCAAGAGAAACCCAATCTCATTTTGATCTCTCGTTTCTTCTCTGCCGCTGCTTTCCCTGCTAGCGCGCCGTTGTTGGACTCGAAGCTACTGTCCTTGTGCCCTATGGGCCTATTGATCTCACGACGACTCTGATTCGCTATGCTCTTTCTCGACCTTGCCCTCGGGCCGTCGAGAGTCTCTTCAGTACACAATGGCAGTACGTCGTACTTCTGGAACAACTGCAGTGAGATGCATCCGTAAGGAGTTCTTCCGTATTGCCCTCTCCTGGGCTCTCACGCCTTCATTTTGCCGCCGTTTGCCCCCTCTCGTCTTCTTTCTTTTCTTTGTGACCAGTTCTCTCCCCCTGTCGGGCTGTCCGCCTTTCATCTTTCATACTGCTTTTCGCCGCCCCTTCCTCTCTAGCCGGCTTGTGACCTGTCATCTCCGGGCCTCGTCATTTGGGTCTCTTGTGTTCTCAACTTTGTATTCTTTTCCTTTGTTTCTTGGTTGATGCAGATGTACGCATACGTCGTACAGCAATATTGTTTCCATTCGGGTTCCTTGTCTAGGACTGGATTTCTCTGTCGATAAGTATTGCTTTCTTCTTTATCTCCCTCTCCATCCCCCTATCTTCTCTCTGCACCTCTACTAAGGTACTCTTTTCTGTCGTTTCAAAGCCTTCCTTCCCTTTGGTACTTTCTACTTCCTCCCCATCGCTTCTTCTTTATTTTCTCAAACCAACAGGTACCAATCTACAAACCAACCGACCGGGTTAGCGCGGCCCCAGAGCTGGTCTCATGACCTCCTAAGCGTCGAAAAGAAAAAAGAAGAAATAAAAAAACAGGGGACGACAATAAGGAAGGGAAATAAGAAGAAGGTAGGGAAAGAGCCTAGGGTGTTGCGAAGTGTGAAGAACACTTCCAATGCTGCCGAGTGCTGTACTGAGTAGCCTCTGATTCGCGAACTCCGTACATCGTAGCAGCGAGAGAAAGAGCACTTGAAAAGCTTTCTTTCTTTCTGCAAGGCAAGGTTCACAGTACCGTCCATCAGACGCAGTCATTGGGCAGGGACATGGACTTGGGGGATGAGGAGGGGTGTGGTTGAATGTAAGGCCGCCTGCTGCATGTGAACATGAAGATACCCCTCCTTGGACTCCTTGGAGGATGAGCGACGGTTCTCGCAGCAAGAGAAAAAAGGATCTGGGAGAGGGAAAGCAATATGTTGCATCTTCTGCCTGTTGCGTTATACTCTCATCGTGGTGGGTGAGATGCCTCGTTTCCTGTTCATGCATCGTTGTTTGATCTGTTCCTGCTCCATTTGCTCTTTCCCTCCCTCACCTAGTGCTTGTCTTCCCGCCTCCTTCCACATTGTCCATCACCTCCTTAACCACCCTCGTTCCCTCAATTACGTAGCTTCCTCAATAGGTCACACGAAAGAAGGTCACTTCCCCCTTCTGGTCATCGTCTGTCTGAGTGTCTTTCGGCAATGCTAGCTGTAACCAGCACTGTAGCGTCCCTTTTTAGTGCAAAGCATTTCAACCTCCCAATACCACCTCTCGACCACTCTCCGTGCTTATTTTTCGATACGTAGTCCCTCCACACTCCCCTCATTGCTCTGCAGCCCCTCCCCCGAACGGCACGCAAGGAATGCCAGCCAACCACCATTGAAACGATGGACTCTTGCCCCGGCACCACGCCCCCGTTCCGGTCAGTGTTTCTTCTGCCCCGACCTTGAAAACGGGGGTGGTGTGGACTCGGTGCATATTTACAGGATACAAGCGAGAGGTTAAAAGGTCAACTTTCCTGTCTCTTCGGTCTCTCCTGTCATTATTTCTATTTCGTTCCCCATGGGCATCATCGATCACACAGATGGCACAAGTGGGCCTGGTCCTGTTTTGGGGATTTTTGGAACTTTGTTTTTTAATCCTAGCCAGTTGGGATTTGCTTGAGAGAATAAACGAAAAACGATATGTCGATTTTCTAAGGAGCTCTCTAGCGATTTTGATTCGTCGTGTTGAGTGCCAGGTGTACTGGGTACCAAAAGTCATGTCTTCCGCTTAGAGGCCGTGTGACGTCGGCGCCGCCCATGCACGCTACTGTACAGAAACCGTCACTGTGATTATTTGGTCTGCACTTACCTTCTTCTCGCGAGACAGGGGGCAGACTTTCAGCCTCCTGTCGATATGCTATCCTCTCCCTGGTGACCCTGGGCATGAGATGCTAACACGATGAAGACTTGACGAAGCAGATGGCGGTTTCTTTCAGGCTACTGGTGACTGGCGCTCCATTGCGTAAATATTAATAGCCAAATAACGGTCGAGCATGACCCAAATTCTCCGTAACTGGGGCCAAAAAGTGAGCCTGAACCTCTTTGCTATTTTGCTCGATTTATTTGGGCTTTTTATCTTCTTGCCTCCCCGACTCAAACCCCTGTCCATGCAACATGCATACGAGGGTTGCCCTTTCCCTTATTTTCTTCCCTTTTTTTCGCCTTTCTTGGGTCAACTCTTCACATCATTCGCTATCAAGAAACGGAGCACTCTTCAAGCTCCGGGTGGTTCTCATGTGTTCAATCTCTCCTTTGGTGGAGGATCGCCATGTACGACAGAGGGCTTCTTGATGCCTGATCATCAACCAGGATAGTACGTCGTATGGATGTACGTATCTTGCTTACATGCAGAAATGTACCCGTACGACGTTCAGATGCAGCAGGAGAGAGCGAGATAGAGAGAGAGAGAAAGCGGCATAATGTGCAGACGGTGGATTTGACGAGAAAAAAAAGGCAAAATAGCCAAAAGAGGACAGTTGGACACACAAACATCAAAGGTCCTCCCAATTGTGCAGGACCGACATGCAGATACAGTTTGCCAGCAACACAGAAAGAGAGCCGATGCTGCCCTGCATCTGTAATGTGGTTGTCCTTTTACAGTACTCGTATGCCGGTGCTTGCTTTGTTAGCGCGTAGCCCGTCTCAAAAAGAGGCACATGATTCTGCAAAAAATAAGAAAGAGCCCACCTTCTTGGCCGGCTATCTCCACTTCAATATGTCAATATGTATACATGTATCTGTGCATGCTAGCTGCATCAAAGCCCCCTTTGGTCTTGCAAAGCGGAAGCTGCATCACGATGGTCTCTGCTTTTGCATACAATGCGCCCCTTTCGGTGCATACAATGTGTGGAAGGCAGGAACGACCGGAAGCCACTGACTGCTGGATGGTAGCCTGCTCCTTCCTCTCGAGAATTTCTGTGCCAATTGTTAACTCTCGCCAGAACGAACACACATTGTTTCCTCTCATATTTCATGGACCTTTCAAGGCGCTGCGCAATTGCATCTTACGCCTTTAAATCAAACTCCTCGTTGAGAATTTCGCAATTTGCCACATGTCGAGGGTCATCTTTTACGTAGGCATTACCTCGAATTTGTGGATTCACACACCCGTAGACAATGGCTCCTTCCTCAACATGTCATTTTATGTACTTTTGGCTCAGTGTCCAGCCTGGCAAGGGGAAAGAGCGAACGGCAAGCGCTCCGCACCTCTCACTTCTGCCCCCTTTTTCTGTACGAAGCACACGTTTGCCACATGATGCCAGAGCCTTGTCGTGCCATCATCGCAGGACCAGGGTTTCCCAATCTTGGCGCATGCCCCAGTGACCTCTTTGCTATTTCCCACGATCGAGCTTCCCGCTTACTATTCCTATTGTAGACTATGCTCATAATTCTTGTAGACTTCCTCCGAACTTTTTGATCTACGTAGTCTACGCATAGAGAAACTGCAGTCGGCCGTTCCTGAACTACTTTGAACCCACCCGAGCCATCACGTCAGAGTGCCTCCTAAATATAACGGACCAGGCTGCAAAATCAGGTCAGCTCCTTCCTTCCCAGCCGCTTGTCTCTTTCACTCTCACCTGCTTGGCACCTGCTACTTCCTCTCCAACACTCCCGCCGTATGCTGTCATCGTGTCTTAACCGTCCTTGGTGCACCTCCTATTATGCTGTGCTCCCAATCTCAGACTTCACCTTAACTTCACTTTGCTTCTTTGTTTTCATCCTCTCAAAATCTACGCAGTACAAGCTGACTCGATTGCTTTTACGCCTGTCCAACACGGTTATCACGTCTAACGCCAAACCCCCGTGAACTACACGCATTGTTGCCCTGCCTCGTTTTGATTGCCTGTTCCCTTCCCTTTGTCAGGCCTCAGCCCCCATTTGTTGCCTTTTGTCACTCTCCATCAGTTCATCTCACGTGTCGTCCTCTGTCCTTTATATACCACGAGCGCCGCCCTCTCGACTTCTCGCCTTCCTACTCCACCCGTCACGAAGTCCGTCATTATTTGCTTCCCTTCTCTCGACAACAGACCGAAAACTGCCCTCAAACCACCCTCTGCTACGGAATACACTTTTATATCTGTCTGTTTTCTTTTACATTAAAAAATCCCGTCCCAAAATTCTCGACCTTTCGACTCGACCCCCCTGGCCAACTGTTTCCAGCCTCACTGTCTTGAATAACCCGCAAGCCCACAGTCGATCCCAGCAGCCTTCTCTTTCACATCAATTCGTCTCTAAGAGCGAAGCCACCTCTGGCTTACACCAAGCTTACTCGACCCGTCACACCTGTAAGTGTATTTTCTCTTGACGAATGTCTCAGAAGTCTCAATGCACTTTGAAAGAACGTCATACCTACTCTTGAGGGCCCTTCTTTTCCACACTTTCCCCCTTCGCTATCGCTATCGATATCGATATCGTCTTATCCTCTATCCTTCATCCCCCGTTTGCTAGCTAGAGCTCGGCTGGCATGTTGTTTGGTGGAGAATCGCTCACACATACGGAGAGTATACACACACACACACCTCCATCCCGCTTGCAACCCAACAAGGTACGGCATTGGCAGGCGGAAAGCAACACCTGAGAGGACAATAGGCAGAGAGGCAGGAAGGTAGGAGACAACAGACAGAAGGAAAGGCAAGGAGCGGCAAGACACGCGGTTGGAAAGACTCATTTCGCTCCACCGTTTCGTTCCACCGTGACGGTTGCCTGTCGCCGGTTGGTCCCGCCGTGACTGTCTTGTGCTCTCTTGGGCGTCTTGCATGTGGAACGTGGTGCTGTCGTTGTCCCTCTGCCTCCTTTTATCTTCTCGTCCCCTGTTTCTTTTTGTTATGTTATCAATGCACATCGCGCTCCCACCAGTCCTTTCTTTTCCCTTCCCACCTCTTGCACACCTCGCTCCTCCTTGTCCTTCCAACGTCCACCGTTGACCTAGTGGTGCCGGCTGTGGTGGATTCGACTGGCGCTTTTTTGTGGAGCTTGAGCAAGGCACGAGGGACCTGCGCTTGTTGCCCACCTGCCCACCAAAGCCCACCCAGCCATTATCCTGGTTGATCCGCCGCCTGGCGCAGGCGACCTGGGTATTTGAGCATGCCGGTTGTGCGCTAGTGCTCTGCGTAATCCACAACGAGCTTGGGCGTCCCCGCCGCCAACAGGGGCCGGACGTTCTCAAGGACGTCGTTGCTGCCCGTCCGCGTTTTGCTCCTTTCTGTCTCTGTTACCACTAGCAGTCTGGCGCTGGGCATGGCCGCTTGGGAGGTGACCTGCCTGACCAGAACTGAAACCTGGGTTGGCTGCATGACACTTTGGGGATCGCTGCTGGCTTTCTCCGCGCCCAGCCCTGGCGGAGCAAGCGCCACCAACTCTACCGACTCTTCTTGGAACCTTGGGACCTTGGGGCGACACACCAACGGACACGCAGGGCAAGTGCCAGCATGTTCACGAAGAGACGGGGTACGGAAGTAAGACATGCCAGATACCCAAGTCACTGTCACTCGCACTCCCGCCGGCCGTCCTTCTGCTCGCCCGGCGCGGTGGCTCCTGGCTTCTTCCCTCCTTTGCCTTTTGCCGTCTCCACCGTGTTGGACGCCGTTCGAGCTTGTCTTTCCTGTTCAATCTGGCCATCTTTGCGTCTAGATGCTGGCTGTCCTGCTGCTTTCGTCCCGTCTTGCCCTCGCTGCCATGCGCTCTTTGCCTCCTCGGGTCCCGAAGGGGCGGCGTTTGCAAGCGCCCCCATGGGTACTTGTAGTGTTGTACCCCTCCATAGCAAACCCCTCAGATCACATTGTCCCAGGGATTTTGGGGTCGCTGTATTCGCACGGCGTATGGTCGCTAGCCAGTGCTTGTCAGCCTATTAGACGCCTGATGGCATTGGCTGGCGCTGCCTCTTTTGCTCCTTTGCTCTTTGCTCTCCAGACAGCAGCCGCTATCCCCCTCATCCATCCCATCGCTCTTTCTCTCTTTTCCCACCTGTCCCCACTCATCGTCAATTCAGCGTCCACTTTTTTTCTCGAGCGTCCCCAGCTGCGTTTTGCCTTTTCTTTTCTCTTCCTCTCTCCCCTTCTTCTCTTTCGCGCCGACGTATTGTCATCGTGCCCTTTACCCATTTGCTCAAAACAGAGTCCAAACCGCCACTGACACGAGCGTCATTTTGCACGTACGCATATAGACCAACGAGTGCGAATCCACATACCTCGAATAGAATCAAACGTTAGTAGTTTGCCCCTTTGCCTGGTCGTTCCTGCCCCTCGCCTCGTGCCTTCCCAAAAGCAAAACAGCCTGCTTATTGTCCCATCGCTCTGTCCCATCTGCCCTGCCCATAGCTCCGTCATTGCTTCCCTGTCAGGCCCTGCTCACCAGCACACTGGGGTGCGCCTTCCCGCTCAATCAGCAGAGTCGACTTGGACTTGCTTTCTGGCCCCATCTACCCTCCTAATCCGTTCACAGTACGACGTACGTCGTATTTGTACTCTGCTCCTTCCCCGGCTGGCCCTTCCCGGTACTCTCTCCTACCCCCCGCCCCCTCTCGTCACCAAGTCACCAATCCTTCTTTTCCCCTCTCTGGCCGTCTGGCCTTTGTCTTTTCTTTCCCACTTTTTTCCTTCCCACTTCCCAGTTGTCTCCTCAATACAGACGTCAAACTAGCAAACACCAAACACCTCAACAACGCAAAGACCGCATCAGACATTCGCACGTACACAATACGTCGAGCGCCTCTTTTCGTCTTGACGTTATCGACCCTATTCACAGAGCATCCGTACTCACGATGCCCATTGTTTGATTGTTCGTCTTGCCTCTCGCCTCACTCTTTTTTACCCTGCATCTCCCCTGTTCTCGAATCGTATCGCATTTTCCCGCCGCGCCGTTTCTACATACTATTTACGTGTGGCTCGCCCTCCCCCCCTTCTTCCCCCCCCCCCCCCCCCCCCCCTTCAAGTCACCTGCACCTCTGCATGCATTCGCCGAAAGCTAAAACAAGCCCGCTGAATTGTTTCTCCTCTTTTTCGCTCGTCCCTCTGTCCCTCTCCCTCTTCCTTTCTCTCTCGCTGTTCTCTCCACCAGAACCACCTTTTTTTCCTCGCTTCCTCTGTGGCCCTCTTTCGCCCAGCTGACCTTCTGACCCTCGAAACAGCAGCATTCCTCTCTCTTCTCACATTCCGGTCTGCCCGCCCGCGCATCGCAGAATCCAGCAACAAAATTACCCTTCAACGGTCTCACAATAAAAAATACAGGCTTGCCCACACAGCCTTCTTTTTTATCTCGTCTCTTTAGCTCTTTTTGACTGCTACAACCGACTCACCTCCCAACCTCGCCCTGTCGCACACCACACCATCTCGTTTCTCCCCGTCTCCCCGCACCAGTGCTTTGCACCTGACCTTTCAGCTCAGCCAACGAAGAACCGAAGAACAAGAAGAAATCAGAACAAAGGCACTTCAACAGTCTCGCCACGATTCTCAATTCTCGACAAAATCAATTGAACTCCCACGCCAGACAAGCTCGAACCTCCAATTCGTGCTCGTCTCTCTTTTTCGGGCCATCTCGTGCTTCCTGTGCTTCGCCATCTCTTCTTTTTTACCCTAGCTTCTCCCTCTTTCTGCCCAACACGGCCGCCTCAACACTCTCCATCTTGTACCTTTGCACCTTTGGGCCCAGGCTCACCACCAACGCCATTGTGCATCTCGACCGTCGGTAGCAGCCGCCGTGAAACTGCAACGCATCCTGAACAATGTCGCAAAATCGTCCGTCAGCATTCAACAATCTTCGGATGGGGGGTACGTTTTGACACTCAACACTGGCAAGAAAGACCAGTCGTAATGGGTGCATCCATGAAGTCGTGACTCTGCGAGCTGCCGCATCCCGCGTCTGGTCTATTATTTTGCTCTGTTCTGGTCAACCTTCAATTGAGTACTAACAAACCCTTTTTATTTTCTACAGAGGTCGTCCGTGAGAAAGTCCAGGACGGTGTGACTGGCGAAACGAGAGATCTGCAATACACGCAGTGCAAGATTGTCGGCAACGGCTCCTTCGGTGTCGTTTTCCAGACGAAGCTCTCGCCCTCCAACGAGGATGCCGCCATCAAGCGTGTCCTTCAGGACAAGCGGTTCAAGGTTTGTTCTACCCGGTGCCCGCATTGCCAAGTTTCTCGCTCACGAGAGCCAATTGCGAGGGCCGCCATCAGACTAATGCTTTTACCATCTTCTCCAGAACCGTGAGCTCCAGATTATGAGAATCGTACGCCACCCGAACATTGTTCAGCTGAAGGCTTTCTACTACTCCAATGGAGAGCGTGTAAGTTGACACTGCGTACCTTTTTTTTTGCTTCGCTTCTTCTTCGCCAGGTCGTGTTCGTCTAACAAGAGTCTTCTTTTCCCATCCATAGAAGGACGAGGTGTACCTGAACCTGGTCCAGGAATACGTCCCCGAGACGGTCTACCGTGCGTCCCGCTTCTTCAACAAGATGAAGACGACCATGCCCATCCTGGAAGTCAAGCTGTACATCTACCAGCTCTTCCGCGCCCTCGCCTACATCCACTCTCAGGGCATTTGCCATCGCGACATCAAGCCCCAGAACCTGCTTCTTGACCCGACAACGGGCATTCTGAAGCTGTGCGATTTCGGTAGCGCCAAGATCCTAGTCGAGAACGAGCCTAATGTCTCGTATATTTGCTCACGCTACTACCGTGCTCCGGAACTGATTTTCGGCGCAACCAATTACACCACCAAGATTGGTATGTTTTGTTTTCGTCTCCTTTTATTACTTTGCACCTCGCATTGCTTCACATTTATGCTAACCCATTCTCTCCTCAGATGTCTGGTCGACTGGCTGTGTCATGGCAGAGCTCATGCTTGGCCAGCCTCTCTTCCCTGGCGAATCGGGTATTGACCAATTGGTCGAGATCATCAAGATTCTCGGTACTCCTACCCGCGAGCAGATCCGGACGATGAACCCGAATTATATGGAGCACAAGTTCCCCCAGATCAAGCCGCACCCCTTCAACAAGGTTTTCCGTAAGGCTGATGCCAACGCACTGGACCTGATCCAACGCCTGCTTGAGTACACCCCGACTGAGCGGCTGGCCGCTGTTGATGCCATGGTCCACCCCTTCTTCGACGAGCTGCGGATCCCAAGACAAAGCTGCCCGATTCGAGACATCAGACCGGCACGCTCCGCGACCTGCCGCCTCTGTTCAACTTCACCCTGCACGGTACGTATAGTCTAACTGATTTCAGCCTTTCGGCTCGCCTCATCTGATAAAAAATGCTAATAACTGCCTTGCCACAGAACTGTCGATTGCCCGAGCCTGAACCACAAGCTGGTCCCCCCTCACATGATCCCGGTGCTCCAGTCGGAGGGCCTCGATATTGACAACTTCACACCGTTGACGCGCGAGCAAATGATGGCCAAGCTCGACTGAGCTTTAACGACTGAATGGTCTCATGCTTTCACCCAATCACGAAACAAAATATCAAAAAAGCAGAACTGAAACTTACCGCCAATACCGCCGCTGCTGCAAACTTAATCGGTAGCAGCTTAAGCAGCGGCAGAGGCTATGGCCCATTTTGTCTCGTTTATTTTTTTTCACGCCATCTTCAAGACAAAACGGCATTCGATCCCCCCTGCCCCTGCCTTGGATATTTCCGTCAGCTGAGCCATTCGGCACCCATAGCCTTTCATTCGTCTTGTTATTTTTTACTCTTCTTGGAGCACTTTTCTGTTCTATCTCTCTAATTTGCGAGTCTGGAAATGGATGTGCTACAGGAAGGGCAAGAAAATTTGGGATGTGGGTGTCTGGGATTAAAATCACGCCATATGTTCGCGAATGGACCATGGATGCTGCTTGGGTGGTGCTTGGGCTGTGCACTGTCAAAATGAAGCCATTCACTGCAACTGCAGCCACGCACGACGATTTGATCGCCATGCTGCCTTCTTCAGTGCGTGGTGTTCGGGCCCTGGTGGACTACCTTTCTTATTTGCAGATGGCCTCTCTTTTTTATACCAAACTGGGGTGCCTAGTCAGTAACTTGGCTGGGTAAGCTGGAGAGAGAAAAATGGAGGAGAAAAACGGAGGCTTGTCTTGGATTTGGGATTCTCGAGGTAGGGGAAGAGGACGGACGGAAAATGGGCATACGGGAGGGATAGGGATGATGAAATGGAGTTGGGCATCTGGGTGGATTTTGGCTTCAAATCGCTTCTGCTTCCGGGGTCTGGGAGTTTTCCGTTTGTTTTTCGTTCTGCTTTGCCGCCTCACGTACCCCATGCGGCCAACAAAAAAGTAATGCGAAAGCTGCAGCAAACTGGGAGCGAGATATGACATGACTTTGGGGAAATCTGTTTCTGTTTTTTTTACTATCCTCTTTTTTCTTTCCCTAACATTTTTCGATTTTCATATTCCTTGGGTGCCCCCTTCTATTCCATTGCCTCTTCCTGTCTTCTATTTCTTTTTTTGCGTCTTCCCTGTGCTATTTGTTTCTTCTTCTTATTGTCCCCGTGTCACCCCTTTTACTATTTTCTCTGTCTCTAGATTTCTTTTCTTACATCATGACGTGCGATGGCCTTAGTTTGTTGCAGACATCGTATACATTGTGTATGGGTTACTTTTTTGCCATTCCACTGCTGTTGGTCTCCCTGCTTTTTACAATTCGGTGTGGAACAATTGCTCTTGCTTTCGTGTCCTGGCCTCACTGTTTCTTGCTCTGCTACTGCTACCCTTTGTTTTCGCTGCATTTGTTTACCAGCTGCTGGTCAATGACTGGCAAAGGGGGGCTTGTTTATTGGAGGCCCTCCATGTTATACTATCATCTACCACCGTCGCTACGTGGCCCTACTAGCAGTCATAGAGGTGCCTTTTGCTTACCTTGTAAGAGGAGAAAATAACTTGACATCGAATACAGAAATTATTGGTACGGCAGGGAATCGAGCAAGGCTTTTCGGCACGGTGTAAGTGGGAGAGCAACGATAGGGCGTGGGTTCAACTATTTATTTCGAGGTTGTACGATTTTTTGCCGATTTTGTTTCTCTCTTGTATGCTGGTTGATAGACGGTTTTTTTGTTTTATGGGAAAATAATTTAATATGTAGTTTTATTTCTCTTTGGCTTTCTTCTGTCACCCGAGACTTTATACCTTCAATGCTGTATTTCAATAACACACTGTAGTCAGGTACTGCGTAAAGAGATTTTTTTGGAACTTCGCAAAGAAAAACACACACACATTAAAATCAAGTGATTTTGAAGAAGAGGATGGCTTTAGTTGTGAGGGTGCACGTCGTATCAGGGCGATAGCTTCATCTTATCTGACTCGCGTGGCCATTAAAGGTTCATTGCAGTGTGAGATTCGTGTCACCAGTCTTTCTCTTTCTGCTTTGAGCTAAAAAGAAAAGCTACAAAGGAAACAGCGAAGATAGGAAGCAGCGAATCGAGACCTTGCGAGCGTGTGTGCACGAATTTGGGCAATCACGACGTCACGCTTTCCTGTTTGTTTGTTTCGCCCCAGAGCAGGAAGGAGCTATGACCACCAGTGCGATTCTGTACCCAAAGTTGCTTGATGCCGTACATTTGAGGCATCAAAGCACGTAAGCTTTGTGCTCTCCAGTTCCCTTTCCCCTGTCAACGGCGCCTATGCAGGGCTGTCGTCTGGGGCTGCTTTATTGGCAAGCCAGCCATATTTTTCTTTGTTAGCGCTGAAACAATTGTTCCAGGGATCCTTCAGTTGCTGTTGCTATTTGGAACTGGTCTTGGAACTGGCTTTTTTATGGGGCGCGCGAACTTTCCCCTTTGCGTGTTCTTTTTTTCGCGTTCCCTCCCAAAAGGCATCGTTGATATACAGGGAGCAAACCATTACGAACGACGGACTCATCGACTGCCACTGACTTTTGACGTGCATTGCCGTCCCATTGATCCTCTTTGCATTCGGTATCCATCGCGGCATCAACTTTCATTCCTTCCAGCGCTTGGAGCACTTCCAATTGTTGACGATTGTGCGGATCGCGAAATCAACAAAAGATCACACCGAGAGGCCATTGCGACAGCGACATTTCGAGCTTCCGAGACAGACACCCGACACTCCTACCAAGACGTATCGCACACACGAAGCCCAGCATGGCCGACTACGACCGCCGCGGCGGGTACAACAACAACCACCACAACAACAACCGCAAGCGGAGATACAGAGGTGTGTTTGGAGCGCAGTGACTCGAAGTGAATGGCCCGCAAAGAGAAGGACAGACATGCTGACACAACGACTTGGTAGATGACGACGACAATGACTTCCGCAATCAGCGCCGCCGCCAGGAACCTCCGGCACCCGTCCGCATCCGCCGCCGCTTGCTGGCCCTCGCCGAGTCGCCGCTGAACCGGTGGTATGACGAAGTCGTGGACATTGCCCGCCTCGTTACGAGCACCGACGACAACGGACCGACCCGCGCGAGCTTTGTTGGCCTGGCTTGTCAGATGGTCCGTGAGCAGCCGCTCAAGACGCCCTTTGTTGCCGCCCTTCTTTTGATCGTCAACGTGCTCAAGCCCGACATTGTTCTCGAGGTCCTGCAGTCGGTCGCTGCTGCTACGGAGAGCGCCATTGCCGAGGGCCGCTGGCGCGAGGTGAAGCTGCAGCTGCGCCTGGTTGCTTGCCTGCAGACGTGCCTGGACGGCGACGGCGTGTTCCCGCTGCTGGACACGCTGTTTGCGCGCGCCGTCGACCTGCAGACGGCAAGCTCCGACGACGTGATTGGCACCGAGCTGGTCAAGATCATCTTGTTGACCATTCCGTACGTCATGGCGGCGGTCTCGTCGTCGTCCTCGGACGAGGAGAGCAGCAGCGGCATCGAGCAGTGGCGCCAGAGGGCGGCGGACCTGATGGAGAAGACGGACATCATCGCGTCAGAGCCGCATGCGCTCCAGGGCTTGATGGACCCGTACCACCACGGTATTGACACGGGCCGCAAGGCGAAGAAGACGAACAAGGGCGGCGACGCTGGCGACGCTATGGACGACGGTGACGCTGCTGCTGCTGCTGAGACGGAGGCGGACGGCGACAACGGCCCGCCGCCGGCCGAGAGCCTGATTGCTCTGCTCCAGAAACAGCTGCAGGCGGAGGCGGCCAACGGCTGGCCGCTGACGTGTCTGCCGCGCATCAGCAAGCCGCCCGTGGAGGATAGCGATCTGCAGGCCAAGCTGGAGGAGCCGACCACGAAGCACCCTCTGCCGGCAATCGCCGTTCCCGAGACGGTGATGGCAGGCCCGCGCGCACTGTTCCCCGAGGTGTACTTTTCCGTCTACGGTGCCTGGGTCGACGAGGAGGAGGGCTCGGCCACGAGCAACCTCTCGCCGCAGGCCGCCGCCTTCCTGCCGCACTCTGTGCCACCGCTGACCGACGTGGCGTCGTCGTTGATCCGCGACATCCTGCTGGATACCGTCAACGGGCTCGACTTCAACCGCAACGCCACGGCCCGCTTCCTCATCGACATCGACTGCTACTTTGCCGACAATACGTTCGTTAAGCGCGCCACACCGTATGACCGGCTCCGGGACATTGAGCCGGGCAAGTCGACGTGGAAGCCCGAGGACGTGGCCGTCGACACGGTGTTTGCGCAGCTCTTCCAGCTGCCGCAGCCCGAGCACAAGCTGGTCTACTACCACGCCGTGCTGGCCGAGGCGTGCAAGATTGCGCCTGCTGCCATTGCGCCAGTCTGGGTCGCGCCATCCGTTTCCTGTACCGCAACAGCCCGCGCATGGACCTGGAGCTGGTTGGCCGCTTTGTCGACTGGTTCGCGCACCACCTGAGCAACTTCGGCTTCACCTGGAAGTGGGCCGAGTGGGTCGACGATGTTGATATGCCGGACCTGCACCCGCACAAGGCGTTCATCCTGGCTGCCATTGACAAGGAGATCCGTCTCAGCTTTGCCCAGCGCATCAAGAACACGCTTCCCGAGCCGTACCAGGCACTCATCAGCAAGGACACCGAGCAGGACGTGCCTCCCTTCAAGTACGCCGAGCCCAAGGGGGCGGAGGGTGCGGCCGACGAGGTCCCCTTTGCGGCCGAGGGTCGTGAGCTGGCGGTCTTGCTGAAGCGCAAGGCACCGGAGGAGGAGGTCCAGGCCGTGATTGAGCGGATCCACAGCCAGGCGCTCGACTCTGGTCTCGACCCTCTGGTCACGTCCACGGACGTCTTCACGACGGCCGTTCTCTGGGTCGGCTCCAAGTCGCTGTCGCACGTGCTGGCGGCCATCGAGCGCACCAAGGACCGGCTGCTGGACGCGGGTGCTGCCTCGGAGGCCGCGCGCGCCCAGATCCTCGAGGCCGTTATGGCCTTTTGGGGCGCCCACCCGGGCGTCGCCGTGTCCATTACGGAGAAGCTGCTCAACTACGCCATCCTGACGCCCGGCACGATTGTGCAGTGGGCGCTGTCCAAGAAGGAGGACGAGCCGGCCCACTTGGCGGTCAACTACGTCGCCGAGCTCGTCTTCAACACGGTCGACAAGGTCACGCGCCGTGTGCACCAGCTCGTGGGTGCCTCGCAGACCGCTGCCCAGGCGGTCACGGACGCCACCCAGGCCGTCGAGGCCGCCAAGGAGCGCCAGCGCAACCCGCCGCCGCCGCCGCCGCCACCGGCGGTTGTGTCGGCTGCGTCTGCCGCGCCCAAGGACGGCGACCTGGACGTCGCCATGGACGAGGATTCGGGCACGTCGACCGCTAACGCTGCTGCCGCCGCCATGGCCGAAGCTGTGGCGGCAGCGGCCGCCGAGGCCGTCGCGGCCGTCGAGGCGGCCGAAGCGGCCCTGGTGCAGGCCCAGGCCGACCTGGAGGCCGCACGCGCTGCCGAGGCCGCCGAGACCAAGGCCATGCGCGATCTGTTCCGTCTTTTGGTCGAGGCGCTGCAGCCCTGGCTGTCCGGTAGCGGCAGTAGCGGCAGTAGCGGCAGTAGTGCGGATGATGAGGAAGACCTCGGCAAGGCCTGGGCCGTCCGGTGGCAGCGGGTTGTGCAGCGTCGGACGGCTGTCGAGGAGGCTTTTTTGCGCGGCGAGGCACAGCGTGTAGCAGCAGCCGAGGCGGAGGCCAGCAAGAATGGCGAGGCTGCGTGAGAGGAGACAAACGGGGCGAGAGTGGGTAATCTAAAAAGCGTCCGGGCTGTTTATACTTGTCGGACCATTTGCGAGTTATAAATCTTTCTGTGCATTTGATCTTCATTTCATTTGTCTTTTGTCTTTCACATCTGGTTTCCCAGTTTCCCAGTTTCGTAGTTTCGTTTCGGGACGTCATATCATATTATCGTCGGTTAGGGAGACTATTTTGGTATTTAGGTGATTGCTTTTCCCAGAGTCCATAGTGTCACGTCTGTGCACCATCTTTACACCTCACACATGCACCGGGTGAGGATTGGCGGCAATCTCCCGCGCCACCTCGCGCGACCGCGCATTGTCCTCGAAGCTCAGCCGCAACAGGTCCACCACCTCCTCGGCCGTAAAGTACAGACTCAGCTCGCTCTCCATCCACAGGTACCGCACCTCGCGCAGGTTGGACTGCAACACTTCGCTCAAGTACTGCAACCGCAGCCAGTTGGGGGCGTACTGCGACGTCGTGGGCACACTCTCTCCTTTGGCGTCTTCGCCGTCTTCGCCGTCTTCGCCGTCTGCCGCCGACTTGCGGAACAAGTCGTCCAGTTGCGTCACCTTCTCAATCAGCTTGGCCAGACTAAACGCCTCGTCCTGGCTGATGGAGGGCATGTCCAGCACGTCGATAATCAGCTTCTGGGCGACGGCATCGGCCAGGGCGCCGACGGCCTGCGACCACGCCGAGGGCGCGAGCACACCCTCCCAGGCCGCCGCCATCGACCGCACCCGCGCCACGGCCGCGTCCACATAATCGTCGGCGTCCTCGTCCGTCTCCTGCGGGCGCGAGTGCATAAACCCCGTGCCGGGCTGTTGTTGCCCTGCAGCACGTTCTGGTCGCCGCCCAGCAGGTCGCGCAAGACCGTCTTTTGCACGGCCATCTCGCGGCCGTAGGCCCGGCTGGCAAAACCCTGGAGTTTGGCGGCTTCGGCGTCCAGCCGCACCATGGAGGCGGCCGTGGGCGGTAGACGGTCCTTCCATGCCGTGGCCAGGTCCCCCAGACGCTCGGCGAGGTACATGGCGTCATTGTACAGGTACATGCTGCCGCCGACGTCGAGGGCATAGAAATGGGGTGAGACGGCACGGAACATGGCCAGGGCGAGAGAGGGCACACTGAAGAGACCGGCACCGGCTGCCGACACCGAGCTGCCCTCGTAGGCGCCCGACGTCAGCGCGGCGCCGTCTTCGAGGGTGGACGTGATGAGGTCGAGCAGCGGGCCCGGCATGGACGAGATGAAGTACTTCTCCTTCATAATCATCTCCCGTGTGGCCGTGTCTTGTGCTGGCGGTGGTGCTGCTGTCGATGGTTTCGGAGCCTCCTTCTTCGTCTTCTTTGGCGATGGCGGCTTTGCTTCTTGTGCATCGTCGTGGTCTCCACCGTCCTCGTCGCCCCAGCCCCAAGCATCTGCTGCATCGTCGTCGTCGTCGTCGTCGTCGTCGTCATCATCGTTGGTTTTTGCGGTCTGTTGAGCTGGCGCGATCGGTTCTGATTCTAGTTCTGATTCTGATGCTGGCTCGGGCGCTGCTGGCTCCTCTGCTGGCTCCTCTGCTGGCTTTTCTTCTTCCGGTGCTGCCCCTGCATCCTCGTCGTCGCCCCAGGCAGCCCACGCATCAGCCCCGTCGTCGCCCTCATCATCGGCTGTTGTGTCTGTTTCTGGTGCGCTGGCCTTTGATGCTGCTGCTGCTGGTTTCGGCTCTTGCTGCTCTTCATCTTCCTCGTCAGACCATGCTGTGTTCCAGTCGGAGGCTTGCTCTGTTTTGCCGGTCGCCGCGGCTGGCGCTGCCGCCAGCTCTCTGCCTTCCGACCGCGAGACCATTTTGCTTCTCAACCTTTTCGACCTGATGAGGCTTGCCCAGTCCCTTGGCCACGTTTGTCCGGACGGTATTGAGGGCGGCCTCTTTGCGCTTGGAGAGCCAGACGCGTGGTGCACTCTCAATCCACTCCTGCAGGCGGCCAAAGCCGGCGTAGTGCAGCTCCGTCAGCCGTGCACAGAAGCCTTGGGCTGCCGTGAGGGTGCCCTCGAATTCCGCCACATGGTCCAGCGATGTCGGGACAGACGAGCTGAGCCAGACGTCGATGACGCGCGTCATAAGCTCGGGCATCATCACCGAGGAGATGGACTGCACAAGATCGGCCGGCAGCTTCTCGGCGAGGAACGAGAACATCTTGTCTAGGTCTGCAAAGAGTGCGTCAACCCCGTCGTCTGCACGCCCCGAGTGGTGGTGCTCGCGGATGCCCAGCTCGGACCCGTCGACGTAGATGCGTGGCCGCGACGGCTGCGCCAGGTCGGTCCGCGGCGCCACAATCGCCTTGTCCAGCGCGTGCCACAGCTCCGCCATCCGGTGGTCACCTCCTTGTAGGCCTTGAGGCCAATGACAGCGTCCGACAGGTTCATAGGCTCATCGGGCCGCGTCTCGTGGATGGTCAGCGTCGCCCGGCGCCCGCCCGCATCGCCTTGGCGCTCATCCACGGACACACGCACCAGCGCACTCCACACGTGGTCAAACACGCCGTGCACGTCCGCCTTCAGCTCAAACGCCCGCAGGTCCAGCAGCCGCATCGCCCGGCACGACTTGCTGACGGGCATGGCGTCCAACGCCGCCCATGCGCGCTCCAACAAGCGCAGCGCGTCCAGGATGCGTCGCTCCGCCGCAGCCTGCTCGACATCGTCTAGCAGGAAAGAGACACGTCGGATGGCTTCGAGCAGGTAGCGGACTTGCAGGCTGTAGTTGAGCTCGCCCGTCAGGAAGCGGGCGTGCGCCTCGGCTTCGGCTTCGGCCGCGCTCTGCTGGGCGCTCTGCTGGGAGCTCTGCTGGGTGCTCGTCGCGTGCAATAGAGGGTCCGGGCTGTCGTTGTCGTTGGCCCTCACGAGAATGTCTGCTGCCAACGTCTTCCGCCGGGCAATGGCGACTTGCAGCGCTTTGGCGTTGTCGATCCAGGCCTGGACGTCGCCCGCTGTGTCGCTGACAATCGACTGGATCTCGGCCTCGAGGGTCGTCTTGGCGTCGGCGAGCACACGAATGGCGTCGGGCAGTGTTTCGGGCTTCAGGGAAGCCGTGGCCACGTCGTCCGTGGCGGGGAAGAGGCCCTTTGTCGAAAAGTCGACAAGCGCCTGGCCGATGACGCTCGGCGCTGGAGGCGGTGGCGCGGACGATGCCGCCATTGTGGCAGGAGAGGGTTGTGTCAGTGTGCGGTTGCAGTTGTCGATTATTACCTGTGATTCGTCAGGGCAGCGTTGCGCAGGGGGTCGTCGAGCCGTGATGTTGAGGTCGTGGAAGTGAAGTTGAGGTTGCGTATTCCAGTGTCGGAGACGACGTCAAAGGACAGCTGTAGCTGTGGTTGGATACAGTGGGGCCTGGGAGGCAGGGCGAGAAGGCGCAACCGTCTCGAGCTTCGGTGCTGTCATGTGATTGGGCCACGGACGTCATAGCAGTCGCAGTACACTAAGCTTTTGTTTACAGTACATAACACCCGCGTACAGCGCTCGAATCCACCGAAAGTTTGCGCAAAGACAATGTATCACGACATAAGATGCATGACCACTTCACCTCTTCGGCCTCACTCTGAGTTTATTTCGTTTGCTCCTTTTGTTCAACCATACTGTTATTTCTATTTTGTACTTTTCGACCCTGGTATTAATGCTTGGCTCCTTTTTTGGCTACCCCTGAAAGCCCATATAGTACACGATATACACGAATACAATGACTGCTATATACAATGCTCTTCGTCTCCTTTCTCTCTCTCTCTCTCTCCTTTTGTTCATGCTTTTCTCACATCAGAGACGTCCGCCCGCCAATTTCCATGCTGCCTTGCCCGTCGCGCATCTCTCCACTCCGGCCCACAACAAACTCCTTGTAGATGCGCTCGAGCCGGCGACGTTCCTGGTCACTGATACTCGCCCGCGTGCTGTCAAGCGCCTTGTAGACATGCTTCCACTTGATGACGACGTCACGACTCGAGGCGGCCGCAGCAGCGGCGGCATCCTTGCCGTCAGCATCACCCGCTGCTGAGCCAGGACGCTGGGCCGTCCGTTCGCGACGGCGTGCGAGGCGAATGCTCTCAAGCTTGGCCACAACGGCGGCACGTTCAGCCAGGGCAGCCGATCTGTGCTGGGGTTGGCCGCCGTTGCCGCCCGAAGAAGCATTGCCGTCCGCACCGTCCTCGCCGTAGCGGAAAGAGACAAAGTTGTGTGCCGGGGCGGCGTTGGACGTCTTGTTGGAGGGCACAGCCGCCCGCTTGCCGCTCGAGCCGTTCGTGGTCACGGCGGCCTCCTTTTGCTCGCGGTCGTTGAGCACGTCGTGGATGGCCTCGAGCTGCGCATTCGACACGAGCGCCTGCAAGTCGGCACCCGAGAATCCTTCGGTGCGCTGTGCCAGCTGGCGCATCTCCTCGCTGTCGTCGCTGGCATTGTGCGTGCCCAGCACCTCGTCGCTCATCTTGGCCTTGTGGCCGAGCGCGCGGAAAATGTCGAGACGGTCGGCGGCGTCGGGGAAGTCGCACAACAGCGACTTGTCGAGACGGCCCGGGCGCAAGAGGGCGGGGTCAATCAGATCGGGGCGCGAGGTGGCTGCCAGGACGTACACACCCGACAGACCCTCGGCACCGTCCATCTGTGTGAGCAGCTGGTTGACGACACGATCGGTGACACCTGTGGAGTCGTGGCCACGCTTGGGCGCAATGGAGTCGAACTCGTCAAAGAAGAGCACACAAGGCTTGGCGGCGGATGCGCGCTCAAACAGGTCGCGCACGCTCTTTTCCGAAGCACCAATGTACTTGTTCAAGATCTCGGGGCCCTTGACACTGATGAAATTCAGACCACACTCGCCGGCAACGGCACTGGCCAGCAGCGTCTTGCCGCAACCGGGGTAGCCGTACAGCAGCAGACCCGACCGCAGGCGCAGCGGGCACTTGGCAAAGATGGGCGCGTACTTGGTCGGGTACTCGAGCGTCTCGAGCAGCACGCGCCGTGTCTCTTGGAGACCGCCGATGCTGTCAAACTTGGTGGTGGAGTGCTGCAGGGTGACGTTGCGCAGCGATGTGGGGGTGAAGCCCTTGCGTGCGCGGTCAAAATCGACGCGGTCCAACGGTACGATGCTGGACACGTTGTCGTCGAGGTCGCTGTTGCCTGTAATCGAGCGCACAAGCGCCTCGTTCTTGGCCCGTGCCACCAGCTGGCTCAGATCGCCCGGCATGAACCCGTCTGTCTCGCCAGCGACATCCAGGAAATCAAGCTCGTCCTGAATCACAAAGGCACCGTCGTTGTCGCCGTGACCAGCGCCACCAGCTGCCTGGGCGTCGCGCCGGCTCGTCTGGCTGGCGCCATCCATCATCCAGTTGCCACCGTCCTCACTCGCAGCCCGACCGTCCGCGGTTGTCGGCCGGCTGCTGTTGGCAGTCTCCTCGCCGCCGCTCTGGTTACCGTCGTTGCCGAACCGCTTTGCCGCTTGCGCCGCGTCGAGCGCGTTCTGGCGCGCAAAGTTCTCCATAATCTTACGGCGCGTGTCCTTGTCCGGTGCCTTGAGGTCGACAATCTCGCGCACCACGTGGCCACCGACCACCACGTTGTGCAGCGAGTCTTTGCCCTGCGCCGTCGCCAGGAGCACGACGTTGCTGTCCGGCCGGCCGCAGTACTGCCGCACAATCGCGCACAGGCCCTCGCTGATCTGCCGGCTGCGGCCCTCTTCGCTCTGCACCACAAGCTCCGTCTCGGCCGGGCACAGGCGGTCGAGGTCGTCCAAAATGACAAGGGCTTTGCCGCCCAGCCGCGCGCCCCAGCTGGCACCCATAAACAGGCGGCTCAGCGTCTCCTTGATCGTCGCAATCTTGCTCTCCTCGTTGACCAGCTTGCGGCAGGCCAGGTAGGACACGTGGAAGAACTCGCTTGTGCGCAGCGTCTCGCCAATCTGCTGTGCCACAGACGTCTTGCCGAGCCCAGCGCGCCCGTCAGCAGCACCGACGAACCGTGTGACAGGTGCGTCTGCAAGCTGGTCAGAATGCCGTTGATGCCAACCAGAGTCTGTTGTGACGAAGACAATGGCGACACGGCGTTTGCCTCAGCCTCGGCCAGCCAGGACGGCTTCGGGATGGGTGCCTGGACCTCGTATGAAGAGCTGGTGACGGTTGAGCCGAGAATCCATTTCGTGTTGTCGCCGTGCGATGTTGCATCCGTGGGAGACATGCTCAGCTTCAAGAAGCCGCCACACCAGCCAGCCGGCGCTGGCTCTGCGCCATGGTTCAGGCCCAGGACCAGACCATCGGTCAGAGGGCCCTGGAAGAGGCACTGTGGTGCCTTGCCACCGTAGTGTGCCCGGATCCGCTTGACAATGTCCTCCTTCTCGTGTTGTGATTCACCGCCGAACTTGAGACCCGTCGCCTGCTTGATGATGCTGCTGCCGCTGCTGCTGTCCTCAAAGGGGTAGAGCTTGATCTTCTGCACCATCTTCGGGGCCAGAGGCTGTGATGCCGGCTCAATCTTGACGACACCGCCAACAATGCCCTGGCAAGCAAGAGCCGAGCAGAGTGCGGGCGACAGGGCGGCTGTCTGGCCGTTTGGTGGGTCATCCCAGGGCCGAATTTGGACGACGACGCGTGATGCGGATGTGGCTGAGCTCAGGCCTGGACCACCGGGCTGTAAAGCACCAGTGCCAGGTGCTGGTGCCGTAGCGCCGCCAACAAGCACCTCGCCAGCACCCCCCGCAGCCCCTGGCTGTTGAGGCGGTGCGGGCCGTGCGCCGCTTGCCCGCAAGAGTGTGACAGAAGCCCACTTCAGGCCACGGAGCTCATTGGGAAGCAACAGGTCGCGGTCCACCCAGACGGCCAGGCCGGCGTCGCCTGCCACCACGTCCTCGTCAAACCACTCGTCGCACAATGTCCGGTCGACAGCGCGCAGAAACAACGCCGGCTTCCGCTCCTCGCGTGCACTCCGTCCCCGTGCGGTGCTTGTGCCGCTCTTCTTGGATGTGCTCGCCACACTGCGGTTCTCGCGGCTGCTGCGCGATGGCTTGGCGCGGGTCTTGGGGGCCACAATGACCTCGGCGTCGGGCGCCACTTTTGCAAACGGTGCGTCGGATGGCAGTGCAGGCTCCAAGGAAATGACTTTGATGTTGGCCGTCGATGTTGGCGACAAGTGCAGCGTGAGCGGGTGTGGTGGGATCGGTGCGCCGCCGGGCCCTGCAGACCCTGTAAACGCTGGATTGGGTAGTGCGCGGATCTGGTTCATCAGGTTGATCTCGAGGAACGTCGCGTGCAGCTCCACCATCTCCCAGTCCTCGGGCGTCAGCGGCTCAATGTTGATCGTGTGTGCCAGCGGCGGGTCGAGGTGGATCGTGGCCGTGATCTTTTGGCCGTCGTGCAGGCCGAGCGTGTGCGCAAAAGTGGCGTCGATCTCGACCACGTTGATCTCCTGGTCGCCGCCGGTGCGACCACTGCTGCCCCGGGCGTTACTGGTGATGCTGTCGCGGCCGACCAGCGAGGCCATCTTGCGTCGGCTCGGCATGCCCGTCCAGCCGACAAAGATGGACCGCTGGACCGAGGGCGAAGGGCCGCCGTTGCTGTCGGGGCGAGGGGCGGCCGGGGCGCGGTAGCCGAGCTCGATGACGACATTTTGAATGGGTGTGTCCACGTTCAAGAGTATGTTGACGAGCGTCGAGGGTAGGTTGACAAAACACTTTTGCAGCTGCACCAGCGACAGCTCGGCCGCCGTCGACTGCGCGTTCTTGCGCGGCGCCATGCTGGCTGGTGTGCGAAATGAGGGTCGGCGTGTCGTCCGTCGTTCGTGGGATTCTTCCTTATGTGTGTCGTTAAGTTCGTGAATGGTGTGTCGCCGTATGCTGTGCTGTGAAGTCGATTGAGGTTTTATGGAGGTGAGTTGAAGATTGCCGTTTCCGAAATTCAGCTGCCAGAAGCTTCGTTCGCTCTTGCCTGCTTGTGCTCCTGCTCGTGCTCGTGCTAATTGGCCCGAAACTTGGGGCAGGCACGTTTTCGCCAGCAATAGTGCGCTGCAACCACCGCCGATTGCCGAGGCTTGAAGGGAGGTGCCCCAGTGATTTTGGGGGATTTGCGAGGCAAGTGCGAACCAGTCCCCAGAGTCCCAACTCCACTCCCCCAGCTGTGGCTAGTTATTCCATGCGCCACAAGTCACTGGCCACAACTGGTCCGTGCGTTTTCAATTAAACACGAAAAGACGCGCCGACGCAGAAAAAGAAGCCTTTTGACGCGTCTCCATCGCGTCGCAGCCCTGGCCTGGTCCGAGCGTGGCAGGAGCCACCCGCCGCCGCCCTTTCCCAGCCTCCCTTGCAAATCGCATTTGCACCTGCCTCCTCCACTACCACAAGCCCAGCAACAAACGTCGTGCAGGCAAGAGGGTCCCTTCCCTAAATTGACTGCAGCTTTTTCATCCCCTCTTTTTTCCCTCCCCCCATTTCTCTCCGTTTTGACATCACGACATTTCACGACTGTTTTTTATTCCTTTGAGTTTTTCGCATTGCATCGCATCTGCCCCTGTTCAGTTGCTTCTCGCCGCATTTTCAGACCAGCGCATCTTGTGATTCTTCGCCCATCGTTGCCCCCCAAGCCGCACATCAACGACGCGCCCAAGGCCCATCCGCAGCCATGGCGGAAAAGCTTCCCACTACAAAAAGGTCGTTGAGTACTCATTGCAGTTGGGTAAGTTTCTCCTCACTTGACAGTCTTAATATGGTCCTCGTCTAACGTTGTCAGCCTCCTTCAAGGACTTCCTCAGCAACTACAAGACGACTCCTGAACACGCCATCACCCACGCGCTGGGCAACATCAACATCGACGATGACGACCTGAGCGACGAGTATGAGTTTGTCGACGAGACGGATGAGGCTGCCGAGCGCCGCGCACAGGAGAAGGCTGCGCGCCGCAAGCCGACACACAAGTACCGGGATCTGCTGCAGAAGCTGGCGGACCGCAAGGTCGACGAGGTCATCATCGACCTGGACGACCTGTCGATGGTAGGTCAAGCCAGACAACAAGAAGAAAGATGAGAAGAAAGATGAGAAGAAAGATGAGAAGAAAGATGAGAAGAAAGATGAGAAGAAAGATGAGAAGAAAGATGAGAAGAAAGATGAGAAGAAAGATGAGAAGAAAGGTGACGGGACGCTGTAGCATACTAACATCACCAGTACGAGGCCGACACCCAGAACGGGCTCAAGCTCACCCAGTCCATCGAGATGAACACAAAGCACTACGTCGAGATCCTGTCCCAAGCCGTCGACGAGCTGCTGCCAGAGCCCAGCGCCGACGTCTCCTTTAAGGATGATGTCCTCGACGTGCTGATGGCCCGCCGCAAGCTGCGCAACCGCGAGCTGCGCGACGGCGCCGAGGCCCTGGGCGACCCGGCCATGCTCGACGACGTGTTCCCCGCCGAGCTGACGCGCCGCTACACCCTCGTCTTCAAGCCCCGCACCTCGACTCTGGAGCACCCGACCAAGCCTGTTGCTGTGCGCAATGTGCGCGGCGAGGATCTGGGCCATCTCATTACGATTCGCGCCATCGCTACGCGTGTGTCCGACGTCAAGCCCATTGCCCAGGTCAGCGCCTACACGTGCGACCGCTGCGGTTGCGAAATCTTCCAGCCCGTCAACAACAAGCAGTTTGCACCACTCTCTCTATGCCCGTCCAAGGACTGCAAGGAGAACCAGTCGGGTGGTCAGCTGCACCCCTCGTCGCGTGCGTCCAAGTTCCAGCCTTTCCAGGAGGTGAAGGTTCAAGAGCTCGCTGAGCAGGTGCCCATCGGCCAGATCCCCCGCACGCTCACTGTTCTGTGCTACGGCAGCCTGGTGCGCCGCATCAACCCCGGTGACGTTGTCGACATTTCGGGTATCTTTTTGCCCACGCCCTACACGGGCTTCAAGGCCATGCGTGCCGGTCTGCTGACCGACACCTTCCTGGAGGCACACCACGTCGTGCAGCACAAGAAGGCGTACGAGGAGATGACCATTGAGCCGCAGCTGGTGCGCCGCATTGAGCAGTTCCGCCAGTCAGGCCAAGTCTACGAGTACCTGGCCAAGTCGATTGCGCCTGAGATTTTTCGGCCACCTCGACGTCAAGAAGGCACTCCTGTTGCTGCTCGTCGGCGGTGTCACGAAGCAGATGGGTGACGGCATGAAGATTCGTGGTGACATCAACATTTGCCTGATGGGTGATCCCGGTGTGGCCAAGTCGCAGTTGCTCAAGTACATCTCCAAGGTGGCGCCCCGTGGTGTCTACACGTCGGGCCGTGGTAGCAGTGGCGTCGGTCTGACGGCGGCTGTGATGCGCGACCCCGTGACGGACGAGATGGTGCTCGAGGGCGGCGCACTGGTGCTGGCTGACAACGGTATTTGCTGTATCGATGAGTTCGACAAGATGGACGAGAACGACCGCACGGCGATCCACGAAGTCATGGAGCAGCAGACGATCAGCATCAGCAAGGCCGGTATTTCCACAACGCTCAACGCGCGCACGTCGATCCTGGCGGCCGCTAACCCGATTTACGGCCGCTACAACCCACGCATCTCGCCCGTCGAGAACATCAATCTGCCCGCGGCGCTGCTGTCGCGTTTCGATATCATCTTCTTGTTGTTGGACACGCCCTCGCGCGAGACCGACGCCCAGCTCGCCAAGCACGTCGCCTACGTCCACATGCACAGCCGCCACCCCAACATTGGCACGGCCGACGAGGTCGTCTTCACCCCGCACGAGGTCCGCTCGTACGTTGCCCGCGCGCGCACGTACCGCCCCGTCGTGCCCGAGGAGGTCTCCGAGTACATGGTCAAGACGTATGTGCGCATGCGTGACCAGCAGAAGCGTGCCGAGAAGCGCGGCAAGCAGTTCACGCACACGACCCCCCGTACGCTGCTCGGTGTCGTCCGTCTGGCCCAGGCGCTCGCGCGTCTGCGGTTCAGCGACGCCATCGACCGGTACGATGTCGACGAGGCGCTGCGCTTGATCGAGGCCTCCAAGGAGAGCTTGAACGCCGAGATTCTCGGCGGCGCCGGTCCCGGTGCGGGCCGCCGCGGCACCAACGCCAGCAGCCGCATCTACAACTTTGTCAAGTCGCTGGCCGATACGGGCGCTTGCCGTCCAGACAACAACGACGAGGACGGCGATGACGACGATGACGAGGACGATGTTGCCGGTGGCCGTGGTGTCGAGCTGAGCCTGCGCCGCGTCAAGGAGCGGGTCATTGCCAAGGGCTTCACAGAGGACCAGTGGCTGACGGCACTGGAGGAGTACGCGGCAATTGACGTGTGGCAAACGGCTGGCAACATGAGCCGCCTTGTCTTTATCACGTCCAACGATGCCGAGGACGACATGGAGGACGAGGAGTAGACAATGCGCTCTTTGCGGAGTGGCACTGTCGAGAGACGGTTATAGTCTTTTTTTGGTTCATGTTTCTTTCCATATAATGCTGTGTTTTATGTAATGCCCTTGTCTTTATGTTTGTCTATTTTTGTCCCTCTGTTTGCAGTCAAAAGGGCCGGCGTTTTGGGAATCAAATCAACTATACACAGGAGGAGGCTGTTAGAGGGATGATGACAAGAAGGATCAAGATATGATGTGCACCTAAAAAGACATTCACCTACTTACACTGTCCACTACATTTTGTTTACGTGTGAGACTGATATAAGACTGGTGTGAAGGTGAAAGATGCATTGTTTCGACATACTATAGTACATTTGTGTTTTTCTTTTCCCACTCCACCGTCCCAGTCCCAATCCAAATGACATCCAAATGACAATGCACGCTCATATGTACATTTCCCTTTTGCCTTTTGTCTTCCCGTCCACAATTACTTATGCCCGCAGACTCAGCAAGTGCACGCGCTCCATCTCGCCCACCACACCGTTGCCCGACAGCATCATCGACTGCGCGACGGCCGCCTCGTCGATGCGCTCCCGCACCAGGCCGCTCGCTGCCCAGTACTCGAGCAGCGCGCGCGCCTCCGTCCGCTTCAGGCCCTTGAGCGTCATCACCTCGACCGTCTTCATCGCTGCCGACACGCGCTCGTCGTAGTGCCGAAAGTACGGCTCGGGCTGCGGGATGGTGATGTCAGCGTTGGCGGCCTCGCCGGCCTTGGCCGCCCGGAGCGTCTGCTCGGCCTTGCGCTGGGCCATGGCCAGGTCCAGCGTCGGGTTGAGCGGCGAGTTGCCGCAGGTGGTGGCCGCCAGGATGGCCGCGCCGTGGGGGAACTTGGTGGCACCGGCGAGCGCGTCCACAAAGAAGCGCACCAGCAGCAGATCGTGCGAGTGAATCAGCTCAAAGCTGGGCGAGCGGTAGTCGGAGATGCGCATAATGTGGGCGAGGCCGTCCAAGGTGAACAGGACAGGCGGGCGCGGCAGACCGGCGTCCGCGTTGCACAGCTCGCTCCACAGCGCCTGCCACACGGGCCAGGCGTGGTCGGGCTCCTTGGCGGCCATGATGAGCTGCTGGAACGTGCTGCCGGCGGCGACCGGGTTGACGAGGTCGTTGTAGGCGCGCGACGTCGTGTACTTGCTCAACAGCGGACCGTTGGCGGCCAGGGCGGCCTGCAGGAGCTTGTAGGTGGCGTTGGGCTGCGTGAACACGAGCGGGTCCGACTTGGGCACGGGCGCGTACTCGGTGCACGCCGTCGTCAGCTCCTGGGCCTCGGGATGGCAAACACCAGCCACTCGTTCAAAAAGCCCTGGGCCTGGGCGTGCTGCAGCAGCGTCGACTTGCCCGAAATGCGCTCGCCGTCCACCACGATGCGGACCGTCTTCTTGTCCTGGCCCACCTCGCTCTGGAGACGGGATGTGAGGGCGACCACGTCGGACCGCAGCAGCAGACTCGGCCGCCGGAACAGGTGGAAGTTTTGCGTGGCCTTGAACGCCTCAATGGCGCGCAGCTTGTCGACCAGCGCGTCCGAGATGGCCAGCATGCGGCCGACCTTGGCGTTTGACGGAATTTGGCGTTGCCAGGTGCTCTGCCTTCAGCTCCTCCAGCCCGGGCACGAGAATGGCGTTGCTGTTGCTCAGCACAATCTTTTTGCGGTAGGCCTTGCGCTCGCCCGGCAGCACGGGCTTGCCGCGCGCTGGCACTTTGTTCTTCCGTTTGACAGCCTGGGATTGCCGGCCGGCGCGGATGTGTTGGGGTGCACCCTTGGCCTGGACGGTAGATGTGGTGGAGAAAAAAGAGGGCGAGGAGATGGCAGACGAGGGGGTGGGTGTCGTAGAGGGACATGTCGCAGCCAAGCCGGCGAGCGAGGTTGGCCGTGGCCGTGCGGGCAGCTGGACGAGGGTCGTCGAGGACCGCGTGAGCAGCCGCCTCGAGCCGTTGACGACCGCCGCCATTGTGGTCGTTGTGGGAGGAGAGGAGGCGGGAGAGTGATCGGGAGCGTCTTTTTCGGTTGTCTAGAATGTGTTGGTCGCCCGCATAGTCTGGTGTCGCAATTGGGGCCCGAGTGAGGCTCGTAGTCGTCGACGTCGGGTGGTCTCGCGATGCCCTCACAGTGGCTCCATTCGAGGCTCTTTTTTTTTCTTCCAAAGAAGCTCCCAAAATTTGGCGGTTCTATCGACCAATCAGCACTCTGTAAATTCAGCCACAGTATCCAACCACGGAAACAGTCGCTGTTGTGGCTTGAACTCCTCTATGGGCCCGCTGGACGATACCCACTAAAAAAAAATTATAAAGCACGCTGGCGGGCTTTCTGTGTGCTTCCCTCGTTCCTTCCCTCTCTTTTTTCTCCTGCCTGAAAAAGAAAAGAACACATTTACACTCCTTCCTTCTTCCTCTCTCCTCTTCCGTGGCCGAGATCAATTTGTCGTACCTCTCCCAAGTACGGCATCTTTTTCTCTCCTCCCCTTCTTTTCTTCCCCCAAGCATGACAGCATCGTCATCACGGCAGCCTGCTGCTGGTTCGGGTATTTCTGCCCTCGATGAACTGAAAACAAGCTCCACCCCCCCTGCTTGCTGCCAACCTTTCCAAATTTCGTTTTTGAATTGGATTTGCCGAAAACTCTTCTCCGCGACTTTTCGTGATCGCTTCCTTTCACTTCGCATCCCTCCTTTACATCAACACAGCACAACACTCTTCTCATTCATACCGCATCTTTGTTCTGGTCGAAATACCACAAACGACGCAATGGATGACTTGAGGGACGCTTTCTTCCGGATGCCCCCTGTGGCAAGGTACGTTCCGACGACGCGCTTCCCTTCTTTGCTGTCTTTGTCGGATGGCAGACGACAAGCTTCGAGCCTTGCTAACATCGTCTAGAACGGCCGCTGCAGTCGTGCTCGCCTCCACCATTAGCATGTACACCGGCATCCTTCCAATGCGCTGGTTCTACTTTGAGCCTCGGCTCGTCTTCAGGTGGAATTTTCCCCAGCCATGGCGGGTTTTCACAAGCTACTTGCTCACGATGCCGAAGCTGTCGATGCTGCTCGACCCGTATTTCCTCTACTCCTACATCTCGCAGCTGGAGGTTGGAAATGCGCGCTTCTCGCGTCGTGAGGACCTCATCTGGTACATGTTCTTTATCATGATGAGCGTTTTGGTGAGTTCTGCTCGTGATGATGTCCCTTTTTTTCACCGTTTCCCCCTTCGCCTTCGCACTTTGTGCACCTCATATATCTGCCCGGATAGTGCGAAATTTTGACCCTACTACTATCACGGTTCCTGGAAATGAGGGAGAGTACCCCCAGAGCTTCGGTCGGCCCGTCATTCGCATATATATATTAGGGTCGGTCCGGGGTTCTGGATATGGTGGGATGTCTTATGGATGACTCGCGGGGCCGTCCCATGGCCCCCGGGTGGTTTTTTTAGCGCCCTACATCACACAACACAACGTCTTACCACTTTTTTTTTCCTTTCAAAATACATTTGCTCGACTGCTTCTTCTCGGGAACAGAACGGCTAATTGTTTGCAGTTCTTTGACTGGCTGGCCGGCCTCAACTCAGGCTTCCACCTCCAGGGTCTTATTCTGGCCCTCGCCTACACCTGTACCCAGGACCAGCGCGGCGCCAAGGCCAACTTCCTCTTTGTCGACATCCCCGCCCAGCTCGTGCCCTACTCCATGATGCTGGTCTCGCTGTTGATGGTTGGACCGAGCGCGGCGCTGCTGCAGCTGTGCGGCCTCGTCGCTGCGCACTTGTACGACTTCTTGACACGTTTGTGGCCCGAGTTTGGCGGCGGGTCCAACCTGCTGCCCACCCCGGCCTTCGTGTCACGTATCGTGCCCACGCCGGGCCGTGTTCAGGATCACGGTTTTGGTAGAGCCTACCGTCCCCCTGCCGACAACAGCTCCGGCGCGAGTACGGGCGCTTCCGCTCGCGGCGTCCTGCCGGACTCGTGGAAGACGCGTGGCAAGGGCAACCGTCTGGGCGGTGACTAAACTGTGGGAACGCGGGAAACGCAAAAGGTGGAAACACATGGAAACGTTCTCCATACCACTTCTTCAACTTTCAGGTTCAAGAACGAGTCTTGGCTCTGCCATGTAGCTCTAGTACTCGCATATCTATGTCTACAATCAGAGTAACGTCATGTCAACAAGCTTTTGGCGTCTTTCTCCTTTTAATCAATGAAGCCAAGTTCCAAACAATTACTGCAAAGTTAATTTGTGATAATCAGTGTGCCAGCCTGTTTGCAAATGCCCTGTCCGACCATGAAACGATCACAGATTCTACTTCCATTTAAAAGACATTAAACGAATGACTGAAACTATTCTACCCAAAGTGTCCCATCGTAGAAATGCCTGCCCAAATCCAGAGCTCCTAAAACGCCAGGTTCATAGAGAGCCTTCCCAAGTAATTCCAACAAAACAAGCAAGAACAAGATCGTGTCGACCGAAAAAAAAAAAAACAGAACAGAGAAACAGTATGGCTCCTCCTTTTTACACCGGTCGGCCCTACTCGGCCGCATCTGAGTCCGAGTTGACGCGCTGCGCCTTGGGTTTGGCCGCAGTGATGTTCAATGGCGGCGGGATGTACATCTTGGGGCTGCGGATGCGGCTCAGCGAAGGTGTCACCAACGACGGTGTCAACTTGGAGCTGGTGTTTGCCTTCTGCGCCGACTTTGCCGGCGGCGGGCCCGGTGGCGGTGGAGGAATATTCATCGGTGTGTCCTGGGGAGTGGCAAACGGATTGGACGTCGGATCGGACGTCACAGAAACGACGGTCGTGTTTGTCTTTTGCGTTTCCACGGGAAGAGGGGCGAGAGGAGCGTGCTGATGTCGACCTTGGACAGGTCCTCAACAGTATCGAGGTAGCGCTGCAGGGCATACGCATCGGGCTTGCTTATCTTCACAGCAGGCTTGGGCTCTGGTGGCGCCATGGGATTCCGGCTCGCACGAGTGAATGCTCGAGGAATAAATGCAGGGTGTGTGGGCATGCCATCCAGCGGTTCGCCCAACGGGCCAGACGAGATGTGCTGGGACATAAACGTATTAGCCATCTTGGTGAGAGCATTTGCTGGCGTGTTGGTTGGGGCGTATCACGCCCAAAGAGTGCCGCCGTGCCAAGTGGCGCCGTTCCAGGCGCCGCTTCATAGTGTTTTCTATCCGGAACGATGACATGCTGCGTCTTGATCTTGTCGTACAGCTCAAAGTTGCGCTGGTTGGCCGGCGGCGACTTGTAGTCGGTAGTGTAAAAGGGCACAGTGCCACCACTATAGGAAGAGGAGATGCTTTTGATCTGGCGGAACGGGCCGCTGCCCGGCCGGTAATAGTAGTAGGGGTTTTCCTTGGCTCGCTTCTGTTTTCGCCAGTAAAGGAAGAACAGGGCAGCAGCGCCAAAGACAAGGAGAGCACCTGCAACCGCAATGCCGACAATCGTTCCCGTTGTCAGAGTTGTCACCGGCGTGGCAGTGCCGGGGCTGGTCTGGTTCCAAGAGGGAGTAACAATGCTCATCGCCACGGTCGAAAAAAGAGTACCATTAAGTCCCAAGAGGTCACCTTGGGGGGGTTGTTGCTTGCAGCCCGCAGTCAAGGCAACCAAGACTGAAGTTCACGTTAGAGATGATATCAGGAAAAGCGTTGGTAGTGGCTCAAACAAATGGACGAACAATTTGAAAGATACGTCTGCTGCGAATTGGCTTGCAAACACTGCGAGCAGGTGCTAAGTGTCGATCCTCCAAAGGCATTGCCATCGGCTGAGCAGTATTGGTATTCGGTTGCGTTACTCGGGCTCGTGGTTTCGGCTTCCAACGCATTTTGCAGCGGTAGGCAGGTATTCGAAAGAGAGCATGGTGATGATGTCGAGGTATTGGAGGAGCTGGGGCCGGGCGACGAGAAGAGGCAAACATCCACCGCATAACGGACATTGTCTGGAAAAGAACGGTGTTAGTGCCATAATGTTTCTTTTTGCGAAACTACAAGAAGTTAAACCCACACAAATACCAGCCCAAATCGGTCTCCGACCCGTTGACTGCTGTGCTGTTTTGCAGGCAGTTGAGGCAAGTTCTGTACTTAGTTCCCACGGTCGTAGACCAGTAGTCGGCATTGTTGCAAACAATGTCGGATGGAGAAGTTGACGATGTGCCGGCTCCTTTTGTGTCATCCTCGTCATCCTGGCAAAATGAGGAGCATGCGGACCCTGGGGTGACACGAAGAGCACTGGTTGAGGCCGCAAAAAGAGTGGCCAGGGAGAATGCTAGGCACAAGGCCTTTGTATGGATGCGAACCATGCTGGATGTTTCGAGTGTGTATCGAGAAAATATGCCAGGCTCTGGCACCTGGGGCTCGTCGAGAAGATGTGTCGAAGAAATATATAGGTAGGACGACGGAGAACAAGAGGAATAGAGGAGGTGAAGCCGAGGCGGCGGAATGGTGATCAACGCAGCAGATGCGCAATCATGGCAGACAGGAATTCATACCACGGGAAAAGAAAGGTAATGCAAGATGCAAGCCCGACGTATGTTTGCAAGCAAGAAAATATCACCCCAATGTGAAGATTTAAGGAGAGAGAGACAAATTTGAAGCAAAAGAAGAAAACACAAACATTCCGTCGATATTGGCAAAGCATTATAAAGCACCATATCCTTTTTGTTCGTTTTCCATCTTGTCATGTCCTCAGTACAACTCTCCCCGGCTGCAAACAGCCGCCAGGCTCAAGCACTAAGGCTGTCGTGATGTTTCTTTTGCAGTCAACTTAACCCCACCCACCGGAGGAACACGCCGGCGCCAACATGTGAGGAGGAGCAGGCCCTTGAACGGGCCGCACCAGTCTTCCAGCCATAGGAAGAGATGCTTTCTTTTCGCAGAAGAAAAAAGGCACACGGGCACATCAGGGTAGTAGAGAGCCCCGGTCCCTCTTTCCTGTACATGTACCTGTGTAGGCGCCTGTGTTACCCTTTCGAAGGCATCCTGTTCAAACAACAAGGCCCAGTGATTGGATCAAGTTCGAAAGGTGTGGGCCAACCACGTCAAAGTGGCCTCGCCGTTGGTCGCTCCTCGTTGTCGCGGTGGTCCACAAATTTGCGGCTTCCTGCAAGTGTGTGTGGATGTGTTTCCTTTGGCCGTATTTTTGCGTCTCTTTGCGGCTCCCCATTTTGTCTCTTGTCTTGTGCAGATGTACGTTGTGAAATGGGGAAAACGCAACCATCAAGGCTCGAGGCTGCAATTTAGACGCCGGCCCATGAACGCGACCGGGTGGATGACGAGACTTGGCCAATCACTGACGACGGACAACTCGGTGCGGGTCACAGTGCAGGGGTCTTACCGCCCATCAAATCCCGTCAACGAGTGAGGAGTTGCTTTTGTCGTTTGTTCAGTGGGTGTTGGAAGAAAGAAAGTGGGCGACAAGATGTGACCTTGGGCATGGGGCAAGGCGGAGAGAGGAAAAAAAGATGACGAGAAGAAGGGAGAAGAAGGGAGAAGAGAGGAGAGAGAGCGGCCAAAGAAGAGGCCAAGGTCCCCAAGCAAGTAACAAGCCTTCTGGGCAAGCGTAACTCTTCTCCTTCCTTCGCTCCTTCTCAATCATCGTCGTCGTCTACAGGTCAGTTTGCCGCGCAAAGCCACCAAGGTCGGCCTTGGACGTGGCCGGGTCTGTGACGAGAATGTCTCTTCTTGCAGCGATCAACTCGTGGTGGGAAAGGTAAATCTGAAGTTGAAAGGAACATACCAACCGAGGCCGAAACAGCCGCGATCGAGAGATAAGGTGCATCTGAGCCTCTCTACCTTCTCTCTCCGCGCGGCTCTTTTGTTGCCCTCGACACCCTTTGTAAAGTGGTCTGAGAAGAAGGCTCGAAGCATAAATCTCGTGAGAAGAGAAGTATCAAAAGGACGCACTGTCCAACAGGGCAACAACAGCACTCAAAATTCGTCTGCAAGGTGCAGTGCCATTGGCCAAAGCGAAGTTGCCCCTCCCCTCCATCCCGGTTTCTTCAAAAGGAGGAAGGAGGTTGCCAATGATCAAGCGGACCTTCCTTTCTCGGATCACTCGCGCATAAGGAGAGAAGGCGCTCCCGGACGTAAAATTTTCCTTCGGCCGACGTAGCTCGTGGGTATTGGATCTTGGGAAAGAGCGAGTTGCTACAAGGGCCATTAATCGGGAGCCGTAGTGTTTTCTGTTCAGGAAGTCGCGAGCACGTTGAGCTCATGAAATCTGGAAGTTGCGGTTCGTTTGTGTGGATGGCCGTTACTCCTTCCTCGTCGATCTTCCTGAGACGTTCTTCCCGTTTCTTGATGGAAACCAGGGAAACAAATCTGTCCAAAATAAACAAACCCCAAAACATAATTCTCCATATCGTAAACTCTGGGAGACTGCATCTTTGCATCATCTTTCTCGTTCCCAAACTCTTACACAATACACTTTCAGCCCACTTTCAATCACCACATCGTCTTTCTCATCAGTTTTTGAGGTCCAAAGCATTCTACATCCTCATTGGCATCCCACTTGATATCGAATTAGTGCCTCCCATTTACTATCACCATGCTTTCTCGCTTGCTGTCGGCGGCCCTCGTCCTTGGACAGCTCTAGGCCGGTGCCCAAGCCGTCCCTCTGGCCAAGCGAGTTGCGTTCGACGAGTGGACAATCCGTGGCTTCCACTGGGACTGTACTGAAGATGGCACCATGTGTGTTTACGGCTTCACCATCGCTGAAGAGTCGTCGGCCGGCCCACCCAAGGTCCCGTCTTTCTGCCACTTTGTCATCAACGGTGAAGATGGCGATCTTGCAGTCAGAAACCCCTTCAACGATGTTCCTTGCGAAGAGATTGACAATTACCGCTGCAGCGCCAGCTGGAGCGACAATGGCTACATGGTCTTCACCATTGACGACATTGAGAACAGCCGTCGCGGCTACTTTGGCATTTCGGACGGCGAGCTGGTGAATGGAAGCTTTTCATCAACGCATTACTCTCCTGCCTACGTTGTTGTTCCATCTCCCATAAGTGCTGCGGTCACTCGCCCTCACATTCATGCGCGTGACGAGGTACCCGACATATCCAGCTCCGATGTTGCCGTTGGTGATTCCTCCAACGATATCGCTGCCCCCCAGGAAGAAATACCAAGTGCTCCGAAGACGTATACCATATACGAGAACGCCGCTTCACAGGCCTACGCTGCCGAGGATGCTGACGCACTTGCAGGCATGCCTGTTGATGCTAGCCAGCCGGCCCCTGATGTAGCTGATACCAGCCTCAACGACAGCAGCTCTGGTTCGAGCTTGCTCATTGAAACATCCACGCAAGATGCAGTCTCTCAGGCATTGATGGTGCTATGGTTTCCCAGCGATGTCGAGCTGGACAATCAAGACAAGGTTTCTCCTGCGGATTTTTCTTCAGCCATCCCGGAGACGGCCGCGGTCGGTGCGCCTCTTAATACAACAGCCGGTGCCCCAGCTGCGGCATCCGTCAATACGACAGCCTCTCTTCCACAGGCTGTCCAGGACGCCATCCCAGAACAGCTTACCAGTGTCCTCGGAACTGACGATAATGATAACAGCGACGACGTCAACGCAAAGCCAGTCTCCAGCAGCCCCATTTTTAGCGACGGCTTGCCCACGGTCCCTGAGAGCCCTCTCACCTGGAACCTCCGCAACGTTACGAGAGGTACGTGCTAGCAAACTTGACTTCTCAGACTCGGCTCATCCTATGCTAACCATTTTCAAGATGTCCTGTACGAGCCCAACTCCGTGTTGATTGGATTTATGATCGAAGTTCTCCCTGGCGACCAAGATGCCATCCCATGCCACATCAAGGTTGATCTGGACGAGGATACCGAGCCCATGTTTGCAAGCTTTGCTGCCGAGCAGTGCCAGGAGGGCGATTGGTACTTCTCATGGGGCTACAACGAGATGGCTGAGTCTGCCGTCGCAACTCTTATCAGGTACGAAACACTGTTCCCTATCCACTGTCAAAATTTATACTGACACCATTCCATAGCCCTGACAGAACCAAGGAAGCCTGGTTCGGCTGGGAGTCTGTCAACTCCCAGTTTCCTAACACTGCTCTTGCGGCTGTTGGGCCTGGCATTGTCCAGACTTGTGACTGCTGATTTCTACGGAGGACCAAATATCATCACATGAAGATGCTCACGCTAGGGTACAGGTTTGCTGATGGAGCATAAATTTTGTGCTCAAAAGGAACAGTAGTGCGGTGGTATCTTGTTCTCGGGGCAACAAGCAGCTAATTAGTGTAGCCCGCAGAAGACTGAATCAATGATAGCATTTTATTTTAGATACTGCTGGTTGTGAGAAGATAAATGGCAATAAAGTGCGTTCGAATGCAGCACGATACAGAAAAAAAGACATTCCACACTTAAGAAAAATAGATGGGACATACAAACAGACCACTCTTAATCCAAGACGCTTTTATGTGGTCTTTGAACTTCTCCTATCGATCTCTTTTGCTTGTCGCCAGCTCACTGCCCGATGCCGTATATATGGGAATAATATCTAAAGTATTCGTGGTTTCCAAGTTGAGGCATCATATCTGACTTGAGTTTTTGCTGCAAATTTATATCTTGGGATATCAAAATATGCTATTACGGCAGTACCTGGTGCGTATAACTACTGGATAGTGCATATGTCCTCAAAGTCACGCAGTACAATATGAAACAATGGGTAAAAGAAAACGGCTTACCGGTATTAAGAGCACCTCGACAGATACAATGTAATACTGACAAAGGAAACAATATAACCCTTCACAAATAACCGCCATCATACGCGCGAGCTCTGGGCGTCGAAGTACTGAAGTTGAAGTTCTCCCTATCCTTTTCTGGTCAGGTGCTTCTCTTGCCGACTCTGCATCTCACTTTGCAAGATCCGGGTCCGGGGCCTCTGATTTGCTGGCCGTTTGTGACCGAAGCGTTGGCATCCCCAGAGTTACCACCAAAAAAAGGGGGAAAATGGCGATTTACTAGTGCGCCGTTGTTTTTTTAGCGCCTACGGCTCGACGTCAATAAAGGGCTGAAGGTGACGGATGAGGATGAAGGTTGACAGCGCATGTGGATGAGCAGTATTATGTCGTAAGGCCAACTCCAGGTCTTGTTTGTTTAAAAGACGGGAACACCCTAGGCCATTGGCCTGGTTTGGGCTGCACCTTTGTGTCTTTAAAGACCTCCTCTCCTCCCACAACGGCGGCTAACACCCAGCAAGCCAACTCACTTGCATGGAAACCGTACCGGTTGTCTGTGGAGTGCGACGTAGTTTCCAAAGGAAGAAGAAACTCGGCCTGAAGCGAGGACACGAGGATACCGTGCTAGATCTCTATCCTCCGAACTTATGACATTAGGACAGCTGCCAAGAACCGATATATTCCATGGAGAAGCTAATCATTTTACCATAAAAGAAGAAGAAGATTATTCTTTGATAGTCATAGTTTGAAGTTGGCTAAACGACGGCCAAAAATCGTGAACATACACACCGCAAGCCTGCAAGAGAATGGCGAGCAATCTTATTTTCCCCTGTACCATGGATTATTGCGCACGTCCAGTGCGTTCATGCCCCGTGTGTACTGTGCCGCTTGAAGTAAAGACGAAACGAGTACTTGCTATGTGTATTATGGTCAAAAGAGAGCACAAAGTACCGGGCAGCGATTGCTCCAAACAGACTCGCAAGACGGCGTTCGGGCATCTTTAGAAGCGCATTTTATTCTGCGCGGGGAAGCCGCAAAACAAAGGGGCAGACACGAAAGAGCGCATCGTGGCCCAATCCCCTTTCTTATCTGCTTCTGGCGCAGACGCACGGCTCATTACCACTCGTATTCAACCCAACTCAAGCCGCTGTGCCTCCCCTCGTTCCTCCATCATGTTCCTATCCCCGCCAAAGCTTGTCCACCAATGCTCCCTCACCATTGTGTCTATTTTGGCGTTACATGTACTTTGGTGTGCTAGCCCCGCTTTGGTTCTGATTTATCGCTTCTGGTTCGTCGTCACACTTGGTACATAATTACATCCCAGTCTGCCTAGAAGGAAGCGGGCGAGCGCACTCGAGTCCCTGTCGTATGTATTTTCCCACTGCCAGAAAGCAGCGCGTGCCCTTGTCTTTCTTCGTGTCCATTCTTCTTCAACCCAAAAGTCGATATCGTACGTGATCGTGTGCGCCCCCCGGAAAATGAAAAGGTGCGTGATGGTTCACAGACGAGATTGCGACGTCCTGTATACGGTGCAGACTTTTGTGCCCTTATCAACAGGAGGGCAGCAGCTGACGAACTTGCAACGACATAGCAACGAAATAGCAACGAAATAGCAACGAAATAGCAACGAAATAGCATTGTAATTGATGAAGAAAGAGTTTAAGAGTCAGTTCGGCTTCCTGTTAACAAGCATTAGGCACCTTGGTGATTTCCCCGGAGACTGGAGAACCAACTTGCCTGTGGTATTTTGTATTCCGCATTCCGCATTATGTATTTTTCTCATTTTATTATAATTTATTCTTTATGCCTTCCCCTCGTGGTTCTGTGAGCACTGTTGGAAGAATGCTTCTTCTTCATTCGCCAAGTCCCAACGCTGCTGCTGCATGCTCCTTCTCCAGCCATCCAGCACGAGTTTCTAGCCGCCCGCCCCAAAAGGAAAAGCGCGCCTTACATTTGTTCCCTCTTCTCTGCCCTGTCTTGAGTTGGCCGAACACTCTCTCTGTATGTCGTCCCTGCCCCTGGTTCTGTTCTCTGATTTCCGTCCTCTGTTCCTCACTCGTTCTGTCCCCGTCTTTCTGTCACTCGGCTTCGTCTCTCCCCAACTTTCACCACCTTGATCACGTACTGTCCCCCTTCTTATTATCGCTCCATCGACGGCTCTTGCCTTGGCTCCGTTTCTTTCTATCCTATCCTATCCTATTCCTCCCCTTCTTCCCCTTGTCTTCTTTTTATTTCCTCTTCTTTCTTCTTTTCATCATCACGAGGGTTTTGGGCTTCACCTACCCCCCCCACCTCTCTTCCACCGTCCTGCATGCTTCGTCGTGAGCCTGTATTGTCGCGGTGACAATCGCTCACCTCGTCGCCTGTTCGGTCGCTTTGTGTGGTTTGCGCGGTCTGCGTGGCTTTCGAGAACCTCGTCCTATTTCCTTCTTCTCCTTCTTCGTCACCATCTTCTCTTTCCTCCTTTTCTTTCCCAAAGCGTCTTCCGCGCCTGCCCGAAAGGTCTGCATGAACAAGACCTCCTTTGGCTTTCCGCCCCCATCTCTCCTCCCTTTGGTCTTCCCTCACCGACCATTCTCTTCCTTTCTTCTCCATCTCTCATCCTCGCCGCACTCTGCCTGTCCTCCTTGACGATACGTTCCTGTCTGCCTGCCACCGCCGCCGACACCAACACCACCGACTCTTGCCTGCAAGGAACGAGCCCTTCTTTTAATTATTCGCGCCCTCGCTACACCGTGTTCCGCCGCCGCCGCTGAGCCAGATCGTGGCCACAGACATCGCCAGACGTTGTTGACGCCATTCCACGGACCGTCTTCTTTTCTTAACTACAGCAGAATGAGGATAGGTTGCTTACAGTTCTCCCCGCAGGTCGGGGATGTCAACAACAATCTGAACCGTGCCGATGCTGTCTTGAATAAGGCGCAAGGTGTTGATGGATTGGATGTTCTCGTGCTCCCCGAGTTGGCATTTACTGGTATGTCGTCTTCTTGCGGATCGCATTTTCTCAATCTCTTCTTATCCTCATTTAACAATTACAGGCTACAACTTTCAGTCTTTGGCTGAGATCAGCCCGTATCTAGAACCGTCAGGATCGGCATCAGTGCCTTGTGGGCGCGCACGACCGCGCTTAAGTGGAACTGCAATGTTGTCGTCGGATACC
Organism: Sporothrix protearum; assembly: GCA_016097115.2. NCBI lineage: Eukaryota > Fungi > Ascomycota > Sordariomycetes > Ophiostomatales > Ophiostomataceae > Sporothrix > Sporothrix protearum. The sequence continues at coordinate 443,220 of JADMNH010000008.1, forward strand.
CAGAAAAGGTCGACGTAGCCCAAAAGTGGCCGACTTCACCCGAGTTCTACAACTCTGCCATCATCATCAGCAAAGATGGCGAAACAATAGCCAACTACCGCAAGTCCTTTCTCTATGCCGTCGACGAAACCTGGGCACTGGAAGGCCAAGATGGATTTTTCGAGGGATATGTGGAAGGGCTAGGTGATGTTGCCATGGGCATATGTAAGTCAATTCGTTGTCACCACCCCACTCATGCGCTGCTCTCTTTGCTAACAGTCACTTTTCACAGGCATGGACCTCAAGTATGTGTATACTGACTGCGACACGTGTCATGATTTTGTGATGTTGCATAATGGTCCTTCTACTAACACACACATCTAGTCCATATCGATTCGAAGCACCATGGCATGACTTTGAATTCGCCTACCATGTCCTCGAGGTCGAGGCGAATCTCGTGATCCTCACGATGGCCTGGCTGACGCGTGAGAGTGCCCACGTATTCTCCCAACTGCCGCAAGAACCCGACCTCCAGACTCTTGAGTACTGGGTGCAGCGCCTGGAGCCCATAATACGCAAAGAGTCAAATGAGGAGATTATTGTCGTCGTTTGCAATCGTTCCGGCACCGAAGGCGATGCTGTCTATGCGGGCACCAGCACCGTCCTCGGCATCAAGCATGGCGAGGTCAACCTATACGGCGTCCTCGGTCGCGGAGTAAAAGAGTTGCTCGTTGTCGATACAGAGAAGGCCCCATTTGCGAAACTGCTACGTACCAACCAGGGCCGCAAGGTTGAAGCGGGCAAAACAGGCAGACGTGATTCGAATCGGAGCTTTCCTGACTCCTCGCCAAATGACTCTCGCAAGTCGACGTCCTTTCCATCAAAACGATCCTTTTATCCCTTTCGTGACGTTGCTCACTCGAGGGACTATGATGACGAGTCCGTCGGGACACCGATTGATGATATCGAGGATGCTTGGGAAATCATGTCGACCACGGCGTCGCATGGTTCCGCTCCTAGCACATACTCTCATTCCGGTCCAATGCCGCCGAGAAACTCACTGCCGAAATTGGAACTGCAAATTCCAGACGAGAGTGACTTGTCCCTACCGCTTTGGAGATCAAAGGGTCCTGTCAGCGCCACCCGCGGCCAAGAAGGGAAATCGCCTGCTGTGGGTGACAACGACATCCCCACACCTACAGCTCCGAGTCCGACGCCGATGTCCATGCGGCCCACTTTCAACTTTCCGGACAAGAAGCCGCCAGCGCCCGGAAAGAAGGACGTCATTCCGTCTTCGGTAAATCGGAGAAGCGGGGGCGGTGCCGTAAAACTTGGCCGGGCTGATACCCCCATTACGCCACCTTTGAAAGCTGGGTCGAAAGGGAAAGCCCGTGGGCCCACCCCGATCTCTGAAGCTCCGCCTTCGCCGCCATCAGACGATGAATGTATCCGGACTGGCTCATCCAACTCGATGGGATATTTATCCTTCAGTGAAAAGTCTCAGAAGCCCCCGACCGGCCATGGCAAAGGCAGCAGCGATAGAAGAGGAACTGACAACGATCCACGGCCAAGAGCATCCTCTCTCTCAAACCAGCGGGGCCAGACAAAATCGTCGCTGTGTACGTCGGTGGCCCCTGGGTTTGTGACGGCAGCACCCAAATATGTGTCGAATGATGCAATGTGGGAGCAGGCTTTGCACAGCCTAAACAGGTCGGACAACAACCTTACGGGAGAGTCCGTCTACGACCAAGACAACAACTTGAATGGCATTCTTGTTGGAGAGTCGTTGCAGCTCAACATGCAAGCACAAATACCCGACGATGTTCGCCGGCAATTTGAGCATTTAGTGCACAACAATGACAGAGAGCCCTCACCCGCTCTGGCCAATCTACCCAATCGGCCTCCGTCGACAAAATCGCGCAACGCAAGTCTTCCTCGTCTTACACAAGTTTCGGAACCGCACGATTTGCGTCGCATGAGTGCGTCGCGCATGTCCATTCCCATTGTGGCCAGTCCCAGCTTGTTTCGCCAAGACTCACAGTCGCAGAATCAACCCCAGTCGCAATCTCAGTCGCAGTCATATTCGTTGGCACGCCGTTCCGAATCGCCCCTTTACCCGCAGGGTGCAAGCAAGGCGACCCGGCCACACCATACTCGTCAACTGTCTGAGACAAGACATGAGCGACCCCATAGCATCAACGCAACACAGCGTGCTGACTCGACGAAATTTGCGTACCAACCTGTCCAAAATGGGAACAGTACGCCGTCTCAAGGTGCAAGCGGCTCGGGGATATATATGAAGCAAGGCTCGCGGCCCGTGAGTCGTGGACGGCAGCCCATTTCCAAGGTCAACTCGACCAACGGTACCGGTGTGCCGAGCACACAGTCGTCGAATGGAAACACCAGCCGTGCGTCTGACAGCATAGATCGCGGCAGACGGTTCTCCAACAACCGCGCGGGGGAGTCCGTGTCTCGTTCTGGTGCGCCGTCGGCCCTGTCGACACACGGCCGAGCCATGTCCACGAACTCGTCATCGTCTTGGCTGTTTGGCACACCGCCACCGACAGGCACGCAACCTCCCCTGGACCCAGGGGACGAGATCGTTGCCATGATCAACCTGATCCACAACGACTGTCCGGTGCACAACTCGAGGGCGCCTTCGCTGGAACCGCAAGCCCAAATGCAGGCGGCACAGCAAGCACGGGCAGAAAGCCGAGGCCAGGGTCAAGGTCAGGGTCAAGGCCAGAATCAGATCCAAGGCCAAGGCCGGCAAGTGTCTCAACAAAGAGAGCGACAGCCGCGCCAAAGACAAGCAACTCCTCGTACCCAGACACCGAACCAACAGCCACAGCTCCTGCTACAGCAGCAGGCACCTTCGCAAACGCCCGTTGCGCAAGGCGGTGGTAATGGCTCCGAGACAGTGTATGAGGTCATTCTGCCACCCAATATCCGCGAGCTAGTCGAGTCATTGTCGAGCCCGGAAGCCCGCATTCAGTCACCGCTCCGTGCTCTCGATCTGCTCAAGGCCGATCGTGCTACGCCAAAATTTGATCCGCCGACGCCAACCGCGATGCAATTTGACATGAGCGACGAGAAGAAGATGCCGGCTTCCGCATAATAAGCTGCATCATAAGCCGAACAAGAGGCCTGGTTTTCTTCAAGGCATCGTTTATATGTCGTGTTTCTAATATTGATGACCAGCTAAAAGACAGGGAAGTTTTTATGTACTCCGTGCTTAGTATCATATCTGTTATGATGCTCATCCTCCCTTTTTTTCTGTGTGAATAATGAAAAATACTAGCGAGGTGTTACATTTGGCCATTTCTTCACTTTTACAACAATGTTCGGGTAATTTATGGCATTTTGCTTTTCACATTCTTTTTCCATACCTGGCTTTTAGAGAAGTCTATTTTCCCTCTCTCTCATGTTTGATGTCTGGCTTTCTTATACCATTCTTCTCTTTCTTTTCATGCGTCTCAAACACACTCTGGGGCAAAATATTCTTGTCGGGTACTTACATCCTCCATCATCCTCTTGCCTACACACTCCCATAGCCTGAGCTTTCTTCCTTCCTTTGATGCTTTTGCTGAACGGTCTCTTTTCGTGTCTTGCCATTTTTCTTCGGCTTCTCGGGGTGTTTGACGGCTTTTGGTTGATTTTCAACAACGGCGCAGCGGTTTCGTACTATCACGATTACGAACAGGGATATTTTACGCGGAATGGGAATAGGATATTGGATCTTGTTGGCGTACGTACATAAATGGATAAACTGTCTTGGACAGTACTTCTTTATCAATTCTATAGCCAAACGCATATGGATTTATAGCTTCGATATCTTTGTTATGTTCAACCATCTTGACATCAACGAGTGACTTCCACTTTGCCCAAATTGCGAGAACATGCGCCCCGATGCCATCTTCATCGTATAAACGGTGGTAAACGGTGAACAAGATCCGCGTCTGTTGGCTCTTTGTCCCAACCAAGAGCCTCTTTACTAAACAGCATCGCTCACTTGTTGTAACACCCTCTCGTTATCTTGGTTTTCACCGCCCTCTGGCTCATTGTTTACGAGTTATGTACTGTTGCGACCCTAAAGATGAACTTTACCTAACGTGCGCCGAGCAATGGTGCGAGTGCGTAGCCTGATCCGGGAGGTGATTTTCGTTCAACATCCAAACGAACCAACAGCCAAGCCTTCCCCGCCACAGCGCTTAACTTTGATATTGAACACGACGTTGCGTTTTTTCCCCTTGCTGATATCCTAGGAGTCTTCCATTTTTTCCCGGCCGATACATGCGAGGAGAGACCTCAACCACCTTGGCGCATTCTTGTTGTATTCTGTGATCATATTTTACATATGATGCTTTTTTTTTTGAAAGCGACAAAGATAAGACGAGTTTCTTTACAAACGGCAAATCCCAACGACACATACAGACTATTGTGTACTTCAAATATCAATAATTTCATCAAAACAAAGATAGAGAAACTAGTATGTGCCATTTCTGTGTATAGCTTAGGCTCAGGGGATGTTTGGTGAGCTTGTCATTCCAGCGATGCAAAATGCAGGAGAGTTTTTGACGGTTGTGGGACATCACACCCCCCGGGCGCCACGAGCATGCGCAAGTGCAGAAAGAAGACAAAATATGAACGTGGCAGCGAGAAAGAGACATGGGCAGAGAACACAATCACACAATCTTCAACATGGCGTTTTCTGAGAGCGGTGTGACCTACAGGATGTATCTTACGGAGTTGGCGAGCTCGACGGAGGGTGGAGCAATCGTTAATGAGGAAAGGCTAACAAGACCAATGGAGCAAAGTCCCAAAGCCGATCGACATGCTGATAGAGAGGTGGGTGGGCGCATCGTGCTTTCTGTATCAGGAAAATTAGAGGTGGTCGCAGGACTGGGCCGCCCATCTTGAGAGAGGCCATGGGGCGTGGGCGAACCGTAGAGTTCCGGTAAAAGGAAAAGGATGCAGCCTCTATTCTCCCTTATGGCTGTCAATTGGACCCTCCGGAAATACAAGCTATCTTCCCGTTTCTTTCCATCTCTTCTTCCTTTCAAACATTGTCTTTCCAAATCCACTATATGTGCATTGATTGATATGAGACACCTTTGTCCGCGGGCCGGGACAGAGACAAGACTTTGTGTGCAGAGGGAACGAGGCTTGGGAGAAAGAAGACAATATTTTTGTCTGTGTCTTTTCCCAAAAAATAAGAAAAACCTGGGTGTGAAGAAGCTTGGGCAAAAAAGTCTTGTTGAGGGCCGAAAAAACCAGAGATTATGCAACATTGAGAACCAACAAACACTGACAGCGCCTGCAGAAGTCAGGACGCTGGTGAGGGAACATGCGCAAACTGCGGTAGATTCGAGAAAATAAGAACGAAAAGAGAATGGACAATATGCGTACGACGTCTACGAAGTAAGTTGAAGTCGGCCACTCCAACTCGGCCAGCCTTTCGCTTTGTCTTGTAAGCCTGTTTAATTCCCGCCGCTTGTGGGCCAGAACTACTTCAACAGCCCGCTTCTCTTGCTTCGCTAGAGCACTTTCTTCTAGCCCAAAGATTTTGCGATCCCGCGGCTCGTCTACTGTACGGATGTACCTTTTGTCCACTTCTCGTTCTCGTGCCTTCGAATCGACACGAGGAGCAGACGCAAATGCAGCAAGAGGGATACCAGGGCCGCAAACTCCATTTGTTTTCACGATAGGTGACAGAGTCTGTGCCAACGAATGACGAAGTGTGTTTACGGGCTGGCTGTGATAGGCTGTGATTATGACAGAAAAGGTGATTGAGTTCTCAAAAGCAATGTGAGCCAAGAGGTGAAGAGGACCCACATCAGTGGGGACTTTGGTGCACATATCGCCATGGCCATCTCGGGCCGCCAAGTGGTCGACAAGTGCAAGGAAGCTAGCAGGGATGATGGGGGAGAGAGCGTTGTAAGTGGCAGGGGTGTGGGTGGATTTTGGGGGGCAGGATTGGGGGGTACATGTACGGAGTACAAGAATGAGTTGCTCTTTCCTGTAAAACACTATGGTCACAATGGGGAAAGAGCGCTCTTCAGGCCGTACCTTCTACTTGTGGGGAGATGTGCTTCTTTTCTCTTAATCGGAGGAAGGGACCAGTGGCAGTCTGCGAAAGGGCAAGAGTGGACAAGAGAGCAGAAAGGGAAGGAAGCATCGACCACGATATGCAGGTGCTCAAATGCAAGTCGTGGCCAATCACAAGGCCTAGCACACCCCGAGCACCTCTAGCCGCCGAGCAGACCAACCACCCCTGTCCAAAAAAGCCACCATCAACACCACCCACAAACCTTCCACAAACCAACCTGTTCACCACTTGACCGCATCAGAAAGACGCATCGCCATTACCACCCCGTCCGCTCGCTATCAGTGCACTGATTCTTGGTCCCCGACCGTCTTTGCGGCCTGGTGGTTCCTTCTTCTTATCCCCTCCCCTCGTTTTTCTGCCCGGATTGCAACCATGGCCCTCTCGAGGGTTCCTTTGGCTCCCTTTGGCCTCTCTCTTCCTGGCCTCTTCAAAGCTTGGCCTTGATTCATGCTAATGTGATTTGGCAGCTCGGAGATGTGGGAGGGACCAGGCGAGGCCAAAATGAGGGTGAAAACGTCCTTGGCAGGCCAGGCCTTGCCCTGCATCGTGAGCTGATGCCATCCCAGCCGAGAATCCCCTTCGGCTCCGGCCTGTGAGGATTACCCGTGTTATTTATTTTCTCTTTCTCTTTCCTCGCTTCAATCTTGGCCGGTTTTTCTCTCCATGTCCATCCCATCCCAACAATTGTGCATATTTGAGAATACGGAGTACTTGACAAGACAAAAAACGCAATGTTCAACGGAGTCTCGGCAATTCTTACAGCCTCAGACATTGCATCCTGCACCCTGTACTACATATATACATTTCCACCTTGCGGCCCACCGTTGTCCATCTGCGTGCTCTGCATCACCCCTCACCTCGACAAACAGCATCAGACGGCCCCCGATTCGACTACCACGCCACAATTCACAGCTTGCCCTACCCCCAGTTGAAGCCAGTCTCGCGGCTTGGCTCCACTGTGCCATCATTTATCGTTGTCTCTGTGCTGTTGTGGGTTTTCTTCCTCGTCTTTTTAGCCCTCTTTTTGGACCCCAATCACATCCAACGGGACCAACTATTTGCATGGCAAGCAATGCTGAAGACACACCAGCTCAAACTTCAATCCTAGGACCCCTGTCGGCTGAGCTTTGTATTTGCTTTGCTTTCACCCACGCTGCTAGCACACACCCAGTGTGCTCTCTGCCCGCTCTCTGTCTGTGCTCGCTTCGCGTACCGGCACTCCTCGGTGCTCTGTCGCCTCTCCATCTCGTCACACCTCACCACGCCCACTTTCACATCTTGCGCTCTCTTCTCTCACATTCCTTTTCTTGCCGTTCCCCTCTCTACGTTGCACTCTCGATATTCCGTAATTTTCTCTGCCTGTCTTTGCCTTTTGTCTCTCTCCTCCCCTCAATCGTCAATTTTACCGCAGCCGCCGGCCCCCAATTCGCTTTCTTCCCACATCGACGACCAGAAACCCCCAAAAAACTAAACAAGTTCCCGGACGGACCAGCCCTCGACGACAAGACATCCTTCGGCATTCAAAAAAGTACTACAACGCACTTTCTTTCCACGTTCCTCGAACCTGCATATCTTCTATCACAGATCCCCTCCGTCGCACGACTAAAACAGTTCTCACGCATTCTTCCTACCCCTACTTCGTTGGCGCTGAAGGAGGTCCACTATCTTTGAGCTCAGGAAGATCACAGAACATCACATATATCACGGCAGCAGGCGCTTACCCTCTTGCTATTCGCCACAAAAGAGACAACGGCTCTCTCCATCTGGCATCTGCTGTTTCTCCATCGTACATCGTACATCGGCGGATATTGGATCAAACCACATCGTTTCCACCTACCTCCTTCTCCGTCTTTCATCACCCTCTTCCCCTGAGGCTCTTCGCACTTTTCCTCTCCCGTATTTCTTCATCATCCTGGCTCTCATTCATCTTCTTCATAACTCCCTTCACCTGCCCCTGATTTCGCTGCCGCTGCCACGGCGCCATCTCCAGTCAACATCTCCTGTTTTACTCGCCCGGCAACCTGCGACCTAGATTCTTCACGCCAATCACGAATAACTTTCGTCAATAAAGAGGATCGAGAAGAAAAAACATACGTGCACGGTCTACCACCTCGAACGTCACGCAATTACCAATACATACCTCGCACCGAAGCTCCTTTCTCTTCACCAACTTTTATATATTGCTCCCCCGCCATCACAGTTCGGTGGCGAGTATCGATCCTAGCTGTATTATTTTCGAATTCGAGGGTTGTACAAAAAGCCTCACTGTGCAACCGAAGGAACGTGAAATAGGATTTTCAAAGGAACCAGTGACGATCAGAGGCTTTTCTCTTTTTCGTCTTTTCTCTTTTTCGTCTTTTCTCTTTTTCGTCTTTTCTCTTTTCCGCCAGTGGTCAATCCCACAAACACTCGTTTCCTTTCCCCAAGCCCACTTCCCGTCAGTATGCTTCAAGCTTTCTGAAGCCTCAAGAAGGACTGCCCATTGTCACATCTTGGGTCCTCAGTCTTGACTTTCAACCACCCGCACACACAAACCCCTGTCTTTCACACCACGGCCAAAATGTGGCCATCGCTCTCCCTTGTCACCGCCGTGGCCCTGGTTGGCCCGGCTACCGGCCTGCTCGTCGCACCCAACTCGCCATGCGAGAAATACTGCGGAAATGTCCTGTCAACCACCACAGGTGCCGACATGACTTGCGACGACAGCCTCTACTCGACCAGCGCCGCCGGCATTGTCTTTGAGTCCTGTATCGGCTGTGAACTCAAGAGTGCCTACTCGACCGGCAACGTCTCGGACTTGGCGTACCTGCTATGTGAGTCCACGTCTTCGATATGCTGCCTTTCATACCAGCATCTCTAACAAATCAGACAACCTTCGCTACACAATATCATACTGCCTTTTCGGCCTCGAGAACAACACAAACGTCGCAGGCTCACCATGCATTACCAAGTATGTTCATGCCAGATTGTCTCGTAATAACATGTAATTTACTAATAGCGACTAGCCCTGCCTGTGGTCTGCTTGAAGACTCGTTCAATTATGAAAACCTGACGGTTGATGTCGGTCCTTATGACTACTGCCAAGGCTGGGTCGAGACCGTGGTCCCCAAGTGCCAGGCCTGTCTCGGTTCCGGTGCTACCAACTCGTTCATGGAGAACTATGTCACCATCCTGGATGCCGCCTGTCGCCAGATGCCCGACACCGGGCTTACGCTCAGTGTTACGGGTACGCCCTTCTCGACCGTCCCGATGAACGTCACCACGCCGTCGGCCGTCCCTCTGTACACGTACACTCCTAAATACGAGGCCATCTCCCTCGGAGGCAAAGTCGGCATCGCCATTGGTGGGCTTGTTATCCTCCTCAGTGCCGCCGGATTTTTGGTCGTCTGCCTTGGCCGCCGGAAGCGTCGTGCCTATCTCAAAAGCGTCGAGGCCCGCTACCGCAAGAGTGGCAATGGTGGCGGTGTCTTGGGCGGAAACGGTAGTGATGTCTGGCCCTCGCCTCACATTGGCCACGGCAGCAAGGCGCACGAGAAGTACTCTACACCCACGAGCTCGCAGCCCCTGCGCGGTTGGGACGATACTCCCGTCTCGGCGTCCACCATGACTGAGAAAAACGGCGGCTTTTTCCCGCGCTACTTCTCTCCATACAACTCCCAGTACAACAGCCCCGTCAGTGCCGAGGACGGCCCACCATACGCCACGTGGCCTACGATGGCCTCCGTGACCGATACGCTCGCCGCTGGCAGCAGCTCGTCCGCCATGGGTGGTGCCGGTGGCCGGTCCTATGCACTTGGTCTAGGCTCGGTCAGCCCCGTGGCCGATGATGCACACGATGGCTCGCCGGGAAGTAGCACGGGTGCCTACGGCCATAAGCCGTGGCCGCCCCAGTACACCCAGGAGGAGATTGAACGTATGGCCCACGAGTACGAGCTGGCACAGATTGGCGTTGCTCTTGGCGGCACCGACCCGAGCCTGCGGAGCAAAAACTCCAATGTTAGCCTCGAAGGTCCGGCGGCCAATCGGTCGGCCAATAGGTCAGCCGTCGGTACGGATGACTTCCCGGCACCGCTGCAGCACGCACCCGTGCAGGCCGCTTTCCAGCAGGTATCTGTCCATGGCGAGTCATCTTCGTCGTCGCTCTCCTCAATGTCCGTGACAGCCGGTGCGCTGTGGGACCAGCCATCCTCATCCTCTTCCAAGCGCAAGAAGCGCAGCAAGAAGTCACGGCAGTCGAGTGAGCCGAGCGACAATGAGAGCATCGTCCTCTCGGCCATGCGAAGACCATCCGCAAATGAACTGGAGCTGGTACCAGAGCCGCAGCCAGCACCGGCACCCACACTGCAGGCGCCACGTGCGGTGCCATACTACCCACCACCACCATCACCACAGATGGAGTCGCCGTACGGGGAGTCTCCGTATGGTGAGTCACCGTATGGTGGCTTAACAGCAGAGGACGCAAGGCACGGCCATGCCGTGTGATGAGACTCTGTTACGCATATTATCCTTGTGTTCCAAAACTTGGCCATGGAGCCAGAACCAATCATTTACATAACCAGCGCCTCTCATTTTTTCGGACACTTTTCAATCACTGGACCGTTTTATTTTTCGTTTCGAGATACCTCTTTTTGGACATATTTTGGTCTTTTGGTCTATTTTTGTCACTCCGTTGATAGTTTGTCACTTTTGCTTGACTTCACCGCGTATTGCTTTGGAAGCGACCGTGCATAGTGCATCGCGGTCTCTCATCACAGCCTCACTGGCATTTTCATATGAATACAATCTTTCAACATATCTTGGTTACTCACATAATACTTCTCACATGATATTTAGCCGTCATATTTTCGTGTTTGGTCTAAATTCTCCTTGTTTAAGTTCTGTGAGAAGGCGAGGCCCGACCAAGAGTGATGAGTCAGCGAGGCCAGCCGCAAAGTAAACAGTCGATCAGTGTCTGCTGTGGCTGTCATTTTGTGGCTGGTGCACTGTCCACGCTAGCAGATCTCTTATCTTATCGCTGATCTGGATACCACCAATAACGAGTGAGTATTCTGTCAAGATACCCACTTATTTCCACACCAGCAGCCATTTTTTTCTTTCAGTCCCTTTTTGCTCTGAACTTTTTTTTTCTTCAAAGTTCGAGCCTTTCGAAAAGATTTCTTTGGAGCTATTGTCCATTCGACGACGACCTTCTCGACATTTCGATATTTTGACCGACCGACCTCGCCCTCCGACACGACATTTTGAATATTGAGACGGTCGACATCTTTTACCGACAATTCCTACCCATCTTTAATTCTCTCCTTTCTCCTCCTCCCGAACCTCCGCCACAATGTCCTCGGACGAGGACCAGCAGGTCATCAAGCCGCAGGCTTCGGCGCCGGCGCTCGACACCAGCGACTGGCCGCTCCTGCTCAAGAACTTTGAGAAGCGTGAGTCCCAGTACCCGCGATGGCTTTTCTAGTTTGATCGTTTTGCTAAACGGACAGTCCAAATTCGCACCGGTCACTTCACGCCCATCCCCCATGGCAGCGCGCCGCTGCGCCGCGACCTCAAGTCGTACATCAGCTCTGGTGTCATCAACCTGGACAAGCCCTCGAACCCGTCGTCTCACGAAGTTGTTGCCTGGATCAAGCGCATTCTGCGGTGCGTACAAGAGTTTCCACCACGAGGAAAACGAGGCCACTGCGTGGTCAACAACAACACGTGCACAGGAAACACCAAAACTGACAACTCTTTCCCAACAGCGTCGAGAAGACTGGTCACTCTGGTACCCTTGATCCCAAGGTCACTGGTTGTCTGATTGTCTGTGTTGACCGTGCCACGCGCCTGGTCAAGTCGCAGCAGGGTGCCGGTAAGGAGTACGTGTGTATTGCACGCCTGCACGGCAAGGTGGCCGGCGGCGAGGCCGAGGTCGCCCGTGCCCTCGAGACCCTGACCGGTGCCCTGTTCCAGCGCCCGCCCCTGATTTCCGCCGTCAAGCGCCAGCTCCGTATCCGCAGTGTATGTTTTTTTTTTTTTCTTTTTCATATCTCCTTCTCTCCTTTTTTTTCTCCCGCCGTTTCATCTCGTTGTTTCGCCGCTGACAGATTAGATCTACGAATCCAAGGTCATCGAGTTCGACAACGAGCGCGGCCTCTTCGTCTTCTGGGCCTCTTGCGAGGCCGGTACCTACATGCGTACCCTCTGTGTCCACCTGGGCCTGCTGCTCGGTGTCGGCGCCCACATGCAGGAGCTCCGCCGTGTCCGCTCCGGTGCCATGGACGAGACCAAGAACCTGGTCACCCTCCACGACGTCCTGGACGCCCAGTGGCTCTACGACAACACCCGCGACGAGTCGTACCTCCGCCAAATCATCCAGCCGCTCGAGTCTCTGCTCTTGTCCTACAAGCGCCTTGTCGTCAAGGACTCGGCCGTCAACGCCGTCTGCTACGGTGCCAAGCTCATGCTGCCCGGTCTGCTGCGCTACGAGTCGGGCATTGAGCTCCACGAGGAGGTTGTTCTGATGACCACCAAGGGCGAGGCCATTGCCATTGGCATTGCCCAAATGTCCACCGTCGAGATGAGCACCTGCGACCACGGCGTCGTCGCCAAGGTCAAGCGCTGCATCATGGAGCGCGACCTGTACCCGCGCCGCTGGGGCCTCGGCCCGGTGGCCACGGAGAAGAAGAAGCTCAAGGCCGACGGCAAGCTCGACAAGTTCGGCCGCACCAACGAGGCCACTCCGGCCAAGTGGACGGCCGGCTACGTCGACTACAACAAGCCGCTCGAGGACGGCGGTGCCCCCGCCCCCGCCGCGTCGGTCCCCGCCACGCCTGCCAAGGCCGCTGCCCCCGCCGCCGAGTCCGAGGACAAGGAGATGACCACACCCGCGACGGCCTCCAAGACGCCCAGCGACGACAAGGACAAGGAGAAGAAGCGCAAGTCCAAGCACGGCGACGAGACCGCCGAGGAGAAGGCCGAGCGCAAGCGGCGCAAGGCCGAGAAGAAGGCCAAGAAGGCTAAGAAGGCCGCTGCCGAGAGCGACAGCGACAGCGACTAAGCGGCACAACACAAAAAAGTTTCAGGATGGAGAAATCTGGTGTGCTGTCCTTTTTAGGTCTTGTCTTTTTTTTTTGTCTGCTCATTTTTTTGGCTTCGGTTTGCCGAGAGTTGGTTGTTCTTCTTTTTGTCGTTATATTCTGTCCGATTTTCGTCTTTTTGCTTGTGTTTGTACGTTTTTTTGTGTACTGGGATAATTTGGGCGTTTATCTAGTCGTTTATTTGTCAATATTTCCCTTTTTCATTCATCTACACATCATACATCAAATGATTGTACTTTTCTATCACTCCTTGGTTTGTCTTTGTCAGTTGCTGCCTCTAAATCCGCCGACATTGGGTTGCGGCTGCTTCTAAAAAGCCCATTCGTCCAGTCGATATCACCAACATGAAGAAAGAACCAAAACAAGGCGTCAATCTATGCTATTTCATACGCACAACGTCTTGTTCTATCTTCTCTCTTCAGTTTATTCGACTGAAATCACCATGTCATGATGGAGGGATCACATTGTTTCAATCCAGCCAAGGAATGCTTTGCTCTAGATCATCATGGCTGTCCATCGACGTGTCTACCACAGGACGTGTTGACATTGAAGAGCAATACTTGGACGTCAAACAAAGTCTCGACAACGGTATGAAGAGATTGTATCTTTGGTCATGTCACAAGAATCGAACAGACTGATCAGAAAATGCAATCTGCTCTGCCACAGGTTCTTTTGGCCGACCTCGCTTGCTCCTTCCTTATCGATTTTCATTCGCGCCTGCCCATGGTCAATTTTTTCCTCTCTATTTTCTCTATTTTTTCCTCCCCGCGCCAAAAGCCCAGGACCCACATTTGACTCACCAAAAGCCGCATCGCTCTTTCAACGTCCAGCGTCCGACTTGAGAGCTTCTGATAAGAGGTCAATTGAGCAGCGAATGAGTCTTGTCGCCACTCAATTGAACACAGTCGACGCCGATTGCATTTTGTCTGTCGAAGGCCTTTCTCAGCGGCCTCTAACAACACCCACACGCCCCTCTTCACATGGCTGTGCACGGCATGGGCCCCCGGGCAGCGGCCCCGGTTCTCGGCCTGGCCAAACGGGCGGCCACATCTGCTGCCGCCCCCGCTGGTCCTACCGTCTCCTCCTTCTCGCGCTCCTACTCGGCACCCGTCGGCAACGCCATTCCCGCCGCCAAGAAGAAGTATGTGCCCTCGCGCGGCACCTACCCGCAGGGCTTCAAGGCCGGCGGTGTCGTCGTCGGCGTCAAACCCAACAACACGACCAAGCCCGATCTGGCCATGATTGTGTCCGATGTGCCCTGCGCTGCGGCTGCCGTCTTCACCAAGAACCGCTTCCAGGCGGCGCCCGTCACTTTCAGCCGTGAGCTGCTGCGCAAGGCAGCGGCCGGCGACAAGCCGACGGTGCAGTCCGTGCTGATCAACTCGGGCTGTGCCAACGCCGTCACGGGCAAGGGCGGTCTCGAGGACGCGGCGGCCATGGCCCGCGCGTCGGACGCCCAGACGGGCACCAGCAGCCCGGACCACAGCGGCACCATTGTCATGAGCACGGGCGTCATTGGCCAGCGGCTGCCGATTCAAAAGATTGTCGACGGCGTGCCCAAGGTGTTCAAGAGCCTGGGCGACTCGCACGACCACTGGCTGACGGCCGCCAAGGCCATTTGCACGACAGACACGTTCCCCAAGCTGCTGTCGCGCACTTTCACGCTGCCCTCGGCCCCTGCGGGTGTCGAGTACCGCATTGCCGGCATGACCAAGGGCGCCGGCATGATCCATCCTAATATGGCCACGCTGCTCGGCGTGCTGGCCACGGACGCGCCCCTCGCGCAGGCCGCTCTCCCTTCCCTCCTCAAGCACGCCATCGACCGCTCCTTTAACAGCATCACCATTGACGGCGACACCTCGACCAACGACACGGTGGCCCTGCTGGCCAACGGCACCGCTGGTGGGCCCGTGGTGCCCAACGACCCGGCCTCGCCCGACTACCAGGCCGTCCAGACGGTTCTCACAGACTTTGCCGCCGAGCTTGCCCAGCTTGTCGTCCGCGACGGCGAGGGCGCCACCAAGTTTGTCACCATCCGCGTCACCGAGGCGTCGTCGGCCGCCGACGCCCGCCGCATCGCCAGCACCATTGCCCGCTCGCCCCTGGTCAAGACGGCGCTCTACGGCAAAGACGCCAACTGGGGCCGCATCCTGTGCGCCACGGGCTACGCTCTGGTTAGCGAGCCGGGCGCCGACGAGTCGGCCACCCCCAGCATCGCGCCCGACCAGACCAATGTCTCTTTCTTGCCGACGGACGGCTCGGCGGAGCTCAAGCTGCTGGTGAACGGCGAGCCCGAGGCCGTCGACGAGACCCGCGCGGCCGAGATCCTGGAGCTGGAGGATCTGGAGATTCTGGTGCGTCTGGGCACCGGCAAGGAAGAGGCCACCTACTGGACCTGCGATTTCAGCCACGAATATGTGTACGTTTCCTCACCTGCTTTCGACTTTGTTCCCCCTTTTCCCCCACCCTCTGAATATACGTACTAACTTGGCAGCACCATCAACGGCGACTACCGGACATGAGAATGGGACAGAGAAGACGACGACAACAACACTACGAAGAGCAATTTAGCCTCGACGTCAAACTAGAAAATAATACACATGATCTTACGTTTTTTTTTTCCTCATAGCGAGACCTTTCATTCCATGCAAACATGAGGAAAACGTGGTGAAAAGGTCGTCTGCGCCGGTGGCGATAACACGGGCAAACGAAGGACTGTTGAAAGAGAACGGGCCAAAGGAGCATTGATTTGCCGTTTCTTGTTCCCATCTCTTTTACTCTTGTTTGCCATTCATGTCGGTAGATCTGGGAGCAGGCAGACATGGCCCGTGGCAGGCAGTTTTTTCTTTTCCAGACGTTCTCGACGCGCACACATCCCGGGCTGGTAGATGTACACTTACGAACCCAACAGAGAACCCACGGGGTTGACTACAGGCTGACCCAACATGGGCTTCCGTATTTCCCACCAGCACATTGCCATGCCTCCAAGGACAAGTATTAAGGAGGCAGCCAGGCAAGAGTCCCGATGAGCGCGAAAGGACTGCAGACAAAAGACCGGCATGGAGACCGACCTCGGTGCAGTTCTCTCATTTCTGTTTACCGGCCTGGGCGCACTATCAACGAGTCGGTCTTGTCAAATCATCTCGAATCTCGACTCAGGGACCGTGACCAGCCAAGGCCCAACTCGAACGCGCCTGTTCCTGTGCATGAGAGGAAAGAAAAAAGGGAGAAAAGGGAATATGCAAGCGAGTCCAGCTGCTCTTCTTTTCCAGTCTTTTTTCTTTTCCTTTTTCCACTTCCATACTCTGTCCACCACCGTGGTGTCAATGTTTTGTCGTGCAGTCGTTGCAAAAAGGGGACATGAGACAACGGTGCGATATGTACGCTGCATGGAGCCTGTTTCATTGTCCGTTGGGGGGCAAGACAAATATCGTTTCTGCAAAGAGTCCTTGCGTTTCTTCCCTCACTTCCTTGTGCCTCCAATTTTGCCTCATTCCTATGCGCATTCGTTGACGCATGCACCTGTCTCCATATGGAGTCCAACATCCACAGAGAGAAAACAAAGGGAAAAAGGAGGGGTTGGAGGGTCCAGAGGGCCTGGAGGGCCTACCCGCAGAGAGGATGGCACGTCGACGACAAGGAGAAAAAGGCGAGGTTGATGCAAGGGGAGACGAGAACAGAGACGGGGGGAGGGGGTGTAATTTCGAGTTTGCTTTTTGCGGCTGTCTTGTCATGAAATTGTTACCGTCAGCAGCTAGAGTGTAGAGTGGGCTCATTATCCTTTGGTGGCAAGTCCCGCTTCCAATTATGTGTGCTTTGGTATGACTTTTAAAGAGGCGGTGAAGGGCAGGAGACTACCCGAAAGCTGAGTTGCGAACGGGAAGGCGCGATGGAGAGAGAGGAGAGAGAGGGGTGGTTCAGAGTTGAGAGAAGGATTAAAGAGAAGGCGGGGTGGATGTTGAGAGAAATGAGGAAAGAGGGGAGCACAACCCAACCGCACTAAGAGTTGTGAACCGGAAAGCAAAGGGCAAGTGCAGGAGGAGCAAGGACGGGTATGTACTTGTGAACGGAAAGAGCGATGGGTGGCGAGAATAAAAAATAAAAAAAAATAAAATAACAATGATAAAGACGGCTCATTACTCAAGATAAACGATTAAAAACAGGTCGCCTGCTGGTCATACTTGACGGATTCATCGTCAATACTCGTGCCCGCCAAATATGACGGAAGAAAATAAAGACAATAATAGAACGCCTGCCAAAAGGGGCATATTATTCGCCTCAACCTTGTCTCTATCCCTCTTCTCCCTCTTCTCAAGTTGATTAACCTCGTGGGACGCCGATGTAGAAACGGGAAGAAGCATGGCAGAAGGAAAGAGTGAGAAGAAAGAGGAAGCATAGCTGTCAAGACCGCAACCTCATTCGACACACAAAATAAGCTGATAAAGAAACTAATTTCGTTCGGCGTTGGTTTCTATTCTCATGGATAACAGGCGGTCTTTGTCTTTCTATATAACAGGGAATCTTCTGTGCATATAACGTAGAGTAATTTGCAACTTCCAATTTTCCAATCTACACATGTGGATAAAGAGGCTGGAAAATGTATACAACAAATTACAAGTCAGACGCCTTATGCTTCAAGACACGCTTGTTGGTTTTTCTTGCTAGCCATTTGTTTTCGTTTATTCTCGTCCCAACGGGTCACATTTACAATCGGCCTCGGTTAACAACTCAAAGATGATTACGGTTGTAGTCAGGCCGCACTGTCTCTTCTGTTCTTCTACAAACCAGACACACTGGGAGCACTTTATCACTTAAATTACACACACACACACACACATATGGGCACACATATGACACACATATGGACACACATATGGATACACACCTTCTTTGGACCTTCCCCGGCCCCGACCACCCGTCAGCTCCGACAAACGTGGGCGCGATATTAAATGTATCAAATGTGTGTGTCCCATGTATATACGCTGAGGGTGGTGAGGGTGCACAAAACAAATCTAAGTTCTGTGGCCCACGCAAACTTTACATGTGCATACACTTGATGTGTGTGCGTGTGCGTCCTTTGTGTAAGTGTACGTGTTTGTTCTGCAGTGCTGCTCAATCTGGGTAGTACGGCATAAACAGGCGTGGCAAGGAAGAGGGGCCCCGGACAAAGGGCTGACAACCGGGGAGATGAATGAGGGGGTGTGACAAGAGGTAAGAGACAAACAACAAAGAAGAGGAGCTGGACACGATATAAGGAGTACAGGGCACAGGTAGTTGAGGTCGCACGGAGGACGCCGTCGTGAAAAGTGTAGAGTGTAGATAGAGTACAGGATTGAGTTGCAAGGATGGCAAAAATGCATGCACTTGACCCGTACGGAGTTCATGGACATATGGCGGAAGTCACAGCAAAAATTACTTTTGACTGCATCATGCAATGCATCTGTTCTACCTCCAACGACACCAACCCGTGGGGGTTAGTTTTCCTGGGTGAGAAAAAAAGAAGCGGGTTTTGAAGCGGCAAGCCTTTTCAGGAGACTGCCATTAATAAAAACAAATAAATAAAAGGCAGCAACGCATAAGAAAACAAGCAAGACATATGACAATAAAGGGAATAGACGTATCGCCCGGCAAGACATCAGATAACATCAACCACTGCCCATCTATCATGACATGAAGGGCGTGCGACTTTTTCCTTGCATCCAGGAACCAGACAAAAAGAATCAAAAAGAACATCGCACGCTGTGCCCCTTACAGGCAAACAGTCGGTGTACGCGGCCGACATATATACAATATGATGCATCAGTGTGTGCACTCTCTGTTTGTGTATGTGTATGCGTGTGTGTTTGTGCGTGTGTGTGCTTCATATGTGCAGCCGCATACGTGCGCCCGTTGTTGTCTGCCCGCCGCAGCCAACAGAAGCAGGACTCAGGAGCCGACCGAAGGAAAGCGGCGTGACGTAATATAAGAGAGACGAGGCCGTATGGCAACACGCAAGGGCAGTCAATACTCGTATATGCACAAGTGCAATAAGAATACAGAGACAGCTGACATGGCTGGCAGACGGAGTGCGTACATATCTCCAAGTTCAATCTTGGTACCGTGACACAAATATACCGTACATCACCAAACAGGCTTTTGCTGATCCTGTTTTCAGTTTCCTCACTCTTCGGCGACGACATGTGCACAGGACAAGGAGGACGGAGGCTAGTGTACAGGGCAGTATCAAAGGTGCTCTTATGCGACAATGCGCCTATTTGTATTACTGCATATTCAGACATAAGCCCGTGTATATCCGATATATGTGCAAAATATTTCGTATCACAAGACAACCGGCATCTCACAAAAAAGGAGGCCACCGAAGGAGTCGACAACATTTTTGTGCAAAAGCTGGCTCGTGATGGCCGGGATGCACTCCGGCCACTCTGCTTGTGCTTGTGGAACCGAGAGTTAAATACCAGTCAATGCATTCAGCCCCCCTTATCGACGCCCTGATGTTGATTTTGTTCCCTGCCTATGGATTTTGAGGTCCCTTGCTGCGGTCTGTTTGTCTTTTTCCCGACTTTTCTGTTGTGATGGACATGAGTGTGCAGGCTAGGCTGGGCGAGACAGCGAGAAAGCTACTCCACGCAAACAAAAAGGCATCGACGTTGGGACAAAAATCCAAACAAGGAGGTGAGCGGAGTGGTTTTAGCACCAGAGCCATCGGCTGATCGTCACTTTTTTTTAATGCTGCAAGTACTTGCATATTTCTTCCCTTGTCTCTTGTTCTTTGTATGTTGATAATCTTTCCTTCATAGCAAGGGAGAGTGTCTCGAGTACGTTTCTGAGGGCAGAGAGGCAAAGACAGTCGATCTGCCTAGTCGATGTCTTTCTACAAATATGAGCCGATCAAACATACGGTGTGCACGTTGGACTCACACTTTTCCCACAAGGGAGGATGGGGGATGAGCACACGAGCTACGAAAACACTACTTTGTGGGGACAGGACCAACAGGAGAGCAGAGAGCTTGGGGGACAACTGGATTGTAGACAATAGAACAGAATCGGATCTGACTGGGACGATCGGTGTGCCGGGAAAGAAAAGGCGAGTCAACCGAGACAAAAGGAGGAAGTCAAGAGAAGCACGACTCAACTAGGCATGTAGCTCATTATGTATTGATGTGCATATTGAGAAAAAACTCGAGACATCAGGAAGAAAGAGTTAGATGTACATGTAGACGAGAAAATCAGACGCTGACTCTGCTCAGCCTTGTCTTACACACACGAGCATCGACTGAACCTCACAGGATATGCAGCCAGGAAAGGGCGAAGATGCACATATCAGAATTAAACTTTCCCTTCTTGTTGCGTTTTGTTACATTTCGTTGCGTTTTGCTTCCCCACACGGACGTGAATCTTGGGCTCACAACCATATCAAGTTACGTGATGTTCATTATGTGCCTTTTCTGTTTTCGCAGGCGCCGGGCATTGGCCTGACATTGTCGGATGTCTAAATGTCAGAACCACCTCGAGCTGCTTTCGTATTTTCGTATTCTCTGCATTTGCCGATCGTGACGCTGTATTTTGTACCTCTCTGTTTGCTGGTCTTTGGATGAGAAGAGACAGCCTCGATTGGCTCCGGCGATCCCCGGGGAGACGAGGCACGAAAGAGAAGTCAACCAAAAAAAGACACAATAGGGCATGAGACACGGCTTTGGAGAAGGTATTTGTCGATCAAATATCCACGCTCCATCAATACAAGCCGGCATCTCGATGGACAATCGTTGATATCGTGGCAAAACGACAAGAAAGGCATCAGATGATATGGACAATTCAGGAAGGAAATACGTCGCGAGTACTGCGTAGTACTGAGTAAGAAACTACTGGAATATGTCGCTGAAAGACCCGGCTGAAAAAGGGTGTGCAGCTTGTCTCTCACTCCGATCTGTTTTATTTTTCGCCTCTGGATCTAGGGGCGTAAACTTAGCACCCGCAGGCTCGGGTGTGTTCGTGGTGTCAGCGCCGGTATTTCCAGACAATAAGAACAATTGAACTTGAGGCAGACTGTCTATGCGCACGCTGTCTGTATTGCGTTCTGGCCAGACACTCGTATTTCTTGCATCGTTTAGCTCCCATCTTGTGTCCCCTTTTTTCTTCCACCTGTGAGTGATTTGCAATATTGGTCTGAGCTAGACTTCTTTTCGTCAATATCCGCGCCTGCAAGCCATCTTGCTTTCTCTCTGTCTCCGTCGTTCATTGGCCATACGAGGCAGTTCTGTCCCTCTTGTGCCTCTATGCGTACGATGTATTCTTCAAATCTTCAATACCCCTCCATTTTTTTTTCATCCTCCCCTCCACACACACCTCTCCACTCGTACGACCCCCTCCCCCCAGAAGAGGGAAAGGAACAGAAGGCGAGAAGAAGATGGAGGGGGGGGGCTCTTCTTGGAGGAGCATACGGAGTACTTCGAGGGCCACACCTTTCCCAACGCCAACGGTTTGTCGGATGGCCCGTGCGTCTCGAAACGCAAACATCTCTCTGTCAACGCCGTACTTTTCTATTATTTGCACTTCTTTAATTGCTTTTTTTTTTTTTTTAGGGATGTTTCCCTGCAAGTGGATCGTCTCTTTTTTCCATTTTTTTCAGAGTGTGCAGAATAGAAGAGGGTGTGCCTTTTACACGCCCCTCCCCTTCTATTTTTTCTTCTTTTTGTCCCTCACAGTCCGCTGATTGCCCTGTTTTGTGAGCTATGTTCGACCTAGAGGTTGCCAGTCTTTGTATCTGACTTCGTATGTGGATGTGCTGTGGCCATTCTGTGCCTTTCGCATCGTCGGTCAACAAGGCAGGCACAGCTTACATATCTAACACAAACTGTAGAAATTGTCGGTCACCCGGCAAGAGCCAGCGTGCGTCACGTTCGCTTGTCGCAAATCATTTCCCTTCTCGAGAGGAAGGGACGAGGGACGAGGGACGAGAGACGAAAAGTGGAAGAAAACACGTCAGTCTTCGCGCCTTCCTTCACAATTTACCGACAGTGTCATTGAGGCACATATCAAAACTGGCAACTGCGACCGATATGACTACTCGTAAAACCCGTACGACGCTGTGTGTTCCGCTTTGCTCTCATAGTACGAAGTTAGCGCTCGTGCCCTGCTCCTTCCTCTTCATCTTCCCTCATTTAGAACCCATGGCAGTGGCACTGGGCAGGACCTCTGTGCTCCTAGCGCCTTCCCTCGCTGGCACCCGCCAGTGTTTTTCTCGCCTGAGGCCTTTGCTCTCGTTCGACGACGATTTTCCTGGTTTCATGTCTCTCCGTTCATTCTTCTACGTATCTTACTTTCCTTTCGTAAAGTCGCTGGGAGGCTCCTCTTTTTTCTTGAGCATTTGCCGAGTATGACCTCTTTCTCCTCCTTTTTTTGCATTCCTTTCCGTTCATGCCCATCATCTTCTCCCTTCGTTCCTGCCCTTTTTTTTTTTTTGCTCCCCGCGCGTGCCTTCTTGTCACGACAATTGCTCTTGCCGTTCCAGGTGGACTTCACAGCCTGAGCTACAACATGACAGGGCAAGATCAACCCAGCATCATGCGCTGTTTCCATTTCAGAAGATATTGTTTTCGCCGTGCGCTCCTGCACGAGTATGCGTTGTACTCCGTAGCCCCTGGGTCGTATATTACACCCCTTTTCACCCCAGTATGCATCGTCGTCTTTGTCGTCTCTTTCACTTCGCGGGCGTGAGTGATTGGTGTCATCCTCGCTCGCTAAAGTCACACGTCTCTCCGCCTGAGGCCGTTCTCCAAGTCCAACCAACTGCCGCCCTTGCCCAGCCTTCGCATCAACGTCAAAAAAAAAGAGCGAGTTAAGGGAACGTCAGCAACATTGACGGCCGTCATGACAGAGTGACAGAGTCTGGATTTGTACACCAAAGAAGGGAACAGATGAGACTCGATGGAACCAAGACAAGGAACCAGAACACCTGTAACAAGAAAATGGTACAGCAAGGCAAAGCGTTCCGTCCGCTGAGTCCCGTCTTCGGCCCGTCCGTCGATTCCATTCGGCTCTGATGAAGGAGAGATACTGCGCACATGCAGAAAGAACTGTGGTTGACAGATTGTGGTCCAGCCGCCCATCTCGCTGGCTTGGCTTGGCTGGCTTGAACTTGCCATGGCTAACCTCGTGCGCATGCTTCTTTCATTCCTTTCCAATCACTTATTCCGGTTTTGGTTTCTCCAGAGGGATTCCTCCCCCCAAGTCAGCCTGCCATCGAACAACGAGACAGCCGACAAATTCAGAAAAGAAACCGGCTGGCCATTAAAACGATATGGGAATTTCAAGACTCAAGGGTGGGGGCGTGGGCGCATCACTCCGTGCTGCACCCAATTCACATCCTCGTTACATGTCACCACTCACCACGTCTTGGATCGAAAGCTTGAGCAACAGCCAAATGAATCACTCGTCCGTCCCGTAAGTCTATTTCCTAAACAGTTTCAAGCATCCACCCGTTGCTTTTCTGTTTTATAGTTGTCTCCCGTGAGCACTGTTGGTTGTCTTTTTCCTCATCTCATCCAGTTTCCCGCCCCGGCCTTACTCAGTACGTTGTAGATACTATGCGTACATACTCGTAGACTGAGAGTGACAACAAGCGAGACAGCATATGAAAACTAAAGTAGGTGATATGTCCTGCCTTGCCTTGTTGCACCCGTATCCTTACAGGGTATGATTTTCATATGACTTCTTCCATATCAACCAGGTCCCTCCAGACGGATCGCTTATCACCTGCAGCCCATCTGTTGTCTGTTTTCCCCTTGTCTGTTTCAAACCTATTCTGTCCTCTTTTCCGCGCTCACCCCTGTATTGACATTCTAACAACCCTGTTCTCCCACGTCTGACCGCCCGTCTACTGTACTGCGGCCATTTAAAAAAAATTGTAACGAGACTCATTTGCATCTTTTCCTTTCATGGGTCTGATTCTGCATGTCGCATGGCCCGTCCGTCTTTGCACTTCCCCTGCCCTACATGTACACCAGCTTTTTTGCCTTGCCCTAGCCTGCCTTGTCCAAGTGTTCATATTTTGTACATGTATTACGACGTATCATCATCCCATCACAATACGGCCCCGTCTCTCTTCTCTCTTCCCTTTGGCCCGCCTAACAACCCCTGTCGTCGCCACTCCCTCCACATCGTTCATTCCATACAATATGAGGATCTTTCACCAAGCCACGCACACAAAACACATGCACACAAGAACCCTCCACCATCTTTTACCGCACCCACCACTGCTACTACAGCTGGACTGAGAAGCTCCGCCCCTCCTTGCTTGATTTCTGTAATATTTATTCCCCCCCCTTTCATTCTCTTTCTTTCTTCAGGCACATGGCGGCTTGCCTGGTCTGGCCTTGCCTTGCCTTGTTCTTTTGCCCTGTGACATGCGGGTGGATCCGTTGGGCAGCATGTTTTCAAGGCAAGGGGGACTCTTCCGGGGACGTACTCCATTCCGTACTCGTACAAAGCCTTGCTATTCTTATCACGCATCGTCAATATGCGCATGCCTTTGCTTCCTTTTCCCTCTCTCCACTCGTGACTTTTGTCTCTTTTCAGTCCAGGCCCAAATCTCGTTCATACTTTGTATTGCTCTCGTACATACAAAGTACTGTCCCCCCGAAAGCATTTCCTGTTCTGTGCTCCGTTCCACCCGTCCTGCAAGGTATCCGTTTGAGACGGGCAGTATCTCCCTCCTTGCGCTCGCCACTGTCGGTTTCATATTGAGATCTCGTTTGAAGTCTTTTTGGACTCCTCACAATGTCCTGCCGCCTTTGCCTTTTTTACAGTACTCTATCAACAATTCGGGCGTAAATACCGTAAACATGAGAAGGCTTGTAGTTTGGCACCTTGCGAGGGCAGTAGAGGTACCTGCCACATCAAGCCTCAAAACGGCAACCTATTGCACACCAAATCATTTGTTACCCAAAAGAGTCACCGTTCATCGTGGGCACAGAAACGGCAAGTCGCGCAAAAGTAGGCATGCGTTTTTCCTTTCTTTTTGGAACGCACACACTCATTTGATACTACAGTTTTGTGAGCCATTTCGGTTGTGACAATACCTGAGCGCTTTTTGTGCCAGAGCTGCAACGACTGTTGTTTTGTTTGGGTGTGTTGAGGGTTGCAGTTTGCTGTCTGGAAGGTCTGTGACAGGAGAGGCAAGAGGCCGCAGGCAAATGAAAAAGGAAACAAGATCCGGGTGCGTAAGACGGCCGGTGTGTAAGACGGTTAGAACCGGCCAGAGTCGTAGGGGGAAGAGAGATATTTCTGAGCCTGTAAGCCAGTGCGAAGCTCAATGGACCAGAGTCTCAATGAACAGCGGAAGGATCACTGTAGAGAAGACAGCAAGGGAGGAAGGGGAGTGTTGGAAAATGGAACGGTGCTCGGCTGCTGTGCATCTGTACTTTCGTATGTAGTAAAACTGTGCATATTGATTTGCCGCCTCCTTGAATCACCGCGCATCTCGTTTCTCAGCGTCTCATTGATCCATTGAATTCACGTCTCATTGGTGGTTGTGTTGGTGGTCGTGTCGACCCTTGTGAGGGGGCCAACGCACTGCAATAATGCGAACAGGCAATGTGTGACGAGCCAACGGTCGAAGGGTATGGCTAGCAGCATCGGAGAGGAACGCATATGCAGTCCGCAGTCACATCGGAACAGACAACAAGGCGCCTTGCGTGGTTTTGAGGATGGCGAGGAGCCTCTCGCCGAGAGGGCGTACGCATTATATTACGTTGAAAGAAGAGGCAACCACCAGAGGGCACAGGACCAAGTCCGTCCGCCGATCAGCTCCAGCCCCGATCTCCCCTTTGAGTTTGACAGCGGCCCAAGGCACACAAGGGACAAAGAGTGATATGAATTAGAATGCTATGCGCTGCAACTCAGAAACTTTTCCCAGGAGGGTCCATGGCCTGCACAGGTGATGTGGGAAATGAAAGACGGGAAATCGGGATACGCGACCCATGAGGGCCCATGGGACACACGTGGTAATTGCATACGAGTACATCTTACAAGAGACAAGCAGATATGTGCACATATGCCAGCCTGTAATGTACAACGCTTGCCACACTTCTGTAAATCTGGTGAAAAGGTTTCGCCAGAGGTTGTTGGAGGTTGAAAAGTGAGCGAAGTTCGGAGCACTGGGTAAACAATATGCCTTGTTTTTGCCAAATGTACTCGTATGCCAATGCGCCCACCGTGGCTGGGCTCCCCTCGGTCCTTCCAATGGTGGGGGTATCATCAATACGGAGCATCAATTTTTTGCCACCAGAAAGTGCTCATGCGGGCATTGGCAATAACAGGACAAATAAGCACCAAGCATCTGCACATAGGAGGACGAGTAATGTACGGAGTATATCACAAGTTGACATAGTCAAGGCGGGGCGAGCAAATCATTGCTGTCATAGGAGTTGGAGTGAGGGCAGAACGGAGCGGCGAGGACTCTGCGAGAGAGGGGTCCAATTGCTGAGAGTTTCGATGAAGAACGATCCACCATACCGTCTCGACCGCCTTGTCTAATGTCAAGTGTTGATAGGAGGCTGTTTGGGCGTTTTTGCCTGAATAGGATGGGGAGGGAACTTCAAAGGCCTTGGATTGCTGATGATGGAGTATTGATGCTCATTCGCTGCATCGCCGAATGGTGCGCTTCCGTTGTCTCTCCGGCCGTTGTGTCTGAAGCAGCGGCCAGGGTGGCTTGGACGACGCGACGCCTTTTGCCATGGCAAGATTGGATTTATCTTGAGGCTGTCGCTCAAGCGGTGGCGAACATTGTGAGAGCAATATTGAGCATCATCGGGGTGACGGGGTTGAACAACAGGTCAAGGCAGCAAGGCAGTTGCAGTTTTGAAAAGGGGTAGTGTAGTGCCGTCGTAGTCGGGCGGCTCGACCACGACAGAGAGGTGGAGATATGGACTTGTCGAAGGCGTTCATCATGTGTTTTCTTTTCGGGTAATACGTGGTGTGTGTGAGTGGAGTTTCGAACGACGTTCGGCCTCGTGCGTCTTCTCTTGGGCGCAGCCGCCGAAGAGGATTCGACGCCATCGCATCGCGATACCGAGTTGGGGAGACTGGAGATGAAAATAGAGGCAAAACGATGACAGAACGAAAAGAAAGAAAGAAAGAAAAAACCAGTTGGAAAAGAAAGGTGGGCGAAAGAGGGGCCATCAGAGGGGCCATCATAGGCGGCAATGATAAAAATAAAGAGAGGAAAAAAACGCAACTCAACGCAGCTCGGTATGTTCGTCAGAGATGGTCGGCCGAAGGCAGATGTGGGTTTTGTTCTTGAGTGTACGATGTATGCGTACGATGTATTGCTGCGTCGTGGGGCTTGTTTGCATGGACAGCGGAAAGCGAGGAGGGGTGAAATCGGGGTCACATGCCGTTTTGTGGTCCACCGTCTCAGCTTGTTCTTTCCTTTCGTGGGTTGAAAGTGGTCGAGAGAGTTCACAAAGAGGAAAGAGAGGCCTTTCGGCCGTGCCTTCCAATATTGGCAACCATTCAATTACCGGGAGCTGGTCTCGAGCCCAGCAGGCCAGTGTCCGACATACAAATACGAATGCAGTGCCCGTATCCGTTTACACCGAAGCGCAGACCTGGCGGGCGCTCCTGCCCCTCCATCCCACGCCAACAACCAAGCGAAACGAGTGAAAGGAAAGAGCGACCTGCACGGGTTACTGTTTCACGCGAGCAGGAAGGAGGGAAGGGCAAAGCAAAAAGCAAACATGACGAGAGAAGGAAGGAACCACATTAGTCTGCTAAATTTCAACCACATGCGTGACAAGCGTTTTAGCGGCAACCAAGGGACAGGAAACGACGAGACGAAGACAAGGGAGAATATGCGTAGTCGAGAAAAGCCGACAGGTTCGTTCGTGCCCGCCAAATCGTTAGTGCTGGCATATCCCGCCGAGACCAAGAGGGACCAGGCCAGGCCCCAAACCAATAACAGGGCCGTGGGCATGACAAAAAAAAAAGACTGGAAGGAGCGAAGGGAGGGGCGTGTGGAAGAAGAAGGCACAGAGGGGGGTGCGCTGGACTCGGGGGGGGGGGGTCAAAAAGGAAGGAACAAAGCTGGGTCTTGGCGCGCTTTTACCCCTAAAAGAAGATGGCTCGAATAACAGACGCTGGAGGAAGGAGCGAGGCAGCGAGGCACAGAAGTGATGAAGAGTGGTAAGAGTGGATCTAGTGGGTAAGACCCGTGGGATCGTATCGACCAGTTTTTCCCGTTCGCGTGTCTCTCCTCCTCCCTAGTCCGTCCCGCTAGCGCCCTTTGCCAAACCAACCTGCTGGGGGAGGCTAGCGGGCATGGGTCTTGGACTCTTGGGCTTGTGTGGCGGGCTGCAATATTGTGAAAGCGGTTACGGGGCTATTTGGTCGTTCTGGAGAGAGGGGGCAGACCGATGGAGGATTGAAGGGGAATAATACAAAGTAGAGTGAGAGCCCACTGTAAAAGCTCCGTTTTCTGCGTGCGTAGCCAATGTCTTTTCCCCTTCTATCTCATCTCTTTCATTTTCCACGTCTTCCATGTCTGGCCCCGTCTTACAGTGATACCGTCTTGTTTATTCGTTACCTTACCGTTAGCAGTGGCAGGAGGAGGGAGCTACCTGTACGCGAACTGCCCGAACTTGCAGGTACCCCAGCCCTTCGGCCAATGTACTTTTTCTCCTTCAACCCAAGTAGACCCAAGACGGTGCAACGTTTTGGGGAATTACAAAGGCCAGACAGCACACACAGAGCAGGGCCAGGCCTCTGTTGGAAAGGCGAGACGGCGAGGACACTTCTCCGAACGGGCAAAGGCTGGCCATGGCTAGTCCTGGTCCAGGCTGCGCCACGTTCGATGTGGGAATGGTGGTGAGAGTGGCCCTTGTCGCGATGTTTATCAGTGGCACATTTTTTTTATGTTACTCCTTTTATGCGTTTTTCGTGTTCGTTGTCTCCTTCTCCAGTTCTCCTATTTTCTTTGACGCTTACGCTTCCCCGGTATCCCGAGTGTCGGCGGCCACAAATGATCTAGGCGAAACTTACAAGGGCGACAATGCAATTACGAAGTACATCGTAGATGGAGCACGGAACGTCGTATCAGCATGAAATTTAAAAGAGAAGCTCCGTGATAGTGCTGGTTTGAGATAGGGGCAAGGGCATGCCATGTTCTGGCCTGGAACGCCAGCCCTTGTGTATCGTGCGCTTTAGTTTACACGTATATCCGCAGTGGGAACGACTCATGTCAACCAAGGATCGTCAAAATATTCCTTCGAATTATTTATGTTTTTTTTTCTAGCCACCCCAGCTACCGGTCAGTCATGCGAATACGATGTAGGAGACTAAACAAATCAGTTCTGAAGTGACAGAAATAAATCAAAACAGTTAAAGTTTTGGACCATCGCCAGCGCAGTCTCGTTCACCGGTCCTTTTTTCACATTTTCCCGCATTGCAACACGCGAGACAGCCTTTGTCTC
Source organism: Sporothrix protearum (assembly GCA_016097115.2). NCBI lineage: Eukaryota > Fungi > Ascomycota > Sordariomycetes > Ophiostomatales > Ophiostomataceae > Sporothrix > Sporothrix protearum. Next base: position 472,853 of record JADMNH010000008.1, read on the forward strand.
TGTCACCAAGCAAGAAAAGAAAAGAGAGGCAAGACAACGGCTTACGGATGAGCAGCGTATTGCATTCCTGCAGGGAGCCTCTTGGCCTTGCACCGTGGACGAGACAAATCATGGAACACAAAAGGGCGAAAAGCAAAAAGAAAGACGGATGATGGAAGACATAGAGAAAAAAACCACCACTACAGTAGAAAGCAGTCCCGAGGTTTGTGATTTGGTGCAAGCATTGGTATCCATGTCTTTCTGCCCCAGCGTAGCAATACGCATATGCATCGCTTCCAATCGTGAGACACGGATTAGTGTGGTTGATAGTGCTGTTTCTCCCTCCCTTTTTATCATGAACCATAATGACTCTAAAATAACCTCGGGTCCCGTGACCTGGGCTTACTAAAAATTCATCACGTGACGCGCGTGATCGCCTCCAGCGATCGACGCGCGATTGCCATTCGCGCCAAAAACCGTGGCAGCAAATTACATCGTAAAGAACTTTATTAAAATGCACCCGATTTGTATTAAATGGACGAAAGATATTTTTGTGCTCTTGAAATGTTAATTACAAGTATTATTTTAATACTCTTTTTGTTTTTTTTCGATTTATTTTCGTAAATGTGGTGTAACGATAAAAGTACGATTATTATATTTTAAAATCGTATAGTTTTCGTATTTTTTTATTATTTCGTATATTTTTAACCGTACTTAAAGGTTTTTTCGAAAATTAATAAACCGTTAAAAAGTTTATATATACGAATTATTAATTTATCTTTTACGTAATTAAAATAATAAATTAAAAGTTATAAATAACGTTATTTTATTATTAATTACTCGATATTTTTATTATTAACCTCTCGATTTAATACTAGGCGGTATAATATCGTTAATAAATATTTACGTATATCTTAGGTACGAAGTATTATACGTTATTTATTTAATTTATTAATATCGTTAATTAACCGTATAAAAGAGCGTAAAAATACTTTAAAACCGTTAATAAACTTTACGTTTTATTATACTTTTTATTTTTAAATTAAAAAAAAAAGGCGCCTCGTATACTCCTTAATATTAAAGCCTTTACCTCTTTTAACCTCGTTATTTAAATCGTTAAAGTTAATATTAATAATAAAGATACTTAAAGTAATATTAAAGGCCTCGTTAACACTCTCTTTTATATTTATAAGGCGAGCTTACCTTATAAACGGTAGTAATTTAAATTTAAGCCTTAAAACGAGTTACTCGTAACTTTAAAAAAAATAAACTTTTTACCTTTATATATTATTAAAAAACCGTATATTATTTATTAATAACTCGAAGTAAAAGAGGATATATTTATAAAAAAGAAAGCGGTTAATTAAAAAAGTAAAGTAACCGTATACTTAGTTTTATACGTTTATATAATATTTTTAAATAATTATAAACTTTATAAATTATTAAATCGTTACCTTTTACTTTTTTTTAAATACTTTTCGTTAATTTACGCGGGTAACGCGGTAGTCTTTTATAAGTATTATATATATTTATTTAATTATATTTAATAATATACGCGTAATTAAAACCTAGATTATTAAATTAATACGTAGTTTATTAAATCGATATAAAAAGTCGTACTTAATTCGCCTTTAATACGACTCGACGATTATTATCGTCTTTAAAATAAGGATTTTAACTACGTTTACCGAGCGAGCTTATAAAAGTTAATAATTTAACGTATATTAATTAATATATATATAAGATTATAATTTAAAATAGTTTCGAGCTCGATATTAAGCGTATATTTTTATTAAGTAAGCTTTATAAATAAAATTTACGTTATAAAGAGTACCGTTAACGTCTAGGATTAATAAGTATATATAAAAATAACGTATAAATATTTTAAGTATTATATTCTTATCGTTTAAAGATATTAACTTAAAAAAAATACTTTTAGGAGTATCGTTAATTATACGTAACTTATACTCGTATATATTAATATAATATATATTATTAAGCCGCCGTTTTAATAAAAAACCTTAATAAATTTCGAGCTTAATAATAAGTTTTAAAGCCTTACTTAAATCGTATAATAATAAATTCGTGGCTTAATTATTTATTAACCTCGTTTTAATAATACGTTTAATATATTATATATATAATTATACTTTAATAACTGGAAAAACGTATTAAATAATTATAATTTTAAACTAGTCTTTATTATAATTAAAAAAAGATAATACGAAGCCGTTATTTCGAATTAATAATAAAAAGGAGGTAATTATTATCCTTAAAATACCGGGATTTATTTTTCTTATACTAGTTTTTATTTTTTTTAAATTAAAGAAGAGATATATAAGGGGGACGTTTATACCGTTAACCTTTATTAAAATAATAAATAAATTTATATTAACGTTATTTATACCGTAAATAATATTAATAAAGAGCTCTCTCGCCGAAGGAGTAAATAATTATATAATCTCTTTATAAAAAAATATAAACCCCTTTATATTACCGTAAAAATACTCCTTAAAGCTAATTTTTTTAAATTTTTTAAATAAAAGAGAGATTATAAAGGCGTATTAATCTTAATTACGAGCCTAGAAACTTTTATTAACCTTTCGTTAACGGTAATATACTTAAAGTAATATAATACGGTTAACTCTTAATATTTTACTACTTATTAAGTCGCGGTAAATCTTTACCGGAGTATAGGAAGAGGAGCGAATATCGATAAAATTTAAAGCTTTTAACCTAAGGATTATATCGGTATATAATTCGTAGTAACGGTAACGGAGAGAGAAGGATAATATATACTCGAAAAAGTATACTTTTATCGTAATTTAACCGTTATAATCGTAATTTTTAAAGCTTTTACCGTCTCGTTAATTTTTAATTTTTAACTTTCGTTTAGTAGTCGCGTTTTAATAATAATAAAAGTAAAAGGTTATAAATAATTATAATTTATATATTATTTTTTTAAAAAAAAACGATAACCGTTAATTTATTAAATAATATTTATTAACGATATAATAATTATTAAAACACCGTACTCGAAAACCTTTATACTCTCTTTTAAATCGTATATTATTAATAATCGAGGTGGAAATGAAATAAGTAATACGTCGAAAGTAAAAAGGAGGTTAATCGACGTTAATTCGTTATTTTCTTAGTTTTATTAAATAAAAAAAAAAAAGGGTAAAAAAATAATAAGAAAAATATATTAATGCTTTTTAAGTTTATATCTTTTAAAATAACGTCTTTTAATTATTTAATTTAAGTATAAATTATAATAACTTTAAAATAACCTCGGGTCTCGTAACCGTTTATATTACTTAATTTACTTATTTAAGACTAACGTAATTCTTATATAATACTCTATTAATATTCGCGCGTTTAAATTCGAATTTATCATTATAATTTAAATTATAATTTTCTAATCCGCGTTTTCGCCCGTATTACGTTTTTAATAATTAACCACCGATAATTAACGGTATATTACTTTTCTTTTACCCTTATTTTTCCTTATTTTTTATTATATATAATTAACTTAATTTTTTTTTATAAGACCGTCTAGCGCGTTACCCCGCCTCGAAAACGTACCTTTTCCTAAACCTTTACTTAAACCTTCCCCTTTTTACCCCCCCTCTACGCCTTTTAATAAAAAAATATTATATAAAATACTAAATACCGCGGCCGGTAATAAATTTTAATTTTATACTTAATAATAAGTAAAAAAAGATTTATCGAAGGTATAAAAAAAAGCGCTCGGCTTTTAAATTAACGTCTTATAATAACTTTAAAATAACCTCGGGTCCCGTAACCTAGGCTTATTAAAAATTTATTACGTAACACGCGTAATCGCCTTTAATAATCGACGCGCGATTATTATTCGCGTTAAAAACCGTAGTAATAAATTATATCGTAAAAAACTTTATTAAAATATACCCGATTTATATTAAATGGACGAAAGATATTTTTATACTCTTAAAATATTAATTATAAGTATTATTTTAATACTCTTTTTATTTTTTTTTAATTTATTTTCGTAAATATAATATAACGATAAAAGTACGATTATTATACTTTAAAATCGTATAATTTTTATATTTTTTTATTATTTCGTATATTTTTAACCGTACTTAAAGGTTTTTTCGAAAATTAATAAACCGTTAAAAAGCTTATATATACGAATTATTAATTTATCTTTTACGTAATTAAAATAATAAATTAAAAGTTATAAATAACGTTATTTTATTACTAATTACTCGATATCTTTATTATTAACCTCTCGACTTAATACTAAACGATATAATATCGTTAATAAATATTTACGGATATCCTAGGTACGAGGTATTATACGTTATTTATTTAATTTATTAATATCGTCGATTAACCGTATAAAAGAGCGTAAAAGTACTTTAAGACCGTTAATAAACCTTACGTTTTATTATACTTTTTACTCTTAAATTAAAGAAAAAAAGCGCCTCGTATACTCCTTAATATTAAGGCCTCCACCTCCTCTAGCCTCGTTATTTAAATCGTTAAAGTTAATATCGATAATAAAGATATTTAAAGTAATATTAAAGGCCTCGTTAATACTCTTTTTTATATTTATAAAGCGAGCTTACTTTATAAACGGTAGTAATTTAAATTTAAGCTTTAAAACGAGTTATTCGTAACTTTAAAAAGGATAAACTCTTTACCTTTATACGTTATTAAAAAACCGTATATTATTTATTAATAACTCGAAGTAAAAGAGGATATACTTATAAAAAAGAAAACAGTTAATTAAAAAAGTAAAATAACCGTATACCTAGTTTTATACGTTTATATAATATTTTTAAATAATTATAAACTTTATAAGTTATTTAAATCGTTACCTTTTACTCCTTTTTAAATATTTTTCGTTAACTTACGCGGGTAACGCGGTGGTTTTTTATAAGTATTATATATATTTATTTAATTATATTTAATAATATACGCGTAATTAAAACTTAAATTATTAAATTAATACGTAATTTATTAAATTAATATAAAAAGTCGTATTTAATTCGCCTTTAATACGACTCGACGATTATTATCGTCTTTAAAATAAGGATTTTAATTACGTTTACCGAGCGAGCTTATAAAAGTTAATAATTTAACGTATATTAATTAATATATATATAAAATTATAGTTTAAAATAATTTCGAGCTCGATATTAAACGTATATCTTTATTAAGTAAGCTTTATAAATAAAATTTACGTTATAAAGAGTACCGTTAACGTTTAAAATTAATAAATATATATAAAAATAACGTATAAATATATTACGAGGAAGGCAGTTATTAACTACCTTCCCGTACGACACGTAATAACTATATTACTAGTTATTACGTAACGCGGCCTTCCCAAGCCGCACTAAGGGGTATAAGTAACTTTTCTCTTATACGTAATAATCCTTTAACTTAATTTTTAATTATATATTATTTTACTTTATTTTTTAATCGCTTATATCGTACCCTTATATTATTACGAAGTCTTATAAAACCGTTATACCCTCGCCTTTACTTTATATCGCCGTTACCTAATATTTCGATATTAACCGTAACCGCGCCTCGTACGTAATATTTAATAATAACTCCTTTATTATCTTTAAGTAACCCCGACGCCCGAGTTTATTTAAAAGCCTCGTAAAAAGCGATTATATAAGGATTAAAATTTTTTTTAACTCCCCGGCACCGAGCTTTAAAGTATTAACTTTAATAAACCGTTTAAAATTAATTAAACGCCTCCGTATTTAATAAAGTAAATTACCGTACCGTTAAATAATATACGAAAAAGCCGTTTAATACTAATTAAACGCCTCCGTATTTAATAGAGTAAGTTACCGTATTATCGAATAACGTATAAAAAAGCCGCCCGTAACCGCGTAAACGTTTTTAATAATATAAAGTAAAATACCGTATTATTTATTATAACGTACGAAGAAACCGCTTATATTTCGCGAACGTATTATTAAATAATAAACGAGAATACGCGAAACGAGAGTTTATAACCCTCGCGTATTTATCGTTATAACTCGATAAACGCTTCCTCGTATTACGGACTTAATATATTACCGCGTAAACTTAAGAAAAACGGTATTAACGTAAAGTATACCGAGTTTATTAATATACCTCGTAAGTTTAAAACGTTAACCGTTAATAAAGGCGCGGTTAAGGCCTCGTAAATTTAAACCTCGTTATTAACGGCCTTTCTCGAAAGTTTTTAATTAAACGCCGCTTTTAACGCTTTTTTATTCGTTACTTTTAATAACGACGAAAAAAACGTTTTATTCGACGGACGAGTAATTTTTTTATTAAATATTTAACGACGTTTAAAAAAAATTATTAAAAGTCCCCTCCTTTAACGAGGACGATTTAACTTAATAACTTAACTACGAAAATAATATAACCGTATCAAGTTTACTCTTTACCGTAAAAAAGACCCGGCTCTTTATTTTTAATAACGAAAATAACGAGCTTTTAAAAACTTTTAATTTATTTATCCTTCGTATAAATAAAAGAAAAAGACCCGTATCCCTTAATAAAAACCACCGTCGGGAGGCCTCGAAAAACTTTTAAACTCCGGATTCGTAAACTCTTAAAGTTAACGCGTTTACTTTATACGCCCTTTTTACTCCGTTAACCGAAGCTCGTTAAATAATAATTAATTTTTTAATTTAATTTAAAATATTTCTACTCCTCGTAATATTATATCGGGCTCCGGTTAAAGAGGAGGAGTTTAAAACTCCGTCGAACGAGAAAATACCTTAATTAACGTTACGGTATCGGCCTCCGAGTTTACTTTTAATATTAAGATTTTTTTTAATAACGTAATATTATAAAACGATATTAAGGTTTAATATCGTTTAACCGTAATTACGATTATCCTCGAAAGGATCCTTTAATTAAACGGAGTATTTTTATTAACCGAACTTTAACGTAAATAAATAACTTTATTCGAAAAGGTAATTAATAAAGGTTTATTAATTAACTCTCTTTTAAACCGGCTTAATTATTTTACCGTATTAATAAACGGTACTTTTATTATTCGTAAATAATTTATTAATACCCTCCCGTTTAACGAATAATATAACTTTCGTTTCCCCTCCCGTAATTTATTAAACCCGTTATATTAAGCCGACCGTAATTAATAAACGAAGTTATAAGTATATAAAGCTTTAATTAACGTTATTTTAACTTTATAAAACTTAATTAATCCGGCTTTTAATTAATAAATTAACGCGCGCGTTTATAATACCATTAATAATTCGAGCCTATATAATATTAACGACCGTTAATTCGTTTTAACGGACGTTATTAATTTAACGGATAAATATTAAATCCTTATTAATAATATTAAAGCCCTTTAAAGTTATACGACCGTTTTAACGTTTAACCTCGTTATTCGTTACGTATAATTACCCTTAATTAACGGTAATTTAACGACGACCCTTTACGTCCTTTTTTACCGGTTACGGTACCGCGTAACCGGGAGACGGGATTAAAAATCGACGATAAATAAAATATTACTTAATTACTTACTTTTTACCCGTCGTAACTTAACTTTACGGTATTTTTAAGTTACGATAACTCCTTATACTTCGTTAAAAAATTCTTTAATAATATCGAAGTATAAGAAGCCCGAGACCCGTTAAGTGTTATTATTAACCGGCTCGTTATAAAATTATAAACCCGTTTAAAAAACGAAGCTCGTAATTAATATTATAATTAACTTTACTTTAATTTTAAACGTCGTTTTAAAACGGACTTATAACTTTAAAAAACCCTCTTAAAAAATTACTTTTAAATTATTAAAACCGACGTATAACGTTAATTAAATACTTATAAAATCGATTTTAATAAATACGATAACGTTAATACCCTCCGTCGTAACTTTATATTAATAATCCGTTATTCGTAAATTATCGTCGGATAAAATAATATTATAATTAAATATTATTTATTTAATTAACTTAACCCTAGTTTCGTTTTTATAATTTACTTACTAAAACGTATTAAAAATCTTCGTAAATATTAAAAAAAGGTTTATTAACTCGTCGAATTAATTATTAATATTATAAAATTTAATAACTAGTTAATATTATTAACTTTATTACCCGCCGTATTAATTACGAAAGCTAATTAATTAATAAACTTTTTTTAACTTTCCGTTTATTACGTTAATAACCCGGCGAATAATATAACGTTATAATAAAGTCCCTTACGTACTAATTATAAAAATTATAACGTTAATACCAATAACGATTAACGGTACGATTAAGGCCGAAATTAATTTCGCGAAAGTATTAAACGTTATAAATCTTACTTTCGAAGCCGCGAAAAAAATTTCGAGCGCCGTCCTTTTAACCGTTTTAACCGCGGCTTTTTACGCGACCGGTTATATAATAATTATTAAAACCGTTCGCGAAGCTTTAATCGTAACCGCGCTTTTAACCGCGGATACGAATAAGGCCTTAAAAACCGCGATAAAAATAAAAAATACCGTATTTAATTTAATAAGGGTAATTTTATTAAATATTACTTTTAAAAAAACGATTTAAAAAGTAAACTTTATTTTCGTCGTTTTTACGATTAAGACTTAACTTTCGCGGACCGTATATAACGGTTATATTAAGAAGGTTATAACTTTATTTTTATTATAATAATTAACTTTAAAAACGATCCCGCCGTATTTATATATTAAACGACGGATTAACTTATTATTATTAACTTTAATATAAACGAATAAGTATTATTTATAACCGTTACTTTAAACTTTTCGGTAATATTATATTTCGATATATTATACGAGCCTTAACGTTAACCCCCGCTTTAAACGTAATTATATACCGCGTTCGTTAAGTTTATAATTAAGTACTTCTTTATAAATAACCTTTACCGGTAAAATAATTACGGTATTAAATAACGGTACTTTCGTTTACTTTACGTATATTAATACGGTTAAAATATCCGCGTTTCTCTTAATATATATAATAATAAAGATATATAACGCGTTAACGCGTTTTACGAAAACGGTGTCGTTTAATAAGAAGTTTAACCGGTACGTTAATATCCCCGGTATTAAAACTTAAGCTTATTTAATAAACTTTACGAAGCGCCGAAGTAATCGAAGCGTTATTATTACCCGGATAACCCGACGTTAAACTTAATATTTCGACACCCTTTATAATCCTTATATACTTTTTAATAATAAGTTTAATCTTCGAGGTATACGTTAATACGGGCGCCTCGTATTATTTAATTAAACGCGTTTAAGTCGAATAATACGGTGTTAATTATTAATTCGAACCGTTTTTAAATTCCGTTAAAATTATTAAAAGCGAAGTTTAAATCCTTAAGGCCGCTTATTTTAACCTTTACTTCGTTAAATTAAGCGGATTAATTTTAAAGCTCGGTTATTTTAATATTAAAGTTAACGTCGTATAATCCCTCGGCCCCGATTTATTAATCGGAAATAACGTTTTAAAAACTTTAACGTTATTATTAATATAATTATAATAACGCTTCGTTTACGAGGAATACGTAATTTACTCGTATATAATAAAATCGAGCCCCGTATATATAAACCTTTTAAACCGTTAGTTAAGGAATATTAATTATAAGGTCCGTATAACCGTTACGGTACGTTTTTTATTACGGTCGGCTTATACGATATTTATACGTCACCTTAATCTCCTTATTAACGTTTTAAGTAACCCGTTATTATTATTTAACGATTATTAATTTACCGTATCGTAAGCTTATACGTTAAACTTTACTCTCTCCTCCTTTATTAATAAAGAGTTCCTAATATATAACGTATTTAACCGGACGGTTATAATAAATAACGGTACCGTTATTAACCGTATTATATCGTTAAAGTAAAATACGATTATTAATTATTATTTTATTTATTTTAATACCGTTTATTAAGTCCGTAAGTAAAGTTTTATCGATTTAAACGACGATATAAAATTTACCCTCGAGGTTTTTTATTAATCCTTTAATAACCCTTCGTAAATTAAACCTTCCTCGCGTTATATAACGCCGTTATAACCGGCGATATTACCCTTAACGATACCGTTAAGTCGGGCGATATAATATTATATATAAAGGTGGATATTAATATACCGTAATATAACTTAAAAATACTTAAGGGTATACCGACTATTATTATTACTAATAATACCTCGATTTATACGAAAGATAACGAGTTTACGTTAAAAATTAACGCCTTAATTAATAAATACCGTAAAATATTTTAAGACCGCGGTATCGTCCTTATAACCGATAAATATAAAATACGTATCGACTTTATTAAGGGATAGTAAAATTAAAAGTAAAATATTAAGCTTTACCTTTTAGGCTTGGAAGATAATAAGCTCGTTAACGAACGTTACGGGAAGCTTTATAAATAAGGTAAAATAAAATATCTCCGTTAAAGAAGCCCTTATCGCGTACCCCGTCTTCGTAATTTAACGTATAATTAATAATAAAAAAAAAGTCGCGTTATCGTAAACCTTCGCCCGTTAAATAAACTCACCGTCCCGATATTTATCCCCTTCTTAATTAAAATAATATTATATAAATTATTATTAATAAAAGTCTTTACTCGATATACGATATAACCGTATTCTTTTATTAATTACCCGTATACCCGAGTTACCGGTAACGATTAATTATTATTAATAAAAGAGGTTTCGAATACTCGAACGTAATCTTTATAAACCTTCGTAATATACTTACCTTTACTTAACGTTATATAAATAATTTTTTAAAACCGTACCGCGGTTTCGTACGCGTATATATTAACGATATTATTATTTTTAATAATAATATAAACGAATATATTTAATATCTCGAAATTATATTCCGGTTTTTTATTCGAAACCGACTTTATATATTAACGTTAAAAACTTTCTTTAATTTTACGTCGGTCCGTCTTTTAAAATTTATAATTAACGGTAAAGGTATTATTCGTACGGAAGACCGTATTATAATATTTAAAAAAATCTCCTTCCTTTTAAACTTAATAAAATTATTTTATTATTTCGGTATAATAAGTTTCCTTCGTTTTAATATTATATAGTTTAATATTAAGGCCGAGCCTTTATAAGCCCTTAAGACCGCCTTATTACGTAAAGGTATAAAGGAGAGAAGACTCGTAAATAATTTAACGTAAAATAAACGTAATGCGATTATTAAATCTTTACGTATTAAATTTACGCCGTAGTTTTTAAAGTCTTTTAATACTTTATAAGAAGGCCTTTATTAATAAATAAAGCTTTATTATTACGATATTAACGTATTTTTATTCTTTAAGTTAAATATATATAAAAAAAATATCGGTACCGTAATTTTTTAGTTATTAATTTTATAAAACGGTATTATTATTTTAAGTAAAGATATTAAATAAAATTAAATTTAACCTTTAACTTTTTTATTTCGTTTTTATTTATCCCGTAAAAAGGTTTACGGTGTAATAAAGTTAAAAGTCGTAAATATTACTTAAGTATTCGTTAAAATACGTAAAATAATATAATTTAACCGAAACTTTATTATCGTTTTAATAAATTATACTTTAATTAAAAATATTATTATATATACGTCGTTAAAAACGATAAACTTAAATAAAATAAACCTTAAACTCGTATTAATAACGAATTATATATCGTAATTTAACTTATTAATCCTTTATATCCTTAACCGACTTAATATCGTCCCGGATACCTTATTACGGCTTCCGACGTGGAGAAGTTACTTATATTAAAAATTTTATCGTATATTATATTAAGGGCTCTTAAATTTATACGCTTAAAGAGGAAATAAACGTACCGCCGTTTACTTTACTCCTTTTAATAAAGGCCGAATATTAATATTAGTATTTTATTTCCTCGTAAATAAATAACGAAACGGTAATATAATTATTAAACGAATTTCGTTATCGTTTAATTTTAATATATAAAATTAATCGTATCTTCCGTCCTTTACGAAGGGTATTACGATACGTTACCCGGGTTAAAAAAACGAAAGCCGTTAAAGTTATTAAAAAGTAATTTTAATAAAGAGCGCCACCGGTAAAAGATATTATTAATTAAGAATTAAACTAGGATAATTATACTAGTCCCGGTTAAAAAAAACGGTCGGAACGTTATTAAACGTTATAACGACTTATTAATCGGTTATTTTATTACGTTTCGGAGTATAATAATTTAACTTTATATATACCCGCGTTTATAAAAAAGGAAATCCTTAAAATAACTTACGATAATATATTATATTTCGGCGAAAGACGTATAACGGTATTATTCGATAATATTTTTATACGGCGTAAACGTAAAAAAATATATACGTATATTAATTATTACCCGGTATATTAAACGAATTAAACTTTAAAATTACGCCCCGCCGGGTAACTTTAACTTATTACCTTTTACGACTTTTTTTATTATATTATAATTATAAATTTTATATTTACTTTATTAAAAATACCCGTTATTTACACTTTATAATACTTAAAAGGCTTCGATATATTAAATACCCTTTATATAATTACTTATAAATTCTTTAAAAAAATAATTCTCGTACCCGGAAACTAATATTACGGTATTAACGAATAAGTAATATAATTACTTCGTAAATTTTTAAAAGTAAATTAAAGTATCCCGAAACGAATTATTAATAATTACGATAAAAAATTCGTCTCCGATTTATAAACCGAGCTTTTTTAACGGCTTAGGGTATCTTTATTAATATTTAGTATATTACGCTTAAATAAACGGTTTATTTAAACGAAAAAATTAAACGGTAAAAATCGTTATTCGTTTTTATTATACCGAGTATCCCGATACGCTTTAAACTTCCGTTATCCCCGTATTATAATTTTAACTTAATAATACGGTTTTTTCTTTTCTCGGTTATTTACCGAACGAGTTTATTTTAGAATTCCGTTTTTTTAATATTATAAATTTATTAACTTTAATAAAAAACGATAAAAGGGTCGCGGAGGTTTAATAATTATAACGAGAAATTCGTTAAAAGGACGTAATAAACTTAATTAATATAATAAATTAATAAGTTAAATTTCGGTACGATAAAATATATTATTTAATAAAATTTAACGTTAATAATATAATTTTTATCCGTTTTTATAAAAGATATTACTTATTTAATAAACTTAAGAAAAAACTTTTTTAATAAAGAACCGGGCCTTTTAAAATTATTAAAAGGGTCGGTAAATAAATATACCGCCTTTAACTCCCGTAAATATAACGTATTTACCCGGTCTTTAACGTCGAGTATTTATATAAAGCTCCGGAAGGAAAAAACTTATATAACCGTACGTAAAAGCCGTTAAGCCTTATAATTTAAAAGAGTATTAAAATAAACGACGAAGACGTAAAAAACGACCGTTTTAAAGTCGAACGTCTCCTTATATATTATTTACGTCGTACGCGGGTACACCTTACGGTAAATTACTTAATTAAGTAAATAAGTTACGGGTATTACGATAATTAATAGTTAATAAAGTTATATTACTCGACGGATCCGAGGAACTCGTTAACGAATACGACGTTAATTACTACGATATTAATTACCCCGATATTATAATCCACTTATAAGGCGTTAAATACCCCGTAGGGAGTACTCCGGTTAAAGAAGCGCCCGCGTCGGAGGATAACGTTCGTTTATAATTACCGTAATTACGCCGTAAAGGGCGCCCTCGTAAAGCCCTCGTAAACGGTAATTATATTAAAATAACGGAGGTAATAAAAGGTATATTACGCCGCCGCGGGCGGCCGTTAAAAACGGTTATTATACCCGATATCGAGGCTTCGAGGTAATTTATACGTAAATCCCTTTAACGGTTATTAAATATTAATCGAACGGATTACGTAATAATAATTAATTAATAAATTATATTACCCCTTTTATTTATTTTCTTTTATTTATAATTTTTACGCCCCCTTTATTTTTTCCGTTTACTTTACTTATATTATAACCTTATAACGCGTTATTTTACTTATTATATATATTCCCCGAATAATAATATAATCCCGTTTATTATAAATATAATAACGAAGCCTTTAAACGCCGCCTTATTTAACGAAGTTATTTAAGTAATACCTCCTTCCGTATACGTAAACGAACGTACGGTCGTTCCTTTCTTATTTAATATAAATAATAAATATACTTTTCGGTTATATATAAAGCCGTATATAATACCGTATAAAATAATAATTAAATTTTTATCTTTTATTATTTTATATATAAATAATACCGAAGTCCTTAAAAATACCTTATATTTATATATATATTATATACCGTCGTTAATTAACGGCCTCCTTATATATTTAAAACTTTATTATACCCGATATTAAAGATTCCCCTTACTCCTCTTAAATAAGCGTAATTAATTTATTATTTAAAGAGGTTAATTATAAAATCCTTATTATTATTATACTCGAGGGCGAAGACTTTATTATAAAAGACGTAATTAACGCCTTAAAAAATAACGAAGAGGTAACTTAAAAGGTCGAACCCGAAAACGATTAAACCTCGTAATACGAAGTAAAGGATAATAATAATAACGAGGATATTATTATAAATACTTAAAAGGTAAAGGTATCGTTTAAGCCCGCCGCCTTACCGGTAATTAAAACGGTTAAGTTAAAAAACCCGTTAACTTACCCTTAAAAAAGCGTATAATATTAAAGTATACGACGCGGCGAAATATAATTATAATCGCTTTATAAATTTATAAGTAAATATTAACCGCCTTAATATAATATTCGATAAGCTTTTAAAGTAAAACTTAGGTATTAAAGTACGTAAGACCCCCCGCGGCGAAAGCGGGTAATTCGTCCCCGGAGGCGGGCCCTTTACTTTTAAAAAAAGTAAATAAGTATAATAAATAAAGTTAAATTAAGGGATAATATTTAAAGGCGAGTTATTTACTCGTATAAAGGCTTTTTTTACGAATATTTCGTAACTTATTATAATTAAAGTTTTTTAATATTTAAAAGAAGTATTCGAGGATAAAAAAACTTTCTCTTAATTTTTATTTACCGTATATCGTTACCGTACTCGTTACCGCTCGGTTAACGAAAATATAAAGCTCCGGGCCTTAATTAAACCGTAAAACCGTTTATATACGCGATAATATTAATTACGCGTATCCTCGACGAGGCGTTTTAATACCCGGCTTTTATAATTTAAAACTTTTACGAGAGCGAAGTTTAATCGCTCTTTAACTTTCCGGACCGTTACGGTAACCCTTTAATAAACGCCTCCGAGTAATTAAAAGTTATCGTCGTCGTTATATAAAACGTAATTATTATATTAATAATTATTATAAAAAACTTATTAAATAAACTTTAAGTACGTATTAAATTAACCGTCGCGTAAAATATTATACCCGTTAAGGAGGATTTAAAAAACGTTATTAATATCCTTAATAATTAATCGGCCGTATTTTAAAAAATCGGCGAACGAGTCGTTATAATAACTTCGGTTATTTACGACCTCGTTTATATACGCCGTTAATTAATCGATATATAATAAACGGTAAACGAGTTAATAAAACGGTAACTCCGGTATTTAATTCGCGTAATCGCTTTCCTACGGTATTTATTACGCCGGCGATACCGAGAGTACCGTCGCGTAACGTTAAACGTACCCTCGTAATATTAATAAGTAATATTAATACTTTATAAACCGCGAAACACCGTTTATTAACCGTTAAACGGTTACGATAATACGCGTTATTAATATTAATTAATTAATTAAAAACGTAAAGGTTTTAAAACCGGCGCTCCGGCGTTTTAACTCGCGTAATCGCCTTTTTTACGGTATTTATTACGCCGGCGATACCGAAAACGCCGTCGTATAACGTTAAACGTACCCTCGTAATATTAATAAGTAATATTAATACTTTTATAAACCGCGAAACACCGTCCGTTAACGACTTTATAAATTAAAATAATTTTTAATTAACAATAACGTATTAAAACTTTACGAAGGTTTATTTAAATTATTTTTATTACTTTTTCGACGCGTTATTTATTTATTATTTTTATTTTTTATTATTAAGTTTCTTTTATATTTTCTTTTCGCCCGATAACCGTTATAAAAGGTAATTATTCGGTTTATATTTTCCGTAATAAAAGTTTTTTTTTACGTATCCTTTACGGTAAAATCTCGAAGTAAGATAAAAGAATATTTTTTCCGCCCCCGCGGGAGATATTACGAGGAAGGTAATTATTAATTACCTTTCCGTACGATACGTAACGGTTATACTATTAATTATTACGTAGCGCGGCCTTCCTAGGCCGTATTAAGGGGTATAAGTGGCTTTTCTCTTATACGTAATAATCCTTTAACTTAATTATTAATTATATATTATTTTACTTTATTTCTTAGTCGCTTATATCGTACCCTTATATTATTACGAAGTTTTATAAAACCGTTATACCCTCGCCTTTACTTTATATCGCCGCTACCTAGTATTTCGATACTAGCCGTGGCCGCGCCTCGTACGTAATAAAATATTTTAAATATTATATCTTTATCGTTTAAAGATATTAGTTTAAAAGGAGTATTTTCGGGAGTATTATTAATTATACGTAACTTATATTCGTATATATTAATACGATATATATTATTAAGCCGCCGTTTTAATAAAGAGTTTTAATAAATTTCGAGCTTAATAATAAGTTTTAAAACTTTACTTAAATCGTATAATAATAAATTCGTAGTTTAATTATTTACTAGCCTCGTTTTAATAATACGCTTAATATATTATATATATAATTATACTTTAATGGCCGGAAAGACGTATTAAATAATTATAATCTTAAACTAGTTTTTATTATAATTAAAAAAAAATAATACGAAGCCGTTATCTCGAATTAATAATAAAAAAGAGGTAATTATTACCCTTAAAGTACCGGGATCCGTTTTTCTTATACTAGCTTTTATTTTTTTTAAATTAAAGAAGAAATATATATTACGAGGAAAGTAATTACTAACTACCTTCCCGTACGACACGTAACGGTTATACTACTAGCTATTACGTAACGCGGCCTTCCTAAGCCGTACTAAGGGGTATAAGTAGCTTTTCTCCTATACGTAATAGTCCTTTAACTTAATTATTAATTATATATTATTTTACTTTATTTTTTGGTCGTTTATATCGTACCCTTATATTATTACGAAGTTTTATAAAACCGTTATACCCTCGCCTTTACCTTATATCGCCGTTACTTAATATTTCGATATTAACCGTAACCGCGCCTCGTACGTAATATTTAATAATAACTCCTTTATTATCTTTAAGTGACCCCGACCCCCGAGTTTATTTAAAAGCCTCGTAAAAAGCGATTATATAAAAATTAAAATTTTTTTTAACTCCCCGGCACCGAGCCTAAAAGTATTAACTTTAATAAACCGCTTAAAATTAATTAAACGCCTCCGTATTTAACGAAGTAAGTTACCGTACCGTCGAATAACGTACGAAGAAGCCGCCCGTAACCGCGTAAACGCTTTTAATAATATAAAGTAAAATACCGTATTACTTATCGTAACGTACGAAGAAGCCGCTTATACTTTACGAGTATATTATTAAATAATAAGCGAAAACGCGTAAAACGAGAGTTTATAACCCTCGCGTACTTATCGTTATAACTCGATAAACGTTTCCTCGTATTACGGACTTAGTATATTACCGCGTAAGTTTAGGAAAGACGGTATTAACGTAGAGTATACCGAGTTTATTAATATACCTCGTAAACTTAAGACGTTAACCGTTAATAAGGGCGTAGTTAAGGCTTCGCGAACTTAAGCCTCGTTATTAACGGCCTTTTTCGAAAGTTTTTAACCGGACGCCGTTTTTAACACCTTTTTACTCGTTACCCCCGACGATAACGAGGAAACGTTTTATTCGGCGGACGAGTAATCCTTTTATTAAATATTTAACGACGTTTAAGAAAAATTATTAAAAGTCCCCTCCTTTAACGAGGACGACTTAACCTAGTAATTCGACCGCGAAAATAATATAACCGTATCGAGCTTACTTTTTACCGCGAAAGAGACCCGGCTCCTTACCTTTAATAACGAAAATAACGAGCCCTCGGAGACCCTTAATTTACTTATCCTTCGTATAAATAAAAGAAAAGAACCCGTATCCTTTAATAAAAGCTACCGTCGGGAGGCTTCGGAAAGTTTTTAAACTCCGGATCCGTAAACTTTTAAAGTTAACGCGTTTATTTCGTACGCCCTCCTTACTCCTTTAATTAAAGCTCGTTAAATAATAATTAACTTTCTTAACCTAGTTTAAGGTATTTCCACTCCTCGTAATATTATATCGAGCTCCGGTTAAAGAAAAGGAGGAGTTTAAGACTCCGTTAAACGAAAGGGTACTTTAATTAACGTTACGATATTAACTTTCGAGCTTACTTTTAATATTAAGACTTTTTTTAATAACGTAATATTATAAAACGATATTAAAGTTTAATACCGTTTAACCGTAATTATAATTATCCTCGGGAAAATCCCTTAATCGGGCGGAGTATTTTTATTAACCGAGCTTTAATATAAATAAATAACTTTATTCGAGGAGGTAATCGATAAAAGCTTATTAACCGACTCTCCTTTAAACCGGCCTAATTATTTTATTATACCGATAAACGGTACCTTTATTATTCGTGGGTAATTTATTAATACCCCCCCGCTTAACGAGTAATATAACTCTCGTTTCCCCTCCCGCGGTTTATTAAACCCGTTATATTAAGTCGACCGTAAATTAATAAACGAAGTTATAAGTATATAAGGCTTTAATTAACGTTATCTTAACCTTATAAAACTTAATTAACTTAGTTTTTAATTAATAAACTAATACGCGCGCTTATAACACCGTTAATAATTCGAGTTTATATAATATTAACGACCGTTAATTCGTTTTAACGGACGTTACTAATTCGACGGATAACCGCCGGATCCTTATTAATAACACTAGGGCCCTTTAGGGTTATTCGACCGCTTTAACATTTAACCTCGTTACTCGTTACGTATAACTACCCCTAGTTAACGGTAATTTAACGACGACCCTCCACGTCCTTTTTTACCGGCTACGGTACCGCGTAACCGGGAGACGGGATTAAGAATCGACGATAAATAAAATATTACCTAGTTACTCACCTTTTACCCGTCGTAACCTAGCTCTACGGTATTTTTAAGCTACGATAACTCTTTATACTTCGTCGAAGAATTCCTTAATAATATTAAGGTATAAGAAGCCCGAAACCCGTTAAGTGTTATTGTTAACCGGCTTGTTATAAAATTATAAACCCGTTTAAAAGGCGAGGCTCGCGATTAATATTACGGTTAACTTTACCCTAATTTTAAGCGTTATTTTAAGACGGACTTATAACTTTAAAAAACCCTTTTAAAGAATCGCTTTTAAATTACTAAGACCGACGTATAACGTTAACTAGATATTTATAAAATCGACCTTAATAAATACGATAACGCCGACACCCTCCGCCGTAACTTTATATTAATAATCCGTCACTCGCGGATTATCGTCGAATAAAACGACACTATAATTAAATATTACTTATTTAATTAACTTAACCCTAGTTTCGCTTTTACGGTTTACCTATTAAAGCGTACTAAGGATTTTCGTAAATATTAAGAAAAGGTTTATTAACTCGCCGAGTTAATTATTAATATTATAAAATTTAATAACCGGTTAATATTATTAACTTTATTACCCGCCGCGTCGATTACGAAGGCCGATTAACTAGTGGGCCTTTCTTAACTTTCCGCCTATTACGTTAATAACCCGGCGGATAATACGACGTTATAATAAAGTCCCTCGCGCACCGATTATAAAAACTATAACGCCGATATTAATAATAATCGACGGTACAATCGAGGCCGAAGCTAGTTTATACGTAAATCCCCCCGACGGCCACTAAATACTAATCGAGCGGATTACGTAATAATAACTAACTAGTGAACCACATTACCTCTTTTATTTACTTTCTTTTATTTATAATTTTTACGCCCCCTTTACTTTTTCCGTCTACCTTACTTATATTATAACTTTATAACGCGTTATCCTACCCATTATATACACTCCCCGAATAATAATATAGTCCCGTTCACTATAAATATAATAACGAAGCCTTTAAACGCCGCCCTATTTAACGACGTTATTTAAGTAACACCTCCTTCCGTATACGTAAACGAACGTACGGTCGCTCCTTCCTATTTAATATAAATAATAAACACACTTTTCGGTTATATATAAAGCCGTATATAACACCGTATAAAATAATAATTAAATTTTTATCTCTTATCATTTTATATATAAACGACACCGAAGTCTTTAAAAACACCTTATATCCATATATATATTATATACCGTCGTTAATTAACGGCCTCCCTATACACTTAAAACCCTATTATACCCGACATTAAAAATTCCCTTTACTCCTCCCGAGTAAACGTAACTAACCCATTATTTAAGGAGGTTAATTATAAAATCCTCACTATTATTATACCCGAGGGCGAAGACTTTATTATAAAAAACATAACCAACGCCTTAAAAAACGACGAAAAAGTAACCTAAAAGGTCGAACCCGAAGACGACCAGGCCTCGTAATACGAGGTAAAGGATAATAACGATAACGAGGATATTATTATAAGTACCTAGAAAATAAAAGTATCGTTTAAGCCCGCCGCCTTACCGGTAATTAAAACGGCTAAGGTTAAGAAACCCGTTAACTTACCTTTAAGAGAGCGTACCGATATTAAAATATACGACGCGGCGAGATATAATTATAATCGTTTTATAAATTTATAAATAAATATTAACCGCTTCGATATAATATTCGATAAACTCTTAAAGTAAAACTTAAGTATTAAGGTACGTAAAACCCCCCGCGGCGAGAGCGGGTAATTCGTCCTCGGAGGCGGGCCCTTTACTTTTAAAAAAAGTAAATAAGTATAATAAATAAAGTTAAATTAGGGATAATATTTAAGGGCGAGTTATTTACTCGTATAAAGGCTTTTTTTATAAATATTTCGTAATTTACCGTAATTAAAGTTTTTTAATATTTAAAAGAAGTATTCGAGGATAAAAAGGCTCTTTTTTAATCTTTATTTACCCGTCGTTACCGTACTCGTTACCGCTCGGTTAATAAAAATATAAAGCTCCGGGCCTTAATTAAAGCCGTAAAGCCACTTATATACACGATAATATTAATTACGCGTATCCTCGACGAAACGTTTTAATACCCGGCTTTTATAATTTAAAACTTTTATAAAAACGAAGCTTAATCGTTCTTTAACCTTCCGGACCGTTACGGTAACCCCTCGGTAAACGCCTCCGGGTAATTAAAAGTTATCGTCACCGTTACGTAAAACGTAATTACCGTATTAATAACCGTTATAAAGGACTTATTAAATAAACTTTAAATACGTATTAAATCGGCCGTCGTATAAAATATTATACCCGTTAAAAAAAATTTAAAAAACGTTATTAATATCTTTAATAATTAATCGGCCGTACTTTAAAAAATCGGCGAGCGAGTCGTTATAATAACCTCGGCCACCCGCGACCTCGTTTATATACGTCGTTAATTAATCGATATATAATAAACGGTAAACGAGTTAATAAAACGGGTAAATACGTTAGGATTACCGTCGGTCGCCTCTTAAAGTTACGGTGTCTCTTTTACCTTAAGTACTTTAACCCCGTCGAGCCGGGTTACCTTTTTAACGGTAACTTTATTAAACCGTTAAATAATTATAACGATACGCGCCGTTAATATTAATTAATTAATTAAAAACGTAAGGGCTTTAAAACCGACGCTTTAACGTTTTAACTCGCGTAATCGCCTTCCTACGGTACTTATTACGCCGGCGACACCGAGAGCGTCGTCGCGTAACGTTAAACGTGCCCTCGTAACACCGATAAATAATATTAATACTTTTATAAACCGCGAGACACCGTTCGTTAACGACCTTATAAATTAAGATAATTTTTAATTAATAATAACGTATTAAAACTTTACGAAGGTTTATTTAAATTATTTTTATTACTTTTTTAACGCGTTATTTATTTATTATTTTTATTTTTTATTATTAAGTCTCTTTTATATTTTTTTTTCGCCTAATAACCGTTATAAAAGGTAATTATTTAATTTATATTTTCCGTAACAAAAAGTTTTTTCTTACGTATCCCTTACGGTAAAATCTCGAAGCGGGACGGGAGAATATTTTTTCCGCCCCCACGGGAAATATTACGAGGAAGGTAATTACTAACTACCTTCCCGTACGACACGTAACGGTTATACCATTAATTATTACGTAACGCGGCCTTCCTAAGCCGTATTAAAGGGTATAAGTGGCTTTTCTCCTATACGTAATAATCCTTTAACTTAATTATTAATTATATATTATTTTACTTTATTTCTTGGTCGCTCACATCGCACCCTTATATTGTTACGAAGTCTTATAAAACCGTTATACCCTCGCCTTTACCTTATATCGCCGCTGCCTAGTATTTCGATACTAGCCGTGGCCGCGCCTCGTGCGTAATAATATATAAGGGGGACGTTTCTTACCGTTAACCTTTATTAAAATAATAAATAAATTTATACTAACGTTATTTATACCGTAAATAATATTAATAAAGAGCTCTCTCGTCGAAGGAGTAAGTAATTATATAATCTCTTTATAAAAAAATATAAACCCCTTTATATTACTATAAAAGTACTCTTTAAAGTTAATTTTTTTAAATTTTTTAAATAAAAAAGAGATTATAAAGGCGTATTAATTTTAATTACGAATTTAAAGACTTTTATTAACCTTTCGTTAACGGTAATACACTTAAAGTAATATAATACGGTTAACTCTTAATATTTTATTACTTATTAAGTCGCGGTAAATCTTTACCGGAGTATAAAAGGAGGAACGAATATCGATAAAATTTAAAGCTTTTAACTTAAGGATTATATTAGTATATAATTCGTAATAACGGTGGCGGAGAGAGAAGGATAGTATATACTCGAAAAGGTATACTTTTATCGTAATTTAACCGTTATAATCGTAGTTTTTAAAGCTTTTACCGTTTTATTAATTTTCGGTTTTTAACTTTCGTTTAATAATCGCGTTTTAATAATAATAAAAGTAAAAGGTTATAAATAATTATAATTTATATATTATTTTTTAAAAAAAAACGATAACCGCTAATTTATTAAATAATATTTATTAACGATATAATAATTATTAAAACACCGTACTCGAAAGCTTTTATACTCTTTTTTAAATCGTATATTATTAATAATCGAGGTAAAAATAAAATAAGTAATACGTCGAAAATAAAAAAGAGGTTAATCGACGTTAACTCGTTATTTTCCTAGTTTTATTAAATAAAAAGAAGAAAAAGGGGTAAAAAAATAATAAAAAAATATATTAATACCTTCTAAGTTTATATCTCTTAAAATAACGTCTTTTAATTATTTAATTTAAGAGCCGAGCGCTTCTTTTTATACCTTCGATAAGTCTTTTTCTACTTATTATTAAGTATAAAACTAAAATTTACCACCGGCCGCGGTATTTAATATTTTATATAATATTTTTTATCGAGAAGCGTAAAGGGGGGGTAAAAGGGGGGAGGTTTAAATAAAAGTTCGAGAGAAAGTACGTTTTCGGGGCGGGGTAACGCGCTAAACGGTCTTATAAAAAAAAAGATTAAGTTAATTATATACAGTAAAAAACAAGGAAAAATAAAGGTAAAAGAAAAGTAATATACCGTTAGCCATCGGTGGCTAATTATTGAAAACGTGATACGGGCGAAAACGCGGATTAGAAAATTATAGTCTAAATTATGGCGATAAATTCGAATTCAAACGCGCGAATGTTAATAGAGCATTATGTAAGAACTGCGCTAGTCCCAAACAGGTAAATTAGGTAATACAGACGGTCACGAGACCCGAGGTTATTTTAGAGTCATTATGGTTCATGCCTTTTTATGGCGTCCTTCCTCTTTGTGAGGAACAATACGAAGTAACTGTACGTACCGCCGCAAAGAATGCCCCTCTCCTGGCTGGAACCTGTTCCGTTTGTTTCGTTAGTCCTACAGCAGTAGTATGGATAAGGTGCGCCGTCGCGACTGACGCAGCCCACATTCTCGTTGTCTGTGTGCTGTCAATGAAAGTGCGGTGAGCAGGAAAGAAAAATTGAAGAAAATCCAAAACAACTGGGGCCAATGATAGCCCCCCAAAATACCAAATATGAAAAGTAAACGGAGCTCGCCCAGCACAAGCTTGACAAGGCACAAATGACCTGCCGCCTTCATCACAGTACATGTACATGTACATGTACGCGTACGGAGCTGTGTGGGACAGCAGAAAAGATAGCGGGCGGCGAGCGGCGTTCCTTCTTTAGTTGGCGTGCAGCACACAAGGATTGGGCTCCTATGTCGTACTCAGTAGCTTGATTGTTTCTACGAGTAAGACGGTGACCGTCACTCTTGCCTCACAAGAGACAAGCTCGTTTTTGCGTCTCGCCTATGACCCAGCAAGTCACACTTGGCGGCCCTCCGATATTGACACGGCCTGTCGTCTTGTGAGCCACGCCGAGGAAGTGCCCTGCAATGCTACTTCTCGCACTACGCCGTACGGAGTACAAGTCTGCTCCCGTGTTTGTCGCGCCAGGACCAATATGCAACAAAGGTGTTATGTGCACCGGCAACAAAAGGCCCATGCAGCTCACTGCGCACGAAGCGACTCTCAATTTGGGCGGAGCAACGCCCCGCCCCCTTTCTTTCTCCAGCATCCACTAATATGCTCGCTCTGAGAATTAATCTGTGAATGACGCTGTCTCGAGGCTCCGTTTTTAGTTTGTTTGTACGCAGTATTGGATCTTTTTGTGGTGGCACCATATCAAGGCAGTGATTTTTCCTATCCGACACAAGTGGTCCACGTCAAACCGTGCCATGTTTTGGTGCTGTTGCCCTGACGAGCACCGATGTCGCCCCCTTTGACCCTTTTCGAGACAGCCTTGGAGGTCCGTGATGGTCTGTGATAGTCGGCTGGGCCTGGTTCGCGGCTCCGTATTCATGCACTCTGCACTACGAGGATGCAACTTTTGCCAGCCATGTCAGCGAGACAGGCTCCGGGCGACAGGTTCCCATTTTTTTTGCTCTTGGTGAGAGGGCGTGGCTCAGTGTGGGCTCCCTGTCGGTTGGCCTTGTGTCGTTTCGGCATCGCAACTCAATCACCAAGATTTTCACGACAGTCTGGGATAGTCTGGGATGTAACCAATACCGGTGCAAGATCAGCGGATATTTCAGCATAAGGGTTAAACGGTGATGACAGCAATACAACAACGGAAGGAGCGATGGCTTGTTGCCTCCGTCGCTACATGTACACAGTTACTCCGTAGGCTCCGCATTTCCTGTCGCCCCTACGATGGTAGATGTGTAGCAAAATGGGCTCAATGGGCACTTGCGTCGTAACACCGTCCCCGTTTTTTTTTCCTTTTCTTTTTCTTTTTCTTTTTTTTTGGCAGTCGCTTTGTCGCTCGTTGGCGCTTCTCCCTGCAAAAAGGCGCCCTTTTAGCCTTTTTCGGTGTTAGTGCACAAACGTCCAATGCCCGCCTGCCCCTGCCCGCTTTCCCCTGTTGCCTGACGCTTTTCTTTCCGTGGGTGGGCTGCACCTGCCCTGCATCGTAAGCTAGGCTCCGTACGCCATTGGCGAGGCCCGGAGTTGGCAGGCACGACCGACGTTTGTGTACTACGAGCACACGAAAATCAAGTCGGAAAACGGAGGCGATGAGCATGCTCCTCCTGCCTCGTAACGGTACACGGGTAGACGGGAATGAGCGCGGTCTCATATGGGAAAGAGCGACAGACAAGGAAGGGCCAACCAAAACAACCCTCGCCGTAACGTAAGATGCACATCGCCGTCTATTCGTCTTTCTCGTTCTTGTCTATCCTTCATCCTTCATCCCGCCCGTATTCTACATCCCACATCCCATAGCCATCAAAACGTAGGCGCCATAAATAAAAATGGTGGTCCTTATGGAGTAAAAAGCTTTCTTTAGGTTCCAACTCTCATTGCCTCTCTTATACGATATACATGTATCTTTTTTATTACACTTTTTGCTCGTTTATTTTCTTATTCACCGTTCTTTTCACAAAGTCTTTTCTTCGGCGGCAACGCTAATAGCTTGCCCGGTGGTCCGTAAAAGCTCATCGTCCAAAGATTCAAGAACTCATTTTTAGTTCTGGTTTCCCCCCTTCTTTCCCCTTCTTCGCTCGTCTCCGCCGAGTGGGAACGGAATGTGGTTCTGACCGCGGCGTCCTTCCTTGCCCCTAGAACGCCGTGCCGAGGCGAAGGCCAAACTCTGTCACCTACTCAGCACGGCCCCGTTTTTAAACCATACTTTGTGCCTCGTGCTTTTTCCACTTTATTATTCTTATTATCATTTTTTTTTCTTTATGCGAGGGCTGAGTGCGACGTCAGGTAGTCAGTCAGCCGAGCAGTAGCTGCGCGACTTGCAAGCTACTCGTGCTTTTACTAGCTGGTGTCTGGCTACATTACACTTGCTCTGTTTAAGTATCGTGTTAGTCTCAACTCGGCGTTCTTTATTTCTCATATTTTTTTTTTAAAATATGTTGCCTCCGTCTCCATTCAAACAAAAGAAAAACCGTAGCCCGCAAAGCCATGCCCTTTTTACCTTTCGCCTTTACAATTTTAAGATGCTTTGCAACTTTGCACATCGCCGTTCACGTCTTATGCACGAGTACTTACGATGTGACAGGCCCATTCCTGCCAAGTCGAAGTATTTCCGAAGCAAACAAAGGAAAAAGGCGATCCCAATTGTAACTAATACACACAACTTGCCATCGTTAGTCGTGGACTTTGAAAATATCCAACGACTCTGTTAGCTCCCGTTAGGTGAAGAAAAAATCTAGATAGGACTCCGGATGGCTGGAATGGTGTTCGATCAACCTGTTTTTTTTTCACAGCCGAGTTTTTGATACATGTACATGTCATTCTTTTTCAGAGACGATTCGGTGTCGTCGGGCAGCGGTCCGGCGCTGGCCTAAGTCGATCCGTACACCCAAAGTGTTATTCAAAGTTGGCGAGCATTCCGTATGCACAAATTTGTGTAAACAGTAAAGCGAACCTCGTACTGTACCTCGTCAGAGGCAAATACCTCACTGTTACTGCCCCAAACTCGGGTTCTCATCCATTCGTGCCGGACTGTCGGATCGTCCTGCATGCTCGGCTCAGTCATGTCATATTCATGGTACGGGCGTACAATAGCATATCCGATATGAATATCTCCTGCACCTGCCGACATGCTTGTCCCCTAAGACACTTTTCCGGATGACGAGCATTCTATCTTGTAAATTGCTTGCCCATCTGCTGATGATGACCATTCTCTTTCCTTTTTCTTGCCTGTCCCTTTTGCCCCCTCCTCGTTTCTCGCCCCGTCTTGTTTGCAAGACAGCTTTCCTTCTCGCGCGCCAAGCGAGTTAAGTTGCTCGTTGATATTCAACGCTTTGTCTCTTTCGGCTGCCCAGCCATCCGCCTCCTCTATGTCTGTGACTATTCTGTTACAGTTGTACTATTCTGTTAGTGCGGGTGGGCTCGCTGACCGACTCTTGCCGTTTTGGTTTGTCAAGGGTCCAGCCTTGCTTTTCTGTCTCTGTATCTTGGTGATGCCATTCCTGCAGTAAGGAAGAAGGTGGCTGTTGTAGACTGGGAGAGCCGTGCTCTTCTTTGTTTTGCTTTTTTTCTTGCCTCCTTTATTTCATTTTTGTTTGGGTTGTTAGTTTGCTTTCATCTCCATGCACCCCATTTGCTTCTAAGATTGCTTGTTTGATATTGACTTTTTTTGACTTTCTCACTCTGTTTTCTTTTGTTGCCTCCACCATTGGAAAAAGAAAAACCCCGTTTCGCTCAAATTAATTGCACAGCAAGGAATAATGAATTGCTGCCGGAGCTGTACATCGTAAAAGAATCACATTCGCAAGCTTCTTTTTTTCTCAAATGTAAAAAAAAAGCCCAAAAGCTCCTTCTCATGCAGGGTCAAGATCAGCTGGCCGCAGTTTGAGCTCCATAAAATGGAGTCAGACAAATCAAAGCCCGTTGGCTCAATGCCCATCACTTCCTGATTGTGACTTGTATGGGGTTCGCTTCTGCTGTGTTGGCTTTGCTCCGTTCAACAGTATTTGTATTTGGCTCGGCGGCACCTTGCCCAGAGCGGTGTGCGGGTCTTTTGAGAAAGTGCCCAAAAGTGAAATGCCTCCGTTCTTCTTTTTCCCCGTCGTTCCCTCGTATTGAAAACACTGCCCATAAAATGTTATCACTCTAGCCCGCCCTTGCTAGAGGATCTCGCTTGCAGTTTTGCTCGAAACGGACAAGGGGCAGACACCTGGAAGGAGAAAAAAAAGCAGCGACAAAAGGAACAGCCCCACACATCCGCCATACAAATTATGTACATAAATCCTGCGCACACCAATACATGTACGAACGGACCCTTTTTCCTCGGAATTCCACCGTCCCAAGCATGAGGAATGCGCCACTAAATTTTGATGGTCTTTTATGGCCCCAGTCTCCATTTACTGTCGAACTCTGGGTTTTCAGGCCTAGCTTCAGATGGGTCTCGGTCGTCTCTCATCAAGAAACGGCCCAAGACGGAAGATGCGGAACGCTGTGACGGAGTCTCCCCAATAAAATTGAGCGTTTTTCTCGACTTTTTCCTTGTGTTTTCTTTTCTTCCTGCCCTTTTCTCTTTGATATGGACCCGTTGCAGTATCCGTTCCATCGTCACCTTTTGGGCTTGTCTGGGCCAACCCGATTTTAGACTCTATTATTATTCCATATTACACGGGCTGTCAAGATCTCCATCTCGTCACCGAGGGAGGCGGCTTCGTTGACGAAGCAGCAGGCCCATCGTAAGCTTGTCCTTGGCTGCAGGAAACTCACAAAAAATAGCGTAGCGGAATGGCAAAAGGCAAAGGCCGCGGCAGGGGCAGAGTCGTGCTCATCAATTTATCGACCTGCAGGATCTTTGGATAGAGAGTGCGCTATTCTCTGTTCGACACATGACCTGTCTGATCCCCCTTTCCCGCCTTGCCTGTCTCTTCCCTTTCCAAGAAGAATGCATGGTGAAAACAAGGCCGTCTCTTTTCATAGCGTGGATGGCGTCGAACATCTTACGAGAGGCAGATGCACCATTCGGAGTCTCCACCACACTCTCTCGCACTCAAACCGTGTGCCCGCCAAAACGACGTATCGTCTTTCACGATGTGGGCATAAGATGCTTTCTTTCATCTCGATGCCAATAGCCGGTGGCAGGCACCACGCTTCTAACGGCGCCTCATTGGGACTTCTTCGCTTTTTTTGTTGCTCCTCCCTTTGACGGGCCTGGTCATCAAATTGCCACACCAACCTCGTCTCCTCGTGCCCTGCTCATATCACGGACACAACCAAACTCTCCCAGCACTTGCGCTAATGCAGCCAGATGCGTAGCTGATGATTGTTTTTATGCCTTCTGGCGTCGTTTCTGTACGAAGTAGTGCCTGAGGGTGGCCTCGCAGCTTCCTTGAACCTCGTAGACCAGTATCGTGACATCCAGATTGGTTCTGGCCCAGCGCTTCTTCCTCTTTCTTCTGTTTTAGTTCCTGACCGTTAGTCTAACGCTGGCCAGTCCACGCGATGTGCGCAGTAAGGCCTCTTTAGCAGCAAGCCACCAGCCGGTCCAGACTCTGAAAGGAAGGGGAGGGAAGGCACAACAAAAAGGGTTGGGATGCGACGAGGAAGGAACGATCAAGCAATATGCAAGCCGCCCACAAAAAAAACCAAATAAGAAGGAGCAAGAGGATATGTTTCTTTTCCTGTGAAAGATAAAAGAAGAGAGCGATGCTTTTCGAGAAGGGATGCACTTTCTTTTCTTGGGCACAATGGTCACGCAGTGGCACCCTCTACACACGCCCCTTCTACGCATAGCAGACTTTCTTTTTCTTCTGCACCCCCCCCCCCCCTCCTTATTGGAGTACTACTGGGTAGTTGCACCTTCCCCGGCCGCATTGTGCGCTGAACCTTTCTTACTCGCTCTTTCCTCTTTTGCCCTGTGCTAGAACCACCCACCGTGATTCGCCACTGACGCCCTCCCTGCCCAAAACAACTAAATACACACCCCGCCAAGCAATGCTCTGCACGCTCTCCATAATCAGATAGATCCTGATCTTCTGGGCCAATGACTCTCAGACCCGCCTTTACCATAGCCAATTTGGAACGTCTTTTTCTTCTTCTCCCTTTTCTCCTTTTCGATGCCAGCCGGCCGTGGCGGCGTTGCCACGTTATTGTGTTCTCCATTGTGGACAAGGGCTCCGCAAAGAGCGCCTGCCCTGTTTACTGAATACACAACACATACTACGAAGTGCGTTTCGAGGTACATGTACATTTACATGTACCATGTATCTCTTTCCTAATTTTGTGCCTACTTCGTAGATACCCTGTGCTCTTACCCTCCGCTTGTCGCTCCTTCGTGTCTCGGCCGTCTTCCTTCCCGCTTTGGAAATATTTGCGGCTGCTCCTTCTAACAAACCCTAAAATGATACCGAAAATCCGCTCCTTCCTTACTGCGTTCTTGTCCCCGTGAGTTGTTTGTGGATTTGTCGCGCATATTGTTGGCTGCACCTTCCTTACGCACTCCGTGGTCCTTTACGCCTTCCTCTAGTAGAACATTGGCACTATCATCGTTAGTTCACCGTGCTCCGAAGCCGATTCTCGTCCCTTTTTCCCCTTCGCTGTTTGGCATTTGCCCTCGTTTTCTTTTCCACCCTATCTTTTTTTTCACACTCGCCTCCACCGCATGTCAGCACACGCGCACATCCCTTGACGCTCAACCTTTCGCATCATCATCCATTCCTGCCATCAACGCATCAACGAATACGTCGTACGACGCACGACGATGCTCTCCCCAATTACAGCCACCCCCCAGCGAGACACCCCCTCCCTCCGCCCTTTTCTTCTCCCCCTTACCCACATCTGCACGCTCGCACGGCGGTGCCGCATCTGGTCATAGCTTTTTGACAAAGGAACGGGACCTAGGCGAGCTAGGTAGAAACACACAGCACCAATACAACTTGTGCCCGCAATAAAAAAAAAAAAAAAAACACGAGGCCGAGCCAGTGTGGTCAACCAAGTTTATTAATAAAATGAAAACCAGCCATTTCTGTGTCTCGAGTTGCTATCCGTGGGGCAAACCAAACGACCGACCAACATGGAAGAATGCCGCCTTCTACTATGTATGTATTTTCTCTAGCGCTCCTTGTTTCTCTTTCCCCCTTTTTGCCTCGCCCGTCCCTTGTCACCTTTTTGCCATACATCGTCCAAGTTGTGTCTCGTTCCGGTCAGCCCTCGTTTGCCTCCCAATCAATGTAAGACCCGTGCAATTTACAGGCTCAAATCAATCGGCTTGTTCCAACTCTGTCGACCTGTTATGAGACCGAGAAAGAAAGAAAAGGCAGAAACAAGGAATGACAAAAAAAAGAATGGGAAACAAAGAAAATAGCCAATTCACGCGGCAGCGTACCGAGCGGTTCACCAAAGCGGGACGGAGGGCAAAAAGAGCGAGACACTTTACCATTTCAATTAAAACAAAACAACGCCCATCCTGCACACACTTTTTTGATGGAGACATGGAGCCAAAGCCAATCCATGCCACCCTTGAGAGTCCTTTATCCTCCGAATGGGATACCAAAGAGAGACATACGCCCCCACCATCAGGGCTAGCAGAGCCAGCAGGGCCAGAAATCCAAGCGGAACCAACCAAAAGACCGATGTTCTCCCAGACAAGCAAAAGGGCCAGAGCCGCTCCAAATGCCCCAAAAGCTGACCGGCTTAGACCTTGCCCAACCTGCAACATGGTTCGAATTGCACAACACACAGCCGAACGAGAAGGCGGTGACAGACTCCGACGTGTGCAAAGTGCAAACTTCGGTACAAAAGACACACGAGTGCACGCAGCCTCAGTCCCAGGCAGTCGCACATTCGGCCCTTGATGATTAACCAGATATACTTAGAGACCACGGCTGTGCCACAACGGATGTACACATACACCGTCGTGCTAGCATCTCACGAGATGTACGATATGCTGCATCTGGCTGCTAGGCAAGAGAAACGAATAGGGGAGCACGGAAATAACAGTGTACTAAGCGTACAGAGAGAAAACAACATCATCAACTCTGGCCAGGCTGATCAAGGCACAACGAAGATCATAAGCGGTATGGGGTGACAGCGGCCGCCCGTATGCCCGAAGTACCCCCTTCGGCTGGTGCATCGCTGATGCGCCTTTTGTGTATCGTGCCTTCTTCATCTCAGCAAAGAAATTCCTGCAGTGATAGTGCTGCTCGACATCTCGTTTGAGGAAAAGACGCCCAAGCGAGCGCTTGGCCCTCTTTTGCTACAATTTTGCGTCCGCTACTGCATCGACCAGCAGGCATAGCCAACACATACTTCGTGCACGTATGTAAGATACTCCGTACTTCGTACAAGCATTACCCAGCCATGGTCCGACTCGGCGTCGTTGCCGTGGCTCAATAAGTCAATGACTCAAGCGAACATGGGAAATGTAGCCATCATCAAATCTCGCGCCGAGAACAGAAAACGAAACGTCCAACCCTCAACGGGTGGCATTCGCGTCCGCCCATCATCAATAGGGAGGGGGCCGAGAACTGAGCGCTTTCCAGCACACCCCACACACCCCTTTCCTACCGGCTCACTCGCAGTGTGCAGCATGAGGTGCAAGGAGCACGGCTAGATCAGGGTGTCGGGTGGGATGGATGCACAAACGACGACAGGGATCTGCTCAAACATGGGGCAGCCGTTTGTGGCCTGGCCTCGCCGGGCCTGGGCAGAAAAGGGGAAAGAGAAACGAAGAAACGGCGGGAAACAACCACGACTTCACGGCATGATGAAGGAGAGGTGCAGTCAAGACTTCAAAGAGGCAACAGGGAAAATGAATTGGGGGGGGGGGGGGTGGCTTTCTGTACCGGAAGACAGAAGGGGGTGTGACAGTTTTGGAGCTGGGGCCGCCTAGCTTGCCAGGCCTCTCCAGGTCTCCAGTTTTGCTTTGATGTTCGTGTCTTTCCCACTGTCGGCCGTCCCCTTTTCTCGCCCTCGCGCTCGCCTGTTGGCTCAAGCCTGGCTTTTCTGGCTTCTTTTTGGGTTTCCATGGTCGTTCCAGGACCAGTCTCTGTTATGGCCACACCCCTGCTCTGTTTCCACCCTGCTCATCATCAACGCCCTGGCCATGTCGCTCCGCCTTTTGCGTCTGTTTTTCTTCAGTCTTTCTTAACGATGGTACGTACTGTGCTGTTTTGCTCATGGAGACCCCATCCCTTGAGCCTTCCATCCCTTCCACACACCCTTCCAGGTCTCCTCTGTCATCTCCCCTGGCCTTGACCGCCACCCGCAAATCAGAACAGCCTATCCATCATCGCCTGCTACTGGCCAGATTTATCGCCTTTTTCTCGTCCTTGACTGGACCAGACGACGACTACCCATGCCAATATGGCCAACAACCGGCTCGGCCATTGTCACCACCAACCAGAACCAACACAAGGCACTACTCAGTACGACGCACTTTCGTAACGCATCCCACATCGTGAGCCTTTCAACCCGGTCTGACCCACACCTAGTACAGTTTCCTCGCTCGCCCGTAACATTGCAAAGTGCGCGAGGTACGCCGGCGTCGTAGGATAAGCCACAGCAGTTACACTTCCCCAACTGCCGCCGGACACGACGGTTCAATCACATTGCGTCGCACGCCTATATGTATTACGAGAGGTATCCAAGACCAAACATCATACAAGCTTCACCAAGTTTTGTCTGGCTTTCTCCCTCCTAGACACCGGGACATGCTACGCCGTACGATGTAAGCGCTCCGAATAGTTGGGGGCCCTATTCATTACGCGGTGCGCCACTACGTACCGAAAATGGGACTGGTCTGGGTTGTGGCTCCTCGCCTGGCTGACACTGTGGCCCTCGCCCTTCTTTCTCTTTTCAAAAGCACCGTGGTCGCACTCGCGGTTGCTCCATTTTCAACTCCCTTTTTCCACTGTTGGTGGCCGCAAATGCACGGCTACTCCATGCTTTTCTTTATTCCCCATCCCTCCAACAAGAGCGACGGTATTAATTACACTCGGGCGTTACCACAGATCCCTGCCGCCATCCATATGACGCATGCACCTGCGACTAACCATCCTTTCAGCACTTTGTCCAAGACTATCTCAGTCAAGCCTCCCGACCCATGTCAACCACCACTGTCTATCACTTCTTCACCCAATCTTGTTCCTATTCCGCTTCGTGCCGCCCTTTTCTCCCACTCTCCACAAAGTACTTTGTATGTTTTTCTGTTTTTTTCTTCTCTTTACCCACGCTTCCAACAAACTCTTCTCGAATGGGATACGAAGTACAAAGTCAGACAAAGCTACCAACACCATCGTCCCTCACCGCGGAGTACTTTGTGTTTAAGTCCGCCTATCCATCCCAATTTCTTGAACATCGCCCGCGCCCACGTCCACAACCAAGACCAGAAGCAAACAAACACCACCCAGCCAGACACACACCCAAGTCGGGGCCCAGACAACTCACACGCCCAAAGCACCCAAACATTCAAACTGCCCATAAAAAGTGCATATCCCTCACCAGTATCCGCTCTCGTACTACATCGTGGCTTCGTGCCTTTGCAGATACTTTGGCAAGATGTTTCTGTAACCGTGCTCATACCTCCCTAATATCTGACCTCACAAACTACCTTGCCTCTGGCCGCGTCCTAAAGTCAAACATGACCCCGTTCCTTGTCTAATACACGGCGCTACTCCTTATTTCTGCCCTTCCGTGCCAATATGACCGCTGTCCACTTTGGCTCCCAGGCTAGCCTTGCCCTGCTTGATTGACCTGTTTTGCCATTTGCCTATGGCCCTTTGCTTTCTTTTTTCCGCTTTCCGCCTTCTTTCCTTTTTCCTTCGTTTCTTCTTCTTGCCTTTCCATTCCCCTTTGCACTTTGTTTCTTACTATCCACACCCCCCCTCTGTTTCCTATTCCACACACCCCTTCTTCCCCATCATGGGTGAAGTTCATCAGGATGATACTTAACCTGGCCCGGTGCCATCCTTTCTTTAAGGTTCCCATCTTGTCATGGCCATATCAAAATCCAACACGATCCAGATCAACAGTATATCATAGCAAGAAGGGCCACTTGTCGCCTCTTTCCCTCCTATCTTCTTTTTACTTCTCATATTAGACTCTCTCCCGCCAACACAGCAACAAACTGACTTTCACAACAACCTTACCACACCTCCTTTCCCTTCTCCCTCCCCTTTCCTTCATCATCTTTTTCTCTCTCCTTTTAAACCGCCAAGATGATGTCCTACGTGTATGGCAACCCGTACGCACAGCAGCAGCAACCACAATTTACACAACAATACCACGCATCAACTTACCAACAACAGTCGAGCGATGCGTTTCTCGAGGACATTTCCCGCCAAATAGCATCAGTCTCCTCGACAGTGAAAAGACGGCACTCGAGGTCCTCGCAATACGGTTCAAGGACACCCGGCTCGGCGATGCGTATCACCAAGCCCACCAGCGCCAACAACAGCCCCCAGTCTTCAGTCATGATGCAGGCACGGAAACGCCTGGCCCAGGATGCCAGCATGTAACGCCAGCCCGCACCGGATTCCCCAGCAGCTGGTCACCGCCCCGGACTACCTCGCCGTCAACAACCGCTATGACACGTCCGCTGAGGCCGCAGCATCTCGCCCAGCACGCCCCGTAAGCTGGCACCCGAGCAGCACATATCTGATGCCCAACCAGCTGCCAATGCAGCAGATGCCTCTGTCTCTGGCGACGAATTTCCAGGTGCACGCCCAGATGTCTGCCTACGCTACGCCTGCTCTCCAGGCCGTCGACTACGAGCCTTTCCCGTCCATGCAGCCCTTCACGCTCAGCCCGTCCGCATACTCGAACCAGACCTCGCCATCCACGGCTTTCTCTCCGTACTCGGGCAATTTTGACAGCACCACTGCCGGCCACTACTACTCGCCCAATCCGTGGGCTCTGTCCCCTTCAGTCAACGCCAACGGTGTCATGTTCGACAAGTTGCCGTCCCCGGTGGAGTGTCCAGCCCTGATCAGCACCGCACACTCGCAGCAGCAGGCTCCTGTCAACCAGGGCCAGGTCTACCAGGAGCAGCCCAGAGCAACCATAGCCAGCCAACGACGGTGGCATCGACCTCAACCGCGTGGAACGGCTTCGCCACGCATGGCTTCGCTGCACCGCGCACCCCGCCGGACAACAACTGCTTCTCCACGGCCGAGCCTGGGCAGGCACGTATTCCCAGCGAGGGCAGCATTGTCGCGTGCCAGGGGCAGGACGACGAGCAGCCCGAGGGCGAGATCCTCGTCGGCATGGGTCTGTACGACCCGCCCGAGAAAGAGGTTCTGGACCCTACTCTTCAGAGCTACCGGTCATCCGTTGCCCAGCTTCTCGGCTCGGCTTACAAGCTCCCTGAGCCAACAGGCAAGGGCCTGAAAGCTTGAGGATGCCTGGGAGCCCCCGGAGAATCTGGACGACGACGAGGAAGAGGACGACGAGGAGCGCGACGCCGAAGGCGAAGAACAGTAGACGACTTGCACCAGCAACAAAGAACACAACAACTTTGCACCAACTGCAACTATTAACCGCCATTCCTTTCCGACAACGAAAAGTCAAAAACATGGTTTTCCTTTGTTATTTTCATGACGACGACATACGACAATGGTATATTCACGAATTTTCTTCCTTTATCGGGCCTTTGGTTTTACAGGAAGGGTGATTAGAAATCAGGAACGATTTTCCTTTTCTTTCTGGGACCATATTGGGACAAACGGAACGGCATACAAACAATAACTCTTCGCGGAGCATGGCCAACTATCAAGGGCTTTCCTCTCTGTGCTTTTGATTTCTGGGAAATCATATTTAAGAAGGGCATCATCATCTTTTTTCAGCGCTGGAGTAATTGGGGAAAGAAACCAAAATTATTAGGAGTCTTTTCTATTTTTATTTGTCTTTGGAAGCACAGCAGCGCGCATTCAGCGTTGTCTTTTTTATTATTTTTCACGTACTTTTTCCCCACTGGGCATGTCCAGGCACTTTGATATTTTTTAATTGTTGATATAGAGATACCCTTTTGGAGACAGTATTTCCAACATAAAAGACAAGACTCTTCACGAACCACTGCCACCATTCTTCCACTTTACAATCATACAACTTAGCGACTCTACTTACATGTGGGAAGCAATAGAGGAAAGCACATGTCGTGAGTAAACAAAAATCGTACGTCCAGGTCTGTTTCAAGATAATGGCCTTGAGGTGTGCTCGGTATGCCGGGGCATCACAATCAGATCGTGAAGCTTCCTCCTGTGACACTTTTAATTTGTCTGACGGTTTCCTCGGCGTTGTTTTCTATTTCCTTGTTCATATGTGTACAAAAGGCCTTGATGAAGGATGCCAATAATTATGGTGAAAGGCTCCTGTTATTTGGTCCCCACAGCCCGCTCTTCCTTTACCTCTCACACACTGCCCTTTGCACGGGCCACTTTTTATTTTTATTCGGTTCGGCTTCCTCCCTTCCAATTGCTCTTTTTCTTCTTCTCTCACTCTTCATTCGCCTTCCGGGTGTGGGTGGGACTTTCTTTCCTCTCTCGGTCTCCCTCTCCCTCTGAGAGCCTTTCTCACAGGGTGTCCTTGCTGGCGGCCCCCTCCCCGAAGCAGAGCCGCCCCGCCCCTTTCTTTCGGTTCCCAGAAAGACAGGGGACAGGGGGGGAAGACCTGCACTGGTGCACCTAAAACGGCCACTCAAAATCAAGGAGCCTCGTGAGCGTTATGGGCGAGAGAGAGAAAGAGCGAGCGCCAAAAAAAAAAAAAAAAAAGGACGGGGCACGGTCCTGATCTGGCCTGGCCCATTATTCACCCTTCTGCACCTTGCAGGCCCCTTTTGACCATGCTGGATGCACCCCCCCCTCTTCAACAGGCACCCACCCCACCCTTTCCTCCCCCCAGTTCTGGCGTCATCGTTCTCGCTTCTCACCAGGAGGGCCCTGGGGGTGGGTGTGCTGCAAATACTGCGTATTGAGAGGACGGCAGTGAGCAAAAGCTGCCAGTGATCTACATCGTACAAGACACCCCCTCCCTGGTTTCCCCTTTGTCACCAGAAAATCCTGATTAGGGGTTCTGGCTTTTCTTGCAGCTTCTTTATTTGCGGTTGAAAAGGAGAAAAAAAAAATTGCAATCCAAGATTGTTGCTGTCAACAAACAATGGGGACGAAATGGAAGATGTCATGAGCGAAGATCGAAGAAGGAGGCCCTTTTTGCAATGCAAAAGAGAAGGATGTCGATCTCACATGGATGATCAAATGAGACGATTGCTGTTCGGGTCGAGAAAACGTAATAGGAGTGGAAACTAAACAAAAGAGAAGAAGAAGAAAAGACGTGTCTGCGAACAGTCAATGCATATTCAAACTGTGACAATGAATCCAACAACAACCGAGGCAACCAAGCATCGCATACAATAATACAAAACTGCTCTTACAAGCATATTTCGAGTTCAATCACAACATCTACCACAGCGAGCGACCATGTGCCCTCAAGCATGACCAGCAGACGTCGCGAACAGATGATGAGCCGGCCGTGGCTTTTTGTTAAAAGATGAGCATATCAAAGAAGGATGACATGGAGCAGCAGCATAAAATAAGGGCTTTCAGTGCGCTCTGAGTGCGCTCTGGGTCAAAATGGGCACAGCACACTAAGCCAGGCCCTGGAAGCCATCCATCTGTATCTTACGGGTGGCCAAGTCGACGGCAAACGTGAGTGCGTCTTTGGCTGTGCCGTCGTCGAGACCCAACTGCGTACCGCCTTGTTGTCTGCCCATCGCCGTCAACATGTAAAGGATGCCGGCTACAAACGTGTCACCGGCACCAACAGCGCTGCCGAAAGTCAGTAAATCAACGACGATTGCAAGGCTCAAGCCACAGGTACATACTCGACAACATTGGCGGCCGGGACTGGCGATGCCGGACAGTTCACGATACTGCCGCCCGATCGTGGGGCTAGGGCTGCGGCGCCCTTTGCGCCCCACGTGCAGAGGAGGAGGGACCTGAAGATGTGTCAGTTGTCAGTACTGAGTATGAGATCGATCAAAGAGGGAGGGGTACACGCGAAAAACGTACGCATGAGGAAGTGATGCAGCCTCACCACGAAGACAAGCCTCGGCGCCATCGTACCCTTGGCCCTGAAGAAGGTCCGTCAGTATATTCCGTATTGCTCTGTATATCATAGCACAGCTGGGGGGGGGGGGGGGGGGAGTACACTGGCCACCCAGCGACGACTTACCTCCGCCCAGGTCTTGGAGTAAAAGACGACGTCAGCCACGGCAGCCAGCTCACGCAATCCTTCCCGGCCGGGCTTCTCAACCTCGACACTGATCGTCACCTCGGTGTGAGCGTTCCGCTTCGAGATGAGATGCTGGAGGCATTCGCGAGTCATTTTCGGGACGCGACCCTCAAAGTGCCACCAGCTGCTGACCGGCGTGCCGTCGGAGGCACTGTGCTCATCGAAAAAACTTGTCGGCCACCTGCCGGAACTCCTCCGCCGTCATCTCCGGCAGGTCGCTGTGGTTGACAATCGTGCGCGAGCCGGTGGCGGCGGACCGCAGGATGTAGCTGCTGGCCGGGGATGTGTGCCCTTCACGGTAGATGCAGAGATCGAGATTGGGAGACTGCATCCCGGGGTATGTGCCAAACGAGCCTGCGATCAGGGCCGTCGACGGCGCATCGCGCGCAGGTAGGCATGCGATCAAGTAGGTCGCGACATCGTTGTCCAGGCCCGTCTGGTCTGCTTGTCCACGGCCTTTGAGCAGCTGCTGCATGACCTCAATCGAGTTTGGACAGTTGCCGCCGCGCCGGATTTGGACGGCCGTTGCACGCAGCTTGTCGTCTTCGCCGGGGAAGAAGGGAACGCTGTGAGGGTGGTGAGCAGGCGGGTCTCATAGTAAGAAACTTCGCGACAGTGCACCCACCTTAGAATCGTATCGACATAGCATGCCCCTGTGAGAATGAGGTGCTTCATCGTGGCTTGGCCCTGGAGCCTACATCGCCTGGGCTGAAGCTGGTAGGTCGTTTGAGCAAGTCCGATGTGCGTTTGATGAGAAGCTTCTCCCAAGACATTCCACCAAGGTCGGAGAGAGCTGCGCTTTCGAGTTTAGCTCCGGTTTGTTGGCTCAGCGCTTCAATCGTGGCACGCGACAATGCCCGACAGCACAAACGAGGTAAGGCATGGCTTGATCAACCGTGAAAGTGAGCTGCAGACTGAGCAACATTGTTTAGAGAGTTGCTCATATGCGAATAAGGAGGACAGTCTCGTGAAGAGTCATGCTTTTTGGGTCAAAAGGTCAAAAACAGAATGACTTGGAAGGAGCGGTTGTGCGAGGCCTCTCCTACCAAAAGTAATACACGTAATTACGTTCTTTATCCCCTGCTATGGAATTCGATCGTTCCTTCCCCTCCATAAATGGAATCAAAGCTGTTTGGGGAAGTTGCGAGGGAAACGTTCACGACCCGAGGCAGGTGCGATGTACATGTATGCGTACATGTAAGATACGGAGCAATACTGAGTGTAAGATTAGTGCCGGCGCAAGATCAACCGCTGTAGGATGCTGGAGGAAGGTCTGGGTCGGCCGTCTCGACCACTAAAGCGCCGCCAATTCATGACCAATACACGCAATAGCGCATTCACACAGTGGGTCCGGACGTATGACGTCTGCTACTGATGGGAGCTTAACGCCGGCGCGGGCAGTGGAGGGGAAGGAAGGTGCGAGAGAGACTACAAAGAACGGGGGAAGGAAGCTTCACGATCGCGCTTTACGCGAATGCGATTGCATAATCAGTCTGCAGCTATTCCCTATTCCCTCTTCCCCTCTTCGCCCCCTCCGAACTACTACAGAACTCATTCGCCAACACAACGACACAAGTTCACAAACGCCGTGTCTCTCTGCCGCCACAACCCCCCAGCAAGACCTCCGCAACGTCAATGTTCTCGGCACGCACCTTCCGACCTCTCCTCCAGCACACCCGTTACAGAAGTCTTGCCGCTAGAGTAAGAGCGCCGATACTGCGACTTTCCTCCATACTTTCCAGCCTCCCCATGCTTCTCCAGCTTCTCCGTACTCCCCATACTGACGACGACTCAGCAGCATACTCCCATCCGCAAAATGCAGATCCAGTCGATCCCCATGTGTAAGTCGGCGACAGACTGGGAAGAAGTGCGCGACGAGCTTCTGCTAACACCGCAAAGGGGTCGGCAGCAGCGACAACTATGCCTACCTTGTTGTCGACGATGCCTCCAAGGACGCCGTGATCATTGACCCGGCGAGCCCTGAAGAGTGAGTCGAGAGAGGAGAAGTACGGAACATCTATCGGAGTGCAAATGCTGACATTTGAACGCTCAACCCAGGGTTGCCCCCGTTCTCCAGAAGGCCATTGACTCTGGCTCAATCCACCTGACTGCGATTGTCAACACACATCACCACCAGGACCATTCCGGCGGCAACACCAAGCTCGTAAGCCCATCGGCGTACTTTTTCTTCTTTTTTTTTTAATCCGGGCAGGTTCACCCACTGACGAAAACAGCGCCATCTTCTCAAACTCCCCGACCTGACCATCAT
Organism: Sporothrix protearum; assembly: GCA_016097115.2. Classification (NCBI taxonomy): domain Eukaryota; kingdom Fungi; phylum Ascomycota; class Sordariomycetes; order Ophiostomatales; family Ophiostomataceae; genus Sporothrix; species Sporothrix protearum. The sequence continues at coordinate 514,643 of JADMNH010000008.1, forward strand.
TGGCGGCAAAGACTGTCAGGCCGTCAACCAGACCCCGGCCAACGGCGACGGATTCCAGCTCGGCAAAGCCATTGCCGTCAAGGGCCTGTACACGCCCTGCCACACCCAGGACAGCATCTGCTGGTACATGCAGGAGGGCGACAAGCGGGTCGTCTTTACCGGCGACACCCTGTTCCATGGCGGCTGCGGCCGCTTCTTTGAGGGCACAGCCGCCGAGATGCACAAGGCCCTGAACGAGACGCTCGCCTCTCTGCCCGAAGACACTGTTGTTTACGTGAGTCCAGCCAGTTCTCTCTCTTGTTCTTGCTTTTTGCCGGCTCGCTTCACCCGCTAACAGGATAGCCTGGCCATGAATACACAAAAGCCAACGTCAAGTTTGGCATCTCCGTCTTGCCCAGCGACGCCGTCAAGAAGTTGCAGGCCTTTGCCAACGAGCACAAGGAGACCCAGGGCCAGTTTACCATTGGCGACGAGAAGCAGCACAATGTCTTTATGCGCGTCACCGACCCGGCCATCCAAAAGGCCACGGGCGAGACTGAGCCCGTCTCCGTCATGGCCAAGCTGCGCGAGATGAAGAACAACTTTAGATAGATGGGTGGTAGCTCATCTGGTGACGACGTGATGACGAGGAATGAAATTTCGACTGAAGGGACTAGCAGAAAGGCGCATTCCCAGGGAAGAAGAGAAAAACGCACACCTAAGTCATTGGAAAGAATTGTACATCTCATCTTTGGGAAAGGCTTGGAGCTATGTAGTTACAACTTATTGCACAAGACTGTCCCCCCCCATTTTCCATCGTTGTCGTGCGGTGGCGATGAGTGAACGAGGCTGCGGGATCCACTAAATCGCAGTGGTGCCGCCCTCCCAAAAACTTTCTTACAGCGCATCTCGACGGCCAATTAGCGGTGAAAATTTTAGTTCATCAACCCTCACTTTTGATATAGCTTCACGACCTCGTGCCCAAACACACCTCAGGCACTGCTTTCGGCTACTGGGCTCATTTCATTCCATTCAATAGAAATTTCGTCCTCACTCACTATTACGATTACTGACTACTCCCACTGACTGTACCTGCTCACGCAACCGTCCGGCCGGACATGGTCCAGTACATTTTCACGCCCTGGCGCGACCGCCGCGAATTGCTGGCCGTGCGCCGGCAGTTCTACCCGGCGCTGGACGGCGAGACCCGAGCTACCACGCCCGAGGTGGAGGCAGGACAGCATGCAGCCGTGGCACGCGTGGCCATGTGGATGCAGAGGGGGCATTGTCCGCACATGGTGGAGTCGACGGCACTGTTGATGGCGGCGGTCCTGGCCGACGATGCGTCGTCCGGGTCCTCTTTGCGTCGGGGGTCATCGGCCGCCTCGCACACGGGCTCGTCCAAGGTCTCGGCCGCCGCCTACGCGGCCCGCGCCACCTACGCCGCCGCCTTCTCCCGCTTCGTCACCGGCCTCCTCGACGGCCACCAAGATCGGGCACGCAAGCTGTCGATGCACGGCCTCGCGCAGACGGTCGGCCTGCCCCCCGGTTTCGTGGAGCTGCGGCACCAGGCGACGCACGAAGCACTGCCCGCACTGCGTCGACTGCGCGTGGCCGCGCGGCAGGCGCTGGCGTGGATCTGGGGGTACTACTGGGCCAACATGGAGGAGGAGAAGGAGGAGGAGGAGCCCCCCGCCATCGAAGCGGCGGCAGCGGTGGCAGCGGCGGCGACGGCAGTGGATCCCATGGTGACGGCGTCGACTACGTTGCAGGGAGAGGACAGTAGCCTACGAACGGCCCTGCTGGAGTACGTCGACAGCGACACCATGCCCTCCTCGCTGGTCGAGGCATGGGGCGAGGCGGAAGTTCTGGCGGCGCTGGCAGCACTGGGTGCCGAGGACGAGGGCCGCTCGCTCACGTGCATACGGCTGTCACGGAAGCTTCTGCAGAAGGATGGCGAGCAAACTGGGGGAGCAGCAACACCCCGCGCCCAGTCCAAGACCAGTACACGAACAGGAACAACAAGGGCAGCAAGCGCCCAGCCCACAAGCTTGCAGCCGACGAGCCCAGAGGCACAGGGTACGGCCGCGACAGAGGCCTCAAATAGTAATAGCCCAGCACCATGGACCATGGGCAACCTCAACTTGGGTGCTATGCGGGCAGTCATGGCTCAGAGTCGGCAGGCCTTGTACCAGGGTGGCGTGGAGAAGGCAGAGGACGGGGAGCAGAATGGCGGAAACGAAGAAGCTGAGCAGCCAGCAGAAGCCCAAAGAGAAAAGCAAGGCGAAGCTGATGAAGACGTGAACATGGCTGAGGAGGCAGGAGCAGGGCAAAGGACTGCAGCTCCTGGTCCAGAATTGGCCTCACGCAACCCACGGTGGACACGATACACTGGCGAATGGACACCGCGGCCGATTGGTGTTGTCTAGGCAGGGGGGAGACGGGGGCCCGTCTGCTTCTCTGTCTTATTGAATACGAGCACATGGATATGAGATTGACTGTTTCAGAGCACCTTGGAGATACCAAATAGAGCAACTGCTTGTTCAAGAGCATCAGCATCATTATCATCATGTGGAAGCAAGCCACCCGAAACCGGGAACCACAGGCGAATAGGGAAATCAAAGACAACCAACAACAGCCGTCGACTTGGAGACAAATACGAACTTGTTTTGACTCCAGCCACACCTCCGTCTGGGCTTTCACCAGGAACCTTCCCCAGGTTGCCAGGGCCAGCCCTACGAGTACGTCGGCGGACGGAGACTGCTCCATGCGCCCCAGAGACTGAGGAGACCAGGGGACGGTCAAGGACAGAACAGGGACAGCCAGCACCTTTGGCGTGCAACTGACTAAGAGCCGCACGAGTTTGTCCACCGACGGAGAAGAAGGACGTCAATCTATGGAAGCCGGGGAAGCGCGTGGCGAGGCTGCGAAGGAGATGGGGTGTGTGTGTACGGCAAGCACACAAAACAGGAAAAAACACGCCGTCGATGCACCCACGAGATCCACGAGATCCACAAAATCCACAAGATCCACGAGGCCCGTCTTCGTACCTGCCGCGATGCATCGATAGAGTGTCGAGGTCGATGTTCTGGGAACGAGCATAGGAGGAGCCCTCGATGTGCTACTGTACTCGTAGCCAGGCCGTTAGGTCGGAGGTGCCCGCCCGGAGCCAACATGGGGGCTTGGCCGCGCTAGTAGCGTTTCGAAGTAACCCTCTACTGAGTATGTACATGCGCTGCTGCCAAACTCTGTCGGGCCTGCCACGCCGACGCCCGCCGCGTATCAGAGCGGACCACCGCTGGGCCGACCGCCCGGTGCGTCGTACTTTCCTTCCATTTGACAGTCTGAATTTGTCGTCTCGTGGTCGCCGGCTGACTTCGACTGCACCTGCCGTCTGTGCGTGCCTGCCACACTTTTTGTGTCTCTCGCGCCCTAGCCCTACGGCCCCCCTTTTCGATGTTTTGTCCCGCCTCGTCTGCCTGCAGCCATCACCGTTTTCCCACACTGTCCTGGCTTCTTCTAGTCCACACAGTCCAACCCAGCAGCCCGGTTCTTCTCTCTCCCATCCTCGACGATCCACGCCCCTCTCTTTCTTTTCGACCTGTCTCGATCGCGGTGGAGACTTGACAGTTCAGGTTTCCTTTTACCCCAGACTCTCCACGCCGATCTTTGGGGCTGGTTTCGTGAAACACGTTGTTTGTGGTTCCTGAGTTTTGCATCACCACTTTGACTTTGTTCGGATTCACACGCCCCCTCCTTTCTCCTCTTCATCTTATGTCCTTCTTTATTCGCATATTCCCCCGCATCTTTGGCTCACGCCCCCGTGACAGCATACGGGACAATGCTACATCTGGCCAGAGAGGCCCTGGATGCGCGCAAGGGAAGCCAATAGCCATCTACGGCCATCTACGGCCATTTACGGCCATTTACGGCCATCTACAGCCATTTACGGCCATCTGCTGTCATCAGCGGTCGCCAGTTGTGTTGGGGGCCGTATTTTCGTGTCAAAAGATTACGAAAACAGCCGCTCGTTGTCAGCCACGACACAACAGACAACAGACGGCAGACGGCAGATGACACGGAATGGGCGAGACGAACGTACTTGACACTCACTCAAACACTTTCTAATCACTCATCCACTGCTACAAACGGCCATAGAAAAGGGTGTGCATGTGTTTGAGCACCACGCGTGGGTGGCTTGACTCTGCTGCATCGCGCTTTGTGAGCATACAGGGGCTGAGCTTGTCTGGGTATCTGAGCTGAACTGTCCAGTCACCTCTTGGCCTCCTGAAGCCTCTGAGAGGCGTATCAACCTCTAAAAATACGATACATATTCAAGTCGAGGATCACCGTCGTGTGTTGGTTGGTTTTGATTTTCAATTTTTCAGTCTGACTTCTTGATTTTGGTTTTTGATATTGATATTTATATCAGCATCCCCAAGACTTCCTTGGAACTAGTGCAACCTCTGATACCCCTTCTCTTTTGCCACTTCCCTTTTAGACCCCACACACTCCGACACCTTAAGTTAGATCATTGCCTCTTTCTTCATCCGTTCTCTTCCTCCTCATCATGTTCCATGCCGACAAGGCCGCCGTGCGCGGTGTTCATGGTGATGGCGTCGTCCTTCGCGACACTGATACCCGCGACCGCTTCTGGTGGCACTACCCCAACCTTCGCATGCTCAACTTCTTGCTGCTCGGTTGCATTGTCTGTGACATCACCAATGGCTACGACGGCTCCATGCTGAATGGCCTCCAGAGCCTCGAAAGCTGGCAGGATGCCATGGGCCACCCCAAAGGCAGTCGCTTGGGCACACTGACCAGCGGCACCCGGTACGGCCAGCTCGGTGCCCTGGTCATTGCCGCCCCGCTCATGCAGCGATTTGGTCGCCGCTGGCCCATTGTCATCGGCTCGTCCATCCTGCTGGTCGGCGTGGCCTTGCAGGCCGCTGCCGTCAACTATCCCATGTTCCTCGTGGCCCGCGTCCTCATCGGCTTCGGCAACACCATTCAGAACACGGCCTGCCCTGTGCTGGCATCTGAGCTGGCCCACCCGACCCAGCGAACCACCATCATTGGCGTGCAAAATTCGACGGGCTCGTTGGGCCAGATCATGGCCGCGTGGATTACCTATGGTTCGGCCTTTTTGGGCATGTCTTCATGGTCCTGGCGTCTCCCATCCCTGCTGCAAGCCCTGTCGTCCATCTTCCAGCTCTGCATGGCCTTTGTCATGCCTGAATCCCCCCGTTGGCTTGTCCACCAGGGCCGCACGCAAGAGGCCTACCGGATCCTGGCCAAGTACCACGCCGAGGGCGACGAGACATCGCGTCTGCTGCAGTACGAGATGGCCGAGATCGAGGCGGCCATTGACGCCGAGCGCGCGCAGGCGACGTCGGCTTGGGGCGAGTGGATTCGTACCGCCGCTAACCGCTATCGGCTGTTCATCATCATCACGTCGGGCTTCATCATCCAATGGTGTGGCAATGCGTTGATCAGCGTCTAGTGAGTCCTTGCCTGCGCCCCGCCTTTCTTTCATTGAACATCTTCCAACGTCGTCAAACGTCTTTAGCATCCACCTGGTGTTCAACTCCATTGGCATCACCAACCCCAAGACCCAGCTCGAGCTCAACGGTGGCATCACCATCAACGCCTGGGTCTGGGGTAACTTCTTCAGTCTGTTTGTCGACCGTATGGGTCGTCGGCTCATGTGGCTGATTGGTCTAGGCGGCATGTTTACTGCCTTTTTGTTGCTCACCGTCTGCACCGGTGTCAACACGGGCATCAACTACACCAACGACAATCTCAGCCGGACCTCCCTGTTTGCCACGTTCCTCTTTGGCTTCTTCTACAAGATGCCGGGCTGCATGCTCAACTCGTACGTCGCCGAGGTGGCACCATATGAGCTGCGCGCCAAAGCTTTCGTGCTGTCGAGTTTCTGTGATGCAGCAGCCAACATATTCAGTGGCTACACCAACCCGGTCGGGCTCGCCGCCATTGGTTGGAAGTACTACATTGTCTGGTGTGCCATTCTCGTCAGCAACTTTGTCATTGCCTTTTTCTGGTACCCGGAGACCAAGAACCTGAGTCTGGAAGAAGTGTCCCGACTTTTTGACGGGCAGGCTCTGGCGTCCGAGAACAGCAAGCTGCACGACGAGGGCGCAACGGCTGACGCGACGGCCACGGCAGTGGGCGCTGTCGACGGAGGTGCTCCCGAATTGGAAGAGGACGAGGTGGCATCGCAGCGTGCCTAACAGATAGGGCTGCACGTTTAAAGACGGAGGATGTTCACACGAAAATGATGTTGGATCTTGAATGGACGACACGAAGCAGCACAGCGTAGCATGTTTATTTCCTTCCTTCCTGGATACGACTGGCTTGATTTTAGTGTCTTGGATATTTTTGATTTATTTACCACGAAACTCTTTACTTAGCCATCTCTTACGATACACGAATTACTGAACGAATCTCTCCCTTTCATTTTTCTCATCAGGTCTGACCGTTTCTTTGCCATCTTGATGACTCTGATGATCTCTCTGCCGTGCTCCCATACAGCGCACCGTGTCGCATCCTAGCCAATGACACTGTGCGCCGTCAGTCTTGGTGGTCCTGCGCTGGCAGCGTCTCACCACCACTTTGTCGTCCTGCAGAAAAAAGGACGGCCCCCAAATTGGCTGCAGAAAAGAAGTATGTCATTCTGAGCCACCCAAGCTTCAGACAAAGAGCCAATCCTGAGCCTAGAGAGTCTCGAGTTTTGTGCTGAGCGCTGTGCAACACTGTAAGTGTATGATAAGAAAACTCCCGAGATCGAGCTCGAAACCCAGACCCGTTTCGTTCACTAATACGAAGAAAAGGGCAGTGTCGGCCGCCCAAGCCGTACTCGAGAAAAACGGAGACTTCGGCGACTACTAACTCTAGCTTCTCAGGGCGGCCTGCCGGGCCTTGGATCCTACTTCGTACGACGTATGGGTGCTTGGTAACTGGGTGCCATTCGTACGAAGTACATCGTACGAAGTGAGGTCGCTCTTTCCGTTAGTCTTCCTTTAGTGGGCACGTTCTTGTCTTCCTTGAGGGGACCCCCCGAGATCCGTGGGGAAGCTGCGACCCGCTCTGCGGTCTGGTCCTCTTTCTGCATTGCACGCTTCCTGCACGCCTTCCCTCCTCTGCGCGCCGCACCAGACGCAGTGCTGCGCGCGATTGATTGCTCCTTCCTTATTTTCGAGCTGTCTCTTTCCTGTCCTGTCCCCTGTGCTTTCCTGTGCCTCGTCATCGTGGGCTATTTTCCCCCCCTTTTGCTGTTTCCCTAATTCTCACTACCTTCACCGGGCGCCACCTTCCCCCGCCGGCCGTCTTTCTCCCGGCCTCGTCCCTCTCTCCTTTTTTCTTTTTTCTTTTCTACTTTACTCCATCCCTCCCCCATGGAATCATCCCCTCAACCGCCCACCAGCAGTACCGGCTCGCGACCGGCCGGCGAGCCCCCCGACGACGATGGCTCACCGCCGCCCGACGACCTGCCGGCCTGTCTGTCTTGTCGCAAACGCAAATCGCGCTGTTCGCGCGAGACGCCCAGCTGTGCGCAATGCAACCGATTGGGTCAGCTTCTTTCTTTTCTTTTTATTTTTTTCTTCAAATCTCGTGTGGCCTATGCTGCATCTCACGATAGGAGCTCTTCTGCAGTCTATAAACTGCGCCCCTGCTCCGCATGACGAGCAAGAGCTCTCTGAGCTCGCCACTTGGTCGCAACGACCCTCAAAGTAGCAGCCCGAACATGCCTGACTGACCCTCCCAGGCTGCGAATGTCTTTACGTGTCTAAACAGAAACCGGGGCTTAAGGCCGGCGTCGTCGACACCTTGAACCGGCGGCTGGGTGAGCCTCCACGCTCCATGCTCTGTATGTCACAGCTTACTCACATTACAGAATTCCTCGAGAGGCTCTTCTTGGATAGCACCGGCAACAAGAAGCCGCACCTGGCCTTTCTCGACCTGGACATTGACCAGCTCCGAGGCCAGCAGCCGTCGCCGTTTACCCCGGGGCTCGGCGCTGCGGGACCGTCCGGGATATATGCGGGCCGGAATGCGGCAGGGCCTTCCGGCCAGGCTCACGGTGGTGGTGCCAACGGTACGATTGCCTCGTCACCGGACTTCTCGGCCAGCAAGGACGGCCGGCCACGGCAGCGATCCGGCGCCTCACGGTCGCGCAAGCGCCGGCGTAAAGACCACAATGGCGATGACGGCGACCTAGCAGATGACGACAATGACGACGATGACGACGAGAATGACGAGAACGACGACAACCAGGACCCTACTGGTCGCGGACGCAACAACCGAGGTCACGGCCGTACACAGTACCTCTTCCTCGACGACCCGCCATACCACCACCGGAGACGGGGGCGGCGAGCCGGTGGCGACGACAATGACAACGACAACGACAACGACAACGAGGGTGACGTCTCCGACAACGCCTCCAATGCTTCTTCATCCTCCCTCGACTACACCTGGATCCCGCCATTACCCGCTCTCCCGCTTCTCAAAGCCATTGTCGAGGCCCATTTTCAGACCGTCCACCACTGGGTCCCCATCCTCCACCCAACCCGTTTCCGCAACCTCCTCGATGACCCCCGTGAGCGTCGCCGCCGTGCCGTCCTCATTCACTCCATCATTGCTATGTCCATCAAGTACGTCGACTTCAACACCTTTGGCCTTACCACACGCCAGGTCACCCGTCAGATACGACTCTCGCGCCGCGCCGTTCAGCTCAATGCCCTCGACGGCCTGTCCTTCATCAACACCCAGGCCCTCATTTTCCTGGCCTTTGATTATGTGCGTCCCCGCTGCGCTCGCGCGAACCTTTTCGTTCCTCACTTTGCTCGTATGCTCGTATGTCTTGCTGACAACTCCAGATGGGCAGCGGCTTGATTACCAAGGCGTGGCCCATTGTGGCCGCCCTGACCCGCATGGTCGTTTTCCTACAGCTGACCGTCGAGCCAGACGATGCTTCTGCTCGTCCCACGCCGCTCGTCCAGCCAAGCGCGCTCTTTGAGGGCGCGCGCGACTGGACCGAGGCCGAGGAGCGCCGGCGCATCTTCTGGGGCGTCTTCTTCCTGGATCGCATCTCGTCCATTTCTGCGGGGTGGCTGCCAAGTCTCACAGCAACCGACGCCCACCGGCGACTCCCCTGTAGCGGCGGTTTCTGGGCCCGTGAAGAGACCGTCACCACACCCTATTTTGCCCTCTGGGACAGCAGAGAGGGCGAGAGCGGCGGCAAATCCAGCGGCAGCATGGCCGCCCCTTCCAACGTCACGACCGCCTTCCACCAACCCCCCGACAACTACTTCGGTAACGCCCACCACCCCATGGCCAGCCCTGCCACCGCCCGCGATGGCACGACACCTTCCGGTCCCTCTGCCACCTCAGGTGGTGGCGGCTCTTCCTCGGCCTCGGCCTCGGCCTCGGCCGCCAACACCAACAAACTCGGCGCCGTCGCCTACTGCATCGAAGCCACCGAACAACTGAGCCACGTCTCGGCCTTTTTTGCACGACAGCCACTCCTGTCCCCCTCTCTGGGCGAGACTGTCACCGCCGCTGGCGCAGGGGCTGGCGTGGGTGCCGAAGACCGCGCCGCTATGAACGCCTGGCTCACCCGCTTCAAGGAGCTGGACCTGCGCCTCGTTCACTGGAAGATGCATCTGCCACGACAGTGGGCCGACTGGCACGTCTCGCTCAAGATCGACCCCAACCTGACCCTGTGCCACCTGAGCCATCTGGCCAGCATGATTCTTTTGCACCAGCACATTGCCTACCCACCGCCGCAAGGGTCCAGCCTTGTGCGCCCCAGCTTGCCCAGCGTCTGCAGTGCCGAGACCTGTGAGCAGGCCGTGGCCGACATGGTCGCCATCTCGCAAAAGTACCTGCGCTATGTCGGAGGCCTGGCCTGTGGCCAGTTTGCGTTCTGCCTCTTTGTGGCCGCACGGTTTATCCTCGTGCACGGCCGCATCAGCCGGACGGCCCTGCCCGGAGGTGGGACGACAGCATCGGGTGTGCCCACCGTCTCCTCGACCTCGTCGTCGTCGGCTGACGACACGCCGCCATCGTTCTTTGCCCTTCTCGAGAGCCTCGACAATATCTCGGTGCGGTGGAATGGCTACTGTGTGCCAGACGAAGAGGAGACTACCGTTGGAAACATCAACAATATCAACAACAACAACGACGACGACCAGGGCACCTCTCCAGCCGGCGAGCTCAAGACCAGACGGCAACCCCTCGACCTGGCCGCACAGTACGCCGCCCATCTACGCACCCTTCACCAAAAGGCCACAGCCACTGGCGCCGACATCAGCACACCCGTGTCGACCGTGGACGAGATGATTGCTTTGTTGTCGACCTCGACCATGGAGGGCCTTATCAAGATGAAGCCTACACCACGCAGGGCCGACCCCATGGATGCAGCTACTGCCGCAAATGCGACCTCCACACCCTCGGCCCTCTCCTCGTCGGCGGCCTCCCACCTTCGCAGCCCCAGTGTGATTCACGGCGGTGGTGTCGAGATTGCAGGCATTCTGCAGAACCCTGTCCCAGCATCTGTGGCGGGAAGAACACCCGCCGTGACTCCCATGCCGGCCATGCCGACCATGACATCCATGACGTCCATGACGTCCATTGGATCGTTGGCGTCACCTGCAAATGGTCCAGATGGCAGCATGGTGGGCGGCTACGGAAGCTTGCGCGGCGGGCCCGTATCGGCCAATGTGTCCAATGTTCGCATGATGCCTGGTACGCCAGCGACAGCAAACAATGTGTTTAGCATGGACATGGTCACCCAACAGCATCCCCACCACCAGCATCCTCTGCACCAACAACACCACCAACAGTACCAGCAGCACCCACAGCACCCACAGCACCCACATCACTTGCAACACCCGCATCAGCAACATCAACAGCAGCACCCTGGGCAACACCAACAACCTGAAATCGACGAGGAGGACGAGTTTGCCACCATGTCCCATTTGTTACTAGGCAACAACCAATTTTTGGATATGGAGCGTGTCATGATGCGCAATGACACCAGTTTCTTACTGCGGTGATTTAGGGGTTCTCCACATACGACCCTCATACTGGACATAATGAATCATGATTTACGTCTGCAGCACAGCAAGCAAGCACTTCTTCATGAAGTATTGCATGGCTTCACATCTGAAGTTTTGATTAATTACTTTTTGATTACTTGAAAAATAAAAAGTCATCCCATCTTTGGTATCTTGGTATGCTCCACTCTCCCCAACGTGCAACATCACTGTCTCGGCGCAACCTGAAGTCCCATGCGCAGCAGCTGGTTGCCAAACTCGAGCAAGTAGTAGTCGGCATACACCAGCCCCACGTCGGCGTACCGCACCAGCGCATACTGGTTGTTGTTAGCCGTCGAGTGGCGCAGGATGGCATCCCAGGTGCCCGCAGGAACATGGATGGCGCCTGTCGCGCTGTCCACCGTAAAAGCGGCCACGTCCTCCCGGTCCAGCGAGTAGTCCAGCGTCTCGTGCACGATCCGCAGTGCCGCCACAAGGTAGCGTCCGTCATAGCGTCCGTCATAGCGTCCGTCAGAGCGTCCGTCAGAGCGTCCGTCAGAGCGGCGGTCCGCTCCCGTCTCGGCGTCTGCCCGCTCCAGAGCTTGGTGCAGCAGCAACAGCCCATTTGCCGCAATCAGCCCGGCCGCGGTGTCCCGCAGCGGTTGGCCGCTGCCGTCTTGCTGGTCGGCGTCGGCCACGGGCGCATCAAAGTCCCACAGCGGCACGTACGTGTGGGACGGCGCCGCTGCCTCGTCCAACCGCTTCAGGAAACAGTCGGCCACCCGCTGCGTCGCCACCAGGAACTCGGGCAACGCAGTCCACCGGTAGGTCTGCGCGAACCCCAGCACCGCCCACGCCTGCCCGCGCGACCACGTCGACCCGTCCGCGTACCCCTGGTGCGTCATTTGGTACTGCACCACGCCGCCCGCCCGCGTCGGATCCAGGTTGGCGACGTGCCATGTCGAGGCGTCTTGTGGTCGGACGAGCGTCCGCACGACCGTCCGCGCATGCTGTGTGGCCATCGCCGCCAGCTGGGGGTTGTGGGTGTGCCGTGCCGCGTAAAACAGCAGGTCCAGGTTGCACAGGCTGTCGACAATGACCAGGAAATTGCGGTCCGGGTCGGCAATCGCGTACCGCTTGGACACGCACCGGTCCCAGCTGCGGATGGCGCCGACCAGGGGGCTGTAGCGGGTGGCCAGGCTGGCGGCAGCCGTGGTGTAGCCTCGCAAGCTCGCGGGGTTGCCCGTCAGCTCCCAGTCCATGCGCAGAGCACGCACGATAAAGCTCAGATCGTGGCTGTTGGTGCGGGCGACCTGGGCGTGCAGGGGGGCGGTCCAGCGGCGGCCCAGCGCGAGGAGTTGGGTGACAAATTGGTCGGTGGAGATCTTGTTGGCGGCACCGCCGGGACGCCGTACTTCATGGCTCTCTCTAGCACACAGTAGAGACTGGCCGGGAAGAAGCCACACGTCCAAAAGGTTGAAGGTTTGGGCCGGTAGTGGCCGGTAGCGCCGTCGCCTGACGACGACTGAGGAATGTATTCGGGATAAGTTGTGAGTTTCGGCTCAGCCGCAAGATGCGACTCGGCGACCCGCCAGATCTTGGCGGCGACGTTTTCGGTATACAGCCCGGCCAGAGACGTCGACGATGGCGACGATAAGGTTGTGGTGGATGGCGAAGCAGGCAACAACGGGTCGACCGTCTCTTTGGAGGCTCCGTCGGGGATCTTAAAGTCGGCTTGGATGGCTGCCGGTAGCGGGGTTGAGGCCAGCGACGGCAACGATACGGGCGGCGGCGACATGGCGGTCGACGATGGTGAAGTTGTCAGGATGCTCGAGGTTGAGCTGGAAGAGGATATCGTTGTTGCGGCGACAATGGGAGCGCTTGTGTCCATGATGTGTGTTGTGAAGCCGGTTTCTGTTGATGGAATGTCTCGGCTTTTGGTGAAAAAAATGGTTGACAACTGAGGGGAGTTGGAAAAAAGGGGCTTGTCAACAAAAGATGGGACAGTGCCTTGTACTGTATCGTCTGGACAGTTTGATTTGACAACAGGGGGCTTTGTGTTTCGTGTTCATCGCCAGCGACGTTTTGCTGCTTCTTCTATCTCTGGTACTCAAGACGCAGCGGGACAAGTTTGCGCGAAATGGAAGAGAAATGGCCGATATGCAGCCTCTTGTCGCACTTGTTTCCCGTTTCTCGTCGATTTGCCTCTTCGGCGCCCTGCTCCCTGTTGCTTTCTCGGTCTTCTTATGTGTCTTGCTTGTCTCCTGCATCTCTCCTCCCTTCTCCAGTCTGGCGTCACTCGTCACTCGTCTCGCTTCCCTCGTTGGTCGCCTCGCCACTCCGCCGCTTTGTGGTCACTCTCCGCTCTTCACTCTCTGCTCTCTCGTCTCCACTTGCACTCGCACTCGCACCTCACTCTTCTTACAATCTTCGCTCTCACTGTCCGCTTTTCGACAAAACTACCACTGAATCTTCTTCGTCTCATTCGTTCTATTCTTCCTTATTCTTACGCCCCCTCCCTCACAAGCGCCAAAGCGGACACCAAACGGGCCAGAAAAGAAAGGAAATAAGGACAACAGTGGAGCATTGGCGCACCGAGGGGATACATCGTCCTTGCTGCACATGGACCGGTCTCACTCTTATTTTTATCGATCTTTGACGTTGAGGAACTTGGCCAGCAAAACAAGGGAAACCAAGCCGGCAGGCGGTGATCATGCCCATTGGACTGAAGCCACACAGCGTCCACACAGGTCGCATTGCGCCAATGCGGCCCTCCGAATAATAAGAAAGAAAAGAGGACCAGAAAAGGACACAGAAGAGGGAAGAAAGACCCTGAAGGACGTGGGCGTTGGCACGTCGAGGCCGCCACTTTGAAGGACTTACACGCCATGGGTGGATATAGAGAATATAGTGGGACCTATATCATCGCGGCGGCGGTGGATTGGGCCGATGCGCCGTGGGTTATTGCGGGCATCGGAGGCAGGTCCGGTGGGACCCGACGCACTTTATGCACCTTCTCCAAGTGTGCCTACGACCTCTCCCCTTCGCGCCTTCCCCGGCTACCGGCCGACTTTGCACCTCTTTCCCTTTTCTGTTTCAATCAACTTTCCCACCAATCTAAACGATTGAGGGACGAGGTTGCCTTTCTTGTGTCACAAAAATACACTGAGAGGTGTGTCACAGTTACAACAGTTGCGACAGACGCAAAGGAAGACTACCTAAAGCAGCGAGAATGGCGAAAGTAGCAAACAGCATCGATGGGCCGTCTAGCATGCTGTGAGCAAAAGAGCAAAAGAGCACAAGGCCCGGCCGAATTCATATGATCGACCAGTTGCTCCTTCTGCTTTTCGACGGCAGACGCTGAGATGGTTGAAAGGCAAAAGCGGAAACACCTGCGTGGGGTAGCTCCTTCTTCGTTCAGGCAAGACCACAGCAAGCTGCTTCCCAGACAAGCATCGACATTTGAGCATCGCCGGCCTTCTCCCTTTGCCGAAGTCACGATACCTCCACTGTCCTCCTCGACCTCCACCGACCTCCTCCTGCCTCTTCTCAACATGGCCAACTACATACCCCAAACGGTCACCATCGACGGCCGCGAGCTGGCCGCCATCAAGGCGCGCCTCAAGAACACGAGCAGGAACGACGACGCTCTCACTACAGCCTTGGACCTTCTCACGATGGAGGCCGACGGTTGGCTCACCCAGGGGCCCTGGTCCGTCACCCAAAAGACTCAAGCTGGCCCCAGCGGCAACCTCCACGACTACGTCAGCCACGCCCCCTACTACTGGCCCGACCCGGATCGCGCCAGCGAGGGTGGCCTGCCCTACATCCGGCGCGATGGCCAAAAGAACCCCCAAGTTTTGACCTACACCGACCGAGTCTACCTCGAGAGCGTGTTTCGGTCGGCGTACGTGCTGGCCCTTGCGGCGTACTACACGGACGGCCCAAAGTACGCCGACCATGCTGCCCTTGTGCTGCGCACCTGATTTGTGGCGCCCGCAACGGCCATGCGGCCCAACCTCGACCATGCCCAGCTAAATCCCTGTGTCAACACGGGCCGCGCAATTGGCATCATTGACTTTTCACAAGCGTATGCGAGCGTCCTGGATGCGGCCGTCTTGTTGCGGGCGGCGACGACGTCTTCGTGGACAGACGATGACGACGCTGGTTTTCAAGGCATGGAACACGGCGTTTTTGGACTGGCTGGTCGACGGGGCGTTTGGCACGACAGAGCACGCCGAGCACAACAACCACGGCAGCTTTGCGACCATGCTGGTGGCGTCGGTTGCTGCGTACGTGGGCCGCACAGAGCAGGTCGCCAAGGAGGTGGCCTTTGCCGTGGACGAGCATGTGCCAGCCACAATCACAGCAGATGGGCGGCAGCCGGCGGAGCTGGCACGGACACGCAGCTGGCACTACTCGACGTTCAACCTGCTGGCCTTGGCACGGCTGGCCATGGTGGCCGAGCGGCAAGCGGGAGGGCAGCGTCTGTGGCCCAGTCTGTTCGCAGCCATCGAGTACGTCCTGCCAGCAGCGACGGGCGGTCCAGATCAGTGGCGGCACCCGGAACTACAGTTTGAGCAATTTGCTGCTGCCGACGTCGTACGTGCGGCGGCGGCAGCCGGCCATGCGCCCTCGCAAAAGGCCGTGCCTTGGCTGCAGATGCCGCCCGACGGCGATATGTGGCCGCTGCGGCCAGCACCCGAGCAGCTGGATCCTGTCCGAGCGCCGGGACAAACGCCGGGCGTAGCCAGGCCGGGTGCGTAGCCGTAGCAGGCAAAAGAGCAAAGAGTACGCTACAAAGAACATACAAGTCGTCACGATAGAAGAGCAATGTCTCCGCGGGCCGGTAGACCGTCTAATGAGAGAAAGACGGCGGTTCGACCCGGAACGGAGGCCTTCAAGAAGAGTAAAGACCCAGCGTTTTCATCTTGCTTCACTGTCCACACTTGCACGCTGTGGGGGCGAATCGGTGATTCTGTCTCAAGCGGCAAGCTCTAGCTATTTTAGAAGCGGGTATGTTGTTTGTGTTGTTGTGTAAAAGGGAGTGGTAATTGTAAAACGGGTTGATTGAGATAAGGAGAAAAGGATGACAGAAAGAACGACGAGACTGTACGCGACGGTACACGCCTCCTTACCTTGCTGCTGTTACCATAATCAGAGAGATAGCAATGTCAATGGTCGGTGACATTGACTGACTCTCGGCGTTGGCAGCGGGCGTGGGTGGTTGACAATCGCATCTTGAAAACAAGTCAACAAATGTGTTTGGATGCGGGAGAGAGGAAGAAGAGAAATTTTGCAATGGGTGCAGGAAATTTTCAAGCTATTTAAGGTGGCCCTCGCAGTCCTTATGTAAGCACTCAACACAGCCCACGTGATGGCGTGTCGACGTTGCGTTCACAGGCTCCACTCATTTCTTTGCGCGTCAACCATTTCTCGCCCTTTGTCTTTTCTTTGCCTTACCAAAGAACCAAGAACCTCTCTCGTTCTCTCACCCTGTCGCCCAGCAATCAGACATCATGGTAGGTGCTCTACAACATGAACGTCAACAGCCTCGGCCTATATTGACCTCACTGTGTTTGACAGCCTCCCAAACGCAAGGCTTCGGCTGCCGCCGCCTCACCGAACAACTCCCCCGCCCACGCCACCAAAGACAAAGTCCCCCGCCCGTCCAAACTCGCCCGCGAGAACAACATTAGTGCCCAGGAAGAGGCCGAGATCCGTGAAGCGTTCGGCTTGTTTGCCGAGCCCATGGACGGCGAAAAGGACGGTGTCCTCCCCATTGGCGATGTGCGGCGCGCGCTCATTGCGCTGGGCATTCCGCCCGCCTCGCGCGCCGAGCTCGCCGAGTTTGTGGGCATCCTGGACCCGGACGACGAGGGGTTTGCCGTGTATCCGTCCTTTGTCGCCATCTGTGCCCTGCAGATGCGCGCGCGCGCCGACCGGACGTCGACGGCCGAGCAGGCGCAAGAAGTGGACGAGGCGTTCAAGCTGTTTGTGGGCCACGGGCAGTCGTCCTCGTCGACAGCACGAAATGCACAAAACGCACGAAGCGCACAGGGCAACACAATCACCGTCGCCCACCTGCGGCGGATCGCAGCAACCCTCAAAGAAGACGTGGCGGACGATGTGCTGCGCGACATGGTGCTGGAGGCCAACGGCGGTGCAGGTGTGGCGCAAGGTGTCGACCGCGACGCCTTTGAAAATGTTATGCGGCGTGCCGGTGTCTGGCGGTGAGACGGCCATTTGATGTGAGAGTGGAACGAATGACGCACTACGAATCAAAGACGACTGCGTATCGAAATATCGCAACGGCAATCGAGATGCTGCTGCCAGGACAGAGACGGCAACGACATATGATCAGCAGACGAACACGATGCCACCAGGGCGGTGCTGGAGTGTCGGGGCAGTGCTTGAGCCAGCATCTCGCCAGCAAGCCGCGGTGTCGGTTTTCTAGGCCGACACAGTCAATTGTTGGGTCGAGCAGGAAAATCAGACTTCGGCTCACGACAGTCAAAGTCATCCCAGCTCAAAGCGCCAGGCCGAGGTGAAGCTGCAACAGACCGAAGTCTGTCCCGTCGAGAGTCGCCTCTGTGCCTGATGAGATGAGGAGCGCCACTCGGCGCCGATGCCAACTGCTACCGGCGTGACAAAGTCATGCCTTGTGGCGTTTTGCACTCGCGACAACCAAATCGTGAGCTTCACACCATCGTGGCGGGAATGCATGGCAAAGGCACTTTGGACGAGTCTGTACTCTGGATACGACAAGCAAAAGCAGTCAAACGCCGTGATGTATGCTAGGAAATGATGAGAAATGACAAAAGGGAGCAGGCGAGTTGTACCGCTCCGCCCGTGTATCTAACTGAAAATGGATATATGATGCACTCCAACATTGCGGCGACAGCGTATCTTGTGACCCTCGCGACCTTTGTCCATGCAGTCTACGCCTCGACAGTCTCCGCCGCCTCCTTCTCCTTGGCTGCAGCGGCTGCCATCTCGTCACGCTTCTTCTGCGAGTCCAGCACGGCCTGCAGCTCGGGCGGGGCCTTGAACCCGGCGTGGTCCGAGTGCTTTTTGTAAAAGTAGCCGTCGGCCTTGGGCCGCAGCTCGGCGGGCAGCTCTTCGAGCACGCACGCCAGCAGGTTGTCAATGGACTTTTGTTTCGACGACTCGCGGTGCCAGATGGAAATGAGGTGCGAGTTGAACCGGACGGACAAACCAACGCCACAAATGGTGTCGCCTGCAGACGCGCGTAGCAGCAAGGTCAGTAGAGCGAACGGCGAGCGTGTCTGTTCGAATCACGTCTTGGAGTTGGGGGGGGGGGGGGGGGGGGTTAGACTCACCCTCCTCCAGCACGCTTTGCAGCTTCTCGCCAATAGCGAGCAGCTGGATGCGCGTCCACACGTCTGGGCCCATGCTCTTGGGCACGCGGAACGTCCAGCTGCCGCCGTGAATGTTGCGGCGGTCTTCCCAGATGGGGCGGAACCCAGACTTGAACAGGTACAGGGACTCGCGCATCTTGATCTGGTCGACGGGCGTGTTGTTGGCGTAGCGCCAGAAATCCTGGACGGACTCGATCTGCGAGCCGAGCTGTTCCAGCTGGGATTGGTACTTGTCCCCGGCACCCTCTTTGCCGTCCGTCGCGTCGCCCGAGGGGGCCTCCTTCCCCGGCCGGTCAAAGTAGACGTTCCAAAAGTGCTGCGTGGGCAGCGCGCGCATCGTCTTGAGGAAGTTGCGCTTGGCATCGTCGCGCTGTTCAGAGGGCGTGGTGGCGCCACCGGGCGAGTTGGGGTCGGCCGACGAGCTCTTGGAGAGCGAGGAGAGGCCGCGGGTGAAGAGGGTCGGACGGGCAGCCATGGCGAGGAATGTTGGGTGTCGAGAATGTGGTGAAGGTGAAGGTGAAGGTGAAGGAAGTCGGAGTCGATAGAAAGATGAGAATGTGTGCAAAGACGAGGAGAGAAAGGTGAAACTCTTCTTTATTCTCCGAAATAGGCGCCGGCAGATGGGGGGCTTTACACAGAAAAGAAGGCTGCTGCGCAGAGGCACAGAGTTCTGGTTGGACAAGAGTTCTGGTAGGAACAGAGGACGGAAAGGATTCGGGCGAGAATGAGGCTGGCCAAAGACAAAGACGAGATGTGAAAGGGAGAGAAGAAAGAAAGGAACAAGGTGAGAACTGGTTGAAATAGTAGGAAATAGGAGAGAAAGGAGCTTGGATGAACGTTTTAGGAAAGAATCAAAATCGAAATCACCGTCCGCGCGTGCAAGCTGCGCACCTGCCACTTCTTGTCTCGTAACCTCCTTTATTCCTTCCTGTCGTTGGTATCCCACCACCCCTGTCAACAGCTCCCCTTGCTCCTTCCCTCCTCGCATTCCTCTCTTCCAAACGGGCAATACGAAAGTACGCAATTCCGGATCTCGGAATACAACTTTACACCAGATGGAAGGAGCTATCCTCTCTCCCTTTCTGTCTTTTTCTTCATGTACGATGTATTAATTTCAGCGGTACCTCTCGTTTCTCTCCTGTTTTTTGGAGCTCTCCTGAAAGGCTGCGACAGCCTCCAAAGCTCTCCTCTTCTGAAACGGAGGGGCCGACCCGCTCTCGTCACCTATTGCCTTTTGTTGACGAGAGAGGGGTTCGACAAGAGAAGGGGTTCAGGACGATGGTGCTTCGACCAATTCTTAGTGGTCTGTGTCGTGCATCGAAGCGCTGTAGAATGGCACTAAAACTGCTAAACAGGGGTTCCTACAGGGAGCTAGACAGGCGCTAGGCAGGGTTGCGAATTAGTACTAAAGATTTTAGTAGTAGTACTATACTACTGTAGTATTTTAGTAGTAGTACTGAATTTTCAGTACTACAGTAGTAAAAAGAGTAGTATTAGTATTATAATTACTACTATCAGTAGTATTAGTAGTGATATTTACTACTAATAATAGTAATTAGTATTTTACTACTATAATTAATAATAGTATTAGTATTATTATTTATTATTATTAATAATAATTAGTATTTTTATATTATTAAATAAATTTTATAAAATAAATTTAAGAATATAAAAATATCTTAAAAATTAATACTACTTATATTAATAATATTAGATTTTAATAATAATAATAATATAAACTTAATAACTTAATAATAATAATAATATTTTAAATTAATATTAGTAGTATTTTAGTATTAGTAGTAGTATTTTAGTATTAGTAATAGTATAAACTTTATAAATTAATATTAGTAGTAGTATTAGTATACTAATAATTTAAGAGATTAGTATTAGTAGTAGTATAGTCTTCATAAATTAGTATTAGTAGTAGTATTAGTATACGGTAATACTAATTAGTATTAGTACTAAAGAACCTCCAGTAGTATTAGTACAGGCCTTTACTACTACTAAAGTACTAATTTCGCAACCCTGGCGCTAGGCGGCGAACACGCGCTGGGCCGTTGCGACGAACTGGAAATAAGGCCGCTGGAGCTCAGTGACTGCGCAACGACTGGCTCTCGAGCGTTTTGGGCTGTCTTTTTGGGGGCTGCCCCCACTGTGCTGTAGCGCCCCACCAAACGGAGCAGCTTCCCCACTGCCCGTCGCATCTTGTTTCAGACGGCGAGACGGAAAGCCCGTGTAAGCCAGAAGAAGATACACGTGACTCTGTCTTTCACTTACTCTTACTCGTTCAAGAGACACTGCATCGCATCACAAAAGAAGACACAAAGAGAGGGCAACCGGGATGCTTTCTGGATGATTTACTGAATGTCCTATGTAGTATTTTCTTGCCTGTGCCTGCTGCCGTCTATAAACTCACATCTGTTCTTTTGTCTTTCTTTATTTATTTTCTCCCTCCTTTCTTAGCCACTCGTTTTTCTGTAATAAAGGCTTTTCCTTTTTTTCCATCATCTCTGTTTTTGTATCCTTTTATTTGTGAGCTTTGTCTCCTGTTGTTACTCCAATAAGGTCCTATTTCTATTTTATTCACTTATTCCTTCTTGTTTTCTTTTTGTGAGCTTTGTTTTTAACTGCCTTGTGTGTTTTGTTTTCAGAACCCTCCAAAGACATAGATAAGACATACTAGATTAGTAAAATACAAGAAAAATCAAAACCGGGTATCATGATCCTTCCCTAAAGACTTTTACCCTTTTTTGATAAACAGTCTGTCGCATACTTTCGTCTCTTGTTGGACAGAAATTCTCACTTCTTTTGCCTTTTAAAGACCTTTTCATCCGAAGACTGCATCGAGCGGCGCTTCTTGGGATCCTCCTTGGAGTCCTTGTCGCTCTTCCTGGAGAATTGGCTGAGGATCGCCCGCTGCTCGCGCTGCTCCTTACGCTCCTCGCGCTCTCGAGCGATGCGTTCACGGCTTGTCTGGAGGCCAAAAGACGAGGTCCGGGAAGTAGATGACGAGGCACTGGGGACACGGGCACGGTCCAAAATTTGGAGCCAGGCGTCATCATCCTCGCTGTCACTGTCCCCCCATTTGGCGCGCTCTTTTTCCTTGTTTTGGTCTTCCTTCTTTTTGTCGTCCATCTTTTGTCGTCCTTCTTTTTGTCGTCCTTCTTTTTGTCCCCCTTGTCCTTTTTGTCCTCCTTGCCCTCCTTCTCCCTGTCGTCTTTCTTCTCGTCTCCCTTATCTTTTTCCTTGTCGTTTTTGTCCTTCTTGTCCTCGTTGTCCTTCTTTTCCTCGTTGTCCTTCTTATCCTCCTCCTTCTTTTTCTCGCTCTCCTTCGGCTTCTTGGAGGGTCTATTGATCCTTGCATCGCCGTTGTTGAGCAGTCTCTTAAAGGACGTGCGGTGCGTCAGAACAGCCTCCTCGTCTGCCACGAGTTCCTGTAGCGTCTTTACCACAGCCTTCGCCTCCGAGTCGGCGTGCATCTTTGCAGGCTTTGCAGGCTTTGGCTCGGGCTTGTCCAGAGGCTTGGTCTTGGGCATCGTCTTGCCCTCGACCACGGGCTTCGCCTGTGCCGTGGGATCTCCAGTGGCCTTGGTGGATGGACGAGGCACAAGAGGGCCCGAGTACGCTGAGAGGCGCCTTGCGCCCTTGGGACCCTTCAAGCCCCTCTTCAGCTCCAGGGATATGCTGTCGGGCATTCGGAGGCCCATGGCCCTGTAAAAGTACGCCAGCTTGACCCGGAGACGGGCCGTCTCGGCCTGGTCGCTCATGTCCTGGCTGCCATCGGCCAGGGTCCGCTCCCTCCCGAGACGGATGCCGAGACGGTCAAACGCGGGGCACGAGTCCTTCCCGGCGGCGTCCGCGACAAATGCAAAGAACGCGGGGCCGTGCACCAATCTGGCCGCGCTGGCAAGCTGCTTGGCGGACTGCATGCGGTTCTCGCAGCAGCAGCGGGCCACCACCAGACGGCAGAGTTGCAGGTGCAGATGCTCGAGGCCGAAACGCATCGTAAGCGGCATGCGGACAAAGGCTGTGATGACCCTGGCATACTCTGTGGGAAGGGACTCTTCCTCTGCATCTTGAAAGTCGTTTTCAAAGTACCGCTTCAGGCTGGGGCGGTCCTGGATGGCCCCGTTGGCCTTCATGACGAGACGGCTCAAAAAGGCCTGGGCTTTGGGGGACAGTGCGCGAACGACGCCGTCTGGCTGCTTTCCGCCATTTCTAGGGAGGGCAGGGGAGTCCGGGTGGGGAGACGGAATGAAGATGGCAGAGCCTTCCTTGGGATGAGACCATTCTCGGCTGTAGAGCCCCGGATGGGTGTTCATTCTGAGATGCAACATATTGGAAAGTGGCCTGTAGCTGTTAAAATGGTGAACACCCAAGTACAAAATGTCAACGATGTTGGGCGCAAAGTGGTAAGGCCAAAAGAATAAGACCAGAAAGAAATGCAAAAAAATGGGATACAAAAGAGAGTGCGGAAAAAATAAACAGAGACAGGCAAACTTTGAAGTGACAGGAAAAACGAGTGAAAAAAAACAAGAGAGAAGTAAAGAAAATCAGGAGGAGAGAATAAAAGTATGGATGAAAACATCAAACGATCCAGAGGAAACAGCAGATGAAGCACGAAGCAGAAAGCAAAATCAAGAAACGGGAAGGAGCTGGGAACGATGGGGAGAAGATGGCAAACAAGCAGGAGTGATGGATGATGGTGGTGAAAACCTACCTAGTTTGTGTCTGGCAAAGAACAGCGATTGACTGAAAGAGATATTCTTTGTTCAGGCAAAGGCAAATTGCGTAGAAGAGGCTGTCTTGCGGAAAGAAGAGTGCGTTTTTCAATATCAAGGTGCGGGTTCTTAGAGACAGAGAGGTCCCAGAAGAACAGAGCAAGAATCATTGTTTAAGTACGAGAAAGATTGGGGTGAACTTTAATGCTAAGTTGCAAAAAATGTACAGTAATAAGCTTTGCCGGGACAAAGCTGCGCGGATGACGGATGGTAAGGTTTTGGGCGAACCTTATTTGAGTCACGATGCCTTGCTCGCCTGCGTGAGTGCGTAAAGCCCTGGCCTAGAGGCGTTTATGTGCTCTGCATCTGAGAATATCATCTTAATAAGGTTCTGCTTGTTTGGAGTAGCAAATCAGAACGATGAGGGTTGGGGTCCTTGACTATAGCTAAGGCAAGTTAAAAAAACCTAAAGTTTTGGTCAAGGCTTTTCTGAATGTCACGAGCTTAGAACCTATATTGTGTTTTGTTTTTGATGACAGTTGACCGCATTGTGTCGCTCATTCAAGAACCTAAAGTCTCCCTGCGGGGTGAGACTAAGCCAAACAAACTGCCTAATTGGGCATCGACTAGCACGATATCGCAGAAAAAGATGGGGTTGTGGAACAATACAGGTCGAGAACTCTGCTGCAAGGGATCTGATAACAGCGTGGGACTTGAAGATACGCTGGGAAAGGCTGAAGAAGGAAGAAGTTGACTCTTGCCAGCATTGTTCTACTTTATTTTTGAATTCATTTCATTTCTTTCAGACCCCATACGTTCACGAGCAAGAGCACAATGCACAAACAGAGCACATCAAGACAATTTCGCGCATGAGACAGTTTGGATTTGAAATAAGTAAAGAGCGTGTGTGTCCTCGTTGGAAATGCAGAGGCGAGATGAAAAAAAGGAAAAAGAAAAGAATGGTAAGGAAGAACGTGAGATGCCAGTTGCATTGCGTAGTATGGAGGCTGTCATGCAATATGCAACACCCGGCCGACCCCCTGTGCCCTGCGGTGTTTTGTGTACTCCTTGTTTCTTGTTTGTACACCCGAGTGACCGCATGCAACTCTGACCATTCTTCATTCGAGGCCGGCCGCGTTCAAGGACCTGCCAAGAAACACCCAGGAGTGTTTGTTGGCCGGCGGTGTTGTTCCACTTAAGACGTGCCGGGAGGGACGTTGCAAACGAGGCCCAAGCCAAGCTGCACAATACAATCATCGATTAGTTAGGCAATTTCGGAAAGAGTGATAAAGAAGGGAGAGGGAGGGGAAAGTTAAGGGACCAGGACGTACAACAGGGACGGCGCAGCAACTGGGCTCCTTGGAGATGGAGTTGCAGATGGCCTTGAAGTTGGGGCCCGACGTGGGTGTCTTCGGAGCTGTTTGAGTTTGTCAGTATCTGGAGCTATATACATGGATAAAGAGAGAGAAAAAGAGAGAAGGGACGTACGAGTAACACAGTCGAGATTGGCGACACCCAGGACACTCACCGAGCAGCACTCCGGGTTGCCGCCCAGAAGGTTGGCCGGGCAAGCAACGTAGTTGGTGCCGCCACCAGGGTTGCCGCCAGAGCCACCGGAGCCACCAGAGCCGCCAGAGCCGCCGTACGATGAGTCGTCGTAGGGGGCGGCCATGGCCGTGGCAAAGACGGCTGCGAGGGCAAGGACCTGGAACTTCATGTTGATGGTTTTGGGAGTGAACGGAGTTCGATTGTTTTATCAATTTGATTGTGGATTTTTGTGTGTTTGGAGAAAGATGGATGCTGAGCTGAGTGAGACTGGAGGCTTGATGAGGAGAAAGGAAGAACAAGATGGAACAAGATGAGAGAGGATGGTCGGTCTCCTTTATACCCGGGTGGCGGCCAACAAAGGACGACGATGCTGACGGCGGAAAAGCCATCTCGGACGAAACAAACCGCTCACCGCTCGAGCTCTCGGCTTGTCTCTGATCAATGTCTCTCAACATTGTCTCTACAAGCTGTCTACAGGACTGTCTCGAGCGAATCGGCTTTGCGAGATGACGCCCGTGGGCAGGCGAGATGAAGTGGCGGCAGCCCGTGATGAGAGGAGAGTTCCCTCACACAACTGCCGCAATTTCCTTGTCTTTTGGCACTTTTGTTGAAAAGTTTTGTCCCACCTCGACTACGCTCATCTTCACCCTCAAAGTCTCTCATTCTCCGAGTGTGTGGATGAAAGAATAAACAATGAAACAAACAAGAGGCGGAGAAGGTGGAGACGGTGCTACACAAGGCACTGTCTCTCCTCATGTGACTTTGTGGTGACCACGTCAAGATGTGATGTCCTTTTCGTCCTCGGCATTATTTACTCCTCCACACCCCCCGCATCTTCACCAATGTTTCTCAGCAACGCCAACGTACGATTGAGCAAGAAAGAGTTGAGAAGCCTTGAGTGGAGCCTCCTGATGGGGTAGTACAGAAAAATCACGGGAGACACTATGCGGTGAACAACATCGAGATGCCATATCGTGATGGAAAAAAGAGGTGCCTGAGTCAAGCTGAAGAGAAGGAGCATATCATCGTCCTGCCGTTGGTCGCGGAGAACGCCGGTGCTGTGTTTCGAATACGTGGTTTTCCGTGACTGGTACTGTTGGAAACCTGCCTTTGTTTATCTCGATATCCATATTTTTCGGCGTCGTTGTCATGCTTCTGGCTCACGGTTGGTTCTGTTTTGACAAATGAGCTCTACGCAATGCGTAGGCATGACCTTTCGAAAGGGAAGAATGTGTCCATTCTACAGCTGTTTTACGAGCCTTGTTACGCAGCTATATCAAGTGTTTGAGGCGCTATTTAGCTATTTAGATTTTTGACAATGTCTTTACCATAATGTCTTGCACGGACCATAATAAGCTTTACATTATCGTCGTCATGGCAGACTTTTTATGAAGTGGTCATAGTGTTTCTCTTTCCCATCGACCTTGTTGTACAAAGAGGAGTAAACAAAGAGTTCAAATATGATAAAAGGAGAATCTGAGACAACGATACGCACAACTAATAACAAAAACCATATCGACCACCTCTTGGTGTTCTGCCATTGAATCCCCCCTGCTTGTTTCTCTAGACTGGTCACGGATGACGAGTCAAGTCTACATTTATTGAGTTTGATAAAATCGTTGAGCATCTCCCTTTTCTTATTATACTTGCCACATCGACAGCCGGTCAAGTCGGTGATGATGTATTGTATTCACTTCCTTGAAACTACACTGGCCGTTCTCCAGCGGCCGTGGCCGAAAAGCGTAGATTTGCGCAGTCTATATTATCGGTGTCAATGGGGCTGAAGCTGCCGAGTCATGCTGTTCTATTTCCCCCGGAAAGATATGCGTCGATCCCGGTCCAAAGTCATGGTCTTTAATCCGATCTGCTGCATGCTGGCTGCAGACATGCTGCAGAAATGCTGCAGACAAGCTGGCCGGCTGCAGGATGACTGCCGGAGTATAAATTCCACAAGATCGGGCCACAATGCACGCTGATGGACTCTTTGGGAGTACGATGCTGCAGGTTGCACACTTAATCAAGAGGGCCTCGACTCCTCGCTGGAGAGAGTCATGCTTCGGGTGTTACCCGGAAGGCGGGCCCAAGCCCCCTGGCGAACGCAAAAGACTGTGTGCTGTGCGAGACTCTCCATATCTTCTCGCCTCTTATTTGTGACACCTGCCTTCTTGCCCTGCCATCCCGCCCTCCTTGTCCCTCCGGTCCACCGTGTCCTACCTATCCTGTGCTCCAAGTCGATCGCCTTCTTCATCCTCCACCGCACGCCGTGTACGCCCAGCACTTTTTGCGCCTCTCGCTCCCCCTTCCCTTCTGGCGTCTTGGTGTGACTTTGGAGCGAGGGGAGCCGGGGGGGGGAAATATGTGAGGCGAGAGAGAGAGAGAGAGAGAGAGAGAGGGAGAGAGAGACAAGGAAGAAGAGGATCTGTCACCTCGTGCAGTGTGCGGGTCTCGTTTTCTGTGAAACGGAATAATCCGCCACGGTCTAGCCCTTCTCGGTTCAGAAAGACCGCAGTTCAGAAATCAAAGACGTATGGTGGAAACTGGAAGCTACTGAAGAATTACGCACGCATGGAAACATTCTGAAAGGAGTGAAAAGGAGTAAAAAGAAGCTTTTGATGCGGAAGCACCGACAGAGAAGCGCCAGTGCAGATCGCGCTGTGTAATAAATCTCAGTCTTTGTGACACCTCAACTCGTATTCCCTTTTTGAGTCGGTGTCCATGATCACGATGGACTCTATTCCGAGGTCATAACAACGAGAACGATGGCAAAAGCAGAATATCGTCGTCGTCACCGTTCTTTTCTAGACTTTCCTTTTTCTTTTTTTGACTTTCCGCACTTTCTCCTCTTTCTCCTGTTTCCTTACATCTTCGCACTCGATCCCACAAGCCCCAAGCATGCAGGCGTAGTCTCGTTCAGTGGTTAACACCCCGTCAGGCCCATGCACGGCCTGCGTCCTTCCGCAACGTGGCCAGCCTTCGCTCGAGGCCCTGCTGCCCACCGCACGCCAGACCCCACAGCGCCGGCCGGCCTACGCAGACCAGATCGGCTCCCAATGCTAGCGCTTGGAAGACGTCTTCGCCGCGTCGTAGACCGCCATCGACGTGAACTGGTTTCTTGCCTTGGACAGCGGCCATCCCTTCAGGTGGTGTGTGCTGGCACACTTATCCCGCTACCGCCTGCCATGGTTGCTGACGACCATGCCGTCGACGCCGTGCTGGACGGCGAGTGCAGTATTTTCAGCCGTGGCGATGCCCTTGAGCCAGATCGCGCGTGCTTCTCAGACCAGGCTGTCGTCAATCTCGAGGCTGCCCGTGTCGTCGGCCATGATGCCAAATTTGGTTGGTTGTCAGAACCCGTGGGAGCTGCGGCCGGTTGCGAAAATGGCCACCATCGGGGAGGCGGCGGCAGATTTCTTCGGGAGGCACAGCGGCCGGGTCTGATGGTTGGAGCCGTGCATAAGCGGACGGCTGGAAGTGTCCGTCGTTGATATAGAGAGGCTCTTCGATGTCTACAGCCATTGTAAAAGCACTTGTTGTAACTGAAGAGAAGGGGAAGGAAGGAAGTTGGATTGGTTGGTGCGAGACGCAGATGTGGTCATTTGAAGATGCTTAAATCCTGGACGATTCTTATGCCAAAAATGAGAACCTCCGGCATGTCCGACTCTAGCTGTAGTCTGCTCGTATGACAGCCGCTCTGACCAGCACATGGGGGACAGCATTCTACCATCGGATGTCGTCTTGAGGCAGACAAAATTTGAGGATGACAAAGTTTGAGGTGCTGTGTCGGAAGCGGACAACTCGGACGAAGTGTCACTTTTGGTCTCAATATGGAAATCTCTCCTCGTTTTCCCAAGTATGTTTATGGCCTCGATTTTCTGTACTGCTCTTAGCGGAAAGTGCAAAGCAGGAAGGGGCAAGTCGACCAATATTGCGCATTGTGTGCCAGTCGCCGCTTCCGGGATGGGCCTCCCGATTTGGACAGAAACTCGTGGCTTAACACAGAAAGGACGACGCGACGCATCGTCCACAGTTTCCTCTTTTGACGGGTGTTGAATCTCAGAAAGAATTTGGAGACGCGGGGGAAGGCACGATCAGCGATGGCCGAGGTGCCATTTGAGCTCTGTCGAGGAACACAAAAGCAAGCTCGTGATCGACACCACTTCGCCTCTGCTCAAGAACAACAACAAACAACAGCACCATACACGGTGCCTGTCGTACCTGTCACTACCTCGCCTTATCATGGCCGACTCTACGACCCACAAGATCCCCCTCCTTGCCATCCCTTTCGACGCCTATGCAGACAGCTATGCCAGTCGCAAAAAATTGCAGCCTGGTCTCGACCATATGTGGCTCGCGGCGACATTAGCACGACGGACGAGCTGTTGACGGCACGGAACGACAAAATACTGCCGGGTGCGGCGCTGGACATGAAAGACCCGGAGCCGCTTCCTGAGGGGCATGCACTGTGGACAGCACGCAATACGATGGTCACGCCGCACACTACAGGCAAAAAAGACGAGTCCAACCAAAAAAAATATACTGTCAACAAAAGGGAGAGAAAAAAGAAAGAAAGAAATCTTCCACATTGCCCAGACGCGGGATCGAACCGCGGACCTCCTGCTTACTAGGCAGGCGCAGCTACCACTGTGCTACCCGGGCATGGTAGTTTGATGAAGATTCTGTCTCGCTAGTAGCTCTCAAGTAGGCGGTGTCCCATTTTTGGCCTGGCCCCTCCCACTTATTCTGTACACGACTAGCGTGTGTTGACAACAAGGAGTGCATGTCGAGCATCGTGACGCCCCGCGTCAGTGATCGAATCACTGTATGGGCCGCAGGACGGGAGAAGGCCGACGGTCGACGGCAGGCCGTGTAAGGACAAAGTCTACTAAATTAAACGTAACGGTTGCTTATTGTCAAATCCAGACAGATCGACAGGAGTGGTTCACCGGGCATCAAGAGGCAAAGACGTCGTGGGGGTTGTATTTGATGTGGCTTTCAATGATGAGATGGTGTTCTTGAAAAAGCAAAAAATGTCTAGCCACTCAAATCGACTCTATAATCTCATTTTAAGTATGTATTGCAGTCTTCAAGAGAATAGATCCATGATTCAACTTCTGGCTTCTTTTTGATTTTTGATTTTTGATTTTGATTTTCGTGTCGTGTTTGTTTTTGGAGTGTGTGGTGTCTTTCCTCTTATTAGGAAAGACATTAGTGAGGCTAGACTAGAGAATGGTGACAAAGAAAAGTGTGGCTATACAGTTCATGTAGAAAAGGAATGTGGTTGTGTATGTGTGATTATTGGATTTCGGCCGTCCAACTCGTCTCCATAAATCAGATTAAAGCAAAAACAAGAAGATAGCAACGAGAAGATAACAACGAAAAGACAAAATGGCAATGACAAATTACACAAAAGAAGTCAGAATCCAACGCTTGCAAGAAGAAAAAGACAAGAAAACAACGTCGATTCGTAAGGTAGGTGGAGAGTGGCACGTGAGGCTCGAGATGCAAAAGAAAAATAAAATCGCTCTGCATTTTCAACCTTCGTCTCCCCTAGTAGTTGTGGCCCACACCAAACTTCTCCTCGTGCTTCTTCTTCAAGCCCTCAAACTCCTCGTCGTACGGCATCGAATTGCGGTTCTTGCGCCGCGACACGCGCCGCCAGAACATCATCAGGCCCAGACCGGCCAGAGCGACGCCGACAATGGGCGCGGTAATGGCAATGGCCATGACGGGCTTGCTCATGCCGGAGGTGCTGTCGGACGAGATGCTCAGGGAGGCCGTGGCGGAGGCGGCAGCAGCAACGGCCGACATGGCCACCGGGGTTTCGGTGTCGGTGGGCGTCGTGGTGGTGGTGGCGACGGTCATGGTGGTCGTGCCCTCGTCGCTGGTGGGCGAAATGGTCGTAACGACAACGGCGTTGCTGGTGGTGAAGGACGTCGTCGTTGACGTGGGGGTGGCGGACAGACTGCGAGTGGGTGGTCGTGCTGTTAGCCATTGCCCCAACGAGGAATTGTCCCAACGAGGGTGGGCCTCCTCCACCTTGCTATGCATTCTTCTTACCTAGTAGTCGGAGTGACAACGATGGCACCGCCGTTGACATTGGTGGTGGTCTGCTGGGCGGCCGTGGTGGGCGTGGAGGTCGTGGCCGTGGAGGTCGTGGCCGGAGTGGTGGCGGCAGCCGCAGCAGCGCTCGTGCTCGACGTTGTGGTGGCTGCACTGCCCTTGCCGTTGGTGGTGTTGTTGTTGTCGTTTCCGTCACCCTTGCCGTTGCTGTTGCCGTTGTTGTCGTTGTCGTCACCGTCGTTGGCCGAGTTGCCCGTAATCACCGTGTCGGTGCCCGACGAGCCAGGTGCGGCAAGCGTGGCCGTGGCCGTTTCCTGCACAGCGGCCGTTGTTGATTTCGTTGCGGTCGTGGCGGCCACGGCAGTGTCGGTCGGTGTCGCTTTGGCTGTGGTGGTTGCGGCCACGGAAATGTCGGTCGAAGTCACACCAGCAGCGGCGGCTGCTGAGCTGGTCGGAGCGTCGGCCGCGCCAGGAAGAAGACCAGAGACAATCGAGCCGGCATCGGCGCCCAGGTCACCGAGCGTGCCCGCCACGCTGCCCAGGAGGTCTCGTAGAACATACATTATAAGATATGTGGTGCGTGAGGAACTGAGGTAAAAAGAGATAAAAAGAGGCCAAAATGAGGTAAAAAAAAAAGAAGAGGATAGATGGAGCTGAAATGAATATGCAGATAATTAAATAAGAAAGAAGATAAAAAGCAGATGATAGAAGAGTTCTACCAGAGATGAAGAAAGTAAATATCAAAAAGGGTGGAAGGAGAAGAGAAGATGTTGGCCGGCAACCTGTTTTCACAAAGAAACAGCTGTTCAAAGCACGGTTCGTATCATGGCGACAGATGTGGACGAAAACGATCAGAAGATGAAGAGAAAAAAGGGAAGGGGAAGAGAGACGAGATGATTTGCACGAGTCGGTGCACCGCCTATTTTAATAATGGCACTGGGAGAAGGAGACAAAAGCTTGCATAGAGATTGACATACATCCGACCCCCACAGACTTACACTTACTTACACCACACACTCACGGAGAAGTCGTCCCCCGAAACGGGCCAGGATAGGCCCAGGGCTCGGCCAGGCCTTTCCACGGCGCTGTGGTGGAGGCCGACCGAGACCAGGAGACCAGTAGACTAGGAGACCAGGAGTTAAGGAGTAAGGAGAAGAAGAAAAAGAAAAAGAAGAAGAAAGAGGAAAAAAAGCGTGCAGGTGGCTGCCTCAATTGTCTCTTCTGGGCAGGCAGGGCTGACAGGGCTGGATAAGGTCCTGTCTATCTCTAGGCTTTCAAAACTTGACAGAAAAGCTTTGGGTACGGCATACCAGGGACAATGACGGCAGGGTTGAAGTGGGCCGTGGTTTTGATACAAGCTTCGGCGGCGTTCGTGTCGTTGGGTGCGTTAAAGTGTGTATTTTCAGCTCACAGTTTTATGTTTGTTTACCTTCAGCTTTATTTACGGTCACAGGCTATTATTCTGGTCTTTTCTGTTCAACGGCGCGTTGTTTCTGAATATTGTACCTTCTTACAAGTCGACAATCCTCTCCTCGATTCCCTGCGTCGTACAACGGTTTGAGAGACAGCCGCTTGTGGTTGAAAGTTGCAGAAGCCGGCACAAAAAGAAAAGACGACGACTTCGTACGCCAATCGCACTCGTCCAAAGCCTCTGCACTCGTTCTTGCTGCTGTTCTTGGCGTTTCTTGACGTCGTACTGAGCCGCTCGGGCCGGAGACAGTTGGGATATGTACATGGAGAGAGGACGCACAGTTTGGTTGCAAGGTGTTTGATCGTCTGCCAATGCGATAGGGCAATGAAGCAGATCGACAGGGGAGAAAAAGACAGGTCCTGACAAACATCGTTGTGTGCGAGACAGTGCAGCTGTGAATTCGGCTTCTTGACTCTTTTGTGGTTGCGTTGTGGGCGGAGATGATGCTCCTGGGAGACCTGGGAGGCTTGAAACCGTTTGAAACCCCTCAAGGTCGATCCCCAGGCCAGACCCCTGTTCCATGCAAGGCGGCCTTACTCCTTCGACCTCTCCACGACGGCCGTGACCGACAACAAGAGGGCAACAAAGCGGCAAAAACGTCTGAAAATTAGAAAAGATAAATGAACGGTTGTCAATTGTCAGTTGAGGCGTTGGACATTGAGCAATGCGGTGACAACTGAACGCGGACGTGCACTGGTGACTGTGCTGCTTGTTTTCGCTGCACATCAGTCGGCTAAATGGGAGTGCCTTTTCTCCATATTTCCCATACTCTCCCATTCTCAAAGCTCCGCTAAACTCATAGCCTTGATTAGTGACGCGCCTCAATTCATACCGAAAATCTTGCAATACTCAGCGACCAAAGACTCTCTCGCTGTCGCCTTGATCCAGGCATTTTGGTGTAATCGTAATCGTCCTTTTTTTTTCTTTTTTTTTCTGCCGTCCTCCGCTCTAAATCCTCTCCCAACGAGATCAAAGGCATATCTATCTACCAGTTCACCGCAAGCATTGTCCACCTCTTCCCTGCCCGTCAGAGCGTCCATCCTCAGTACCGAGGATTACCAAGTTTCGACACGTTAGTGAACCATTCTCTACCGTGAGTTGTCACACATTGCCATTCGTGGGCATATCGTAATAGTGTGGTACGTCGTGCAACAAAGTTTATGCGTTTTTTTCTTTTTCAGAACGGACAGTACTCTTACCTGATAGCCCACTCTTCAGAGTGCGCCGTCGACCACCTGATAAAAGACAGGGTCGTCATAATAGGCGTTTCACAATGTTGACAGCACCGGTAGTTGTATACTGACTGTCTCTTCCTTGTCGTCAACTGCGAGTATCGTCGGGCTGTTCTACTATTATCAGTGGGGCATCACTGCATACATTGTTTCGAGAACAGCCCGCCTGTGAGTGCTTGCGTATGCTCGACTCACAAAGATGCTATTTTGAGATTTCCATGAGTCGATTGTGCTCGAAGACGTCTACGTACTGTTTGGAGATGAAAATAGACGTAAAAACGTGACCTTGTGATGCGTTGTATTGTACGTTCAAGTTTAACTTTGTCTTGACTTCAAACATTGCAGAATGCGTTTTCAAAATGGATTCGACCCGCTCACAGCGACTAGATTCATTTTGTGAGATAAATTATAAAAAAACTCGACAAACAAAAAATGATGGGGAAAAAATGAGATCCAATTAAAGCCAGGGGATTTTTTCTAAAAAAAAAATTGCACGATGATCCGTCTACACATGTAAAGGCAATGGAAATAAACAAATAATGATGCATCGCTTGTTGGGGCTGAAAAGACGCCTTGCGATAGGCCCGTCAAAGCAGCAGCTTAGCCCTGCAGTTTGCCGCCGTATCTCTTCGATGCCGACATATCTTATCCTTTCATATCAAAGGAGGCAACCGAAACATGTCGAAGAAGAAAACAAGAAAAAAAGCAAATATCTCGTTCAGTATCGATACCAGCGTCGGTTTTACACTCTGCCGGGCTGCTTCTCATCCGGGAGCGTGACGACTTTCGATCGAATCGCAATTGTTTGCACAGGCTCAACAAGATCGTCAATGCCAATTCCTTTTCTTCGCTGAGGCGGGGCTCAAGGCGTGCAGCGGTGAGATACGCCTTATTTGCGGTGCCGTCGTTTCCGGGGCACAAGGGAGTGGCTGGAAAGTCATTGACACTCTTGGATCGGTGCAATCACAGGCCGATGATGCGATGCTGACCTTTACGATGTAGGCGGGGAAATCAACGCGTTGTCACCATGAAAAGAGGCGTCAATAGCAAGTAAATGGTCAACTTTCTTCTCGGACAGTTCCAGGAGTCAACAGCAAGCAATTGCTTGTTCACAGCACCACCATGACCTCGCCACGATCCCTGCGATCCCTACGATCCCTCCTGGCGCTGGTTGCGGTGCTGGCAGCGGCGAGCTCCACTGTTGTTGCGGGCGCTGCCGCCACTACGTCCTCGTTGTCGTCAACGACATCGTCGACCGACGCATCGTTGTTGACAGTGTCCGCCTCGGCAACAGCAGCGTCGACGGCGACGTTCTTGGCTGTCCCTGAGACCGTCACGGCCGGCGTGCCCAGCACGGCCACCATTGCGGCGGGCACGTTCCGAAGCAGCGAGAAAAACGGCGACACCCGCTCGGTGCGGGCGCTCCAAGTGTTTCTAGCCACCGGCGGCCGTGATGTCACTTCGCTGTCGGCCAATGTGACGTCTGAATGTATGTTCTATTTTTTACTTTTCCTTTTCTTTTCTCTCTCTCTCTCTCGCGCGCGCATTCAACCTTGTTGCTACGCCTACTGACGGCGATCAGGCTACCTCTCTCAAGACACACCCTTGTGCGACCTCTCTGGCATCACCGTCTACAGCGACCACATCCAATTTGCGCATGTGCACATCCCCTTTACCGTGCCCACCTCGGTCGGCGGCGCCGGCCTCGTCTACGCCCTCCGCATACAGGTCCTGCAGGCGGACGGCACCATCTACGGCCATGCTTTGTCGTTGAGCGCCTCCAACGAGTTTTTCCTCAGCAACACCACCGGCCGCAGCCAGCTCTTCTCGACGGTGTATGCGCCGGCCGAGTACGTCCCCTGCGGCAGCCTGTCGTGCGTCGCCGACTGCTTCCTGGACCTGTACGGGACCAGCCCGGACGTTGCCAGCGAATCCGCGAGCACGGCCGCGTGTGCAAACAAGTGCGCCGGCATTGGCAGTGTGGCCATCCCTTCGGACTGGCTCGAGGTGGCGTCGGCGGCGTCGGCGGCGTCGACACAAGTGCAGGTGCTGAGTACGGTGCCGGCCGGCACGGCGACGGGCTGTTTCGTGTCCGGGACGGCGCCGGCTTCGGGGGCCGCGTCAACGGGCGGTGGGAGCCAAAATGTTGTACAAGGTGTGCGGGCGCTGTTGTCAACGGCGTGGAGAGTTGCTGCGGCGGTGGCCGTGTTGGCTGTACTGCAATGTCTCTCATATCTGTAACGTGTGAGTAGGTCGTCTCATCACCATGTTGTCATGTATGTCCTGTATCAAAGTATAAATCTATATTTCTATCCTTTTGCTCCATTCTAATAGATGCTCTTCAAGTCAGCACCGCTTATATCACGTTCTTCAGCGACTGCTTCGCCAGGAATCGCCGCAGGTTCTCGGCAATCAGGCCCTCGGCACCCTGCGGGCGACCACCCGCCGCGTGCGGCGACACCACCAGGTTCTTGGTCTTCCACAGCTCGCTTGCTTCGGGGAGGGGCTCCGTCTCAAAGACGTCCAGCGCCGCACCGCCCAGGCGGTCCTCGTTCAGCGCCGCCGCCAGCGCCGCCTCGTCGACGCTCGAGCCGCGGCCGACGTTGACGACCCATGCGTGGGCGGGCAGCAGCTTGATGCGGTCGGCGTTCAGGGCGTGGCGGGTGGACGCGCTGCCGGGCAAAATCATGACGAGGGCATCGGTCTTGGGCAGCAGCTCGGGCAGCTGGTCCTCGCTGACCACCTCGACGCCGTCGCGGACACCGGCCGTGCGGGCGACGCCCTTGACGTTGGCACCCAGGGCCACCAGCGAGGGCGTCAGGCTCTTGGCAATGTTGCCGAAGCCCCACACGAGCACGTTGGCGTCGCGCAGCGTGGTAAACTTGCCGGCCGGGCGGTCGGGCTGGCGACCACCCAAGTGGCCGGGCCACTTGCCCTGCAGCTGGTAGTCGCGCATCTCGTAAAAGCGGCGGGCGGCCACCAGCAACAGACCCAGGGTGTGCTCGGCGACGGTGTGGTCGTGCAGGCCGGAACCGGTGGTCACGGTCACCTTGGAGACGTCAAAGCCGGCGTTCAGAACATCGTTGGGCCCCGCGGCCAGGGACTGGATCCAGCGGACATTCTTGAGACGCTGGGCGCCATCCTTGAGGTTGGCGGCGCTGTTGCCCCACGTCACCAGGACATCGGCGTCGACATGCTCGTCGGGGAACGGCTTGGCGATGTCGTAGGGGTAGAGCTCGACGGAGAAGCCCTCGAGGCTGGCCACGTCGAGCTTGAGGGAGGTCGGGTAGAGGAGCTTCATTGCGAGAAAGGTTGTGGACGAGAAGGGTTTTGGGTGTATTGGACGAAGAGAATTGGACGTTCGAAACGATGTCGCCGAAGAGAAAGTTGGAGACGAGAATGCGCGGAATACGTTTGGGATGCGGGGAGCGACGCGGGATGCGATCATGGGGTAGAGAGGGAGGAGGGAGGTGAAGAGAGGGGAGAGAGAAGATCAAGAGAGAATGGAAAAGAAAATCAAGAGGGCGACACAGACTGAAAGAAAGAAAGAAAGGAGTTGAGAAAGGAGAAATGAACGCTGTTGCTATTTAAAGGAGGTCTTCTTATCATACGAATCGGAGCCAATTGAGCGATGACGGATGTTCTCCGTCAGGAAAGCGCAAGGGGAGGGAAATCGCGAAAGGCGGGGCAGGGAAGGCGCACCTGGCGCAAAGGTGCACCTGACGTAATTGGCGTGTTTGGCCCAGTTTTTTTGCCTATTCTGGTGTCGGCGAGAGGCTCCTCCGAGAGGAGCTCTCGTGCGCCAGCAACGAGGGAAGGCACGAGGCGAGATCCGCCAAGCCAGCAGGAAAGAGCAATGGAAAGCGTGCCTGGCCGGCGTTCTGCAGTGGCGTTGAATTTGCTGGACTCGGTCGATCAGCGCCCGATGGAAAAGGTCCAGAGGTGAACCGCATCGGGGGCGATACACCGACCTAATCGTGTAAACTGTATGCGTACGACGTACACTGGTGAATCTGTTTTCTGCAGGACACGGAATACAAATACGTCGTTGACATCGCCATTGATCTATTTGGTTCCGTCAGACGACGGAGCTCCTAGTTCTTTCCCAATGTTGGACCAATGATGCTTCGTTTTGTGCCGTCGTGTGGTCGCACCTTCCCGTGTACCTCTGTCAGAACCTCGCGCCTTCCACATATCGTCTCTCGCCAGCCTTTGCACCTGCCATCCGAAACGAGTTACAATTCGCGATTGCCGTGTTGGGCCGCCTTAAGCACGAACGAGC
Source organism: Sporothrix protearum (assembly GCA_016097115.2). Classification (NCBI taxonomy): domain Eukaryota; kingdom Fungi; phylum Ascomycota; class Sordariomycetes; order Ophiostomatales; family Ophiostomataceae; genus Sporothrix; species Sporothrix protearum. Next base: position 552,378 of record JADMNH010000008.1, read on the forward strand.
CGCCTAGTTTTGGCTCTTTCCGCTTCAGTCTAAGTGGGATTTACTGTGCTGGCAAGACTACTCCGTACAGGTGGCTGATCGTTGTGTGGAGATTTACGTCGTGCGCCATACTCTACGATGTACTCCTTACAACTATTTCACGCTTTTTTTTAACTCCATTTCGCAACCTCTCCAGTCTTCTCGTTCCTGGCCAGCGCCGCTCGATGAATTTTCCACTAATGAGATGCGCGCGATTGCAATCATGGAGGGCACAATCTTTCTTAATAGGTTATCGCTGGCAGTTGACGAAAGCGACCTTTCGCGTTCTTCATCTTCAGTTGCTTCTTTTGTCACTATCCTGGAGTTCTTCTGTCTCGACGTCTTCATTGACCGTCATTCCTGTTTCCAGCGGCCGCCATGTTGCAATCATTGCGCGCGTGCGGACATGCTTCGACCCCACAGGCCACGAGGTCGCGACACATTGACATTCTGACGCATGTCATACCAACCAAACCGAAACCGAAATAACGGTCGGCCGAGTGTGAGAACGGGCCACAACTACGTCGTACAAAGGAAGCCGTGCGAACCGTGCAAGGCTGGCTACACAGCCTTGTCTGAAAGAGAAGGATAAATGAGTAAAAGATGAAAAAGTGCGGCAAGATTCGGCAAGTCCCGTTCTTGGCCGATTCAAGTTATTCACTTTGATCATCTTTTAGTCACCAGTCGTCAATTGCTGATTGCCGAACCCCTCGTACTGTCGACCAAAAAACTCCTTGCGTCCTAATGAATCAGTCTGGTCGTCCCGCCCAGCTCCATGCTCGGCTATTGCCAGCCACAACGAGGGGCAGACACACCGTGAAGATGTCAATGGATGGACATTGACGCCCAGTACCGAGGCAATCACGCCGAAATTTTTTGATTCATAGTTTGCTCATTCCGTGTACATGAGGCCATACGGCCTGGAAGACAAGCCGACCTGACCGTGGTCGACTTCACTCTAAATATTCGACCGCGTCAGGAAACCCTGCACCTGCTTCACAATGTGGTGCTTCAGCCCGGACCGCCAGTCCTTGGTCGCCGCCACATTGTCCTGCACCGCCTGGCTCTTGGCATGCTGCTCCCACAGGTACTCCTTGCTCTCGTACGCCTCGAACGTGTACAGCTTGGTCGGCTCCGCCGGGTTGCGGGCCAGCGCGTAGACCAGCGAACCGGGCTCGTCGGCTTTCGTGGTGGCCACAACCTTGCCCCAATGCGCCAGCGACTTTTCGACGAGCTCGCCGTCCTTGTACGAGACCTCGCCGACGACGATGTAAGGGTCGCTCGCCTTCTCAACACCGTCTGGCCGGGTGAACAGGCCAAAGTCCTCGACAATGTCGAGCTCGAGGACAGTGGGCGCGGCCTCCAGGATCGGCTCGGGACCGCCCATCCACTGGATCATGTCCTGGACCAGAGGGACCTGCATGTGGGCGTCAAAGGCGGCCTGGTCAGCGTAGGCCTCGACCATATAAATGGTCTTCTGGTCGGCCTCGTCGCGGGGCAGGCAGACCGAGTAGGTGAGGACGCCGGGCTCGTTGGTCTTGGAGTAGGCAGACGTGGCGGCGAGCTTGGAGATGTACTGCTTGCTGTTAGAGATGGTAGCTCACTAAATTTCGTACAGTAGAAAAAGTGATACGGTGGTACGGACCGTCTCGCGGGCCTGGCCGCCGACAGTGGGCAAGATGGCAAACACAAGCTTCGGCATGGTGGCGGTGGTGTGTGTCGTACAAGGAAGAGGGTATGTTGTAAATTGGCGAACAAAAACAAGGACAAAAATAAGTACAAAAACAAGTACAAAACAAAAAAGAAACGAGCCTTTGAGTCAACACAAGGAGGCAACGCTCTCTTATAACAGCATCTCCCGCCTGGGCGTGGACAAACACATCCAGACTGGGGAAGAGGAGGGGCCGAGTCTGGGGTAGACGGGGCCCAACTCCGCACAGCAGTTTGAAAAAACAAAATTGAGAAAATCCGGGGATGTTTTGCCGCGGGCCACGCCTTTACGCAACGCGCGCTTGATCATGTTCAGGCACACGCACCTTCTCCAAACCAACCATAGAGCCACCTCCAAAAAGAAAAAGAGACGCTGCAGCGGAGAATTGGAGAATTTGTGGGGCGCACCCAGTACGCAAGATCATGGAGGGAGGCTGTTTTACACGAGAACAATGACAAGATAACAGAGAAGGTTTTTAATTAGAGGTGAAAGAAGATCGGAGGGGATAGAAAGAGGAGAAGGCATACGACACAAAAAAAAAAAGCTAGAAATCTATGACTATGTACAGTATTATCCAAAAAAAAAACAAGTTCTGGAAAATAAACGACACCATCACACAACATCGCCAACGACAAGCACGCCAACACACTCTGTGTGCCGTTGCTGCTCTACAGCTTGGAAATCGGCTTGTCCAGCGAACAAGGACCGTCCCGCATCTTCTCCATCTGCTTGCGCAGAATCTTGCCCGTTGGGTTCTTGGGCAGCGCGGAAATCTGCCACACGCCGCCCCGCAGCTTCTTGTAGCCGCTGACCTGGCTGTCGATGCGGGCGTGGATGTCCTTGAGGGCGGCCTTGACGGTGGCCGGTGTCTTGGCGGCCGCCTCGGTCAGCACCACCCACGCCGTCGGCAGCTCCGTCAGCTGGCTCTCGTCCCAGGTGGCGGCAATGCCGCCCTCGGACACGGCCGGGTGGGAGTTGATGTAGCTCTCCAGCTCCGCCGGCGACACCTGGAAGCCCTTGTACTTGATGAGCTCCTTGGTGCGGCCGACGATGCTCACGCGGCCCAGCGCGTCAAACGTGCAGACGTCGCCGGTGTTGTACCACCCGGGCGCGGGGAAGGCAGAGCGCGTGGCGTCCGGGTTGAACAGGTAGCCGCGGGTGATGTTGGGCCCGCGCAGCCACAGCTCGCCGGCGCTGCCCTCGGGGACGTCCTCGTCGGTGCCCTCCTTCTTGAGGCAGGCCTCGATGCCCGGGAGCAGGTAGCCCACAACGCCCTCGGGCAGGTCTTCCTTCAACCTCTGGAACGCCACGTAGCCCGCCGCCTCGGTCATACCGTAGACCTGCACCAGCTTCCAGGGCGCCTTTTTGAGCAAGGGGTCCAGCACGTCAGGCTTGAAGTTGGCGCCGCCGACCGTAATCGTCTCGGCATGCGAAAAGTCGTGGTGGTCGTACATGTTGGAGCGGGCCATTTGCAGCACGACCGAGGGCGGGCCCTGGAAGGTGGTGGCCTTGCAGGAGCCGGCAATGGACGCAAACTGGTCAAAGTTGTACTGGGGCATGGCGTGGTGAAACAAGCCCATGTAGGGCGCGTTGAACAGCGGCATCGTGGTCATGCCAATGTGCGCCCAGGGTGTAATGGCCACCGTCCGCACGCCGGCGTGGAACTGCTCCGGGTCGTGCTGGAAGAGCTGCAGGACGTTGGCCACGTAGTTTCGGTGCGTCAGCTCAACGCCCTTGGGCTTGCCCGTGGTGCCGGAGGACAGGTGGATGGTGGCCACGCGGTTGGACGTGTCCGTGTAGTGGGGGATGGGCAGGCGGTGGCCAATGGGGGCCAGGAAGTCGCGGTCGATGTGCAGCAGACCGGGCTGCGGGGTGACCACCGTCACGACAATCGGCCGTGTCGCCCAGGCTGTGCCAGCCTCTTCGAGCTCGCGCTCGGCGACGCGGATGGCGCGGTGAACCGTGTCCAGAATGGCACCGTAGGCGACAATGTAGGTCGGGCGGCTGACGGCGAGGCCGTGGCCAATCTCGGTGTCCTTGAGTGCCCAGTTGATGGGGGCAACGATGCCGCCCGTCCATAGGATGGCGTGGAAGAGCTCCAAGAAGTCGACGCTGCTGGGCAGGATAATGGCCCAGCGGGCCTGGTCCTCGGGGACAAGCTTGTCGTGCAGGCCGCGGGCGATGCGTCCTGCACGGTCGCGCAACTGGCCGAGGGTGATGCTGCGGTTGGTCAGGTTGTCGGCGGCGATCAGATGCGACTCGGGCAGGGGCCGGCCTGTTGTGTGAAGGAGCTCGGTGAGGTTGACATCGTAGGGGATGTCGATCGTCCCGGAGGAGTAGATGCGCATTGTGGCGGTTGTGTGTGGCGAGAGGAGGTGGGCGGGAGACTGAACGGTTGAGGTGGGAAAAGGAAGCAACAATGATGCAGAAGGACAATGCTCAAGAATCAGCGCTCGACAATGCTTCGGCTTTGGCTTCTCTCGTGATCACCAACTGCAAGCACAAGAAGGGACAGAAGGGTTCAAGAAGAGGCACGATCAGATGTCAAGATAATAAAAAGATGAAGACCCAAGAAAGACGGAGAGAGTGACGGAATTTCCAAAAAAAGAACGGTCCGATGGCGAAATGCAATCCAAATTCGTCCCAAGTCTGAACTGGTGGCGGTCCTGGTCACAAATAAGAAAACGGAAAATACTTGTAAGGAATCAGATATCGAATAAAAAAAATATGGCAGGCTGGCTGGCAGGGTAGGTCAGAGACAGGGCTGGCCGTGGCAGGGAAGAGGAAAGAAAAGGCAGGGCCTTCTTTTCTCCTCTTGCTCCTCTTGCGAACCCGCATGAGCACGCTGCATACTTGTTCTGATCAAAGAGGCAAACCCAAGAACCAGGACCCAAGAAAGAAGCGAGTCGCGAGTATCCCAGCGGACTGCGGCCCCAATTCTGAAAACAATACGACGCAAAATACAACGATATAAAGAAGAGATCAAAGAAATTGAGGAACTGGTGGGCGGCCGGCGCGCGGAAGACAACACGCACCGTGGGTCGGCAGTACCTGGGCCGGGCGATGTGCGGGTGTGCAAGTACGACGCACATGTACGATGAGTTGGAGACACCGCAACACAAGTGAAAACCAGATGGAGTCAAGAGAGGAGGCTATGAGGAACACTTGCTCAGGAGTGAAGCTACAAGTTTAAACTCCGAGTAGAAGACGAAGTCGGTTCTCAAGCCTAGTGCCAACAAATCCCCACCAAGGGAAGGAGCGCCGGCTGGGCAAAGGAAGGGGAAGGTGGCTACGATGGGGTCAAGCTACTCGACGCAAGACTTGCCTGTTTCTGTACAGCGTTGCGTCGAAGGGGAAGGGGCAAGGGGCAAACAACAAAGAGGGGAAAGGTGGTGGTGGGAAAAGGAAGGTGCGGCCGGCTTCGACGGCAGTCGTGGAAGGTGGTGTGTGGGCTGGAGCGACAACAGACGAGGGAAGGAGAGACTGGTCGAGCACCAGTCTCTTCTGCGTATCTCACCATATCTTCCTCTTCGTCAAAGTCAACGACCACTGTGTTTCTACGAGTCCGTGACCTCTCGCGTCTCTTGTGGATCACCCATGCAAATGCATGCACGAGTTAGTTTACAGCCCCCGGGGCTGGTTAAGACAGATACAGCAATTGAGAGGTCGTATCGTTCTCCGCAGTGGGTAAGAGAAAACAGGGTCCTTCTCTCATCGACAAAAGTACAAAGGGAGGGGGAACAGTGAAGGAACAAGAAGAAGTACTCCGAACAGAGGTAGTCGAAAAGACGAGGAGAACAAAAGGAGAAAAAAAAGGAAGCCAGCGCAGAAAGGGACAAGCTTGGTCCTTAGCGTGGTGCACCCCTGTCGCCGGTCGTTGTTTTTGTTGATGGAGGTGCGGATAAACCTTTTCCTGCGCGATGAATCAGTCGGTGAGTTGGGAAGGTCTTTCGTGGTCAGGACTACGGAGTACGTCGTACGAGTAGATGGATTGTGGACAATGACGGTGCCGCGCTTGATACCAAACCAGGCGCCCCCAACTCGCTATCGCGGGCATCCTTCCGCCGCTGCATCGACTCTTTGGACGGTGGACAGGTATTTGGCTTGGCTTCATTGGGCGTTCAGTCGGTGTCCCTTCCCCGGAAAAAGGGTTCCCCAGAAACGGGACTGTGGTCCCTCGCCCGCCTCCCAAAATACTCTACGGCAACACTAGCGAATTGGCGTACTGCCGACTTAGTTCGAGAGCTAATAGAAAGCTTCGACAGTGGAGGATTGGCTCAAGTGGATGTCAGTTGAAATCGTGTTAGTTGTTAGTGAAGTGTTGCAAGTGGCTTTTGGTAGGTTTGGTCACTTGGTGTTTGGTCAGTGCGCTGTGGCACATTGCTTAGTATTCTTGGAAGCACGTCTGGGCGCTGGTCATTACTGCCTGGGCATTATTGTCAATGTCTGGGCGTATGTTTGACATGGGAATCGTGGGCTTGGGTGTTGACTCGCTCGTGGCCTCCTTGTCCTTGTGCCCAGCTGCCCATCGGTCCATGCAAGTCCTGCTGCAGCGAAAATACCTCTTCGGGCGTGCAAGTCATTGGGAGTCATTACTGTGCACATCTTTCCTCTTCCCCTTCTTGCGACTCCCCGCCGGTGCCGGTTTTCCCTCTTGCCGCACACACAAATTGCTGACACCCCTGCCCGAGTCAGGCGGACTTTATTTGTTGTATGGACTGGCGCACACTTCCGCCCAGGTTGTACGTCTGCCATGTTCCGGCGCTCGTGAGCCAGTCGACGGTACCGCTGCAGGTGCACCTGATGCCGGAGGGCGGACACAAGGCTGGGGCGGCTGTGGTGACGGATATACCTGCACGGAAAGATGCCGCTCTGTTTGCTGACAAAGCCGCCGTGCAGCCCACATACGAGCCGACCGTACCGGCGCCCTGCTTTTGAAAAGACCGTCCGCCGTCCATTCGGTGATTTCGTCTTTGCTCGCTCTGGTGACAAGGGCGGCAACGCCAACATCGGTTTCTGGGTACGGGACGAGGCCGCATAATCGTGGCTGCAGGCATTCTTGACCACCGAACGAGCCAGATAATTGCTTGGGAACAACTGGAAGAGCACCGATAAAGTTGAGCACCGCGAGCTCCCAAGCTACGGGCCGTCCACGATCTCGTTCATGGTTTTGCTCCAGACAGCGTCAGCAGCAGCAGCGTTGTCGACGGCTTCGGAAAGAGTGTCGGCGAGTTTATGCGAGTGCGATATGTAGACGTGCCCGTAGAGCTGGCCGAGGTAGAGTCAAGAGGAGGGCAGAGGCCTACAAGAAGGTGGAAAGGACATACACGCCGGGCAGTTGAGACGTGATGCTGACTTCCGAGGCTGTTAAAAAGTAAATACCAGTAACGGACTTCATTGCGATGCTGACACCAAACCAAGCTTAGCATGCTGCCAGTGCTGCTTGTAGGGCCCCTGTAGCCTCTGGAGAAGTCTTTGCCACTGACCGTTGTCCACTTTAGCGTCTCCTCGGTCCTGACCCGTCTGCCCCTGTCAGTGGTAGCGTGGTAGCGCAGCGAGGGTGTAGTGACCGTCAGGGGGCATCAGCACCGATGCTTTTTGTCTTTTTCTTTATTTTATTTTCCCTCTCCCTCATTGATTCGCCAGCCCACTCTGACCCCAATTACACCGGTCTCCAATTTCTGGATTTTCTCTTTCTCATAAAGCTTGATCCTCTACATGTAAGCCGAGGGCGTCTGTCCGGGTGTATTATATTGTCGTTTTGTTTTTCTGTCTTCTTTCAACATCACCATCTCTCCGATCTTCATCGTCTCTCCTTTTCTCATATTCACCCTTCCTCCCCTCTTTTCTTCTCCTACCCACCACACACACACACACAGAGGGAGAGAGAGAGACCCTACAGCATGTCCGACCGACCCGTCAAGAACGCCTCTGGGCGCTACGACAATGTCGACTTCCGCAAGGCCGTCGGCTACGAGTACCCCGTCATCAAGTGCAGCTACAACCGCCGCGATGTCCTGCTCTTTGCCAACGCCATTGGCGTCCAGGCCGACGAGCTGCATTTTTTGTACGAGCTGCACCCCAAGTTCGCCGCCTTCCCGACCTTTGCCATCAACCTCGGCTTCAAGCAGACGGACCAGGACGTCTACGACTTTGGCAAGAAGATGATCTCGGGCAATGTCCCCGGCACGCCGCCCTTTGACATGCAAAACTCGGTCGACGGCGAGCGCAGCATCGAGATTGTGCGCCCGCTCCCCGTCTCAAGTGACGGCCTCGATCTCGAGATCCACCAAAAGGTCTTGGGCGTCTACGACAAGGGCGGCAACATGATCCAGGACAACGAGTACACCTTGTTGGACGCCAAGACGGGCACCGTCTACACCAAGATGGCCTCCATGGCGTTCGGCATCCAGCAGGGCGGCTACGGCGGGCCCCGCGGCCCCACCAAGACACCCGTCACCATGCCCCAGGACCGCAAGCCCGATGCTGTCCGGCGCTTCCAGACCACCAAGGAGACGGCCTTGCTGTACCGCCTCTGCGGCGACTACAACCCGCTGCACGCCGACGACGCGTTTGGCCGCGGCGGCGGCTTCAAGGGCGCCATTCTGCAGGGGCTGGGCACGTGGAACATTGCTGCTCACGCCGTCCTGCGCGAGCTCGGCCACTCGGACCCGACGCGCTTCAAGAGCTTTGGTGCCCGCTTCAAGAGCGTCGTCTACCCGGGCGACCAGCTGGAGACGCGCATGTGGATTGTCGGCAGCGAGGGCGGCTACGACAATGTGGCCTTTGAGACGGTTGTCGTCGACGACGGCCGTGTGGCGCTGTCCAACGGCTATGCCAAGATTCGGCAGGAGAAGAGCCGGCTGTGAGCCCAACTGCCGGCCAGAAAGAGGCCCTGTCGGAAGAGGAACGACTACGCTGTACGCAAACTCTGTACATAATACTGTCAAGACTCGGCAGATCCATTTGAATACAGCGTATTGAGTCAAAGCAAAAACATGACGCAAGTCAGTCCAATTAGCCTCTGGCTCTGGAGACAGTGAAAAGGCGGCATAGAGAGCATATCGTTGGTCGACCTATTCGTTACAGACCCATTATCGTGTGGAGGAAATGGCCGATAACGAGCTGATTACCCAAACAGGCAATGAGCCGTGGCGGGCTGTTCTTGCATCTGATTTCCACGGTATTATCCCGTTGTAAAATCATCCTTCGTCAACAACGACAGAGCGGCGTCGGTGACAAAAACCGGTACTGGCAGCTGTGGAGGCCGATGCTAAAATAGGGAAAAAGAAAGACAAGGAAGAAACAAAATAATAGAGTAGCACAGGACAGTCTGGCCTCGGACCTGGACACAGTATCAACATCATCAAGGCTGCCTATCTGTCTCCAACAGTCACACGAGATCCCCCATAATCTCAATATCTAGAGCGTGTCCGACTACATCACCTGTTTACCAGTCATGGCAATCCTTTGCGTAAAGCTTGCGCTCCATGGGGTGGGGAAGACGCCCAGCCGTTGAGTTGATAGCCATCTTTCATCGTCTCCGCGATTTGCATTCAAACTATTGAACTCACCGAGCCGACAAGCACCGATGGTCCATGATATTGAATGAGGGGTAAAAAAAAGTATGGTAAATAAATCAAAAAGAAAGCACAAGAAAAAAAATTGAGTGTGCTTGTCAACTCCCGCGATTGCCTTCATCGCCTCCATCCATTCTCACAATGGACCCAGGAAAAATCAAGAAAATGATTCATCACAGCGCGCATATCAATATCCGCACCTTTCTTTCCCTGTCCATCTGTGGATCAGCGGACCGTCAGCGGGCTAGCCACCATTCGGGGCATTTTCTCGCTGGTCTGGCGCCAGACAAGGGACCACCAAGTAACTGGGCCCACACCAGCTCCTCAGAGGGGCATATGTAACTAACTTGTATCTTACTCCGTAGGGGCGAACCACTTACTTTGTAATGCTCTGTGGGTCGTGCTTGCCCACATCTTTGGGGTTCTTTACGTCTTGATTTCCTTCCTTTGTTCGGGCCTCGCTGTTCTGGGTAATCTGTTCATCGTAGCGGTCGCCGTTGCCTTCCCCTGAGTATATTGGAGCACACACAACAGACAACCGGCCAGGCGGCGGCCACAGATCGCATCGTCACAAGCCGAGCTTCCCTTGGTCTGTTACTGTTCACCTCACTTCTCACTCCCAGGTCTCCATCCTTGCACGCTGCACGACTTGACACGCGCGCCCCAGTTGAGTTGCCCAAAGCCTTCTTTTCACTGTTTTTTTTTTTTTTTTTTTTTTTTTTTTTTGCACGTTTATTTGCACGTTTATTTGCACGCACTCTCAAGTTTCTGGGAATCGGCTTCAGCATCCGCGGCTTTCATCCTCACTCTCACTCTCACTCTCGCCAGCTTCAACCTGTTTCTCCTCCTCTCACTTCTTCTCTTCCTCTTCCTCCCTCTCCACCTTTACATCCTCGCTGTCGACTTCAAGTCCTTCTCTTTTCTTATCCTCCAACTTGACAACTTCTTTCCACTACCTCTCCACTAAAACACCCATCTCCCACACAATGGCGTCCTACCCTACGACCACGCCGCCGCCGGCGACCCCCGTCTTCCTCAAGCTCTCCTTCCCGGCGCCCCGTGTCCTCCTCGTCCGCATGGACCGCCCCCGCGACCTTAACGCCATGCCCACCATTGGCCAGATCGAAATGAACGAGGTCTGGAAGTGGTTCGACGACGAGCCCAACCTGAGTGTGGCCATCATTACCGGTACCGGCCGCGCCTTTTCCGCAGGTGCTGACCTCAAGGAGTGGAACCGCTCCATGGCCCCGGACGCCGACCCCAGCAAGCGCATGGGCAACGCCCCCGCCTTCAAGCCGCTGTCGCGCCGTCTCGGCAAGAAGCCCGTCATTGCGGCCGTCAACGGTCTCGCCATGGGCGGCGGCTGTGAGTTTGTCGTCAACTGCGACCTGGTCGTCGCCGCCGACGACGCCTACTTTGCCCTCCCCGAGGTCAAGCGCGGCATCGCCGCCATTGGCGGTGCCCTCCCCCGCCTGATCCGGACCGTGGGTCTGCAGCGCGCCACCGAGATGGCCCTGACGGGCCGCAACGTCTCCGCCCAGGAGATGCATGCGTGGGGTGTGGTCAACAGCATTGTCCCCAGGGACAAGGTGGTCGCCGAAGCCGTGCGCTACGCCGAGGCCATTGCCCAGCACAGCCCGGACGCCATCATCTGCTCGCGCGCGGGCATCCGCCAGGGCTGGGAGACGGCGCCCGTCGAGCGTGCCGTCGAGATTACCCTGGAGCGCGAGTTTGCCGAGCTGCAAAAGGGCGAGAACATTCTCGAGGGTCTAGCCGCCTTTACCGAAAAGCGGCCACCCCAGTGGAAGGCGAGCCGGCTGTAGTGGGGAGTGCCGTTTTCGTTTGTTGATTTCCTCTTTCCGTCTGCTCCAAAATATGTATAAAATACCTCTTTATTTGTTTTCCCCTCGTTGTCACTTTCTGCATAAGCAGGTTTGAAAATGTCTTATTACGACAGCCCTAGAATAATACTCTGCAACACAAAAAGTCAGAGACTGAAAGCGGAGAATTTCATGGTCAGAATTGGCCTTGACTTGAAAGAATGCCACAACGAATTGCACGTGCATGACGTCTGCCCTCCTGCACATCCTCGACATCACACATCCTCGTCTCTCGATAGCATCGTCGACACAAACAATTCAGTAGAGACTGTGAACACAATGAAATTTGAAAGGGAAAATGCAGTCTTCGAGTGTCTTATCAACATCTTGTTCTACGGAGGACGCACGTCACAACATCTTGACGATGGCTTGGCTGAGCAGACGGCAGGTCAGAAGAGCTTGGGGATTTGGGGAATGGTGGCTACCGTCAAACATGGCAAGAGCAGACGTCAAATTGCGACGCGGGGAGCGATACATCTGCGGAGAAGGGGAATAGAAGACGACAATGCGTTTTTGAGGGGAGAGTTACAGCAGTTGCAGGCATACCAAACGTTAGTAGGACGACCACGGAAAGCTCCGTCTCCTATTTCTTTGCATCGACGCCCTCGAGATATTGCTTCTGAGGCTCACCGGTAGTATCGAAATACTGTTAGTGTTGAAGTTAAACACCTTCAATACTCTTTTTTGAGAAAATCGCTTGTGGCAGTATGACGATATCCCATTGACTTCACAGCATGTTCGTCTGTATTCATATTGAATGTCGTCTGTTTGCTTACACAAAAGCTTCATACGAACAGTTAACTGTCGAGAAAAGTGAAGGAAGGTACTTACCTTGAGCCCCGAACCTTGGATGAATCCTTTTTATCCAGCAATCTGCACCTTTTGTAAGGCGTCGCCTGTAATACACAATCGATCAATCGGATCCCTTCACTTATGTAACCCGTCATCGATTGTTCCATTCAACCCACTCTGTGTCAACCCACTCTGTGGTCCCTGCTCCTGTTGGTTCCATATTGACCCACGGTGTCGTCCTTTTCTGCACATCAATGTCGATTAAATGAAGGAGTTCCGTCATTGTGGACTGCAGATCACTCTTAATAAACTGCAGTCTGGAGAGCCTGGTCCGTCATGTGAGTTCCACGTGGTCTAAAGTGTCATCTCAACATTGCCTGCCACTGCCCGCCACATTTAGCAAGTACATTGTATCTCAGATTGTACTTTTAGCCTGCCGAATTGCAGATGAAGTGCTCCGTATCCCTCTACTCTCTCGACAACAGGCACCAAGCCAGTTTCATGTCGCATGGTCGGATCACATCCGACAAGCTTTCTTTAGCAAACCTCGTCTCGATCGTAACGCGGCTGCATACGAAGATCCTCCATCCTCGGATGATGTACGTATTGGGATAGTACGAGTCATCAAAGGAAGACACAAAGTCTACATAGTATATACCGTCGATATTTCACCGATACTCCGTCCATACGCGTCGTCTCCATGGCCTCGACAACGCATTTGGAGCACACATTTCAATGTAGACAAATACTCTTTCAAAGAAAGTCCACGGAGATACATAAACTGTGCAAAGATTGGACAGGCAGACAGGTGTCAACCTCAAACAAGGTTGATTTCTCCCCCACTCTACCCTTCACCGCGCCCCCGAAGCGCTGAAAAGCTTTTCCTACGCAACGCATCATGCGTCTCGTCCGGCCGCAATTTTGGCTGTCTCTCTCACCTACATCACACACCGCAATGGCGCTGTTGCGATTGGCTCTGCTGAACACTCCCCGCAGGATAGAAGAATAGCGCTTTTTATGGAGAGAATCTCTTCACATCCAGGACCAACCCCCCCCCTCCCCCCGGGGGCATTACCCCGATAGGCTTGGGCCGCTTGGGCTGCGATCTCCCCGGCTATGGAGCATTTTATGTGCTCAGGACAGAAACCAAAAGTGTCTGGGCAAGGTCTTCCTCCCTGTTTCCTTTGAAGCGCTAAACCAGTTATGGGGAAGCGACAGCTCTTTACAAACCACTGTTGTCTGGCTCTCTAGGAGACAGTCACAGGGCTTTTGACCTGTCTTGTCCTCGTCACAACACGCGGAAAGAGCAAAGGGCGAAACGTCAGAAGCTTTGAAGAAAAAGTGAATAGAGTGCAAATAATGTATGACGACAGCGGATGCCGAGAGGGGAGGAGCGTACCGCATCACCGGCAGCTCTTTCCGCGTGCTGTTACTTTGTTTTTGTCTTGTCGTTCGATATTTGGCCTTCGGCCACTCGTACCTTCCATCTACACGATATCAACGAGCAGTTTTGAATTTGGCCGTGAAAACACCTCTATTTCCCGGAATCACCCTGTAGCTGGACAAAAACCTGTAGGCCCTACTTGCAAGAACAACCACATCTTGACAGTGCCATTATCTTGTCTTTTCCTGGCTTCATGGCTATCAAGTTTCTGGAAGCCTCTGTTCTTTAGGACCAACAGATCAGGCTTTAGCCCATCCGAACGCAAAGGAAAGAAACGCGACAGCGCCTTTGTGCCTCAAAGGGGGCACAAGACGCCCCCTTTCTTCCCTGGGGCAGGTGCGAGCGACTCCAGGCCCACCCCAGAACACCCCAGAATTTGCCGCTCCCTCGCCTTCCCCACCCCCCCCCCCACCCCTATTTTTGTGTTTGTTGGTCACCTCTCGCTGTTGGTTCATTCACTTATTCACTTCATTCACCGCACCGCACACTCAGAGCACACTCGGAACACATACACAGCACACTGCACACACAGCTCAGCTTTCACAAAAGCTGGATGGGCCCGAACCATCCAATCGTGCCTTCCCAAACGGCTCTTCTCCCCCAACTTTAGGCGGGGAAAGAACGAAAAGAAAAATGAGACGGGCGAAAAACAATCTGGGGAAAGAAGCAGCCTCATGATTTCAAGACTGCTTCAATTCGGGAAACCGCCATGGTCAATTTCTCTTCGTCTCCTTCCTTTTGGCTTTTGACGCCTCTTTCTCAATTGGTCTATCTACTCAATCTGCTCCTTTTCAAAACTCTTCTGCTGTCTCCCATCCTTCTCCCCTTCTCTTCCCCAAACGCTGCTGGTTCTCCACTTCTGACTGTATCTACTGATTCACCTCCTACGACGCCACGATACGATCAACTGCGTCAACAACTACCCATCAATATCGACACCTCAAAGTGTTCTTGACGCCCGGCCCTTTCGTGCCGGCACTGCCTAATATTTGTGGTTGGGGATCTGCTCGGTCTTGGGCATTCCCAATCGTCAAGCAAGAAAAAGAAGTCATTAGAGGGGATCTGACGGGCCGAATTGCGTCTTCCATTGGCCTTGCCCTGCCACTGACCCCCTTTTCTTTAGCTGTCTTTTCCCTCTACTCTGACTCGTATTGCCGCCGAACCTTGCATTGTTGAATCATTACGACTCGGCTATCTTTGGGTCGTCTCCAACCCCCATCTTTCTCCCGTGTTGGTGCTGTTTGATTGTAAGTGTTTTGATATAGCACAAAGAACGACGCCAACAGAGACCGGGCCTCAGCACGGACGAAACTGACTCGTCGCTTCGTCGGCGGGCATGGGTTATCAGTGATCACCTTTGCCACACACCATTGCACCGTCTCTCGCGCCCCCGGCACTGGGGCTCGTGGTATCATGGACACGCCCAATTCTGGCGCCGCCGCAGGTTGTGCTGCCTCCCTTGCGGTCAACTCCATGCCACCGCCCATGGGAAACGCTGCCGTCACCGCATCTTCACCACCAAGCTGTGTGGGAGGCCCTGTCATGGGTATGGGCATCGGCGGTCCATCCAGTGTCTCCTCTGTCGCTGCCACGTCGCCTGGTTCTGTCGCCTCTACAACATCGCCAGCATCAGTATCATCTGTCCTCGACCCAACACCGACGGCAAGCAGCAATCCGCCCGGCAGCAGCAGCAACAACCCGGCAAGCACCGGCCATCCAGACCCCGACCCCACCGCCACGGCCCCCGGCGGCTCGTCTACCTTGTCGGCCAAAGAGATCGAGCTGCAGCGCAAGCGTGCGCGCGACCGCAAGTCCCAGCAAGCCATGCGTGACCGGACCAAGTGGACCATTGTCCACCTGAACGAGCAGGTGGCCTTCTTGACCCAGATGCTCAGCGACCGTGCCCGCGATGTCAATCTGCTCAACTCGCGTATGCGCATGCTCGAGACGGAAAACGCGCAGCTGCGAGCGCAAAATGCCGCCCTGCAGTTGAGTTTGATGGGTGCACAGCCCCGCGGCGTCGACATGTCCAACGATCCGGCAGCCGCCGCCGCTGCTGCGGCTGCTGCGTCGGCTGCTGCGTCGGCTACTGCTGCGGCCTCGGCGTTAGCAGGCAGTGCTCCGGTAGCATCCAGTTCCATTGGAAGCGCTGTGTCTCCAGCCGGCGAGGGCTCGGTAGCTGGACGGTCAGGGTCGGTAGCCACTCTGCCTGAGGTCATCAAGGAGCCGTGGGAGGTCCCTCCAGCCGATGGTCCACCAACCTGCCTGAGCGACCAGATCTTGCAGGGGTTCATAACATCCAAGGTGCACCAGCGGTCGGTAGAGGGTGCCCTCGCCTTCAATTTCAAGCCCAACCTGTGCTCCCTCCTTGAAAGGGACCGCCGCAGCTCCGATGCGATCAGCGACATTGTCGGCGACATTGTGCGCAGCTACTTTGAAATCGACACCCTGCCAAAACAGGTTGCCGTCTTTTATATCATGTGCTCCTCCTCAAGTGGATGGTCGTACTGGACAAATCGAGCTGGGACCTTATGCCGGCGTGGCTCCGGCCCACACAGGCCCAGATTACCACGCCCCATGCCGCATGGATTGACCGCATCCCGTGGCCAAATGTGCGCAACTACCTAATTTCCCACCCAGAAATCACGCTCGACCATTTTGCCGCCGTCTACAGCACCAGCTTTACTATCCGCTGGCCATACGACCCAACACATGTTCTGCTCAGGGCCGTGGCACCGGGCGAAGATGTCACCATCAACCCGGTCTACGAAGAGCACATCCGCCAGCTCAACAATTGGGAGGTCGGCAAAGCGTTCCGGGACCGGTATCCCGACATTGGCGATTTGATTGACCGGGATGCCACCATACAAAGCGAGCCAGCTTTATGAGTGCAGTCGAAGCATTGGCTACTTGGTAGCCATATTCAGGATCACACAAATCAACAAAGGGCGTCAGCTGACACAGCTACTCCGCGCCGATGCCCCCGAGATCTCCTCATCCAGAGTCGTCTATTTTGAAGGCTTGGAATACTCCAAAAGGGCTTGGCCAGCAGCCGAGTCTTTGATGGGCAGACCAGTGCAGCCCAGTTCAGCCGGTCTCGTGGTCTTTCTCGAAAATTGGTTCCCGCCGACATGAGGCGTGGGCCGGCGTGAGCCCACGGTGCTTGGCAATCACTTGCGAGACGGCTGCGAAGAGGAGTCGACGGTCCAGCGGCTCGACTCCATGCGACTCATGTATCCCCCACAAAAAGTGTGAGGAGAGTTGACTTTTGGGTCGACTTTGGCGGACTTGTTTCTCCGAGGGTGCGCCGGATCGTCGCTGGCAAACTGATTCATCGCTGGGGGACGCTTGGTGTGTATTCTGGGGTCCTTTTGGGGGTCTCTTTTTGGACAATGAGGCCCCGCACTTAGTCGTTCAACTTTCGTTAGCGGCATCTTTAGTGTAAGTGGAAGCATGAAAAAAACGCCCGCGTCCGTCTCGAACGCGATCTTGCACACGCTGCCCTCTCTTTCACGCTGACACGGCGCACGAAAAGCAGCTGGGATAGCGCTGACGGCAGGATAGGAAGAAGGAAGGATGATGTCTGCGGCATCTGGACATCAATACGGTGGAACAACAACCGCTTCTATTTTATTTCTTTTTTTGTCTCATTTTGGGTCTCATTTTGGGTCTCGTTTTTTTTAAACATCTGTTTCTTAAAATCTTCCCAGGCTGGGAAAGAAGAAAACAGACATAAGGGAGACGAATTCTAACGATCAAAAGGAAAACAAATGAATCAGGAATTATTGCAGCGAACATCGCCTTTCCTATACTGTTCTTGAGTCTTTTACTGTTGCCCTAACAACTACAACAACAACGACGACGACACACACAATACACACAATGACTGAAACGAAACGCCCCGTCCGGATTGGCGGTGCCTCGGGCGGCTTCACCGACCGTGTGGCCGCGATTGGCCGTCTCGCGCGCGACCCGGACGTCGACGCCGTCGTCGGCGACTGGCTGTCGGAGAACGTCATGACGGGCTACGGTGCCGGCAAGGCGAGGCAGAAGATGGCAAGCGAGAACGCCGACCACAAGAAACTCCCACTCGAAGAACGCAAGAAGACAGCGCAGTACGCCAGAACATTTCTGCAGTGCTTTGAGCCGGCGATCCTCGACCTCGCGCGCAACGGCACCAAGCTCGCGGTCAACGCCGGCGCCAGCGACACCGAGCTGCTGGCCGAGGTGGTGGTGGAACTGGTCCAAAAGGCCGGACTCGACCTGAAAGTGGCATGGGTCGAGGGCGACGACGTGACGGCGGCATTTCTCGAGATGGCGGCCGACCAAAAGAGCGAGATCAAGAGCCTGACGGACGGCAAGACGCTCGCCGAGTGGGGCCACGAGCCCATTTGCGCACAGGCGTACCTGGGCAGCCTGGGCATTGCCGAGGCGCTGCGGCGCGGTGCGGACATTGTGATTTGCGGCCGCGTGTCGGACGCGGCACCCACGGTCGGTGTGGCGGCATGGTGGCATGGATGGACGGCCAGCGATCTCCACCAGCTGGCGGGCGCGCTGATTGCGGGCCACATTCTCGAGTGCTCGGCTTTCGTGACGGGCGGCTACTACAGCCGGTTCAAGGAGCTGATGGCGGCCAAGAAGCACTGCAACTTGGGGTTCCCGATTGCGAGCGTGCATGCCAGCGGCGAGTTTGCTGTGTCCAAGGAGAAGAACACCAACGGCGTGGTCAACACAGAGACGGTGACGGCACAGCTGGTGTACGAGATCTCAGGACCCCTGTACTACAACTCGGACGTGGTGGCGGACCTGCACAATGTCTCGCTGCACCAGGTGTCGCAAGACTCGGTGCACGTCAGCGGTATCACGGGTCGCCCGCCGCCGCCAACCACACGCTGTGGCATCACCGCCCACGGCGGCTACCAGGCGGAGTGGCATTTTTATCTCGTGGGTCTCGACATGGAAGAAAAGTGCCGCTGGATGGAGGAGCAGGCGCGCTACGCCATTGGTGACGAGCTCATCCGCCAGTTCTCGCTGCTCAAGTTCCACATGCACGGCACCTCGCCGGCCAACCCCGTCAACCAGGAGATTGCCACGGTGGACTTGCGCGTCTTTGCGCAGGCCCCGGACGCGGCCCTCTTCGACCCGAGCCTGCCCTACGGATTCGCGCGCAAGCTGTACGAGACGGTGCTGCAGTCGTGCCCCGGTCTGTCGCGGCCCAACGATTTGCGGCAGTCGACAGCCAAGAGCTACTTTGAGTACTTTGTGACGCTGATCCCGCAGTCGGCGTGCCGCCACCGGGTGCACCTCCTGTTTGGCGACGCGGCGTCTCGCACACCCATCGCCGTGCCCCCGCCGCCGCAGACAGCCACCTACGGCCCGCAAGAGTCGTACGACACACGCCACCCCGTCGATTTGTCGTCGTTCGGCGAAACTGTCGAGGCACCTTTGGGCTGGGTCGCTCTGGGCCGGTCGGGCGACAAGGCCTCTGACGCCAATGTCGGCTTCTACGTGCCCACGGCCGAGCAGTGGGACTGGCTGCGGACGTTGCTGACCACGCAAAAAGTCAAGGAGCTGCTGGGTGCCCAAGAGTACCGCGGCGGCCGCATTGACCGGTTCGAGATGGGCAACATCCGGGCGGTGCATCTCTTGCTGAAAGACCACCTGGACCGGGGCTACAACTCGGGCTCCGGGCTGGACACGCTGGCCAAGAACCTGTGCGAGTATTTGCGGGCCAAGTATGTGCCGGTGCCCAAGAAGTTTATTGCGAATGGGCATCTGTAGGCCCGTCATTAGAGACACCTGAGAGGGTGTCCTACGAAGCGTGTCTGTCAACCCACAGCAGACAGCACAAAAGAACACAAAAGAACAAAACCAAAGCCCAACGAAAAGACAAACACAACTGGTCAGCCGAGGACTACTACAACGCCCCGAAAGCGGACCCTTCTCCCCGCAGTAACACTCGATTGGTCCGTCGTATCTGGCAGGCAAGCCGCCAGTAGGCACTAAGCAAGTCCTCCGAACTAGCGAGTCAGTCCTTTCAGTCCTTCGTTTCGACTTGTTCCCTTGCGCTTTTCCTCCCCTGCAAGTCTCCAGTTAGCGCAGGCAGTCCGGAAACCAAACGTCCTTTGCCTCTTTTCTTTCTCTTGCTTTTGCTACACAGACGGATGCACATGAGCCCTTGTGCCCCTCCAACTCCTCTTCTCTTCGGAAAATGGCCCATGAGCTCTTTATCCAACCCCCGGATTCCGTCTTCCACAGACAGTTAGTCCCAGGATGGCAGTTTGAGTCGTATCAATGAATCAGCGCTCCCAAGCGTGGGTGGTGTGTTGTTGGTTGTTGTCTGCTTCTTTTGTCACATTGTTGTCTCTCCAAAATCCAATTTTATTGCTTCCTTCTATTTCATTTTTATTTTTTTACGTACTCTCGTACTCTCCAGTCGACAATCGACCACAGCTACATTGACACATCAGTCTCTCCCACAATGTCCCCTCAACAGCTCCAGAACAAGGTCATTGCCGTGACCGGCGCCGCCTCCGGGATTGGCCTCGCCTTTGCCCAGCTCGCCGCTGCCCGTGGCGCCAAGCTGTCGCTGGCCGACATCTCGCAGGCCGGGCTCGACAAGGTCGCCGGGGAGCTGCGCGCCACCGCGGGCGCCGACAAGGCCCTGACGCAGGTCGTGGATGTCCGCAAGTACGACCAGGTGCAGGCCTGGATCGAGGCGACCACCCAGACATTTGGCAGGCTGGACGGCGCCGCCAACATGGCCGGCGTGATTCCCAAGGACATTGGTATCCACACGCTGGCCGACCAGGACCTGGAGCAGTGGGACGTTGTCCTGGGCGTCAACACGACCGGGCTGATGCACTGCCTCAAAGCGCAGACGGGCGTGCTGGCCGACGGCGGCAGCATCGTCAATGCATCGTCGATTGCCGGTCTCTCGGGGCGGGCCAGGAACGCGGCGTACTCGGCCAGCAAGCACGCAGTGGTGGGCCTGACGCGGTCGGCCTGCAAGGAGTTTGGCTACCGCGGTGTGCGGGTCAATTGCATCTGCCCGGGGCCCATCGACACGCCCATGAACCAAAAGGCGCGCGAGATTGTGACGGCGAGCGGCTCGACCACCACGACGGGCCAGACCGTGCTGTCGAGCACGCAGGAAAACGCACTGGGCCGGGCGGGCCGGCCCGAGGAGGTGGCGCATCTCATTGCGTACCTGCTGAGCGACGAGTCGACGTATGTGACGGGCACGGCCATTTGCGTGGATGGTGGATGGATTTGCTAAGTGTCTTCGTAGCTGGAAGAGTACATGGTTCAATCAAAGTAAAACCAGGTAAAGAAATATAAAAAAAGAGTGAATGAGACCTTACGAGCGTCTTGTTGGACATATCCTTCCAACAGTACGTGTCTACCGTGTCCAGGAACGGATCCAGGCCGGCCCGGGGGATGCTGTGCGTGTTTGCAATGCCGCGCAGAGTGTAAGTTGGGTGTAAATGGGGGAGCATCGAGAAAATTGGCCGACATAGGAGCAGGCACCTCTCATTTCGACCGAAGCTTTCTATCCGCCACAGCTACAAAGCACACGCATTCAAGTGGACTTGAAGGCAATATTTTCATCCAGGAACACTCAGATTGACAATCGTTGAGAGCAAAGTTAGAAAGACGATCATGGAAAGTGGGACTAGAAAAGCATCACGCTCTCATACCATCTTACTCCATGTTTGTACACACTTTCATTCTCCCACATCGCCCTCTCTCCTCACAGCTTGGACTTTCCCTGCGCCGCCGCCAGAGCGGCCGAAATGTCCCGCCGCTGCAGCTTGCCCGTCGTGCCCTTGGGCAGCGCGTCCAGATGGAACAGCCCGCCCCGCAGCTTCTTGTACGGTGACACCTTTTCGTCCAGAAACGCCCGTACTTGTTGAAGAATCTTGGGCCGGTCGGACACCGCCACCGACGGAGCGAGTGTTACCGCACCTACCGGCACCTCCGTGTCGAGCGCCTTGTCAAAGACACCGCACACACCCGCGTCCGTCACCAGCGGGTGCTCCAGCAAGATGGACTCGAGCTCGGCCGGCGGCACCTGGTTGCCTCGGAACTTGATGAGCTCCTTTTTGCGGCCCGTCATCCACAGGAACCCGTCGTCGTCCATCCGCACCACGTCGCCCGTGCAGAACCAGCGGTCCTTTGTCACAGAGTCCGTGTAAAAGGAGCCCGCCGTCTCCTCGGCATTGTCCTTGTAGCCCATAAACAGGGTCGGCCCCCGCACAAGACACTGCCCGTCCGTGCCCTTGCGCACATCCTGGAAGTTGTCGTCCACTATTCGCATCTCCGTGCCGGCGGCAATGCGTCCCAGACAGCCGGCCCGGTGGCTCTGTGTCTCCCGCAGCATGGTGATGGTCACCTCCGTCATGCCGTACCCATTGAGCACCACCGCCTGCGGGTCCAGCAGGTCCCGCTGCAGCGTCCGCACCGTCTCGGACGACAGCGCCGCGCCCGCCACCATGGCCGTGCGCACGCTTGTCAGGTCCAGGGCCCGCACGGCCGGGTCCTTGGTCATGCGCGTCGCCGTCGCCGGGACGAGTCGGAGTACGGAAGCACGGATGTCGGCGCACCGCTGCAGGTACGGCAGGAAAGCAAACGTCTTCATGGCCACCACGTAGTGCCCGACCCAGGCCGCGAACAGCACGCACGACACCAGGCCGTAAATGTGGCCAAAGGGCGGGTAAAACACCTCCTTGATGTGGGCGTTGTTGATGAACGGGTTCGTCGCGCGGGAGCACAGCAGCTGGGCGATCAAGGTGTGGTGCGAGAGCATGACGCCCTTGGCTTGCCCGAGGTGCCCGAGCTAAAACACATGCCGGCCATGACCGTGCTGTTGTCGCGGCCCTTGAGGTCAAAAGCAGCCACCGACGGGCACTGGACGCGGATAAAGTCGCGTGGGAACTTGGACAGCGCCGCCAAAGGGCCGGCCAACTGGTTGTGCTGACCGTCCTCAATCACAAGGATGCGCGGCGTCACGCCGCCGCCTGGTGGGGGTGCGCCCTGCAGCGCCGTTTGCACTTTGGGCAGCAGCGCCGCGTCCACGGCAATCGCGCTCGGCTGGGCAATCGAGAAGTAGTGCACCAGCTCGTACGGCGTCGCCAGCGCATTGATGGCCGCAAAACACCCGCCGCCCCAGAGCACGCAGTGGCACAGCAGCATCCAGTTGACCGAATTTTGGCCAAACAGGCAGACCACGTCGCCCTCCTTCATGCCGTGCACATGGCGCAGGGTGGCGGCGCCCTGAGCAGCCCGGGTCCGCAGCTCGCCGTACGTCAGCTTGTATGCCGGGTTCTCAAAGTCGCAGATGATCGTCTTGTCCGCCGGCACGTCGTCTGGGTTTGTTCTGACCAAGAACTGCGAGATGGACACGTCCCGCGGCGTCGGCGGTGCCGGGAACGGTGACGTGTAGATCATTGTGTGTGTAGAAGGTGTGTTGGTTCGTGGCCGTTCTCGTCGTTTTCGTTTGCGTTTCCCGTCTGCGATTCCCGTCTGCGTTTCCCGTCTGCGTTTCCCGTCTACATCACAAATCTCTCTTCGCCTTCGTCGATTATCTCTCGATCTTGGCCTGCAAACCACAGCGATTGAGGCTTCCCATTGTCCTCGGCAATTCTTTTTCACCAGAGCTCCCGTACTGAGTCCTTTCCTGCTCCTCCCCGTCGCAGCACCAGACTGACAACGGTCCTAGGGCCCACTGCCCTCACGCCCGAACAGAGAGATGGCCGGCAAAGCTTGCTGGGCCTTTGCTGGATCCTCTGGTCAAGCCGCTGGCGTGCTGGCCTCCACGCAGTTTGGGCCAGGAGTTTAGGGGTTTTCTTTTTGGAGACTGTGAAGTGGAGCAAAAAGAGGTTAACGACTTCCGCTGTAAGATGATTGGTCAGAGTCAACAACTCCACGCAGAGCACCACCGCCTAATCACCGACCCCTGGACGAGTCAAGTGCTGGCAGTCAAGTAGGTGGACGATATCAGAGGCTGGCATCGGATACGGCAAAGACCGTCGGTCTTTTGAGCCAAGACAGTTCTTGTGGCTCGTTCTTCTGTCCTCGCTTGAGCAATATTATGGCCCACGACATTGCCGTGTTGAGCGCGGCACGCTGCGCATGGCTCGACGTTGCTGACATGTAAATGCCGTCGTACTTGAGTGTCCCGTTGGTAACGCCGTTCGCCTTGCCCCAAGGAGCATTTCCAAAACGAGCTGAAGTGCATCCGAGTATTGAAAAAAGTAGTGTCATCATAGAAAGTGTGGTATCGAAAGTCGTACGCATCATACAATATACAAGAAAGTCGTGTCGTCCAGTCCCAGTCCAGCACCCGTTCCAAAATAAGCTTGTGTTTTCGCGTCCGTCATATTGTCAACTTGCCTAGAACGCCAGCCCAACGTAATCATAGCCGCTCTATAATGGAGCCCCCTTCTGCAGCGACCGGTTCTTGCGCCGCCGATTGGCCACGCTGTTCGTCCCCAGCATCTGCCCGGCCGCCGCCTCCAGCATCTCCGCAGGGCTACCGAACCGCTCGTGGCCATGGTGATAATCTTGATGGCCGCGCCCAGACCCAGTGCGATCGTGCCGGCGCCCACACAGACAATCGGTCCTGGTTCAAAGGACAGCAATTCGCCCTCGTCCACGGCCAGTGGTTGCGTCACGTAGTTCTTGTCATGGCTGGCGCTGGTCGTCGACGTTGTCGTCGCAGTCGTAGTCGTTGTCGTCGATGCTGTGCCGTTGGCGCTGTCGACAGTGCTTGTGCTGACGTCGCTGCTGCTCACCGCGTCCACGACACTGCGGATCGACCAGGCCTCCCAGTTGCCGCGTCCATTGGAGTGGACGGACCGCTGCGCAGTGCCCGGTACGTTGTGGTTAGCGGCCGCCGCTGCTGCAGGCTGGGCAACATTGGCCCGCCCACTCTGGCCGCCGCGATGTCGGAGGCTGCCGGTACCGTTGCCAAGAGCATCCGCTCCAGTTGCACCATCGCCGCCGCTACTAATGCCGCTATACGGTTGTGCCGAGACGACGACCGTTTGCCGCACGCCGATAATGTATCCATTTGGCAGAGCCTCCCACAGACCCGGGTTGGGTACTTCCTTGATCGTCTGCCGTGTTTCGTGCCACATGCAGCTTGGGCCACCGGCGGTCGATGTGCTGGAGGGCAGCTCATCGGGCGAGAACAAGATGGAGCCGTCGCTGTCCTTGGGTAGATATGTCTGGATGACGCAGTTGCCCGTCTCGGCACTGGTGTAGATGAGACTAAAGTAGCTCAACTCCGGTGAGCCTCGTTGAGAATGCCTCCGTGTCGAGCTGAGGTGCCGCAAAGATTTGGGTTTGATCTGCGAATGCGCCACAAAGGTGTGCAGAATCTCGGAGGTGGCAAGGTCGACGAGATTAACAGAGTGTGGCCGGACCAACAGATACGCTGAAAAAAGCGGCAGAGCAACGACGGAATGAGCGTGCTCTTCGTTGCTGGTTTGCTCCTTAATCTCCTGGGAGATCCACTCGTCACCAACGGGTGTGACGCGGTGGACACAGCCATTACGCGAGACGGTGATGATGGCCAAGCCACCGCGATGCGATACCGTCGTCGGCGAGGAATGCAGTGGGTACAGAGAAACCGCAGACTGAATCGGACTCTTGCAAATCGGCCAGTCCAGGGCCTCGCCGGTATCCGCAAATAGCTCCGCGAGCGTGCCGTTGCGCCGTACCACGACAAGCGAGTGCATCAGTGTCGTCTTTTGGTTCGTCGTAAAAAAAAAGGCTTCGACCCTCTGTCCACACAGATCGACAGCAATGGACGGGCCCCATTCTTTGGTCTCCAGGTTCCACAGCATGACCTTGTAGTTGGACAGAATGGCCAGCCACGTCGAGTCGTCGTCTATGGCGAGGGCCACTGGGAAGGCTACATCGGCAGGTGCAGCAAAATCATTCAACAGGTAGTTCATGCCGCCAAAGGGCACGTTCCAGACGCGGATCGCCCGGTCCCAGCCGACCGAGACAACCAGGCCATCCGAGGTTGCCGCCAACTGGGCAATGTCGAGGGCGTGGCCCTTGTCCATTGTCTTGACAGACAAGAGCGACTCGTTGAGCGCGTCGACCTCGCTGTCCTGCTCGCCCATCTCGTCCCAGAGCAAGTAGCTGACAAAGATGCGCATGGCGGCCATAAGGACCAAAATCGCGACCAGGAACGGTTTCGACTGGTGACGCACAAAATCGTACACGGCGGGAAGAAAGGGTCGCTCGGTGACGGACGGCATGCGGTCGCTACCCTTCAAGACGAGGACAAGTGGCTCGTACACACGGGCAACGTAGCTATGGGCCCATGGCTTGACGACATTGATAACTTCTTGTGCCGTCTCGTGATCTTGCAGACGAAGCCACGATGTCGGGCTACGGGCCTGGTGCAGACCCTGAAGCTGAGAAGCCGCACTGCCCGAGTCAGTCAGGTTGTTGCCGCTGCTGCCGTACCCTATGCCGAACGTGAAAAGCCGGCTGAGCGTGCGCGACATGCTTTCGTTTTCGAAAAAGTGCCACTGCGCAATGATGACAAAGCCGAGCATAATAATGGTGCCGGCAATGCGCGTAGAGACGTCGATACGTCCCTGAAGAACGGCAGCAATCCACGACTGCCGTGATATCGGCTGTAGAGGTGTCGAAAATCGTCCGGGTACATGTAATTGCTGTTGGACTGCTGGTTTTGTTTGCGCCATGTCAATGACGACTTTTCGATGAATTCGGAGAGCTCGGAGCGCCGGACCTCGACACTGAGCACGGAAAGAAAAAAGGTAGAAAGGTAGAAGAAATCGAACACAATGGCAATGGCGAGGAACGCGCAAAAATCGGAAAGGCCAGTCGTGACAAGCTTCGAGATGCCCCAAAGGAGTAACAGATGCTCCATGACACTGACAAAGGCGACGTGTATCGTTTTGCCAAAGGCTGTGCCGATGCGGCTGCTTGTGCTTTCCTCAAAGTTCGTCGCAATCACGCCCTTAATTAGTCGAAGCATGTTCTCTAGACTCATGGAGACAATGACAATCGGATACGCCGCGCGTGGGATGCGGGAAAGGTCGATCTTGAGGATGGCGCACACGGTGAAGCTCGACATGATCGACACGAAGATTTGGGCAATGACCGTCACAATCAGGCCAGGCCGGGATTTGATGGCTGGCAGTTTCGAAAGGTTCTGGATAAGGTAAATGAACGTCACAATGTATGCCAGGGCCAGCATGACCGAGTCCTGGATGGAAATAGGGAGAAACTGGAACTCGTAAAGCTGGCTTGACAGATTGCGTGCATCTTGGGGATAGACGTCCCATTTGTCAGTCACATGGTTGACGAGGTCAGTAACTTTGCGTTCCCATTGCCGACCAACTGGGGAGTCGCGAAGGTGGATGAGGGTGATAACAAGGGCGTCGGCAGCGACTAGGGCGCGGTCCTCGAATCGTTTGCCGCTGAAAACAACCGAATGCCGCAAGGTGACATTCACAGAGGTGTGCTGGTTCTTGTGCTCGTTGACGGTAGCAAGAATGTTTGGGTCATTCTCAATCATGTCGCGGTCATCCGACCAGTAGAGCAATGGCGAATGGAAGAACCACGACTGGTTGGTCAGGCCGTTCACAACATGAAGCGTGTCACGCTCAATAAGCGTGAGGTCCGCAAGGGGGTCGTTGAGGGCGACGTTATTCGATCGACTTCGTGGGTTGAAGTTTTTCGTCGATCCCAGGATCTCGTCCTGGAGCTCCAGGGCGCCAAGCAGGACGTCCCGTTCCAGGGCTTTCATGTAGCTGCCGTGGACCCATATTGAGCGCATGAAGACATCGGGTTCCACGGCAGCGGCGAGGCTGCCCTTCATCGGTTGCGCATTGGTCCAGACATGGTGCGGCAGCCCAGAGGCGCCGCTGGTGAAGTCGCTCGTATAGAGGAAAGGGATAGGATAGAGGAGAGCCGTAGCGACAGCTACCGAGATGAGGAGTACTGTCGCAATATTTCGTGCGACATATACACCATAGCGCGAGAGAGCCCGCCGAAGGGGGTTATTTGGCTTGAGATTTGGGGCACTTGTCGTCCTATGGCAGATGGTCAGTCAAACAGAACATCCCACGAGAAGATCCCACGAGAAGATCCACGAGAAGATCCCACGAGAAAAGGGCACGATCTTAAGCTGCTCGTACAACGACAAACGTACCCTCGAAACGGATAGAGGAAGTACCAGAGCATCACTGTGGTGGTTGCAGCGAGCCGAAAGTACAAAGCAGAGAAGCCTGGGGCGATGCGGAACCCGACATGGGGAAACGAAGCATGGGAGGCAAGGTGTAAAGCATCAGGCTGCTACAGGGACCAGTGAGTTCGAAGGGCGAGCTGAAGGTTGCTGTCGTCTGGCACAGGGGACAGACGAAAAGAGGTGGCAAGGGGCGAAAGCAAAAGGGTTCGTCCGATTCTCGAAAAAGGCCTGACGATGAAGGGCTGCAGTCAACGATCTTCAGTCAAGAATCCAGGGAAAATCGCCAAATAGTGGTGATGATCTTTAAAGATGGAAGAACGAAGGTGTAGGCCGTACATTAAGTAGCTTTAGAACCAAAGTGTGAGCATCACTCCGCCCAAATGATCGCCAACAGAACAGGCAAGAGGGCTGGGATCTGGCTCGGACAGACAATAGTGCCAACAAAAACGTGGATCCTTCCGTAGCGCGACCTAATAGCACATGCTCGAGGGGCGGGGAGAGGTAGACAGACGGAGGCTCAGACCTGACAGGAGACCAGTGGACATGACCGAGTTAAGAAGAGAGAGCAGACAGAAAGACGAGACCTACTGTCCGTCTCCGTGCGTGGTTTTGTGGCTTCGAATTGGCGTCGTATTATTGACGAAGTTTGCGCGTGCGTGCTATTGGATTCTTGCGTCTTTGCCCGTGCCAAAGAGCGCATGCTAATCCACAACTGTCCACAAAACAGCCCACCCCGTAAGTAAATCCAAGGAACCGCAGCCGCTAATGCGTAGAGGGTTTGGTCTTGTCTTGCTCGCACGTTCTTGTGAGCGAACGAGAGGTCCGTTGAGTTGTGCTTTGAGGCGCCCAAAAGCGACGAAAAGGACGGCGATGTGCAGGAGTTGGAAGAGGAGGACGTTTGGCGGTGAATTCGCAAAAATGTGGAAAGTGGCGCTATTCGTAGATGGGCAATGGGCTGGATTGCATTGGCTTTTCAATGTGTGTCGTTCAGCTTTCAAAAGTAAGTACTCAGTACAAGTACATGCTAGAGCTTGCCAGACGTCTGCTGTTCGATGCTCGAAATGGTGCCACCCCAGACAGGGATACAGGAACTTGATTAAAATTGGGGAGTGCGTGCGTCCCAATCAGAAAACCGAGGGCGAAGGAAGGAGATGCGGGAGAGAAAACCGTGTCAGGAAGATGGGCTTTTGGGCAATTCCCGATGGCAAAGGCAAAACCCGATAACTGTCAAAGCAGAGGCTGTTGCGACGTAACGATGGATCCGACCACTGGGAGAGGGGCCGAGCTGAAGCGCACACAAGCGTGCCTGTGAGGGGGAAAAGGAAAAATAGCGTTCATTGGGACGCTAGAACGCAGGATGGGAAATCAGGACGAAATGAAGCGGAGGGAAAAGCTGCAGATATCGATGAATAAAAAAATACTGCAAGCCAATAAAGAACGGCGAGGCGCGGCTTTTCGTGAAGCGAGGAAACCCACTGCTTACCCACAGCATGTTAGTTGCGTCGAATAGTCAGGAAATAGAATGAAGAGGAACTCACGAGAATCAATAGAGCACTGAAGAAAGCAAGGGGGCAACGCCTCTCTCTCGATGAATTGGCCCATTCCTTTCTCCACTGCCAAAACGAACCTTAGTCGAGCCAGAGTGTAAAACAGGTTCATGTACTTGGAGTCAAGTGAGCCAGAGTCTCACGATCAAAAGAGCATCTCTATCCTCATCACGGGTCGTGCGCTTCTCTCTGCTCTCTCTTGCCGTCTTTTATCGTGCGACGACTGCACAAGCTGAGTCCAGAGTGGCTGGCAACACGATGTGTGCGAGCTGGTGAGCGCGATATGCTTCCAGCCCGGAAAAGAGAAGCCCGGAAAAGAGAAGCCCGGAAAAGAGAAAGGCTTAGACGAAGCCAACTTTGTCGCTAGAACGTTGTGAAACAAGCCTCACGCTTGGCGAAGCGAAATGGGGAAATGTGACGAGCCATTGCAAAAACGATGCAGATTCAGATTGCGGTCTGACCAAGAAGGTGGACAAGTTGGGCGGGCTACAGATGACTCAGGGGCTTTCAGTCGAGAATAGGAATAGGAAAGGGTAACGCCGCTCCTTCTCGCTCGACTTTCCCATGGCGACGATGATGGGAAAGTGCGAATCTCGACTGGCAATCACTGGGAAGTTGCGTGCATCTTGGCACACAAATTGCGCCGGGCAAGGGCGATCGGCGCGATAAAGCCCCGCGCCCTTTAAGGATCAGCTACGCCCGGCCAATTGATGCCCACGCCAGGTCACTTTGAGACTGCAAGACCATATTCGTATCAATTTTGGTGAACATCGTCGTTGACAGTGCCGAATGATCGGCCACCGTTGAATAAGCTGCCAGCCATAAGACAGATTTTTCGAGTCTTTTTTTCGCGGCCAACGGCAGGAGAGCGTGGCCCCACTCCGGGTCGCACCTGCTTTCTTTTTTGCTCATGTCTGAGTCCCACGTGGAAGGTGCAATACGCTTCCTTCAACAGGACTCGACGGCCAGCCTCAACGTACTCCCTTAAACACCGCGATGGACCCAGTCGCGGAGTTGATTACCAGCTACTTTGAGCTCAATGGCCACATAATTGACGAGCTCGACGACGGGGGCACCGAGCCGAGCCCGCTTGAGTTCATGCGCTATGTCGCCCGCAACACGCCATTTGTCGTCCGGCGCGGGGCCTCGACCTGGCCGGCCGTGCGGAACTGGTCTGTGCCGTTTCTAAAGAAGACGCTCGCCGAGCACACTGTCAACGTTGCCGTGACGCCAAATGGGTGAGCAGTGCGTGTGTCTGGCTTCCTTTGTGATGGTCTCGACTAACGCTGTCATAGATATGCAGATGCACCGACTCCTGGCCTGGATGGTGGTGTCGTCTTTGCCAAACCATGGGAGGAGGATCAAGCTTTTCCAGAGTTCATCGACTATGTCGTGAAGCAGGAGAAGGGTCAATTGCCAGACGGAGCTGAAACTTGTTATGCACAAACTCGTGAGTGTCGGCCGTGTGCATGAAACGACCCGAAAAGTGCTCCCCATTCTCATACGTTCCACAGAAAACGACAACTTGCGGCACGAATATGCTTCCCTTTTTGCACACGTCCACAAAGACATTCCGTTTGCTCGGATAGCACTCCAACGGGAGCCCGAGGCCATCAACCTGTGGATCGGCAACTCGCATTCGGTCACGGCCATGCACCGCGACAACTACGAGAACATTTATGTGCAGGTTCTCGGCAAGAAACACTTTGTCTTGCTGCCACCATTGTGCCAACCTTGTGTCAATGAGCAGCCTCTCCAACAGTACAATTACAAGAGGGCTGGCGAGGGCTTAACCATGGAGAAAGAGGAGCTGGATCCCGAAGCGCGACAAGAGGGTGATGACGGCGAGAACACAGTCCCGTTTGCCGTTTGGGATCCAGATGCACCCGGCGCCAACACGACGGCATACTCCAGTTTGGCGGAGCCAATGCGAGTCACTCTGCACCCAGGAGACATGCTCTACCTTCCGGCAATGTGGTATCACAAAGTATCGCAATCGGCGTCCGACGAGGGCATCTGCGTCGCAGTCAACTATTGGTACGACTCTACAAACAGCATTCTCACAGAATATCCATATGGCTGACCCATCCAGGTACGACATGGACTTCACAGGGCCATTATTGCCATTGACAACCTTTGTCAAGACGGTATATCAGAGCAAAGAGTGACGAGAATGGAGGAAACAAACAACTTTTATATATGGAAAGAAGAAGACGAAAAAGATACAATACCAACGCCAAAAATGCACGATGAAAAACATCTGCTGTAAGAATCTAGATACCCAAAAAATACAATGCTTCTTCGCACCACCTATCACATCTACTTCCGTCTCTTGTTGCCGCGCTGGGCCGCACGCTTCAGACCTCTTGTGTCCTTCTTCATGCGGGGGTCCACAATCTTGTAGCGACCCTTGACACCCTTGGGTCTGCCCTGGATACCGCGGTTGGAGCCACGGGCCACGACGACCTTCTTGGGATATGCGGCTTCTTCTTGGCCGCCTTGCTCAACATCTTGCTGATGGAGTCGCCCTTCTCCTTCTCGGTCATGCCCTCGTCGGCCATGAGCATCTCCGACTTCTTCTTGAGCTTCTCAAGCTTCTGCGCGGCCTTGAACTTCTTGCGTGCCTGGGCCTCGCGCACCTTCTTGATGGGGCGCGCGTTGTACGCGCGCATCTTCTCCTTGATGGCGTCGGCGGCGGCCTTGGTGATGGGACGCTGCACCCTGTCGTGCTTGGCCTCGTCGTCCAAGAACCAGTCCGGCAGGCTGTCCTTGTCGCGGAAGGCGCGGCGGTTGTACAGGTCGTCCACGACGTCCTGCTTGGTGCGGCGACCCAGAGCCAGGTCGTGCGCGAGCGTCATCATCTCGGCCGTGATGATGTCGACACCGACCTTGTCGTCGGCAGCAGCGCGGCGCTTGTCCTCGTCCTCCCAGTCGTCCTCGTCCTCGTCGTCGCGGCGCGGGCGACGGACGACCTCAAAGTTGCCAGTGTCCTCGTCGTCGGAGCCGACTTCCTGCTTGGTGGGCATGATGTCGTCATCGCTCTCCTCTTCCTCCGCATCAATCTCAATCTCCTCCACCTCGGCAGCGTCCTGCACCTCCTCGTACTCCTCGTCCTCGACTCCCTCCTCCTCTTCTTCTTCTTCCTCTTCTTCCTCATCGTCCTCCTCCTCCTCCTCAAGATCCTCACCCATGATATCGGCAAACTCGGACCGGGCAAAGAAGTCCTGGGCACGTTCGACAGGCCGCTCTTGTCGGGAGCAGAGTTGTCGAGGTCGGTCAGAAGCGACTTGGTGGTGCCACGCGCCGAAGGCTCGTCCTCGTCGCTGCTGCTGTCCTCCTCCAGATCGCCATCGCTGTCCTCGATGTCGCTCTCGCCCGCCGACACACCCTCCCACTCGGCATCGTCGCCGTGCTCGCGCGCCTTCTTGGCCCGGTGCTTGGCGTCCACCGCCGCACGGCGCTCCTGGTACTGGTCGTACTGGCCGTCCAGCTCGCGCTCCAGGCGGTCCTCCTCGTCGTCCTCCTCGTCGTCTGTCTCGGCCGACGAGCCGATGCCGCTGTCCGAGTCCTCGGCGCCGTCCTCGGCCGTGACAATCGCCTTCTCCGGGTTGATGGTGGCCATCTTGCCGCGCGCGATCCGCTGCAGCGCCGTCGTCTTGTCAATCTTCTTGAGACCAAACAGCGCGCCCTCGCCCATGGCGTCTGCCTGCTCCATGCCAATGTCCATGGGCGCCGTCATGTTGAGCTGCATGCGCACAATCTCCTTTTGCTTCTGCTCGTTGTCGCGCCGCTTCTTGCGCTTGGTCTTGGAGCTGGCGCGGTCGCGCATCTCCTGCAGTTCCTTTTGGATCTTGGTCTCCTCGTCCATGTCGTCGACGTTGGCGGCCGCCTCTTCCGACAGCGGCTTGACCACCGTCTTCTTGGTGGGGAAACCGAAGCGCTCGCGCACCCGCAAACGCCAGCTCAGCAGCATCTTGAAGTCCTTGCGGCTCAGCACGCGCAGATCCGTGCACAGCCGGCGGATCTCGTCGGTGGTCTCGACCATCTTGGCCAGCGCGGCGAGGGCGACGTCGCCGTTTTTGGGCTGGTCAAACGTCAGGGTGTTGTACTGGCCCAGCACGGCAATCGGGTCAGTCGTCTGGATGAACTCGCTCGCGGGCATCTCTTTGTAAAGCGTGTAGTTGCCCTCCTCGTAACCGTCACGCTTGCGCTTCTTGATTTCGGGGTTGTACACACGAGCCTCGTTGTTGGGCGTCGGGTCCGCCAGCTCAGCAAAGACAGCCTTGGGGTCGAGGAAGCGCGGGTCGATGCGCTTGGGCGCCTTGAAGCCGCGGCACACGACGAAGATCTCGGCCGACACATTACGCGAGGACGGCGGCTTGGTGGCCTCGACCTTGGCGAACAGCTGGTTGAACACCCACAGCAGCGAGTTGTAGTCCTTGGAGCGGAACACCTTGGTGACAAAGGTACCGCCCTCGACCAGAAACTCCGTGGCCAGCTTCATCGACTGCAGCACCAGCTCGGACTGGTTGAACGAGTCCTGAATCCAGGCGGTACCGACGTTGGGCGCACCATCGTGCAGGACTGTGTCGGCTTTCCAGTTCTTGAGGTGCTGGCGGATGGTGGCGCGGCACTTTTCGGTGGTAATGTCGCTCTGGAAGGTGATGACCTTGGGGATCGGCTTGATGGGCGACAGATCGACACCAATGATGATACCGTTGGCCGGCATGGTCTCGACAGCGACTTGACACCAGGACTGGCTTGTTAGAGAGGAAAGGACAACAACAGGAAATCACGAGAGAGGAACATACACCTGCGCTGCGCAAAGATCAAGAACGACCTTGCTGTTCTCGAGAAAGCCATATTTCTTGTTCAGCTGGATCAGCTTGAAGGCGGCACGGGCACGGTAGCCCTTCTCCTTGGCCAGCTTGTACCATTTGTCCAAACGGCCCTTGCGTGCTTCTTCTCAACCATCTTGACGGCGGCCGAAGGCGAAGCAAAAGTGCCGTAGAGCGGCTTTCAGGAGGAGGAGTCGGGGACTGTCGGCTCGATCGTCGTTAAAAAAGGGTTTTATCGGCCTCGTAGATTGGTTCGTTGGGATCGTCGGTGAGGGCTTGGTGCACCTCGTTGGTCGTGGTGAGAAGGCCGGCTTTGCAATGATGGAGATGCTTCTCTATTTTTTTTCGTCTATCACTAGGTCCAGCCTTTTGCACCTAAAATTTCCTCCCGCCTTTTCACTTTTACCCTGTCAGTTTTTTTCTTATCCTTATCGCCCTTATCGCCTCACCGCCAATGGACGCGGCCGATAATACAAAAGTGGGGTCAACGCGGTGCCATAAGTGGGTACGCTCTGGGGCCCAAACCAGCAGCGTTTCGGGAAACCGCGATGGGCCGTCAGCTCCCAAATGACTAAGCTTGTCGAATAACTGTCAGCAAACTCTCAACGCACGTTTTTGCGCCATCTTCGCTCAAAAGAGGTCTATTCTTCTGTCTCCCTTCTTTCAAATGCCTTCTTTATGCCTTCTTTCTACTCTCAATCTCAATTTGAGTCTTCCTTCCAGCATCTGAGATCGTATGAAGCGCCACGCCCTGGCCAGAGACGCCCTGGATTGGAGGCGACCCGCTAGGAAAGGCAAGAGCGTAAAGAGCTCTGGTCAGAATGGCGCCTTCTCATTGGCCCACGCTGTAAGTGCTCGCGACATCTAAAGTGAGCGCGTGTCCATCGCGTTCCTTCCCTGCAAGAAGCACCACCTTTCGCCCCATAACAAGCGGTCGTGCCTTCCCCGCCACACGACTTTCCACGCTGGCCAAGCGTGCGGCCGCGTTAATTGGAAAGAGCAAAGGAGCCGTGCTTGCTCCATTCCAGTTCTCCCTTGCCTTTTCGTGCATTCTTCGTCTCTGCCAATTTTGCCTCGTTTCTTGTTCTTCAATCTTTCTTCATCCAACTGCCACAGTCCTCACTCACCGAATACTACCACACGTAACCCTCCGACACAACCACCTCCATCTTCATCTTGTGCGAGTCGGTGCTGCTGTGATAGGGCAGGATCATGGCAGAAAATCACTTCTCCCCGTCTGCTCGTGATCATGATGCCTCCTTGCTCATGTCCTCGATATCCTCGATGTCCTCGCCACCGCGGATGACGGCTTCCTCGTTTGTCGATGCTGCTGCAGGCGGCAGCAAAGAGCGTCGCCAGCCGTCCATCACACCTCGCAAGTTTCGTCGCTTCTTTACCCCTCGGTCTCGCGTCTCAGCCAATCCCAGTGCCGCTCGACGAGCTCTCCGCGATTTGACAGCCCGCGCTCTCAACCGAAACCAGAGCCCAGGCAGCAACAGCCCATTCAACTTTAGCTCGAGTCCGCTGGCAGCTCCGGGGACAAGAACGACCGGTGTCCCGATGTCCTTCCCTCGCCCAGAACGACCAAGAGGCGCAAGACTGGCCACCATACGCCCGAAACGTCTCCTCTGCGGCCATCGTCAGTTTTTCATGATGCCGTGACGCCAGAGCCCGTGTCGAAGACAGCAATAGCCTCGATGCTGCTGAGCCCACTAGCTTCATCTCCGCTGCCTGCCATTGTCGACGAACCAGAATCAGAGTGTGATCAGGACGAGCTCAGCATGTCCGAGGACGACGAGCAGGACTTTCCGTTTTCTAGCCCGTGTTTTAAAAGAATCATTCCGCTTTCTGAGCGTGGCTTGGCCGGCCAGCTTCTCCAGCAGGAGTATGGTCTACAACGGCCGCATCCCCGTCCACTTGCAGGTAAGCTTCCAACGAGTAGTGTACGAGTAGTGTCTTGTTTACTTTTTAAAGATATGCCACTCACACGCTCTTCCACAGACTGGAGAGTCGAGACCTCCGATTTCTACAGCTCACAAGACGACCTCCACTATTGCTCCAGCCACGATAACCCGAATGGACGTTGCATCCCATTCTGTGCTGCAGCCTGCAACAGTATGTTCTGTCAAGCTCTTTGCGACCGTATTCCTTCTCGTGTTGACTAACACGTCTAGCAAACGGACTTGTTGCTGTTGGCGACGAAGAGGG
The DNA here is from genome assembly GCA_016097115.2 of Sporothrix protearum. NCBI lineage: Eukaryota > Fungi > Ascomycota > Sordariomycetes > Ophiostomatales > Ophiostomataceae > Sporothrix > Sporothrix protearum. Next base: position 588,635 of record JADMNH010000008.1, read on the forward strand.
CAGAATCCGCCTCCTCGACACCAGCCCCGAAAACTACGGGAAATCATCGTCTTCCTTCAGCGACATCTACATCTCCTTCCCGGCACACAGCAACGCCGTCATCGACCTCGCCTTTTCGGACGACGACTACCTTTTTGGCGACTGCTTCGGGCGACCAGACCGGCAAAGTTATCGACATGATGACCCAAACACCCATCTCAATTCTCGACCACCACACAGCGTCCCTCAAACAGGTCCGCTTCCAGCCCGGTCGGGGCGAGGGCAACGTTCTGGCCACATCCGGTCGTGACGGCAGCGTCAAGATCTGGGATCTTCGTTGCCGAGGTGGCCCAGCCCAGGAGTTTACGGTGGACGAACGGACGACGGGTCTGCAATATGCACCCCCCAAGCGGGTCAACCAGGGCTGTGTGGTCAACAGCATCTTTGATGCCCATGCCCGGACGACGCGCCCGACACGCCAGATGCGGAAAGCCATGCAGGCAGCTGTGGCGGCCGATGTCACGACGCGGTGGGAAGAACCCGGCCGTGTGGGCGAGGTGTCTGTGACGGCCATCCAGTTCCTGCCAGCCGGCCAAGAGCACCTGCTTCTGTCGGCCTGTGAGGCGGACGCTTCCATCAAGCTGTGGGACATTCGCAGTGTGCATACGTCGCGGCAAAAGGCTAGCAACCCCATCTCAGCGACGGCACCGCCCGAGAGCCACTCCCAGTGGCGTCCCTTTGGCATGTCCTCTATGAGCCTGAGCACCGACGGTGCCCGGCTGTATGGTCTCTGCAAGGACAATACTGTGTATGCCTACTCCACCTCGCACCTCGTGCTTGGTTCGGCACCCGAACTGTCGTCCAAGGGCAACGACCATCCTCGGCGTAGAAACGGCATTGTGCAGGAAGGTCTGGGACCGCTGTACGGTTTCCGGCACGAAAAGTTCCACGCTACGTCGTTCTATGTCAAGACAGCAGTCCGGCCCGCCAAGAATGGCAACCCCGAGCTGCTGGCCGTGGGCAGTAGTGATGGCTGTGCCTTGCTCTTCCCGACCGACGAGCGCTACTTTATGGGCGCCGCCGCTGACCAGCTCGACGACGGCCACCGCAACCCTGTGTTTGGGCAGGATATGAGCGCACCCGCTCCGATCTTTACGTCGTCGCCCTTTTCTCGGGCCGGTTCGCTTCCTCGGCCCATGGCGGCAGAGGCTGACAACGCTGCCGCTGCCGCTGCCGCTGCCCCATCCCGCCGCCCTGGCCTCTTCCGCACCAACAGCATGTCGAGCATGCACGGCCGGCTCGTCGATACGATCCCGATTGTGCGCAACGGCACGGCTCTGATTCGCGGCCACGAAAACAAGGAAGTCGGCGCCGTGTGTTGGACCCACAATGGCAGTCTTGTGTCAGTAGGCGACGACAACATGATCCGCTGCTGGCGCGAAGACCAAGGAAAGGCCGGTGCTCTGCGCAGTGGCGGCGAGGGCGAGGGCCGCGGTGGGCGTCAGGTTGGGCAGAGATGGGTGAAGACTGGGACGACGAGGTGGACGAGTGGGGTGAGGACGACTGAGCGAGCGAACGCGATCTTTTTTTTTCTCTTTCTTTATTCTGCTTCGACTTGGCGTATACCATTGTTGTTATCTTCTTTCTTTTCTGGCGTTATTGGGTCTTCAAGACGAGGTCTTCCATTCATATGGCATCCAGACCCGGCTTTTGGCGTTTACTTCCCTTCCTTGTTTTCTTGCGTCAGTCAGCCAGCATTCATTATACATCATCAGGGCCTCCCCACACAACTGCCCAGCGCGCATTTGTTTTTGGTTTTTTTTAGCATAGCACATATAGCATACTGTCTTTACACAATGCCGAGACCAGTCATAAATCAATATGTCGAGAAACCATCAAACGCTGAGAGACATGTTAGACTTCATGCTCATAATTCAAATGAGAAGATGTCGTAGAAACATCGCCTGCCAATGTGTGTCCTAGAGAGAAGAACAAGGATAAACGAAAAATGCAGAAATAAAGAAGCAGTGCAAAATCACGTCGTCAATGGTCGTCACCTTCCCGCTGTCTCTTCCTCCAGCAGACTCTCGTCCGGCTCGTGGCTCTCGTGGTTGACAAACAGAAACGACAGCACGACCACCGCAGCGCCGACCCAGTACAGCCCACTCGAGTACTTGCTGTACTGGATCATCTCGCCCACCAAGGACAGCGGGATGGTGAGGGACAGGCCGACCGTCACCACGAGCGGCGTCGTCAGCAGCATGGCATACGCCCACGTCATGTCGCTGGCAAAGCTCGACAGCGAGTTGAGCAGGATGATGGTCCAGACCTGGCTGGTGGGCGGGAGCTCAAACGTCTCGAGGCCGGTCACGTGCAGAAGGAAAAAGCCGGGCCAGAGCAACAGGACATTCGAGAGGCCGACCAGCCCAAAGAAGAGGGGCATGCTCACCCGGTCTTCGTGGCCGACACGCTGCTTCATGACGGTGACGTAGGCGCCGTACACGAGGGCGCTCAGGAGGGCCATGGCGTCGCCCATGGCCATCTCGCCGGGCGCCTTGTGCGGGAACTGACCGCGGTTCTCGTCGCTTTGTCCGGACAAATCAATCGACGACACGAGCGCAATGCCCGCGACGGACGCGACGACGCCGAAGAATTTGCGCAGCGTGAAACCCTCGACGCCGGAGACGGCACAAAAGAGCAGGGTAAACATGCTGCTGAGCGACGTGAAGATGGTGGCGCTGGCGACGCTGGTGTGCTCGAGGCAGGCGACGGCCAAATAGTTGGCGGAGAACCAGAGCATGCTAAACTCGAGGCTCAGCCAGACGGTCTGGCGGAGGTTGAGCTTGTCGTAGCGACCGCCGGCGGCCAAGATCATGCTGGCGGACATACCCGGTGGGGGGCCCTCCGGCTCCCGGTTCGCACCAGCTTCCAGATCGTCGTCGTAGTCGTCGTCGTAGTCGTCGTTGTAGTCGTCGTCGTAGTTGCTGTCGCCTCCACCTCCACCTCCACCCAGCAGACGTTCGGCAGTCGCGGCATGCCGGTCGGCCGAGATGCCTCCTGCCGCACTGTCGTCCAAGGACGGAGAGCGGGCATAGCCGCTGTCGTCTTCGCCGCCACGCAACAGGCCCGCATGGGGCGCGCCCCGGTGCCGCCGCCGGACAATGCCGTCGACACCTTCGCCCTCGTCCAGCAGCTTACTTGATGCATCGCGACCATCGCGGATCCGTCCGGCCTTCCACCACACCCGCCGCCGCCATGACGATACCTGCTCCCGCACGTCCTGCCGCAGCTCGCTCAACAGGTTGAAAAATGCGCGCTTCGTGTGCCGGGCGCCGTGCTGGCGCAAAAAGGAAAGGCCCATGGGGACCAGCGACAGGGCGAACACGGACGTGTTGAGGTAGACCATGAAAAACGGCTTGCTATATGTATTGTCGGAGAAGATGAACTATATCAAAAAGAAAAAAAAAAAAAAAGAAAAAAGAGTGGCACGTGAGTTAGGCTGGGTGCACACGATAAACAAACAGAAGGGGGGAGGGGACGAGACTACACTGGCTAAAAAGTTGGAGGCGGTCCAGAGAAACACGGTGACCATGAGCATGCTGATACCGAGCGTCCGACGCGCCATGCCGGCCAGGCCGATGCTGGCGCGGAAGCCGGTCGTGGCGACGGGCGGCGGTTGTGTTGGTGCGTCTCCCAACAGCGGCGAGTTGCTCTGCACGCGGCAGAGGCCGGCACCAGCACCCGGCCTTTGCGGCGTGTCGGACGTCATCATGTGCAGGTGGCTGGAGAAAGGGAGGCTGGAGGAAGAGAAAATGGTTGGTCGTCGTCGATGTCAGTGCAGATCGAGAGACCGGCACGAGGAAAGGATGTCTGTGGCAGATCGCTCGCTGCTGCCTTGTAAGTCGTGATTGCGACAAGAGAAAACGTGATGGCGAAAAAAAGACACCGGCCGCAAGGAAGCTGGGAGAAAGGAACGATGTACGTGGAAACGGAATCACAAGAACCCAGAATATTGAGGGCTGTCGGGTAAACTTGAAAGTCAACGAGAGTGCTGCAGCAACGGCAAAAGAGAGAATGATTCGAGCCAGACAGCCGCTTTGTCGCTTGATCGCTTTATCGCAACAATCCAAGGCTTCGTCGTTAAAGAGGAGGGGAAAACAACAGCTGGGACGAGATGGGATGAGAGCACGCGACAGCAAAAGATAACAGAAAGAGAAATAGAAAACGAAGCGGAGGAGGAGGAGAAAGGAGGGGTTTCGAAACGACGACGTCAGGGAGAACGAGACCGATAGACGCATAGCTTCGAAAGATAGGGAGAGCACAGGCGCACGAACGTAATTACCCCATCGTTATCGTGGTCGCCTTGCCCCAGAATGGTAAGAAAGTGCTGGCGAATGAGGGTCCCCTAACAAAGATACTGAGTACAGCTGCAGGGGTCTACGCATATGGCTCAGAACTGCCATCTCCACCGAGATTGCCGCCGATCTTATTGCCCGTGCATACGCCGAAAAGAACGAGACTAGACCTCTCTTTGGCTCGCCAAGCAGACCTGCATCGTTCCGTGGCCATCAAGCTTGTGCCATAGACCGTAACTCGTAAATCAGTGTACGTGCGGTACGAGGAATATCTTTCTCTGGAGAAATCCAGGCTGTTTGGCCAGCATCTGCTTTGGGCCTGCCCCTTCTTTTGACTCCCGCCCTCTGTTGGCTCCTCTTTCTCCGTCTTCCACTTCAGGCTAATACGATGGATGATTGTTGCTCCATGCACCCTCTTCTCCCAGCTTTCCGTATTGGGCAACCCATGCTGTGCTGAGTACATGTACTCCCAGGCTTGACCAGACTCACGATACTTTTATCTTGCTTATTTTCGTTTTACGGCGTATACTTGCCTTATCTTCACTTTTCCTTATTTTCACTCTATCTTCTGCAAACAGGATAGTTGCTTGATACAAGTCAAAGAAAAGGCTCCAAGGGTAGATTGTAGTCCAGACTGTATTGTAACTCATCGGCCCCAGAATAAGAACGGCAGATCATTCTCTTGTTTACCCACTTAATCCGTCACTTGCATCTGCCCGTAATCGATACGCAGACAGACGACAAACAACGGCGTAAGAGACGCCAAAAAGACGAGTCCACGCGAGAAGGGCTATACCGATGGGCCGATAGGACGTGCTGGGGCATGCTCCCTACCATACAGAGACATCAGGACTGTCCGCGGCTTCCACAACCCTGCCGGGGATGATCTCGCGCTGAACCAGACTTGTCCTGATGATGTTCTCCCACCCACGCCCGGATAGAATACGATCGGCCCCTCGCGACGCAAATGGGCACATGGGAAAATGGGTGCAACGATAGAGTGTTCTGCATAGTGCTCTACGTCTTGGCGAAAGAGTCAACAACGGAAAAAAAAGTAACACAGAGAGTCGCTTTCTGGCCCGCTGTCCCCGTCTCTGACCTCCCAGCTCGCACGTTTTTGCCGTCTCCGCCTGTTGCCCTGTTGGTACACTTGATTAATTTGGTCTTGCATGTCCGCCTCTGCCCTGGATCTCTTTTCTTATTGAGCCTGATTGATCTGTATCCTGCCCGTTCATATCCTCCCCTTCGTATTTCCAGTTCCGCTTCTATCCTTCCATCTCTTCCCGTCCTTCTCTCGTTTTTATTTTGTGCATTTCAAGCTGTCTCTAACTAAACCATCTGCAGCTGCATCACGACTTATCTTGACAGAATCCTGACTTTGTTACATACCGAAACCGGGACCCAATCAGAGACAATCTCAAGCTGTGAGCTTCACCCGCCGCCCATCATGTCTCTGGGTGCTGCCTTTGTGCACAACATTGTGCGCAACGAGGCGGCCAAGCTCGACCCCCCCGAGATCTACAACCGGCGTGTCTTTGCCCTGGCCGCCGCGGCCTGTTTTGGTGGCACCCTGTTCGGCATGGATACGGGCATCATCGGCGGCGTCCTGACCATGCCCGACTTCAAGCGCGAGTTTGGCCTCGCCGAGCTCGCCAAAACCAGCCCAACGGCCGCCGCCAACTTGTCGGCCAATCTGGTGACGGTCATGCAGGCCGGCGCCTTCCTGGGTGCGCTGCTGGCCAACCCCGTGGGCGACCGCTTCGGCCGCAAGCCCGGCCTCATTGTCGTGTCCATCTTTGCCTTCATCGGCGGTCTGCTGCAGGCCTTCTCCTACGGCCGCTTTGCCTGCTTCTACGTCGGCCGCTTTGTCGAAGGGTTTGGTCTCGGCGGTGCCACGATGCTGGCGCCCACCTACGTGTCGGAGAACGCCCCGCGCGCCATCCGTGGCCTGCTCATTGGGTTCTACCAGCTCTTTGAGACGATGGGTGCCATGATTGCCTTCTTCGTCGACTACGGCGCGCTGCTGCACATCCCGGGCCGCGGCTCCTGGATGGTGCCGCTGGCCATGCAGTCCTTGCCGCCCGTCCTCCTCGTTGCCAGCATCTTGCTGTGCCCCGAGAGCCCGCGCTGGCTGGCCAGCAACGACAACTGGGAGGCCGCCACCCAGGTCCTCTCCGACGTGCGCCGCCTGCCCGAGGCCCACCCCTATGTCCAGCAGGAGCTGCGCGAGCTGCGCGCCCAGCTCGCGGAGGAGCGCCGCTCCGTCCACGGCACGGGCTTCTGGGCCGTGCAAAAAGAGTGCTGGCTCGTCCCCGGCAACCGCAAGCGCGCTCTCCTGGCCATGGGCCTCATGGTGTGCCAGCAGTGGACCGGCACCAACGCCGTCAACTACTACGCGCCCGTAATCTTCAGCCACCTGGGCGTCGCGGGCACCACGCAGTCGCTGCTGGCCACGGGTGTGTACGGCATCGTCAAGGTGGCGAGCTGTGCCCTTTTCATCACGTTCCTGGCCGACACCCTGGGCCGCCGCTGGTCCTTTGTCTGGACGGGCTTCTTCATGTCCCTCTGCCTGCTGTACCTGGGCTTCTACGTCCGCTTCGACCCGCCCGTCCCGGGCGCGGCGATCCCCCCCGCCGGGTACGTCGCCCTCGTCATGGTCTACCTCTTTGCGGCGGCCTTCCAGTGCGGCTGGGGCCCCGTGTGCTGGATCTATGTCGCGGAGATCCCCACCAGCCGTCTGCGCGGCTACACGGTCGCGCTCGCCGCGGCCACCCAGTGGCTCTTCAACCTCGTCGTCTCGCGCGTGTCGCCCGTGCTGCTGCTCCACGCCGGCGGCCCCACGGGCTACGGCACGTACTTTATCTACGCCTCGTTCTGCTGCGCCATGGCCGTCCTCGCCCTCTGGGTGCCCGAGACCAAGGGCGTGTCGCTCGAGCGCATGGACGAGCTGTTTGGCACGGCCGACTTCTCCAACATGGAGGACGTGGGCCGGGCCTGGTCCGCCAAGCAGGCCGACGTGGAGGCGCGCCACCTGGAGGCCCCAGCAGACAAGGACAAGGGCGACGCGTGAAACGTGCGAAGAGTGTGCGGCGAGGCCTGAAACGAAATGGACGGCAGCATGGCAATGCGTCGAAGATGGACGAAGATGGACGTCGAAGATGGAAGGTGGATACCGGATCGCGAGTGAGAAAAAGTGGATGTCTGTGGATTTACCGTACTCTGGTATTCGTATTCGACTGTACCGTGATCTTGTACGACTTCCTGGATACGAGGAAGCTATATAATTAATTTGGTGGTAACGTGTCTACTTTATCTAGGAATCTAAAGCCACCAAAATTACACGTAAAACCTTTCTACCTACGAGTATAGCGATACGTTACCCTAAATAAGTGGATCTTATCGGATATATACGGTAATATTTAATTACCGTTTATACCTCTTAATTATATTACTTTTAATTAAGTAAAGGTACGCGTATACGTATATTAATTATCGGTGTATTTATATTAATATTAACTCTCTTTTTTAAAGTCGAAATATCGCGGTATAATATATTATTCCTTTTTTCTTTTACTCCCTCCCTCCGGGACCGTTTCCTCGACTTTTAATACTTTTATTAATACCCGCGGGTACCTCGTATTCGTCGTAAAAGGTTAAACGTTTATAAAGGTTTAAATATTATTTTTTATTACTTTTTTTATTTATATTTTATTATACTTTTATTACGAGGAAGGTAATTATTAACTACCTTCCCGTACGACACGTAACCGTTATATTATTAACTATTACGTGGCGCGGCCTTCCTAGGCCGCACTAAGGGGTATAAATGGCTTTTCTCTTATACGTAATAGTCCTTTAACTTAATTATTAATTATATATTATTTTACTTTATTTCTTAGTCGCTCACCTCGTACCCTTATACTATTACGAAGTTTTATAAAACCGTTATACCCTCGCCTTTACTTTATATCGCCGTTACCTAGTATTTCGATATTAACCGTAGCCGCGCCTCGTACGTAATATTTAATAATAACTTTTTTTATTATTTTTAAATAACCCTAACCCCCGAGTTTATTTAAAAGCCTCGTAAAAAGCGATTATATAAGGATTAAAATTTTTTTTAACTCCCCGGTACCGAGCCTAGAAGTATTAACTTCGATAAGCCGTTTAAAATTAATTAAACGCCTTCGTATTTAACGGAGTAAGTTACCGTACCGCCGAGTAACGTACGAAGAAGCCGCCCGTAACCGTATAAACGCCTTTAATAATATAAAGTAAAATACCGTATTATTTATTATAATATACGAAAAAACCGTTTATACTTTACGAGCGTATTATTAAATAATAAACGAGAACGCGCGAAACGAAAGTTTATAACCTTCGCGTATTTATCGTTATAACTCGATAAACGTTTCCTCGTATTACGGACTTAATATATTATTATATAAACTTAAAAAAAACGGTATTAACGTAAAGTATACCGAGTTTATTAATATACCTCGTAAACTTAAAACGTTAATTATTAATAAGGGCGCGGTTAAAGTTTCGCGAACTTAAGCCTCGTTATTAACGGCCTTTTTCGAGAGTTTTTAACCGGACGCCGTTTTTAAAGTTAATTATAATAACGAAAACGAAGTTATAACTTTTTTAACGTTTTTTTTACTCGTTACCCCCGACGACGACGAGGAAACGTTTTACTCGGCGGACGAATAATCTTTTTATTAAGTATTTAACGCGTTTAAAAAAGATTATTAATACGGCCTTAAGAAGGCCGCGTTACGTAATAATTAGTAGTATAACCGTTACGTATCGTACGGGAAGGTAATTAATAATTACCTTCCTCGTAATATCTTCCCGCGGGGGCGGAAAAAATATTCTCCCGTCCCGTTTCGAGATTTTACCGTAAAGGATACGTAAGAAAAAACTCTTTTATTACGGAAAATATAAACCGAATAATTACCTTTTATAACGGTTATCGGGCGAAAAGAAAAATTACTTATACCCCTTAATACGGCCTAGGAAGGCCGCGTTACGTAATAATTAATAGTATAACCGTTACGTATTATACGAAAAGGTAGTTAGTAATTACCTTCCTCGTAATATCTCCCGCGGGGGCGGAAAAAATATTTTCCCGTCCCGTTTCGAGATCTTACCGTAAAGGATACGTAAGAAAAAACTCTTTATTACGGAAAATATAAACCGAATAATTACCTTTTATAACGGTTATCGAACGAAAAAAAATATAAAAAAAACTTAATAATAAAAAATAAAAATAATAAATAAATAACGCGTCGAAAAAGTAATAAAAATAATTTAAATAAACTTTCGTAAAGTTTTAATACGTTATCGTTAATTAAAAATTATTTTAATTTATAAAGTCGTTAACGGACGGTGTCTCGCGGCTTATAAAGGTATTAATATTATTTATCGGTATTACGAGGTACGTTTAACGTTACGTAACGGTACTTTCGGTATCGCCGGCGTAATAAATACCGTAAAAAAGCGATTACGCGAGTTAAAACGTCGAAACGTTAATTTTAAAACCGTTATACTCTTAACTAGTTAATTAATATTAACGACGCGTATCGTCGTAACCGTTTAACGGCTTAATAAAGTTACCGTTAAAAAAGTAACCCGGTTTAACGAGGTTAAAGTACTCGGGGTAAAAGAAATACCGCGGCCTTAAAAGGCGACCGACGGTAATCCCGACGTATTTACCCGTTCCGTTAACTCGGTTACCGTTTATTATATATTAATATTAACGGCGTATATAAACGAGGTTACGGGTAACCGAAGTTATTATAACGACTCGCTCGCCGATTTTTTAAAATACGGTTAATTAATTATTAAAGATATTAATAACGTTTTTTAAATCCTTTTTAATAAGTATAATACTTTACGTAACGGCTAATTTAATACGTACTTAAAGTTTATCCGGTAAGTCTTTTATAACGGTTATTAATACGGTAATTACGTTTTACGTAACGGTAACGATAACTTTTAATTACCCGGAGGCGTTTACCGAGGGGTTACCGTAATAGTCCGGAAGGTTAAAAAGCGATTAAACTTCGCTCCCGTAAAAGTTTTAAATTATAAAAGCCGGGTATTAAAACGCCTCGTCGAAAATACGCGTAATTAATATTATCGCGTATATAAGCGGTTTTACGGTTTAATTAAGGCCCGGAGTTTTATATTTTCGTTAACCGAGCGGTAACGAGTACGGTAACGACGCGTAAATAAGGATTAAAAGAGAGTCTTCTTATTTTCGAGTACCTCTTTTAAGTATTAAAAAACTTTAATTACGGTAGGTTACGAAATACTCGTAAAAAAAGCCTTTATACGAGTAAATAACTCGCTTTTAAATATTATCCCCTAGTTTAACTTTATTTATTATACCTACTTACCTTTTTTAAAAATAAAGGGCCCGCCTCCGGGGACGAATTACCCGCTCTCGTTACGGAGGGTTTTACGTACCTTAATACCTAAGTTTTACTTTAAAAGCTTATCGAATATTATATCGAGGCGGTTAACGTTTACTTATAAATTTATAAAACGATTATAATTATATCTCGCCGCGTTATATATTTTAATATTAATACGCTCTCTTAAGGGTAAACTAGCGGGTTTTTTAACCTTAGCCGTTTTAATTACCGGTAAGCGGCGGGCTTAAACGATACCGTTACCTTTTAAACACTTATAATAATATTCTCGTTATCGTTATTATCCTTTACTTCGTATTATAAGGCTTAGTCGTTTTCGGGTTCGACCTTTTAAGTTACCTTTTTTTAAAGCGTCGGTTACGTTTTTTATAATAAAGTTTTCGCCCTCGGGTATAATAATAATAAAGATTTTATAATTAATTTCTTTAAATAATAAGTTAATTACGTTTACTCGAGAGGAGTGAAGGGAATCTTTAATATCGGGTATAATAAGGTTTTAAATATATAAGGAGGCCGTTAATTAACGACGGTATATAATATATATATAAATATAAGGTGTTTTTAAGGACTTCGGTGTTATTTATATATAAAATAATAAGAAATAAAAATTTAATTATTATTTTATACGGTGTTATATATAACTTTATATATAATTAAAAAGTATATTATTATTTATATTAAATAAAAAAGAGCGACCGTACGTTCGTTTATATATACGGAAGAAGGTATTACTTAAATAACTTCGTTAAGTAAGGCGGCGTTTAAAGGCTTTATTATTATATTTATAATAAACGGGATTATATTATTATTTAGGGAGTATATATAATAAGTAAGATAACGCGTTATAAGGTTATAATATAAGTAAAGTAAACGGAAAAAATAAAAGGGGCGTAAAAATTATAAATAAAAGAAAATAAATAAAAGAAATAATATAATTTATTAATTAATTATTATTACGTAATCCACTCGACTAGTATTTAATAACCGTCGGGGGGATTTACGTATAAATTACCTCGGAGCCTCGATATCGGGTATAATAACCGTCTTTAACGGCCGCCCGCGGCGGCGTAGTATACCTTTTATTACCTCCGTTATTTTAATATAATTACCGTTTACGAGGGTTTTACGAGGGCGCCTTTTACGGCGTAATTACGGTAATTATAAAGCGAACGTTTTATCTTTCGACGCGGGCGCTTCTTTAACCGGAGTACTCCCTACGGGGTATTTAACGCCTTATAAGTGAATTATAATATTAAGGTAATTAACGTCGTATTCGTTAATAAGTTCTCGGATCCGTCGAGTAATATAACTTTATTAATTTATTAATTATTGTAATACCCGTAATTTATCCACTTAATTAAGTAATTTATCGTAAGGTGTATCCGCGTACGACGTAGGCGATATATAAAAAAACGTTCGACTTTAAAGTGGTCGTTTTTTACGTTTTCGTCGTTTATTTTAACGCTTTCTTAAATAATAAAGCCTGGCGGCTTTTACGTATAATTATATAAATCTTTTCTTTCCGGAGCCTTATATAAATATTTAACGTTAAGGACCGGGTAATACGTTATATTTACGGGAGTTAAAGGCGGTATACTTACTTATTAACCCTTTTAATAATTTTAAAAGGCCCGGCCCTTTATTAAAAAAGTTTCTTTTTAAGTTTACCCGGTAAATAATATCCTTTATAAAAACGGATAAAAATTATATTACCGACGTTAAATTTTATTAAACGATATATTTTATTATACCGAAACTTAATTTATTAATTTATTATATTAATTAACTTATTACGTCCTTTTAACGGATTTCTCGTTATAATTATTAAACCTCCACGACCCTTTTATCGTTTTTTATTAAAGTTAATAAATTTATAAGGCCGAAAAAACGGAATCTTAAAATAAGCTCGTTCGGTAAATAACCGAGGGGAGAGGAAGCCGTATTATTAAGTTAAAATTATAATACGGGGATAACGGAAGTTTAAAACGTATCGGGATACTCGGTATAATAAAAACGAATAACGATTTTTATCGTTTAATTCTTTCGTTTAAATAAACCGTTTATTTAAGCGTAATATACCGTAAATATTAATAAAGATACTTTAAACCGTCGAAAAAGCTCGGTTTATAAGTCGGAGACGAATTTTTTATCGCGATTATTAATAATTCGTTTCGGGATACCTTTAATTTACTCTTAAAAATTTACGAAGTAATTATATTACTTATTCGTTAATACCGTAATATTAATTTCCGGGTACGAGAATTATTTTCTTAAAGAATTTATAAGTAATTATATAAAGGGTGTTTAATATATCGAAGCCTTTTAAATATTATAAAGTATAAATAACGGGTACTTTTAATAAAGTAAATATAAAATTTATAATTACGGTATAATAAGAAAGGTCGTAGGAAGTAATAAATTAAAGTTACCCGGCGGGGCGTAGTTTTAAAGTTTAATTCGTTTAATATACCGGGTAATAATTAATATACGTACGTATCTTTTTACGTTTACGCCGTATAAAAATATTATTAAGTAATACCGTTATACGTCTTTCGTCGAAATAATATATATTATCGTAAATTATTTTAAAAATTTCCTTTTTTATAAACGCGGGTATATATAAGGTTAAATTATTATACTCCGAAACGTAATAAAATAACCGATTAATAAGTCGTTATAACGTTTAATAACGTTCCGACCGTTTCTTTTAACCGGGACTAGTATAATTATCCTAATTTAATTCCTAGTTAATAATATCCTTTACCGGTAACGCTCCTTATTAAAATTACTTTTTAACGGCCTTCGTAACTTTCGCCTTTTTAACCCGGGTAACGTATCGTAATACCTTCCGTAAGGGACGGAAGATATAATTAGTTTTATATATTAAGATTAAACGATAACGAAATTCGTTTAATAATTATATTACCGTTTCGTTATTTACTTACGAGGAAATAAAATACTAGTATTAATATTCGGCCTTTATTAAAAGGAGTAAAATAAGCGGCGGTACGTTTATTTCCTTTTTAGGCGTATAAACTTAAGAGCTTTTAGTATAATATACGATAGGATTTTTAATATAAGTAACTTTTTCGAGGATATTATTATTAGCCGGTATATCGCTTTTAATTTACGTCGGAAGCCGTAATAAAATATCCGGGACGACGTTAAATCGGTTAAAAATATAAAGGATTAATAAGTTAAATTACGATATATAATTCGTTACCGATACGAACTTAAAGTTTACCTTATTTAAGTTTATCGTTTTTAACGACGTATATATAATAATATTTTTAATTAAGGTATAATCCGTTAAGACGATAATAAGGTTTCGGTTAAATTATATTATTTTACGTATTTTAACGAATACTTAAGTAATATTTACGACTTTTAACTTTATTATACCGTAAACCTTTTCGCGGGATAAATAAAAGCGAAATAAAAAGTTAAAAGTCGAATTTAATTTTATTTAATATCTTTACTTAAAATAATAATACCGTCTTATAAAATTAATAATTAAAAGATTACGGTACCGATACCTTTTTTATATATATTTAACTTAAAGAATAAAAATACGTTAATATTATAATAATAAAGCTTTATTTATTAATAAAAGCCTTCTTATAAAATATTAAAGGACTTTAGAAGTTATAACGTAAATTCGATACGTAAGGATTTAATAATCGCCTTACGTTTATTTTACGTTAAGTTATTTACGAGTCCTCTCTCTTTTATACCTTTACGTAATAAAGCGGTCTTAAGGGCTTATAAGGGCTCGGCCTTAATATCGAATTATATAATACTAGAGCGAAGGAAACTTATTATATCGAGATAATAAGATAATTTTATTAAGTTCGAGGGGAAGGAGATTTTTTTAAATATTATAATATAATCTTCCGTACGAGTAATACCTTTATCGTTGATTATAAATTTTAAGAGACGGACCGACGTAAAACCGAAAAAAGTTTTTAACGTTAATATATAAAGTCGGTTTCGAATAAAAAGCCGGAATATAATTTCGAAATATTAAATATATTCGTCCGTATTATTATTAAAAATAATAATATCGTCAATATATACGCGTACGAAACCGTGGTACGGTTTTAAAAGATTATTTATATAACGTTAAATAAAAGTAAGTATATTACGAAGGTTTATAAGGACTACGTTCGAGTATTCGAAACCTCTCTTATTAATAATAACTAGTCGTTACCGGTAACTCGGGTATACGGGTAATTAATAAAAGAATACGGTTATATCGTATATCGAGTAAAGACTTTTACTAATAATAGTTTATATAATATTATTTTAATTAAGAAGGGGATAAATATCGGGGACGGTGAGCTTATTTAACGGGCGAAGGTTTACGATAACGCGACTTTTTTTTTTATTATCGACCGTACGTTAAATTACGAAGACGGGGCACGTAATAAAGGCTCCTTAACGGAAATATTTTATTTTACTTTATTCGTAGAACTTCCCGTAACGTTCGTTAACGAACTTATTATTTTTTAAGCTTAAAGGGTAAGGCTTAATATTTTACTTTTAATTTTATTATCCTTCGATAAAGTCGATACGTATTTTATATTTATCGGTTATAAGGATAATACCGCGGTTTTAAAATATTTTACGGTATTTATTAACTAAGGTGTTAATTTTTAATATAAACTCGTTATTTTTCGTATAAATCGAGGTATTATCGGTAGTGGTAATAATTAGTATACCCTTAAGTATTTTTAAGTTATATTACGGTATATTAGTGTTTACTTTATATATAATATTATATCGCCCGACTTAACGATATCGTTAGGGGTATTATCGCCGGTTATAACGGCGTTATAAGACGCGAGGAAGGTTTTAAATTACGAAGGGTTATTAAAAGATTAATAAAAAGCCTCGAGGGTAAATTTTATATCGTCGTTTAAATTAATAAAGCCTTACTTACGGACTTAATAAGTATATTAAAATAAATAAAATAATAATTAATAATCGTATTTTACTTTAACGATATAATACGGTTAATAACGGTACCGTTATTTATCGTAACCGTTTAGTTAAATACGTTATATATAAGAACTCTTTATTAATAAAAGAGGAGAGAGTAAGGTTTAACGTATAAATTTACGATACGATAAATTAATAGTCGTTAAATAATAATAACGGGTTACTTAAAGCGTTAATAAGGAGATTAAGGTAACGAATAAATATCGTATAACCGACCGTAGTAAGAAATATACCGTAACGGTTATACGGACCTTATAATTAATAATCCTTAACCGACGGTTTAAAAGGTTTATAATACGGGGCTCGATTTTATTATATACGAGTAAATTACGTATTCTTCGTAAACGAAGCGTTATTATAATTATATTAATAATAACGTTAAGGCTTTTTAAAACGTTATTTCCGATTAATAAGTCGGGGCCGAGGGATTATACGACGTTAACTTTAATATTAAAATAACCGAGCTTTAAGATTAATCCGTTTAATCCGACGAGGTAAAGGTCGAAATAAGCGGCCTTAAAGATTTAAACTTCGCTCTTAGTAATTTTAACGGAATTTAAAAACGGCTCGAATCGGTAATTAACGCCGTATTATTCGACTTAAACGCGTTTAATTAAATAATACGAGGCGCTTATATTAACGTATATTTCGAGGATTAAACTTATTATTAAAAAGTATATAAAGATTATAAGGGGTATCGAGGTATTAAGTTCGACGTCGGGTTATCCGGGTAATATTAACGTTTCGATTACTTCGGCGCTTTATAAATTTATTAAGTAGGTTTAAGTTTTATTATTAAGGTTATCGGCGTACCGGTTAAGTTTTTTATTAAACGATACCGTTTTTATAAGGCGCGTTAACGCGTTATATATCCTTATTATTATATATATTAAGAGAAACGCGGATATTTTAACTATATTAATATACGTAAAGTAAACGAAAGTACCGTTATTTAATACCGTAATTATTTTACTAGTAAAGGTTATTTATAAAGAATATTTAATTATAAACTTAACAAGCGCGGTATACGATTACGTTTAAAACGGGGGTTAACGTTAAAACTCGTATAACGTATTAAAATATAAAGCCGTCGAAGAATTTAAGGTGGCGGTCGTAAGTAATATTTATTCGTTTATATTAAAGTTAATCGTAATAAATTAATCCGCCGTCTAGTATATAAATACGGCGGGATCGTTTTTAAGGTTAATTATAATAACGAAAACGAAATTATAACCTTTTTAATATAACCGTTATACGCGGTCCGCGAAAGTTAAGTCTTAATCGTAAAAGCGACGAAAATAAAGTTTATTTTTTTTAAATTATCTTTTTAAAAATAATATTTAATAAAATTACCTTTATTAAATCGAGTATAATATCCTTTATCTTTATTATAATCTTTAAAGCCTTATTCGTATTCACGGTTACTTCGCGAGCGGTCTTAATAATTATTATATAACCGGTCGCGTAAAGAGTCGTAATTAAAGCGGTTAAAAGGACGGCGCTCGAAATCTTTTTCGCGGCTTCGGGAGTAAGATTTATAACGTTTAATATCTTCGCGAAATTAATTTCGGCCTCGATTATACCGTCGATCGTTATTAATATTATATATAATTTTTATAATCGGTACGCGAGGGACTTTATTATAACGTCGTATTATCCGCCGGGTTATTAACGTAATAAACGGAAAGTTAAAAAAGGCTTATTAATTAATCGGCCTTCGTAATCAACGCGGCGGGTAATAAAGTTAATAATATTAACTAGTTATTAACTTTTATAATATTAATAATTAACTTAACGAGTTAATAAACTTTTTTTAATATTTACGAAAATTTTTAATACGTTTTAATAAATAAACCGTAAAAGTGAAACTAGGGTTAAGTTAATTAAATAAATAATATTTAATTATAATATCGTTTTATCCGACGATAATTCGCGAATAACGGATTATTAATATAAAGTTACGGCGGAGGGTATCAGCGTTATCGTATTTATTAAGGTCGATTTTATACGTATTTAATTAACGTTATACGTTAGTCTTAATAACTTAAAAGCGATCCTTTAAAAGGGTTTTTTAAAGTTATAAGTCCGTTCTAAAACGACGTTTAAAATTAAAGTAAAGTTAACCGTAATATTAATCGCGAGCTTCGCCTTTTAAACGGGTTTATAATTTTATAACGAGCCGGTTAACGATAATACTTAACGGGTCTCGGGCTTTTTATACCTCGATATTATTAAAGAATTCTTCGATAAAGTATAAGGAATTATTATAACTTAAAGATACCGTAGAATTAAGTTACGACGAGTAAAAGGTAAATAATTAAGTAATATTTTATTTATTATCGATTTTTAATCCCGTCTCCCGGTTATACGGTACCGTAACCGGTAAAAAAGGACGTAAAGGTCGTCGTTAAATTACCGTTAATTAAGGGTAATTATACGTAACGAGTAACGGGGTTAAACGTTAAGGCGGTCGTATAACCTTAAAGGGCCCTAGTATTATTAATAAGGATCCGGTATTTATCCGTTAAATTAATAACGTCCGTTAAAGCAAATTAACGGTCGTTAATATTATATAAACTCGAATTATTAACGGTGTTATAAACGCGCGCGTTAATTTATTAATTAAAAATTAAGTTAATTAAGTCTTATAAAGTTAAAATAATATTAATTAAAGCTTTAAATACTTATAACTTCGTTTAATAATTTACGGTCGGACTAATATAACGGGTTTAATAAACCGCGGAAGGGGAAACGAGAGTTATATTACTCGTTAAACGGGGGGTACTAATAAATTATTTACGAGTAATAAAAGTGCCGTTTATCGGTATAATAAAATAATTAAACCGGTTTAAAGGAGAGTCGGTTAATAAGCCTTTATTAATTACTTCCTCGAATAAAGTTATTTATTTACGTTAAAGTTCGGTTAATAAAAATACTCCGCCCGATTAAGGGATCTTCCCGAAGATAATCGTAATTACGGTTAAACGGTATTAAACTTTAATATCGTCTTATAATATTACGTTATTAAAAAAAGTCTTAATATTAAAAGTAAGCTCGGAGGTTAATACCGTAACGTTAATTAAGGTACCCTCTCGTTCGACGGAGTTTTAAACTCTTCCTCTTTAACCGGAGCCCGATATAATATCGCGAAGAGTAAAAATACCTTAAATTAAGTTAAAAAAATTAATTATTATTTAATAAGCTTCGGTTAACGGAGTAAAGAGGGCGTACGAAGTAAGCGCGTTAACTTTAAAGGTTTACGGATTTAGAGTTTAAAAACTTTCCGAGGCCTCCTAATAATAATTTTTATTAAGGGATACGGGTCCTTTTCCTTTATTTATATAAAGGATAAGTAAATTAAGAGTTTCCGAGGGTTCGTTATTTTCGTTATTAAAGGTAAGGAGCCGGGTCTCTTTTATAATAAAAAGTAAACTCGATACGATTATATTATCTTCGCGGTCGAGTTATTAAGTTAAGTCGTCTTTATTAAAGGAGGGGACTTTTAATAATCCTTTTTAAACGTCGTTAAATACTTAATAAAAGGATTACTCGTCCGCCGAGTAAAACACTTTTTCGTCGTCGTCGGGGGTAACGAGTAAAAAAGCGTTAAAAACGGCGTTAAATTAAAAACTCTTAAAAAAGGCCGTTAATAACGAAGCTTAAGTTCGCGAAACCTTAATTACGCCCTTATTAACGGTTAACGTTTTAAGTTTACGAGGGGTATTAATAAACTCGGTATATTTTACGTTAACATTGTTTTTCTTAAACTTATACGGTAATATACTAAGTTTATAATACGAGGAAGCGTTTATTAAGTTATAACGATAAATACGCGAAGGTTATAAACTCTCGTTTCGCGCGTTCTCGTTTATTATTTAATAATACGCTCGTAAAGTATAAACGGCTTCTTCGTACGTTACGATAAGTAATACGGTATTTTACTTTATATTATTAAAAACGTTTACGCGGTTACGGGCGGCTTTTTTATACGTTACTCGGCGGTACGGTAACTTACTTTATTAAATACGGAAGCGTTTAATCGGTATTAAACGGCTTTTTCGTACGTTACTTAATAATACGGTAACTTACTCCGTTAAATACGAAAGCGCTTAATCGGTTTTAAACGGCTTATTAAAGTTAATACTTTTAGGCTCGGTACCGGGGAGTTAAAAAAAATTTTAATCCTTATATAATCGTTTTTTACGAGGCTTTTAAATAAACTCGGGGGTCGGGGTCACTTAAAAATAATAAAGGAGTTATTATTAAATATTACGTACGAGGCGCGGTTACGGTTAATATCGAAATACTAGGTAACGGCGATATAAGGTAAAGGCGAGGGTATAACGGTTTTATAAGACTTCGTAATAATATAAGGGTACGATATAAGCGATTAAGAAATAAAGTAAAATAATATATAATTAATAATTAAGTTAACGGATTATTACGTATAGGAGAAAAGCTACTTATACCCTTTAGTACGGTTTAGGAAGGCCGCGTTACGTAATAACTAGTAATATAACCGTTACGTATCGTACGGGAAGGTAATTAATAACTACCTTCCTCGTAATAATTATTAAAAGTCCCCTTTTTTAACGAGGACGATTTAACTTAATAATTCGACCGCGAAAATAATATAACCGTATTAAGTTTACTTTTTACCGCGAAAAAGACCCGGTTCTTTACTTTTAATAACGAAAATAACGAATCCTCGAAAACTTTTAATTTACTTATCCTTCGTATAAATAAAAAAAAAAACCCGTATTTCTTAATAAAAGTTATTATTAAAAAGTTTTTAAACTCCGGATTCGTAAATTTTTAAAGTTAACGCGTTTACTTCGTATACTCTTTTTATTCCGTTAACCGAAGTTCGTTAAATAATAATTAACTTTTTTAACTTAGTTTAAGGTATTTTTACTCCTCGTAATATTATATCGGGCTCCGGTTAAAAAGGAGGAGTTTAAAACTCCGTCGAACGAGAGGGTACTTTAATTAACGTTATAATATCGGCCTCCGAGTTTACCTTTAATATTAAGACTTTTTTTAATAACGTAATATTATAAAACGATATTAAGGTTTAATACCGTTTAACCGTAATTAATTATTTTCGGGAGGATCCTTTAATCGGCGGAGTATTTTTATTAACCGAACTTTAACGTAAATAAATAACTTTATTCGAGGAAGTAATTAATAAAAGTTTATTAATTAACTTTCTTTTAAACCGGCTTAATTATTTTACCGTATTAATAAACGGTACTTTTATTACTCGTAAATAATTTATTAATACCCCCCCGTTTAACGAATAATATAACTCTCGTTTCCCCTTTCGTAGTTTATTAAACCCGTTATATTAAGCCGACCGTAAATTAATAAACGAAGTTATAAATACGTAAAGTTTTAATTAACGTTATCTTAACCTTATAAAACTTAATTAATTTAACTTTTAATTAATAAGTTAACGCGCGCGTTTATAATACCGTTAATAATTTAAGTTTATATAATATTAACGACCGTTAATTCGTTTTAACGGATATTATTAATTCGACGGATAACCGCCGGATCCTTATTAATAATATTAAAGCCCTTTAAAGTTATTCGATTACTTTAACGTTTAACCTCGTTACTCGTTACGTATAATTACCCTTAATTAACGGTAATTTAACGACGACCCTTTACGTTTTTTCTTATTAATTACGGTACCGCGTAACCGGGAGACGGGATTAAAAATTAACGATAAATAAAATATTATTTAATTACTTACCTTTTACCCGTCGTAACTTAACTTTACGGTATTTTTAAGTTATAATAACTTTTTACACTTCGTCGAAGAATTCTTTAATAATATCGAGGTATAAAAAGCCCGAAACCCGTTAAATATTATCGTTAACCGGCTCGTTATAAAATTATAAACCCGTTTAAAAGGCGAAGTTTACGATTAATATTATAGTTAACTTTACCTTAATTTTAAACGTCGTTTTAAAACGGACTTATAATTTAAAAAACCCTTTTAAAGGATCGTTTTTAAGTTATTAAAACCGACGTATAACGTTAATTAAATACTATAAAATCGACCTTAATAAATACGATAATACCGATACCCTTCGCCGTAACTTTATATTAATAATCCGTTACTCGTAAATTATCGTCGAATAAAACGATATTATAATTAAATATTACCTCTTTAATTAACTTAATTTTAATTTCGTTTTTACGGTTTATTTATTAAAGTGTATTAAAGATTTTCGTAAATATTAAAAAAAAGTTTATTAACTCGTCGAATTAATTATTAATATTATAAAATTTAATAACCGGTTAATATTATTAACTTTATTACCCGCCGCGTTAATTACGAAAACCGATTAATTAATAAACTTCTTTTAACTTTCCGTTTATTACGTTAATAACCCGGCGGATAATATAACGTTATAATAAAGTCCTTCGCGTATTAATTATAAAAATTATAACGCCGATATTAATAATAATTAACGGTATAATCAAGGCCGAAATTAATTTTATAAAAATATTAAACGTTATAAATTTTACTCTCGAAGCCGCGAAAAAGATTTCGAGCGCCGTCTTTTTAACCGTTTTAATTACGGCTTTTTACGCGACCGGTTATATAATAATTATTAAAACCGCTCGCGAAACTTTAATTATAACCGCGCCTTTAACTACGGATACGAATAAAGTTTTAAAAACCGCGATAAAAATAAAGAATACCGTATTTAATTTAATAAAGGTAGTTTTATTAAGTATTATTTTAAAAAAACGATTTAAAAGGTAAGCTTATTTTCGTCGTTTTTACGATTAAAACTTAACTTTCGCGGACCACGTATAACGGTTACGTTAAAAAGGTTATAACTTCGTTTTCGTTATAATAATTAACTTTAAAGACGATCCCGTTATATTTATATATTAAACGGCGGATTAATTATTATTATTAACTTTAATATAAACGAATAAGTATTATTTACGACCGTTATACTTTAAACTCTTCGACGGTATTATATTTGAATACGTTATACGAACTTTAATATTAACCCTCGTTTTAAATATAATCGTATACCGCGTTCGTTAAGTTTATAATTAAGTATTTTTTATAAATAACCTTTATTAATAAAATAATTATAATATTAAATAACGGTACTTTCGTTTATTTTACGTATATTAATACGGTTAAAATATCCGCGTTTCTCTTAATATATATAATAATAAGGATATATAACGCGTTAACGTACTTTACGAAAACGGTATCGTTTAATAAAAAGCTTAACCGGTACGTTAATAACCTTAATAATAAAACTTAAGCTTATTTAATAAACTTACGAAGCGCCGAAATAATTAAAGCGTTATTATTACCCGGATAACCCGACGTCGAACTTAATACCTCGATACCCTTTATAATCTTTATATACTTTTTAATAATAAGTTTAATCTTCGAAGTATACGTTAATACGGGCGCCTCGTATTATTTAATTAAACGCGCTTAAGTCGAATAATACGGCGTTAATTACCGATTCGAGCCGTTTTTAAATTCCGTTAAAATTATTAAAAGCGAAGTTTAAATTTTTAAGGCCGCTTATTTCGACTTTTACCTCGTCGGATTAAACGGATTAATTTTAAAGCTCGGTTATTTTAATATTAAAATTAACGTCGTATAATCCTTTAACCCCGATTTATTAATTAAAAATAACGTTTTAAAAAGCTTTAACGTTATTATTAATATAATTATAATAACGCTTCGTTTACGAGGAATACGTAATTTATTCGTATATAATAGAATCGAGCCTCGTATTATAAACTTTCTAAACCGTCGGCTAAGGATTATTAATTATAAGGTCCGTATAACCGTTACGGTATATCTCTTACTACGGTTAACTTATACGATATTTATTTTACCTTAATTTCTTTATTAACGTTTTAAATAACCCGTTATTATTATTTAACGATTATTAATTCACCGTATCGTAAGTTTATACGTTAAACCTTACTCTCTCCTCCTTTATTAATAAAGAGTTCTTAGTATATAACGTATTTAATTAAACGGTTACGATAAGTAACGGTACCGTTATTAACCGTATTATATTATTAAAGTAAAATACGATTATTAGTTATTATTTTATTTATTTTAATACCGCCTATTAAGTTCGTAAATAAAGTTTTATTAATTTAAACGACGATATAAAATTTACCTTTAAGGCTTTTTATTAATCCTTTAATAACCCTTCGTAAATTAAAGCCTTCCTCGCGTTATATAACGCCGTTATAACCGGCGATATTACCCTTAACGATATCGTTAAGTCGGGCGATATAACACCGTATATAAAGGTAAATATTAATATACCGTAGTATAACTTAAAAATACTTAAGGGTATACCGATTATTATTATTACCGATAATACC
Source organism: Sporothrix protearum (assembly GCA_016097115.2). NCBI lineage: Eukaryota > Fungi > Ascomycota > Sordariomycetes > Ophiostomatales > Ophiostomataceae > Sporothrix > Sporothrix protearum. The sequence continues at coordinate 612,810 of JADMNH010000008.1, forward strand.
TTAATTTATACGAAAAATAACGAGTTTACGTTAAAAATTAACGCTTTAATTAATAAATACCGTAAAATATTTTAAGACCGTAATATCGTCCTTATAACCGATAAGTATAAAATACGTATCGACTTTATCGAGGGATAATAAAATTAAAAGTAAAATATTAAACCCTACTCTTTAAGTTTAAAAGATAATAAGCTCGTTAATAAATATTACGGGAAGCTTTATAAATAAGGTAAAATAAAATATCTCCGTTAAGGAACCCTTATCGCGTACCCCGTTTTCGTAATTTAACGTACGGTCGATAATAAAAGAAAAGGTCGCGTTATCGTAAACCTTCGCCCGTTAAATAAGTTTACCGTCCCCGATATTTATCCCCTTTTTAATTAAAATAATATTATATAAATTATTATTATAAAAGTCTTTACTCGATATACGATATAACCGTATTCTTTTATTAATTACCCGTATACCCGAGTTACCGGTAACGATTAATTATTATTAATAAAAGAGGTCTCGAATACTCGAACGTAGTCTTTATAAGCCTTCGTAATACACTTACCTTTATTTAACGTTATATAAATAATTTTTTAAAACCGTACCGCGGTTTCGTACGCGTATATATCGACGATATTATTATTTTTAATAATAATATAAACGAATATATTTAATATCTCGAAACCGTATTTTAATTTTTATTCGAAATTAACTTTATATATTAACGTTAAAAACTTTCTTCGGTTTTACGTCGGTCCGTTTTTTAAGATTTATAATCGACGGTAAAGGTATTACTCGTACGGAAGACCGTATTATAATATTTAAAAAAGATTTCCTTCCCTTCGAACTTAATAAAATTATCTTATTATCTCGGTATAATAGGCTTCCTTCGCTCTAGTATTATATAATTTAATATTAAGGCCGAGCCTTTATAAACCTTTAAAACCACTTTATTACGTAAAGGTATAAAAGAGAGAGGACTCGTAAATAACTTAACGTAAAAATAAACGTAAAGCGATTATTAAATCTTACGTATTAAACTTACGCCGTAACTTTTAAAGTCCTTTAATACTTTATAAAAAGGCCTTTATTAATAAATAAAGCTTTATTATTACGATATTAACGTATCCTTATTCCTTAAGTTAAATATATATAAAAAAGGTATCGGTACCGTAATCTTTTAATTATTAATTTTATAAACGGTATTATTATTTTAAGTAAAGATATTAAATAAAATTAAATTCGACTTTTAACCTTTTTATTTCGCTTTTATTTATCCCGCGAAAAGGTTTACGGTATAATAAAGTTAAAAGTCGTAATATTACTTAAGTATTCGTTAAAATACGTAAAATAATATAATTTAACCGAAACCTTATTATCGTTTTAACGGATTATACCTTAATTAAAAATATTATTATATATACGTCGTTAAAAACGATAAACTTAAATAAAGTAAACTTTAAACTCGTATTAGTAACGAATTATATATCGTAATTTAACTTATTAATCCTTTATATCCCTAGCCGACTTAATATCGTCCCGGATACTTTATTACGGTTTCCGACGTAAGTTAAAAGCGATATACCGGTTAATAACGATATCCTCGAAGAAGTTACTTATATTAAAAATTTTATCGTATATTATATTAAAGGCTTTTAAGTTTATACGTTTAAAAAAGAAATAAATATACCGCCGTTTACTTTACTCCTCTTAATAAAAGCCGAATATTAATATTAATATTTTATTTCCTCGTAGGTAAATAACGAGACGGTAATATAATTATTAAACGAATTTCGTTATCGTTTAATTTTAATATATAAAACCGATCGTATTTTCCGTCCTTTACGGAGGGTATTACGATACGTTACCCGGGTTAAAAAGGCGAAAGCCGCGAAGGCCGTTAAAAAGTAATTTTAATAAAGAGCGTTACCGGTAAAAGATATTATTAATTAAGAATTAAACTAAAATAATTATACTAGTCCCGGTTAAAAGAAACGGTCGGAACGTTATTAAACGTTATAACGACTTATAATCGGTTATTTTATTACGTTTCGGAGTATAATAATTTAACCTTATATATACCCGCGTTTATAAAAAAGGAAATCTTAAAATAACTTACGATAATACGTATTATTTCGCGAAGGACGTATAACGGTATTACTCGATAATATTTTTATACGGCGTAAACGTAAAAAGATACGTACGTATATTAATTATTACCCGGTATATTAAACGAATTAAACTTTAAAACTACGCCCCGCCGGGTAACTTTAATTTATTACTTTTTACGACCTTTTTTATTATACCGTAATTATAAATTTTATATTTACTTTATTAAAAGTACCCGTTATTTATACCTTATAATATTTAAAAAACTTCGATATATTAAATACCCTTTATATAATTATTTATAAATTCTTTAAAAAAATAATTCTCGTACCCGGAAATTAATATTACGGTATTAACGAATAAATAATATAATTACTTCGTAAATTTCTAGGAGATATTAAGTATCCCGAAACGAATTATTAATAATCGCGATAAAAAATTCGTTTTCGACTTATAAACCGAGCTTTTTCGAAGGTTTAAAGTATCCTTATTAATATTTACGGTATATTACGCTTTAAATAAACGGTTTATTTAAACGAAAAAATTAAACGGTAAAGATCGTTATTCGTTTTTATTATACCGAGTATTTTAATATATTTTAAACTTCCGTTATCCCCGTATTATAATTTTAATTTAATAATATAGTTTCCTCTTCTCTTAGTTATTTATTAAACGAGTTTATTTTAAGATTCCGTCCCTTTAACTTTATAAATTTATTAACTTTAATAAAAAATAATAAAAGAGTTACGGAGGTTTAATAATTATAACGAGAAATCCGTTAAAAGGACGTAATAGGCTTAATTAATATAATAAATTAATAAGTTAAGTTTCGGTATAATAAAATATATCGTTTAATAAAATTTAACGTCGGTAATATAATTTTTATCCGTTTTATAAAGGATATTATTTACTTAGTAAACTTAAGAAGAAGTTTTTTTAATAAAAAGCCGGGCCTTTTAAAATTATTAAAAGGGTCGGTAAATAAATATACCGCTTTTAACTCCCGTAAATATAACGTATTTACCCGGTCTTTAACGTCGAGTATTTATATAAGGCTCCGGAAGGAAAAGATTTATATAACCGTACGTAAAAGCCGTTAAGCCTTATAATTTAAAAGAGCGTTAAAATAAACGACGAAGACGTAAAAAACGACCGCTTTAAAGTCGAACGTCTTTTTATATATCGCTTACGTCGTACGCGGGTATACCTTACGGTAAACTACCTAGTTAAGTAAATAAGTTACGGGTACTACGATAACTAGTGGGTTAATAAAATTATGTTACTCGATAAATCCGAGGAACTTATTAACGAATACGACGTTAATTACCTCGATATTATAATTTACTTATAAAACGTTAAGTACCCCGTAAGGAGTACTCCGGTTAAGGAAACGCCCGTATCGGAGGATAAAACGTTCGCTTTATAATTACCGTAATTACGCCGTAAAGGGCGCCTTCGTAAAGCCCTCGTAAACGGTAATTATATTAAAATAACGGAGGTAATAAAAGGTATATTACGCCGCCGCGGGCGGCCGTTAAAGACGGTTATTATACCCGATATCGAGGCTCCGAGGTAACTTATACGTAAATCCCCTCGACGGTTATTAAATATTAATTAAGCGGATTACGTAATAATAGTTAATTAGTAAATTATATTACCTCTTTTATTTATTTTCTTTTATTTATAATTTTTACGCCCCTTTATTTTTACGTTTACTTTATAATTACCGTAATTACGCCGTAAAGGGCGCCTTCGTAAAGTCTTCGTAAACGGTAGTTTATTATAAATATAATAACGAAGCCTTTAAACGCCGCCTTATTTAACGAAGTTATTTAAGTAATACCTCCTTCCGTATACGTAAACGAACGTACGGTCGCTCCTTTCTTATTTAATATAAATAATAAATATACTTTTCGGTTATATATAAAACCGTATACGATACCGTATAAAATAATAATTAAATTTTATTTCTTATTATTTTATATATAAATAATACTAAAGTCTTTAAAAACACTTTATATTTATATATATATTATATACCGTCGTTAATTAACGGCCTCCCTATATACTTAAAACTTTATTATACCCGATATTAAAAATTCCCTTTACTCCTTCCGAGTAAACGTAATTAACCCATTATTTAAAGAGGCTAATTATAAAATCCTTATTATTATTATACCCGAAGGCGAAGACTTTATTATAAAAAACGTAACCGACGCCTTAAAAAACGACGAAAAGGTAACCTAAAAGGTTAAACCCGAAGACGATTAAGCCTCGTAATACGAGGTGGAAAATAATAACGATAACGAGGATATTATTATAAATACTTAAAAGGTAAAGGTATCGTTTAAACCCGCCGCCTTACTAGTAATTAAAGCGGTTAAAATTAAAAAACCCGTTAATTTACCCTTAAGAAAGCGTATTAATATTAAAGTATACGACGCGGCGAAATATAATTATAATCGTTTTATAAATTTATAAGTAAACGTTAACCGCCTCGATATAATATTCGATAAGCTTTTAAAGTAAAATTTGGGTATTAAGGTACGTAAGACCCTTTACGGCGAGAGCGGGTAATTCGTCCCCGGAGGCGGGCCTTTTACTTTTAAAAAAAGTAAGTAAATATAATAAATAAAGTTAAATTAGGGATAATATTTAAGGGCGAGTTATTTACTCGTATAAAAGCTCTTTTTACGAGTATTTTATAATTTACCGTAATTAAAGTTTTTTAATACTTAAAAAAAGTACTCGAAAATAAAAAGGCTCTTTCTTTAATTTTTATTTACCCGTCGTTACCGTACTCGTTACCGCTCGGTCGTAAAAAATATAAAACTCCGGGCCTTAATTAAAGCCGTAAAGCCGTTTATATACGATAATATTAATTACGCGTATCCTCGACGAGGTGTTTTAATACCCGGCTTTTATAATTTAAAACTTTTACGGGAACGAAGCTTAATTATTCCTTAACCTTCCGAACCGTTATGGTAACCCTTTGGTAAACGCCTCCGAGTAATTAAAGGTTATTATCGCCGTTATATAAAACGTAGTTACCGTATTAATAACCGTTATAAAGGATTTACCGGATAAACTTTAAATATATATTAAATTAACCGTCGCGTAAAGTATTATACCCGTTAAAGAAATTTAAAAAACGTTATTAATATCCTTAATAATTAATCGACCGTACTTTAAAAAATTAACGAACGAGTTATTATAATAACTTCGGCCACCCGTAACCTCGTTTATATACGCCGTTAATTAATTAATATATAATAAACGGTAACCGAGTTAATAAAACGAGTAAATACGTCGAGATTACCGTCGGTCGCCTTTTAAAGCCGCGGTATCTTTTTTACCCCGAATACTTTAACCCCGTCGAGCCGGGTTACCTTTTTAATAATAATTTTATTAAACCGTTAAACGGTTACGATAATACGCGTTATTAATATTAATTAATTAATTAAAAACGTAAAGGTTTTAAAACCGCGGTATTTCTTTTATCCCGAGTACTTTAACCCCGTCGAACCGAGTTACTTTCTTAACGGTAACTTTATTAAGCCGTTAAACGGTTACGATAATACGCGCCGTTAATATTAATTAATTAATTAAAAGCGTAACGGCTTTAAAATTAACGCTCCGGCGTTTTAACTCGCGTAATCGCTTTTTTACGATATTTATTACGCCGGCGATACCGAGAATACCGTCGTATAACGTTAAACGTACCTTTATAATACCGATAAGTAATATTAATACTTTTATAAACCGCGAAATACCGTCCGTTAACGACTTTATAAATTAAAATAATTTTTAATTAACGATAACGTGTTAAAACTTTACGAAAGTTTTTTTTCCGACGCGTTATTTATTTATTATTTTTATTTTTTATTATTAAGTTTCTTTTATATTTTCTTTTCGCCCGATAACCGTTATAAGAGGTAATTATACGGTTTATATTTTCCGTAATAAGGAGTTTTTTTTACGTATCCTTTACGGTAGGATTTCGAAACGGGACGGGAAAATATTTTTTCCGCCCCCGCGGGAGATATTACGAGGAAGGTAATTATTAACTACTTTCCCGTACGCGTTATATTACTAGTTATTACGTAACGCGGCCTTCTTAGGCCGTATTAAAGGGTATAAATAACTTTTCTCTTATACGTAATAATCTTTTAACTTAATTATTAATTATATATTATTTTACTTTATTTCTTAGTCGTTTACCTCGTACCCTTATATTATTACGAAGTTTTATAAAACTATTATACCCTTATATTATTACGAAGTTTTATAAAACCGTTATACCCTCGCCTTTACTTTATATCGCCGTTACCTAGTATTTTAATATTAGCCGTAACCGCGCCTCGTATGTAATAACTCCCGTAAAAGTTTAAATATTACTTTTCGTTACCCTTTTTATTTATACTTTTTTTTTAAAATTTAATAAAATTTATATTAACGAGTTTTCTTACCCTTTATACTTATACTTTATTATATTCCCGTAAAGGTTTAAATATTATTCTTCGTTATTTTTTTATTTATACTTCTTTTTAAAACTTAATAAAATTCGTATTAACGAGCCTTTTTAACGTACCGTTATACTTCGTTTTCGTTATAACGTCGGCCGGGTTATTAATATTAAAAATTTATTTAATTTCGGTTATTTTTTTCTTTTCGTATAATTAACGTAATATCGTTATATCGATTATTAACTTTTTTTTCGTTATCGTTTTAAGTTTTATAACGGTATTTATTACGAGGAAGGTAATTACTAATTACTTTCCCGTACGATACGTAACTATTATACTACTAATTATTACGTAACGCGGCCTTCCCAGGCCGCACCAAAGGGTATAAGTGGCTTTTCTCCCATACGTAATAATCCTTTAACTTAATTATTAATTATATATTATTTTACTTTATTTCTTAATCGCTTATATCGTACCCTTATATTATTACGAAGTCTTATAAAACCGTTATACCCTCGCTTTTACTTTATATCGCCGTTACTTTAATATTTCGATATTAACCGTAACCGCGCCTCGTACGTAATATTTAGTAATAACTCCTTTATTATCTTTAAGTGACCCCGACCCCCGAGTTTATTTAAAAGCCTCGTAAAAAGCGATTATATAAGGATTAAAATTTTTTTTAACTCCCCGGTACCGAGCTTAAAAGTATTAACTTTAATAAACCGTTTAAAATTAATTAAACGCCTCCGTATTTAATAAAGTAAATTACCGTACCGTTAAATAATATACGAAAAAGCCGTTTAATACTAATTAAACGCCTCCGTATTTAACGAAATAAGTTACTATACCGTTAAATAACGTATAAAGAAGCCGTTTAATACCGATTAAACGCCTCCGTATTTAACGGAGTAAATTACCGTACCGCCGAGTAATATACGAAGAAGCCGCCCGTAATTACGTAAACGCCTTTAATAATATAAAATAAAACACCGTATTATTTATCGTAACGTACGAAGAAGCCGTTTATACTTTACGAGCGTATTATTAAATAATAAACGAGAACGCGCGAGACGAGAGTTTATAACCCTCGCGTACTTATTGTTATAACTCGATAAACGCTTTCCTCGTATTACGGACCTAGTATATTACCGCGTAAACTTAAGAAAAACGGTTTAACGTAAAATATACCGAGTTTATTAATACCCCTCGTAAACTTAAAACGTTAACCGTTAATAAAAACGCGGTTAAGGCTTCGCGAATTTAAACCTCGTTATTAACGGCTTTTTTTCGAGAGTTTTTAACCGGACGTCGTTTTTAACGTTTTTTTACTCGTTATTTTTAACCGGACGCCGTTTTTAACGTTTTTATTCGTTACCTTAACGACGACGAAGAAATATTTTATTCGGCGGACGAGTAATCTTTTTATTAAGTATTTAACGACGTTTAAAAAGGATTATTAAAAGTCCCTTCCTTTAACGAGGACGACTTAACTTAATAACTCGACTACGAAAATAATATAACCGTATTAAGTTTACTCTTTACCGTAAAAGAAGACCCGGCTTTTTACTTTAATAACGAAAATAACGAGCCTTCGGAGACCTTTAATTTACTTATCTTTCGTATAAATAAAGGAAAAAGGACCCGTATTTTTTAATAAAAGTTATTATCGAAAGGCCTCGGAAAACTTTTAAACTCCGGATCCGTAAACTCTTAAAATTAATACGTTTACTTTATATACCCTTTTTACTTCGTTAACCGAAGTTTATTAAATAATAATTAATTTCCTTAACCTAATTTAGGGTATTTTTACTTTTCGCGATATTATATCGGGCTCCGGTTAAAGAGGAAGAGTTTAAAACTCCGTCGAACGAGAGGGTACCTTAATTAACGTTACGGTATCGGCCTCCGAGCTTACCTTTAATATTAAAACTTTTTCTAATAACGTAGTATTATAAAACGATATTAAGGTTTAATACCGTTTAACCGTAATTACGATTATCTTTAAAAGGATCCTTTAATTAAGCGGAGTGTTTTTATTAACCGAACTTTAACGTAAATAAATAACTTTATTTAAAGAGGTAATTAATAAAGGCTTATTAACCGACTCTCCTTTAAACCGGCTTAATTATTTTATTATACCGATAAACGGTACTTTTATTACTCGTAATAATTTATTAATACCCCCCGTTTAACGAGTAATATAACTCTCGTTTCCCTTCTCGTAGTTTATTAAACCCGTTATATTAAGCCGACCGTAAATTAATAAACGAAGTTATAAACGTGTAAAGCTTTAACTAGCGTTATTTTGGCTTTATAAGACTTAATTAATTTAACTTTTAATTAATAAGTTAACGCGCGCGTTTATAACACCGTTAATAATTCGAGCTTATATAATATTAACGACCGTTAATTCGTTTTAACGGACGTTATTAATTTAACGGATAATTACCGGATCCTTATTAATAATATTAAGGCCCTTTAAGGTTATTCGACCGCTTTAACGTTTAACCTCGTTACTCGTTACGTATAATTACCCCTAGTTAACGGTAATTTAATAACGACCTTTTACGTCTTTTTTTACCGGTTACGGTACCGCGTAACCGAGAGACGGGATTAAGAATCGACGATAAATAAAATATTATATAATTATTTACCTTTTACCCGTCGTAACTTAACTTTACGGTATTTTTAAATTACGATAACTTTTTATATTTTATTAAAGAATTCTTTAATAATATTAAAGTATAAAAGCCCGAGACCCGTTAAGTATTATCGTTAACCGGCTCGTTATAAAATTATAAACCCGTTTAAAAGGCGAAGCTCGCGATTAATATTACGGTTAACTTTACTTTAATTTTAAACGTCGTTTTAAAACGGACTTATAACTTTAAAAAACCCTTTTAAAGGATCGTTTTTAAGTTATTAAAACCGACGTATAACGTTAATTAAATACTTATAAAATCGACTTAATAAATACGATAACGCGATACCCTCCGTCGTAACTTTATATTAATAATCCGTTATTCGCGGATTATCGTCGGATAAAACGATATTATAATTAAGTATTATTTATTTAATTAACTTAACTTTAATTTTACTTTTATAATTTATTTACCGAAATATATTAAAAATTTTCGTAAATATTAAAAAAAAGTTTATTAATTTATCGAATTAATTATTAATATTATAAAATTTAATAACCGGTTAATATTATTAACTTTATTACCCGCCGCGTCGATTATAAAGGCCGATTAATTAATAAGCCTTTTTTAACTTTCCGCTTATTACGTTAATAACTCGGCGGATAATACGACGTTATAATAAAGTCCCTTATATATTAATTATAAAAATTATAACGTCGACACCGATAATAATCGACGGTACGATTAAGGCCGAAATTAATTTCGCGAAGATATTAAACGTTATAAATTTTACTTTTAAAACCGCGAAAAAGATTTCGAGCGCCGTCTTTTTAACCGTTTTAACCGCGGCTTTTTACGCGACCGGTTATATAATAATTATTAAAACCGTTCGCGAGGCTTTAATCGTAACCGCGTTTTTAACCGCGGATACGAATAAGGCCTTAAAGACCGCGATAAGGATAAAGGATACCGTACTCGATTTAATAAAAGTAGTTTTATTAAATATTACTTTTAAAAAAACGATTTAAAAAGTAAGTTTTATTTTCGTCGTTTTTACGATTAAAACTTAACTTTCGTAGACCGCGTATAACGGTTACGTTAAAAGGTTATAACTTCGTTTTCGTTAATAATAATTAACTTTAAAAACGATCCCGTTATATTTATATATTAAACGGCGGATTAATTTACGGTTATTAACTTTAATATAAACGAATAAGTATTACTTACGACCGTTATTTTAAACTTTTCGGTAATATTATATTTTAATACGTTATACGAACTTTAACGTTAACCCCCGCTTTAAACGTAATTATATATTACGTTCGTTAAGCTTATAATTAGGTACTTTTTACGAGTAACCCTTACCGGTAGAATAATTACGGTATTAAGTAACGGTATTTTCGTTTATTTTACGTATATTAATACGGTTAAAATATCCGCGTTTCTCTTAATATATATAATAATAAAAAATATATAACGTATTAACGCGCTTTACGAAAACGGTGTTATTCGATAAAAAGCTTAACCGGTACGCCGATAACCTTAATATTAAAACTTAAGCTTATTTAATAAATTTACGAAGCGCCGAAGTAATCGAAAGCGTTATTATTACCCGGATAACCCGACGTCGAACTTAATACCTCGACACCCTTTATAATCCTTATATACTTTTTAATAATAAGTTTAATCTTCGAAGTATACGTTAATACGAATACTTCGTATTACTTAATTAAGCGCGCTTAAGTCGAATAATACGGCGTTAATTACCGATTTAAGCCGTTTTTAAATTCCGTTAAAATTATTAAGAGCGAAGTTTAAATTTTTAAGGCCGTTTACTTCGACCTTTACTTCGTCGAATTAAACGGATTAATTTTAAAACTCGGTTATTTTAATATTAAAGTTAACGTCGTATAATCCCTCGGCCCCGACTTATTAATCGGAAATAACGTTTTAAAAAGCCTTAACGTTATTATTAATATAATTATAATAACGTTTCGTTTACGTAAAATATTTTAAAACCGCGGTATCGTCCTTATAACCGATAAGTATAAAATACGTAATTTACTCGTATATAATAAAATCGAGCCCCGTATTATAAACTTTTTAAACCGTCGGTTAAGGATTATTAATTATAAGGTTTATATAACCGTTACGGTACGTTTCCCATTACGGTCGGCTTATACGATATTTATTCGTTACTTTAATTTCCCTATTAACGCTTTAAGTAACCCGTTATTATTATTTAACGATTATTAATTCACCGTATCGTAAACTTATATATTAAACCTTACTCTCTCCTCCTTTATTAATAAAAAGTTCCTAGTATATAACGTATTTAACCGGACGGTTACGATAAGTAACGGTACCGTTATTAACCGTATTATATCGTTAAAAGTAAAATACGATTACTAGTTATTATTTTATTTATTTTAATATAATTTACTAAGTTCGTAAGTAAGGCTTTATCGACTTAGACGACGATATAAAATTTACCCTCGAGGCTTTTTATTAATCCTTAATAACCCTTCGTAAATTAAAGCCTTCCTCGTATCTTATAACGCCGTTATAACCGGCGATATTACCCTTAACGATATCGTTAAATTAAACGATATAATACCGTATATAAAGGTAAATATTAATATACCGTAATATAATTTAAAAATACTTAAAGGTATACCGATTATTATTATTACCGATAATACCTCGATTTATACGAAAAATAACGAGCTTACGTTTAAAATTAACGCCCTAATTAATAAATACCGTAAAATATTCTAAAACCGCGGTATCGTCCTTATAACCGATAAGTATAAAATACGTATCGACCTTATCGAGGGATAATAAAATTAAAAGTAAAATATTAAGCCTTACCCGTTAAACTTAAAAGATAATAAGCTCGTTAACGAACGTTACGGGAAGTTTTACGAATAAGGTAAAATAAAATATCTCCGTTAAAGAGCCCCTATCGCGTGCCCCGTCTTCGTAGTTTAGCGTACGGTCGATAATAAAAAAAAGGTCGCGTTATCGTAAACCTTCGCCCGTTAAATAAGCTTACCGTCCCCGATATTTATCCCCTTTTAATTAAAATAATATTATATAAATTATTATTAGTAAAAGTCTTTACTCGATATACGATATAGCCGTATTTTTTTATTAATTACCCGTATACCCGAGCCACCGGTAACGACTAGTTATTATTAATAAAAGAGGTTTCGAATACTCGAACGTAGTCTTTATAAGCTTTCGTAATATACTTACCTTTACTTAACGTTATATAAATAATTTTTTAAAACCGTACCGCGGTTTCGTACGCGTATATATTAACGATATTATTATTTTTAATAATAATATAAACGAATATATTTAATATTTCGAGATTATATTCCGGCTTTTTATTTAAAACCGATTTTATATATTAACGTTAAAAACTTTTTTCGGTTTTACGTCGGTCCGTTTCTTAAAATTTATAATCGACGGTAAAGGTATTACTCGTACGAAAGACTATATTATAATATTTAAGAAGATTTCCTTCCCTTCGAACTTAATAAAATTATTTTATTATTCGGTATAATAAGCTTCCTTCGTTTTAATATTATATAATTCGATATTAAAGCCGAGCCCTTATAAGCCCTTAAAACCGCCTTATTACGTAAAGGTATAAAGGAAAGAGGACTCGTAAATAACTTAACGTAAAATAAACGTAAGGCGATTATTAAATCTTTACGTATTAAACTTACGCCGTAACTTTTAAAGTCCTTTAATACTTTATAAAAAGGCCTTTATTAATAAATAAGGCTTTATTATTACGATATTAACGTATCCTTATTCCTTAAATTAAATATATATAAAAAAAGTATCGGTGTCGTAATTTTCTAGTTATTAATTATATAGGACGGTATTATTATCTTAAGTAAAGATATTAAATAAAATTAAATTCGACCTTTAACTTTCTTATTTCGTTTTTATTTATCCCGCGAAAAGGTTTACGGTATAATAAAGTTAAAAGTCGTAAGTATTACTTAAGTATTCGTTAAAATACGTAAAATAATATAATTTAATTAAAACCTTATTATCGTTTTAACGGATTATACTTTAGTTAAAAATATTATTATATATACGTTATTAAAAACGATAAACTTAAATAAAGTAAACTTTAAACTCGTATCGGTAACGAATTATATATCGTAATTTAACTTATTAATCCTTTATATCCTTAACCGACTTAATATCGTCCCGAATACCTTATTACGGTTTTTAACGTAAATTAAAAATAATATACCGGTTAATAATAATATCCTCGAAGAAGTTATTTATATTAAAAATCTTATCGTATATTATATTAAAGGCTCTTAAGTTTATACGTTTAAAGAGGAAATAAACGTACCGCCGTTTACCTTACTCTTCTTAATAAAGGCCGAATATTAATACCGGTATTTTATTTCTTCGTAAATAAATAACGAGACGGTAATATAATTATTAAACGAATTTCGTTATCGCTTAATTTTAATATATAAAACCGATCGTGTTTTCCGTCCCTTACGAAGGGTATTACGATACGTTACCCGGGTTAAAAAGGCGAAAGTCGTAAAAGCCGCCGAGAAATAATTTTAATAAAAAACGCCGTCGGTAAAGGATATTATTAATTAAGAATTAAACTAAGATAATTATATTAATCCCGGTTAAAAAAAACGGTCGGAACGTTATTAAACGTTATAACGACTTATCGATCGGTTACTTTATTACGTTTCGGAGTATAATAATTTAACTTTATATATACCCGCGTTTATAAAAAAGGAAATCCTTAAAATAACTTACGATAATACGTATTATTTTAACGAAGGACGTATAACGGTATTACTTAATAATATTTTTATACGGCGTAAATAAAGATACGTACGTATATTAATTATTACCCGGTATATTAAACGAATTAAACTTTAAAATTACGCCCCGCCGGGTAATTTTAACTTATTACCTTTTACGACCTTCCTTATTATATCGTAATTATAAATTTTATATTTACTTTATTAAAAGTACCCGTTATTTATACCTTATAATATTTAAAAAACTTTAATATATTAAATACCTTTTATAAATTATTATAAATTCTTTAAGAAAATAATTTTCGTACCCGGAAACTAATATTACGGTATTAACGAATAAGTAATATAATTATTTCGTAAATTTTTAAAAGTAAATTAGGGTATCCCGAAACGAATTATTAATAATCGTAATAAAAAATTCGTCTCCGACTTATAAACCGAGCTTTTTCGAAGGCTTAAGGTATCCTTATTAATATTTACGGTATATTACGTTTAAATAAACGGTTTATTTAAACGAAAGAATTAAACGGTAAAAATCGTTATTCGTTTTTATTATACCGAGTATCCCGATACGCTTTAAACTTTCGTTATCCTCGTATTATAATTTTAACTTAATAATACGGCTTCTTCTCCCCTCGGTTATTTACCGAACGAGTTTATTTTAAGATTCCGTCCTTTCGGCTTTATAAACTTATTAACTTTAATAAAAAACGATAAAAGGGTCGCGGAAGTTTAATAATTATAACGAGAAATCCGTTAAAAGGACGTAATAAGCTTAATTAATATAATAAATTAATAAGTTAAGTTTCGGTACGATAAAATATATCGTTTAATAAAATTTAACGTCGGTAATATAATTTTTATCCGTTTTTATAAAAGATATTACTTACTTAATAAACTTAAAAAGAAGCTTTTTTAATAAAAAACCGGGCCTTTTAAAATTATTAAGAGGGTCGGTAAATAAGTATACCGCCTTTAACTCTCGTAAATATAACGTATTTACTTAATTTTTAACGTTAAGTATTTATATAAAGCTCCGGAAGGAAAAGATTTATATAACCGTACGTAAGAGCCGTTAAGTTTTATAATTTAAGAGAACGTTAAAATAAACGACGAAGACGTAAAAAACGACCGCTTTAAAGTCGAACGTTTCTTTATATATCGTTTACGTCGTACGCGGGTATACTTTACGGTAAATTACCTAGTTAAATAAATAAATTACGGGTATTACGATAATTAATAAGTTAATAAAATTATATTACTCGACGGATCCGAGGAACTTATTAACGAATACGACGTTAATTACCCCGATATTATAATTTACTTATAAGGCGTTAAATACCCCGTAGGGAGTACTCCGGTTAAGGAAGCGCCCGCGTCGGAGGATAAAGCGTTCGCTTTATAATTACCGTAATTACGCCGTAAAGGGCGCCCTCGTAAAACCTTATAAACGGTAGTTATATTAAGATAACGGAGGTAATAAGAGGTATATTACGCTGTCGCGGGCGGCCGTTAAAAACGGTTATTATACCCGATATCGAGGCTCCGAGGTAATTTATACGTAAATCCCCCCGACGGTTATTAAATATTAATCGAGCGGATTACGTAATAATAATTAACTAGTAAATTATATTACCCTTTTATTTATTTTTTTTATTTATAATTTCTACGCCCCTTTTACTTTTTCCGTTTACTTTATTTATATTATAACCTTATAACGTATTATTTTACTTATTATATATATTCCCCGAATAATAATATAATCCCGTTTATTATAAATATAATAACGAAGCCTTTAAACGCCGCCTTATTTAACGAAGTTATTTAAGTAATACCTCCTTCCGTATATATAAACGAACGTACGGTCGTTCCTTCTTATTTAATATAAATAATAAATATACTTTTCGGTTATATATAAAGCCGTATATAACACCGTATAAAATAATAATTAAATTTTTATCTTTTATTATTTTATATATAAATAACACCGAAGTCCTTAAAAACACTTTATATTTATATATATATTATATACCGTCGTTAATTAACGGCCTCCTTATATACTTTAAAACCTTATTATACCCGATATTAAAATTCCCCTTACTCCTCCCGAGTAAGCGTAACTAGCTTATTACTTAGGGAGGTTAATTATAAAATCTTTATACGTTACAAGTATTTATAAGTCGGTACGGGCGGTATTATCGTTAAATAAACGGTTATAATATTACCGATTAAATATATTATAATAATAAGTGTTTTTATTATTTTTCACTTATTTATAACGAATATATAACGAATTTCGTATATAAAGCGAATTTCGTATAATAAAGGCTTATAATAAATTATAGTGTATTTCGTATACGAAATACGTTATACGAAAAGCTATAACGTATTTCGTACGTTATACGAAAAGCCATAACGCATTTCGTACGCTATACGAAATGCCACAGCGTATTTCGTACGCCATACGAAAAGTCACAGCGTATTTCGTACGCTAAAGGCTTACAAAAGCTCCAGAAATTAGCTGACACAAATACACGTTATAGAGGGCAGAGAAATTCGCCCCACTAAAATAAATAAAAGAATCACTTCTCCTTCCTTCGCTAACCCTCCAAGGAATGGATTTCTTACTTCATACATAGATTTTTCCATATAATTCATTAATCTATCTGTTCCCCGAATTGTTTCTTATTAAAATTTAATCGATTTCGACCTTTCCGTACCGAAATCTTATATAATAACAACTCTCGCCTTACTACCCCCCTCCGACCCCCTATAATGCCTCGTATTATACTACACTTATATAAACGCACTATATACCTAATCGATACGAAAAATACACTAAAAAATTTAGAATAAATTCCTAGTACGGGGTATATTTTACCGCTTCTCCTTACTTACTTTACTTCGGTAAAAAAAGGGAAAAAAGAGGATAAATATTAAAATCGTTCCGAATAAGCTATAGGGTATAAATAATTATGACCTATGGACTATAAGAGCCCAGGCCTACCTGTGTACGAATACTTATTAAGACGTTATATTTTATAATTATAGCGTGCTATACGCTGGCCCAGGGCTTATAAACCCCCCTAGAACTCCCGTTTTAAACGTTAGAGAGTCTTCTTCGAACGCTAATCCTTCTTTTTCGAGTGTAATTAACGAGCTAAATATATTACAAGACCAGCTATTAGCGGGCCCAGAAGAGACTAATACCGCTAAAAGGTATTATTTAAATCGCCTAGCGCTTAGTTACCTAAAAACTATACTAGGTAATAAGCCTTTAGTGTAAATAAAACACTTAAATAACGCTTTTCAGGTTTAGAAAACCCTTAAAAACCTTTATAATAAAGATAGATTTACTTTTAATTTTATCCTTACTAAAAAGGTTACTAATTTAGAGGTTACTAACTCTATTTCTAACTTTTTAAATAAATTTAAGTCCTATACGAATAAATTATTAATTAGAAATATCTAACTCCCGGAGATATTTTTATTAAGTATAATTCTCTTTAAAATTTAAAACATTTTTAAGGAATTTATTTCTTAAATATTACGGTAGCTAAGCCGGGATAAAAACTCTTACACTCTTTCTTCTTTATTCGAAGTAATAATAGAAAAAGAGAGAAGAGTAAAGTTTAATAAAAAAACTAAAAATAAGCCTTCTTCTTCTTTTAAAAAGGAAGAAGAAAAACAGGTTTATTATATAAAAAACTCTAATAATAATAGGTTTATTCCTATTAAAAGGAAAAGAGAGGGTAATAAAAAACCCTGAAGAAGACGAAGGGTTTTTACTATAATTTTTATAAAATCCCGGGCCATTCTACTTCTTTTTACTTTAAAAAGCATCCTAAACTTTACGATCCAGCTAAGGATACACGTAAAGAAAAAGGAAAAGGAAAAGAAAAAAAAATAATAAAACGGTTAATTTAACCGAAAAGTCTAGTAAAGAAAAAAGAGAGGAAGAGGTAGTAAAGGCGGTTAAAGAATCCTCGAAAAGGATAAAAGATATAAATTCTTTTTTATCTTTACCCTTTATAGCCCCCTTTAACGACGAAAATTCGTTGCCTACACCTCGACCTAATCTTTATAACCAAGGCTATTTAGATATTTCTGAGGTAAATTCTAAAAATAAATCTCCTAAAACACTATTAACTCTTTAAAAGGTTAACCGATATATAAGCTTAAATTCACTAAATAAACGGATAAAAACCGGGGTAAATTCGAATAAATTTAAGGATTTATTAGATTTAAATAGTAAAAAATTAAATAAAATCGATTTCTGCCCAAAACTTGAAGAAAAAGGTTATTATACCTTAAAAAGTGAAAAATCTACTAATTTTATAGTAGATTCAGCCGCTACATGTCACGTTATAAGTAATAAAGATTTATTTATTTCGTATAATAATAAAAATAGCTTTATTAATTGGGGACAAGCTAAAAGGCTTAAGGTTAATGGTGAAGGAGATATTCTTTTATATTTTAATGATACTAAAAAATATAAAAGATTTTCTAACTGTATTTATATGCCCGAACTAGGGATAAATATAATAAGCGTTTCTTGTTTAAAGGAAATATATGCTTTATTTACTAATAATAATGTTTTCTTATTTAATGAAAACGATAATTTATTAGTAATAAAAGGCATTAAATTTCAGGGCTTATATAAAATATAAGTAGAAGCTTTAATTACTAAATATACTTTTTTTCTTTTAAATAAATTTAAAAGTAATATAAAGGAAGTGGATTTAAATACTCTACACTAAAGAATAGGTTATATTAATTATAATACCTTAAAAAGACTTTTAGAAAATATAGAAAATTTAAAGATTTCTAATATTTCTGAGCCTTTACAGGCTTATTAGGCTATAAAAAACTGTGAACTATACTTTAAGGCTAAATTTTATAATAAGATTAATAAAATTTCTATTAATGAAAATAAGCCGTATAAAAAGCTAGAAAAGGTTTTTAGTGATATAGGAGGACCTATAACACCTATGACTTTTAAAGGTTATAGGTATTTTATTACTTTTTTGGATAAAAGTAGTAGATATTTAAAGGCTTATTTAATAAAACATAAATCCGAGGCTTTAGCTAAATTTAAACAGTATAAAATAACTACTGAAAAAGAAAATTCTTTTACTTGTTATTTTATAAGTCTTTAGACTAATAATAGTAAAGAATATATAAATAAAGAATTTAAAGACTTTTTAGATAAAATCGGGGTTATTCATTTAACTACACCCGTATACACTAAAGAATCTTTAGGTTTAGGGGAAAGGATAAATCGTACTTTATTAGAAAAGGTTCGAAGCCTTCTATTTAATAGTATAAATCCTCTACCAAAAGCCTTATAGGGTGAATTATTAATGACTTCGGTTTATTTATATAATCGAACTCCCCATTCAAGCCTAAATTTCATAACTCCTTATGAAAAATATTTTAATAAAAAGCCTGATTTAAATAATCTTAAAATAATAAGTTCTACTACTTATTTTTTAAATAAAGGCCCCACAAATAATTCTAAATTAAAAGAAAAAGCCTTAAAAGGCTATTTAGTTGGATATGTAAAAAATACAAATTATTATCGTATTTATTCACTAGATAAAAAGGATTTATTATTACACGAGATATAACAATAATTAAAAATCCATATAAAAAGTCTATTAAAATAAAAGACTTAAAAGAAAAAGAGCCTAAATTTACAAGTATAAATGAAAATAAAAAAAAAATAAAGAGGTTACTATAAATATCCCTAATAATATTCCTTTTAATTATAAAAATATACCTTTTTATAATAACGAAGAAGAAGAAGAAGGTGAATTTTCCTGTTTAATTTTAATAGAAGAAAAAACCCCTTTTACTTATAAAGAAGCTTTAAATAACCCAAATAAAGATAAATGGCTAGAAGCTATGGCTGAAGAAGTTAACTCTTTAGAAGGTCAAGAAACCTAGGATTTAACTAATACACCCGAAGACCATAACGTTTTAGGGGGTAAATGGGTTTTTACTATTAAATTTAATAGTAAAAATAAGCCTATTCGATATAAAGCCCGTTAGGTAATACAGGGATTTAACTAAATAATAAGAATAGATTACCTGGAAACTTTTAGCTTAACCTGTAGGACTGAAAGTTATAGGTTATTTATTTCTATAGTTATAAATAAAGGCTAGTTTTTAAATTAGTATAATATAAAGAACGTTTTTATATATTTAGATATAAATAAATTAATTTATGTTATATAGCCAAAAGGTTTTGAAAAATTACCAAATAAGGTGTGTAAATTAAAGAAGGCCCTATATAGTTTAAAATAAACACTAAGACTTTAGTATAAATTTTTACAGAATATATTAAATTTATAGGCTTTTATAACTCTAGTTATAATGCCGGCTTATTTTTTTATAAAGAAAAATAAATAGCCTTACTAATTTATGTGGATAATATATTAGTTACAGGCCCTGATAAAAATATAACTAATATAATTATAAATAAAGTAGCTAAAAAGCTCGAATTAAAAGCCATAGGCCTAGTAAATAAATTCCTAGGTATAAATTTTATTAAGAATTCTAAATATTCACTAGATATAAATTTAAATTCCTATACTAAGGAAATAATAAAACGTTTTAATAAAGAAAACGTAAAACAAGCAAATACTCCTATGGCGCCAGGCTTAAAACTTAGAAAGGCTACTACAGAGCCAAGTAAAGCCGAAATATTAAATTATCAAAAGGAGATAGGAGCCTTAATTTATTTAACTATAAAATTAAGGCCAGATATAACGTTTACTATTTTAAAACTCTCTCGTTTTATATCTAAGCCTAATAAATCACATAAAACTGCTTTAGATAAAGTATGGGGATATTTAAATAAATATCCCGATTTTAGTCTAAAAATAAAAAAGGCTCCAGAAGACATAGATATTCGTATTTTAATTTATACGGATTCTAACTATGGCTCGAATTTAAACGATAAAAAATCTACCGGAGGCTATATTACTTTATTTTTAAATAATTTAATTAGCTAGGCTACTAAAAAGCAAGAGATAATTTCTCTAAGTTCAACAGAAGCCGAATATATAGCTTTAAAAGAAGCAGGGAAAGAAGCTATATATTTAAATAATCTTCTTAAGGAAGTAAATAATAATTTACTTTTATTTAAAGAGATTATTTATCCTACCATTTTAATGGATAACTAGAGTGCTAAGATTTTAAGTGAAAATAATACTTTTCACCAACGCTCGAAGTATATTAATATTTCATATTACTAGACTAGAGATAAAGTGGATAAAAAGGAAATAAAAATAATTTATATCCCTAATAAAGAATAATTAATAGATCCATTAACGAAACTAGTAAATATAAATAAATATATATAGTTTATAAATAAAATAAATTTTATTTAACGAGAGAGGTTAAATTTTAAGTCTTCTAAACTTAAAATTTATATAATTATATTAACGTTAAGGATTATAAATTAAGGTTTTTTAACTTTTAAGTTTTTCCTTACTACTAATTATGGGTTTTATATAAATTTTTCACCCTTATAAATATATTTTTTCTTAAAAAAGTATAAATTTTTAAGTTTTTTATAATAATTAAAAAGGTTTTCTTAAAATAAAGTTTTAAGTTTTTTCCTTTATAAATCTTTTTATTTTTTTCCTATAAGGTTTTTTATTATTTTTCACTAATTTATATTATATATATAAATTAAGGGGGTATATAAATAATAAGTGTTTTTATTATTTTTCACTTATTTATAACGAATATATAACGAATTTCGTATATAAAGCGAATTTCGTATAATAAAGGCTTATAATAAATTATAGTGTATTTCGTACACGAAATACGCTATACGAAAAGCTATAACGTATTTCGTACGCTATACGAAAAGCCATAACGTATTTCGTACGCTATACGAAATACCACAACGTATTTCGTACGCCATACGAAAAGTCACAGCGCATTTCGTACGCTGAAGGCTTGCAGAAGGCTCCAGAAATTAGCTGACACAAATACACGTCATAGAGGGCAGAGAAATTCGCCCCACTAAAATAACATAAAAGAATCACTTCTCCTTCCTTCGCCAACCCTCTAAGGAATGGATTTCTTACTTTATACATAGATTTTTCTATACAATTCATTAATCTATCTGTTCCCGAATTGTTTCTTATCAAAATTCAATCGATTTCGACCTTTCCGCACCGAAATCCTATATAAATAATAAGTGTTTTTATTATTTTTTACTTATTTATAACGAATATATAACGAATTTCGTATATAAAGCGAATTTCGTATAATAAAGGCTTATAATAAATTATAATATATTTCGTACACGAAATACGTTATACGAAAAGTTATAACGTATTTCGTACGTTATACGAAAAGCTATAACGTATTTCGTACGTTATACGAAATATTATAACGTATTTCGTACGCTATACGAAAAGTCACAACGTATTTCGTACGCTAAAGGCTTATAAAAGGCTCTAAAAATTAATTAACACAAATACACATTATAAAGGGTAGAGAAATTCGCCCCACTAAAATAATATAAAAGAATCACTTCTCCTTCCTTCGCCAACCCTCTAAAGAATAAATTTCTTACTTTATATATAAATTTTTCCATATAATTTATTAATCTATTTATTCCCCGAATTATTTCTTATTAAAATTTAATCGATTTCGACCTCTCCGTACCGAAATCCTATATAGTAGTAACTCTCGCCTACTACCCCCCTCCGACCCCCATAATACCTCGTACTTTACTATATTATATAAACGCACTGTATGCCTAATCGATACGAAAAATACATTAAAAAATCTAAAATAAATTCCTAGTACGGGGTATATCTTACCGCTTCTCCTCACTTACTTTACTTCGGTAAAAAAAGGGAAAAAAGAGGATAAATATTAAAATCGTTCCGAATAAGCTATAGGGTATAAATAATTATAACTTATAAACTATAAGAGCCCAGGCCTACCTATATATAAATACCTATTAAAACGTTATATTCTATAATTATAACGTGTTATACGCTAGCCCAGGGCTTATAAACCCCCCTAAAACTCCCGTTTTAAGCGTTAGAGAGTTTTCTTCGAACGTTAATCCCTTTTTTTTCGAGTGTAGTTAACGAGTTAAATATATTATAAGACTAATTATTAACGGGCCTAGAAAAGACTAATACCGCTAAAAGGTATTATTTAAATCGCCTAACGTTTAATTACTTAAAAATTATATTAGGTAATAAGCCTTTAATATAAATAAAACACTTAAATAACGCTTTTTAAGCCTGGAAAACCCTTAAAAACCTCTATAATAAGGATAAATTTACTTTTAATTTTATCCTTATTAAAAAGGTTATTAATCTAGAGGTTACTAGCTTTATTTTTAACTTTTTAAATAAATTTAAGTTTTATACGGATGAATTATTAATTAAAAATATTTAACTCCCGGAAATGTTTTTATTAGGTATAGTTCTCTCTAAAATATAAAATATTTTTAAGGAATTTATTTCTTAAATATTACGGTAGTTAAGCCGGGATAAAAACTCTTATACTCTTTCTTCTTTATTCGAAGTAATAATAAAAGAAGAGAGAAGAGTAAAGTCTAATAAAAAGATTAAAAAAAAGCTTTCTTTTTCTTTTAAAAAGGAAAAAGAAAAATAAGTTTATTATATAAAAAACTCTAATAATAATAGGTTTATTCCTATTAAAAGGAAAAGAGAGGGTAATAAAAAACCCTGGAAGAAGACGAAGGGTTTTTACTATAATTTCTATAAAATCCCGGGCCATTCTACTTCTTTTTACTTTAAAAAGTATCCTAAACTTTACGATCCAGCTAAGGATACACGTAAAGAAAAAGGAAAAGGAAAAAAAAAAATAGATAAAACGGTTAATTTAACCGAAAAGTCTAGTAAAGAAAAAAGAGAGGAAGAGGTAGTAAAGGCGGTTAAAGAATCCTCGAAAAGGATAAAAGATATAAATTCTTCTTTATTTTCACCCTTTATAGCCCCCTTTAACGACGAAAATTCGTTGCCTACACCTCGACTTAATCTTTATAACTAAGGTTATTTAGATATTTCTGAGGTAAATTTTAAAAATAAATCTCTTAAAACATTATTAACTCTTTAAAAGGTTAACCGATATATAAGCTTAAATTCACTAAATAAACGGATAAAAACCGGGGCAAATTCGAATAAATTTAAGGATTTATTAGATTTAAATAGTAAAAAATTAAATAAAATCGATTTCTACTTAAAACTTAAAGAAAAAGGTTATTATACCTTAAAGAGTGAAAAATCTACTAATTTTATAGTAGATTTAGCCGTTACATATCACGTTATAAGTAATAAAGATTTATTTATTTCGTATAATAATAAAAATAGCTTTATTAATTAGGGATAAGCTAAAAGGCTTAAGGTTAATAGTGAAGGAGATATTCTTTTATATTTTAATAATACTAAAAAATATAAAAGATTTTCTAACTGTATTTATATGCCCGAACTAGGGATAAATATAATAAGCGTTTCTTGTTTAAAGGAAATATATGCTTTATTTACTAATAATAATGTTTTCTTATTTAATGAAAACGATAATTTATTAGTAATAAAAGGTATTAAATTTTAGGGCTTATATAAAATATAAGTAGAAGCTTTAATTACTGAATATGCTCTTTTTCTTTTAAATAAATTTAAAAGTAATATAAAGGAAGTGGATTTAAATACTCTACATTAACGAATGGGTCATATTAATTATAATGCCTTAAAAAGACTTCCAGAAAATACAGAAAATTTAAAGATTTCTAATATTTCTGAGCCTTTATAGGCTTATCAGGCTATAAAAAACTGTGAACTATGCTTTAAGGCTAAATTTTATAATAAGATTAATAAAATTTCTATTAATGAAAATAAGCCGTATAAAAAGTTAGAAAAGGTTTTTAGTAATATAGGAGGACCTATAATACTTATAACTTTTAAAGGTTATAGGTATTTTATTACTTTTTTGGATAAAAGTAGTAGATATTTAAAGGCTTATTTAATAAAACATAAATCCGAGGCTTTAGCTAAATTTAAACAGTATAAAATAACTACTAAAAAAGAAAATTCTTTTACTTATTATCTTATAAGTCTTTAGACTAATAATAGTAAAGAATATATAAATAAAGAATTTAAAGACTTTTTAAATAAAATCGGGGTTATTTATTTAACTACACCCGTATACACTAAAGAATCTTTAGGTTTAAGGGAAAGGATAAATCGTACTTTATTAGAAAAGGTTCGAAGCCTTTTATTTAATAGTATAAATCCTTTACCAAAAGCCTTATAGGGTGAATTATTAATAACTTCGGTTTATTTATATAATCGAACTCCCCATTCAAGCCTGAATTTCATAACTCCTTATAAAAAATATTTTAATAAAAAGCCTAATTTAAATAATCTTAAAATAATAAGTTTTACTATTTATTTTTTAAATAAAGGCCCCACAAATAATTCTAAATTAAAAGAAAAAGCCTTAAAAGGCTATTTAGTTAGATATATAGAAAATACGAATTATTATCGTATTTATTCACTAGATAAAAAGGATATTATTATTACACGAGATATAATAATAATTAAAAATCCATATAAAAAGTCTATTAAAATAAAAGACTTAAAAGAAAAAGAGCCTAAATCTACAAGTATAAATAAAAATAAAAATAAAAATAAAGAGGTTACTATAAATATCCCTAATAATATTCCTTCTAATTATAAAAATATACCTTTTTATAATAACGAAGAAGAAGAAGAAGGTGAATTTTCCTGTTTAATTTTAATAGAAGAAAAAACCCCTTCTACTTATAAAGAAGCTTTAAATAACCCAAATAAAGATAAATGGCTAGAAGCTATGGCTGAAGAAGTTAACTCTTTAGAAGGTCAAGAAACCTGGGATTTAACTAATACACCCGAAGACTATAACGTTTTAGGGGGTAAATAGGTTTTTATTATTAAATTTAATAGTAAAAATAGCCTATTCGATATAAAGCCCGTTGGGTAGTACAGGGATTTAACCAAATAATAGGAATAGATTACCTGGAAACTTTTAACTTAACCTATAGGACTGAAAGTTATAGGCTATTTATTTTTATAGTTATAAATAAAGGCTAGTTTTTAAATTAGTATAATATAAAGAACGCTTTTGTGTATTTAGACATAGATAAATTAATTTATGTTATATAGCCAAAAGGTTTTGAAAAATCACTAAATAAGGTGTGTAAATTAAAGAAGGCCCTATATAGTTTAAAACAAGCACTAAGACTTTAGTATAAATTTTTATAGAATATATTAAATTTTATAGGCTTTTATAACTCTAGTTATAATACCGGCTTATTTTTTTATAAAGAAAAATAAATAGCCCTATTAATTTATATAGATAATATATTAGTTACTAGCCCTAATAAAGATATAACTAATATAATTATATTAACGTTAAGGATTATAAATAAAGTGGCTAAAAAGCTCGAATTAAAAGCTATAGGCCTAGTAAATAAATTCCTAGGTATAAATTTTATTAAGAATTCTAAATATTCACTAAATATAAATTTAAATTCCTATACTAAGGAAATAATAAAACGTTTTAATAAAGAAAACGTAAAATAAGTAAATACTCCTATAGCGCCAAGCTTAAAACTTAGAAAGGCTATTATAGAGCCAAGTAAAGCCGAAATATTAAATTATTAAAAGGAGATAGGAGCCTTAATTTATTTAACTATAAAATTAAGGCCAGATATAACGTTTACTGTTTTAAAACTCTCTCGTTTTATATCTAAGCCTAATAAATCACATAAAACTACTTTAGATAAAGTATAGGGATATTTAAATAAATATCCCGATTTTAGTCTAAAAATAAGAAAGGCTCCAGAAGACATAGATATTCGTATTTTAATTTATACGGATTCTAACTATAGCTCGAATTTAAACGATAGAAAATTTACCGGAGGTTATATTACTTTATTTTTAAATAATTTAATTAATTAAGTTACTAAAAAGTAAGAGATAATTTCTTTAAGTTTAATAAAAGCCGAATATATAGCTTTAAAAGAAGTAGGGAAAGAAGTTATATATTTAAATAATCTTCTTAAGGAAGTAAATAATAATTTACTTTTATTTAAAGAGATTATTTATCCTACCATTTTAATAAATAACTAGAGTGCTAAGATTTTAAATAAAAATGATACTTTTCACTAACGCTCGAAGCACATTAATATTTTATATCACTGGACTAGAGATAAAGTGGATAAAAAGGAAATAAAAATAATTTACATCCCTAATAAAAAATAATTAATAGATCTATTAACGAAACTAGTAAATATAAATAAATATATATAGTTTATAAATAAAATAAATTTTATTTAACGAGAGAGGTTAAATTTTAAGTCTTTTAAACTTAAAATTTATATAATTATATTAACGTTAAGGATTATAAATTAAGGTTTTTTAACTTTTAAGTTTTTTCCTTATTATTAATTATAAGTTTTTATTACGTACGAGGCGCGGTTACGGTTAATATCGAAATACTAGGTAACGGCGATATAAAGTAAAGGCGAGGGTATAACGGTTTTATAAGACTTCGTAATAATATAAGGGTGCGATATAAACGATTAAGAAATAAAGTAAAATAATATATAATTAATAATTAAGTTAAAGGATTATTACGTATAAGAGAAAAGCTACTTATACCCCTTAATACGGCTTAGGAAGGCCGCGTTACGTAATAATTAATAATATAATTATTACGTATCGTACGGGAAAGTAATTAATAATTACTTTCCTCGTAATATCTCCCGCGGAGGCGGAAAAAATATTCTTCCGTCCCGCTTCGAGATTTTATTATAAAGGATACGTAGGAAAAAACTCTTTATTACGGAAAATATAAACCGAATAATTACCTTTTATAACGGTTATTAAGCGAAAAGAAAATATAAAAGAGATTTAATAATAAAAAATAAAAATAATAAATAAATAATACGTTAAAAAATAATAAAAATAATTTAAATAAACTTTCGTAAAGTTTTAATACGTTATCGTTAATTAAAAATTATTTTAATTTATAAAGTCGTTAACGAACGGTGTTTTACGGTTTATAAAGGTACTAGTATTATTTATCGGTATTACGAGGGTACGTTTAACGTTATACGACGGTACTCTCGGTATCGCCGGCGTAATAAGTACCGTAAAAAAATAATTACGCGAATTAAAACGCCGAAGCGTTAATTTTAAAGCCTTTACGTTCTTAATTAATTAATTAATATTAACGGCGCGTATCGTCGTAACCGTTTAACGGTTTAATAAAGTTACCGTTAAAAAGGTAACCCGGCTCGACGGGGTTAAAATACTCGGGGTAAAAAAAATACCGCGGCCTTAAAAAACGACCGACGGTAATCCCGACGTATTTACTCGTTTTATTAACTCGTTTACCGTTTATTATATTTCGATTAATTAACGGCGTATATAAACGAGGTTACGGGTAACCGAAGTTATTATAACGACTCGTTCGCCGATTTTTTAAAGTACGGTCGATTAATTATTAAGGATATTAATAATATTTTTTAAATTTTCTTTAACGGGTATAATACTTTACGCGACGGTTAATTTAATACGTATTTAAAGTTTATTTAATAAATTTTTTATAACGGTTATTAATACGGTAATTACGTTTTATATAACGGCGACGATAACTTTTAATTATTCGGAGGCGTTTATTAAAAGGTTACCGTAACGGTTCGGAAAGTTAAGGAGTAATTAAGTTTCGCTCCCGTAAAAGTTTTAAATTATAAAAGCCGGGTATTAAAACGCTTCGTCGAGGATACGCGTAATTAATATTATCGTATATATAAACGGTTTTACGGTTTTAATTAAGGCCCGGAGTTTTATATTTTTACCGACCGAGCGGTAACGAGTACGGTAACGACGCGTAAATAAAGATTAAAAGAAAGCCTTTTTATTTTCGAGTACTTCCTTTAAATATTAAAAAACTTTAATTACGGTAAATTATAAAATACTCGTAAAAAAAACTTTTATACGAATAAATAACTTACCTTTAAATATTATCCCTTAATTTAACTTTATTTATTATATTTATTTACTTTTTTTAAAAGTAAAGGGTCCGCCTCCGGAGACGAATTATTTATTTTTATTACGAGGGGTCTTACGTATTTTAATATTTAAGTTTTATTATAAAAGTTTATTAAATATTATATTAAAGCGGTTAACGTTTACTTATAAATTTATAAAGTAATTATAATTATATTTCGCCGCGTCGTATACTTTAATATCGGTACGCTCTCTTAAGGGTAAGTTAACGGGTTTCTTAACCTTAACCGCTTTAATTACCGGTAAAGCGGCGGGCTTAAACGATACCGTTACCTTTTAAGTATTTATAATAATATTCCCGTTATCGTTATTATCCTTTACTTCGTATTACGAGGCTTAGTCGTCTTTTTATTCGACCTTTTAAGTTACCTTTTCGTCGCTTTTTAAGGCGTCGGTTATATCTTTTATAATAAAGTTTTCGCCCTCGGGTATAATAACCGTAAGGATTTTATAACTAGCCTTTTTAAATAATGGGTTAATTACGTTTATTTAAGAGGAGTAAAGGGAATTTTTAATATCGGGTATAATAAGGTTTTAAGTATTTAGGGAGGCCGTTAATTAACGACGGTATATAATATATATATAAATATAAGGTATTTTTAAGGACTTTAATATTATTTATATATAAAATAATAAGAGATAAAAATTTAATTATTATTTTATACGGTATCGTATACGGCTTTATATATAACCGAAAAGTATATTTATTATTTATATTAAATAAAAAGGAACGACCGTATATTCGTTTATATATACGGAAGGAAGTATTATTTAAATAACTTCGTTAAGTAAAGCGGCGTTTAAAAGTTTCGTTATTATATTTATAATAAACGGGATTATATTATTATTCGGGGAATATATATAATAAGTAAAATAACGTATTATAAAGTTATAATATAAATAAAGTAGGCGGAAAAAATAAAGGGGACGTAAAAATTATAAATAAAAAAAGTAAATAAAAAAAGTAATATAATTTATTAATTAATTATTATTACGTAATCCGTTCGATTAATATTTAATAACCGTCGGGGGGATTTACGTATAAGTTACCTCGGAGCCTCGATATCGGGTATAATAACCGTTTTTAACGGCCGTTTACGGCGGCGTAATATACCTTTTATTACCTCCGTAATCTTAATATAATTACCGTTTACGAAGGCTTTACGAAGGCGCTTTTTACGGCGTAATTACGGTAATTATAAAGCGAACGTTTTATTCTCCGACGCGGGCGCTTCCTTAACCGAAGTACTTTTTACGGGGTGTTTAACGCCTTATAAGTAAATTACGATATCGGGGTAATTAACGTCGTATTCGTTAACGAGTTCCTTAGATTCGTCGAGTAATATAACTTTATTAACTTATTAATTATCGTAATACCCGTAATTTATTTATTTAATTAAGTAATTTACCGTAAAGTATACCCGCGTACGACGTAAACGATATATAAAAAAACGTTCGACTTTAAAACGGTCGTTTTTTTACGTTTTCGTCGTTTATTTTAACGCTTTTTTAAATTATAAGTTTTAACGGCTTTTACGTACGGTTATATAAGTTTTTCCCTTCCGAAGCTTTATATAAATACTCGACGTTAAGGACCGGGTAAATACATTATATTTACGGGAGTTAAAAACGGTATATTTATTTATTAACCTTTTTAATAATTTTAAAAGGCCCGGTTTTTTATTAAAAAAGTTTTTTTTTAAGTTTATTAAATAAGTAGTATCCTTTATAAAGACGGATAAAAATTATATTATTAACGTTAAATTTTATTAAACGATATATTTTATCGTACCGAAACTTAACTTATTAATTTATTATATTAATTAAGTTTATTACGTCTTTTTAACGGATTTCTCGTTATAATTATTAAACCTCCGTAACCCTTTTATCGTTTTTTATTAAAGTTAATAAATTTATAAGGCCGAAGGGACGGAATTTTAAAATAAACTTATTCGGTAAATAACCGAGGGGAAAGGAAGCCGTATTATTAAGTTAAAATTATAATACGGGGATAACGGAAGTTTAAAGCGTATCGGGATACTCGGTATAATAAAAACGAATAACGATTTTTACCGTTTAATTCTTTCGTTTAAATAAACCGTTTATTTAAACGTAGTATACCGTAAATATTAATAAAAATACTTTAAGTCGTTAAAAGAGCTCGGTTTATAAGTCGGAGATAAATTTTTTATCGCGATTATTAATAATTCGTCTCGGAATACCTTAATTTACTCTTAGAAATTTACGAAGTAATTATATTACTTATTCGTTAATGTTACGGTTCATAAGTAATTCACCCTCTTTATATTCGATAAGGTTAACACCTTATAGAGTCCCCTAAGGTTTATAGAAGCTAAGCCTAGAATAGGGCTAGGCTTAATTACGTGTAGGTAAGACTGCTTATACTAAAGGCTTGAAGGCTTTATTAAGTCTATGCCTTGCGGGGTCGTAGTTATCGATAAATTCGTAACGAGATTTAAACCGTTATCGAAATATTAGCGTAGTTATCCCGGAATAGAGGATAGTTTCCTTATAAGAAGGGGGCACCCACTTTTACTAGAGATTAGAGAAGTAAGAATTAGTTTTTTAATAATATTATACTTACCTTTAATTATATATTTATTATTATATTCGTTATTTAATCCTTAACGGTTTATAATATTATTATTATAAAACCCCCCCGATACTTATTAAACTTTAAATACCCGTAGTATACCTAGGAGTTTTATAAATTTTAATTTTTTACTTATACGTTATTAATTAAAATTCTCGTAACGATAAGCTTTAAAGAGATCCTTCGTATTACCCCCGAGGTTAGCCTTTTTACGGTTCCGACCGTTAAGGGATAATTTAAGCCTTTTATTCTTGTTAAACCTTAGGGATTAGTAGAGGAGCCGGTTTTTATACTTTTTAATAAAGATAACGACCGATTTATAGAAGACCCCCTTATAAGTTAAGTAACTACTCCTTTTAATTAGGATTTTAAGGAGTTTTTTAAGAAAGTTTAAAGTTACGAATATTATAGGATACTCTTTAAGAGATAACGAGAAGTGGAAGTAGAGTTGTCGGAGTTTTAATTTTTAACTTTAATAAGATTTTTATAAGTATTTTAACTTATGGGTTTTAAAGGAGTAATAATAAGGACTTATAAGATTTTTAAGGGTAGTATATCCTTTAGGTACTTTAGTGATAGGGATAACTTTACTTTTAGTAATTCGAGCGGAAGTAACGAGGACTTTAATTTATTTAATAATTCTTCCGATTTCGGTAGAAACGATCTCGGTTATACCGATTTAAACTTATTAATTATTAAAGTTTTTAGGCGGACTTTAAAGGAGTTGGACGTAAAATTAACCGAACCCGAAACGTATCGCGATACTCTTACTTTTTAAGAACGAGATAAATGGAAACGAGCTTTGGAGCGGATATTTAAGGTAGTACTTTGGAAGTTTGGAAATAAGAGAAAGAGGATTTTAATAGTTTTTAATTTAATGGAGTTATAGTTTTTAATAAAATGGGAGTAGTACGTGGAGACGTTATCGGAGTTAAAATAGATTATTATTATTAAGTTTTAGAAGTATTTTAAGGTTTGGTTTAATACTCTTACTTTAGAAGCGGGAGATATTTATACGACGGTAGTTAATAAATTAGTTAAATTATAATAAATTATAAATTAGTCTTTTACGGATTATTTTATTTAAATACGGTTTTTAAAAGTTAAGTTTAATTTATTTTACGAACGATTTCGATTAGTTATTTATTATTATAAGCTTTAGAAAGAGTATTAATAATATTTAGTTATAAACGGAATTACTTTAAAAACCCCCTAATATATAATAACGTAAAGGGTAAATAAGATTTGGAAGGTGATCGGAGGAAAATAAAGTGTATAAAATAAAAAGGGAGTATTTAATAATAAAATTAAGTCGTCGGGTAGTAACTTTAAGTTATTAAAAGGGAATAATAAGAAGCGGAATTAATTCGAAAACCGTAAAAACTTTAATTTTTAGGGGAAATTTAAGTAAAATAGTTTTAAGTAAGAGAAATTAAATTTCTTTTATATTATTTATTATAATTATAAGTAGAAAGGATATTATACTTCCGTATATTTTAAGAAGGCGGCGGGATAAGTTATTAAAGTGTAGTTTATAATATTTAATTAAAAGGGAAAAGTAAAGGCGGAGTAAGCGTTTTTATTTTATTTTAGTTAAATTTAACGAGAAAAATAAATTTACTTATTATACGCTTATTATTAATAAAAGTTATCCTTTAAAGGTCCCCCTCGATTATAATTAGGGTAGGCTTAGATATTAATATAAAAATGGACGTAGTGGGTATTATATTCGCGGAAAAATACCGACTCGTTAAGAGTTTTTAGAAACCTTTTATAGTTAAGGTGGTGGGGTAATTACGCTTTAGGATTTATAGTATTTGGGAAGTGCTTTTGTTAATGGTGGACTTTAAAGGCGAGGAAAAATCTTTTACTCGTACCTGTATTATAATAGATCGAGGCTTCGAAGAGACCCGATTTTATTAAGAATACCGACTTTTTAATAATTTAATATAAAGTTACTTTTAATATAACGAAAATAGTATTTTAGTATTATTAATTTAAGAATTTAACTCGTCGAAGTTATAGATTTTATAATAGATATAGTGAATATTAATAATTACTTTTATAATCGTTAATAACGAATATTTAGAACTTTTTAACGAGGATATGGAAGTAGGGGATTTATTTTAGATTCTTATTAGATTACGATTATATTAAAATATATTCGATTTTACGAAGGTAAAATTATTATTTTTATATAATAATGTTAATTATATTATTAATTTATTACTTAATACCGAGCCGCTTTATAGAGGGATTTATTTATTATTTTAAAAAGAATTAAGAGTTTTCCGTGAGTATTTAGTAAATGTTAAGAAGAAGGGTTAAATTAAAGAATCGATTAATCCTATTAGGGTATTAATCCTTTTCGTTTTAAAAAAGGATAGTTTATTATAAATATATATGGATTATAAAGGGTTAAATAAGATTACCGTTAAAAATCGGTACCCTCTCCCCTTAATTTTTAAAATCTTAAATCGTATTTAGGGTGTTAAGTTCTTTTTCTAAAATTAATATTAAGGATACTTATTATCGCCTTCGTATTAAGGTAGGGGATAAATAGAAAACCGTATTTCGTATTAAATACAGTTATTTTAAGTATTCGGTGTTACCTTTTAAATTAATTAATATACCGGTTACGTTTTAAAATTATATTTATTAGAAATTTATAGGATACTTAAACGTTTTTTATATTATTTATTTAAATAATATTTTAATTTATTTTAAGACGAAAGACGAATACACTTAGTATATTTAAAAAGTTTTAGAGAAGTTAAGAGAAGTAAAGTTATATGTAAACTTGAAAAAGTGCCGATTTTATTAAGGGTTTATTAAGTTTTTGGGTTATATTTTATTAAGAGAGGGAATAGTTATAGATTTCGAGAGAATCCGGACGGTCTTAAAATAGTAAATACCCCGTACTTACCGTAATATTTAAGTGTTTATAGGATTTTATAATTTTTATCGGAGATTTATTTATAAATTTATAAAAAAGGTTGATTTATTAATTAATAAATTAAAAGGAATAATAAAGGGTAAAAAACTTAGTTTAACGATTATAGGAGTTCTTTAATAAAGAGTTTTTAAGGAGTTACGTAGGGTTTTTTAATAAGCGTCCTTTTTTCGTTACTTTAATTTTAGGAAATTTATACGAGTCGAGATTAATATATTAAGATTTATAATAACCGGTATCCTTTTTTAATTAAATAAAGAAGGACGTTAATATTTTATAATTTTCTAGTTTCGAAAGTTTAAAGGCGTTAAATTAAATTACGGAACGTTAAATTAGGAAATAATAATTATAATATAATCCTTTAAAGAGTGGCGTTATTATTTAAAAGGTATTATTAAAATTAAAGTTTTATCGGATTATACGAATTTAACGGTATTTATAAAGTAAGTAAAGTTAAATAGTCGTTAAGTACGTTAATATATATACTTTATATTATTTAACTTCGAAATTTAATACCGACCGGGTTCGTAGAATTTAACGGATAAACCGTTTAAACGTTCTTAATTATAATAATAAGTAAAATAGTACGGATTATTTTTTATTTCTTCGTAAGAAGATGGCGTTTAGTAGTTTATTATAAACGTTAATAAAATATTAAGTTAATAAGATTAACGTACTTATAATTAGGGGGACTTTAAGAGGAATTTTGGGGAAATCGATAATACGTCGCCTCCCGTTAAAAATTACTTATATATAGGGGAATTAAAGGAAGACGATTTTAAAAAGTGTAATAAATATTAATCGAGCCTTAGAAATTAACGGAAACCGGAGGTATTCGCCGGTATTATAAAATAAAACTTAATTACGGACTCTAGCTTATTAAGCCCTTTACCTTCTTTAATTAAGAATATATAGGAAAATAATTTAGAGATTTAAGGTATTTTAAATAAAATACGAGGTTACGGGAGTCGAGTATACGGTGCGTAGTTTTAAAACTAGAAGGGTCTTTTATATAAGGACGGAAAAATCCTAGTATTTAAGAATAAATTTATTATCGAGGGAATTTTATAAGAGTATTACGACTTTCCGGTGGTTAAATATTTTAATAAAAAAAAGATTAAAAATATAATTAGAAATAAGTTCTTTTAGGAAGGTATAACGAAGACGATATATAATTATATTAATACTTATACTATTTATTAATTAATAAAACTTAAGAGGTATCGTTTTTATAGGGAGTTATAGCCTTTATTAGTTTTAAAATTATTATAGTAGGAGATAGTAATAAACTTTATTACGGGGCTTTTACTAGTTTTTAATAGTTTAAAGAAAGTGGATATAGTTTTAGTAGTAGTAGATAGGTTTATAAAGATAGCTTTATTCTTAGTTATTATAATAATAATTATAACCGCGGACTTTATAAAGCTTTTATATTAGGAGGTGTAATTAAAATTTAATCCTCCGGCGGGAATCGTTATAAATCGTGGATTACTTTTTATAAGCGGTTATTGGGCGGAGGTGTATTATTACCTTCGTATTAAGAGACGTTTATTAACCGCCTTTTATTTATAAATGGATGGATAAACTGAGAGGATAAATTAAGTGTTAGAAACGTACTTGCGTTATTTTATAATGGATTCCCACTTAAATTAATTAAAGTTGTTACGAATAGTAAAATTCGTATATAATAATATAAGAAACGAATTAATTAATAAGTCTCTTTACGAACTTTTTATAGGGTATTACTTAAATTTCTTTATGGGTATCGAGGACGGTATTATTTAAAAGGGGGTATTAATAACGAGATTTAGAGAAATAAGGATAATAAAAGTACGAGAACGCGTTAAATAATAAATAAGAGATATTTAAGAGGTATAAGCGAAGTATTTTAACGTAAAATATACTTTTATAGTTTTTTAGAAGGGAGATTTAGTTACGTTATTTATTAAGAATTTAAAATTTAAAATAATATTAAAGAAGCTGGTATTTAAATTTATTAAGCCTTTTAGGATTATGGGAACGGTAGGGAGATAGGTTTATCGTTTAGCTTTATTAGAGTAATATGAGCGCCTTTATAATATGTTCCCGGTAATACTTTTAGAACTTTAGAGATTTCGAGGGGATTCCTTTAAAGTGATATTAATATTAAATTTGGAAAATAACCTAGATATTTATAAGGTGGAGCGAGTTTTATAAGAAATAAACTTTTAAGGGTTAAAAATACTTTTTAATTAAGTGGGCGAATTAGCCGTTAAAGTTTAATTAATAAGTTTTGGAGGGAGACGTATAAGTATTAAACGTTATACGAGAAATACGTAAACGGAATATAGTTACGGATAAGGGTAATAAAGTTAAGAGGCGTAAGCGAAATTTTAAAAAAAAAGTTAATTAAATAGGGCCGTAAACGGTTATTTATATAAGCGCCTCGCGTTACGCGTTTTACGTTATACCCCCTTATATAATTTAACGTTTTACGCTACTTAACCGTCTCCTTTCCTCCTTTATAAAAGGAAGGCCTTTTTAACCGCGGCTTAGTCGTTAACTAGTACCTTTAACTCGACGAACTTAGTTATTTCCCTTTATAACCGACGTAACTTAGTTTATTAACGTTCGAAAAAGGGGTCTTTAAGCTTTAGCCGAGGTAAAACCGGGGCTTTAAGGGATAAGCCCCCGCCTCGAAGGGCCGCCCGTACCGTTAATATTAAGCTTTAATAAGTACGGCGTATTTAAAGAACGTTAATTACGATTCCTTTTAGTTTTTAATAAGAATTAATATATACGGGGAATACGTTACGGGCGCCCCTTAAGCCGAATACTTTATAATATTCGACGGTAATATACCCTAGTACGATAATAATACGTAAAACCGTAGCCTTAGTAACGACTTTTAAGGCCGGAGCCCCCGTAAGGGGTCCGGTATAAAGGCCCTTTAGGGTTTATACTTACTTAAAGAAGAGGACGAAGTCCCCGATTATAAGGCCGGGGAGTTAAAGTTTATTAATAATAAATTTATTCGATAGGAATTTTTAAAGAATTTTACCGGAACGTAAAAACTTTTAACGTAAGTTTTATAATTATATTTAGTGGTTTTCTTTTACCCCGGGGGATAAGAAAAAATTACCGGGGTATAATTTTTAATTATACCCCCGTATTAACGAGGAAGTAAGTTAAGTAGGGTAAGCTTTATTATAACGGTTAAGTTTCCAAGGAGAGGAGAGAGGCTTTAACCGCCGGGTTAAAGGCCGCGGTAATCTCGTCCTTCTCCTTATCCTCTTCCTTTTAAGCCGGAGCCCATTCTCCGTCGTCCTCGTTTTTTTTTTTAATAATTACTAGTCCGACGGTGTTATCGTCGTCGTTATTATCGTCGTTATTATTATTATTATTATTATTATCGTTATTATTATTATTATTATTATTATTATTATTATTATCGTTATCGTTATCGTTATTATTATTATTATTATATTATTATTATTATTATTATTATTACCGTTATTAAGACTAATATTAATTATTTCCTCGTCCTCGTTCTCCTCTTCGTTATTTTACCCGAAGGTAACGACGACTTCGGTAACTTTAATTAACGCGAGTTTAGTTAATTATTTAGGCGACCCCGTAGTACTTATAATAATATTACGAGGCCCCCGTTTCTATATACGGTGTATAAAGGGCGAGCCGCCGTTAACGGACGACACTTAACTTCTAGGGGAGACACCGGGGTAATTAGCCCCGGCGCCCTAGCTTATTAGGCGAGCCCGTTAACGGCGCTCCCGACGACGTTACGTCGGCGTTTTAGGCGACGATATCGTTAAAGTGGGAGATATTATTATATAATATAATTAATTTTATATATTAAAACCTTTAGGTTTTATTTAAGATTACTTAATATTAATATATAATATAATTATTATTACGAATATAATTATATATATAATAGTAAAAAGCGATACTTATTATATATATATATAGGTGTAGGTGTATAATTATATAATTATATAATTATATATACGTTTAATTATATA
The DNA here is from genome assembly GCA_016097115.2 of Sporothrix protearum. Lineage (NCBI taxonomy): Eukaryota > Fungi > Ascomycota > Sordariomycetes > Ophiostomatales > Ophiostomataceae > Sporothrix > Sporothrix protearum. The sequence goes on from JADMNH010000008.1 coordinate 651,555, forward strand.
AATAAAAGTGAGGATAAAAAGATAAAAAGAAATAAAATTTTTTAAGACTTTATAAACTTTTTATTTACTTGTTTATTTATTTATAATTAGCGTTATTTCGTTAGTTATTTTAAATAAACGCTCCGTAGTATAGTACGCGACTTATTATAATAAACGAAAAGTAAGGTTCGGATAAAAATAATTTAAAGCGAGTATTACCGAATCCCCCCGGATATATATATTTCCGATTATATTATTACCCTTTTAATTTTAATTCGGTTTTCTTCCTTAAAGGGTTTTTTTTATTTTTTTTTTTTTTTTTTTTTTTTTTTTTTTTAAATACGAGGGTTTTCCGTTTTTAGGTTTCCTTACGTTTTTTCTTTAATAAAAACTTTTATTTATATAATTTTCCTTTTATACGAATCCCCCCGGTTTTTATTTCCGGTTATCCTTTATCCTTTTAATTACCGATATATTTAATAAATTAACGAGTTAAGGATAATACGTATTAAAAGGGGGATAATTATTATAATTAATTTATATTTAGAAGTTATAAGTAATTTACCCTTTTTATATTTAATAAAGCTAATACTTTATAAAGTCCCCTAGAGTTTATAAAAACTAAGCCTAAAATAAGGCTAAGCTTAATTACGTATAAGTAAAACTGCTTATATTAAAGGTTTAAAGGCTTTACTAAGTTTATATTTTACGGGGTCGTAGTTATCGATAAATTCGTAACGAGATTTAAACCGTTATCGAAATATTAGCGTAGTTATCCCGGAATAGAGGATAGTTTCCTTATAAGAAGGGGGCACCCACTTTTACTAGAGATTAGAGAAGTAAGAATTAGTTTCTTAATAATATTATACTTACCTTTAATTATATGTTTATTGTTATGTTCGTTATCTGATCCTTGACGGCTTATAGTATTATTATTGTGAAACCCCCCCGACACCTACTAGACTCTAGATACCCGTAGTGTACCTGGGAGTCTTATAGTTAATACCGTAATATTAGTTTCCGGGTACGAGAATTATTTTTTTAAAGAATTTATAAATAACCGTATAAAGGGTATTTAGTATATCGAAGCCTTTTAAGTATTATAAAGGTATAAATAACGGGTACTTTTAATAAAGTAATATAAAATTTATAATTACGGTATAATAAAGAAGGTCGTAAAAGGTAATAAATTAAAGTTACCCGGTAAAGCGTAATATACCGTAAATATTAATAAGATACCTTAAACCGTCGAAAAAGCTCGGTTTATAAGTCGGAGACGAATTTTTTATCGATTATTAATAATTCGTTTCGGGATACTTAATTTACTCTTAAAAATTTACGAAGTAATTATATTACTTATTCGTTAATACCGTAATATTAATTTCCGGGTACGAGAATTATTTTTTTAAAGAATTTATAAGTAATTATATAAAGGGTATTTAATTATAATTAAAGCCTTTTAAGTATTTATAAAGGTATAAATAACGGGTACTTTTAATAAAATAAGATATAAAATTTATAATTATAATATAATAAAGTAACCGATTAATAAATCGTTATAACGTTTAATAACGTTCCGACCGTTTCTTTTAACCGGGACTAGTATAATTATCTTAATTTAATTCTTAACTAATAATATCCTTTATTAATAACGCTTCGACCGTTTTTTTTAACCGGGATTAATATAATTATTTTAATTTAATTTTTAATTAATAATATCCTTTACCGGTAACACTCTTTATTAAAATTACTTTTTAACGGCCTTCGCGGCTTTCGCTTTTTTAACCCGGGTAACGTATTATAATACCCTCCGTAAAGGACGGAAGATATAATTAGTTTTATACGTATTAAAATTAAACGATAACGGAATTCGTTTAATAATTATATTACCGTCTCGTTATTTATTTACGAGGAAATAAAATACCGGTATTAATATTCGGCCTTTATTAAAAGGAGTAAAGTAAACGGCGGTACGTTTATTTCCTTTTTAAGCGTATAAACTTAAAAGCCCTTAATATAATATACGATAAGATTTTTAATATAAATAACTTTTTCGAGGATATTATTATTAACCGATATATCGTTTATAATTTACGTCGGAAGCCGTAATAAGGTATCCGAGACGATATTAAGTCGGTTAAGGATATAAAGGATTAGTAAGTTAAATTACGATATATAATTTATTACTAATACGAGTTTAAGTTTACTTATTTAAGTTTATCGTTTTTAACGACGTATATATAATAATATTTTTAATTAAGGTATAATCCGTTAAAACGATAATAAGGTTTCGGTTAAATTATATTATTTTACGTATTTTAACGAATACTTAAGTAATATTTACGACTTTTAACTTTATTATACCGTAAACCTTTTCGCGGGATAAATAAAAGCGAGATAAGAAGGTTAAAGGTCGAATTTAATTTTATTTAATATTTTTACTTAAATAATAATACCGTCTTATAAAATTAATAACTAAAAAATTACGGTACCGATACCTTTTTTATATATATTTAATTTAAAGAATAAGAATACGTTAATATCGTAATAATAAAACCTTATTTATTAATAAAAGCCTTTTTATAAAATATTAAAGGACTTTAAAAGTTACGGCGTAAGTTTAATACGTAAGGATTTAATAATCGCCTTTACGTTTATTTTACGTTAAGTTATTTACGAGTCCTCTCTCTTTTATACCTTTACGTAATAAAGCGGTTTTAAAGGCTTATAAAGGCTCGGCCTTAATATCGAATTATATAATATTAAAGCGAAGGAAGTTATTATACCGAAATAATAAAATAATTTTATTAAGTTTAAAGGGAAGGAGATTTTTTTAAATATTATAATACGGTCTTCCGTACGAGTAATACTTTTACCGTTAATTATAAATCTTAAAAGACGGATTAACGTAAAGCCGAAGAAAGTTTTTAACGTTAATATATAAAGTCGGTTTCGAATAAAAACCGGAATATAATTTCGAGATATTAAATATATTCGTTTATATTATTATTAAAGATAATAATATCGTCGATATATACGCGTACGAAATTACGGTACGGTTTTAAAAAATTATTTATATAACGTTAAATAAAGGTAAACGTATTATAAAGGTTTATAAAAACCACGTTCGAGTATTCGAGACCTCTTTTATTAATAATAACTAATCGTTACTAATAACTCGGGTATACGGGTAATTAATAAAAGAATACGGTTATATTATATATCGAGTAAAGACTTTTACCGGTAATAATTTATATAATATTATTTTAATTAAAAAGGGGATAAATATTAAGGATAATAAGTTTATTTAACGGGCGAAAGTTTATAATAACGCGACCTTTTTTTTTATTATCGACCGTACGTTAAACTACGAAGACGGGGTACGCGATAAAGGTTCCTTAACGAAGATATTTTATTTTACCTTATTTATAAAGCTTCCCGTAACGTTCGTTAACGAGTTTATTATTTTTTAAGCTTAAAAGGTAAAGCTTAATATTTTACTTTTAATTTTATTATCCCTCGATAAAATCGATACGTATTTTATACTTATCGGTTATAAGGACGATACCGCGGTTTTAAAATATTTTACGGTATTTATTAACTAGGGCGTTAATTTTAAACGTAAGTTTATTATTTTTCGTATAAATCGAGGTATTATCGGTAATAATAATAATCGGTATACCTTTAAGTATTTTTAAGTTATATTACGGTATATTAATATTTACCTTTATATACGGTATTATATCGCTTAACTTAACGATATCGTTAAGGGTGTTATCGCCGGTTATAACGGCGTTATAAAACGCGAGGAAGGTTTTAATTTACGAAGGGTTATTAAAGGATTAATAAAAAGCCTCGAGGGTAAATTTTATATCGTCGTTTAAGTCGATAAAACTTTATTTACGGACTTAGTAAGTTATATTAAAATAAATAAAATAATAATTAATAATCGTATTTTACTTTAACGATATAATACGGTTAATAACGGTACCGTTACTTTATCGTAACCGTCCGGTTAAATACGTTATATACTAGGAACTCTTTATTAATAAAGGAGGAGAGAGTAAGGTTTAGCGTATAGGTTTACGATACGGTAAATTAATAATCGTTAAATAATAATAACGGGTTACTTAAAGCGTTAATAAAGAGATTAAAGTAATAAATAAATATTATATAAACCGACCGTAATAAAAGACGTACCGTAACGGTTATACGAACTTTATAATTAATAATCTTTAACCGACGGTTTAAAAAGTTTATAATACGGGGCTCGATTTTATTATATACGAGTAAATTACGTATTCCTCGTAAACGAAGTGTTATTATAATTATATTAATAATAATATTAAGGTTTTTTAAGACGTTATTTCCGATTAATAAATCGGGGCCGAGGGATTATACGACGTTAACTTTAATATTAAAATAACCGAGCTTTAAAATTAATCCGTTTAACTCGACGAGGTAAAAGTCGAAATAAACGGCCTTAAAAATTTAAACTTCGCTTTTAATAATTTTAACGGAATTTAAAAACGGCTCGAATCGGTAATTAACGCCGTATTATTCGACTTAAACGCGTTTAATTAAATAATACGAAGCGCCCGTATTAACGTATACCTCGAGGATTAAACTTATTATTAAAAAGTATATAAGAATTATAAGGGGTATCGAGGTATTAAGTTCGACGTCGAGTTATCCGGGTAATAATAACGCTTTAATTACTTCGGCGTTTCGTAAGTTTATTAAATGGGTTTAAGTTTTAATACTAGGGTTATTAACGTACCGGTTAAGCTTTTTATTAAACGACACCGTTTTCGTAGGGCGCGTTAACGCGTTATATATCTTTATTATTATATATATTAGGAGAAATACGGATATTTTAATTATATTAATATATATAAAATAAACGAAAGTACCGTTATTTAATACCGTAATTATTTTATTAATAAAGGTTATTTATAAGGAGTATTTAATTATAAGTTTAACGAGCGCGGTATACGATTACGTTTAAGGCGGGGGTTAACGTTAAGGCTCGTATAACGTATCGAAATATAATACCGCCGAAGAATTTAAAATAACGGTCGTAAATAATATTATTTATTTATATTAAAGTTAATAATAATAAATTAATCCGTCGTTTAATATATAAATACGGCGGGATTTTTTTAAAGTTAATTATTAATAACGAAAACGAAGTTATAACTTTTTTAACGTAACCGTTATACGCGGTCCGCGAAAGTTAAGTTTTAATCGTAAAAACGACGAAAATAAAGTTTACTTTTTAAATCGTTTTTTTAAAAGTAATACTTAATAAAATTACCCTTATTAAATCGAGTACGGTATCCTTTATTTTTATTACGGTCTTTAAGGCCTTATTCGTATCCGCGATTAAAGGCGCGGTTACGATTAAAGCCTCGCGAACGGTTTTAATAATTATTATATAACCGGTCGCGTAAAGAGTCGTAGTTAAAACGGTTAAAAGAACGGCGCTCGAAATTTTTTTCGCGGCTTCGGGAGTAAAATTTATAACGTTTAATATCCTCGCGAAACTAATTTCGGCCTCGATTATACCGTCGATCGTTATTAATATTAGTGTTATAATTTTTATAGTCGGTACGTAAAGGATTTTATTATAACGTTATATTATCCGCCGGGTTATTAACGTAATAAGCGGAAAGTTAAAAAAGGCTTATTAATTAATCGGCTTTCGTAATTAACGCGGCGGGTAATAAAGTTAATAATATTAACCGGTTATTAAATTTTATAATATTAATAATTAACTCGGCGAGTTAATAAACTTTTTTTTAATATTTACGAAGATTTTTAATACGTTTCGGTGGGTAAACCGTAAAAACGAAACTAAGGTTAAGTTAATTAAATAAATAATATTTAATTATAATATCGTTTTATCCGATAATAATCCGTAAATAACGGATTATTAATATAAAGTTACGGCGGAGGGTATCGGCGTTATTATATTTAATAAGGTCGATTTTATATATTTAATTAACGTTATACGTCGGTTTTAATAACTTAAAAGCGATTTTTTAAAAGGGTTTTTTAAAGTTATAAATCCGTTTTAAAACGACGTTTAAAATTAGAGTAAAGTTAACCGTAATATTAATTATAAACTTCGTTTTTTAAACGGGTTTATAATTTTATAACGAGCCGGTTAATAATAATATTTAACGGGTTTCGGGTTTTTTATACCTCGATATTATTAAGGAATTTTTCGACGAAGTATAAGGAGTTATATAACTTAAAAATACCGTAAAGTTAAGTTACGACGGGTAAAAGGTAAATAATTAATAATATTTTATTTATCGTCGATTTTTAATCCCGTCTTCCGGTTACGCGGTACCGTAACCGGTAAAAAAGGACGTAAAAGGTCGTTGTTAAATTACCGTTAATTAAGGGTAATTATACGTAACGAGTAACGAGGTTAAGTGTTAAAGCGGTAAAGGGCCCTAGTATTATTAATAAGGATCCGGCGGTTATTCGTCGAATTAATAACGTCCGTTAAAGCGAATTAACGGTCGTTAATATTATATAGGCTCGAATTATTAACGGTGTTATAAACGTGTACGTTAATTTATTAATTAAAAATTAAGTTAATTAAGTCTTATAAAGTTAAAATAATATTAATTAAAGCTTTATATATTTATAACTTCGTTTATTAACTTACGGTCGACTTAGTATAACGGGTTTAATAAACCGCGGGAGGGGAAACGAGAGTTATATTACTCGTTAAACGGGGGGTATTAATAAATTACTTACGAGTAATAAAGGTACCGTTTATTATACGGTAGAATAATTAAGCCGGTTTAAAGGAGAGTCGGTTAATAAACTTTTATTAATTACCTTTTCGAATAAAGTTATTTATTTACGTTAAAGTTCGGTTAATAAAAACACTCCGTTTAATTAAAGATCCTCCCGAGGATAATTATAATTACGGTTAAACGGTATTAAACCTTAATATCGTTTTATAATATTACGTTATTAAAAAAAGTTTTAATATTAAAAGTAAGCTCGGAGATTAATACCGTAACGTTAATTAAAGTACCCTCTCGTTTAACGGAGTCTTAAACTCCTCCTCCTTAACCGAAGCCCGATATAATATTATAAAGAGTAAAAATATTCCGCCCGATTAAGGGATCCTTCCGAAAATAATCGTAATTATAATTAAACGGTATTAAACCTTAATATCGTTTTATAATATTACGTTATTAAGAAGTTTACGGATCCGGAGTTTAAAAACTTTCCGAGGCCTCCCGACGATAACTTTTATTAAAAAATACGGGTCTTTTTTTTTATTTATATAAAAGATAAATAAATTAAAAGTCTCCGAGGGCTCGTTATTTTCGTTATTAAAAATAAAGAGCCGGGTCTTTTTTATAATAAAAAATAAGTTCGATACGGTTATATTATTTTTATAATCGAGTTACTAAGTTAAATCGTCCTCGTTAAAGGAAAAGACTTTTAATAATTTTTTTTAAACGTCGTTAAATACTTAATAAAAAGATTATTTATCCGCCGAATAAAACGTTTCTTCGTCGTCGTCGGGGGTAATAAATAAAAAGGCGTTAAAAACGGCGTCCGGTTAAAAACTTTTAAAAAAGGCCGTTAATAACGAAGCTTAAGTTCGCGAAACTTTAACCGCGCCCTTATTAACGGTTAACGTTTTAAGTTTACGAGGGGTATTAATAAACTCGGTATACTTTACGTTAATACCGTTTTTCTTAAGTTTACGCGGTAATATATTAAGTCCGTAATACGAGGAAGCGTTTATCGAGTTATAACGATAAGTACGCGAAGGTTATAAATTCTCGTTTCGCGCGTTCTCGTTTATTATTTAATAATACGCTCGTAAAGTATAAACGGTTTCTTCGTACGTTACGATAAATAATACGGTGTTTTATTTTATATTATTAAAGGCGTTTACGTGGTTACGGGCGGTTTTTTCGTACGTTATTCGGCGGTACGGTAATTTACTCCGTTAAATATAAAAGCGTTTAATTATATTAAACGGCTTTTCGTACGTTATTTAATATACGGTATAATAACTTACTCCGTTAAATACGGAGGCGCCTAATTAATTTTAAACGGCTTATTAAAGTTAATACTTTTAAGTTCGGTACCGGGGAGTTAAAAAAAATTTTAATCCTTATATAATCGCTTTTTTACGAGGCTTTTAAATAAACTCGGGGGTCGGGGTTACTTAAAAATAATAAAGGAGTTATTATTAAATATTACGTACGAGGCGCGGTTACGGTTAATATCGAAATATTAAGTAACGGCGATATAAGGTAAAGGCGAGGGTATAACGGTTTTATAAGACTTCGTAATAATATAAGGGTACGATATAAACGATTAAAAAATAAAGTAAAATAATATATAATTAATAATTAAGTTAAAGGATTATTACGTATAAGAGAAAAGTTATTTATACCCTTTAATACGGCCTAGGAAGGCCGCGTTACGTAATAGTTAATGGTATAATTATTACGTATCGTACGGGAAGGTAATTAGTAATTACCTTCCTCGTAATAGTTTTATATAAAATTTTTCACCCTTATAAATATATTTTTTTTCTTAAAAAGTATAAATTTTTAAGTTTTTTATAATTAAAAAGGTTTTCTTAAAATAAAATTTTAAGTTTTTTCCTTTATAAATCTTTTTATTTTTTTTTCTTATAAGGTTTTTTATTATTTTTATTAATTTATATTATATATATAAATTAAGGGGGTATATAAATAATAAGTATTTTTATTATTTTTCACTTATTTATAATAAATATATAACGAATTTCGTATATAAAACGAATTTCGTATAATAAAGGCTTATAATAAATTATAATGTATTTCGTACACTATATACGAAATACGTTATACGAAAAGTTATAACGTATTTCGTACGTTATACGAAATACTATAACGTATTTCGTACGTTATACGAAATACCACAACGTATTTCGTACGCCATACGAAAAGTCACAGCGTATTTCGTGCGCTGAAGGCTTATAGAAGGCTCCAGAAATTAGCTAACACAAATACACGTCATAAAGGGCAGAGAAATTCGCCCCACTAAAATAATATAAAAGAATCACTTCTCCTTCCTTCGCTAACCCTCCAAGGAATGGATTTCTTACTTTATATATAAATTTTTCCATACAATTTATTAATTTATTTATTCCCTAAATTATTTCTTATTAAAATTTAATCGATTTCGACCTTTCCGTACCGAAATTTTATATAAATAAATATACTTTCTTCGTTATTTTAACCGTCGTTAACGAGCGTACGATTAATATTAATCGGGGTATCCTCCGGGTTAATAATAACGCCGGGTATAACGGGCTTATCGTTAAAATAAATTAAACGGTATATTAAGTAAACTTAATTAATAAAAATTAACTTTTAAATCCTTTCGTTATACGTTTTTATAATTATAATTTTAACGAATTACTTAAACGAGTTAATAAATTATTCGCGTACGTTACGAACTTAAAGCGCGTTAATTAAAACTTACGTAAAGTTATTATTACCGTTACGGTAATTCTTAACGTAAATACCTCGCTTTATAAAAGTATATTTAAAGTTTAATAAGACCGTAAAGTAAGCCGTAATAAACTCGTCGACGGTAACGCCTTTTAACGTTTCTTCGAAAAGGTATTAAAAGTTATCGTTAACGAACGTATAACCCTCGATTTTATTAATAAATACGCGAATACGCCTTTTAACGTTATTAAACTTTTAATTAAAAGTTTATTAATTAACGTAATTAATAATATCGTTTATTTTAATTATTAAAAGTAATTTTTTAATTAAAGTAATTTTCGAAGTAATTTTAAATAACTTTCGAATAATTATAAAAAGTTAATATTATAATAATATAAAAAAACCTTATTAATTAATATAAATTTACCATACTTTAATATTCGTATTCGATTATACCGTAATTTTATACGACTTCCTAAATACGAGGAAACTATATAATTAATTTAATAGTAACGTGTCTACTCTATTTAGGAATCTAAAGCCACCAAAATTACACGTAAAACCTTTCTACCCACGAGTATAGCGATGCGCTACCCTTAAATGGGTGGATCCTGTCGGATATGTGCGGTGGCATTCAGCCACCGCCCATGCCTCCCAGCCACACCACTTCTGACTAAGCAGGGGTGCGCGCATACGTATGCCAGCCACCGGTGCATTCATACCGACAATGTCGGTGAATAGTCGTCAATGGAGAAACTCCGCGCCGACTATAAATACCAATTCGGGGTGTAAGTGAGGGCGTCCTTGGCAAAAAAAAAAAAAAAAAAGACATAAGGCATCACATAAGAGTGAAAAAACCACCGCAAAGTGAGAGACTGTTGTAACTAGTCGTGTAATATTGACTACTCGAGAGCTGGAAGCAATACAGCGTAGCGTAACTATGGATCAACGAGAAGCGTTTGCGACAAGGTATGCGGGTATGCAATGTGCAAATGGGCAAGTAAAACAAGAAAAGAAAGGTGGGATATATAATATGTGTAAGGTGGCCAAAACCAAAACAACACCCAAGAATGACAAACGAGCCAGTATGGCACGCTGTGCACAAAACGAACATGCGTTTGGGCTTGTCGAGTCAACAACGAGCAACGAGCAACAAGCAACGAGCAACGCGCCGACAACACCGACAACACCAATCAGCCCTGCTTGGCAAGCACTGTCACGCTACAGACGGGAGAGACAAAGCAACACCGCACCAGAGCACCGCTGCTTTCGTTTCTGCTGCTGTTTCTGCCGCTGTTTCTGCTGCTGCGGTTTTACGCCAGCCAGAACCAGAAGCGCTCGAGCCAGTTGCGGGGCTTGAGCTCGGGCCAGTGCGCATCCTCGGCGTCCAGCTCGGCCTTGCCAGTGTGCAAGTCCGCCTCCTCGGGCTTGACCCACCGGGTCCTCTTGAAGATCTTCCAGATGAAGTACAGGCCAAAGAAGATGGGGATGCCAATGTAGGCCGCGATGAAGCCTATTGTGTCGCGTGTTATCAATATATTCTAGGACCAAAGGGGAGGCGGGGGGGGGAGGAAGAGGAAGAAAAAGAGGAAGAGGAAGAGGAGAATACATACTGCTAGTATCCCAGTGGCCGTGGACGAAAACGTCGAAGCCGTTGAAGAGGATGATAATGACAAAGAAGCCAAGGGAACCCCAGGCCAGGTACGGCTGGAAGGGGCTCTTCATCACCATGGTGTTGCGGTCAATGCCCTGAGCCTCGAGCGCCTTGTAGAAGCGCAGGTAGCACACGCAGATCGAGCACCACGTGAACAGACTGGCAATCGTCGTCAGGTTCTGGAACCAGTTGAAGGCCTCCGCTGCGCCACCCGAGCCGGCCGACAGGTACGTCAGCAGACCGATGGTGGCCGTGCCGGCAACAGCGTAGTAGGGCACACCGCGCTTGGAGCACGTCAGGAAGATGGCGGGTGCCTGGCGGTTCTGGGCCAGGGCGTACAGGTAGCGGGAACCGGTGTACAAAAAGGCGTTGGCGGACGACGAGGCCGAGGTCAGAATGACCGCGTTGATGATCGAGGGAGGACCTTGATGCCGACGTTCTGGATGCCAATCACCCACGGCGAGGCAGCGGCACCGGGCGCACCGTCGGCCTGGGCAGACAGCAGTCTCGGATCGTCCGCGGCCACGAGCCAGCTGATGGCGAGGGAGCCCAGGACGTAGAAGAAGATGATACGCCAGAAGACACGGTTGACCGCCTTGGGGATGTTCTTGCGCGGGTTCTCGGCCTCGCCAGCGGCGACCGCCACCAGCTCCACACCACCGTACGAGAAGGCAGCGTTGACGAGCGTCGAGAACAGACCGAGGAAGCGGCCCGTGTTGCCCTTGCTGTCGTACTCGAGCATGGCGCCGGGATGCTGCCAGTAGTAGAAGCCCAGGCGCTGGTGCTTGGGGTTGCCGCCCAGCATGACGATGAAGGCCATGAGCAGCAGGCCGATGATCGTGATGATCTTGACGGAAGCGAACACGAACTCAGCCTCACCGTAGACGGAGACAGCAATGATGTTGAGAAGGATGACGAGGACCAGAATCAGGCTGATCCAGGCCGAAACGTTGATGTCGTCGGCGCCGGGCCAGTAACCGATAACGACGGAGGCGGCGGAGATCTCGGCGCAAATGGTAATGGCGGACGCGTACCAGTTGTTCCAGCCGACAGCGAATCCAAGGGCGTCATCGACGTAGCGAGCACAGAACTGAGGGATGGCACCGGGCAGGGGCAGCCAGGTGGCCATCTCACCGAGACTCTGCATCATGGCGAAAATGGCGATACCAGTGAACGTGTAACCGAGAAGAACGGACAAGGGACCAGCGCGAGTGAAGGCCGAACCGATACCGAGGAAGAGACCAGTACCAATCGTGCCACCAAGGGCAATGAACTGAATGTGACGCGACTTGAGACTGTCGTGTGTCAAAAGTGAGATGTTAGTATAGTCAACAACGTCAAATCGGATGTTGGACCGCGAGCGACAACAACATACCCGCGACTAACGTAGCCATATTCCTCGACACGCTCGATGCCGCCCAGAGCGGTGCTGCCCTCGGCGACCTTGTCCTGCTGCTTCTCTTCGCTGCTTCCCTCATAGGCCGGCAGGGCCTGGGCCTGAACCTCCACGTCTTCTTTCGTCATGGCGGACAGACGAGGATGTTGGGAGGTGGTCGTTGGGTATAAAATGAACAAAACAACAAACTCTCAGTCGAGGCTGAGGTAAACGAAGGGGAGAAAATAAAAGGAGTGAGGCGGATGCTGAGAACCGATACAACAAGGAAAGATCAGAACCTTTGTGGTATGGGCGCGCAAGAAGGGTTAAATAGATTAAGAAGGGAAGGGGGGGATGGAGACAAAGTATGGCCAGGACCCAGGGAAGCAAAAGAAGACGAAGATGAGTGACAAGGATGGGGGGCGGATGGTGGACGAGGCGTGTAGGGTCAAGGAAACGACGAGGAGGGCGTGTGCAGTGACCGAGGGAGGATGGGGTGTGGTGCAGGGTACAGGGTGTAGGGATAGTGTCGGGTGTAAGTGGAGGGACGATATGGGGAGGGTGGCGTCCTAAGTGAAAGAAGAAGGTAATAATTGAGGAGGAGCGGGTACAGAGACTGCCTTGCGGTGCATGCGGTGCTTGCGGTGCATGCGGTGCATGGGGGTGTATTGCCTGGATTTTGTGCATCCGCTCTTAGCTTCTCTATTTGCCTCTTCTCTATCTTTTTTCTTCCCTGCTTCTTGCTGCTGGGAGGGTATGTAACACCAACTGCGGCTGGTGTGAGACTGTGAAATTGTTTTTGTGTTCTCATTTGGGGGGAGCGTGGCTGATTCGATGGTGTTTACTTTGTATTTTCGATACAGCTCGATACCAGCTTGCCTCCCTCCCATGGCGCCTGTTGGTGTGCCTCGGAGAATGGGGACATGATTAGCAGCTTGGGGCGTAACCTGGTTTCTCTTCGTGTACTGGGGAACATGTACATTACGTACTGAGTAAAGGGTGTACCGTGGGGATCAAGGAATCACACGCGAGCCGCATGTGCTGCCCACATGTGTATTTCTGTTTGAAGAATTCGCCCGTTGAAGATGATGAGCATTCGAACCTTGAAAAAAACTTTTGCTCCTTTTCTCGGCGCAGCATCACAAAAGCTTTAGCCATGGCTTGCCCAGAATGGCTGCCGGCCTTGGCCTTTCTCACCATCTGGTGTGCTCATCTACATACGCAGTATGCGTACACTCTCTCGTCTGCTTGTCTCTTTCTTTCGTGGCCTAGTGCACAGTGCACCCACCCCCCATCTCGTTCGCCAGTGCTCGATTCGGAAACAAGCCGTGTGCTGCCGGCCCTGCAGGTACTGGTACATGTAGGTAAGCCCTGGTTTCGTTTTGAGCGCTTCTTTTCTTGGTTTCCTCGACTTGTCTCTTCTTTTTTGCGTTGGTTTTTTCGTCTTTTCGTCTTTTTTTGCCTGGCAGTGTTGCTACCAAAGGATCGAGAAAGGGTGTGCTTCGGCATCACCGCTCTGGCGCGCTGTTCTTTAGCTGTCGCATCGCCCTTCTTCTTTTGACTTTGCCCCCATCTTGAGTCTCGATGCCCCTCTGCTATCAACGTCAAAGCTTTCTTCAAACTCCCTCGTGAGGATCTCGGTCAGCGAAGAAGCATACCGTCCGATGCAATCCACTGTGTTGGCCCGCATTTCCAGATAATAGGGGTTTGGCAAGACATGTGAATACATATAAACTCGACAACAAAGGATAAGAAGGATTGTGAGGGGAAAGAAATCGTGATGGCGGTAGTGAACAGTTGACAATGCAGTTCCTGTTAGTCATGGAAAATTGTTGTTGTTTTTTTTCTTCTTTTTCGATGCAACTCCTGGGGTCGTATCACGTCGCCTCCAGTACAATGAAACACACTTGAAAGTAAACAGTCGGGCGAAATAAGCTTCGGGCGCTCGGAAACAATGGCAGCATCAACCATCCCAGCGTAGCAAGTGGTGTGCATACAAAGTATGTATCTTACATGCTCGGAGTATCTTACATGTACGGAGTACAAGTACAGTCGGTTAGCTATCCCAAAGATGGCGATGAGGGACGGAGAAAGGCGGCGGCCGCCTGGTGGTTGGTCGTGTGTTGTCTGCCGGGGAGAGAGATATTGTGCTGCAAGGGAGGCAGAGACAGCCCATACAAAGAACAGCCACAGCCATCCAGCCGACCGACTGTCTCGCATGATCTGTGTCCAGAGGGGAACCGGCCGTGTGCTATGAGGGCACAGCATGCACAAAAGAGGCAGGGAAGGCGTGTCAACGCTGTACGGGCTCGCAAGATAGCAGCACAAAGACACAAAAACGCGCGTGGATGCTAGTGTGCCGTTACATGCTCGTTGTATGCGTAGGATACGGATAGAGTATGGCAAGATACCAAAATAGAGGAGACGGAACCAGGCGTTGAGAAGTGGTGGTCTGAACCGAGTACTCCGTATTGAAGACGCTTTGGACAGAGCAAAGTGTCTGGACGAATACAGAATGCCATCGTCCTTCTGTGCTGGCGTCTGCAATGGGGAAGCGCCCCGTTCTGGTGTATTTGGCCGAGACGGATAGCGACCCCCCTTCGGCGCCGCCGAGACGTTGCTGCAAGCTGGGAGATAGATGCACTGTAAGAAAGCTGTAGCCAGTTTGTTGCGTGGCGTCCGTGCGTTGAGGAACGGCAATGTGGGAGCGCAACGCGATAGGGACATTGGCCAGGGGCAAAATCACGAGCAGGCCCAAAGTACCGCGTCAGTTTCCCCCTTGCCTGCTTGCCTGGCCTGAGCTGTATGTCTCCGCTGGATATGGCTAGTGTCACGATAAGCCAATGTCGTTATTTACTTCTTCTGATCGACCAGCAGATAGTGTGAAGAAGAGGGTGTACACTGTTTCCCTTTTCAGCAAGTGGAGACGCGACACCGCATGTGCAGCGAGACAGCGAGACATTCAGCTACTGTAACTGTCCTCCCTTCAAGTTCCTTGGCAGATCATGGTCTGCAAGTTCTGTTGCTTTACGCATACATAGTATTGCTTTACGCATATTCACTACTCCGTATCTGGAAAGCTCATGATTCAGTTGTATCACCTGTACGGAGTACTGCTAAGTTGGCTTTGGTCCCAGGATATGGCAAGATGCCCGCTCCAGTGCCCGCACTGTGTCCGCTCAAACCTGCCTGGGCCGTCCCGTAGTCCGCTCTGATACTCAGCACTTTGTACTCTCGAATGGTGGCTTGTGGTTTCTCTGCCGCTATCAGCGGCGGGATGAGATGGACACCACAGCGGCCAAGAGTGGGTCGTCCCTAGGAAGTGGACGCCAGTGGGCGACAAGTGGACAGAGTGATCTTTGGGGCAGTCTGAGGCCACTTTGAACGCACTTGACCTTTGCCTTACGCATACAAATACGCACCGGAGGGCACTAACACTGCGACTACTGCTGTGTAGAAGACGCAGAAGGCTTGTTCTGAGGTTCTGAAGCGGAGCTAACGGGCTTCTCCCCTGTGATCCTCGCGATAAGCACTTCCCCACACGCCCCAAAGTCCCCCCATTTCACTTGGCGATGCACAGCTTCCGTAGCCGTTCGGAGCCCCAAAAGGGTCGAAAAGGGACAAAAGGATCGCCAATGACACCACCCACCTTGCGACCACGAGCCTTGTTACGGGTTTTGACGTAAAACGCGTCTCTTTCGACGACGTGCGGAAGGGCTCACGGACGCAAAAAGAGGAAAAAAAGAGGGGGATAGAGAAAAAGGGAAAGAAAGAAGAAAGAAGAAAGAAGAAGTACATGTAAAGAAGGAAGAAAAAGCTAGGTGTTAGATACGAAGTTCGACGTACAGATTCATAAGCTCGGCGATCTACATATGGCCGGTCGAGAAGATACGTTCTTCTTGACAACGACACAAAAATAACAGCAAACAATAAAGACACTAGCAACTCGTCTTCACTCTGTTTACGGGCGACAACAGCAGTGTCTTCGTCAAGTGGCTACACTGATGGGAATCGGCCGCTTTTGGTCCAATCACAACCCTCGTCTTTCGGGCGATACATCCCAACTGGCGTTTGCACCGAAATAGAAGCGATGCAACACAACTTGGGGGGATTCTTCGGCATGGGGTTTTGGAAAGCTTGGGACCACCTCTTGGTACAGACAGCTGTTGGAACCAGTCTCAACAAGGAAGGTCGTTTAGGTCGTCGCCCATACTGAGTAGGCTGGTCAGGCGACGGGGCCAGATGCCGTGATCGATGGTGCAAGGATAGGCGACGCGATAGGCTAGGAGAGAAAGATAGAGATGGCGAGAACAAGGGGAAAGCCAATCGTAAAGCAAAACGAAATACGTAAAACGTAAAGGCTTGCAAGAAAAGGTGGGCAAGAAACAGCAAAGATAAAAAAACCATCACTCGAAGAGTAGAAATGACCCGAAGAGGGTACCAAAGGATCGGTATTGGCAATGTGCAGGGGAAAAGAAAGGGAAAAAAGGAGGAGGGGAGAGCGCAAGCTAGGCACAAGGAAGACACCTACTCAGTACGCCGTATTAGGATAACACAGAAAACGGACAAACGTCCTTCGAGAACGCGCCAACGCAGGGAAAGATATGCACCCAGAAGACGGTCAACATAGGCGAGTGCACTGAAGTGACTTACCATTGTCGTATGCTCCGCGTTTTTCCATCCTATTACCACGTTACCACGGGGCAGGCAGAGACGGTACGAGAGTATGCTCTCACTTCATAGGCACGGTCAAGTGTTGCTGGCCTCTGTTGCTGGCCTCTGGCCTCTAGCACGAAACATGCTTCTGCTTCCTGAAGACGCATGTCCAGAGCACAGACTTGTACAGATATCGGCACAAAACAGCTCCGATGTCTGCGGGCGGGGCCAGCAGACGCGTCTTGTTTCTATCAGTCAGCCCTTCCCTCAGCCCTTCCCTCTTTGATTTCTAGCCTGCCGTCTGCCGTCTTCAATCCTTCAGAATGTTCCTGCGGTCCTTGATTTTGAGCCTCTCCTCCTGAAACCCATCTACCTGTAGCCGTGTCAGCTACTCGAACGAAGTTGACATTGTCGTAGCTAAACCCAACTAGCAAGGATCATACGTACAAATACGTTGTACTCAGTATGCTCCTGCCCCCTACGAGAGTACTGAGTACTCGGGGAAAGAAGCCAGAGTGGAGCTGGGAAAGAGCCCACCGAGGCCTTTACACAGAAAGCACAGGCCACAGCTCATAGGAATTGCTTGGGCAGGAGCCACCCTCCTTATCTTTGTGCGGCAGGAGCTACCCCAATGAGGAAGCTGCTAACGGCCCCTTTAACCTTTCCCCTTTTTGACTTTTATTTGCATCAACCTCAGTCCTCCGTGAGATACTTGCCTCTCCATCTTTGTCTTTTGGCTCTGCCTGTCCTCTCCTCTGGCCGTCACTTGCATACGCAAATTTACTTGGCAGCTCTGCCAGCACTTCGTGAGATGTGCGGTGCTCCATTTTCTCCGCGATTTATTGGCCCCACGCCTACTTAGCACCTTTGGTTCCGGGACGATTGTCCAGACCATTGGTGTAAGTCGTTCTCGTTAGTCATAAGAGGCCATTCAAAACATTGTCAGAAGCGTTGATATTAAGCAGACTCGGAATCAGTCAAAACAGTCCGCAGCATGACGGCCAACTCTGTGAGTGAAAGTGACGTACAAGTGCAGTACGAAATCATCTGTAGTAGACAAGTATACGACAATATGACAGTTGAAATCCAGACTTGGGGGACACGTAAAAAAAAGAAAAAGAAAAAAAAGAATAAAAAGCAAAGAGAAAAAGCCAGGAAAAGGTCTAGAAAAGGCCCAGAAAAGGTCCAGAACAATGCCATAGACGTGACAGGAGGCAAATTTCAAAATGCCGAACAGCCAACAAACAAAAGCACATGATCCATGTCGGCTCGAAGCTCATCCCCACGACAGACGCATTTCTTTCTCTTACAAAAATCATTCTGTCGGGTTTTCAATTCATTCTCTTGTGAGCATTTCTTGTGGACATTTCGCTCCACCTCCCGTTACGACCCTCCCGTTACGACGTGCAACAGATATGGTCGACCGCGTTTCCGATCCCACCGTGGGTCCCGATCCCCTGTTCTTGGTTGACGCTGAGGCCACATCCTGAACACAATGCCCACGATGCCCGGGAAGCACAGAAAAGTGGTAGAGTCGGGCAAAGATGCACAATGTACTTTGTAAAGCTTCAGAAAAGCCTCCTGCTCGCGTGACATCTTTCCCAGTCGAGACAGGAGCCGCAAGGTGAACTTTCCGAGCGCCTCAAAATGGATACCGAGCATTCTGTTTCCATCCCTTGTCGGCGCTGCTCGAGCCCTCCCCTTTCCGCGACTCTTTGAATTCCCTGTGCTCCGTGCTTTGCAGAACAGACCTGGTATGCAACGGGCTCACACTTTCTCCGCCTCGTTCGTTTGGCCATCTTTCGTCTTTGCTTTTTGCACGCCCCCATCTCTTGGACATCTTGCAAGCAATGTCAACGTGAATGATGGCGCGGCTTTTTTTTTTCTTTTCTTTTTTTACTTCCTTTCGTTTTCCGTTCGTCTTCTAGAAGCTGCAGCCCCATTTTTTGCTTGTTCTGGTCTCTTCCCGCCATCGACATGCATGTACAACTTGCATTTCTTTGTAGTTATGTGATGTACTCGATCTCACTAATGGTGTGGGAATAGATGCCACTAAACTTGCTGCTGCACTGCGCCCCGAATCAGAAACCCCTCATCACTTTTAGCCTTTCTTCTTTTCGAGCTTCTAGAAGGATATCCGGCAGAGGGAAGAGAGGGAGAAGAGGAAGAAAGCAAGGCAGCTACGCCGTACGTGCTGCCGCTCACAGGATGAATTCCATTACCCACGCAGTCCTTATCTTGGCTGTTACTGCTCAGTACTGGTGGACTACGGAGTACAGTGCCCCTCAAAAGTCAGCCGTGAGCTAGTCCAGAGCAGCTCACCGACGCCAGCCTTCCATGTACAGAAGGACGCACAGAAGCAAAAGATAAAAGACCCAGGGCGACCATGATGGGGGCACCATGATAACGGTCATTGGTTGCAGACTCACTCGGCCTCCCCGTGACATCAATCGACCACTCTGATATTCTATGCGGACCCATTGTTCGGCTTATCTCTACCCACTGGCCTCCGCGTCAAAAAGCACTATCACTTTGTTGATCCACTTGGGGCGCGGAGAAAAAAAGAAGGGATTTGCCTGATCTGAAAGTCGAGAAACAAGGCTCGTGGAAGCTAAGATTACAAAGTACATCGTATGTCGTAAACCAGAAGAAGCAATGGGCCGTGGACAAATGACAAATAAGTCCATCCAAGTATCTTGTCTGCTTTCGTTATGCTTTCCGAGCCAATACGGGGTCACCCACAAAGCTTCCCTCTCGACGCCGAGCACGCCTTTGCACGCCCCAATCACCTCAGTGTAAGAAAGAACTACTATCTGCCAACTAGCGGGTATCACTAAAAACCGTTTTACGGGTTAGTTGAACGGGTTTCTGCGCGTAGGTCCCGGCACCAACAGGCCTTCCATTACTTTTTCATCACCATGATCTCAAAGGTCTCTCACCAACATCTAAGATATCTTCACTGCATGCCTTTTGCTATGTCTTTTCGGTTTTTCCACTTCCAGTAGCGGTCTATCAAAAAGTCGAAAGAGCCTCGGAGCGGCCGGGCTATTCTGCTGCTTACGGCATACGGGGTGACGATGGAAGGATGGGCGTTACTGCACTGTGGGCTGCATAATGCACTGCTGAAGTCACAGCTGGTCTCCTGTCTACGATGTGCATGTACGTGTACGGCATATTGCCGGTATTATTTCATCTATTTGATCATTATATCTCCCTTCTATCGTCTTGTCTCATGCTGCTTCAGATCCCCCGTGATAAGACCTTTGAGCGATCAAGACTCAAGACGACGCCAAACAAGTCCAAACAAAGCCACAAAACCCACACACCCCTCACTGACACCCTGGGCAACGCAAAGTCCATTTAGCGTGATCTACCAGTACATGTACATGTACGTCGTAGAGTACTCGAGATGGGGTAGTACGGGATAGTTGTATGAAGCAACAACAGCGTTGCTGGCCACGCTCCGTTGATTGTTGTGGTATCCCACCTCTATCCTCCTCAAGTCACTCTCTCTTCCTTGGCTGTTCGTTTTCCTCAGACGACGTCCAATCTTGCTCCCCACACACACGACACTCATGCAAGCCAAAACGCCAAAGCGCCCGAAAAACGTCGTCCTCCAAACAGATGTCTCGTACGTGTTCCTTCCCCTTCTGATAGCTGATATCAAGGTGGTGTGCTTCTCGCAGACCTTTTTTTATTCATGTTCTGCTTCTTTGTTGATGCCCTGCCTTGCCTGCCCTGTGCTCATTTTCCCAATGGCACCGACCCGACACTCCACACCCTTTTTCCCTTTTCCTTTTCTTTCCCTTTTTCTTTTCTTTTTTTTGCTTTATTGATAACGAGAAGTATGAAGAGCCACGGCGGCTGCAACTACCTGGAACGATCAGCGTCTGACGGGAGGGTGGAGCTGAGGCTCTTGCAGCGAGCCGCGCAAAACACACAGCTAACCACGAAGGGAACACGCACACCTCACAGGCCCCCCATGATCAGCAGACAAAACTGCATACGATTGACCGACGGTACGAGGGATGCGAGCTGTGTCTCAATCTCTATCTCTCGAGTACATGTACGTTCTTTCTCTAATCTCGTCTTTGTAATTTCAAAGTCAGCGAGTAAAATGTCCAGGACGAGCGTCGAACTTTGTACGTTGTGTGAGCTAGGGACCACAAGTGCAGAAACAAGAAACAGGGTCGCGTTGTGTTTTCGTGCTTTGCTTCGCCAAAAGCTCCCAGAAAGACAGACCGGTTATATCGCGTGCGGGTGCTCTCTCTCTTACTCAGTACTGAGTACTTGGTCCGGCCGTTGGACGGAAGACAGGGGGTGGTTTTGGTTGCTTTTTCCAGGGTGCAACACACTTTTGATAAGGGCCAAGCAGAGTCCCAATCACCAACAGCATGAGCCGTGCAAGCTATCATGTGCATCACCGAATGTCGATCCGGGCACTGTTCTACGTAACGGGCACTGAGACTTTGCACATGCTCTTTGTTGTATTTTCCGGGTACATTGTACCCAAATGTACAAAGAGGTTCGGAACAGGTGTCCCCAGCGTCTCTGCATGGCACCATGTTGTGCCACTGGTGAACACAACGTGGTGCCGATAAGGGGAAGATGGCCCTGTGATAGCAGGAACAGAGGTGCGGCAGGTACCCGGAAGCGGTTCTCTAGACGATCCGTATTCCATATGACATACTTAACCAGCGGCTGGCCAGCTGAGATACTGTCGCCAGCCTTGCTTCTGTCTCCATGCCTGTTGCACTTGTAACTTCGGTGGCTGTCTCTGTCCATCACCAGCGGCTTCATCCAACTGTCCCACTTTGTCCTCCGTGCCTGCCTTTGCGCCTGCCTCCGCGCCTCCTACCGCGTCCGTTTTCACATCGAGCCCCAACGCCAAACCCCATCGCCACCATTCCCTCCACGACGACGGACCGTCCTGCTCGGATGCCGTCCCCGGTCCTACAGAAGCCGAGTCGCACGTCGGGCAGTGCGTATGCGTGTTGGGCGTGACCGGATACACATCGTGGCCGTATGTGGCGTTGAGAGACACCCGACCGACGATGTGGCCCGTCTCCAGGCGGATCCACGTGTCGATGGAAGGCCGCCGGTCGGCAGGCGACACGGCAGCGGCAGCTTGTCTCAGACTTTCTTCCGTGACGCGAACTTGCCGACCACCGCGCGTCCAGGAACCGTATCCGCCGTAGCCTGTGTGCTGTCCGAAACAGAGATGCACACCGGTTGCCTGTCACGTCGACACCGGGCAGCGTTTGGCCCAAAGCCCACGTATCGCCGTGATCATGGCCAACGAACATGGCCACAACGCCGGTGCCGTGGCCCGAGGCGGCAATGGCGCGCATGAACGGCTCGTCCTGGCCGCCGTAGGCACATCCACCCTCGAGGCCGTTGGGGCACCAGCCCTCCGCCTGCCGTGCCAACGGTTTGTCGTCATTGATGCCCGGCTGCCGGCGGGGGTCGATGTTGCTGCTTGCACCGCTGGCCTTGCCGCTCTTGCCGCTCTTGCCGCTCTTGCCGCTCTTGCCGCTCTTGCCGCTCTTGCCGCTCTTGCCGCTCTTGCCGCCCGGAGAGGCATGCATTTGCAGGGCGTACGCGACGTTGGGTGGATGTGGACAAAGGCGAGAGACGGAATGGCGGCCGCGTACTTGGACTCCAGCTCTGCCTGGGTCCGTTCGAACCACGAGACAACGCTGTCGTCCACCCAATTTGCCTGCCCCACGCGTTGGCCCGTTATCTCGTCCCTTTGCTGGTAGTGGAAACCACCGCGGCTGTCAAAGAACCACAGGATGAGCTTGGGCACGCAGCTGGCGGCCATGCCCATGCCCTTGCGCTTGCCCTTGCCCTCGCCACTGGCAGACGCGCAGTCGGAGCCGTACACGGAAGGTAGTAGTTGGTCACGCCTGCGCAGTGGGTGTCGTCGTGCCCACAAGCTGGCAGCATGTTGGTTGTCCGCGCCAGCCCGGCTGGCACCTGCTGCTGCTCACGCGCCAACAACGCCGCCCGTGACAGATTGAAGTCGCTGTCGTGGTTGCCGTAGGTGGACGCCCAAGGCACTCTTCGCTGGAGCATGGGCGCCACGATCTGGTCGAGATAGATGGTGCTGTTTTCGCCAAAGGCATTCTCGCCCGTAATCAGGTCGCCATTCAGGACAACGAGATCGGGCCGTTCGGCGTCGAGCACATCCTCCATGACCCGGACCGTGTTCCGGTCCTGCTGCGGTCCCCAATGTGTCCAGGCATCTTGCGAGGCGTCGTAAGTAAGTCAAAGAGGCCACAAAGATTCAAGGGGAGAAGATGCACGACTCACTCTCGCCAAAGTGGAGGTCCTCAAAGATGGCGACCTGGAATGACCCATCGCTACGGAATTGGAGCGGTGCCGCCGAGTCGCGAACCGCTCTTGACGCTGTTTGGCGAACCTGGCTCGGAGAAACGCCCGCGTCTGCCGACAAGAATACCGCCGATGCGGCCACGATGCCAACAGCGCCGAGCTCAAGCGCCAGCGCCAGCGCCAATCGGTTGAACATCGCCGAGGCGGCGCTAAGAGGCAGCTTTTGTAAAGGTGTCGCACAGAGACCCTGTGACCATAGTAGCGGCTTCAATGGTCATCGAATAGGGATAAATTGTAAAAAATGCATGTCGGGGTGTTTTCTCAAAGTGGCTTTCAAAGTGAGATGGGCTTTACGTCGACTCGAGACGATGTTTTGTGCCCACTGCCCCCCAAGCCGTTACAGATAGGCGGGAACAGGGGGAAGAATTGGCGGAAGGTGCGCTGAATCCCATCCAATACAGGGCAGTCGCGGCAGCACGTGATCCGTGAAGACTCGTGAAGAATGGCCATTGGTCATTTCCCCCAAATTGAGCTCGATTGTTTATCAACTTTTTTTTCGTAAACATTCCTTTCTCTTCATCACATCGTCATACCTATTTTACAGCTTGTCCTCGTCAAACGGCCCGTCCTCCTCGACCCGCTGCCAGATGTCGTTCAGCACACTCGCCTCGCGCTCGACAAACTGGCCAAAGCCCTTGCGGCCGGCAATGCCCTCACCGTCGCGGTCCCACACAACCTTGCCGCGCAGCACCGTGTACCGCGGCCAGTTGGTGACGCGCTTGCCCTCGTACGGCGTGTAGTCGACGTCGTGGTGCAGCATGCTGTTGGTAATGGTCAGGTCGTCGAGGCCTGCCGGCCGCTTGGGCGAGCCGACGTTGGGGTACCACACGACGAGATCGGCGTCCGACAGGCCGGGCATCATGGCGCCCTTTTTCGGGTAGAGGCCGTACAGCTTGGCGGCGTTGGTGGACGTGACCTCGACGAACTTGGTCAGCGGCAGCTTGTCGCGGCGGTCGGTCGCCGAGAAGGTCAGGGGCAGCCGCGTCTCGACACCGGGCATGCCGTTGGGGATGTGGCGGAAACGGCCGACGGGGAACTCGTCGGAGATGCACGTCTTCTTGCCGGCGACGTCGTCGTCAAAGTTGAAGGGACAGTGGTCGGAGCTGAGCACCGCGAACGTGCCGTTGCGCAGACCCGTCCAGATGACGGCCTGCGCCGCCGCGTCACGCGGCGGCGGCGAGCAGACATGCTTGGCCGCCTCGAAGCCGTGCGGCGCGTCAAGATGCTCCTCGCGCGTCAAGAACAGGTACTGGGGACAGGTCTCGGCAAAGACCGGCTGGCCGCGTGTCTGGGCCTCGCGGATGCGCTTTGTGGCGCCCGTGTCGCTGATGTGCACGAGCAGAATGGGCGTCTGGGCGACAAGAGTGGCGAGCGCAATGGCGCGGTTGGTGGCCTCGGCCTCGAGCAGCTGGGGGCGCGAGTGGGCGTGGTACCGTGGTGCGACGAGGCCACGCTTCTCGAGGCGCTCCGTCAGCCAGGTCAGGACGTCGCCGTTCTCGGCATGGATCATGGTCAGGACCTTGTTGACGCGCGCCTCGGCCAGGACCGAGAGGATATCGTTGTCGCGCAGCTGCAGCGCCTCGTAGGTCATGTAGACCTTGAGCGACGTGATACCGCGCGAGGGGAGGGACGAAATCTCGGACAGAGCCTGGTCGCCTGCGTTGCCGACGAGCAGGTGGAAACCGTAGTCACAGTAGCAGTTGTCACGAGCGAGAGCGTGAGCGGCATCGAGAGCCGCCAGAAGCGAGGGCTCCGTGCGCTGCTGCGGCGCAAAGGCAACAACTGTCGTGGTGCCGCCGGCAATGGCGGACCGCGTTCCCGTCTCGAACGAGTCGGCCGACGAGCCCTTGCCGAACATGCTCGGCTCCTGCAGATGGACGTGGCAGTCAATACCGCCCGGCATGACGTAGCCACCCTCGGCATCGATGAGGCGCTTGGTTGACGCGGTGGCCAACGATCCTGACGGTGCAAGCAGCGCAATCTTCTCGCCGCGGATGCCAATGTCGTAGGCGGCAATGTCGGACGCGGTCACGCACACGCCGTTGGTGATCACCAGGTCATATTCTGTGCTGTCTGCCATTGTGAAGCGTAAGGTAGGTGAAGTTCGCTGGAGAAATAAAGCGGGAGGGAGAGGTCGCGAGATTTGAAATTAAAAAATAAAAATAAAAAAAAGACTGGAAACCCCAGAAGCAAAACTGGGCTCTACGAAAAGAGGCAGGGTCTACGAAGTCTTTAAAACATCCCAGCTGTGAGCTCGGCAGCGCGGGCCTGTCGGCGCGGTTCCGTTGCATGACTCCCAAAGAGGAGATATGCTCACGATAAGCCCGGCGGCGCGCATCAAATATCGGCGCTTTCCACTATGCCGCTTGCGCCTTTCTCCGTTGGAGGGGCTTCAACAGCAACTAGGAGCTATTTTGGGGCCTTTTTCAGGAACACAGTGGTGCTAGCGAAGCCGCCAAGTTGGCATCCAGGCACCGTCGGCTCTTCCGATAAGACGGCGCTTGAGTCTAGGCACTCGTTATCGGGCCACGCCGACCGATAAGATTCTGACTTCACCGTTGCGATTTGTCGGTGTTTCTTGGCTTTCATCCTCAACTAATATTCGCGGAGATGGGCGTTCGGTGTGCTTGGCATTGTATATGTTACCTGTCAACGGCAACATATTTACTCAAGTTTGCCTTTTCTTTCAAAAAAATAAGAAAAGAAAAGAAAAGAAAAACAGAAGAAAAAATCCAGTTATTTTCAATTTACCTTCTTGTGGATTTCTTGCTGTTTCTTTCGGGAAGTCAGAACGGTCAACAAAACACTTCATAAAGTACTCCGTTTTGAAAGATTCCGACACAAAGCACGTCAAGCTCGAAACAAAGATGTATACCAGCACAGCATAGCACAAAAGTCTTTGTGTAATTGTTCAAGTGAACAATGTACTGCTTGATATCCGCTCAAGACAAAGCCCTTGTTTTCACACGACAAACGATCATGTACAGAGACCTCTTGTTCTATTGCAAAGAAGTCTTTGTTCTGCATCCAAGACTATTGATACCACGAACAACACGACTGTTCACGATCTTGTCTTCACGACCACGAAGAAAGTATAAGAATATCAAACTCTTCTCGTCTCTCCAGTCATCTCGTCTCTCCAGTCACACCTCAATCTTCATTTTCACCACTCGGCCAACACACCTCCAGAGACAGTTTCAGAGATTCCGTCAGAGATTTTAAGCAGAGCTTCTTCTCTTCGTCCTTTATTGTTTCTCGCTGCTATTCTGCCATACAGACGGATTATCTTTTCGAGAAACATAAGCAGACAAATCTCTTGGAAATGTCTCTCTCCGGTGAGTTGTCCACGTTTTCTTCTTCCTCCACCTCCCCTTCTCCCTCCATCTACATTTCCCCCCGACTTTCTCTTGCGCTGCTGTTTTCTCTCCCGCCAATCTCACCCACAACAACCTCTCTCCCACGAGCTATCTTGCTCGCACGGAGGGCAGTCTGGGCCAAACATCGCTGGAGGCGGAGGTCTGGGACGCGGCCCACCGCCTCTACACGTACGTCGCCTCCTGCCAAAGCTTGCCAGAGACCGAGCGCCTTGTCTTGTTCCGTCGTCTCGTCCGCCTCTGCCTCAACAACCGCTCCATCCTTCTCAAGGACGTTTCGTCTCTGGCGGTGGACAACGACGAGACCGTCTTTGAGGCGTGTGGCGTCTGCCGCCGCCGGGCATACTCGGCAGAGACAGAGGGCATATCAGTGCGGACCACTGGCCACTGCTGTTGGTTCCGCCCTGAGAAGCATGCCCGGGCTTCCTACGCCAGGTGCTCGCACTCTGCGACAACTTTCCGGAGCTCTTTGGCGACGAGGTGAGTATGGATGAGTTTGAGAGACTGTTTGTTTTCGCATGAGTTCTTGTGTTCTCCTCTCTCGTTGTTTTCTTTGCTTTCCTTTTGCTTTTGCTTTTGCTTTTCTTTTCTTTGCGTTGTTGTTTGATGTTCTGAGACACAACCCTGAGGCTGAAGATGAGGGGTAGGTCTGGCTCAACTTTTACATCTCTGCGGTCTTTTCTTTCGATTGTGTTCTTTGCTGTCTCTTTTTTTTTTTCTTGGTACGTCATGCATAAGAAATATATGAAATAACCAAAACAACTGGCTCTCAAAAACCAAATATCCTCCGTGACGTAGCCTGGTATAAAATAAGCGTGACAACATACATAAATAGCCCAGCTCATACTCTATATAAGTAGTCGCAGCGGGCGGCGTCAAGAATCCCCCCAAAAAATGTCGAATTAAGATTCAAGCCATCCTCGCAGCCAACCCTCACAAAACCCGGTCAACGGACACGACGGCAAAGTCGACGCAGCTCTCGTACGTCTGCTTGGCCTTTTAAAGGTGCCGAGCCAGAACCATTGCAGAACGCAGTCGCCTGCCACAAGGCGCGGCATCCTCCGCCAGGTCAGCAGGAACCGTCACGCTGAACGCCGTGTTGTTGGCCGGCAAAGCTGCCAGCGTCTCGTCAGCGTCGCTTGTCAAACACAAGCAGGTTGGCACCCATGGCTAGAATGCTGTTGTTGGCCGTCGACACGACCAAGACGTTCATGGGGCCTTTGTGTGATGTGGGAATTTGCGCAGTCATGTTGACGACCTGGCAAGGCTGGTGCGAGGCTGGTAGGTCTGGACTTGGTTCTGGTTGTCCGAAAATACGGTGTCACGACAAAGGTCAAGTTGGCCTGGGAGGCTGTTTAGCGGCCAAGTCTGAGAGAAACCTTTTTGAGAAAGATCACGTACATCCTGCTGCTGGCGATGTGATATCCTCAAGTGGGATGGTGCCGTCCTGGAGAACCGCGTCGATAGTGGCGTAGAGTTTCAAGCCCCGTTCGATCGACGCCGAGCCTGATGACAGAACAATAGACCCTTTGCGAAAAGCTTCAAACCGCTCTTCAGCATACAGCCTTGAAACTTTGTTTCTGATGTATTTTACAAAATATTGCTTAGGTTCTTTGTTCAAATTGATACCGGGACTCTGTTTGACACTTCAAAGAACTATACCGATGCAAGCAAAGACATGGCAATCAGTTCGTCCAAAGTTCACGTTGGATGGGATGGAGCACGAACAATGACTAAAAATCGCAATTGAATAATCTATGGAGAGACCAGTCCGAACAAGTATCGCAACGAGGGTTTTTCTGTTGGGGGCTAGAAGTCGTACATCACAGTCTCCGTTTGAACATGCGGATCCCCTCTCCGCCTCCAGTATCAAATAAACGTCAAAAGCAAAGCCCACAAACAACTTTCATTTTTTTACTTTCTGCGCCACGCCTATCCTTCTTCACTTGGGTCGGTAATACCCTTGATCACAATGTCCGTGGTGCCATACATGCGGGCACTAGCCAATCTACAACTCGTCGCTGGCCTTCTTGCGGTACGGCTCGGCCTTCTTCTGGGCCAGGTCGGAGCCGATCTGGATCTGGGCCTTGACCCAGTCAACAGAGTTCCAGAAGCCCTCGAGGCCTTGGCAAAGAGGGTAGCGGCGGGCGAGGTTGTGCCGTAGCGGAAGTACGTGGCCTGCTGGCGGCGAATGCGCGCAGCTCGTTGATCGTGCTGCCCTGGGACAGGTGCAAAGGTGAGTTAGCACAATGAGATAAAAGAGGAAATCACACATGGAAGGGAAGAAATCATACAATTCCGTAGCTATCAAGGTATGCCTTGATCTCGCTCTCGCTCCAGGTGTCGAAGACGTTGTTCTTGGCAGTCTGGGTGCCTTGGACAGGTATGAGGTTGCCGTAGCGTACTGCGCACCGCCGGCCTTGGAGGCAGAGTTGTAGTAAGACTTGGCAGCCTTCAGCAGCTCCTCACGCGCGGCACCCGACTTCTCGGAGACCTTTCTTGGCAGCCTCGTCACCGCTGGAGGCCAGGTATTCGCGGAGATTGTCGTAGGAGAGGTCGTCGAACGTCCAAGCAGTCCAGCCAGAAGCAGCCTTGTGGGCGTTCTTGCGGACAAGAGCACGGAGCTGGTCGGCGTTGGACTTGTGAGGAACGGGCACGCCGCGCGCATCGAGGAAAGCCTTGAGGCGGCTGTCCGACCAGCTGTCGATGCTGTTGGAGAAGGCAGCGCTGGCAGCATCTGCGACAGAATCGGTAGCCTTGGCGAACTGATTACCGGCCTTGGACGTCGCAGCACCGAACTTGGCAGCAACGGTGTCGTCGAGAGCCTCAGCGCGGCGTTTGCGGACCAGGGCACGGATCTCGTTGACCTTGCTGCCTTGGGGAACTAATGGAGTGTTAGTACGCATTTTTCCAGGACTCTGCAGGCCTCACTTAAAAAGCTCAGTACATACCAGCAATGCCGTTCTTGTCGCAGAAGTTTTTGAGCTCAGACTCGCTCCAGTTGTTCAGGATTGTATCAGACAGCTTCTCGTAGGCACTCTTGGCAGCCTTCTGCAGGCGGGCCGACTCATCCTGCATCTGAAGGTAAGCCAGATGAGAGTTGCGACGAACCGTCGCAATGAGCTTGTCGCGCTGTCAGAGTTCACGGTTAAGTCGCGCGGAAAACCTTTGGTGGACAACAGGGTCGAATCAAGTCATATGACTTACAGTCGAGGGCTGGGAGCAGGGAAGCCGTAGGTGTCGAGCCAATTCTTCAGGTCAGACTCTTGAGGGCTGTCAGCTATGTCTCACTTCTGAATCTAAACAAGTCTTCATTTGGGGCTACCATACCAGTCCAAGTGTCGTAGAGCCAGTTACCAGGGTAGCCAAAGGTCTGGTGAGACTTCTTGGCGATGGACTCAATGTTTTGACGAGCGTTCTTGAGGATCACATCGCGCTCACGGGGTTGGGGAACTTCGTCTGGTCAGCAAAGTGTGCAGATGAGAGAGAGGGCAGCGAAAGCGTTGACAAACCGGGAATGCCATGATGGTCACAGAACGACTTCAGCTGGCTGTCGGTCCACGAGTCCAAAATCCAGTCCTTGACGTTGACAAACGCATTTTGGGACTTGTCTTCGGTCTCAGTCCAGACATTCTGGACCTGGGCGATCAACTTGTTCTTGTCCTCTTCAGCGTTGTTCTTCGTCTCAACGCCCTTGAGCTTGAGGTACGAAGCAAGCTGGTTCGTGTCCCAGCTGTTGTATGGCTTCACCGCGTAGTCGTTCCAGTTCTTTTGGACGCGGTCGTGCAGGTCCTTGCGGTCTGCCGGTGTTGGGTACGGGATGTTGTGATCGGAGAGCCACTGCTCCAGCTCGGTTTCATGCCACTTATTGTAGGCTTTTGCGAGGCGTTTAGTAAACGTGTCAAGCTGAACGGGGCCTGAAGACCGTTAAGCCGTTAAAGCTCTTCAAATCGACTTTGGTTATGATGCGTAACACGTACCAGCGCGATACAGCCAGCTGTCGGCTGCGATGGCGACATCTGCCACCAGGGCGAGAGGCAACAGAGCCTTAAGAAGTCTCATGGCTGGTGAATTGGCAACTCGAAATTTGTTTGCTTGTGGGTATTTGCTTGTGGGTGTGTTTGGGTATAGAGCGTGTCGTTGATGCCTTGCCGATAATGTTGGATGTAGAAAGCTCGTGTTAATAAAAGTTCACGGCTTGGAGAGATGAAGACGACGAGAAGAACAGAGTTGGGGAGAGAGAGGGATGAGCGAGGGGGCAAAGACACTTTTATTGAGGAGGGGCTCCAAGTCAGGACAACGGCTGGCATGCACGAAATGGAAGCTAGAATCAATCACGTCACACGTACTCCGTAAGGAAGGTGCACTTGGCTTGTCTGGCTCTGGGCCCGTTCACGCCCTCCCTTTGTTGCTTGTATCAATGATCAGTGTTTTGGTGACTGGGTACTTACAAGCCAATTGGCTGGCGCGCTGACTGAAGATCGAAAATGGAGGAGAAACCGCCCAGACTCAGTAATACCTACGTGTATCTGGGGAAGGAGATGACATCCATCGCACCTTCCCCCAAGCGCCGGTGAAAACGCTCGATTTGTGCCCGATTTGGAGAGGCGATCGAGGGACAGCTTGGTTGTGCCTGCTGTTTTTGGGTGCCACATGACGTCACCTACGTTTGGTCGACCAGTATTTTTACAGAAGGAGCAATAATGCTGTAATAGTCGCAATTTGCGTCATGAAAAAGCTTGTGACAGCTCCGTGTATTTGATGAAGCTTGTCTTTGCTCAAATGAGAGCTGAATGTGTCGTTTGTGCTGCGTCAATAGCTTGTGCTGCACCAAAGGATGTTTGTTATGAGCTGATGCGGCAGGTGCAGCTGTGATGTCACGCTGCAATTGAGATGGTTACACGTGCCAGGTCACATGATAAACTCGCACAAGGCAAAACGAAAATAACGAGCAGCCGCATCAACTTTGAACTATTATCTTCTTTAATTATTTTAAATCATATAAACAAGACCCAAATTACGAAGTGCGCATATTACAACCCTGTTCAGTTCTAGTCAACACCATGTAGCAAGATTGGATATTGAATCCTTACTTTCCGCACCAGATGTAAGTAAACTTGAAGTTCGTCGTAACGGGCAGGGCATCTGCTGGTGATTAGGTCCTCTCGTTGGCGACCCCTGGCCCTGCCTGCCTTTCCTGGCCTGGCCAACAGCCCCGCCATTTTGCTTTGCCTTTCTGCCTCGCGCTAAAAGCTCCACCTTCCATTTTTTTAGTAGCACAGCCTGAGGCTGTTATTAGCAGCTTATTTTCTGAGCCCAGATCTACAGCCCTGCTTGTGACTCTTGCGGCGAAGCTAGGAAGGAGCGTTTGGCCTCAACACAAAACAACAAAAGAGCCTCAAACGGAAGGCACGAAGCTTCGTGATTGGCTGCTGCCCTACGGACTGGGATCTGAGAGCCCTTGTTTATATACATTGACTCACAAATAGCTTTTGCTCCCAACAGAACTTGACCCGCACATCGCGAGATATTGCGGGGCTGAACGAATACAACTCGTCTGCCGACGGATTTTTTTGAGGCCAACGGGTCCAAGGACCGCAGCCTTGTCCCACTTCACTTCAACTGCCAAATTTGGTAGCCTTTTGACCTCGTCCATTTTGCTGAAGAATACATTTGTATATGCCGCTGGCTCGCTTTGCAAACGTCTTCGCCAGACATAAAAGAAAAACGATCGCCACTCGTCTTCGGCTGCTTCCCTCTTCCAGACCATTCAAGACAGACACTACAGAACGAAACACTGCTTCAGACCATCTCCACTCTTCGTCCACCTCTTCTTCCTACCCCGCGAAATCTTCAGTATCACCAACACACACGCCACGAGGTTTAATTGCTCCCAGCTTTTCCGTGATATACCAACCGCACGACGACTGGCGAGATTCAAAGGGCCAACACATACAGGCTCACCCGTCACCATGGACAGCACGCACACCGAGACCGCCGCCACCGGCGCGGTTACAGAGACCCCGGCGCTCCCAAAGGCGCCGTACAAGGACCAGGACGTCCAGGAGATCACGGAGGTGCTCCGGGTTCTGGACGAGGCTGTCAAACAGAAGAAGCGCTCTGCATTTAGCATCAAGAAGACGCGGTTGTTGTGAGCAACTCCGAAGATGGCTACTATGTCGACTCTTGGAAGATGAACGACTGGGACTACAAGCGGCGCGATCTGCCGACATACGCACGCGGCCTGTTCACAACCAAGGACAAGCGTGGCCAGCCATCCATTGCCGTACGCGGCTACGACAAGTTCTTCAACGTCAACGAGGTCCCCGAGACGCGGTGGGAGAGCATCGAGGAGCGCACACAGGGGCCCTATGAGATCACACTCAAGGAGAACGGCTGCATCATCTTTGTGTCTGGCCTTGCCGACGACACATTGCTGGTGTGCAGCAAGCACTCCACTGGCGACCGCGGCGACATTGAGCTGAGCCATTCCAGCGCAGGCGAGGCACAAATTCAGACCCAGCTGGAGCGGCTTGGTAAGACGAAGCAGGATCTGGCACGGGAGCTGTACACGCGGAACATCACCGCTGTGGCCGAGCTCTGTGACGACTCCTTTGAGGAACACATTCTGGCCTACGGCCCCGACAAGGCCGGTCTCTACCTCCACGGTATCAACCTCAACCTGCCGGAGTTCCGGACCTATCCCAGCGTCTTGGTGCAGGACTTCGCCGAGAAGTGGGGCTTCATCAAGACGGAGCTGAAGGTGATTGACAACATTGCCGAGGTGCGGCACTTTCTCGAGTCTGTGGCCGAGACGGGTGCGCACGACGGCCGTGACGTCGAGGGCTTCGTAATTCGGTGCCGCATGTCCCCAAAGCCGGACTCCGTTCCGTACCAAGACTGGTTTTTCAAGTACAAGTTCGAGGAGCCGTACCTCATGTACCGCCAGTGGCGCGAATGCACCAAGGCGTTGATCATGGGACGGACGCCGTCTTACAAGAAGCACCAGGCAATTACACAGGAGTACCTGATGTACGCACGCAAGCGGATCGCAGCAGACCCGCAGCTCGGCCGGTTGTACAACAAGAACCACGGCATCATCCAGCTCCGCGAAGACTTTCTCGCGTTCAAGAATCTGAAGGGCACGGACGCAGCCAACTTTGAGGAGGTGTTTGGCGGCGAAAGCAAGACGGAGGTCACCAAGGATGTCATTTTGTCCCCATTGCCACCATTGGCTGCGGCAAGACGACGCTGGCTGTCGCCCTCAGCCACCTGTTCGGCTACGGCCACATCCAGAACGACAACATCACCGGCACCAAGCGTCCGCCTCGGTTCACGCGCATGGTTCTGGACGAGCTCAAGACCCATCCGGCTGTGATTGCAGACCGCAACAACGCCCAGCGGCACGAGCGGAAGCAGATCCTCCACGACGTCAAGCACATGCATTTGGGCGCGACCATGGTTGCGCTCAACTTTGTACACGACGACGTGGATGCGATTCGAGCCGTCACGCACGAGCGGGTCTTTGCGCGTGGCGACAACCACCAGACCATCCATGCGGCGACCGACGCCAACAAGGTGGTCGGTATCATGGAGGGCTTCATGCAGCGGTTTTGAGGCTCTGGATCTGTCTCGCGCACCGGATGAGGGCTTTGACGCTGTGATTGACCTTTCCCCGACGGCGGGCAGCCGTGCGAACTTGGAGACGGTGGTTCGCCAGCTGCACCACTTGTACCCGAACCTGGTCAAGGACGTGCCGTCCGCGGAGGCAATGGACGAGGCCATCAAGGCTGCGATTGGCAACTACCAGCCGACCTTGCGTCACGACATTGCCGACCGGGGAAAGAACAAGGGCCCGTCCCAGACGCCGCGGCAGAACCAGCCCAAGAAGGTGGTCCGGAAGAAGCCGCTGGAGTACATGGGTGTGCACGTCGCGGGCCAGGAGGTCAACACGCAGCTGGAGAGCACCTTCAAGAGCCAGCCGGCTGCCGCCTCTCGGTTCTACAAGCAGCTCCAGCAGACGCGCCGCGTGCAGCCCAGCTTCCACGTGACGCTGATGCACCGGGCCAGCGCCCGAGAGCGCCCGGAGCTGTGGGAGCGGTACCAGAAGCTGCACACGGATGCTGAGGCTGCGGTCGAGGCAGCTGCGGCCGCTGGTGGACCCGCCGTCATTGTGAATGGTACGCCGCCCGAGGTTGGCCAGGTGGATGTGCAGCTGGAGCGTGTAGTGTTTGACGATCGGCTCATGGCACTTGTTGTGCGGTTGGTGAACAAGAAGGCCGAGGCTTGGTGCGGAGGGCCCGGAGGGCCCGGAGGACGACTGGACGTGCGTCAACAAGGTGTCTCACATCACCGTGGGGACGCGCGATGACAGCGTCAAGCCGAAGGAGAGCAACGACCTGTTGGTCCGCTGGCTGGCGGAGGGCAGCACGGAGAAGAACGGGATCACGGACCTTGTGATTGAGGGCCAGCCTCTCCTTCACGGGATCGTGCGTGGTGTTCTGTCTCGTTGAGTGGCTTGTGGTGGGCTTTGTGTGCGTTGTCGTTGCTGTTGTTGTTATTGTTGTTGCTGTTGTTGTTGTTGTCTTACTTCATATGAGCCTACAAAGCGATGCATATCCATGCAGTCATGTTTGAAATTATGCACGAATGGGAACTAGAAAAGCATAGAAATCACTCCATTTTATTCATTTTCTTTCGGTATCGTCTCACGCCCCCCCCGCCCCCCCCCTCGACTCGAATGTGCCCGCTCTTCCACATCCTATACTGTCGGGGTGGGCTTGATCTGGTTGGTCGCCTCCACAAACTGCTTCCACTGCTTCCGTGCCGCACCGCTGCTGACAGCCAACCGGGCCTGCCGCACGCCCTCCTTCCAGCGCAGACCACCAGGGCCCCGCTCCGTAATCGCCTCCGGGTCTTCTGGCGCCGCGCTGTCCGCGGGCTCCGTCAGACCCGCCACAACCATGAGCGCCGCGGTGTTGATAAAGACAAACGACAGCAACGGGTCGTCGGCCGGGCGCTGGTTCTGCAGGATGCTCGTCATTGTCGCGGCGTTTTCGGCAGGCGACTTGCCGGGCGACACGTCGCTGAGCGGGCAGGCGGCCACACCAAAATCGGCGGGGGTCAGCTGGAAGTGGTCAATCACAACCTCCTGGCCCGACGCGTCGTCCTCGTGCAGGTACCAGCAGTACGTGGGACCGGCAATGGAGATCTCGTCGAGCTCCTCGGCGCCACAGACCACCATGGCCTTGCGTGCGCCCGTCATGCGCAGCGCTTCGGCGAAGACGGGACCCAGCTCGCGGCGGGCCACACCAATGATGCGGGCCTCGAGCGGCGACGCGCTCTCGGGCGTCTCGCGGACGTCGACCGGGTTCGCCAGGGGCCCAGCAGGTTGAACAGGGTGCGCCAGGGCAGCTGCTTGCGGATCGGAGCAACGTAGCGCATGCCCGGGTGGAAGACGGGCGCAAACAGGAACGCGTAGTTGGTCGTGGCGTAGATGGCCTGCAGCGTGGCGGGCTCGATGAAGTTGAGATTGGCGACCAGGTCCGTCGACTCGTTCTCAATGTCGCCCGGGTGCCTGAGGTTGGCCAGCAGATCGGCCGATCCAGACTTGCTGGTCGATGCGCGGTTTCCGTGCTTGGCCAGGCGCAGATAGGCAGACGCCACAATGGACGAGGCTGTCGAGACGTTGAAGGTGTTGTGCGAGTCGCCGCCGGTACCGACAATGTCGCACAGGCCGCCGTTGTACTTGCCACGTTTGAGCGACTTCTCGCGGACCATCTTGAGAAGAGGCGCCGGGTCAACACGGGCGGCAGCTTTTCGCATGCGATCGGCGCAGGCGGCCATGACGTCGGCCTGACGATCGAGGCCCGTGAAATGCAGGCACATCAGCAGGGAGCCAGCCTGCACGTCCGAGATACGGTTCGTGAAGAAGAGAGCCACGGCATCGGCAATCTCGTCCGCCAACGGCGTTCCGGTCTCTGGAAGAGGCCAAAGTCTGCTGAGAAGCGGCTTGATATCGACGACCTCGTCCGCCGCGGGTGCTGCACCAGCCTGTTGTGAGGCCATAGTCGCGATGTGAAGATGTGTGATTTTTTTTTGCGTGCAAAAAATACAAAAAGTGTTACTGGCCGTGCCTGAGTCAATGGTTCGTCGTGGTGAAAGTTGCGAAAGTGGTGTTCTGAGATGGATGCGCCAAAACGTCAAATAAAAGCCGCTCTCGCGCCCTGTTTTAAAGCGGCCCCAATTGCACCGTTTCCAAGCGTCCGTTTTCGGCTTTTGCTACAGCGTAGCTCCGTCTTTCGAGCAAAAGCAGCACAGCAAAAATTGTAAAGAAATCGAATGTCGTACTGAGAAACAAAAGGTCCGAGAAAAGGCGACAAGGCAGCGTTGGGAACACACAGTGCTGTTGGAGATTCTCGGTTCCAACAGCTTATGACTCCCCAAAGAGTGAGGGACATGGCCGAATTGGGGTCCAATGGCTACCAAAACGTGGGGGAAGGTGCAGGGGATCTTCGGGCGGTGAGAACCGGCAATTGACTGAGTTGCGGTTGCGGTTCCTAGCAAAAACTGTTGTTGGCGGCCCCGTCCATGTGGGTCCATCCCATTGGCCTGTGTTGCTCGCTGGAAAGCGGACTGAATTTTTAAAGGCAGGGCTATCGAAATGCTTCGTCGTAGGCGAACAACATACGACCAGGTGCATCACCATCTCGACAGCCGGCCAACCCCGACTGTTCTTTGTTCTTTATCACCGCCACAATGCCGACACGGCTTCCTTGCTCCCTTTTGACACGCTCGCTGGGGCGGTGTCTGTCCGAAAGCAATGCATCGCCGACATGCCGCTTTGCGGTCGCCTCCTCGACGTCCTCCTCTACCCTCCCTGTGACCTCCAGATCAAGACCAGCACCGTCCTCTGCCGGCTTTCACACAACTGCCAGCACACAGGCTGGTGCGGTCGCTGCGCCCGTGGGCGTGCGGCTCTCCCTGCCCGCCGACTACGTTCCTCCCACACAACCACCGAGCGCCAAGCAGCCCGACATTCGCAAGACGCAACTGCTGCGGACGTACACGTCGATGCTGCGGACGACACCGCTCATGCTCATGTTCCAGCACAACAATCTGACGGGCACCGAGTGGACTGCTCTGCGGCGGGAGCTGAGCCTGGCACTCCGAAAGGCCGCCGAGCAGCAGCAGAAGCTGGGCATCCAGTGGCCCGAGACGTTTGTGGACAACATTCGCATCCAGGTCATTCGCACGCGCATTTTCGATGTGGCCATGCGCGTCACCGAGTTCTACGACCCAGCCACCGTCACGGCCGAGGCGACGGCGGCGGTGGTCCGCGGTCGCGGCAAGCAGGGTGCCATCTACAACCACGATCTGTCGGATGCGGCGTATGCGGCTGTCAAGAAGGCCCAGGCCGACGGCCTGACCGGCCCCGAGTCGTCCAACTACGGCCAGCTGAAGCCACTGCTCGTTGGCCCCCTTGCGCTGCTGACGTTCCCCGACGTTTCGCCTGCGCATCTGGCGGCCGCCCTTTCCATCCTGTCGCCCAGCCCGCCCCAGTTTCCGGCACCGACGCGCAAGAAGAGCCCGGGCTACCACGACCCCATTGTGCAGAGTGCTTTGCAGAAGCTGCTGCTTGTCGGTGGCCGCATTGAGGAGAAGGCCTTTGATCTGGATGGCGTCCGCTGGGTTGGCTCCATCGAGGGCGGCCGCAGTGGTCTGCAGGCGCAGCTGGTGGCACTCCTGCAGAGCGCCGGTATGGGCCTGGCGAGCACGCTCGAAGGTGCCAGCAAGAGCTTGTGGCTGACAATGGAGAGCCGCAAGACGCAGCTGGAGGACGGCAACAAGGAGACCAAGACGGAGGCATAAGCGTTCGGGAGGTCTCTCTCTTGCACCTTGTCACACAATCATGTACTATATATATCCGACCTACAAAATGAAAAGCGAACATACAACAAACGCGGACCGTTGGCAGACGCTATCATTTGGTACTTTCAGACATTGTAGCACGTTGCCGTTGCAGGTGTTTATGTGAATGATCTTCTACTCCGTAGTAGTGCGGACAGTGCAGGCAGTGCGGTGCATCCTTTGTGCACTGTGAAAATACTGTGTCAGCCTACTGAGTACAAAAGTACGATGTACAGCGCATTCGTGCGTAGCGTCCGCCCAAATTAGGCTTTGCCCCCACTGAAGTCCAGGCGCAATTACAATCCAATCTGCAAGAGCTTCGTTCTTGCCGAATCCAGACACGCGCACGGCGTCGTCATTACGCATCCTACATTAGGCTCCAAGGGAAACGAGAAGAAACATTCACAGCCAACACAGCCCGCAACATCAACGAAAGTCTTCGGTTCGACACTCGACTCTCGTTGCTTGTCTCCATTGCGACACAAACCGCCATCTGCTGAACAGGGCTATCACGCGCCTTGCGCACGCGTCTCTCTCTCTATTCCTATCATCTCGCCTCTTGCTTCTCGACCTCTTTCTCGACCTCTTTCTCGACCTCTTAAGCGTACGACCATCTCATTCATCCTACCCGCCGGTCAATTCACACGTTTGCCAGCCATGGATTTCGCACCCTACCAGTCGTC
Source organism: Sporothrix protearum (assembly GCA_016097115.2). NCBI lineage: Eukaryota > Fungi > Ascomycota > Sordariomycetes > Ophiostomatales > Ophiostomataceae > Sporothrix > Sporothrix protearum. The sequence goes on from JADMNH010000008.1 coordinate 691,076, forward strand.
GCCCCCTGAGCACGAGCGCGTCATGTCGCCGCCGGCCACGTCGCCACGTGCTTCGCTTGAACGCCGCTCGTTTTCGCCCAAGCAACCCACGACGACCAATGCCGCCAGCCCGCCGCCTCTACAGCATCCCCAGCCTCAGCGCCGATGGTCCAACGGTATCCCGAGCCCGAGCTATTTTTCCTATCAGCAGGGTGGCAACAACAACGACCTGGAGGGTGGTGGCGGCGGCGGCGGCGGCGGCTTCGGTGGGTCGCCCGATCCGATCTACGATGGCGGCCGCGACGGTGTGATCAACGAATTCGACACGAGCCTGGGTCTGCGGCTGGACTACGAAGCATGCATGGCCTATCTGCTGCTGCCACCACTCGGCTCGATCCTGTTGCTGGTCCTCGAGCGCAAGAGCGACTATGTTCGGTACGTTGCATCGATACAATATGCACGGTGAACGCGATCCTTGCCCCCCATCGTACAAAAGTCTAACATGACTGCTCCTCTCCTCTACAGCTTCCACGCATGGCAGGCTAGCTTGCTGTTCACCATTATGATTGTCCTGCATTTGATCCTGCACCGCTCGTCGTTTCTCAGCTGGGTCCTGTTCCTGGCCGATCTGGGCTTGATGGGCTGGCTGACACTGAACGCGTACCGTGACGCCGATACACTGGATCGGTAGGAAACCCCTTCTGCATGGCCGACTCCTTGCGTCTACAAAACATGGCTGACCACCTTCCATTCAGATACGAAATCCCCTACATCGGACCGATTGCGAGCAGAATCGTTGACGACGAGTAATCTTGGACTCCGTTCCAAATTAACCAGCAGCTGTTTGCTTCGCTTCTGCCAATTGTTTCCTCCTTCTCCGCACGCTGTACATACCCCATCGCGCAGCAGATGATGCACCCTTAATTTGGCCTTGCTGGCTCTTTCTTTGTTGTCCGGAAGCTGCGTTTTTGCTTGTGTTTCTGTTTTCTATTTTCTGTTTTCTGTTTCTTTACTTCCATTTTGTGTTTTCAGTGTCCCCTGTCGTTCTGCTTTCTAGGCCCGGCGTTTGAGGCTGCATTCTTTCGTTCAAGGTCGCTCTTATTGCAGGCTTTCCTTCAAAAATCAATTTAATCCTTGCAAATATACGACGTACAAGTCGTTCCATGCTGGCTTTGTTCCATTCGCAATACATCGTAAGCTCTCGATATGAATATCACGTGACTGGGTCTTAGTAGCGTTGCTGCGCTTTGTCATCCTAGCGGCAACGCCACAGCAAAGGCGGGTGACGCGCGCTACGGCGCCTGCCTGTGCCTGCATTTGCTTTCGCAGCTGTCCCCAAGGCCAGACAGCCTGGGCAAAGTGGAAGCTTGCCGTAGCCAATTCTCCGCCATAGCATCTCCCATCCAACCCTCTGCCGCATTCCCTCCCAAGATCTCCAAATCGCTCCATCGACATCTCGATTCTCGACAACCCTTACGACAACAATCGATCTTTAGTGGTGCCTGCTTTTCTGGGTGCTATCTCTCTCTCTCTTTCACCCTCTTTTCGCTTCTTTCCCCTCCCTCCGCCTTTCACCACAAGAAACCTCCCACACCACATCAACCACCATGTCCACACTCGAAGAGCTCGACGACATTGAGCGCCACGAGCGCGAGGACAAGGACGAGAAGAAGGATGCGGGCGACGACCAGCCCGGCAAGGACGGCAAGGGCGGCGCTGGCAACGGCGGCACGAACGCGGCAAGGTCGATGGCGACGCCGAGATGGAGGACGCTGAGCCGGAGGAGGACGACGTGATTGACGAAGAGATTCTGAGCTTAAGCACGCAAGAAATCACCACACGCCGGAGGCTGCTGGAGAACGAATCGCGCATCATGCGGAGCGAGTTCCAGCGGCTGGCGCACGAGAAGGCGACAATGGGCGAGAAGATCAAGGACAACCAGGAGAAGATTGCCAACAACAGGTAAGACGACGGCCGCCAATGACACATTTCCAAGCATCTTTTGCATCGTTTCTGATTTGCAGTGTTTGCTAACTTGAGCCCTTTTTTTTTCTTTCTCTCTCTCTCTCTCTCTCTCAGACAACTTCCGTACCTGGTTGGTAACGTTGTTGAGCTGCTAGACCTCGACCCGACAGCCGAGTCCTCGGAGGAGGGTGCCAATATCGACCTCGACGCCACACGTGTTGGCAAGTCCGCAGTCATCAAGACATCGACGCGGCAGACCATCTTCCTCCCTCTCATCGGCCTCGTCGACCCGGAGACGCTCAAGCCCGGTGACCTGATCGGCGTGAACAAGGACTCGTACCTGATTCTCGACACGCTCCCCGCCGAATACGACAGCCGCGTCAAGGCCATGGAGGTCGACGAGAAGCCCACGGAGAAGTACAGCGACGTCGGCGGCCTGGACAAGCAGATTGAGGAGCTGGTGGAGGCCATCGTCTGGCCGATGAAGGAGGCGGACCGGTTCAAGAAGATTGGCATCAAGGCACCCAAGGGTACGTGGACAAGGCCCAACGAAAAAAAAAAAAAAAAAAAAACACAAGCGGGATGAAGAGAAGAAACTAACAAAGTGTGAACTGCAAGGCGCCCTCATGTACGGCCCTCCCGGTACCGGCAAGACCCTGCTGGCGCGTGCTTGCGCTGCCCAGACCGACGCGACGTTCCTGAAGCTGGCCGGCCCCCAGCTGGTGCAGATGTTCATTGGTGACGGTGCCAAGCTCGTGCGCGACTGCTTCGCCCTCGCCAAGGAAAAGGCCCCCGCCATCATCTTCATCGACGAGCTCGATGCCGTCGGCACGAAGCGTTTCGATTCCGAGAAGTCGGGCGATCGCGAGGTGCAGCGGACGATGCTCGAGCTTCTGAACCAGCTCGACGGCTTCGCCTCGGACGACCGCATCAAGGTGCTGGCCGCAACGAACCGTGTCGATGTCCTGGACCCTGCTCTGCTGCGTTCCGGTCGTCTGGATCGCAAGATTGAGTTCCCCCTGCCGAACGAGGAGGCGCGCGCACAGATTCTCAAGATTCACAGCCGCAAGATGAAGGTCAACGCGCACGTCAACTGGGGCGAGTTGGCGCGCAGCACGGACGAGTTTGGTGGTGCCATGCTCAAGGCCGTGTGCGTGGAGGCAGGCATGATTGCGCTGCGCATGGGCAAGAACCAGATCAGCCACGAGCACTACGTGGATGCCATTGCCGAGGTGCAGGCCAAGAAGAAGGATGTGCGTTTTTTGCTCTTGCTTTATGATCCACCCATCTCACCGGATCCGCAGTCACAGTCACAGTCACAGTCACAAGCTAACTCCTCTGTTCTCAGACCGTCAACTTCTACGCGTAAACTTCCAGCGGCTCGACGATTTTCGATTCTTCGACATGTGCCTCCACCGCTCTCCTCGACGTACCACGGTGGTATCATAATCCGACAGAGAAAGGGGGAACATGCAGGAAGAGCTCGTTGTTCTGGCAGTGCTGGGGTAAGCTCGTTGGTGGCGCATGTTGGTCTTTTTATTTATCGATTGTACAAGTAGTTGCTACGACGAACTCATTTGGGCGCTGGGTAACGTTGGAGGCTAAGTAGAAGGGAGGGAGGGAGCAAGTGCAATGACACTTTCTATCATCATGGCAAAATTCGGGCATGATGCACTTGTGTAGACGAAACAAACCAACAAAATTACTTAAAACCCGATGCCAAAAGGGGGCCATTCAACGCGCGCTTGCAAATGATTTACATGTATGTCTATGGTACGTAACAGCGTCGAATTCCATGTTTACATGTCTACCCTTTCCTGGGGCAGGCATGGAAAGGAAGAGGCTGTGCTATGGATGACAAAACCCACATGTAGTGTGATGGACAGGCATATAAAGAAGAAAAACAAACCTTCATGTGGACATACCACGTCATTTCGGATTGTTTCTTGCACCCTCGTCGGCTACACGCACCACTTTGCGTGTGCCGGATGCCGTTCGGTACACCAACTCCACGATCTCGTTGCTGCCACTGTCGTCGGCGTCGGTTATGTCGCCACCGGCTCCACTGTTGTGGCCGTTGCCGTTACCGCTGCCGTTGCCGTTGTTGTTGTTGTTGTTGTTGCTCTCTTCGCCGTCGTCAGCAGCAATGATATCGTCGTCGACCTCAAGCGACAGGTGGCCCATACTGGAATGCACAGCCGCCGCCGGACTGCCTCGTGAATGCGGTCGGGTGACGGGAGAGGCAGCAATCGGTGATGCAGCAGCAGGTGCTTGTGGTGATGAGGACGTCGCAACTGCTGGCACGCGGCGGCTCGTCACCAGTCTCCTGGGGAACGAAGAATAGCCAGGCCGCGCAAGGGACTGGGTGCGGACACTGCTTTCGTCCAATGCAGCACCGTCGCCGTCGCCGTCATCGTTTTCGTTTTCGCCATCGTCAACCTCCAATGGATCCGCTGGGTCAAACGCTGCTATCGGATGCAAAGCCCGTGTCCGTGGTGGTGCTGGTGCTGGTGACGAGCCCGCCTCAAGGGAGCCGTGCAGATCCATGGCCTCGAGGGGGCCAGTCTGGCGTTCCGCTCTGGCTGCTGCCCTTTGAGAAGCGGCGAGGGCTTCGTCCTTGCTCTGCAACAGAGCCGGGCTGCTCTTTGTGGCCTCCTCGACCTGCCGCTGTTTCTCTTTTTCTTGCTCCCTTTGTAGCCGATCGATTTCCTGCGTTACGGACGTGGACACCTCTCCAAGCCAGCCCTGAACACGGACGGCCCCCGTGTAGTCGCCGTCCTGCAGCAACTTGTCCGACATCCCTTCAAGCTCGCTAATCACCTTTCCAAGCGTCTTGTCGAGAGCATCGGCGAACTCGGGAGAAAGGACCGAGGCACCGCCCATGGCACGAAGCGGTGCAACTGGCCGGCTGCGCACGCCGGGGGTCGCTGAGCTTCGTGCGGCGAGTGCTGCAGCCGCCGCGGCTGCAGCACTCGTGGCAGACAAAAGGCCAGGTCGACCCTGTTTGACGGCACGGTGAAAGTTGTAACGGCGGGCCATCACGTCACGGTACAGTGTCACGAGTGTATGTTGTGCTTGGCTGTCGTAGAAGGAGTAGGCGGACTTCTTGGGGCGGATGCTTCGTGCCGGCGGTTTGAGGTCGGAGGCGAACTCGGAACGGCGTCTCTTTGCGCCCGGTGGTGACGCTGGCGGGGGTACGACAATCATGGCCCGGTGCCCTCCTGTACCAGTGCTGTTCCTAGCCACTACTTGTGGCGGAGTGGCCGGTCGTTGTATTGGCTCAGTCGCCTCGGCGACCTTTGGCCGAGGATCCTCTGTCAGCTTGACAGAGGGGGGCGGTACTTGAACGGGCGCGGTGGTTGGTTTGGTGGCTGGTCTGGCAGTTGGTGCAGCTGCGGTAGCTGGGCTTGCAGCAGCTGGCGGATCTGCCTTCGTAGCAGCCGTCAGCTCCTCTTCCCTGGCCTTGATTCTGATCCAGTCGAATGTATTGTCATCAACAGCCTTTTCATCGTCCAGGACCTTTGTGAAAAGGCTTCGTAAGTAGTCGTAGTCCGGGTCTTGTTCAAATGCCATGCCGCGCGTATAGACTAGATATTCGGAGAACTGGGGAGGGTAGCCCCGGCACAGGTCGTCGATACTAGTAGCCTGCTTCTTTTCGCACATCAGGTCGTAGCGGGTGTCAATTTGTGGCGCTTTAATACCCTGCCAAGGCAAATTGCCGCGGACAAAGTACAAAAACACGTGGCCGAGTGCTTCGAGGTCATCTCGCCGGGACTGGTTACGTCGACAGTGAGCATTGATGCTCATATAACGGGCGGTTTCCGGACAGAGACCGGGCCTCGTCGGAAGAAATATGCTGGTTTGTCACTGGGTCGCGGTACATCTTGGCCATGCCGTAGTCGATAAGGTGAACAGCATTTGCGGCGTCAGTGCCTGGTAAGCCCATCAAGAAATTCTCGGGCTTGATGTCGCGGTAGATGAGATCATGTTGGTGAAGAGTTTGTATTCTTGTGATCTAATTTATAAACATTGTGAGCATCGTACCACGGAACGGAAAGGAGCCACAGGGTGGTGTCAATATACCATTTGCTTGGCCAACATGGCTGTGGTCTTTATGGAAAATCTCCGTCCACAATCCTGGAACAGGTTCTCCAGAGACGGGCCGAAAAGATCCATTACCAGAACCTTGTGAAAGTCCATTTCGCCAAATGTGTATATCCTAGGAATACCAGCTGCCGGGCTTTAGTCAAAAATATTATTGGACAGTGTTCGGTGGCCGGCCACGGCCACCGGCCATGGAGGAAGCAAACTCACGGCAGTCGCCGAGCTTCTTGTACATACGAAACTCGTTCCGCAGTTGTGTAGAGTCGGTTTTTCGAAGTTCCTACATCTTAGTCAATCGTAGCCCACACATCAAAGCCCATAGGCGTTCAAATGGCCTGCAACCTACAAATTTGGCCGCAACGGGGCGGCCCTTGGCCCCAGCCGGTGTATCAGAAAGCAGCTCGCCGCGAAATACCACACAAAACGTGCCTTCACCAACACGCTCGCTCACGCGGAGCTTCACCTGCTCCGTGGACATGCCAATTTGCTCAATGGAGCCACCGTCCTGGACAAGCGTTCGTTGCCTCGCATCCAGTTGCTCCTTGGTTTGCAGACGAGTTGCAAAGCCGGGCAAGGCATTGGCTAGGTCCTGGAGGGCTGCGAGCGGGCCGGTGTAGACGCTGGCATCTGAACCTACGGTACCACGTGTAAGGCCCGCGCCCGGGCGCCTGTCCCAGCCGGTGGCCGCCATCCTGTCCCAGCCGGTGGCCGCCATCCTGTCACACGCCTCACCCTGGACGGACGCCAGCCCACCGGCACAGGCGGTGCAGATTTCGGACGTAGTTCGGCCGCTTTCGTGGCCAGTCTCGCGTCGCTGGTCCCTTGGCCTCGTCCGTGTTAACGCGGCCGCCTATGCGGCGGCACCGAAGGCGTTACTAGAGGCGATATGAGACAGACGTTTGCCGAAAGGATCAGGTGTTCTTCTCCAATTTGGCATCCGATATTAAGACAAAAGGTAAATATTGGTCCGGTCGCTGCGGAGTAGGTCCGTTGCCGATGCTGGAAGTCCTTCCGAGTGGCGTGAAAATGAGATGAGGGGTGCGCGTGCTGGGCAGCTAGTTGTGGCCAGAGCGAAACAAAGAGCGGCGGCGCGATGTGAACAAGGCAAAGTTAAAAACAAAGCTTGACCACGAGCAATTCAAGTGCTAACAACAGTCGGCGTTGAATGAAAATATTATCGAAACAGGCGACCGGTTGTGAAAAAAAATCTCAGAGAAAGAGAGGTTACCATGAAGAAATATGAGAGGTGACGGAAAAAGGGAGTTGACATGAAGCGGAGGCGGCATAAGGGCAAGGGAAGTAGTTAGGGCTGCTTTGCTATATTCCTAATTTGTCATATTTCGTCTTGTCGTTTTGTAATAGCTTATGCTGGCTTTTTGCGCTGTTTTGTGATGTTTTGTTATTTCTCGTCTCCCTCTTTTTTTCTTCCTTTTTTGGACACACTCGGGCGTTTCTTTTCTTTCTCTCATGCAAGGCCGGCAGCCCCAAACCAGTCCCGGTCTGTATCGGGACGCAGAGAAGAAAAGAAGCGTTAGAAGAGTAGAGAGAATAGAGAGAAAACAGTAAGATCAGCAGGCCAAGAACAGTGGAGCAGGCCAGAGAACGATCAGGAAGGCCAGGGAGCAAGACAGCACCGAATTTAAGGCCAGAAGGGTAAGGCATGGACAAGACGCTAATACTGCGGCTATCGAGCACTGGTGTTAGCTTCCGATGTGCCCAGTCCCGGGTAGGATAAGTGAGTACAGCCGGCGATGTCAAGGGAGGGGGCAGAGAAAGAAAATAGACAAAGCACGGCCTAGAGACAAAAGCTGCAAAGGCTTCAAGCGTCAAGCACTACGAATATGGCCATAGTGTCGAGATACTTTGTACAGGGGCATCATGAAAAGAAAGTCAAACGTTCCAAGGGTATCGCGCGAAGGGGAAAATTCGTAACAGAAGAGGGGCCGTGGGGAAGCGGAAATTTCGATGCTGGGTGCAAAAGAAAACAACGACCGGCGAAGGCGAGATGAAGGACCCCTGTAACAATGGCCATTGTCAGTGAGGCGTGGCTTAGAAAGAGAGATCAGACCGGGGTTCTCAATGGTCGGACAGGACAGACCCGAGGCCCAGGTAAATGAGCCAACGTGCGGTGAGATCTGTCGTGCTCGAAGATTGCATGCAGCAAGTTGATGCTCAGATCGTGCAAGTATATTTTGAACTGTTTGTGTGGACGAGAAAAAGCTTGTGCCGGTGTGCTGTTGCCCTTCCAGCTTGATAGCATCTGCCTGGTTACACTGGCAAGACAACTTGCAGCTCGAGACGATGCCGTGCAATCTCGCTGAAGAGAAGGGAGGGAGAAGAAAGAACTGTTGAGATATGTGGTTTGTTTGTGAACCTGAACCTGATGTGTGTGTGTACTTGGTATGTGTCTTGCATCAGACAAGGGTCCAGGCCGATGCACATGCGCGGGAGGACGCGTGCCCTGGCTGCAGGCGCACTGGCCGATGGACTGCAGGAAGCAAAATACGACAGAAGTTGAGGTGAGGTTCAAGAGTTCGTTCTTCTACGAACGCAAATAGAAATTTGGTAGTTGAAGGTTATCAACAAAATAGCCCAAATGAGCAGGTGCCACTCTTCTGGTGTTTTCCTGGCATTTACAAGGGAGGAAAGAGCGACCGATGCAATCGAGGTTGATAGATCCTAGCGACGAGCCGCCGTTTCAACAAAGAGTCAAAACGCCCGGTTAGCTCAATCGGTAGAGCGTGAGACTCTTAATCTCAAGGTTGCGGGTTCGACCCCCGCATCGGGCTCAAATCCTGATGCGCCTTTCCGAAAGGCACCGCATTGAACTCTTCTTTTTTGTCGCTTTTTTGTAGCCTCAACACCTTTTCCTTCTCTTTTTTAGGGAAAGAAACACACATACTGTGTCTTCTACGAACAGCATAACTCCACAAGAATATTCGATTTTGATGTACATATTTGCTATAAAAAGAGCCGTACATAGAGATGCATAGAGATGCACAGAGAAGTCTTCGACTTTTTCTGTTAGCCATGAGGGTAAAGAATGGTAAAAAGTCAATGACGATGGATTACCATAGTGACTGCAACAAAACTACGAAACAGTGTCGCAAAATGATGTTACAGACCCGACAGAACGGTCTCCATCCTACCTTTCCACGCAGCCCATGTCTCGTTTTCTCAAGTGAGGCAACACGGTGGCGTCGCTACATGATCCCCGGACGGTGAATGGCAAGTTTGGGGGCATACGCCACGCGGTGTCTTGGAACATTGCAAGGAAAATATGTGGACAAGGCGAAGGAGCACACAGAAAGTCACGGAAACCGACAAGAAGCGGTAAGACGAGACAAGATTAAGAAGGAATTCCAATTTGCCGCGGTCTAACCTCTAGAGTTGAGTAGGATGGGGGGAGCAGGGCCCCGATCTATGGACTTGGGACAGGTCCCCCGGGCTGGTGGCAGGGACTGGGATGAAATCGCAACGTGGGAGAAAAGCGATTTCGACTTCTTTGCATCGGATCATGCGGATCGTGTGGACGGTGAGCCACGGACGGCGTCTTACCTTATTTCGTTGTGACCGACAAGGATACTGCGTCGTATGCCGCCCCTAACGTACTCTCGTTTTGATACATTCCAGTTCTTGCAGTGTCAAACTGCATTCAATGGAGACCTTGCGCGATATTGAGCGATTGCAGTAAGTCACAACAGGCCGGAGGGATCGAGACCAGATTCACCGTATATGCGTAGACGTTTTATTCGCCGCAGAATTCCACATGCATCATGGGGCGGAGATCACATAGTGTAGTACATGTTTTTTTAGTCAGGCCAAGCCTGTGTGCGTCCGTTGTTATCCGACTAGCAAGAACAAATTGCGGGAATGGGCAGCCAAAGGATTCTCGCCATCTGTCCCGGGATCGGTTTGTCGGGTAGGTACCTTTGATCTCGTGTGAGTACTGTTAAACTAATTCATTCTGAGTCTACAAACGTATTCCAGTAAAAGAAAAACAAGTGATGGCATCTGTTCTACGGGCTGCCGGTGGCGCACAATGCTACTCCTTTTGAAAATCTACGTACCTCGCAGGCTGTTATCCGTATTTTGACTGTGGTATCTCCAAAGCAAAATCAGAACGCTCGCCTCTCACATAAAGCTCACCACGTCGATCTCTGTACGCTGTACTCCGTATGTAAGCATCAGTCAAGACAGGAGCCGTTCCGCGGCCCGCAGCCCTCGACCCTTATTCGCAATGGACTCATGCTGTGCAGCCCGAGCAAGCATCGAAACCCAGCCAAAATGCCATGCTGCTGACCCCAAGAAACCGATGCGAGTTTGCGGGGCCTCGGTCCGTGGCGTTTACAGATCCTGGGATAGACAAAATAATGGGCACAGAAACGGCTGGGTAACATCCCAGTCCACAACAGCCAGTTATCTTCTACGCCGGGAACCGCTTTCATTTGCTTATCCCTGTGTCTTGCACATGTGCCACAGACACACGAGAAGAGCCGGAGGATTGAGAGCTCGCAGTTGTCTCTGCCAAAGAAAGAGTAAGCCCCGGAATCAAAAACAAGTATGTGCTTTTTTGATTTGTTGACGAAGGTGCAACGTAATGAAGCATCTTGTGATTATATGATCGAGAAAGTGCGACGACAGAGTATTCCTATGAAAACGTTTTTTCGTTATTTTATTGGAAAGTCCATGACTGGATGACTTGGCTCAGAGAATCAAGGAGCTACTACAATTTTTTGATAGTTGGAGTTTATGAATTTCACTTAAATTATCATTATTTGTTTTTAAAAAACATATATATAATATCGCCCAGCTAGTTAAATAAGCTCCCACGCGATCTTCAAGATTTACAAGTCACTCTAAGAAATTCTTCTACAGTAAGAAATTCGAGAAATGCAAAACACAAAACCATATACTCTGGCTTATTTTTTTTCGACCATTACCTGTGAAGCTATTTGGAGATGTTGAATTGCTGCTAACAAGATGGAAGCTACTAGGGGCCGCCCCACAGCGCGTGGTAGGCGCCACTGCCAGCAGAGCATGCCCCGCACTGTACTTTGTAAATATTTTTTTTCTGCCGTCATCGACATCGAAGCGTAACATGATAATGAGTCTTTCAAAAGCCAACTACAATAGCGAATACACGACTTTACCGCCTCCCCCCGCTTCCAACTGACCGACTACGGCTCACACTTACTCTAAAAAATGGCTCCCAACCAGTACATTATGGCGGCCGACAACAGCCCCGCGCTGCTGCCATTGCTCCGTGCCAACCCGGAGATGGCGCGCGAGCAGGACGAGCACGGCTACTCGCTGATCCACGCGGCGGCGAGCTACAACCACCTGGACCTGCTGCGGACACTGGTGACGGAGCTCAAGGTGCCCGTGGACCTGCGCGACGAAGACAACGAGACCGCCCTGTTTGTGGTGGAGACGGTCGAATCGGCACGGTGCCTGGTGGAGGAGCTGGGTCTGGATCCGTCGCTGACGGGCGACGACGGCATCACGGCGGCCGAGAAGATTACAGGCGAGGCGGAGTTTCCGGACGTAGCACACTATTTGGCGGGCCTCCAGTCGGTGCTGGCAGCAGCCAATGAGGTGCTTGTGGAGGGGACCTCCCGCCGCCGCCCGAGGGCCTGCGCGTGACGATGGGAACGATGCCGGTGGCGCCGTCGGCGGCCACCGTGGAAGAGGCCGAGGACGGCGGGGAGGGAAGCAGCAACAGCAACAGCAACAACAACAACAACAACGGCGGAGAGGGTGGCAGCGACAATGCTTTGGAAGAGGCCCTGGGCGGCCTGCCCGACCCTGAGCTCCGTCGCCGCATCGAGGAGCTGGCAGCTCGCCCGGACTTCCACACGGAGCAAGGCCAGGCCGAGCTGAAGCAGCTCATTCAGGATGCCCTCCTGGGCCAGGACCTGACCGAGGACCGCAACGTCCGTCCGCGCCAGAGTTGAAGGGGGACCGAGGGGGGAAGGGGGTGGGGGCGCAGAACATGAATGAAGGAAAGCTACGATTTCTGCCATCGTTTCCCCTTATTCATGGCTGTGCACATCCCATAGCAGAAATTCGCGCGGCGCGCCGGCTGGACGGAAGAATGTGCACTCGGCACCGTCGCCGGCAAGGCCCATCGACGACGAGAAGCTCGACGCGCTCATGGCGAGCCAGGGCGACGAAGCGGAAGAAGACGACAAGGACTGCAGAGCGATGAGCACATCCAACAGCGTCTGGCAGGCCCACGTTGGCGCGAGAAATCCACTCCAGCGAAGCGTGACAATGTCGGCTGACGGTGGTGCTGTACCATCGTCGTCCGGGGACACTGGCACCTGGTAGCGGCTGAGATACGGATCGATCTTGTCGGCCGATTGCACACGAGGGCTGCCGAGACGCACAAGCGAGAGCCATTCGTACAATTCGGTGACGGCCTCTTCCGTCGCCATGCGGTCACAACCATGGCCACCGCCGACGAGGAGACTGGGCGGACGCCCAGTGGTGGCAGGGCAATATTGGCGTGTTTTGTCACACTGGGCTCGACTGTCACCCATGTAGGGTGGAACGCGTCGAGGGGGTCTGGGGTAGGTGCTTTGATGTTGTTAGTATACGCTGCGTAGACGTCAAATAGAACAATCAACTTGTACATACCATCAAACATGCTGCAGAACAGCCAAGTGGTCGGAGTGGTAAAGACGTTCTTGCACGCGTAGATCAGCCGGTCGAAACCGCTCTTGCCGGGCCACATGGCTTTGGGGTTGAGATCCAGCTCGACAATCCATCGCGGTCGCAGTCCGCGCCCGCCCTTGGCACCGTGCGTCTTGCCCACAAGACCGGCACGTTCGTAGGCTTCACGCTCGAGGTACAGCGTCAGACGGCCGTCTTGCAACGAAAAGACATTGTCTTGGCCTAGGCGGCCCTCGGACAGCATCAAGATGTTGCCGGCCTTGACGTATTCTGTAAAAAAGGCGCCTTCCAGCACCTGCCCGAGCGTCATGGCAACACGGGCATAACGTGGCCGGGCCGTTGATGCGGGAGAGCGTCCAGCCAGTGTGCGCTGGATCAGGTCGGCACTCGCTTGAGGCACGACCAGCTCGAGCTGGCTGACGAAGTTGAGCGCCTGGATGCTGGACCAGGGCTTCTTGATCTTCTTGGCCGTGTTTTGGCACACGCGATGAAGACGGCTGTGCGGGCAATTGGGTCGGCGAAATGGCCTCAATGGCTGGAGGCTGGGCCGGGTCGATATGGCCCATGACGCCGTGTGAGAAGAAGCATTTGGCCGTCTGAAAGACAGACGGCTCTGGTGAGAATGGCAGCATGTTGGGACGAAATGAAGCTGATCGCGTCTCAGCTATGGACGCGTCTCAGTTGTGGTATAAATGCATATAAGTCCGAACACCCGGGACGTTTTGTTCCAATTCTAGGTCGACAATAGACTGTGCTAGTTTGGTGAGGGCGTCGCGGGAGCCGGCGTGTCGTTTGGACTGGTCTTGGTGTTGCCCGAGAAAGGCTGTGAGAGGCTGTGAAAGGCTGTGAAAGGCTGCCGACGGCGTACTGCAGGATGCGCCGTCCTCGCAATAAATTTTTAGGCTGCCCCACTAAAAAGTTTCAACGTCACTTTGTGTCGACAACCCAACCCGGCGACAGCATCACGGAGTATCCCAGACACAACGGAAGTCACGAGCAGTGGCCTGTTCAGTGTGCGTTTCTCGTATAGTAGCAAAAAAATACAAAACGGGGGCAGAACGCCTGCTGATGCAGCCAGTGTCCACCATGGAGTACCTCGTGCGCTTCAGCCAGTCGCACGAGTCGTTTCGGCTCGCCGAGATCCAGGCCCTGGCCACGCTCGAGAACGTTGAGCTCGAGATTGTTTCTTACATTCCAGAGGTTGGTACTTCTTCTCGTTTCTTCATCAAGTTGCCTTGTCTGTTGCTTGTCACATGTTGCTCACATGAACAGTCGCCCTTTTGTGTTATCAAGGTCGCCGACGACGACGCTGCGACCCGGCTCGTCCGCCGCTCCCTACTGGCCCAGTCTGTTCACAGCCTCTGGGGGTGGGCCAAGACTCTGCCCGAATTCTACGAGGACATTAGCCGCCGTGCTGCCCCTCTCCTGGTTCCCTACGTCAAGTCGTCTTTCAAGCTCGAGTCCGACTCGTTCCAGGGCAAGCGCAGCAACAAGGCGCGCCTCGCCCTCATCGACAGTTTTGGCGCCGTTCTCCCGCTCGAAGGTGACATTGACATGCGCGATCCTGACATGGTTCTGACTGTCTTTGAGCACTGGACGTTTGGCTCCGTGCAAAAGGGGCTTCCCGACCCCGAGCACTACTACATGGGCCGTTTTGTTGCCGGCACGGCCCGCGACGCCAGCTTGACCTTTGACCTTAAAAAACGCCGCTACATTGCCACCACAAGCATGGATGCCGAACTGTCACTGCTGACTGCGAACCTGGCTCTGGCCGCACCCGGCAAGCTGTTCTACGATCCGTTCGTCGGTACCGGCAGCTTCCCGCTGGCAGCAGCGCACTGGGGTGCCACAGCGTGGGGCAGTGACATTGACGGGCGTGCCGTGCGCGGATCGGCGGCGGGGATCAATGGCGCCGGTGGAAGTGGAGGCAGCCGCACTGGGCGGGCTGACGTACGCGGCAACTTTGAGCAGTACGGGCTGCTGGCAGCCTTGGGCGACGTGTTCACAGCTGACCTGACACACATCCCTCTGCGGCGTGGTGGCGCACACCGGTGGATCGACGGCATTATCTGTGACCCTCCCTACGGTGTTCGTGAAGGACCGCGTGTACTGGGCGTCCGGAATCCCGAAAAGAAGCCTTGGGCTGTGGAGGCAGGAAAAAAGATGTATAAGTGAGTGGCCGCGCACGACAATCTTTTCTTTTTCTTTTCCTTTTTCTTTTTCCTTTTTTCCCTTTTTCTTTTTATTTTCTTTTTTTCTTCCTACCCAACGTGACTAACCTCTTCAAGGGATCCGACCTTTATTCCACCAAAGCAGCCGTACAGCTTCATGGCACTGCTCAACGATCTACTGTGCTTTGCTTCCGACACGCTTGTCGACAATGCCCGTCTCAGCTTTTGGATGCCCACAGCCAACGACCAGGCAATCGAGCTCCCCGTGCCGACGCATCCTTGCTTGGAACTCATCTCGGTCTGCACACAAGTGTTTAACAAATGTAGGTTCCAGCCCTCACAACAGTGTTGTTGACAAGTCGTTCTTGCTAATTTTTATAGGGTCCCGCCGTTTGATCACGTACAGGAGACTGCCCGACTCCGAAGTCGACGCGGAGGCACTGGCACGTGCCACGGCTGCCGCCACCAACACGCCGAAGCTGAAAGGCCAGACGGCCAACGACCTCAATCCGTTCCGGAAGAGCTACTTTAGCAAGTTTGAAGTGCCTGGAAGCGCGGCATCCAGCTCGGGCACCAGCACACCGGCAAATCCGGAGTCAGCTGTGGAGACATTCGAGAACCCTCCGGCACCAGAGGCACCAGAGGCACCAGAAGCACCAGAAGCACCAGAACCACCATCAGCCAGCACTGTACCGGCTACCGAGTCAATACCGGGGACAGATCCAGGGCCGGACCCCACAATCACGTCGGAGCCGGCCCATGCTCCTGATTAACCAAAAATAGGAGTTGTATCATCAAAGGACATAGAGCGTAGAAATGAACAAAGAATCATGTCTCACGTTGTGATAAAGGTCTTGTCCGTTTGTTTGCCTGCGAATCATAAAGGTGTGTGAAGGGGCACTCAAAAAAAAAAAAAACCAAACAAATACTGAGACAAAAACGAGAGCCACAAAACTGTTTCTCCTTTTCTAGCTCCCGCCTACCATCATCTGCAAAGAACGTGGACTGCGTCAGTCTTTTTGTGTGTTCCCATTGTAATAAGAAAATACTGGACAAAATACAAACATGACAGGCGTTAAGAAACCGACCTTCTAACACGGTCAACAAGGTACGTGGCCGAGGAAAAGCAGTGCTGCGTGAAAGAAAGAATGCAACCAAAGAGATGCGGTGGCTGAAGCAGATAGCAGTGAAAGAAAGGCAACATGAATCGAAACGACAACAAAAAAACGAAATAAGAATAAAACAAGCTTCGCTTCTCCGGTTTGCGCCACTCCTGTCTGGTTTTGTGGGGAATA
The DNA here is from genome assembly GCA_016097115.2 of Sporothrix protearum. Classification (NCBI taxonomy): domain Eukaryota; kingdom Fungi; phylum Ascomycota; class Sordariomycetes; order Ophiostomatales; family Ophiostomataceae; genus Sporothrix; species Sporothrix protearum. The sequence continues at coordinate 707,268 of JADMNH010000008.1, forward strand.
TGGGAATAAGAAATGATGTGAATGAGGAAAAGAAAATGTACGATGCGTCGAAATAGACAAGGAAGCAGTGGACGAGGTCGAGAAGGATTGGACAATGAGAGATCGGTTGTCGAAAAAAAAGAGAAAAAAAAACACCATTGGCCAAAGCCTGCACCGTAGAGGCGTAGAGGTATGGCGGCTTGCCGGAGGTTGATTCGCCGATCCGGCCTGGTGCTCTCCCCCCTCCCCCCCTCTCCCCTGCTGCGTAAGAGGCAGGTTCGTTGGACCGTAAAACAACATGAGCATTTCGACCGTCATCGGAACTCCACAGCGCTCATGCAACCCTTGTCCTCAACGTGATTGAGCTCGAGCTGCTGGAACCTGTGTATTTTGTTAGCAAAGCAGACGAGATTGTAAGACAAGGTATCCAGGAGATGAACAGACTTTTCGCTCTTGGAGTGGAAGTAGATACCGTGCACCACGCCCTCGACCTGGTTGAAGCAGATGTAGTAAAAACCCTCGAAACTGGCGCCGTGGATTGTCCGCACGCGATGGTCAGGAACAAGGAAGTGCTCCTTCCACCGCATAAATATGTTTTCTTTCTGTAGGTACTCCTTGATTGTGAAGTTGCCCTTCTTGGCCTGCTTTGCATACGGCCGGAACGCGGTGAACTTAGCCCAGTGCGACATGTCGGTGTGGCCATCGGCGCCCCATGATTTGTGTTTGGTGTTGAAACCGTACTTCGATCCGATGATCTCGCCCTCAAAGTACGTCGTCAACGTGGGATGGTCCTCAGTAAGGCCTATTGGACGCAAATCTGTTAGCTGGGACGACTGGTATTTTTGTAGAGAATCCACGGGAGTCGCCCACCTTGTATCCGCAAGTAGCCGCAGAGAAATGATTCGCGCAAGTCTACGTGCTTGATCTCCACCTGCACATCGTAGACCTGCCGCTCCGACTGCTGTGTGCCAACAAAGCGGCTGCCGGGGCGGAGAAACTTCGAGGGAGAAGCAGGGATTAGCTAGATGACGAGGTTTTGTTAGCATTCCGATTTCGACTGCTGGGCTGGCACGAGTAGTGCCGTGGTGCCGTGTTGGCTTGTGGTGGGACGTACCCTCGAGTAAGTCGGATCGTAGCCGGCGTATGAATCGTATTCCGACCACGCAGCCTCCTCTTCGAAATCCGGTTCCTCGACCAGCTGGCCGTCCATGCTTGATGGTGACAGGACGTCAGTGGGCGCGGCTGGCCTTCTGTTGTCGATGTACTGGGCCGCCTCGACAAATCTGCTCAAATTGTACGTGCCGTATGGTTCCCACGTTTCCATCTCGGGGATCGAATAGCGGGCCAACTCGCGGCTGTTGATGCGGACAGCGCTAGGAAGACTCGAGCGGGTGACCGTGTTGCGCGGGCTCTGCGTGTCGTTGACGCCGCTACGGTCGTCGTGGCCGTCGCTCGTTCTACCAAGGGTCTGCGAGTCCGGCATATCTTCGTCTGTGTCCGAAGGCTTATCGGCTGAATCGGCCGGGTCTTCTTGCTCTTCGGTAGCATTGAGATATACGGATTCGGGCTCGGGCACCGCTGGCCGGCTGGCATTCGTACTCAGTGGGGGGGCTGGCGACATGGTCGGTGGTGATTGTGCGGGTGATGGTGACTGTTCTTGCTCGTCGCCGGCGACAGCGACAGGCGGCTGCGAATGGCTGCTACTGCTTCCGCTTCCGCTGGCGACGGCAATATCGGGATGCTCGTGGGTACCCTCTTCGTATGGTGACTGGGCAGTGTGGGCCCAGCCGGATGGCGCGCGCGGCGCCTGGTCATCTGGGCATGAGGAGTTGTAGGTGACAGAATCGTTCTCGTCGCGGGAGGAAGGAGTCGGCATGGTCGATAGGTAGGATGAAAGAGCGGATGGAAGAGCGGATGGAAGGTGAGAGAGAGAGAGAGAGAGAGAGAGAGAGAGAGAAAGTGGATGCGATCGCGGCAGGCGTGGTTAGTTACGAGGCTGCGAAGAAGGCCGGAGCGAGATCGGGACGTGGCCAACGAAACAGGGGCCGACGTATCGTTTGTCGTGTCCCAGTACCTCGGACTATTCGTGAGCGTCGTCTGTCGTTAACGACGTCTCTTCTGGTGACGCGCCCTTGATGAATCGCGCACAAGCAAATTGGCGGTGATCAGTCGAAGAGCGAGGGTGCCCGAGGTGCGCAAGTGCCACTGAACAGCCTTGCGGAGGGACTAGCGAAGGAGAACAAAGAAAAAAAAGCAAAACCCAGTCAATGGGGGCCAAAATAGAGTCGACAAGGCGAATGAAGTTGTCGCACGTTATGTTGTAGCCGGTCAATGTAAAGATGAATCGTTAATTCTCGCGGGCGGCTGAAGGAGAGCTGCCGACCGAAGACAACAGATGCGAACGAGGATGGGTGGAAGGATGGACAGTGCACTGGTCGGGGCCGTGTTATCCACTGTGCTACGACAGGGGTTGTCTGCTGAGAGAATGTCGAAAGTACGTCGTATCTTACGTCGAGTGAACTTTCGAATGGCTGTTGAATAAGAATGTTGGAGGTGGTGGAGCGATGAAAGTGTACGACTATGACGAGGGGCCGTGATACGGAGAGATCACATCGGGCTGCAGCAACAGGTTTGAGGGGAGGGTCTTGCTGGAGGCTAGGAATAGTGAGGATGTAGAAGATCAAGGTGCAACAGTACGTCGAAAATGCAAGAAAAATACAATGCTAAAGTAAAATAAAAATAAAACACGGATACCGTTCTGCAATGTGGTAGGCGTTCGGAGCAGGGGAGTGTTGGCAGCGAAAGGCGTGATTGAGAAGAGATAGCGAGAAAAGGCGAGAGCGCAACCGCAAGAGACGGGTCAGTTTAACTCTCAGCGATATGACCTGCGATGGCCGGAAGTGTGCTGTGAGTCTCTTCTTCACTGGCGGAGAAACGGGTGGAAATGGCGCTAAGAGTCACTGGAGCACGTCGTAGAACGAAGCCCAAGAAATCAAGACAGTTGAGGATCTGACAACAACGCGACAGCAAACTGCAGGCGTGGGTGGGAAGGATAGGATAACCGAATATGCCTGTGGATAGCTGTGGACAGGGCCAAACTCGGGCGAATAAAATCGTGATGATGGATGATGCCAAAATGGGGCACAAAAAGGGGGAGAACGATTACGAGAGAAAGATGCAAAACCAACAAAAGAGCATCCAAAGAGGAAGGCACACGGCATTCTAGGGAAGGGTCAGGGAAGGTGCGAAGACAGGAGGATACTGAGGTCATTGGACCAGAGATTGGGAAAAAAGAGGGGCCACCTTGGTCTGGCACCTGGCCCAGGGACTTAACGCGCTGATTTGCAGGCTGGCCCAGCCGTGGGAAGGATCGGTCGCGGCACAGCTGCCAAAGCGGAATGCAGGGTGCATGATGGCTGCTTGCTGGGCGACAAAACCACGCATGGTACGTCGTACTCCGTATCTTACAACGTATCTTGCATCTTACTTGCCTGCAGGCTGCAACCTACTGCTGCTATTGGTGGCTCCTGTCCAGGCCTCCTCTTCGCCGGCCTTGTGGGCATCTTTTAGCGGCTGCTGGGTATGGTCGGGCCCGCTCAGCCTGACCCAGACGAAAGGACGCTCGCCCACGCGCGATGGGGATCAGACGGGCGGCCTGAACCACTTCAACAAAAGGCATGGCAAAAACGAGGAGCCAGAGCAGTTATCTAAGAATCGTGGTTCATATCGAAGGCTAGGTGAGGGGTTTACAGCAGGTAATACTGCAAAGAGGCTGTTTAAACGGTCGGCCCATGTTCCCATGTTCCAGCTGAAGCATAAAGCATGTATCAGAGAATCCAGCCTTTTCCACTGGCAGCAGACGACAGATGTCGATATGTTTCAATTCACATCACTCTCACTGGCCTGGCAAAAGTATGTTCACGTGTACATGCACGACGACGTCAGGCTAGAGAGAGCCCACAACCCTCTTTTCTTTTCTCCTAGCCTTCCAGCCCGTGTTAATATAAATAGCCAATATGTTGTCTCTCCTATGGTCTGCAGGCGACGCTACTGCCGATATTGCTTACATACTACATACAGAGAAACATACGAGGAAGGACACGAGAGGCGTTGAGCTACGCCACACTGCCTCTTATTCTTTTTGCTGCCTTCACGGCTACCTGGTTTGACTCTGCCTTCAACTGCGGCACCCAGTACACCAGTATTGCGTCACCCGTAACATGCGCTGAATGGCTTAAACACGTTTATATTTCATATGACCTTCTACCTCGCTTGCGTCGCATTCCATTGGATGCGTCGCTCTGTGTCCGTGTCTGGATATCTTGTCGGGGTTTGCAGCAAGATGGTGTGCCTGGACAAAGGACGCGAGGATGAATGTTGAGGCTGACGCCTATTGCAACCGCGACTGACTTTGTTTGTTTCCGTTCAGTGCATTTAGGTCGTCTCCTGTCGCTCCAATTCAAAAAGTGATGGAAGGAGATGCTGCCACTTGCGTCGTGCTCCGTCGTTCGGGTATCAAATCATGTCTGTTTGAATGGGCGCATTGATGCCCTCGTTTCTGCCGTCTGCTCTCCCAACAAGGCCTCGTCGTCTAGATTGGCTTGATTTTGAAGTGGAGGGAGATCAAGCTGAAGACCAGCGCCTTCAGGTCCTGCACTAGGTAGTAGAAGACGCGGAGGCCCTCAGGATCCGATGACTCCGTCACGTCAACCAATGATCCTATCTTGGCCGTCTCAAACGAGATGTGTTCGCTGCCGATACGCAGCTCAAGCTCCTGCCGGCCGTCCTTGTTCTTCTGGGGCCATTTCGCGTCGTCTTCTCTGTTTGCGACGAGCTTGTGGTTAGGTCGCGGGAAATGGAAATCCAAGGACACAGACTGAGCATGGGTGGACCTACTTCATGATCTCACTGAGCTTGACAATTCGCTTGATCTCCTCAATCACAACCGAGCTGACATACACTATTGTAACCTGTTAGCGCTGTGCGGCCACCGTAGGAGCATGGATTTGACATACTCTCTTTCCGGATGAGGCTGTCGTTGCGGTAGTTGGAGTTGTTGGCATAACGCGCAATGGCACTGCGTCCATCGCCCACAACACGAAAGTCGAACTCTAGAGCACGGGTCAGCCAATGGCCTGCGGATTGCTATGCGCGAGAAGGACCGCAAACGTACCGAGGAACTCGTGGCCGAAGCGACCCGAGTGGCCGGAGCTGTAAAGACGGCGTTAGTTGCGGCCAAAGAAGCGTAAAGAGGGTCCCAGTGTATTGACATACTAGTACCGCAGGTAGAACTGCTCGTTTGCGGACGTCATCGTGGCTGCTGGTGTACGTACGACAAGGGCAGGTACGACAAGACAAAAGCAGGCGCAAAGCGTGAAGCTTTTCGCGACGTCGAACACAGTGTGGATGGTTGCTTCCTTTAGCTTGCCCACCAGCCCGCTATCTCTCTCCAACGTGCGAATCGAGGGGGTGCCTTCGCGTCACTACCCACATTTCACGTGATATCCCTGGACTCCGACTAGTTTCTGCCACCTGGCCCGCAGCTCACCGCCCTAGCTTGTAAGCCCCCACAACAAGCACAAGCCTGCAAAGGGGGGTTCAAGGAAAGGGCCACAACGGGCAAGGGCCAATTTGGCACGCTGTTCTTTGGGAAATAGGGAGAGGACACGACCAGCCAGCAACGAACTTTACAACCTCACAACCTCACAACATCACACAACTCGCAACTCGCAACTTGCAACCTCGCCCCGTTCGCACCCGTCTTCCATCATCCACGGCCGCACCTTTGGCTCGCGACACCACTCCAAGCTGCGGCATTCTTTTGACAATCACTCCCATAAAGGAGCGCGTGTGTGTGCGAGCACCGTTTCCTTCACCCCTTTTCGATCCGCCACATCGCCAGAATCGACCGAAGACGACCTACCATCGGCTTTGGCTGTCCACCGTCTTTCTGGCCTTTTCAACCCTCCCTTCAACACCACTACCGACCGCAATTTGAAACGCCATCGCGATACCATCGGGGCCACCGACCAAACCGCCATCATGTCTACGTTCCTCGATGGGGCGTACAGCCTCATCCACCAGGACAATGCGGCCGACGTCCCGACTCTCAACGACCTCAAGAACCAGCTCGAGAAGGGGACTGACGAGTCGAAAATGGACACGATGCGCCGCATCCTGGTCATTATGCTCAATGGCGACCCGCTGCCTGGCATCTTGATGCATATCATTCGTTTCGTCATGCCGTCCAAGTCCAAGCCGTTGAAGAAGCTCCTCTACTTCTACTACGAGATCTGCCCCAAGCTGGACGCCGCCGGCAAGCTCAAGCAGGAGATGATTCTCGTCTGCAACGGCATCCGCAACGATCTGCAGCATCCCAACGAGTACATTCGCGGCAACACCCTGCGTTTCCTGTGCAAGCTCCGCGAGGCCGAGCTCATTGAGCCCCTTCTTTCCTCGGCGCGGTCCTGCCTCGAGCACCGCCACGCCTACGTGCGCAAGAACGCCGTCTTTGCCATTGCCTCCATCTTCCAGCACTCGCCCACACTGATCCCCGACGCGGCCGAGCTCCTGGCCACCTTCATCGAGACCGAGACCGACCCCACCTGCAAGCGCAACGGCTTTGCTTCTCTGGCCAGCATCAGCCACGACGCTGCCCTGGCGTATCTCACAAGCGTTTTCGACAGCGTGCCGAACGCAGAGGAGCTCCTGCAGCTCGCCGAGATTGAGTTTATCCGCAAGGATGCCGTTCAGAATGCCCACAACAAGGTAGGCGGCCTCGCAAGAGCAAGAGAAACGGCGTGGAGGGTGGTGAAAGGTGCAGCACAGACATTGGACAGCACCTCGTACTAACACATCATTTCCTCATGCACAGGCCCGGTATCTGAGACTCATTTTCGACCTCCTCGAAGCCAACACGTCGACTGTGGTCTACGAAGCGGCATCGTCCCTCACCGCACTCACGAGCAACCCCGTCGCCGTTAAGGCTGCTGCTGGCAAGTTCATCGAGCTGAGCATCAAGGAGGCCGACAACAACGTCAAGCTTATTGTGCTGGACCGCGTGGACCAGCTGCGGAGAAAGAACCCCGGTGTCCTGGACGATCTTGTCATGGAGGTTCTCCGCGTGCTGCCCAGCCCGGATATTGACGTCCGGCGGAAGTCCCTCGAGATCGGCTTGGAGATGGTCTCGAGCAAGAACGTGGAGGAGGTCGTGCTGCTGCTGAAGAAGGAGCTGTCGAAGACCGTCGACCAGGACTACGAGAAGAACGCCGAGTACCGCCAGCTGCTGATCCACAGCATCCACCAGTGTGCCATCAAGTTCTCCGAGGTGGCCGCCAGCGTTGTTGACCTGCTCATGGACTTTGTGGCCGATTTCAACAATGCCTCTGCTGTGGACGTCATCAACTTTGTCAAGGAGGTTGTGGAGAAGTTCCCCCAGCTGCGTGCTACCATTGTGCGGAAGCTCTTCGAGACGCTCAAGGAGGTTCGCGCTGGGAAAGTCTACCGCGGTATCCTGTGGATTATTGGCGAGTACTCGGTGGACGAGAGCGACGTCCGTGAGGCGTGGAAGCGGATTCGCGCCAGCCTTGGTGAGATCCCCATCCTGGCATCAGAACAGAGACTCCTGGACCAGGGTGAGCCCGAGGAGGAGAACAAGGAGATCAACGGCCACGGCAACGGCAGCAACGGCAAGCCTGCCGCCCCGACTGGCTCCCGACGTGTGCTGGCTGACGGCACCTACGCCACCGAGACCGCGTTTACGAGCCAGACCTCGGCTGCTGTGGCCCGCCTCGAGGCCGTCAAGGCCGCCCAGAAGCCGCCATTGCGCCAGCTGATTCTGGATGGCGACTACTACCTGGCCACTGTCCTGTCTGCGACCCTGACCAAGCTGGTTATGCGCCACTCGGAGATTTCGTCCGACAAGGCCCGGACCAACGCGCTGCGCGCTGAAGCGATGCTGATCATGATCTCGATTGTTCGCGTCGGCCAGTCGCAGTTCGTCAAGGCGCCCATTGACGAGGACTCGGTGGACCGCATCATGACGTCGGTCCGCACGCTCGCCGAGTTCAGCGAGCACAGGGAGCTCGAGACGGTCTTCCTCGACGACACACGGAAGGCGTTCCGCAACATGGTGGTCGCCGAGGAGAAGAAGCGTGCCGCCACGCTGGCCAACGAGAAGGCCAAGACGGCCATCCAGGTCGACGACGTCGTGTCGATCCGCCAACTCAGCAAGAAGAACACGCTGGACAGCACAGACCTGGTCGAGGCCGACCTGGACCGCGCGACGGGCGGCGATGCCAGTGGTGCCGAGGACCTGTCGAGCAAGCTGTCCCGCGTCGTGCAGCTGACGGGCTTCTCGGACCCCGTGTACGTCGAGGCGTACGTCAAGGTGCACCAGTTCGACATTGTGCTGGACGTGCTGCTGGTGAACCAGACGACCGAGACGCTGCAGAACCTGTCGGTGGAGTTTGCGACGCTGGGCGACCTCAAGGTCGTCGAGCGGCCGACGACACAGAACCTGGCGCCGCACGACTTCCACAATGTGCAGTGCACCATCAAGGTGTCGAGCACGGACACGGGCGTGATCTTTGGCAACGTGGTGTACGACGGCGCCCACTCGACGGACACCAATGTGGTGATTCTCAACGACCTGCACGTTGACATTATGGACTACATTGTGCCGGCGACGTGCACCGAGACGCAGTTCCGGTCGATGTGGACCGAGTTCGAGTGGGAGAACAAGGTCAACATCAACAGCAAGGCACCGACGCTGCGGGCGTTCCTGGAGGGCCTCATGAAGGCGACCAACATGAACTGCCTGACGCCCGAGGCGGCCATGAAGGGCGACTGCCAGTTCCTCAGCGCCAACCTGTACGCGCGTAGCGTGTTTGGTATGTATCCCCCCCTTTTTTAACCTTATCTTTTTTTTTTGTGTTAGACGTGGTTTTCTTATACTATCCCCTTTGTTATATGATTCTTTCTTTACTTCTTTACTGACCATGTCCACATTTGCAGGCGAGGACGCTCTGGCCAACTTGAGCATCGAAAAGGAGGGCGAGGAGGGCCCAATCACCGGCTTTGTACGGATACGCAGCAGATCGCAAGGACTGGCTCTGAGCCTGGGCTCCCTCAAGGGTCTGAGCAAGATTGGTGTTGCGGCTTAAAAAAATGGGAGGGAAAGGGGGGGGGGGGGGGCGTTTCCTCTGCCATAACCTTTGTTTCCTGCTGTCCTCTTTTTCTAATTATTCAATTTGATGTCGTTTTGTTCACGGATCTGTTGCTCACGAAGTTTTGGCTGCCACTGCTGTTTCCCGGTGATGGTGTCTCGTCTTCTTTTTTTTTGTTGTTTTTGCCAATGTGTTTTAGCTCCGCCTTTTCTTATATTTATTCTTTTTCTTTCCCTTTCTCTCTCTCTTTTCTCTCTCTTTCTTTTCCTCTCTTTCTATTCCAATCGTTGTCGGAGGGGGATACAAAAAGTGGCCATGTTTACACGACGGGATGCAGGAGAAGAGTGACGGGCTTTACCAAAAATCGTTAAAATTGTCTGGGTAGAAGGGAAAGTATATAAAAAGTACAGTTCATATCGAGTCACGAACAGTGATTACGTGTGTGAATAGACAATGCGTAATAATAATCGTAAAATAAGGCAATCAGGGCCATGTATGGTATTGGTGTTGGGTGTCTCCAAGATGATGTGCTGTCGAAGCCATTGCATGTCGATGTATCAATGGCAATTGGATGTGACCAAGTTCAGTGGTCTAGAATTCAAAGACAGTAAGGCCGCTCGACTTGCGCTGCTCAAAAGATGACGAGACCCTCTTTGACAAAGGGAGAAATATATGGTATGTCTGGACATTATAAAAAAAAACAAGGACAAGAAATCAAGGGGGTATTGTAGGAGCAAAGATGCAAATGAAATGACAACAGATGCGAAAGATTCTGAAGAAGGGAGCAAACAGGGAAAACAGCGAAGACAGAGAAAAAACAAAACGATCGTGTGATCAAACAAGGAGGGCCTCCACTTTGTTCTTATGCCGCGCCAAAGACGAGGGCATTGACAACGTGGCCCTCCTGCCAGCCCTGGGCCTCGAGCGAGGCGCTGTCCTTGAGGATCTTGCCCAGGTAGGCGATGCGGATGCGCGTCGTATGGGGCAGCTTGGCCTGCTCCGAGATGCGGTGCGCGAGGCTGCGGACGGTCTCCTTGCGGCCGAGCAGGACAATGACGTCGCGGGCGGTGGCGCTGAGGCGGGCGCGGACACGGAGCTGGTTGGCGGCCGCGACGACGGCTTTGCCCTTTTCCTCGCGGCGGCGGCGGCGGCGGTGGTGGTGGTGGTGCGGGTGTGTCGACGACGCCGTTGTTGACGACGCCGTTGTCAGGCGGTGCCGCGCCTCGTCGCCACACGTGTCATCATCATCGTCGTCGTCGTCGTCATCGTCGTCGTCGTCGCCATCCTCGTCAAAGTCGGACTCGTCGGACTCGTCGGACGAGTTGGCCTCACTGCCCAGATCGTCCAGAGCAGCGCCCTTGGTCTCGTCGAGGTCCGCGTTGTTGTGCTCAGGATCAGACACAAGATTGGTCGGGTCAGAGACAATCCAGGCGGGCAGGGCGTAAAAGTTGCCAAACGTGTCGTATGCGCCCTGGGCCATGTCGCCGGTGGGCAACGTGATGTCGGCGGCATCGAGCATGGTCTGGGCTGTGGCGCGCGCTTCGGCGGCTTCAGCCGAGATGACACTGCTCCTGGTGGGCGAGGTGGGCGAAGTCGGTGAAATGGGAGAGACAGGCGTTGCAGACGTTGCAGGAGTTGCGGCCGCGGCTGTTGAGGCCGCTGTGGTGGCTGCGCGTGCGTCGGTCTCCGCCGTAGCCTGGGTCGTCGCCTTTGCCGCATCGACTAGGTCAGCCTCCCACAGAATCTCAAGGGCAGCTCTCAAAGTCTGCCAAATCTCGGCACGGCCGGTGACGCGCGTATCAAAGAAGTCGGTGCGCTCGCGGTCGATGGCGCTACGGGTCCAGACACGGTTGCGTGAGGTCCAGCGGCGACGCTTTATTGGTTTGTTGATGTGCTTGGCGAGTTCTTGCGTGGGCAACTGATGTTGTGTCGAGGAAGACGAGGTACCGGGCGCAACGGCGACCGCCGGTCGGAGCTGTTGATTGCGGACAGCAGGGGGTGTCGAGGAGGAGGAAGAGAAGCCGCCGGCGTCGGGGCTATCACCGCCGCTTCGTGCACCGGCACCGGCACCGGCACCGCCAGCTGCGACATTTCTTGCCAGAGAGGCGGCGGCAGCAGACGGGGCCGAACCAGCAGCAGCTGGCGGGTTGTTGATCGCTCGAGCGGAGCCGGAGGATGCACCGCCCGGGTACGGCGAGTTGGGCCCTTCGGGCCGAGAGAAACAGCAGCCCTGGAACTTATGTTAGTGAGCTACAAAAGAGGGAAAGAGGGAGGAAGGGAGGAAGGGGAAAGAGGGCTTACCATGTTGACTGATGTTCGGTATTAGATGTGTTTAATGATTGCACAAGAACATGGTCGTACGAAATGGGAAGGGCAGAGGGACGCAAGGGGAACCGACTGGAGAGAAGAACAGTGTCTAGAAGCGGAGAGATGACAAAGGTGAAAAAGCGACAAAAGCGACAAACGTGACGAGAAAAACGACCAAGACAGGCGAAAACGCACTTTCGACAACAGAGACGGATGCTGCAGCCTCATAGACCCCAAAGACCCCGATCAGCGACCAAGAGACTTGTGAATACGCGTCAACAGAACCAACAAGGAGGGACTGAAGTGGTACCCTGGTGCGCCTGGCCGAGACACAGCCATTACTCGATTTCCTCGCGACTGTGTACGATGTAGGGAGAGAAGAGAGACAGCAGCTGGTAGTCGAGACGGGAGGAAAGGTGGTGCAGATGGAGAAAAAGAGGAGAAGGGTTGGTGGTGCGTTCGCCTGGAGGGGGAGACGAGGCCTCGATCTGGGCTCAGCATCTGGGCTGGGCGAACTGGCGTTCAGACCAAAGTGGACCCAACGTCACCACGAGGTCCGAGCTTTTAATTGGAGAGAGAGAGGGGGGATGGGCTACACTAGCGCACTGCAAGCACAGTTGCAAGACGATTGGGCGGTTGTATCACGACGCACGACGCACGACGCACTGTTCGGTCTCTGGTGTGCGCGTTTTCGAGCTTTCAAAGTACGAAGGACGACCACCCGCCGAACTGCACTTCCCCTCACTGTCTTTTCGTCTTTTCGTCTTTTCGTGAGTTGGAAGCACGTCCTGTGTGCGGATGGCAGCCGAACTGAACTGCAACCTCGTGTTCTTTTCATTTGTCTTTATAACATGTCAGACTATTCGCTTTGTTTGGCTTCCGCCATCATGATTCGTACTTTGTAGCTACGAGCAGGGTATCGTCCATGCCGACCAGGCTGCCCTCCGTTCTTTGCAATCGGACCATGGCTCCTCGTCGCCTTTCCTACCACAGGAACTTGCGGCAGTTGGCGCTCTTGCACAAACACGGCGTCATGCCGTCCACATGGTGCCGTGCGTCCGACGCCAGGTCCACCGTGCCGTCGACGTAATCAAACGTCAGCTCGTCGCCCGCGGCAATGTCGCGCACCGCAAAGAAGGCCAGGTCGTGGATGTGCTTGTCGGCGTGGTCGCCGACGCGCGCAAAAATGCGCAGGTTGGGGCTGCACGAGTGGTTGATGAAGCGCGTCGGGCCTGCGCGGAACTCGCCGTCGCACTCGAGCGGCGGACCCGCCAGCCGGCTGTCGAGCGAGTGGGCGTCGGAGAACTTGTCGAGGGCAAACAGGTAGACGTCCTTGCGGCGGGCCATGGTGGCGAGGGAGCGGCGGCGGCGGGCCTCGCGGGCCGTGAGAATCTCGCCCAGGTAGCGGTCGACAAACTGGCCCTTTTGCAGATCGACGAGGGTGCGCACGCCCCAGCCGCGGTCGTTGGTCCGGAAGATTTGGAGGGGATGTGGCGGCCGCGCTCGACGACACGGTTGACGCAGGCGGTGTCGGCAGCGTCACCATTGGCTCCCCCGACCACACCGCCCCCTGAACTCTCTGCACATGCGCAGCCTTCGTGGCACTCGTAAATGGGCTCGCGGCTGTCGAGGTAGCGGCTGCGCAGCAGGCCGGCCTTGTCGCCTTGACTGTGGTACGCAAACTTGGCGCGTTTTCTTCCGTTCTGCGTCTGTACCTCTCCTTCGCTGTCGCTGTCGTCGCTGTCGTCGCTGTCGTCGCTGTTCAGCTCTTCGTCCTCTTCGTCCTTTTCGTCCTCTTCATCCCAGAGCATGTCCGACAGGCACTCGCAACCGTCGTAGCGGCACGCCCGCGCATCGACACAGCTGCAGCCGCTGCGAAAACTTGCCTCGGCCGCACGCACACCTTGCGTCAAGATGGACTGCGTGATGAACTTGAAGTCCTTGGGCAGCGTGGCCCCGTCGCCCGTCTTGTTGACAATCGTGACGGGGTATTGCTGGTGTGTCGGGAACGCACGCAGCTGGCACCAATGGCAGCCGTCCGTGACGTGGTGCGGTGGAGGTCCCTTGCAGCGTCAGATTGTGTTTTTCGTTTGCCCCAAACGTTGTCCTTTGTCGTCGTGACCCACCGTTTTCCAGTTGTGGTGGAAGAAATGCTCCCTGTAAGAGTCGCGGTCACCCATCTTGACGTGCACTGGGTGATTTGCGTGGCGCCACAGGCAATGGCCAGGCGCGTTTGACTTGGTCGTAGAGGCAGCCAGTGCGTCTAACGAGATGTGGGGACGAGGAGGTGCGGTCCTGAACGTCAACGTAGGTGCTATGAGGTGTGAGTGAGGTGTGAATGAGAAGCTTGGTGAGAATGAGAAAGGCGTACGCAGTAAGGCGCGTACTGAGTAGTGAAGCTGTTGTGGGTTTGGGGACCAAAGTGGGGCAAAAGTCTAAGCGGCGACTCCAGCCGTGAATACGTCGTACCGCAAGCAAATACTGATGAATCGAGTGATGCCGTCTCGAGACAACAACCAGCCTTGTCTCACTCAGGACAGTGGCAATAGTTTACCAAGTGCTTGTGCAAAACAAAATGACAAAAGTGGATATTCTTGTGTATTAAGATTTGTTTGTCCAATTAGCGTCTTGTTCCAATACTACATTTATTCACGAAAGAACAGCTCGAGATAAATGCCAATCTTAAAGACCCGAGGGAACGGACAATAGTCTCAATGTCTCATCAAATGCTTGCCTCATAGCCTCACAGCCTTGCAGCCTCGTATCGGCATGAATAGGAGCGATGGCTTCATCAAATGAAATATCGCCGAAAAGCCCTGACAATTTCCGATAAAGAAACGACGGAGGTGGCCGGCGTTGTGGGTCGTGCTCTCTGATAAAGCTATCTGCGGGGAAGCCGGCGACCAGTGTAAGTGGCCGCCATGGGCAGGGACTCGTTTATCTTGATAGACTTGCACAGAGTTTGGGTTTGCCCGTCTTGTTTGATTTCAGCCATCTTGTTCGACTTCAAGCCTCACCGTATCATCACTCATCGACACCTCTGCTTCCTTTTCACACCAGAATGGCTCCGTCTGCCGTCGAGTCGGACGCTGCTGTCCCCAAGACCCTGCCCGAGGGCGGTGCCTCCGCAGCCGACATTGCCGGCGATCCGACACTCGCCCACGTCAACGAAGAGTACGGCCGCCCGCCTGTATTCGCCGACCCGTACAAGTACCGCGCCTGGCTCAAACACCGACTGGCGCTTGCGTTCCGCATCTTTGCCAAGCACGGCTTCATGGAGGGCATCGCGGGCCACATCACCGTGCGGGACCCCGTCGACCCGTCGAGCTTCTGGGTCAATCCGTTTGGCACCCACTTTGCCCGCATCACCGACGACGATCTGCTGCGCGTCAGCCACGACGGCCAGGTGCTGGAGGGCGGCGCCAATACGATGCTCAACTACGCCGCGTTCGCCATCCACTCGGAGATCCACAAGGCCCGGCCGGACGTGTTGTGCGCGGCCCACTCCCACTCGCTGTACGGCCGGGCCATGTGCGCCACGGGACGCACCCTCGACATGCTGACACAGGACTTTTGCATCTTTTACCAAGACCACGTGGCGTACCCCAACTTTGCCGGCGTCGTGCTGGCGACGGACGAGGGACGGCGCATCGCCTCGGCCTTGGGCGGACGCAAAGCCGCGTTCCTGGGCAACCACGGCATTCTGACCGCGGGCGCCTCCATCGAGGCCGCCGTGAACTGGTTCGTACTGCTGGAAAAGTGCAGCCAAGTCCAGCTGATTGCCGAGGCCGCCGTGGGGGGCCGGCGGGACGAGCTGACCAAGATCGGCCCGGCCGAGGCACTCAATTCGTGGAAGGCCATTGGGACGCCCGACGCCGGCTACTTTGGTGGACTGCCGCTCTTCCAGATGGCCGAGGAGGAGTTTGGCGAGAGCACATTCTTGGGACGCGGCGTGTAAGCTTTGAGAGGGGGAGGGTCGAGTACGATGTACTCCGTACGGAGTACAAGTTCACGCGCTAGGATCAACGTGATGCAACATCCTCCGCACGCAACATGGGAGATCCTCCTTGGTCGATCCGTCCGGGGGACGAGACTCTGTCCCAGAAATAGCCATACATCACCCTATCCAAACTTATTGACAGACGGCCGAAATCTCAAACACATCACAGGCTCTGTCATACAGCACAAACACAAGCACAAACACAAGCAGGACACAAGGACGCAAGAAGAAAACGAGAATGAACTCTGGAACGACATAGCCAGCATCTGGAGCACAGGTTGCATCGGTACCCAGGCGGCATGTGTGTTGAGGAGACGGGTGAAAAAGGAACAAGGAAGCGGAACTAATGTATCAAAATTCATGTTTCTCTACGCATATTGAGTGGAGTAAATGTGCACGGACATAGGTTTGTCGTCGGGGATTTGGACGAGGACCTGGAAAGGAAGAGAGAGGAAGCTCCAACGACACAGTTGACCAGGGTGCGTTGGTTCTGTTTGGCATCGCCACGAGTAGTCTAGACTGGCTATCATCTGTCCATCTTCTCCTGTGTCCTTGTTCTCCGTGTCTTCGTGACGCTTATTTTCGCCCAAAGCAAAAACCCGCCCGTCTCTTGTGTGTTGGCGTTGCTTTTCCACTTGTCTTTAATTCCCCCCTTTTCTTTCTTTCTCTCCCCTCCTCCGTATGCACAAATTGCAGTTCATGAACGATTCGTGATCGTGTAGGATCGAGGGGGAGGGGTGGTGAGGGTCCGAGGGGGAGGATCCGAAACTGAAACGAGTTCCGCCTTAGACGAGCGATAAAAAACGACGGTGCGGTGTGCAGTGTGCGCAGTTGGATCGAAGAAGCGACCTGACAGGAGGGAAAAAAAGAAAAGAAAAGAAAAGAAAAGAAAAGATAAAATCAAAACCGACGTAACCGACGTAACCCACAGGTCTCAACTCTCGACTCCTTTCCCGTTGGCACGCGCCGCACCCCGGTAGAGCCCAGTCTGGCCCCTCCACAAAATACGACATCGCCTGTTTCGTCGACGGGCAAGGGACCATTGAGAAAAGTCGGTGATGTGTGGCGTGAATAGCCCATGTCATGGGCCATGACACCGCCCAATTCTGTATTGAATAAGTGGCAAGGGATGCAAATGCATGGTATCATTTGTTATTGCCCTGTTCTCTTCCCTGTCGTGCCCTGGCCTACTGTTCACCGGTTCCAGCTCTCTTGAGCCACGAGGCGCACTTTCTTTCTTTCCTATGCTCATTTCCCTATGCCATGCCTCTTTTCTTCCTCTGTTCCGGAAAAAGCCTCTCTTGGCCCCTGCCCTGGCAAAGCAAAGTACAGCCAAGATGTCGCCAGTGAAGCATCTGAGGAGCTTCTTCTCCATGGCGGCTGTTTTTCGACCGTACGGAGTACTTTGAGCTTGTTCCTATGCGTATTTTATGCCTCGCCTCTGCTCCTCCTCCTCACTGGTCCCCAATCCCCAACCACTTCCTTGCTGCCAATGGAGACACAAACATGCCTTCCCTTGTCTCGGGTCCTGGGTCGCAGTTTTCTTGCTTCTGTTCATCCTCGCATGGGATTTTCTCTTCCCGTCTTTTGATCCTGGTCGGCGCTCTGTCTGTTTCTGCTCATCCCCGTCGCATCTGCGCATCCTCTGCGCTGTTTTCCGGGTCTGTGCCTGAACCTGCCTCTCTGTTTTTGGATGGCATGCCCATCGGCCACTTGGAACTGATACAGACCTGGCCTTGTCGACCGGGCCCTGCTATCTTGGCCTGCCATCTTTCTGGCCAACCCGGCCCTGGTCTGCCACAGACACACACCTCAAAGCTAGCTTGAGCGGCTCTCTGACACGATCCTACGGAATAGACAGGGGAGAGGTTCTTTATTTCTCTCGATTCCCGCTCGTATGTGTGTGTGTGCTTCTCCAAGTTCTCTAACCCCTCTTGGTGTACTTGGTCCACGATATCTCCAGTCGAATGTCTCATTTCGAGAAACTCGTATGGGTCTCATGGGCTCCTACCTCTCTTGATAACCTCGTCTTTTTTTCTACTTACCTTTTTCTTTCTCTTCCCTCCTTCATTTCTTAGTCTTTTTTTCTTTCTTTCCTTTCTTTCCTGATATACTACCAAAGTCAACTCGTCAACACCACGTCAAGACCGGCATTCCCATGGCGTGCATTGATGCCGCACCGCCGTCGCCTCTTCCACCCTCACCATGACGACAGCCCTGCACGGCGGCACCGCTCCGCTGGCGGCGCTGACCACCGTCTTCACACCACCCTGCTTGACATCGTGGCTCGTCACAACAACCAAGCTTCCATCCCAGTTTCCCTCGTTCCCTGCCGCCGATGTGGCAGCAACAACATGCGATCCGCCGGGGTGGGCTGGCAATCTGGCCGGCGAGGGCTTTCAGTACTATTCGCCCGCCATTTGCCCAGACGGCTTCCAAGTCGGTCTTGGGTGCCTCTTGACCGGCACGCCGCGGACGACCGAGGGCTTTCCCGCTGTGGCGGCCGGCGAGACGGTGGCCTGGTGCGTGCCGAGCGGACAGTCTTGCACATCAGACACGACCGACTTCCGGGGCGGCATCTGGGGCGTAGCACAGACGGCAACAGGTGCCGGTGCCGATGCCGGTGCCGATGCCGGTGCCACGGTCACGGTCACGGTGGGACCGGCCCTTCAGATTCGATTTCGGGACGTCGACCTTTCCCTATTGGCGACGCATCCTCTGACACCAGGATTGACCCTGGCCGGAGCCACGCCTTCGCCTTCGCCTTCACCAGCACCCACAAGTACACCTACACCTATACCGCCGCCCGCCCAGCTGACACCAATTGTCGCTTCGGCCTCGCCACAAAAGTCCGCCGGCGTCACCAGCATCGTCATCATCGCCTTCATCATCATCACCATTAGCGTCAGCGTCGGCGTCAGCGTCGGCGTCCGCGTTCCCTTCAACTACATCGGCTACTGACAGCACGGCTACTGGATTTGTCACCCTCAAGGGCAAGCCCACGACGGCGCCACCATCGTCCTCGCCTGAACCCGCCACCAGCACTGTCCAGGTTGTATCCCACGGATCGACGTTCTTGTCGACCGCCGTGGCCTCGCCGACTGCTGCGCCGGCGGGCGGTGGTAGCAGTGACGGTTCCCACGGCGGCGGCGCCGCCAGCAACAGCAGCACGGGCAACACGGCGGCGGCCCGGGGCGCCCCTACGCGTGCCTTGACCGCTGCCATTGTCCTGGCGGTGGTACTAAGTGTGGCTGCAGCAGCGATGGTTGCCTTTGTCCTGCTGTCGCGACGGCGTTTCCGTCGGCAGCAACAGCAACAGCAAAAACAACAGCAAAAACAACAACGACGACAACAACGACAACAAGACGACGGCATCTTGCCAAAGACCGAGCCGTCTGTGTATGACGGCGGATCTGTTGTCGGTTGGTCGCCGGTCGGGGTCGGCGCCTGGGTGCATCGAGAACGGCCCCGGTGGCGGGGCATGGTCTGGCGCAGAACACGGGCATGGTGGAGCGACCTGCGGCTCCGGCCCTGGCAAAGACAGCGCAGTCTACTCACGGGCGACAACGACCGAAGATGGTTGGGTCCGCGACGGTCATTTGTGCCAGGGCAGCCGATCCAGAACGCGGCGGATGCGGACACGGACACGGACGCACGCCGAGCCATCACACCGTTGGCCGAGCTGCCCACATCGGAGCGTGGTGTGGCGGCGTATGCAGAGCTGGCGGGATCGCCCGTTTCCGAGAGACGGGAGGGTGACAACCAGCGGCCCTACAACGATGGCGATGACGATGGCGATGACGATGGCGACTCGTATCGGAGCATGCAAAAGGGCAAGGGCATCCCTGCGCGGCGCATGAGCGCCAGCAGCACCGCGCGGGCCCACCGCCAAAGCTGGATGTCCCGCTTGTCGCGCTACATGCGCGGACGGCCGTCGACCGCGGACGCGGACGGGGACGGGGACGGGCGCGACACACCAGTGAGCCCGGGTGCAGGTGGTGGTGGTGGCGGTGGCGGTGGCTCCGACGACACGGCCACGGTGGCCGACCGCAGCGTGCTCAGCCGCGCGTCCACACGCTCGTCCCGGTGGACGCGGGCGGGCGAGGCAGACGACGGTCCCTTTGGCGGGACCACCACAGACCGTGGCGCATGCCAGGAGAGCAGCTGGGAGGCGTTTTCCTTTTCGCGATCACGCCAAGGACTCGGCCGGCTTCTGTTGGCAAAAAAGACGAAGAAGGCCGGCAGCCCCAGCGCCAGCGCCAGCGCCAGCCCCAACCCCAGCCCCAGCTTTAGCCCCAGCCCCGGCCCCAGCCCCTACTCTATGCCATCTTATGGGGCCCGTCGCGGCCATCAGCGCGGACTGAGTGTGCCGACCCAGGGCGCCACAAAGGGACTCCCCCGGCTGCCATCGCCGGCCATGACGGTGCGCAGTGAACGCACCGGGACACCCGGACCGGGCTGGCAGAGTGCCCATGGTGGCCACGCGAACCGCTTCTCACGGTTGAGCAGTGGCACGTTTGGGCGGATGGACAGTTTTGTCAGCCGCGAAGGCAGTCGAACTGGTGAAATGCCGAGCGGAAAGGGGGTAGGAGGGGGAGGGGCAGGGGAGGAGCAGAAGGAGGAGCAGAAGGAGGAGCAGGAGGACAAGAGACGGAAGCGAGCCCTTGGATGGGACATTGGTGATTTTCGAGTTGCGCGAGAGAGAGATTTGTTCCTTTAACAATACCCAAAATATACCCCTAAACCTTCAGAGAAACGGCCCAAGGACGCCCAAATCAAATACAAATGAGAATAATAATTGGTAACAGGTGTGATCGACTCGGCATGCCGTGTAGTCGTACGGCACTATATGCAGAGGAAGATCCTCGCGTGGTCGGCATGGCGATTGCATGGCCAAGGAAGGGGGCTTGGCTTGGACATGACGAGATGAACCAAAGCCAGCGCCTCAGGACGCCACCCACTCTTCCAGAAACATGTGGAATGATGGTACAACGGTACAACAAGGGCATGGGAACCAAGGCGATGATGAAACGAAAGACAACCACGCCACCGTGAAGACGATCTGCGTTGGGGATGTGCGGTCGAAGGGGCGCATCGGCCGAGACATTGTCGCGTGCGTTTGGTACACGTGGAGAGTGGTGAGCTGGGATTGGGGGGTTTTTAGGAGACTTGAACGTGATGTTGTGCCAAATTTGTAATTGTATTCGTTCTTCTTTTCGCATTCACTTTATAAAACCAACGTCCTGAAACCAAACTCTAAGGATGCTGTGTACTATGGACTCTGGACTATGGACTATGGACCATGGACTATGGAGGTGTATAACCCAGACATCAGATACTATGACCAGAAATAAACAGGCTGACGCTTTTTGAGGTAGATAAACAATGGCTTTTGTTCTTTTGTTCTTCTTTTTTGAAAGAAATAGAAAGAGAAATGGAGAAAAGAGAGGTGGATATTTTTTAAGAGTTAAGATGCAGAATAGACATGCCAAGTATGCCATCACCCCATTGGCCAACGTGTTCCTGACAATGACAGGCTTGATGGGCAGAAATGATAATAGCATTGACTGATGATGGAAACGATGGAAACGATGAAGAGAAAAAATGCTGGTATCACAAGACAGAAGAAAGAATGAGACACGATGGTGTGAAGGAAAAGGGGAGAAGACGAACGAAAAAAAAAAGACAACACCAAAGACAGCAAGAAGAGAGAACAAAAGACACACACAAACACAGGACACCGTCTCAGACAACAGTCTCAAACACAGGTTTCTCGGACAAGTTCGTCCTGGCCTCACCTCTTCCACTTTCTTCCCGTTTGCGTGCTGGGCGTTTTGTTCGTGTCATCGCATCACACTTCCGATGCAGCCTGCGTGCGTCTCGTTGCACCGGGGCCAAGTACCCGTTCGATGTCGCCCGGGCCGGTGTTGTTGGTGTTGTTGGTCTCGGTCACGCGCAACGGCTGCGGCGACGGCTTCTCGCCGCCACTGCCAATGACGCCGGAGCCGCGGAAGGCGACGAGAACGACCAGGAAGGAGCTCACGCCCATGGCGAAGTTGAACCAGATGCCCGCACGGATGCCGCGCAGGGTGGGCTCGTCGTGGGCCCGGGTGCCGCCCACGTCGGCCACCTCGACGCCGCGGGCCGAGGCCATGACGGCGGTCTGGATGGCGGTGGCAATGGCCAGGCCAATGGCACGGCCAATCTGGCCGGCCATGTTGACGAGCGCGCCGCCCAGCGCCTGGTCTTCGCGGGGCAGGGCGTGGGACACGAAGAGCGTCAGGGACGGCCAGGCGGTGTCGGCGCCAAAGACGGACAGCACCATGGCCTCGAGTCCGTAGGCAAAGTACGACGTGGTCAAGGGGGGGATGGGCACGGCCAGGAGGAGACTGCTAATGCTCACGCAGGCGTTGCCAAACAGCAAGATCCAATAGGTCGGGACGCGGCCGAGGAGCGGGGCGACGCAGAAGCACGTCAAGATCCCGGCGATGCCGGTGGGGATGAAGCGCAGCGTGGTCTGGATGGCGCTGAGACCGAGGTAGTCTTGGTAAAAGTAGGTCGCATAGACCAGATAGCCGTTGAAGGAGCTGAAGAACAAGGCCATGATGGCCAGCGAGGTGGCAAACAGGCCGCCGCCGGCGGAGCGCGAGAAGATGGACATGCGGACCAGAGGGCGGGGTGGCCACGAGCGGCCGGCGAGCTGCTTGCGGACGTTGGCGGGTGTCTCGAGCCAGAGCTGCCAGCCGACGAAGGCGGCAACAAGCAGCACAGAGACGCCAATGATGACGCCGATCCAGGGCGTCGACCAGCCGACCACGTTGCCTTCGGTCAGGGCGAACAACAGACCGACGAGGCCGAGCGTGACGAGAAAGGCGCCAAACCAGTCGATGCTGCGGAACGTGGCAGGGGCGGGTACGGCAGAGAGAGCGGCCGCGGGCGACGCTCGGTCTTGGGCCGCGGTGGGCGTCCTTACCGGGATGACAACCTGCGGCGGGGCTTGCGCGGGGATGACCAGGTAGCCAACCACGGTGACGATGCCCGAGAGAATGGCCAGGGCGCCAAAGACCCACTTCCAGTTGGCGTACGAGGTGATCAGACCGGACATGAGGTTGCCACAGACGGACCCCAGAGGTGCGCCGGCGCCGTAGGCAGTGAAGGCGTAGTTCTTTGCTTTGCCGGGCGGGAAGGTCGTGCCGAGTATGCCAATGGCCGTCGGGACGTTGGCGGCGGCACCCAACCCTTGCAGACCGCGGAAGAGGTTGAAGACGATCTCGTTGGGGATGAACGGGTTGGCGACCGTGGTGGCCGTGACCCAAGCGGAGCCGGCGACGAAGATGGCCTTCTTGCCAAAGACATCGGCAATGCGGCCCCAGAGCAACAGGAAGCAGCCGAAGGTCAAGGAGTAGGCCGAGATG
Organism: Sporothrix protearum; assembly: GCA_016097115.2. Taxonomy (NCBI): domain Eukaryota; kingdom Fungi; phylum Ascomycota; class Sordariomycetes; order Ophiostomatales; family Ophiostomataceae; genus Sporothrix; species Sporothrix protearum. The sequence continues at coordinate 730,136 of JADMNH010000008.1, forward strand.
ATCCACTGCAGACGAGCGTCGGGGATGTTGAGGTCGCGGCCGACGGTGGGCAGGATGATGACGACAGACTGCACAGAGAGGGTGTTGGTGAACGTGGCTCCCGTGACCGTGGCAACGAGCGCGATGCAGCGCCACTTGGAGTAAGGCAGCTTCTGGGTGTCGTCGTAGCCGTTCACGGCATCATCGTCGTCGTCGTCGTCGTCCTCGCCATCGTCGCCGTGGCCATCAGCAAACTCGACGGGCGTGTCGTGGGATATTGGCGGGTGGCAGCGCTGGCGTGACGAGGCCGTCGAGCGGACGGCGTGGAGGTGGAGGGCCTGCTTGTCCATGGCGGCAGATGGTGGTGACGAAGCAGTGTTGGCAGCAGATGTGATGTTGTCGTAAGTCGAGACGGCAATGTGGTCGTTACTGTCGTCGCTGTGACTGTTCGTCCTAGGCGACGGTGGCCTTTCTGACTTTTCTGGATCGGGCGCCATGGTACTTATGAGACGGAGAAAGGGGGGAGAGAAAGAAGAGGAGATGGGTTGGATGGAGGATCGAAGACGGAGGAAGAGAGAGGGAAAGGGAAGGACAGTGAAAGAGAGTGAAAAGTGAGGGAGGTCTGAGAACAATCAAAGAAGAGATGAAGACCGGAGATGAGATGGGAAGAGGCCAAGAGCCAATATACAAGACAAGACAGAGACAAGAGGGAGACAACAAAGATGAGGAAGGCGGTTGAAGAGAGCTGTAGGAGGGAACGATGGGCGACGACGTCAATATAGAGGCGGAGATGAGTGGCGGTCGCACTCCTGGTCTCGAGCGAGACAGTAAGACACGGCTGCCACGAAGCGAGAGGAGCGTGGAGGAGAGCGGATGCCGAGCTGGGATGTGAGCTGGGGATGTGAGCTGGGCCTCGTCAGGCTGGGACTTGTCAGGCAGATGCCAGGCTGGCAATCTTAAGATTGTAGGTCGAGCTTGTTGTTGGCAAGTTGGAGAGATGCCAGGCTGGATGTCAAGTGCATGTCGAAGGCATGCCAAGTGAAGGGCGCAATTGTCGATGTGGCAAGTCGAGAGGTCAAGCTGAGGCGGCGCGCAGAGAATGAAGCGAGTCTTATAGCACAAGGGCGGCAACAGTCATCGATGCAATGCGTGCGAACGGACGAAACGGACACCGAAGACCGAAACTGTCGGGCGGCAGTCGAGGGAGAGCAAGGCCGATGTGAGATATGACGATCCCTGTCTGTTGGTTTTTTTCTTTCCTTCTTTTTTTTTTTTTTTTCTTTCTTTCTTTCCTTTTCTCTTTCTTTCTTGTCTTTCTATTCCTCTTCATCCATAGGAGCTCGCTGCTGTCGACGGCTGAATCGAGTCCACACTTTATTGCTTGTCTGGACCTGCTCGTACCCCCGTTGCACTTGATTGATGTCTCGTCTGGCTCATGTCTTGTTTTTGTTGTGGATTTTTCCCTTGGTCTGTTTGTCTTTTTATTTCCGTCCTTTCTTTCTGTCGCCTTGGTCATGAATCCCCTGATGGCCTTATCAATAGTCCCCCACTCTTGATCACTAGCCGGCCCTGGACCGGAGGCGGCCAGACGCTGAGACCGCTGTGAGGAAAGGCGTCCAGGGGCGACACGATATTTTAGCGGCAAAGTCACCACTTTGTTCGAGTTGCTTCACGCTCCGGCACAAAACCCAAGTTAACTTACCAGTTCCACGGCGACCACGGCGGCCACTTCTGTCACTGGCTCACTGTGACCACTGTGACCAGGCGTCCTCCTCCTCGCAGGGAACTTCGTTTTCCCCAGCAGTCCCTAGGCTACTTCGTTTTCCCCTTCCGGGTTTAGACGCCTGTAGCATGCATCCTAGCTTCCGGCCAGTGATTAGCGGACTCCACAGCCGACGCGAAGAAAGAAATTCATTTCGATTCACTTTCTGACTCTTTCAGGAGCGTGTCCGTCGCCCTGGCCCCCTCCGTCATCTTCTCCGTTTGCCGGGTCGGCGGTCACAATGCAGATTCGCATGCCGCTCGTACGATGTTCATCGTACAGAGAGCCTCTTCACTGAGGACCCCCGTGCAACGAGACGGCCAAAACAGCCAAGCGCATGGCGAAAGAGGCCTCGACCTTGTTGCCCTTTCCTTGTCCCCTCTCCCTGTCGACCTCGCTACGTTTTCTGGAACATGCATGCGTGGTGGCCTTTTCCATGGCCGTGTCTCATCATGGTTGTCGTCGTCCTTTCTTTTTGTTCTCGTCCTGTCGGTCGGTATTGATCCCTGCCAACAGGCCTTCCATCTCGCAGCCAAATCTCAAACCTCGCTTTGTCGAGAAGCCCCAGTCATCCTTCCAGTCATCCTCCCAGCCATCCTCCCAGTTCGACCTCCCCCCCGTAGAGGACGGACGAAAAGGGACGGACGAGGTCAGAAACAAGAACCCAGAGAACGGATAGATCAAAGGGACTAAGCTAGTCCAGCTGCACGACACGACGCTCGTACCACTTGACTCACGACCAGGCTAGACGATCTTGCAGCGTGCGTTGTTGTTGTTGCATCCTCCATGCTTGTGGAAAGTACAAGTACCGGCTGACAGGTGTACGCTGCGCGTTGTGGATGCAGCGTCCCCGTCACCTTGACTCCATTTGCCCTTCCCGTGCGTTTGCTTCCCCGCAAGCTCTTCCAGCAACGACTGGCTGTCCTGAGAACAAGGGACGAACTTGCTTGCGTACGGAGGATTACAGAGTCACAGGCATGCGACTGGATGCACAGCTGCATGCACAGCTGCATGCACGACTGGACATATGTACGTCTGAGCGATCGGTGTACATGAACGCACGAAACACAGAACACAGAACACAGGACACAAATTACAAAAGACAAAATACAAGATACAAAACACAATGCACAAAACACTGCAGGACAAACGACAGCAGGAACAGGACACAGAATCGGAGGTTATCAGGAAGAAAAGATAGCGGCAAGAGAGAGGAGAGTGCCTCGTCACTGCATCTCTGCATCTCTGCATCTCTGTATTCTTGCGTGCCGGCGGGCGACTTTAGTGCATGGGGGCAGGCGCCGAATGCCAGGTTCGTGGCAACAGCGGGTCCTTCTTTATCCCAGGCCCATTTCGCCTCTTTTCGTCCCTTCTTCATCTCCTCCATTTATGCTTCGCTTGCGCTTGCGCTTGCGCTGGCCTTGTGATGCTGTTGGCTGCTGCTCGTTGCCAAGCATATTCCCCGCGCCGCAAGTACTAAGTATGGAGAGTTGGTCTTCTCTTCTGGCCACTTTGTCTCCATGACCGCCTGGAAAGCTATTCACTTTCCAAGACCTGCAGCGAGCCAACCGGCATCAAGACAGCCTGCAGTCCTGCAGTGTCCTTTTCGTGATCGGTCTTTTTGAACAAAGAAACATTCACATCGACATCTTGACAGCCTTCAATCGGTCCAGACGTCCAGACGTCCTTCGGCCGACGCGTACGCTATCAGTCTTGTGTTTCGACCGGGTCGACCGTATACTGACCCGAACCGTTGCAGCGTCGGCCGAAGCCGTTGGTACTTTTGTAAACTGCCGGTGCCGCTCGACCAACAATCGCTAGTTGTCCATCATAGGACTTGTTCGCTCAGTCAAGTCCATTGAATGACACAGCCTCGGCCTGCTGGGAGAGCTGCAAAGGACGCTAAGAAAGCTTGTTCAAGTTGGCGCCGTGAGCATAGCAGCAGTTGTGTGCGTGCAGCCTTGGCGGACTTACAAACACACACTTTGGTTCTTTCGACGCGGCTTTGTAGCCCATGCTGCCTTGCAATCGGCTCAACCATCGAGGCCATGGCCTGTTTTCCTGACCAACAAGGACAAGAGAATGCCGGGCAGCAACGAATGGAATCGGCGTTTCGGCTGTGTAGACCGAAGATCCAAGGAGCAATGGTCTGGAGTTCTGTTTCGGAGCATTTTCATGGGACGCATTGATTGCACTTATGAAGGGCGATACCAAAGTGATCTATTTGCGCTCGTCTTTGTTGTACACATCCTGACCTGCTTCAACACCTTGTTTCGTTTTCACACGCACTTCTGCGTACATACATACCAGATAGATAGAAGGAATCATTGCATTTACTCGAGCAGCACGCAGCTTTACACATGGGAGGCCGCCATGTCCTTTGTTGTCCGACTGCCGTGCAGATAGCCTATGCCTTGGGCTTTTTCGCCACGCCAAAAAACAGGCGGAGCTTGCCATTTCCCATCGGAGGCGGCAGATCCGAAACTGTCGGTTGAGGCGCACTTCGCCGTTGACCAGACCGGCCTCGTCAAAGATGCGAAGCATGTCCTTCTCCGAGAACCCGCGGTGCACAACCGTATGCAGGCCATGCGGTGCCTCGGCATTGCTGTGATTGTGGCTGTGGCCGGCCGGCGGTCCCGTAGCAGACTCGCCCTCCGGCAAGTTCAGGTCTATTACCAGAAGCGTTCCGCCAGGTGCTAGTCGACTGGCCATGCCCTGGAGGACGGCCACGGGGTGCTCCACATGGTGCAGCGCCATCGAGATCAGTGCCAGGTTGAAGCCCCGGAACTCGTCGCCCTCGGCCGCCTTGGCGAGCGCCGGGTCGCTACCCGCCGCCAGATCGGCCTCCACGGCACGCATCCGCTCAGGGGCCAAGCCCGCCGCCTGGGCCGCTTCATTGTAGCGCTGCACCATGGCCGACGAGATGTCGGTACCGCGGATGTGGCCCGCGTACGGTGCCAGCGCCGTCGAGATGGCCCCATTGCCGCAGGCATAGTCCAGCAGACGAATGCCCGTTCCCTTCTCGGCACGGGCATACTCGGGAATACCGATCCACACGCGGTTCGTCGTCAAGTAGTCAATGATCTGGCGGTGCAGGTCTGCGATCCACTGGATTTTGAAAGTGTCGTCTGGGAGATTGCTGCGGGGTTCGTGAGTAATGTGAGTGGTTGCAGTTGTCAGGCAGAAGGCACCCACTCGAAATGCTCCTTATTGACCTCCTTCCAGGTCTTGCCATCCTTGGGCTGGTCGGGAATGTCAAAGTTCATGATGTTGGCGGCGGATTGCTGCGTCGTTGTTGTTCTCGGTACACTGCGGGACGAAGTGTCAAAGTCAAGTGCCAGGAGAGTGAGCATCGACGTGAGGAAAAACAATGACGTTGTGTTGTCAAGGAAGCCGGCCTTCTTTTGATGTTGTTTTTGGTGTTGATTTCGTTGTTGCTTGTTGTAGCCCAAGTCCGTAGGCACAACCTGTCTTGGGGCCTGATCGTACCGTTTGGTGTCTGGGCTTCGTTTTGAGATGTCAATGTCGAGCGAGAATACGGAATCGTTATTTTTTGGACTCATTCTGCGTACTCCTCAGTATATTTATACAGAGTTGCCGTCGATTCTGTCTCGTTTCGGAGACTTTTGCTCTGTACCTGTCTGGTTCTTTGTACCCGAAAGTCTCCGAAAAAAACACATCTATGGCCTGTCAACGCGTTGTGAAATGAATATCGAAGTGGAACTTTCAGAGTCGCCAAGAAAGCAAACGTAGAGACGAGAAAAAGTGGCCCAGGGGAGTCATTATGGACGCAATGTGTTGTGGTGATGCATGGACATCAGTTGTGGTGATGGAGACTTACACGTCCATTTGAGTGTGAAAAGGACCACAAGGCTGCAACCACACCACAACTTGTCAGGACAACCTGACGTAATAAAAGACAGATTGAGTTCGCGAAGATACAATGTCTAATGAAGAGCACATTTATTTTGACACAATGAAGAACTGCCGTGTGTATTTTATGTGCCTGGCGATGTTTAGTCGACTGCTTTTCTGACCAGCTTCGACCCACTTTTATCAGACTTACACGCAAGCCTCCATCGATCTCGGACCCTTAGGCACCGCGAAAAATGTAGCTGAATGCTTCGTGTCATCGCTTGGCGTTCATCCTGCTCGTAGGCTGTGCTAAGCGGTGCATTGCATTCCCGAGTGACTTGTTCCCTGGGCCTTGATTGTCCTCATTTGTCCGCAATGGATTCTTGCCGCAAACTGTACGACGCGCTCGGCCCACTCACGGCCAGAGCCGCTCCTTTCTCCAGGTGGCCGAGTCGGGGCCCTTGTCGCCATCGTCTCGGACATACCGCAGCCGCTGGTGTTGCCGATCCGTGGCTCCCTGCCAAAACTCCACGTCCGTCGGCGCAACGGCGTACACGAGCCAGCCAGGCGAGACGTAGTCCGGGTCCTCGTCAAAGAGAGCCTGTGCTTTGGCTGTCTTCTCGGACAATTGTTTTTGAGACTGTTCAGGGTCCGCCATCACCTCGCTCTGTGGTGACGCCACGGCACTCACGCGCGAGGCCAGCGGACGGGCCCGGAAATCGGCGGCGCAGTCGTCTGCTGGCAGCGGCTGGGCCCGGCCGCGGATGCGTACCTGGCGGCCGAGCGACGACCAGTAAAACGTCAGGGCACATGCCGGGCGGGCCTTGAGCTGCCGCCCCTTGGGACTGGCGTCCTTGACGGCAAAGTGCCAGCCACGGGCATCGACATGCTTGAGGATGAGCACGCGGGCGTCGGGCAGGCCGTCCGCATCGACTGTCGAGACCGTCATGGCGTGCGGCTCGTAGGGCGTCGCCGAGGCAGCGGCCGTCTTTCCTCCCTCAGCAATGGCATCGCGGAGCCACTGGACAAAAGCGTCTTGGGGCGTGGCGGGGAAGGCCGCCCAATCGACGGGTGCATAGGGTCCCTTGAGCGAGGGCAAGCTGCGCAGGAGTGTCCGCACCCCGTCGTTGCTCGTGTCGTCGGTGGCGGATGTCGATGTAGGACCTGGCATCATGTTTGCCCGGGGGCTGTGTCGCACTGTTCAGGTCTTTTGTATTTTGGCGTGCGGTGCCTGGGTTGGCCTTCGTATGTTGACTCGCTTGACAGTGCCCTTGCGTGACTCAATTGGCTCCTATGATGTTAGAGCCTTGGCCATAATCAAAGATCGAAGATGAGTATGATTCTGTAGCACGCGCAGCGTTTTTTTCTCGTCCGAGTTTCGAAATAAAAAACACAAAAAATTGAAAATGCTGTTGTTATCGACGTCATAGCTCACTGGAAGACGAACACTCACGGGCGTAGGTCGTGTTCGCTTTGCTGCCTACCTCATTTGCATATAGGACGGCAGGAGAACGGCGCAGCAGAATGGGCTCCTTGATCAAAGTCGAGTCGATTGTGGTCTTGCGTTGTGTAGTTGTATGAATAGAACTTCCCGGCGGGTTGTTGCTCCTTTGCTTATGGCTGTGACTCAAAACAAAAAGGCAGCAAAGGATGGAAGGAGCTGCCCCTCGTTACCAGTTTCAATTCAATCTTCCCCCATTTGGAAAGTGATGTGCGTCACGTGATATTCTCGCCAGTTCAGTCATATTCGTAGCTTGGCAATCGTAAACTTGGGTACTCAAGGAATATGCATCGTGCTCCTTTTGTACGGTCTTCGTAGAGACAGGGCCAAAAACATTTGCCTGTGTTGCAATGTGGGATCCGATCCCAAACATTCTGACGTTGCTCGGTCTGCCCATCTAGCAATCAAGTAGCCTGCGCACCGAGCCGCTCGGAACGACAGGGATTCACAGTGAAATGTTCAAAGTGACAGCGCGGTTGATACGCTAGAGATACTTATTGAACAGAAAAGAAAAGAAAGCTGAAAGAATAGTAAACCGGAAACTGGTGACAGAGTCAAGAAGAAAAGGGACGGCAGGGGACGGCAGGCGTTCTGTGTGGTGTCACCTGCCAATCGTGTTTTGGCCCCCAAATGTGCTCCCAGAAGCATCGTCTGATCTAAAGATGAGGCGTATTTGTATTTGTGAGGGTTTTGCGTCTTTTCTTTCTTCCTCTTGTGTTGCTTTTGAATTTGAAATTTGACGAATGTAGGTGTGTGTTGGTCAGCCTGGTGATGAGTGAGGCTCGAGACAGTTGCAGCTGTTATCGTGTTTATTTTTGGCCATCGACTGTGGCCCCTTATCAAAATGGTTTCTTGGAACCTTTTCTTGTTTGCCCATGCCTTCGAGAGGCTCCAAACGTGGAAAAGTGGACTGGCATGTGATAGTTGTTTCCCATGTGGCCGGTGCCCATGCGTTCGAGATCTTTCTGCTGCCATTCAGCGTGCACGCCATTTGTCCAGATCATCCCGTCTGAAATATCCCAGCCTCACGTTACCACCCCCGAGTTTCTCACAGCTTTCATATAGATGTACCTTGCTACCTCTTGAACACTTTTCCAGAAGAACCTTTGCTCATTCATAGCTCGGTGGCCGCAGTGTCCCATGATTTATGGTAATGGAGCCGGGACCTCAGCCCTACCACCTACCTACCACCAGGGTTTTACACAACAGCTTCAGTAGCTCTACGGGGCACCATGGGCCCGGATGTTTTCCCTTTTGTATCTCAAAGAAGCGACACATACGCCGCTCGCTATGCACCCTGTATGTGGAAAGAACGGCGCCAAGGGAAGTAAAAGGCGTCATACCACGGTGTCCGTTCTTTCCGACTCTCTCCTTTCATGAGCCGCTTACGACGTACATGGCTGTAACATGTGCACCAAAAAGCTGGAAGAGAGAAGGGGAGTGGAGTGGCGTGAAGGATCGAGGCACGTAATATAGGCGAATGAAAGGGGGGGTGTGGGATGGGGTGCTGTTGAGTACGACACCGGGGCACTACCCATTCAGATTTTGTATATTCACCATGCAACGAGAAAACGAGAGCCCAACAAAGTTCAAACTACAGTGGTCCCTACAATTCAACGTTTGTGGGAAACTTTGCCGTCTCCGTATGGGTTGTCCGGAGGGCCAGAGTGCCATGCATTGGCACACTGCCACTCTCGTTTCCAGAGTTCTTGCGACCTTTAGGGATGACCGCACCAGGTAGGGAAACTATGACGAAATATACAGTGGCTGAGTTTTTTTTTTCCAACTCTGAAGGATTTTCAGTTGTCTACGTTTTGGGTCAGTGAAGCGTGAAAGAATTACGGCACGGCTGGGCTAGAGCTGCCCCTCAAGTCGATGCAAAGAAACAGCATTCGGGTGCTTTCAGTGTATTGAGGCAAGTCAAGTACTCAACAAAATCAAAAACAAGGTTGACAGTGAAGTCAAAAGTGACATCGAAAGATTACAGCTTTCAAAAAATCTTGTCTCTATAAGGAAACTCATCACGATGTTGGCCTTAAACATTGTGGCCAGGTCCATTTATTGGCAGCGAATACTGTTAACACTTTTAAAGTAAACCTCTCAAATACTCTCACGATGTCTTCCATCTCTGGCCATTTTGAGGCCAGCGCAACAAAAGTCTCTACCTCCAACCTTTCTGTGGTGGCCAAGTCAAAACCAGCACGATTGAGTACACGAGATCATGTACGGTGCCTTTCCTATCCCTCCCTTCGACGCAGTAGCGCTTCCATCCAATTTTTTTTTAAAAAAAAAAAAAATTGTCTCGAATGGTCTATTTGCGTCTGCATTCTTCTCAAGTCGATGAGTTCTCGGTGACTACTCGGCTCCCGGAAAGAGAACAAGGTCTGCAACCCACAAGGCCGTTCACAATGGAGTACAAGTTGCAAAAAGACATGTTGCCTGCCGCTGCAAGGTCCATATGATCTTCCCCTTGCGCGGCTGCAATGGGCACACATTCTCAGTATTTAAAGCTGCGCCATACCGCCTTTTCGTGAATCCAGACCCGATCAGATTGTTAGTCACGTTGGTCACAGATCACATCCAAGTGGCAAAAAAAAATTCGGGATAGGGAAGAGCAAGACCATCCTACCCGGTCCATCGCACCCCAAAATGTGACTTTGAATGTGCTCGGCCTTGCTACGGACCATTAAGGGGCAATAAGCGAAGCTTGACACTTGGCACTGGCCGTCAAATATATGACTTTGGGTGGTTGTATGGGATGTAATATCCTAATAGAGATCCCGCGCGGCACCGATTTCGTCCCTTTATTGAGTACTGCACGTATTGAGTACGGCCTTGAAGTCCCTTCTGATCCAGACTCTTCTCTGGTACACTTGTATTAGTGTTCGTAAGTCAAAGTTCAAGGGTACAAATGGGCGGGCTTTTTGTCGTACCTTCAACTGTTGCATGACATGCGTTTGTATAAAAAACGTTAGCGCAACCAGAGTGTTGCATCTCGAATCGGATATCTCTGCGAGGCAAGATGCTAATTGCTCGTCTTTTTCCTATGCCTCTGATTACAGAATGACATGCCTTCTTTGCAAGTGTGACACACTCTGAAAGTCAGGATATGCATTAAATTTGCAGCCATCTTATGAGACCGTGGAAAGAAGACGGCGATTTTTTATCTTTGAGGCGCGAGCGCTCCACGTGTCGAACAAAGAACTCGTGCACCCCTACCGCCGGCCGCCATACTTTTTTGACTTGACGCCCATCTCCGAGCCTGATACCTTTCTAAGAATTCTGGTTTTCACTGTCCTTCTGCAACAGAATCTGGCAGGAAAGCTGATGCCTGTAGAGCTGTGCTGCATTCTGCGTGACTCTTGCATAAATCGTACACTGAATACTCTGAGATGGTGTTCTGAACAGGCTCGTTTCTCACACACCAAATTCAAAAGGGGATAGGATAGAATTTCTTTATCGTAACCTTCCTTGGGAGTGCGACTGGCTCTTACCGAGATTTTGCTGCATTGCTGCATTTCTAACCCTTTGCTGTTTCATGCAATCGTCCCCGACACACACTCTTTTGCGCACCTTCACCCATACCCGTAAATGAGACGAACGACACAGGAACAAGCTCCATGCCGTACTGCGGTCTGAACCGCGGGGTTTTTTGGTATCGCCACAGTATTCACTCCGTATCGTGCTCTATGACAGTTGAGCTTCCATTTTATTTTTGAGATTTTTGTCCAGTTCAAGCCCGATCCGATCCATTCCGGTTTTTGATTTTAAGCAGAACCTGCGCCGTTGCCAGCGTCAGGCAACGTAGCAAATACTGAAAAGGGCGGCAAACTGCTGAAAACAATTGTGTAAAAATGAATACCGGACCTCCAGCGTCGTTCAGCGTTCTTACGCAAATTCATTCTTCATTGGTCTGTGGCCACTTACTGCGATTTTCGAAAACCCTCTCCGCCCCTTTCTCGCCTCTATAGACATTTTTGGAAGGATTCGAAGCTCACGCCCTGCCTTTCCCCGCCCCACTGCCTACGAATCAAGCCACCAGGAATATTTCTCATGACAGGAAACAAAGACAAGAAGAAGGCCACCACTTTATTTCCCCACATAGGAAGCTGTCACAGCTTAGAATCCTGATTCGGCCCTCTCCGAAGATGCCTGACCCCGGCTAGCTCATGGCTATACTTTATCACTTATCATTCTAGTTTGATGAATGGACTATACCATTCCCCAAGGATTCGGTTGTCGTCATTACCAGAAAAGCCCTTCGGCGAGATACCAAGAAAAAATTGAAAGGGGGTGTGAAGAGGCTGTGGCCTTGTGACGGCACCGGATTCACTGGTGCCTTGCGTCGTCCAGTTATTGAATTCCCATTCGTCCCTTGTCTTTTCACGGGAATACATGTCACCCCATTGTAGTTTGCCCGTCCCTCTTTGGCCAGTCCTCCAGTATTCCAACTGCACCAACACAAGCCCACCCAACGGGCGCAACATTTGCATAACCACCCCTTGTTAACTGGTGCACAGGTCAAGTTCAGGTGGCGTCTTTGCTCGTTCACACTTTCTGTTATTCGTACCTTGGTGTGTTACCTATCAGGTCGTTACATTTTAAGCCCCAAAATGATCGCTTGCGTGAAAAAGGCACACGCCCTTTTTTCCCCCAAGTTGTATCCTGGCTCTGCTGCCTGTCCCACCTGCCCACCATCCTCCTGTATTGATACTCCAGCCAGTCTGGGCCGCTCTTTTGTACCTGCCTCTGGTCACCTGGACTCTGGGCCTGCGTATGCTACCTATAGTATACCAAGGGGGTGTGAAGGACGCCAGGTGAGGGTGTGAGGAGCAGCGTGGGCATACTACTGAATACGTCAGTTGCCCGTCAACCTGTCCGTATAGTGAGATATGACGATAATGGGAAACCGGGCGTGTGATAAGCAACAACTCCGTGGCAGTACAGTCGACAAGTTGGCTTCTGCAGAGACCGTCGGCGTGGGCCAACTCCGGTCGCCACCGCGGACATGTATGCAGGGAAAACACGACCAGCAAATATTCAGTACACTGCAGCATCGTAGAACAACAATATGGGCACGCGCGTCGTCTGTCGGGCCCTTTGCACCGTGGCGTAGTCAGCTCGCTACCGGTTTCTTTCGTCACGTCAGTGATCGTCCATTACTACTCAGAAGTATCTGCTTGGCCCCCGGGCAACGAAAAACACTTTACTTTGTTTCTTATATCCGTCCGTTTATACTCGTATTCCCAGCAACGTTTGTCTCCGAGAACTTGTATCATCCTTTATCGGCCTCACATCTGTTATTTTGTTTCGTGTGCCTATAGGATTGATAACGTAAAGCCCTACGAGGTAGTCCCTGTTGTGCATTACACTCCTTGCGGGATACGGGCTGACCCGGATCTGTGACTGGCAGCTCATGACTGTATTCATTAATATCTATCTGCGGCCCGTGACACAGGTGGGAGTAGGGGAATGCCTCGTGATGCTGTCGCCCTATATCTGCCTATTCCATATCAAGGAAAACAAGCTCGCGCATCTCCGATTTCATAGCCTCAACATTGCCTTTTTGCATATAATTCTTTGCACTGTCCACCACCATTACATATCTGAAAAACTAGCACTCAGGTCAAAGGAAGACATGCTGTGCGTCTATTGTTTTACTTTTCTCCCCTGCTTTCTCCTATGTTTGCCACTTGTATTCAGCTATCATCAGTTATAGCAACGGCTATGCATGACAACTTCTTTGGCCTCGATACTTTTTTTACGTTTGAGCTTTTCGCTTCTCCGTTGCTTACCCCTGACTTGCTCTACAAACATCTAGGGTTGTTCGGCCAAAACCTCTGTGCACTTTTTCTTTACTTCCGTTGTTTCGACACCAGCCACCACTACATCGTGTCACTGAGTAGTTTTGATTTCATTCCCAAGCGTTATACACCACAGGCACCGGCACCACTGCCATCCAATTCAGCTGCAACCAAACATTGTCCCTTAATATTGTCATCTCCATCATCGCGGTCATATCAACGACCATATCTATGTAAGTCGATATCTCCAAACTCATCATGTCTTCTTCTTTAACCGTTAGTCGCTACCACCCATCTTCAACGCTTCTCGAAGCATCCCCTTCATTTTTAGTACTCAAACTAATCAACTCGTTCCAGTCACAGTCATTCAGTATGAACATGTTCCGTCCAGAGAAAGCCGAGGATTGGGAGGACTTCCGCGAGGTCATCACGGCACTCTACCAAAACAACACCCTGTCCGAGGTCACTGTGCAGATGAAGACACTGCACTTTTTCAGCGCGACGTACGTATTTCACTTGTGCATCGAACCCTAGTCACAGAGGTCGCCTAACTCACACGGCCAGGCCCAAGCAGTACAAGACAAAGTTCAAGGAGTGGGGCCTGACGACCAAGTACGTCAAGGGAACCGAATACGAGGAGCTTCTCGAACAGGAAGAGCAAGACGAGTACAACGTGCGTGGCAAACGCGTCTCCCACCAGGACGTGGCGCGGTTCAAACGCCGCCGCGAGAAGAGCGAGAGCAAGGCCAAAAGCGGCGGCGGGAAGCCCTCTTCCTCGCAAGATCGCGGGTCCGGAAGTGGAACAGCCTCCAGTTCGGTAGCGGCGGCTACCGGCTATGAGTGTTACGCCAACGGAGGTGAGGGAAGCAGCGGCGCATACATGGTGGCCTCCGGCGACGACATGGGCTACACATCGAGTGGCACGACGGGAGCCGACGGTGCGTATATTACCACAGACGGAGCGTCTGTCACAACAGCCGCTAGTTACGGTGCCTATACGTACGATGCGACCGGTGGAGCTGGTGAAGCGTACGACCCGAATCTCGAGGGCGGCTTCCAGCAGCAGCAAGACTACGGTAAGTGCATCAAAAGTAGTGGGAAAGGATATGAATGGAGAGATTACGAACCAGGGGTGGTGAGGCACTGACGATCTGCAGGTTCTGGTAACACGGCCAACTGGGGTTACTAACATTGGCTACCGGGCCGGGCTTCGGCAAGGTACACATGGGGACGTGCCGAGTTCAGGGCACAAGATCAAATACTGACACAACCTGGACTTTGGGGATACCAAGGCAATTGGCCCGATCTTATTATCCTAGCTACTTTTCGGGCTGCAATAGAGGTTCTCAGGGTTCAATACCTGATACTTCTGTCTATTTTTCTACGCATCGGCATCTCGGCAAAGTGGTCAACTATTACCTGTTCACCTTTTTCCCTTGTAGTTCATTTTCCTCTATGATTTTCTAATCCTTGTCGAACTCTTCTTCCCTCACTTTGGTCCAGGCCGGTTCCTGTTGACTATTTAGCTTGTTTTGATTTTGATTTCTTCTTCTGGACAAAAAACGTCTTTAATTTTCGCGCCAATACATGACTGACCATATTGTTTTTTTGATCTGATATAATGTTTGGTAAATAGAAATTAGTAAGAATATAATAAAACTGTGAAGACAAATGAGGCAAAAAGGAAGAAAAGCCAGATAAAGAGGTGGTTGTTTACTTAAACGTGCTTGTGCTTAAAAGATTGCTTTAACTCGCCAAGAAGTGCACATTGCATAGTTTAGCAAAAGACATTGAGTCTGGTGATAAGCCCGGCGGTGACGACGCAGCACCCACCACCGCCACCTCTAGCAAGTTCACCCACCGCCAGCACCTTGGCAGTGTCTACAGGCAACTGGCCCGCATCGACTTCCCCGGCTTCTTCTGCTTTGCCGCCTCGTGCGCCCTGTTTTCTGATCGGCCTTGAATGGGGCGGCACCAAGTACCCCTGGCACGCGGGCACCGTCCGCGGCCTGCTTGTTGCCGGCGCCGTGCTGTTTGTCCTTTTCGGCCTGTGGTCGCAGTACCGGGGGGACCGAGCCCTCCTGCCCTTCCGCCTCCTGCGGTACGGCCACATCAATGTCTTTCGTGGCCTCGCTGCCCTGGCGCAGGCAGCCAGTGTCTTCCTTCTCATGTCCTACCTGCCCGTCTGGTTCCAGGGTGTCAAGGGCGCGACGCCCATTGCCAATTGCCAGCGGCGTCATGCTGCTGCCGGCCATCCTCGCCCAGCTCCTGGCCTCACTTCGTGTGCGGCTTCTTGGTGCAGCGTACCGGCTACTACCTGCCGGAAATCGTCGGCGGCAGCGCCATGGTGCTGGCTGCCTCTGGCCTGTTCACCACACTTTCGCCCACCACGGGCGCCGGCGCTTGGATCGGCTCCCAGACTCTGGGCGGCGCCGGGCGTGGGTTGGTCATGCAGCTGCTCATGTCCGTGATCCAGGCCAATGCCAATGTCCCGCCCGCGGACGTGCCCCTGGGCGTCGGCTATGTCCTCTTCTGCCAGTACTTTGGCGGCGCTGTGGCCATGTGCGCGGCACGGACTGTGCTGACAGCGACCATGGGGTCCGAGCTGGCCAGGTACGTGCCGTCCGTCGATGCGGCTACGGTGATCCATACGGGTGTGACAGACCTACGCAGTGTAATACCAGCCAGCGAGATTGGCGGCGTCATTGTCGCCTACAACAAGTCGTTGGTGAATGTCTATGTGGGTGTCCCCTTCCCAAAGCTGCCCCGGCAATGATAGACTGGATTAACAGCTTTGCCGCGCAGTACCTTCAACTTGCCTTGTCGGCCATTGCTTTGGTGTGCTCCTGCTTCCTTGGTTGGCGCGACATCCGCAAGGCCCAGCCTGAACAGATGGGGAAGGGAGATGCAGAGATCACCAGGGCAGAAATAACGAGCGGGAACAGGTAGATTATAATCGTCGTCACTTATAGTTGGGGACAGGTCCTGAATGTAAACGTTTGAAGTGTTTTGGATTGCAAATGAAGTCTGTCTGTTTGTGCATGGAAGCACAATTAATAAATCATTAATCTTGATATCATTAATTTTCCGTCCCAGGTGGCTGCAAGTGTCTGTCCTCCTGTACTGATCTCGCTCCCCTTCTGCTGATTTGCCCTGGAAAATGGGACTTTATGAAAAAATATATAATAATGAACAATTTAGAAAGTGAAGGGTAGCGGTGGTGGTACAGGGTGCAGTATTATGTGTGTGAAATGTGTGAGGGTAAGGTGAAGAGACGTCACAATGTGACAGGCTCAGTGAGCTGCACGGAACCGGTGTGCCGTACCGTTCCACGCAGGATATGAAGTATGCCATTGGCCGTTGTCATAGGTTTTCGACGACGAGGAGATGGAGGAGAAGGAAGAGGAGATGGAAGAGGAGAAGGAAGAGGAGATGGAAGAGGAGAAGGAAGATGAGGGAGGTGCGGTAGTGGTAGTAGGGTGCCACTGGCCGTCATTAAAGCTAGCGGCCGTGGCCGAGGAAGATGTCAGGGAAGGTGACGAGCTGGAAGGGGAGGAGTGTGTTGGAGTGTGCCAGAGGCCGTCGTCATATGTCGTTGTAGCGGTGGTGGAAGTAGAGAATGTAGACGGGCTGGGCCACAGGGGACCATAGCCCCCTGGCCAGGTGGATGCAGGAGAATGATAGATTGGTGTGGAGGCGGAGGAGGGCAAGGCGGAAAGGGAGGATGTGATTTGTGAGGAAAAGGCTGATGACGACGACAATGCATATGGAGATGGAGTGGCGGAAGAGGACGACGACGAAGAAGAGGATGCAATGGCCGAGGAAGTGGTCAAGGAGGACAGAGCCGAGGAAGTGGCCGAGGAGGACGGGGTCAGAGAGGTGGAGGATAAAGATGACGAGGGAGACGGGGTGGTAAGAGCCGAGGAAGATGAGTGAGAAGAAGATGAGTGAGAAGAAGATGAGTGAGAAGAAGATGAGGGAGAAGAAGATGAGGGAGAAGAAGATGAGGAGGGCGAGGCTGAAGTGGAGGCACTAGTGATGACGTGGAGGATGGTGACGAGGCTGAGGACAGGGAGGAGGAAGATGCTGGCGCGGAGGACAGCTCAGCAGAGTATGCGGGCACTACCGTCACAGACGCCGTTTGGACGACAATGGCTTCAGATGTCGTCACCGTCGTTGTGCTTGACGGTCCTTCCACATCGACCACAGAGAACTCGGTGACATGTTTAGTCACAGGCGTCTGTGGTCTGGTTGTGGATGTCACGACAATGGTGTCAGTGTTGGTGACCGTGGGCACTGCCGTATCGACAACGACTGTTGTACTAAACGCAGTGGCGGTTTTTGTGACCGACGCCGGTTTTGTCGTGGTTGATGTCGACACAGCACCCCCGCTTCCACTGCCACCACTGCCGCCATCAATGTTGACGACAGAGTAGGTAGCGCGTGGAGCGAGTGCTGCGGCGTCTCGTATTTGTTGACGCTGCGGATTGTGTTTTGGAGAGAGAGGTAGGGCTGAGGCTGCTGTGGAGAATGCTACCGCCACAGTCAAAAGAGACGCGGGGAGGCGATGCAACTGCATCGTGGCAACGGGAGGAGGACTTCAGATGCAATGAGAGTGAGGAGCGAAGAGGGGTAGTGAAGATTGTGGTGGTATGCCTTTTTTCAGCGGGGGGAAAGTTGAACTTGGGTTGATGGTTGTGGGATGTGATGTAGTAGTGTTATGACGACGTTGGTGAGTGAAGTTGATGAGTGAATGTAGTGTGCTAAGGCTGGTGATGTGAATGAACTGAGTTGGTGGAAGTAGGGCTGGTGGAGTGAGGTCGATGGAGTGAAGTCGATGGAGTGAAATCGATGCAGTGAAGGGTCTAAATGACTGGCGACGAGGAAACGCTGGATGGAAGAGAGTGTGAAGTGTCGACGAAGCAAACAAACCTAGGATATTGTCAAAGTGAAGGATAAACTCGAAGAAGAAGAGGTTGCATCCAAAAGTATTTCGAGGAAGCTTGGACTCGTCTTAAGTATGCTTCGTCTGGTCCCTCTTTTTTCACTTCTTCCCGCTAGATGCGGTCGGAAATGCAACGAAATGCAGAAGGCTGGAAGCGGGAAGCACACTGAAAGGAAGCCGAAAAGAAAGGGGATATGCAGGCTCTGGCGAATGTAAATAAAACATTTTTGGCGCAGGAAAAAGTACAGTGGCTGGGGAGCGAAACCAAATCAACTAAATAGGGGCTGCCAACGCGCTTCTGATTGGCCAGATGGCCACGAAGTCTCACAAATAAAGTGGAGCACTGTCACCAGCCTCCCAGTTACATACGTGAGTATGGAGTAGTACTACCAATAGCGCGCTTCGAGGCTCGCCCCTGTCTGATGAGGAATGCGGCAAGACATCTTGACCAGAGGTTCTGAATCGCCGGAAATGGGGGCAGGATTGAGTGAATCGCATGTTTCTGCAAAGCACAGCGCCGAGACCGCGCTAAAAACTGCTCTTCTGCACTGCAGCGCTGAAAGCTAGCAGAAAAATCCACGCAACATTCACCGAATAGTCCTGCAACGTGCAGCCTCAAATTTGTTCCAGCCATTCACTTTCTTTTGTTTTTGTTACCATCAAATCTGAACCTCGAATCAAACGTCGTCCCGTGCCAAACGGCTGGTCCGGGCGCACCGCACGCGGCAAAAATGCACGATGCAACTGTCAAAAGGGCGCAGATCGACAGTGATCTGCTGCTAGGATACGTCGTACGTCGTACACGAAAGGAGATTCATGTAATGCAGATCGAGCGATGCCGAAAGAGGGAAAATGAAAACATACCGCACCATTGCAAAAGCAAGGAGCATTTTATAGAGTACTGGGGACAATATCGTCCAGCTTGATATAATTCCTATCTCAAAAATTGAACTCCACTGGTCTTTCCATCCAGAACCATGATGCTTCCATCTCCAAGTGACGGTAGCCTGCCAAAATGCTGAAAAGCCATGTCTCCGCGAGGTGTAAGTTCGGTCGTGTGTAGTGACGTAGCTGGGTGTACGATGTATTGTATTCGTGTATAGGGGTATCGCTCTTTTTTTCCAGATGACTGCCAATTTTGATGCAGTTTTTTGTCGTTAACGGTCGTGTCGTAGAGTGTTGTGTCTAATATTATTTCGTCGAATGATTGTGCTGGGGTTTCTTTTTTTTTCTTTTGTCTTTTGACCTTCTGTCATTTGACCTTATGTCATTTTGACCATCTGGCTCGTTTCTGAAGAGCAAGAACCGCTGCCAAATCAGATCAGATCCGTAGTTTCTGTGTCAACCCAATAGAGTCGGTGCAAATATTCGTGATATCTCGAAGTGCACTGTTCGATCTCTTCTTAAGTCAATGGGCAACGTGTGCAATCGCCCTGAAGTCTGACCATTCAAGGGTGCACCGTCTGAAAAATGCGGTGCTGGCTAGTATTTGCCATTCTCGCCCTGAGAGCTTCCAGATGATGGTGTGTCTGACTTGTGGGCGTTTGAGTGCGAACGAGATGAGCTACTCTTGGAGCTTGGCCCGAAGTGGGACGAAGATGACGATATCTTGACAGAGTTCTCCATAATGAACTTGGGCTTGGACTTTTTGTGCGTTTTTGGCTGAGTGTAGGAGCAAGAACCGTACTGCCCAGAAGAACTCATGTCAACTCTTTGAAAGAGAGGAGCGAGCGTTGGGCTCTTTGTCTGTTAGCCATGTTGTTCATGAAGCTGATGGCTTGTAGCTTGCGTCATGAAGTTAAATACGAGAATGCAGATTATGACAATTGTGTCTGTTGAGAGAAAGCTTGCAAAGAATAATGAGAATCAAAGGACAAAATGAGTAAGGAGCCAAATACAAACTGCAAAGCTCAACTCACTAATAGGAGCAAGTAGCTGAAGCCTGAGTTGGAGATTTTTGTGATATCAAGATGATGAATTGAAAGACGATGCTTGGAGAGACTGATTGCGATGTAACTGCATCTACGCCTTCATTTGGACAAGAAATCAAGAGCTTCAACATCTTTATACGTTTAACTACAGTTTCCTCTCAGTCTTATCTTCCACAGTGCTCGCTTTACAGTCCTCAGTCAGTTTGCCATGAAACGGGACGTCAGGCAAGTTACTTTCGTCCTCTCAGTTAGGCAGACGCTGTTCACTTTTCGAATGATTGAGAAGTAGAAAGATGGACAGAAATAGGACAGTAGAGTGAATATGGGAGTCGATATCACGACGATTGTAAACAAAGAAAAACTGATGGGCGGCAGCGGCGATGTCCATCGAGGCCGTCTGAGGCATGCACTGACCGGGGATCCCCCTCCGTAAAGCCACGCCCAGCTTCCGATCTGGGGCAGGCCAATCAGAATCTCTGAATTCACCAGACTGTTGAAACGATTACACTTGTGACACTTACACCTCAACTTCACTGGTATGAGTGGCGAGAATGGTGAACAACGTTCTTTGTTCTCAGGGCGGCAGCGTCTCCGCAGCGAGCAAACTCCATTTTGACTCAGTTTTGGCTTCTCGGATAGGGCGCCTGGGCCGTCCCTAGATCCCGTGCCCCATCCCTTCCTTCCTCGCTTGCCCTGTCCGCATCCTCCTCTTCATGCGATGCTTTGAAAAAAGCGTTTGCTTGGGAGCCAACCGCCCAACAGAAGGCTCTCCCTGTGGGTAGATCGCCGCAGGACGATGCTCCCGACAGGCTGGGAGATGAGCTGTTTTTAGTCTCTTGTTTACTTTTCATATAAAATGCACAAGTGCAATCTTTGGCCTGCTCATTAACAAGAAGATCCAACTCGTCATCCTCGACATGAGCTTCTTATTCGGTATCTGAGGCTTCATTGTTGCCATTTTGGGATGCTCTTTAAGAACGAAAATCACTGATTGTCTCCGCATTTCCAAACACAAAAATTTGCCGAATATTATACACTGATGCTCTGCAGAACTACCCTTCTACCCCGTCTTTATTCTCGAAATTCAAGAATCATGACGCGAAACTGCGCTGTCGTACGGTGACTCAACTCATTGAATGTTTTTTCCTTGTTCTAAAAGCACCACAGTTGCAGCCAGAAATTGCGAGCCGTGTCTGTCAAGCGACCGAAGTCAGTTCCCTGACATAGCAACTGGACTCAATTCTCTTCCCCAACACCCCAACTCTCATCATCTCTTGTCCTTTCAGCAAGCGAAACGGGCTCCCACAACACCGGCGTCAACAAACAACTTATGAAGTCAACACGATGAGTGGAAAGTAGAGGCTGGCCTGGTCCAACCTCACACGCAAGGCCCCCCAAACCCTGTACTGAGTGCCCTGCAGTATCTTTAGGCATTTCCCTTACTTTCTTTGCCAATTGATCTTCTCGGTGGCCCTGCTGTCCAGCCACCATCCCTCATGACGACGATTAAAGTTGCTCCGCCACACACTAAAGCGCGACCCTAAATCAGGCCTGGTCAGACTGCAAGTCGGTTATTTGGCTGGGGGCACGGGAGCCTCTTTTGGTGCCTTGCCAAGACCACTACGTGCGCCGGCGCCCGTAGCGGCCTCGCAGGTCTTTCTGGTGCTGTTTTTAGTGCTTTAAGTAATACGCCGCCAGCAGGAAGACTACCTCCCCGAAGAGAATATTCAGCCCTCGACACAGCCACCCTTCTCCCTCCACTCGCGCGCCCACTGTGCCCCTTATACGACGTCTGCCTCGAGTCTTACGTATGTTTCTGGCAAGAGCCTGCTTCTCTACACGTCCTCTGGCCGTCTTTGGTTGTCTTTGGCTGTATTTGGCGTCCCTGGCGACTGTCAGATGGGCCACTACTGCGTATTAGCTACCAAAAAGGGCCCTAGCTTTAGCGTAACGACAGCCTGCAGACGTTCCTGTCTGTCTGTCATGCCTGCTGGCTGGAGACTGTCTGCTCATATATACTTCGTATGGGCCGGTGCTGGGTCTGTGCTGTCTCGAAATTCTTCTTTGGACCTTGTACGAAGTCCTGCTTCTTTCTGTTGAGAGCTCTCGTTAATTAGTTCAATATTCCAATATTTCGCGCCTGCTTTTTCCCGTTTTGGCACCATCTTCGCCCAATACACGCATCCACAACAACGTCGTGCAGCATCTAGGCCCGACGTCTCAACAGTTACGCAGTCGACATTAAACCGGTCTCAGAGCCGTCTTCTCTCTCTGCACAACACCGAAGTTGCTGCACCTCGTGACCAACTTCCGTCCTTGTCAGGCCTCCAACGCCCCCACTCACCAAGCGGTCGCTCTTGCACTTCTTCCTGCGGCACCCAACGTATATTTCTGTGTCTACCGACGTCAGCGACGCATCCGCTCCTGCCAGTTTTAACCTTGTTTGAATACTCAGTATTTACAGCGGGTCAACTGCCAGTGCGTGCTCAGCTGCCCCGCCCAAATCCTTCCTCCACTCCAACTCGGCAGGCTCCATCGCCCCCTCTCTTCTCCTTGCGCTATCGAGTTATTTTTTTCTTGGTCGCCAATAGCAAGGTTCCAGGCGCTTGCCAACTTCGGGGAAGCTTGGAAGCTTTAAAGAAGTACAGAGGACAAACAGCCAAGACGCGGACGAAATAAAAAAGCATCCACGGTGTCACTGGGATTCTCGTTCTCTTCACTTCATCTTACTTTTTTTTGTCGACGACCGGCATATCGTGTCATCCATTTCTCCTTTGACACCCCGTATAGCAAGCAACCCCGCGAGACAAATCCCACAATGTCCTACTATCCTCCCTATGGCCGTACGTATCATTACCCAATCCATGCCACCGGATGCTGCCTGACCCTGTCCGCCCCTCTGCTCCGCAGCTGGCCAAACGCGCCCGTCTAGTTTGACGTCACCATCCAATACGACACGCGCACACATGGAGCGCTTCTCTTATCCATCGCACCGTGCCAAATAAGGTGAACCATACTAACTTCTGTGCAGAAGCGCCACCACCGCAGGGTGGCGGCTACTATCAGCAACCTCCCACCGGTCAATATCCTCCACCGCAACAGGGCGGCTACCCTCCCCAGCAATACGGCGCGCCACCCCCACAGCAAGCCCCGTACGGCGCACCACCACCGGGCCAGTATGGCGGCTACTCCCCGCAACCCCCGGCACCTTACGGCCAGCACCCTCCTCCTCCTCCTCCTCCCCAGCAGGCTCCTTATGGCCAACAGCCCCACCACGGCCAACAACCGCCATACGGCCAACAGCCCCCCTACGGACAACAGTCTCCCTACGGACAACAGCCTCCTTACGGACAGCCATCACAGGGCCCGCCGGCTGGCTACGGACCGCCGAGTGGCGGCTATGGCGGCGGCGGCGGTGGCGGATATGCTGCCAACGTGCCACCGACACCGCCGTCCGTCGGCTACGCCGGCCCGCAGTCCATCAACTGGGATGCCACCCACGACGCCAACGCGCTGCGCCAGGCCATGAAGGGCTTCGGCACGGACGAAAAGACACTTATCCGTGTGCTGGCCGACAAGGACCCGCTCCAGGTCGACGCCATCCGCAACACGTACCACCGCCTGCACCGCCGCGACCTGATCAGGGACATTGAGTCGGAGACGAGCAGCTGGTTCGAGTACGGCCTGGTCGCCCTCAGCCGCGGACCCCTGCTCAACGACGTGCACATGCTGCACGACGCCATGAGTGGCCCGGGGACCAAAGAGTCCATGCTCAACGACATTCTGCTGAGCCGCTCCAATGCAGACCTGCGGGCCATCAAGGCGCTGTACCAGCAGACCTACCATCGCTCGCTCGAGGACGCCGTGCGCGGCGAGCTCAGCATGAAGACCGAGCGCCATTTTATGATTGTCCTGCAGGCGACGCGCGCCGAGGACGCCGCGCCCGTGCAGAAGCACGAGGTGGACCGCGACGTCCAGGAGCTCTACAACGCCACCGAGGCCAAGCTGGGCACGGACGAGATCCGCGTCTGCAGCATTCTGAGCACGCGCAACGACAACCACCTGCGCGCCGTCGCCTTCGAGTACCGCCAGCGCTACGCCCGCGCCCTCGAGGACGTGCTGCGCAAGGAGTTCTCCGGCCACATGGAGGAGGCCCTGCTGTTCCAGCTGCGCCACGCGACCGACAAGTACATGCACCAGGCCGCCCTGCTCGAAGACGCCATGGTCGGCGCCGGCACCCGCGACAAGCTGCTCGTCAGCCGCATCGTGCGTGTCCACTGGGACCGCACGAACCTGGCCAACGTGCGCGGCGCCTACGAGAAGCGCTACCGCCACAACCTGGCCAGCGCATCCGTGGCGAGACCAGCGGCGATTATGAGCGTCTCCTGCTCGCCTGCATTGGCGAACGTGTCTAGGGCCAAGCCACGATGTGTCGGAAGGCTGGAGGGAAGAGGGGGGAAGAGGGGGGAAGAGGAGGGAGGACAGAAGTCCACAACCGGCGAATTGTTTGATCGAAGTGATATCCAGGTATCCATCGGAGAAAATCTTGTGTTTTGTGTTTCTTTTTTCTACGTGTCATGTTTCCCACGCTTAACGCTTTCACGTCGCCATAGTTTCCGCGTTCTCCAATCGTACTGATGTTGTTCTACTGTATCGTCTCCAGTTGTATATTTTTTTCTAAATTGTTCTAAATTGTCAAAGTCGTCGTCATTTGTGGTTATGAGGTGTCCAATCGGCTCGAGACGTGGTTGGCGTGTGAGGAGTTGACCGCTGTTCTGTACTGAGTACTCGCATAGAGCGCTATTAACATTAATCTCCGTGCTAATATATTTAGTAACAGTGGCTCCAATGCAAGAGTATGGTACTTTGGTAAATGCTCCACTTTAACTTACTTGGTGGCGATTTTGCTCCTCGCCCATAGGGAAGGCGCAATGATAGATGTTGCCGTCGTTCTCATGTCTTTTCAGTATCTTGATATACATCGTATAGATTGCGGCTTCCAGCGCACGATGGGCGCTTCCGGTGCTGATATGAGTCCACAGCAAGAGCCGTCTCGAACTCTTCGAGGCTCCTTTATGAAATTCGGACGCTGCTGTCACTCTCCTTTAAAATCATCACCTGCCGGCTTTTCCTGGACCAATAAAAGGCAGCTAGTGGATACTTTCTGTCCCACTTTAATGCATATATAACAACGCTAGTCTCTACAAGGTTAGATCTATATTATTCGCAACATAATTACGAGTTTTTCCGCGCATTTGGCCCCATTTCCACCCTCCAACATAGCCTCTCGTGTCGCGTCTGGCCTCTTTAATTCTAGTCTGTAACCGCCTGGATCATATCACACCGCCACGCGCCGAAATGCCCTACCGTTTGCCTCTAATTGGCGATATGGAGGCGATTTCTACATAACTATCACACTTTCCTTACCCATTTTTACCTCCAATTGTTACTCTCCATGTTTGACCCTTTTCCTGACCTCTTCGCCGCGTTTCGCAACAGCATCGCGTGTCAGCATCGAAAACGGTCAACGCCATCGTCGCTCGACATTTTTGCGTTGCACACCTGTCTTTCACTTTGAAGGTAAAAGAAAAGCATTGTTATTGTCGTCACAACTGGTCTCGACCTGTTCCGGCCACCTGGCCCTCCTCATTTTTATTCCAGAATTCGAATTCCAGAATTTTCACACGACAAGCTCGTCTTTCACCTCATACCAAAGACGAGGCTGTGAAGACCAGTCGCGCTTTCTCTTGTCCCGCACACGTTCGCTCTTTCCATTTCTTCATTTTCTTCACATCATTTACCCCTTTTCTTGCCTCCTTGACGCTGCCGGTTGGTCCTTCCAGTTATATTCATATCCTCTCAACACAACGCATCGTGCCTTCCGCCTTGTCGCCGGTGACGCATTTCTCCTCTGCCGACGCGACAATACTCCTTCCAGGAAACGAACCCGCTTCACCTTTGTTGTCTTTCTTGGTTTATTATTTTTATTCCACGGCTTTGAATTGGAGTTGGGCAAGTCTTGCGAACGTCGTCGTCTGTGCGCCTCACCCTCTTCTAACCCCACGCGCAAGTCTCGTGTGCGACGCGGACTTGGCTCTTCTGGCAAGACCTGTGGTCTCCACTCCTCGCAGCGCAAACGACCAACGGAGACAGTTTACGAGAAGGCCTCGAGGCGAATGGACGAGCAGTAGTTTTGCTTGCAGTCCGACTGGCCCTCTCTCATTACTGAGACAACGTTCTTGGAGACGGGCACCTTTGAATCCTTACCACTCCGCATCGCACCCGGCTCCACCGATCCCATGTCCGGCCCCAGTCCGTCTCCTGTCGAGGGAGGGGGCACTTCGCCCAGTGCGGGATCCTCTTCCACACCTCTTCAGTCTCCGGCCCTCGCCACAGCAAATGTGCCACCCCAGGTAACACATCCCGGTCTTTCGCGCAGCACGAGCGCAAGCGACGTCAAATCGCCTCGAGCGACAGAGTCGCCTTCGGTTGTGCCGGCATTGCGGCCGACGGCGACGGTACAGCCGAGTTCGTCTTCGGCCCCGCCAGCACCAGTCGCAGTCTCGGCCCCAACCCAGGTCCAAGTGCAGTCGCCGGCACCAGTGCATGCTGCGACACAGGCGCAACCGGTTCGCCAGAACCCGCAGGTGCAGCCCTCGCAGCAGCCTTTCGACTCTAAATCAATCGAGACGAGGTGGCAAGATCTGACAAAGCAACATCGACAAACTCAACGTGCTCAAAGCATGCCTCAACATGTGCAAACACCGCCACCGCCACCGCGGTCGCAGCAACAGCAACCGCCTCCCTCGCAACAGCAATGGCGCTCATCGCAGTCGCCTTTCCCAGCAAATCAAAGTCTTCCTCCCAGCAGCCAACCGCAGCACCCGCCACACGGCCCTCCTCGGCCACCCGATCCGGTCCTGGCCCGCCGCGCACCCATTGTCAACCCACCGTTGCAAGTCCCTCCACCGGCACCGCCCCGGGTTGAGCCAGCCGTTGTGGATCCCCGCGGCGGTATCCCGCACCCGTCTCCCGGGCATGACTATCCGCGTGAGAACCCCAAGATTCAAGACGACTACATGCGTCTCACCTTTGCCATTGAGCAAAGCGTGTCTGATGCCGTTCGGTGCGCAATGCGCCAAAACTGGCAGAAGTGTCTTCTGGGCACCAGCTTCCACCAAGGCTTCATGGTAGGTTCTCAATGGCATGATCTGTTTCTCAACAGTTGCTGTAGCTAACTTTTTTTCTCTTTCTCTTTTTCTTTTTTCTCTCTACTGTAGCTTAACGCTCTCCTTGACAGCGTGCCGCCAGAAGTGGCCCGTGGCTCCTTTAGGGATTTTGGAGCCAAAGTGGCAAAGAATGCGCGACTCGAATTTGCTGCCCACCTGGACTCGGCAGACATTGACGAGATTGCTGCTTTAATCCTTGCCAAAGCCAGTGACCGGTTTCTCGACACCGCGCTGGAGGCACGCCTTCGCACAATCGATGCAAAGCCGCTCATCAATGCCCTTGCCCGAGCTGAGCGGCTGGGGTACGAGCCGGACGATATTGTCGAGGAGCCTGTTGGCGGTCAGGAACGGGTAATTCCTCAAACTCTGCCGGAGACGTTGCCAATACCGGCACAGGGACCGCCGCCTATAAAGCAGTGCAAAATATGCAATCGTGTGTTTGACACTGAGCCAACCTACGTCTATGTAAGTTTGCCGCATCGCATCGTTCTTCATTCATCTATTCTTTCCCTCTTCGTCTATTTTCCTCTCAATCTCTGCTTTGCGCATGTGCTAACAGTGCCTGTTGTGTAGCATATTGCCAATCAAGTGTGCATGCAGAGACCTGAGGGTCAAGAAGGCTTCCTGTTTTCTTGTTCGCATTGCGGGCAAGGGTTTGAAAGCACCTATGGCCTGAAATATGTAAGCAGCAACACCCATAATATGGCAGCGAGCCACGTTCTAACCCCAATCCCTCCATAGCACGACAGTACCGGCGCTTGCACGAAATACGATTCGACTCCGAAGGGGAATCATGCGTCACAGCTAGCGGCACCACGACCCTCAGTCTCAACGTCTTCAGTCCCCGCAACCAACGGTGCCATGCACGATCACAATTTTCCGCCGGGAACTGGCGTACTGGTTTCACGGCCGGTGGCCACGCCTGTCCGGCAGCTCTCGTCTCGCCATGTTTCCAAACTACAATCGTCACAGCAGACAGGATCACCACCGGGAAGCGGGCAAAGGACACCGGGTGCCGACCCCTACGCGCTTTTGTCGCCGGAGAAGCTCGCGGCCTTGAACGAGGCACTGCTCAAGGCCGAAACAATATACGGCGCGAAGTTCCGTGATGCAGAGCTAATCGCCGACCCGGTCGAACGAGAATCCGTCATCAACGGCCTCAAAAACTCGTTTAGCACGCGGCAGTCTATGATCCGGAAAAAGTGGGGAGTGAGGCTGCGAGAGCGCCGCACAAAGGCTGAAATTGAAGCGGAAAGGATGCGCATGGGATTGGCGAGTGATTCCAGTCCTGCGCCCGGCTCGTCACAAGCTGGTCTCGGCTCCAATTCGAACAAGCGTGTGCGGACAAACGATGGCTCGCAACATGTCTCGCAACATGGCGCACAACATGGCTCGGACTTTCGAGCCTCGTTGGAGCCCAACGACCTGAAGCAAAAGACGCCAAACCCGGGTATCCCATACTTGAGACACCCCGCGCCCAGCCACTGCCCCGGCCAGTGGACAATGAAGACGACACGATGTCCGACTCGTCATCGGACAATGACGATATTCCAGCCCGGCTACCGGACTCGGTGCGGCAAAGCCTGAGTGCTAGCCAGCGAATGTAGATGGCCGTCTTCTTATCATAGATACATGTGGGTCGTGGTTCCTTGATTTTTTTGTTCATCTTAACGGTGGACGGTTTCTTAAATATGATAACTCGGGAAGATAAGAGGGTCGTTTAATATATAGTATTGCACGGTGCTCAATCTGTATTTATGAGGGATTTATGTTAATGGGGGAGAAAGGACAAGTTGGATGGGGTGAGCAGATTTGCAGATTTGATTCTACTGGCATTTTATCAATTACGTTACGATTCACAAGCCATTTCTTGCCCTGCTGAGGGGACCTGCCGATCAAGTCTTTGTAATTTTACAACCCGTGAAGATGTTTCATTCTACCATGATGTGAACATCACAACGCTTTTCAAAGTGAAGCCGGAGAAGTTTAGGCCTTCTCCCCGGTGAAAGCAGAGAGACACCGCGGTCGTACAGAGAGGAAGGCGGCTTCAAACACCGTAGGGAAACTACACGAACGATCTGATGCGGAAGCATTTTCTCTGTGCATCCTCCTTATTCCATGCCTCATCCTGGCTAAAATTGTCCACTCTCTGTCCTCTGTTTTCCCTCCTTTCCGCAGATGTGCGTGTTTTTTGACACCAGGTGTAACACAACCGCCCCATCGTGTGCATGCTTACAAGATTGTGTGTATTTGACGGATGCAAGAAAAGAGATGTGACTTTATACGAGTATGGCCGAAATCCAATTGACGGCACCAATTTTTGGATCTGCCCAGGTCAAAAGCTTCTCAACTCTCCGGATTTGCATTGTGCATCGCTCCACATCGGGGGTAATGTAGTTTTCCCCCCTCAGCACTGCGATTCAAGATCATCCATCCATCCTCCACTTGTGGATTCCGGGCAGGCCTAGCGCCCGTCCCGTCGTTTGGACGGCCCCTCCCCCTCCCTTACTTACCCTTTCCCTCTCCCATCTACACGTCTAGCACAAGACGGATGGCTCCGCGATCAACCCTGTGTTAGCTTGGCGTATTTGCCGTTGGTCGTCTCAAGACACAGCGATACGTGGCAAGGATAAGAAGGTAGATTCTTTCCGGGAGGGGGGGGGGGGGGGGCAATAGATTACCGCTTTGCGAACAAAATAAGTTTGTATCTATGACATGACGACGTAGTAGGTGGAGATAAATTGTATACCAAGACAGAAAAAGCCGATACTTTTTGCAGCGAGGAGTCGCTTATTCTGCTATGGTCAATATCAATATTAGACAGCAGGGCTGGTCATGGGGCCCCCATCGAGGCAGCTTTACGCCTTGCCACGTCCGATACGCGTATGCCATGGTTTGCTTGGCCTCAGGCAGTAAGTTAATATCCCATAAAGCATAGACGAGCCGGGTAAGTTGATCAAGGGATACCATGAAGAGAGCACAATGGCTTGAGCTGTGCGTAAGATGCAATCGGATGAAAAAAATGGAAGCTCTGGCAGGGGTTTCCGTCTGAAGTGCTCTGCCGTTCCAAGAGTCAGCCTCCCAGTGTTCGGTACCAGCGCGCGTCTCAACAGACTCTTGCCTTCCGGGCAATGACTGAAAGAAGATCTACGTCGTACGGCCCGTATTCTTCCATCTCTGTCCGCAATTCATTCGCTTTCCTTATTTCCTCTCGTCCCTCTCTTTTTGGTCATTTAGAGGATCTTCCTCTTCACTCCTCATTCCACAACTTGATGGTGACGAATCTGCTCGAAGCGGCCCAGGGCATCACGATGAGTATTTGCATGAAGGTGTGGGGCTGGAGTAAAGAAGAGGTCTAGCTAGTCCTGGTTGACGTGCGGGCCGCTCTCAAAGACGGCGCCCTTCACGGGCACGTTTTTATGCAAGTTCGGAAACCAAGGCCCCCAATGGTGATGTGCCATGTCTCTCAAGCATCGACTGCCATCTTGCGGTATTTTGCGTGTACGCTCAAAAGCCGGGATGAGTGATGCTACTGAGAAGAACGTCTTACCTTTGCGTTTTGGGATGTGGTGCTTCTGAAACGGTGTCGTTGAATTTTCACTCCATTGGACGGACGATGGACCTTTTTGCTGTTGTTTTACTTTCTGTCACTTACTTTTTGGGGTAGCATAGCGGATAACGATGTGGTTTATTACGCCGTACTTTTCTCTTTCTTTCTTTCATTCCAACCTTTTATTTCCTGCTGTTTGACGCAATGCTCACGTTTCCAGTGGTACGTCGTTCGTCCTTTCCCTTTCTGAGCTGGTCACCACCACCTATGCGCCTTCCCCCATTGCGCACCTTCGCCATTTGATGGCGCAAGTCGTTATCCGACCGCCATCTCTTGAATCCAGCCATCTAGCCATCCAGCCTTTCAGCCTGTTATCTCTTTTGTCCCCGACGCACCAGCTCCATACCAACCACTGCGCGATTTTTACAGCACCAGCATCCGTTGTGCAGCCTTCAATAGGTCTGGCCCTGGCTAAGCGACCCACTGTCTCTCCAATATGCGCACGCTCCAGCACCTTTTCGTTCTCTTTGGCGCTGTCTGCAAGGTGCGAGACGACGTCACAGTCGTTTATCATAAAGCACCGCCGATCGCTTTTGATTGGAATTCAAGCCAGTTGCATCGACGTCCTTATCCTTTTCTGTTCCTTTTTCAACTCTTTTCTTGTCTCTTTTTGATCTACGCGTACATAGTATCTCCCTGCCAAGACTGGGGAAGCTTTTCCGCCAAAGAAGCCTTATCAGTGCTCCGCCTTCTTTCAGCTATCGCGACCACTTCAGCTGCCGCTTTTCTTTCTTGTTGTGACACCACTCGTCGTCGACAACCTCTCTTGTCATGGCCTCGACCGGCCTTGTTGAGTCGTTTGTCGCCGCCATCCAAGCGAGCCTGTCGGTTCTTCTCGTCATATTCTACGGCGGAGTTGCGGCGCGACTCGGCCTCTTGACCCCCAGCAGCACAAAAGCCATCTCCAAAGTCTGCGTTCGTCTCTTCCTGCCGGCTCTTCTGTTCACCAAGATTGGCTCTGAACTGCACAGCGGGTCCGCCCACCGTTATGTCGTCGTCCTTGTCTGGGCGTTTGCCTGCCATGCCGTCTCCTTTGTGCTGGGCATCGCCGGGCATCTCCTTCTCGGCATGCCCGACTGGACAACGGTCGCCATCATGTTCAACAACACCACGAGCTACCCTCTGCTCTTGATCGGCGCACTCGACCAGACGGGCATCCTGCAAGTGCTCGTGGACGCCAGCGGTGCAGACGAGACAACACGCATGGCCATCGAACGAGCCAAGTCGTATTTCTTGGTGTTTTCCACCGTCTCCAGCTGCCTGACGTTTGCTGTCGGTCCCCGCCTCATGGACTCGGAGCACGCACCGGAGCCAGATTTCGACACGGACCATGAAGACGGTGGCGAGGGAAAGGATGACACCCGTGCGAGGCCGATCATCAACGACACCAATGCGGATGTGGGCGCGGATGCGAACGCCGATGCCGATGCCGATGATGAGGAGGAGGAGGAGGAGGAGGATGAATCAGACAGTGAGCAGGGTGAGGCCGAAGACGACGCCACCAGCAATGCATCTCGTCCCGTCTCTCGCAGCAGTGGCTACGACCCTCTGTCTGACGCTCCACCTATTCACTATGCACCCGTCAACGAGACGACGGGACTGCTGTCGCCCAGCAGCCCTGCAACCACGTACAACGGCGGCGGCAAGTCTTCGCTCCGCCGGTCGATTGTTCAGTTCGTCGATCCCTTTGCCTCCTCGTCGAGACCGCACAATGCATTCTTTCCTTCGAATCGCCATCACAAACTGTCGCCGTACCCGACCGTACCCACGTCCATCCTGCCTTCCAACGACGACCACGACCGCCGGCGTGTGTCGGTTGTGCCCCGGTCGACTTGGCGCTCACTGGGCCCACGCACCCGCTGGTGGCTCCTTTTCGTCGCCGACTTTTTCAACGCGCCCCTTCTCGGTGCCCTGGCGGGTGCCGTCGTGGGTCTGACGCCGGCTCTGCATCGAGCATTCTTCAGCCCAGCGACAGACGGCGGCATCTTTACCGCGTGGTTGACGGCGTCATTGGACGACATTGGAGGACTGTTCGTGCCACTGCCCGTCGTTGTCGCGGGCGTGTCGCTCTACACAGCTGTATTGCAGGCGAAGGGGAGCAAGCGAAACAGCCAGCAGAATGACACCGGCGACAGTAGCGGGCAAAATGCGTCCGGCCAGACGACAAAGCTCCCCCTCGGTGCCGTAACGTACATCCTGGTGCTTCGCTTCGTGCTGTGGCCACTGGCATCGATTGCGGTGATCTACCTGCTGGCGTCTCGGACGAACCTCGTGGGTGACGACCCGATGCTGTGGTTTGCACTGATGCTGATGCCCACAGGGCCGCCAGCCATGAAGTTGATCACGCTGGTGCAAGTGAGCAATGCCGACGACGACGATGAGACGAGCATTGCAAAGTTGTTGACGGTAAGTCGACCCCTCGTTCCCTCTTTTTTCACATTGGGCCAGTCCTCTTACAAGCAGATCTCCTACCTCATTTCCCCCCTCTTGTCCTTTGCTGTTGTCGGCAGTTTACGCGCCAGTCTGGCCAGTGTTCACGGCTAAGACTGTTTAAGAGAGGACTTTGATTTGTAAAAGAAAAAGAAATAAATAAAAGAAATAAAAAAAATAAAGAAGATGAACAATGCATGCCATACACGAACTGAAAATAAACAACCTTTTTTTGGCGGTTCTCAACTTTAAAAGTGTAGATCATCGCTCCACATTTGCCATTGAGGCATTTCGTTTCACCTTCTCACATCTCACATTCGGTGCCTCCACAGCTTTATCTCGTACCTCGTTCCGCCACCGCCACCGCCACCGCCACCTCTAATTCTCATCCTCGCGGCCGTACGTCCAAGCGAAGGCGTTCTTGAGCGCCTCGACAATGTTCTTGACCAGTTCTTGCGACTGCGGCAGCTCCCCGTCCCACTGCGCAAATGGGTGGACCATGCCGTAGTACGTGTGGAACTCGCTGTCGGTGCCCGCCTCCAGCAGGCGCGCGTGGTAGGCCCACGCCTCGCTGTAGAGCGGATCGACCTCGGCAACGTGGAACGAGGCCCGGCACACCGCCGCCAGCACGCTGTCGGGCGCCAAGATGGGCGACGCGCGGACGTCTTCCACGTTGCTGCAGTGCGTGTCGGGGTCGTCGCCCAGCCAGAGGTTGTAGAACCAGACCAGGCGCTCGAGGGCAGCATCGGGGCAAAGGCGAACGCGTAGTAGCTGCTGTAGCCCAAGTCCATCGCGGCCAGCGCCTCTTCGCTCGTCGGCGCCTCCAGAGGCACGTAGCGGGCATCGGTGACGGGCACAATGAGGACCTGCAGACGGAGACGCGGCATGGTCGCGTCCTGTGCCGCCATCTGCGCCACGACGGCCGCGAGACACCCCCCCGCGGACAGGCCGCCGACCGCCATGTGCGTCGTGTCGATGCCGAGCTCGTCGCCGTGCGCGACGAGCCACTGGAGCGCCGTCCAGCTGTCGGTCGCCGGGACGGGGTGGGGGTATTCGGGCGCCAGGCGGTAGGCGACGTTGGCCACCAGGCACGGCGTGGCCGCGCCGATGCGACGGCACAGGGCGTCGTCGTCGTCGAGCCCGCCCAGCACAAAGCCACCGCCGTGGTAGTTGACGTACACCGGGAGCTTCTGGCCGCTGGCTTCCTCAAAGCCCTCGGGGCGGTAGAGGCGGATCGCAATGGTTCCGTTGGGCTCCGTGACCGGGACCTGGTGCGTCGAGATGCGGCCCGTGGGGCAAAGGGGGCCGGCCACCTTCTCGCGCGGGAACAGGTAGGCGGTGCGATCCGAGTTGAACTCCTCGTAGGTGACCTGATCGGCACGAAGACGAGAGGCTGTCGTGTTAGCATTGGCCACGGGGCTCAACTCTCCATAACGCCTTTCTGGGCTTACCTTGGTACTTGTTGTAGACTTCTTTGACCTTCTCATCGAGCTTGCTCTCGACTGAAGGATGCAGAGGGTTGATGATGGGTGCGATGCCCGTATCAGACGAAGTGATGCTCTCCATGGTAGTAGCAATTGGAAATGCCGCAGTGGACTCTTGCTCAAGTTTTTTTTTTTTTCTTTTTATGAGAAGCGAAGCGAATGCAATTTTGAGGCCTTGGGAGAAAGTTCTCAATGGGTTGTTGCTGATATCAAGTAATAGGTAGAAAGGTTTGGGGAGACAGGGCAGCCTCTATTTATATCTGCGGAAAGAACCAAGTTGGCTATTTGGAAGCACAGCTCATGCTGTGAGTTGTACGTGACACAGAAGAAACAACCAGATCACGGAGAAGTGCAAGGATCTGGATGTAGGTTTATTTTGGTGCGCACTCCGATGATAGATACGGTGACTAGGAGGTCGCTGACAGGCGGTTGACACCGCTGTTATTTATATCTGAGCATTGTGCCCCGGGGACGGTAGGAAGATATCCAGCTCTGATAGAAGCCTTCTTTTGGCCATAAAGTCATACAACAACCTCGCATATCTCTCAACCGTTCATCATACAGTAGACTACATGCGGCTGACCCCACGGTACCATTTCTTGATAACGTTGGTGGAGCACGCCGTGGGCTCTTGATACCAGTGGCACGGTTTTGAAAAAAAAAAAAAATACAGCTCACTTCCATGACAGCTTGCTTTCATCCCCATCACTGCACAGATCGTCTGTACTCCTCCTCCCAAGCTTCCAACTCTCAGGAGCAACACCCCAACGTGCTCAGGGAGCCGCGCCGAGCGTGAAATACCGGACAGCGTTCCTGTACTCCTTCTCTTTCTCCGCCTCCAAGTTTGCCATGTTATCGCCCTCGGCCTTTGTACCAGTGGATGCGGTGTGCTTCTCTTCGTATCCCCCTTCACACTTCTCCCAGTGCGAGGGCATCCAGCCTGCCATGCTCCAGTCGACGATTGCCATGATTTGGAGACTGCGGTCTGTGTCACCGTCGGGGTGGCCCACGAGGATATTCGCAGGGCTCAGTTGGCCATGGGTCAGAACAATGGGCACACTGTCGTCCAGCTTTGCGCGGTAGTCGGCGTCGGTCGTGGTCGTGGTCGTGGTTGCGGTCGTGCCAGATCCCAAAGCACAGCGGCCGGTGGCCATGTTCCTCGATCTGCCGTAGTCCGTGGCCAGCCAGTCGTGGAACTCCGTCACACCGGCGAACGGTCCCGCCGTTGGGGTCGCACTGTGTATGAACTTCCAGCTGCGGAGAGGTCGACCATTAACATGGCCTGGTGGTCAGAAAACGGCCAGATCAACAAATAGTAGGGGGGGATGGCTCTTACCGACAAACGGCGTCGGGGAGACGAGCGTCTGCGGAATGCTCTGCAAAGCCTTCAACATGGACCCAAGCGCATTCATGTCTATTTCTTGGCGATGTGACGGGCGGGCGTTGATAAGCTCCATGTAGAGGAAGGTCTGCCGACGATTGCGCCGCCAGGCATACACCTCAGGGACAGGCACCTCCGGACAGTGCCTCCGAATAAACATCAAACAGTGTGCCTCCGAGATGGACACATGGTGCCCGAACTTGACAGCAAGGCCAAGACTTCTGTAAAACAGCACCGACGGGCGCAAAAACGCCTTGCTCAGACCTGTGTGGCGTGGTTTAAACTTTAGCGATTTGAGGCGCACTTGGTCCGGCGTTGGAAGCTTGTCGAAGCCAGTGCGTGCAAAGGACGACTCGGGAACGTTGTAGTCGTCCACGAAAGGGAATGCAAACTGTTCTTGGGAGGCCATGTCGTTTCTATCGTCCTCCCTCATTTTTTTGTCTCGGGTACCTGTAGGAAGAAACCACATAAATGAAGCTGTTGCAAGCCTTAACAATCGAGACACATGGGCTTTGATATGGCTTTATGCACAACTCTCAGGTCTGAAAACAAGCATTAAGCATTCACTGCGGAAAATATCGTGGAGACGGGACGCTCACATCATCGTGCAGGTCAACTTTCACGTTATGCGAGACTAGTAAGTGAGAAAAAAGCTGTACGTAGATCAAATGAATAGTTTTCGATGTGCTCACAAATAAGAGAATGCTGGAGTCAAATAATTTAATGTCTTGTTTTATTCTTATTTCTGATTAATTGTTTTTTTTTTTTAACTTTTTCCATGTCATTGGGATCCAATATTTCCACTACGTTTTATTGAATTTCTTAATGTTCCTTGTTCAAAGATACCGCTCATCACGCCATATGGCAGATAGCAGATGTAGGTTTACCTGGCCCTCGTCAGAGGCTCAACAATAAGAGTAACAAATTGCCAAATATACCATCGTTGCACAGCGATCAAAACAGCCAGCGCTGATTCCCGACACACGCGTTTGCAACGACACAAGGCCCAATTTGATCGCAGGAGGAATGCATGGCTATGACGGCTTCGCCATCTGTCTGCATGGTAGTGGCAAGATGCACCTCCCAATTTGAACGACAACATGTCCCGATTTCAAATGCAGCAACGGACCTTGCATGGATAAGCACCATTGTCTTACTGGCCGCATTCACCGCCAACGGCAATGGAAGCAAAACGCCAGAAGAGAAGACAGAACCACCTGTGGCCAGCACATTCAAGCTCAAAGCAACGACGGACACACTATTCACTGGCACCTGCCGCTGGCGTACGGGCACAAAAGGAGTACCGCTCACCCGACATACAAGCAACATCAGCAACAGGGAGCTGGGAGATGATCAAAGCACCACCCGCTGCTGCCGCAATGGCCCCAGCCCTTGACGACAGCGGCATCCCAGCACCGCTGCGCGACCACCCCTCAACACCACTAGACGGAGCAAGGGGTGATCGCCATGCGCGATATCGAGCCGGGCGAGGAGGTGACACATAATTGTGAGTATCCGTGGGTCTTGGAGGTTGGCGAGCAGACAATCAAAGCTAACCAGAAAAAAAAAAGGCAAACCCCTTGGCATCGTCCATGACGAGCGCCAGGAGAAGATGCGCAACGGCGGCTTCAACTGCTCTTGCCGGTTGTGCACCGCGCCTGATTCCCAGCGCCGCCATGCAGACACACAGAGGCGTCGCTCACGCCTTACCCAGACAGTTGATGAGATACTGTATCTCGTCGACAGAGAGCAAGCTTGGCCGCTGTTGTACGACTAGTGCCCTGCCGTCACGAGGGCACATCTTGCTATTGACGACGCGGCGGGTGCACGGAAGTACTTGCCGGCCGCTGAAGAAGCATGGCTGCAGTGTGCGAAGTAACAGGGGATAAAAAACGAAAGGAACGCCGGGGAGGTGGACACTGTCAGATGCCGGATGTTGGATGGGATGTGCCAGGACCAAGAAGCTTGTTTGTTAAACCCAATATGACAAGTGCCAGCACCACTACGTACTGGGGACACGCTTTCAGTTGATTTTCGATACCAGTCATCGAACTCGCGAGGACAGATTGACTACTCTGTATGCTCGAGACGTTTGAGACGTGATTTGCGGTCAAAATGGTATTCGAGCCCGCTGCCGCTTGCTTCCTTGCACGGCCTCTCTTGATCCCGCCCGTTGTCATCACCAATGTCCGTCGGCAAGAACATGAATACAATAGATGAGAAAGAGAAACGACGGAGAATGCACAGCCTGGGATGGGACAGCAGCGAGTCGGCCCTTCATAAAGACGGGAAGCAATGGACTGGCCGATGTGATGATGTGTGGCTGGCAAGGCGAATCGCTAGGTTGAGGAGGTGGTGGGCCCGTTGAGAGCATCGTCGTTTGTTTGAGCAGCTCGGTCCAAGATGGTTGTGTGGAAGACTGGCCAATACAAATCTACAAATCGACGCAGCCGACAAGCATCCACTCACTGGAAAAGCTTGTCTGGAGCAGTTTCGCGCAATCGAGCCCAATTCGGTTTAGCTCCCTCGTAGGGCTTATCCTGCAGAAAGGCAGCCCACTGTTTCCAGTGGCCCCCAGGGGGAGAGACCCACCTAAAATTGGGCGTTCCTCTGTTGGCCCTGGGTGACGTCGCTGCCTCGCAGAGCAATGCCTCACAATCGCATTCAAACGGTGTCCACGCTTTACCACTACATCGGCGAAAACGACAACCTTCTGTGACTCGACATTTTGTGGAAACGAGCCTATGCTCCCAGGCAGACAGATTTCGAGATCGCCGCGGACCCTTGTACCTATAATGAGACGCTCAGCAGTTCTCCTTGGCCGTCGAGAAGCTCGATAAGAACCTCACAACCATCGCATCACGAACATGACGAACATCACGACCTTTTCCTCGTCCGTCCGCCACGAGATTTTGATACACAGCATTATCTGCAGCTGGACACACTGCTCCACAATCTCCTGCATCCATCCAGTTCCTCAGCGTATTTGCACCACCTTTGTCGGCTAGACCCTTTCCCTTGTTGCCCTCTTTTTGTTGGTCTCCCCGTTCACTCTCTGCAACCAGACTCCGGCAAAACATCCGTCTTTCGCGCAAAATTGCCTGTTGGGGTCTTACACCGCGAGCTTTGCAGCCTTCTTAACCCCTTCTGTTCCTGGCGGCCGGCTCCTCTCCGATGCGCCGATTTGTCCTTCCAGCCCTTCGCCTCTTCAAGTCTAGACCTTGGCTGCACCTCGGACTCTGTGCACTTGACGCTTCACCCAACACTTCCACACAACGCCAATATGGTTGGTGTTCCAGGCCGTTCGAAGGGTTGCAATACCTGTATTCAACGGAAAGTCAAGGTGTGTTTCTTTTTGCCTTTGTCCTTTATTCTGCCTTCAAGGCTCTCTCTTCGTCTTTTGAGCATCTTTCCGCTCTCTCTCTCTCTGCCCTCAATACACTCCTTTTTTTTTTCTCTCCCCCGAGCTGTCCTGAGGATCCCCCTGCCCTGTACTGATATCTCTTGCTCTCCAGTGTGATGGCGGTCGACCTGCGGTGCGGCAACTGCCGCAAATCCAACCGACTATGCACGGGTTACAAGAGGCCGGTGGCCTTTGTCATGTCTTCCAACGTGACACTCGGACCCGAACTAATCGAAGACACCGAAGGCGGCACCATAACGACACAGGGCCGCTGGCGCAAGCGTGTGCGCAAGACTCCCAAAGCCCTTGCACAAGACCCGATGCCGAAAACAACCCCAAGAGCCAACGCCCTCTCTGGCGGCCGCTGCCGCTGCCGTCGCGGAGCTGGCGGAGAGCTCGTCCCTTGCCGCCAGCAGATCGCAAGGCGGCCTGCCACGTGCCGTCGATGCCGTCGATCTATCCACAACTGTCTCGCGTGCGGACATGAAGCGGTACTGGAAGCAGTTCATCTACCACGAAACCGACAGCGAAGAGGAGGGGGCACAGGGCGAGGACCCAGAAAACTTCAACACCAAGCCACGGCAGCAGCAACTCGTCTCCATAAAACGTGGCACCGATGACCGTCGAGACGTTGAGCAAAGTCATCTCCATGCTCGAGTCCAGCGCCAATGTTGCCATGCTCGACTTTACAACCCCGCTGTCCCTGTCGACGTCCGCCGCCGCTGCAACATCATACGGCTTCTCGATGGCCGGCATGGCCGGCTGGCCTGTGGGCTCGCCGTTCATACAACCACGTCAGCACAGAAGCCGCCTGGCGCGAGCAGCTCTTCCCCATGTTCCTGAGCTTCCATCTACCCACGGAGCTCATCAGTGGCTGCAAGACGACCACCAAGACGCTGCGCTCGCGCAACTGGCTGCTCAACCTCAGCGACACCTCGCTCGACAATGCGCCGGCTCTCGAGTCCGCCATGACCGCCTTGAGCATGGCTCGCGTTGGCCGCCGTAACAACAATGTGGCCCTCATCCAGCACAGCTTGCGCCTGTATACCAAGGGTCTGCGCCAGCTGCAGGATGCCATCCACGACCCGTCCACACAACTGGCCGACCAGACCCTGGCAGCCTGCATGGCGTTTTTCCATGTACGAGGTCGCCGAATGCCCGTCGCGCCACCTCAATGGCTACTACTCCCACCACACGGGCGGCCTGGCCCTCCTCAAAATGCGGGGCCCGACGCGCACACAACGCCGTTGGGCCACTCGCTGTTTGTCTTCATGAGACTGCAGCAGTTTACCTACGCGCTGCTGTTGCGCAAGGCCAGCTTTCTGTGTGAGCCCGAGTGGACGAACCGGCCCTGGCAGACGGCCGCCAAAGACCCACAGGACAAGTTCATGGACCAGATGTACTGCATTCCCGTTCTGTTGGAGCAGACCGACAAGCTGTCCGCATCACAAACGACCATGGGCGCCGAGGCCGTCATCCGTGGCTTCTGGGACATCATCGGCCAGTACCACACCATCTACCGCTGCCTGATGGGCTGGCACAAGGACCTTCAGGCCATTGTTGCCGGTCCCCTCTACTGGCCCGAGCTGTCGACCATTGCGTGCCCCGTCTTTGACAACACCAGCCGCGGTCGGCCCTTTGCCGTCGCCTTCCACTTCCCCGCCTTTGCGATCGGCCAGTCCGTCGTTCTCTTCTGGGTCATCTCCATGATGATCAACCAGCAAATTCACTGGCTCTACCGACGCATCATTGAGCTGCAGTCCTCGTCCGAGTACATGTCGGGGGTGTCCCCGGCGTCGAAGCCGGGTTTCCATCCGTCGACCGCCACAGCCAACTTTGCCGCCAACAACTGGTCGGAATCCCCATCGCCTGCTTCGTCCCAGTCCCAGTCCCAGTCACAGGCAACCGACGCTTCCCCGCGTGGCTCGTCGTTCTCGCCCGGCTCGCCGGGGATGCGTCCCCGCTCGGCGCGTTTCCACCGTCCGCGGACGCCATGCAGGCTGCCGCCGACGACGCCCTCGGCATCCTCCGCACCGTCTCCAACAACATTTGCCAGTCGGTCGAGTATTTCCTGGACGACAAGATGGGCGACGTCGGCCCCTGTCCATGATCCTGCCCTTGACCACCCTGCGCTATGTCATGTGCCGCATGCCGCCCGCCAAGCCTTGCCCGCCGAGCCCTTTCCCAAACGGCCCAACGAGTACTCTGACGAGGTGATCTGGGCCGACTTCCTGATCCAGTCCATTGGTGCCCGTGGCCAGCAGCTCGCACACTTTCTCGACAAGGACTGATCGGCGGGCAAAGGGTGTTGTCGTTGTTGTTGTTGTGGAACATGGCTTGCCTTGCTCCGTCATCTGTTGATCCGTCCGTCTCGACGGCGTGACGTGTCTTTGTCTTTCTCATCCAGATCTTCAGACACACGACCGGCCTTCGGTCCGGTCGTCAAGTGACTTGTTTTGTTTCTTGGCTCTATTTGACTGCTTCTCGAGCGAGCACATTTTCTTTTTTTTTCAGACAGACACAGCAATGGGATAAATCGTTTATGAGTCTTCATAGAAAAGAACCTACGACCAACAAACTACTTGAAGTAAGCAGATGCCAAGCGTCCGGCAACAACCAATATACATGCCAAATCGTTTAGACACCCCGAGTTGCTTATTCTGTCGAGTGGCAAACGTCAATTGTGTCAGTAGCATCATTGGGCCAGTGTTGGACACTGCGGAAAAAGAGAAGGACACTGTCCGAACGGCATCTGGACATAGTGACCACATACAAGGCTGATGAATAAAGAAACGAGAGTCCCACATGAAAGTTCTATGGAAGAGAGAGAGAGAAAACAAATTCACTCAAATACCGCTAATGGTAGAAAACTTTCCTAAACACCACACACCATGGAAATGTTCCATGACAACCATCAAAGTACTACGACGACAGTCAAGTCAATGGCCTTATCTTGGCCCAGGGGGCGGCGGTTGCTGTTGCATGTTGTTACCATAGCGCGCTGGCACCGGCCCTGTCGGTTGCCTAAGCTGTTGAGGCTGGTACTGCATGTGCGGCGGCGGAGGCTGTTGCTGCTGTTGCTGCTGTTGCTGCTGCTGCTGCTGCGGCGGTGGCATTTGCTGGTACTGAGGGATTTGGTAGTGAATCTGTTGCTGCTGTGGCTGCACCAGCTGTGGTTGCTGTGGCTGATAGGTCTGCTGCTGGTACGGGTGATGGGGGTGCGGCTGCGGCTGCGGCTGCGGCTGCGGCTGCGGCTGCCGTTGTTGCTGCTGATGAGACACCAAGGACGGCACAGGCGGCGCATTGCTCTTGGGCGCTTGTTTGCTCTGTGCGGCCTGGCGTGCCCAGAGCGACTCGAGGACCGACCGACTGATGGTCTTGAATCCCGTAGCAAGTTGCTCGGCATCGTCCCATCGCGCACCGTACGCACTCAGCGTCCAGCCGACCCGCTCCAAACAGGCAATGGCCCGGTCCACGTTGGTGCCATTGATGGGCTGGACGGTAGCCAGTGATGGTGGCAATCCGTTGTTGGCACTGTTGCCGTTGGTGCCGGCACCGCTTCCACTTCCGTTGTTATTGGGCAGGTGTGTTGTCGGCGGTCCGGCTCTGCGAACGGGCATGGGCGGTGGCGGGGCTTCGCCTGGCATAGCCAGCGGCACAGGTATAGAGCCGCCGCCAGCCAGGATGGCATCTGCCGTGGCCGTATCTCGGAGCACGGC
The DNA here is from genome assembly GCA_016097115.2 of Sporothrix protearum. Lineage (NCBI taxonomy): Eukaryota > Fungi > Ascomycota > Sordariomycetes > Ophiostomatales > Ophiostomataceae > Sporothrix > Sporothrix protearum. The sequence goes on from JADMNH010000008.1 coordinate 773,169, forward strand.
CACAAACTGGCTTTCCCATGAAGAACAGACGCAGTGAATCGTGGTACGTGTGCAACACTGGGTTCAGTCCACCGCGAGCGAGCGCCATGATATGGTCCACGTACGCAATGACGTGCTCAAAGATCAGCATGCGGCCGTATGCCGTGACAAGGGGCGCCCTGGCGCTCGGCGCAATACAGTACACGTAGCTATACTGCAGCTCCAGGTCGAACATCTCGCGAATTCGTCCGGGAAGCGTGGCAGGAAGCGCGTCATACCACTCCCGCATATCGGTGCACATGCGCCAGACATATGCAGCGGGGTCGGATAACGGGTCAGATGGATCCGATTGGTAAAGCGCCTGGTACCAGTGAGACTGGGCGCGACGCAGTTGGAACAAGAGCAGCGCCGGGTTGGCTGCCGGGACTGACGAAGGCGAGATCGGTGGCTGAGCTGATGCAGGTGAGCGCGGAGGAAGTAAGCCCTGCATATTATGCATTGCCGGTTGCTGTGGGAGAGTCTGCATAACTTCCATCGCGGATGGAAAAGCCACATTTATGGCATCGTCGGTGAATGAGAAAGCCCGAGCGTGGACCATGCTGATGGTTCTGAATTGCAGCCACGTGTTAGACAACTGCTGCACCACGACCCTTTGGCCGGCTAGAGGGTTTGCTGCAGGCAACTCACCGATCAAGTGCGTATGCACAGTAAAACGTTCTCCTCCGTGCATCAAGTGCAGCGGCGTCCATGCTCTGTGACTGTGGCGGATCCTGGTGGAAGCCGAGATCGACTATTGCGCGGCACGTGAACCCTATCAGGTGCCAGCTATCAAAATGCGCCGGGTCGAGCATCGAATACAGAGTCAAGAGCAGCAATGACTGAATCTGTGTGACATGTCCAGGTGCAAGGGCACGGTCGGCGTACGGCATTGCCCGCGAGGCAAACTCAACACCGTTGCTGTAGAATGTGTCTTGCCGACTGCGGCTCTGTGCCGACGATCCAATGGCAAGGACCATGTACAGCATCCAATAGTCGGAGCTTCGTAGGTTCGAGCGAGGCTGCGGTTAGATTAGGCTGGGCCGGCTGCTGTTGTATGTACAGCTCCTCAAGTAGAGCAAGCAGTGATGTCTCCGGGAAGAATGGAAAGAGAGAGTGGACGTGGCGTAAGGTAGTACTGGACAATGCCGCTCGATGCCTGTCGCGACGGTAGCTTCGCAGATGCCATGATGGGTTCAGGTAGAGGGTCATTTCCGGCGGCGGCGAGGACGAGACGCGCGAAGGTCATATTGTTCACCGATGGCTCGAAATCACGGGTCGTTGCGTTGACAGATCTGTGCACGTCAGTGGCCGTCCACGGCTTGCCATTAATGCGGCAACTTGAGACCCCAGGTAGTCGGTGTCTTTCGGTGTGGTCTGATGACTTACAGAAAGCCGAAGTCCGACACGAGAGAGTTGACGTCCGAGTTTTCCCGCTTGCGTGCCGCCTTGCGATGAATGGCTGCGCGGATAACAGCCAACGAGTCCTTCCGGTCGGCACCGGAAGGTCCTGGGAAGCTTGATCCACCATCCGTGTGGAAGGCGACGGATGCCTTGCGGGACCGGGCATACGATAAACGTCGTTCCAATTTCTCGACACGCAGCTCGAGGGCCGCAACGTAGCTACCTGTTGTCAGAGAAAGCCCCAAAATTCGACCTAATATTCGACTCGTGGGAAGGCGTTTCACAAACCTCCGCTCCTTGCCGCGAGCAAATTGGTCGTTAGCCGCCGAGCACTCGCTTTCACGGCCGGCCTTTTCGCATGCCGTGCACGCTGGAAGTTTCCCATCGCACTAATGACTGTGTCAGCTGGCAATCTTCGTGAGCCGCATGCTACTGGTCGTCGAACCTTGACTTTTGCTGCTCGGCCTGGAGGGAAAGACATATTAGCAACTGTCTGATCTCATATGTGGGTGCTGAGGGGGCCTAGAATTCCAAAGCGCCTGGTCCTGTCGGCGTCCCGAAACAAGAAAGGGTGCACTAACATCGAGAACATGCAGAAACAGGCCTAGAGACTCGCAGCAGGGGGTTATCGGAGAAGCTGGAGCGCGGCATCTTGGGCATCTTGGGTCTAGATGCGGTAGAGGCGCGAGGAGTGAGGTGGTCGACGTAGGAAGCCGGTGCTGCTCGGCCAGCGCAGCAAGGGCCGAGAGAGACTGTTGATTGAGCTCGAGCCGACGGCGTGTGGCACAAGATCGCAGATGGCTGTCACAGAGGCTGTCACAGAGGCTGGGGCGACTCTCCAGTCGAGTTTTATGGGCTTTCGTTTCAATAGAAGCGGGTATCAAGAGTTTGTCGGCAGTCAACGGACTTTTGGTATGCAATGAACGGCTGCGTCTGCGAAGACGGTGTCTCGGTGGAGCACTCTTGGTGGCGTCAATGTCGTCGACCTTTGGGTGAATCGGGAGATGCGAAGCTTTGGACGTTGAGCAAAGGTTGCCTGGGAGGCGAGGGGAGCGAAAGCAGGGAAGTCCGTCAAGTCGAAGAGCGAGATGCCTTTTCTCGTCTATGAATTCCAGTAGATTCAGGGGGAAGGTTCTCTATCGTCGTCGTGTATCGGCGCAAATTTGGAAGTCGCCAGCCGTCTGTGGTCAACGGTGGCGGGTTTGGAAGCTGCGATCGACCTTCGCGCAGCGCAAAATGGAGAATACTTAGTAAAGAAAGCGGACCAGTGCACGCATTTACGCAGGGCAAGAACGACCCGCTGTTGCTCATGGCGGGGCAAGCAACGCGCTGTGTCGCACTGGCTGCTAGGCGAGGCCCACTATTACAATAACCGTGGCAGTGTGGGCTGTAGCCTGTCGCCGGGCTGAAGGTCCGGCGGCCTGCCAAGGGCTCGCCTGGAGGCGCAATTGTTCGAGCCTATATGTACTATGTACTCTCCCACAGTGACTTTGTCCACAATGCTCGTAAGATATCTTTGCCACAGGGCGACTTAGTGTAGAGCTACGTCCCCAGAACGGCTATGCACACTGCTTGATTGGCCGTTCCTGCCTCCGATTGATCCCCTCTTTTGTCCTTCCAGGCCAGCGCTTACTTTATACGGTAGCTCTCCTCCCTCCTGCCTTTGTTTGAACCCTTAAAATTACTGTGTGGCTGCTCCTTGTGGGTTTTGCGGCCAGGGACGCGCACCATGCCTTCCCTATCAGACCTACCAAGAGCCGTCTCTGACCCCCACCTTCCTCGGCAGTACTGAGTACGTCGAACGAGTACTGCGTACAAATACTGTACTCGTAGATGTACTTATCTTAGTACTGTTTTTTCTGCGCAAACCGTTGGTGTTTTGCCGTTGCAACCGCTCCTACTGTTAGCGAATACGCGGTTTTCGAAAAATTAGAAATTGCGCCAGCAGATGAACCGTACGCGATTTGCAGGCTGTCTACGACGTACGTACGAAGTAAAAAGGCTTGCGATACCCCTCATTTGCTCTTTCCGTGCACTTTTCCGTGCGCTTTTCCGCCCACTTTTGGCTCGTCTCCACACAGACTCGCTGTCACTCTTTCCCCGAGATCCCTAGTAGGCAAATTAGCGGCAAGTACGGAAGAGGAAAAGGAAAAACGGGAAGGTGCAATACGCTGCGAGGGAAACAGTGGCTTGCCCGAGTACTGTGTTTTCCTTCGGCCGCTCGATAATGAAGGATTATCATCAGCGAAACATTCAACCACAAGTGTCGATACTTGGACGAACAAGCTCGACCACCAGAGGGCACGCAGACACAAGTCAGACGCTCCTTACAGCAACCCACCGGCTACAGCATTCTTCATATTTTGCACACTCTTCATCCAATAGCTGCGCAGACGAGGGGTAGTCGTCACCGGCAACAGCAACAGCCTTCCTCCAACTTGCGACGATCCCAAGCGACCGAACCCTTCTTGACAGCACCGTGATCAGAGCGAGACGTGATCGCGACATCGTTTTACACTTCTCTCAGGCTGTCCAGTACGGAGACAAAAAGACGAAGACAGGTTCAGCCGCTCGCTCTTGCTTCAACATCTCCCCGCCGTTCTCGCAGCGCACGCCCACCTCGTCCAGCCTTTGGTGACCTGAGACATCGGCACCGTTCGTCACTCGTTTGGTGTCCACCATACCGGCAGATCGACTGGAAGGGGAGGGGGCTGCATACCTGAAACAGTAAGCGGTGTTATTTTGCTGTGCGCCATCGCAACACGCGGCGGAACAGTATCGATTTCTGCTTGGCAATCTTCCGGCGACAGCTCCCAACATCCGAAACAGGGCTTGACGACTGGAGACGCAAGCAGACTACGTTTGAAGCCCACCGAGGCTCAGACAATACGGAGCCGAGATGAATGCGTCCGACATCTTTCGCCAGGGCTTCGCCCCGGGTGCGCTTCGTCCGCCACCGCCCCCGCAACAGTACTACCAGCAACCCGCCAGGCCACAACCACCCCAGAGCCGCGATAGCGACCATGACGCTCCGAGTCGCGTTGCCCATACCCTGACAGCCTGCTGTCGTTGCCGACAGGTATGTGCCCAGTCCACAGACATCTCGCGCCAGCCGTCTGGCCATCTACTCGCTCTGCCTACTAACCTTGAACGAACAGCGCAAGACACGTTGCGACCCCACCCTTCCTCGATGCCTGCCCTGCGAACGTTCTGGCTCCGTCTGTGAATATTACGACAGTACCAAGGGCCGCAAAATCAGCCGCTTCTACGTCGTGAAGCTGCAAGAAAAGGTGCGGCAACTCGAAGCAGAGCTGGCTCAGTTCACGGAAGAGGATCTGCCGGAAGACAACGAAGACATGATCAGACCCGGCGGCTTCGTCTCCTTAAGCGACTCCGACGAGACACCCCGGTACCTCGGGCCCAGTAGCGGCATTGCCATGACGAGACTTCTTATGGAAGAAGCCAAACGCTATACCGAGTCGCAGCGTATATCGGAGCTGATCCCCGAGCTAAACGCGCGCCGCATCGAACGTCTGACGCGAATGCAGAGCATAGCCGGCCCACACGGCCGTGCCGGCTCCAGCTTCAGCTCCGGAAGTCTTCGCAAGAAGAGCTATCCCATGATCAGCGCCCATCCTGCCCAAAACCTCCCATCACGCCCTATCGTGGACAAACTGGTGGAAGTGTTCAACTCCCGCGGTAAGTGCCTCCAGACTGCAGGGCAAACCACCCTCACTTCTGCTAATACATAGGTGCAGCCCAGGTCTTCACCCCAACACTTCACGAGCGCGTGTTTGCCACACACATTGACGAGGTCTTTGACGGCGACACCGACCCTTACAAGAACTTTGCCGTGCGAATGGTCATGGCCATCAGCCTCCAAAAGTTGGATACCCAGTACGCGGGCCTAGCCGATAGCTACTACCTTGCCGCCATGGAGTATTTCGAGGACGTCATCCGTCCAAAGGACCTGCGAACTCTCCAGTGCCTTGCACTGATTGGACAGTACTCTCTGCTCACGCCGACGCGAACCAACGTCTACCATATTGTCGGCCTTGCCACGAGGATCTGCCAGCAGCTCACGATTGCCGACGAGAAAACCATTGCTAGCAGCTGTGAAGTTGATCCCCTCCAACTGGATATGCGCCGTCGTTTGAGCTGGATCGTCGCAACAATGGAGCTTGGGCTTGCACATTCTATGGGCCGTCCCAATGGCCTCTCCAAGGGGAACGATCTGATTGACGTTGGCTTCTTCGCCGACGTGGACGACGAGTACATCACTGAGGATGGCATACAGCCTGGTCCCACTTCGGAGAAGAAACGCGTGGCAATTCACTTGTGCAAAATGCGTATCTGTCAGGCTGAAATCCGCCGTGTGCTCTACGAAAAGAAACGACCAGAACCTCGCAGTGAGGACCACCCTTGGTTCATCCAGATGGAGAAGAAAATTCAGGACTGGCTTGACACGGCACCGGAGAACCCCGCTTGGTGCAGACCTTGGTAGGTTTTTCATTGCACGGGCGGGTCTTTCAATAGATCGTGCAACTTGTTCTAACCAACTCTCAGGTTTACCGGACGATACCACACAATGATCGTCTCCTTGTATCGGCCATCGCCGCAAGTTCCGAAGCCCTCTCCAGCGGCCGCTCTGCGCTGTTTCGATTCTTCGGCCCATGTCACCCAGCTTGGCAGCCAACAGGTCAAAAAAGCGGCCATTGACATTACATGGGTCTTTTTGCTTACCATCTATATGTCCTTGAACACCATCTTGTGGTCTGTGTCGTACCCAGAGGTTCGTAAGAAGCATCCCCGTGAGGAAATTGAGGAACTCGTCAACACGTCTCTGGACATCGTCGATCAGTGCTCCGAGCGCTGGCCTGGAGCATCGGCTGCCTCACAACTGTACTCGATCTTCGCCAAGGCTTGTCTTCAAAGTTACGACACGACTGAGGAGCAGCAGCAGCAAGGGCCACCGGTATTCACTGCAACCCAATACGGAGGGCCCGAAACCTCATATTACTCGCCGTCATCAGACATTGACCCGAACTCGCCCATCGCCAACGAAGCTGCCCCACTGCCACCAAATACCTCTGGAAACATCAAGCAAGAGCCGCACCACCAGCAACAGCAGCAGGCTCCTCTTTTCAGTACTCCGCAATTTGGCTACGTCTTCAACAACGCCACGGAACCTGTGCCACAAGCCCCCTTTTCATATGACGAAGGCCCCGGTGTCCGCCAGCCTCAGTTTCGTTCTGACTCCATCTTTCTGAACCCGGCCTCTACGGAGCCTATGGGCCGTCGATTCTCGTACTTCCCGCCAGAGGGTCCGCCTGGACCACCTCCATTGAACAGCAGCGGCAGCTCCGTCCCAAGCGAAGACACGACTCCAGCTACCACCATCACGGGATTATCGCAGCCGAGCAGTATTCTTGCATTGTCCCCCTCTATGATGACATCTCCGGAAGCATACATTACACCACCTAGCGCAAACAACTTTGGCACAATGTCGCCTTCCACAACCATCACAACAGCCTCCTCTCCGACCCCGACGCCCACTGTCCGGCATATTAGTCCTATGCCCGTTGGCTTGGGACTCTCGCAAGGCGTGTCGCTGGCGGCGCCGATCAAGTTTGAATCAACGCCCACGGGCACTCCCCAGACACAACAAGCGCAGGTCAACCAGCGGCGCACACCCCCCCAGCCGATTTCTGTACCGCCCGCTCAAGCCATGCATCCTGCCTATTCTGTGCAGCAGCAGCCAGCGCAGCAACAATCACAGCGTCCAGCTCCGCAGCAGTCGCAGCAATCGCACCACCACCACCAGCAGCAGCAGCAGCAACAGCCACGCCAAGCACCACAACAACAACCATTGCCGGCTCCGATGGGGCGGAACCAGCAAACTTCTGCCATGGGCGGTGACTGGTTCTCACCGCCGCCCCCGTTCATCTCACCGTATGCTTTCAGCAGTATCACAGGGGTGCTGGCGGCTACCTGGCAGACCCAACGGCGGCATTTTCTGGCTACGGCCTCGGAGGGTTTGGAGGTGTGAACAATCCTCTCAGTCCGTTGCCCGGCATGTTTGGTGGTGGTGGTCCCGCTGGCCTTGGTGCTGGCGGTCCCAGTGGCGGCCTGGCTGGTCTTGGTGCTTTGCCAGGCGCCCAGCCAGGCTATGCAGGGCATCCGAACCTGGGAGGAGGTGGCGGTGGCCCAGGCCCAGGCCCGGGCCCCGATGGCGTCATGAACGAGCCTTTTGGCTTTGGTGCCAACGGCCCGCTGAACCCGCAACGGCAGGGGAGTCTCTCGCAGGAACAGCAGATGGAACTCATGGATGTGCTTGAGACGGAAGGCATGGGCGATATTAACACGTTTTTGAACATGGGTATTGGGCTGGGCGGTGTCAGTGGTGGCCCTCCTGGGGGAGCGAACTGGCAGTAGACGAACCGTTTTTGAAGGAAATTGCAAGGGCAATCCACTATTCAATTTAACTTGTTTCTTTTTTTTTTGCTGCTTCAGTATCTCTTTGGCAGTCATGCATTCGTTGCCATGTTCTTGTTGTGGGCTTTCATGGCATGGGCAGATTCAATGGGCCTTCAGCGAGTATCATGAGTTTTTTTTTTTTTTTTTTTTTTTTTTTTTTAATCTCACTTTTTCCCCCAAATGAAACAATATGTGGGACTTATTCTCACAAGAAAAATAACGCCAGAGACCAATGCTTTTAAAAAACATTTCTTGCCAAAAAAATACACCGAGGTTGGAGAAAACTTGATTAAAAAGGTACGTTTCAAATTTTTGAATTTTTTTGAGAAACTGTAAATCACAAAACGAAGCAAGGCGCATGCTCAAATACAAGGCTGGGGGTTAGCTATAGAGAAGGAAGAAAATCAACGATTGCTAAAGGGACAAAAAATAGAGCAGACAAGGAACGAAGATGGGTGAATCAATAAAAAATGACCAAAAAAATCAAGACACAAAAACAGGATTTGGCAAGACTGGAAGCCAAGTAAAAAAGGGGTGGCTTGAGCCAGTGGGTGTTGTCGACAAAGGAACTATGTAAAAGCAAAAAGAAACAAAAAAAAACCAGGGAAAGATACCATCCAAGGCACAATTACAGTATGTGACGTCCCACCAAGACGAAATGTTGATCGTTTCTTAAGTGATGACTGTATAAAAATAGGACCAACGAGTGTACGAAGAGGCAAAGGTTTGTTAAAGGGAGGGGGGACAATGCAACTTGTCTTCAGCCCGTGACACGACGAACCCAGAGGGTCGTGGGTTCATACTCGGCGTTCTTGTCGAGCCTCTTGTACGCACGGTGCAGTTTCAGGCCAAGTTCATACTCCTCGCGCTGGATCTCGGCAAGATCAGTGCGCAAGCCCTCGACCTTGCGCTTCTCCATCTCGCGTTTGTGCAGGACATCGGGTGTCGCCAAGAGATTGTCGGTCGGCATGAGCTCCGTCATCTGCTTGATACTACGACCGATGTTGATACGGCGCTGTGCAAGACTGGACAGCCGGGCATTGAACATGGTGACCCGGTCCTTGGCGGTCATCTCTGGCGGAGCCAGCGGGAGATTCTTGTGTATGGACCCTGCCATCGACGCACGATCTGAAGAGTCTGGACCGTTTGACGCGCCCGTAAAGTGCTTGTTCCGTAGCTGGTTGTAGATTGACTCGTCCGGGGAGGCGTTGTCTTCACCACCGCTGCTCTGGCTCAGATAATCACCGCCGTCTGCCGTGTCGCGCAGCGGCGAGTAGTTCCCAGTCATCCACGGCGTCTTGAGGCTGATGACAATTGGCTCGTTTCCATTTCTGATTGAGTTGGGGCTGGTATGTCCCATGCGCGGCGGACGCCGCCGGTCCATGACATTGCCTTCGTCTCCAAGGTGGGGCAGTGGCTTGGTGATGATGGGCGTAGGCTTCTGCCGTGGTGGTGAGGTCTGCTCAACAGGGCTGCTTTCGACTTGGATCACTGGCCGGCGTTTAGTTGTTGCTTGATACGGCGGGCTGGACCGCAGAGGGTTGGGAATGGACGGCATCTCGGGCGCATCAGCCGCATCGAGCTCGGCCTGCGACTCGTGCAACGTGGAGTTGTATGTGGTTGCGCTGAACCGAGATGGGGGCTGCGTCCATTCGTTCCCCTGAGGAGGAGGACGTGGTGAGACCGGAGACGAGACAAAGTTGGGATGAGAACGGTTGTTGTAGTTGAAGGGATCGCTTCCATCGTAGCTGGCAAGAGTCTGATGGGAAGGAGTCGGCTTCCGCTTGATTTTGGATGACTGCGGAAGCGGATCCTGCTGTAGTGCTGGCTGCTGTAGTGCTGGCTGCTGTGGTGCTGGCTGCTGTGGTGCTGGCTGCTGTTGATGGGATGAAGGAGACTCTCTGTAAGTGGGGTCTGCCGACCGAGGGGGGCTCGGGTAATTTTGGGTGCTAGGCGTCGCAGGGGACATTGGCTTCTGGGTGGTCTGTGGTGCGGGTGTCAGTGCTGAACGTTGAAAGGCCACTACAACGCTGCGGGCGACCGCTCGGATTGGCGTTTCATCCCTGAGTGGAGGAGCGCTGACAGGGGTTCTTACAATGCTAGAATCTTTCTGGCGAGGCGGAGATGAAATGATGGCCGGATTTGCAGTAGTGGTGGCGTCTGTAAGTGTGGGCAGAGAACCAACGCGCTTGCTGCTCTTGCGCGGGATATTGAGCGGTGCCACTTCCGGCGTGTCGCGAACGGGCGCAACCAGGGTTGTGCGGCCACTTGCACCATGCCATGCAGGCCGACTGGAGGTGAAAGCTCCCGCCGCTGGATCTGTCGACGACGACAAATCCTTTGGCTGAGAAGCAACGGACACTGGCAGAGACGAGGCAACCGGTGCTGGAGCCGGGGGAGAAGCAACAGGGACCGCTGTTGGGGCTGCTACTGGTGATCGCGGCGAATCAGCGTCCTTTGGCGGCGGCGCAGGCTGAGCTGCAGAGGCAGACGCGGCCGAACCCGTCGTGCCAGTGCCCACCTGTACGGTACGACGGAGTCGGCTGGCAAAGCTGGCAATACCACTTGCCGCAGATGCCACCTTGCTTTCCTTGGCGACTGGCTCTGTCGGGCTGGCAGGATCCGTGCCCGTGACAGCCAAGCCACGAGCATACTCGATAGGTTTTACCTGACTTGGCCGGCCCTTTTGGGAGCTCGTAAGTTCACCAGTCTGCGGATCCCAACGGACTTCACCGCCCTTGTAACCACGCTTGGACGAGGCAATCGAATTGCTGCGTTCTTGGGCTTGTTGTATCTGCTGGAGGCGCTCTCTTGATTTTGCCTCACGCAAGGTCTTTGCTGCAGCCTCTGCATTCTGTCGCCGTTCTCGCCGCATCGTGGGAATGTTGCTTCGCGACGCAGACGACGGCCGGGCATCGTGAGCCGAATCCGCTTGTTGTGCAGCCTGCGTCGCGGCCATATCGAACTGAGGCTCGTCACGCTCGACTGGACTAATGTCGGGGGCTTTTGGTGGAAGGTGATTGTGCCTGTGACTACGGTTAGGAACAAGTGTGCCATGTGTGCGGAGCACCCCGGCCCCGGGAGCTAGAACAATGCTCAAGTCTACTACTCAGTGAAGGGCTGTTGGCTTACGCGAGTTCGGCGACAGTAAGTTCAGGAGAGCTCTCTGGTGATACACCGTCGGCGTTCCTGGGGTCTTTCGGCTGCGAGTAGTATTGGTACTGAGATCGCGGGTCCTGGTACTGGTACCCGAGCTGGTGCTGTTCCTCGTGATGACGCTGCTGGAACTGCTGCTGCTGGTACTGCTGCTGGTGGTACTGTTGCTGCGCCCCCACAGATTGACTGACGTTGTGATTCTGATACTGTTGTGGCTGCCGTTGGTGGTGCTGCTGCTGTTGCTGGACTTGAAAGTTTGTGTTGATGGGACTCGGTTGGGAGTATATGGACGACGCAGGGCGGTTGGCGTCTCGCTTCGGGTTGCGGTCCGGAGGCAGCTGGGAGTGTCGAGACGGAGCCGTACTTCTGTTCGTTATGGGGGGCAAGGTCAGTTCATGGCAGGGGAGGAAAGATAAAAACCGAACCGATCTGAATTCCAAGTGGGGAGTAAGGGGTATAAACGACTCGCGAACTGAAAAGGGAGCCGTCGTACAGGAGCGTCGAGATGAGTAGGAAGGACGAAAACAAGAGAATGGCACAAGCCACTGGTAGGCCCCCAGGAGGAAATTCAGCTAGCTTGGGTTGCGTAACAAGAGCAAGCTATATTGGCTATCCGTTCCAGTAGCACAGAACGAGACCACGAGGATGACGAGAAAACAGGAGTAAGGCAATACGGGCAAAGATGCGCAGTCAAACGCTGAGGAATGTCCAGCAATAGCTCTGGGTCCGGCCAGCGCCAAAATGAAATAAGGCTTAGGGAGGAGATGAGCATGAACAGGGGAGATTAATTGCACCAGGGGATGGTTATGGAACTTATGGTGGAGAATGCGACGAGGTTGTGGGGTGTTGCAGGGCTACCCTCTAATACTGGGGGGGGGGGAGAAAAGGTGAGAGTGCTTGTTGGCTTTAGAGGTTGAGGCGTAGATCCCGCTATGCGAGCCGCCTTTTGGGCGGACATCAAACAATAAGAGCAATGAGATGCGAAATAGGCACTTACAAATGTCGTTGTTGCTGCTGCAAATACTCTCGTTGAAACTGCTGGTTTTGTTGGTACTGCAATTGATCCTGATGTTGTCGTTGTTGTTGTCGCTGCTGCTCCACAAACTCGCGTGGCGGGAAGGCTGGCGCCGGGCCGCCCTGAATGGAGTAGCTGTAGCCTGCCATTGTTGACATACGATTCCGCAACTGAAGTGGACAGAGTTGACGGGCGAAAAGCGATTCAAGAACGTGAGCTTGGAACGGCTGTCAAACGGCCACGACCAGAGCTGGTCATGCGGAACAGCGAGTAGGACAGTCGGCCTGTCTCGGTCTCTTGTTGTGCACAGACTGGAGGTAGACTCCGTGCTTTCAGGCACGCGTTCCAAAGAGTCTTCGTTAAGTCGGTAGTCGCGTCGCTTCGTCGATTTTTGTTCAACCACCAGGCGGGATGGAGGGATGGAGGTTGAGATCGCCGATCTTTATCTCAACGTTCGACCCTCACCAAGGCTGCCTGTCTTCTGTCGCCCTTCGACAGGCTTCCTTGATTCCAACCCGGAGGACTGTCGAGCTGCGGCAGGTCCTTCTTGAGCCTATTTCGAAGCCGACTCCTGCGTTATCGTTTGACGGTGATTTTGCTTGCCCCTGCGCCGTCCTCGACCTTGCCAATGGCACCGATGTCCAAGGGGAAGCCTGTTCGCCTTCGAGGCCTCTAACAGGCAGGGTCACGACCAGATTCGGAGATGCAGGCGACGAGACGATGGTTGAACAGCATTTGTCTGGTTCCGATGCGAGGCCCGTGGCGATCGCGCAGCTGTGCGTAGAGTGAGCGAGTGCGCCGCGCAAGGAGGGTAAATGGAAGAACAAGAGAACCGGGCGTTGGAGAGGGCGGTAAATGCTAAAGTGGAAGCTGAGTGACGTCGTTTGGTTGGTCGGACGTTTGAAGCGGCTATCTGCTGAAGAAATGAGGGCAGGTTCAAGGCGTATGTGTGCAAGATCGCTGTCGTGCCAATGCTCTCCTCGATTGGTGTATTTTGATGTGGGTTGCAGAACCGTTTGACGTTGACACGCACGTCGAAGGTCGGCTTGGTCTGAGAGGGACTGGCGAATATAAAAACAAGAAAAGACACGGCTGCGTTCTGCGTTTGGCCAGGATCCTGGCCTTTGTCTTTCAATGCGACAGTCCGAATGCGCCTAATCAAGTGGCGTTTGCAGGTAGCGTTAGGTAGGCTTGACCGTTTTGGTTTGTCTGCTCGTCTCAGCCACCGTTGCAGCTGGTGATGGGTCCTTTCCCCGCAACACAGCCGCCAACTGCGCTTGTCGAGTTGAATTAGAGCGCGTTGCTTCGAGCTCTCGTGAGCCCACGAGAAGTTCAGACGCCTTAAGACGTTGATGTTCGAGACCTTCAGTCTGGCTGATCGTTCGTGGACGGCTCGGTCAGCCAGTCGTCTGTTAATGTCGAACGTCAATGGACGCCCTGTCAGTGGGCGGAGGGAAACGACACGGCTGGCGCCGCAGATTCGAGCTAGATTGGTTAGTCGGTTGGCTGTAAGTAATCGTGGCTGGATGGTTGGCGGCCAGGGGCGAAATTGACATTTCTTCGTTGGAGATGTTGTGTTTTTGAGTATTCGAATAAACAGCCAAACTGTGGTTCACAGAGTATTTTCTGGGCGCGAACAGCCAGTACGCACACGAAGACACGAAAATGGCAGGCGCGATTGGACCAAAATTCGTTCCTTCTGGCTGCGAGGCTGGCTACCGTTCGCTCCTTCCGTTCCTTGAAATAACTGTGCCCCACGCAATGACATAACGCCGACCTCGACCTCGATCCCTATGTTCGTTCCTCTGCCTCTCTGCCCATGCCAAACTACATCGTACTGAGAATGCGCGTGCTCCGTGGGCTTTGAATGATACAGACCTCCTTTCACATACAAGTGCGACGCACGGCGTGCTACTCTTTACAGGCGCTTTGTTGATGCACTTACTGACTTGAGCAGTTGCTCCACTGGGCGGATCGTCCAGAGCATTCCAGCGGCTCGAAGACGGTTCTTCTCTTACTTGACAACTACTCAGTCCTTTGTACTCAGTAGCATTTCACTCAGTACGCTCAGTGAGTTCGAGCCCGCACGCTTCGTCTCCATTCGATAAGACAGCACCAATCTGAGCTCGCGAAAGCGGAGCCAGGATTGGCCGCTTTTGGTGCGTTTCACCGCGGTCTGGGGTTTGCCTACGAGTTTTTGTACACATTTCAGTGGACCCTCTGGCGAGCAGGACGGGCCAAGCGTGTTTCAAAGCCCGGCCAGAAAGAAAGACCTCGAGAAAAACGCTGCATAAATGTGCGCCCCTGCAAAATGACAGGAAAAAAGGGGTGTGGACGTGAGATGGGGGCGTCGTTGCAATACTTCGTACGAAGTACGACGTACTCCGTATGCCGTCCCCCTTTCCGAACCCTTTCGCTCCATCCCATATTTCATTCCCGCGAGTGCCAGTGCACGTATATTTTTTGCATTTTTGTTCGAATGTATTTCGATAAGCTTTTTGAAATTGCGACAGGAATACGTCGTAGTTCGTTTCAAGGAATCTCTCGAGAGTCTCGAGACGCGGAGTCACGTGAATGCACTTTAGAGTTGAACGTGGTGTTTCTGTAGGTTCCGTTCTTAAAAGGTCAGGAAGAAAGCGTGCAAAACACAAATTACAAAGTTTGCGTACATTCAAAGGCCATTTATCGACGTAGGCATGGAATACTGCTACGGCACGGCACGACGGTCGATGGACAAATCCTTGTGTACTCCGTAAATATACAACATCGTGTCTTGTGCCTTGCAGGATAGGCGCTCCAGGGGATGAAAAATGGACCCACCATTGCCAGCTGCTGTCAGCTGCCTCGCGGTCGCCCCGCCATAGCCATCTTGACAAGGTGCTGTCTGTTCCTGGCGTACCCGGCGTTCCCGTGCCCAATGAAGCCGGCGCTTGTTCCGCCGGACGCTTGCGTTGCCTTCTCACAACCCGATATTTTGGTATCAATTTCACTGCACAGAGCCGCCAAAGGGTTTGACTTGACTGCTACCGCAAGAAGGCTATGCTGCATCGGCTAGAAAAATGAAGGGGCGCGATGACGCTCTTTCTGCGGGAGCGGGGCCCGTCAAGAGCAGCAGCAATGCGAATGGTGACAGTGACAGGACTGGAGGTGGCGGAGGCACCAACGACGGCATTTACGGCGGTGGTCTGTACCCCGGTATATTGCCTGCAGTCCCAGTCGACGGCGTACCCATCATCCCGGACAAAGACCGTCGCACCAACGCTGCCACAGCAGCCTCCGCCGCCGGTGTCCGCGCGTTGTCGGCCCAGGCACTCCAGTTCTACTTCCGTGCGCCCGTCAAAGCCTTTTTTCGCACACGAGTCGACTACCTGGCGTACGCTCGGGGCGCTGACGGCGGCCGTTCAGCCGACGCCGCCGGCTCCTCACGATTCCGGACGTGGCTCAATCGCACAACGCCCGGCGTCCTGGCCCTTGCCATCAAGCGCCATGGCTGGTCCGTGGTCCCTGATCAAGTTCTGCCACCACTCATGGCCAATGTCGGTGTGGCCGCGGTCTTGTACACAAGCTACCTGCACATCCTCGCCCAGCTCCACCCCGAAAGCGGGCAGGCACGGCGACGGGTGTATCCGCCACCGTTGCCTACAGAGACGTTTGTGGCCGGCTTTCTCGCCGGAAGCTTGCAGAGCCTGGTCGCTGCACCGCTCGACGCCATCCAAGCACGATACGATCACCGGGCCGTGGCCGCTGGCACGGTAAACAGCGGCACGCCTCAGAGCATGTGGGCTTTCAGTGCCGCCAAACTGCGGGAGATTGGGCTCCGCGGCATATTCGCGGGCTGGGGCCTGTCGTTTGTCAAGGACAGCTTTGGCAACGGAGTGTTTTTCTCCGTCTTTGAGTACGTGAAAGCCCAGAGTTACTACAGCTTTGTGGCCTACTACTACGGTGCCCTCGACGGATCCATGATTCTCGAGCAGCAGATGAGGGAACAGGCCGCGGAGCGGCGGAAGCAACAGCGGCAGCAGTGGGTGCAGAGCCAGGTCCACGACCTTGATGCCCGCCTCGAGGGAGCCAGGCAAGCCGTTCATGGCGACACGGAGCCGACATCTGGTCAGGAACACACACAACACCATCGACACGCTGCCATCCCGTTCGTACCAAAAGCGTGGTCCGAAACGCGGGCTCGGGAACGAGCAGAGAAGGAGGCTGCTCTGCCGTCGTGATTCGGCCTCACTACGCGCTTGAGCCAACATTTTGTTGCTCGCCGGTGTGAGTGCCTCGTTTGCCCAACAGGTTCTCTTACACCCCCTCACACACTTTCAAGTCGTGCACTGGGATATGCTTGAAGACCTCGACGCGGCAGTGAAAGCCGACCGTGAAGCCGCCGCAGCTCGCGCGGCGGCATCAAAGCTAGCTGCTGCCAACGTCAACGGTGGCTTCGGTGCCGGTGCCGCGTCAAGCAATGGCGCCCCGGGCGGCAATGGGCTACGCCGCCGTATCAGCCGTATCAGCCGTATCAGCCGTATCAGCCGTATATTCAGCCTGCCGCGATTCCACTTTATGCGCACCTACTACCACGCCTACCTACAAACACTGAGTACCTGTACCGACATGGCCGCCGCCGAGGGTCGGTCATTGCTGTCATGGCTCTACCGTGGCTTCTGGTGGAATGCCATCCGTCAGGTACCAAGCACGAGTGCTGGCCTCATTATATTCGAGTTGCTGCGCCGGAAATATGGCATGGCCGGAGAGGAAGTGCGCATCAACCAAGACGGTTATGACATTCTTCTCCGTTAGGAGGATGGCGAACCCTTCCTTCCCTTCTTTGAGTTTTGCCCTTCGTACTGCTTTTTGGCACATTTTGTTCTGGGACGGCTTAGCATTAGACGGCGTTGCTTTATTTATGTGACACGAGGCCGCAAGGCTGTTCGTATTTCTTTGTCATCTCACTTTACTCTATTCATTACTCGTTGCCCATCTCTCGAGGCGATCCTCTCTCCCACATAGTTTGCATGTATTCGTCGAATAGATACACCCCCCGTATAACATCCTTTTTTCCTTTCCGTGGAGGCTTTTGTCTCTTTTCGTGCCTAATCATCATTTGGCCGATCACCATCGCCAGGGAGATCTGTAGGTTCAGTAGAGTCGGCCGGGGCCGATGATGCCGAGAATGGTGGCTGTAAGCCGGAGTCTATCAAGGCGGAGGCACTGTGGTCCATTTGGTACGGCGATGACGTATTGGGTGAGGGCAGTTGCAAAAATGGCCATGCCATGTGTTAGGCACGACGCAATTGCCATGATTATTAGTTCGAGAGGTGGCGCTTGTGTGAAACTTGTAATAATACGATCTGTTGAACTTCTTATATTGTATTTATCCACGACCAGAATACTTATAGTACAGCACTTTCTTCATTCCCCTGGCCTGGGACTTTGTGCTTCTGTATGGACAGCATTCTCACTTCTCCGTTGGACACCCGGACTGCCAAAGTATTGCCAAGGCACTGAAATGAAAAAAAAAAAAAAATATGTTTCTTGCTTTTCATTGAGTTCGAAAACCGGAGAGGGGCGTCGATGATATAGAACTGGTGCCAGGTCGACAGAGAATGAGTATAAGCTCGAGAAAGCGTTATGAAGAGCACGGAAATGACACGAGCGACTTTGCCAAGTTGCCAGGGGCCGGATATCGTTGAAGACCATTCATCACATGTTCTCAGGATGTAGATTTGTTGCAATTTGGGACGTGTTTTCTTCCGAAGTCAAGTGAGACAAGGTTGACAACACCCGTGAAGGTTCTTTATGCCTGGAAAGCCAACCTGGAAACAACAGTCGGCATAGTCGAAGGCCTACTTGAGAAAAAATCGAATGACCGGCCTCTGTGCTTACGACAACTCTTCGCTCTTCTACCAAACTGGGGTGTGTTGCCTATCATCAAAGAGACAGTAAAAAATCAACACTGGACAGATGCGATAGCAGTAAGGCGGATGTTCAAGATGGTCCGGACATCCCTGCATCAGCCTCATCATCCCTGCTGGCCTGAGGCGTCCTCCCATAACGAAGTCTTGTAGGCGGTTGGAAAATTTGCTGAAGAAAGGGCAATTACGTTGACGAGATCCCAATTGCTGTGCAAGGCAGTCAATTTGTGGCCTTCTCGGTATTCGGCACCTTGTTAGTTCCGGATTTCATCTCCATAGACAGGGGATCGAGAAAATTTTGTACGTCGAGAGCAGAAGAACGTGAAAATGGAGTGTTGCAGATCACATCAGCCTTATACTGGGCTACCTGACAGAAAGTTGTCGACGTTTATTTTCTCGCCATATTCAATTTTTCGACACGACCTGCGGGATGAACTCGCGGCTAGTCCGCAGCCAGCATTTTCTGACTCCAACAGTAATGCACCCAAGATCAGCATGCAGAAACAGTCTTGGCTGCCATTTTATGCTCTTCGACATCCATGGTCCCACACTTATACAATTGTGCCCATGCTGGTCAACCCTAGCAATAGTACCTCAGTATATGGTTTCTTAAAGGCTTAAGGACCAATGGAATGTTTCTCTGCAACCTTCTGGCGCTTGCAGCGCCCCTCTTTCGATATATTGTCCCCGCATCCATTCCCGGACTTACAGTCCAGCTAGAGAACCGGGTTCGAAAACGAGTACGATGATCAGCTTGCTGAGGTTGCTAGTTTGTTCGGTAGTGTGTTGGAGCTCGAGCGTTAGCCTGCCATTCGGACCTCGCTTACACTAACGAATACGGGTACGATTACGCCAAATAGCAGGACACGCAGCCGGCGGTGCAAACCTTTTTGTCTCCGGTATCCTGGAGAGCGGGGAAAGTACGAGAAAACACGACAACCAAAAGGGAAAATCGGTATAGATAAGTGCTGGAGGTGCTGAGGGTACCGGTCTTGCAATATTTGTCCAGGAGCCTGCGTGAGGCGAAGTTAGCAGGCATGGTCAGCAGGAACCTGATAGTACCCACCAACTACAAAACTGTTCCGATTCGTACGACTATTAAAGCTGTGGGAGACCCTGCTTGTTGATGCCGTCGGCAACTGTCTCGGCTCGACCCGTTTAATCAACACATACACGTGCACTTTCTCTTCGCCAGGCGTCTAGCTCTCTTCTTTGCCACCCCTAGCCGACTTCCTTCTCGTCTTCCTTCTCGTCTTCCTTCTCGTCCTCCTTCTCGTCCTCCTTCTCGCCCTCCTTCTCGTCCTCCTATATACAAAATCATAATGGCGCCCACAAACCTGTCCGTTGTTGTTACCGGCGCTGCTGCCGGCCTTGGCAAGGTCATTGCCACCGAATTTTTGAAGCGCGGCTGGCAGGTTGCTCTTGTCGACATTGCTGCTGATAAATTGTCTGCTACTACCGAGGAGCTCAAGGCGCTTGGCCATCCGGGTGAGGCTCTTGCTGTCGAAGCGGACATCACAAACGAGGAGTCTGTCAAGGCCGTCTTTGACAAGAGCGTGGCCGCTTTTGGTCAGGTCGACGCACTCGTCAACTGTGCCGGTATCCTGGACAAGTTCCAAGCCACCGGCGAGCAGGATGTTGCTCTGTGGAACAAGGTGCTGGATGTCAACCTCAACGGCGCATTTTTGCTGTCTCGCCTGGCCGTGCAAGAGTTTTTTACGTGAAGGACGTGTGGTCCGCAACGGTGATGCGACCGGAGAGGTCAAGACAGGTGGCGCCATTGTCAACATTGCCTCGATCGCTGCCTTCCGTGGAGGTGTCGCAGGTGTGGCCTACACCACAAGCAAGTTTGCCGTCCTCGGCCTCACGACGAGCACGGCAGCTGCGTACGCACGCCAGGGCATCCGGTGCAACGCCATCTGCCCTGGTGGCATGGCCACATCCATTGCAGAGAACTTTGACTACAGCAGCCTCGGCCAACTGTTCAGCTCGGTCATGAAGCTCAACGAGGTCTCGGCCGGCCTGTCGGATCTGGGCCGTCTAGGCCGGTTGATCGCCTTTTTGTGTGGCGAGGACGGACAGGACATCAACGGTGCCGTTATCAAGGTGGACCGTGGTTGGACTGCCATCTAGTGGCTCCTTTCTCCTCAATCACTTCTTCATTTGGGCCTCTCTTAATTCTTTCTGCCGCTGCTTATACGCATCTGCAATGGCAAAGCGTTTCTGGCACGTGTCTGGTTTCAATTACGTCTGCCACTGGAATTGACGACGGTTCTATCAGGGCTGGTATTGACGAAGCCATTTCGGGACGCGCACAATCATACGCTGTTGTCCGAAGACGCGTCGAAGACCGGTGTAATATTCTTTCGGTAGCCTGACAATAAAGTCGTGTTATGCGCGAAGCGAAGCACATTTAATTCCTTGACTATAGGCATTGAACATGGAGCCTCCGCGACGTCAACCCGACATAACGTGGAAAAGATACTACAACTTCGGGACAAGTTAGGTCAAACGTATCTTGTGTCTTTACGATCTCCAAAATATCTCGAGTCAACAATGCGGCGCCACATCGGCAACACTGATCGTGATATCAGAGCCTTTCTTTGTATGTTTCTGCAAATGGGAATCTCTGGGACCATTGCATTCTCGTTTATTTTCGTGCTGCATTTGCACCGCTGCTGACCCTCTATTGAAGGGGTATTCTGCCAAGACGGCCGTTTCTTTTCTTCCATATATTTGCGCTTTGCTGTCCTCAGCCCTTTTTGCCCAGACCGTACGATCCTAGCATGTCTCGTGTTTATCCTTCTGAGTCTAACGAGCTGGCCTCGTCCTGCCATGTGACGTCGGCGGATCTAGAGCCAAGGCTGGTCATGGTTTGGCCAATCAACATATCTGACGCATACCGGCTCGCCGCAGAGAAACATCGCCCGCTGCGCCCGCTGCGCTGGTCTTCCACGGCTACTACTGCCTTGTGGTTGACAGGGCTGCCTTGTGCAACCGGTACACCCGCAGCTGGGCAGAAAAGCCAACAAGCTCAACACAAGATTCATTTTTATCGGGCTCCTTCGTTCCAAAAATAGCATTCTGTCGCGGTGTTTTCTTTGGTCATCACTTCCGAGTTCGGGGGATATGACAGCCCTCACGGTGACACGGTGAGTCTGACGTATTTCTCGTGTAAAAACAGCGTGCGAGAGTTTGTCCTGAGGTCCTAAAGGCCCGAGGGCCTGAGGAGTGAGGTTGTCAACTGCACAGGGGAAGGCTTTTGGTCCGCTGGAGGACAGAGAGGATCTCCTGACAACCACACCAACTTTCTGCCCGTCCCGTTTCCCGTTTCCCGGTTCCCGGTTCCCCACTCCACTCTGAACAGGAACAGGCTCTCACTCCAGGCAGCAGCAGCAGCCGGGTATGCATGCGTCTGCGTGGAGGGGTGGCTTGCATGAATTTTGCAGGAAGGATTTTGGTGGACGAAAACAAACTGCCGAGCCACTGCCGCCAGAGCACCAGAAATCCCCCCCCTCATCGGCCACCCCCGGCGAGTCGAGTCATAGGCAGCAGTCCGACTTGAGGAAGAGGAGGGAAATGAGGCAGCTGAAAGTGTGCTCTGGCCAATGAGTCAACGAGGCTAGTCGATGCCGTCCATAAGGACACGATCTTGGACCGGGAGGAGATGGTAAAGTGTGCAAGAAAAGAGTCACAGGTGAGGGGGAATGAGAAGAAAGGGCAGCTATGGAAGGTGAGTTTTATTGTTTCACGCATATAGGGGGTTCCTATCTAATCGCAAGTCACGCAAAAGTGAAGCATCTCGAAATCAACAGAGGCAAAGATCCGAAAAATCCATGATGGGAACAACAAAAGATGATGTTCAAAAAAGTTCAGTCGCTGGAGCTTGTATCAAAAATGCCTATGAAATGCCCGTGTGATTCCCAAAGTCGCCCAAGTAACTCAATATCCCTTATGCGTATCGTAAACCCGCGTCTCACAACGAACTTGTTTTTTTGTCTGTTTTGCGTTTGGGTTTTTTTTTTTTTGTGTGTGTACTGTTTTGTTGTTTTTGTTGTCAACGTGTGATGGGGGGCCAGCTGTCTCACATGAAGCGGTAGCGGCCCTCCTCGGGGTACCAAATTTCCGTGCGGCGCTTGAAAGCACCGCCAGCGGTGTAGCGCCGCGGCGGCATGCTAAAGCGATTGCGCAGACGGCTGCGCTCGGCGTCGTCAAGCGGGAGCTCGTCGAGCGGGCCCGCGCCGGGGGCCATTGGTGCGCCCGTGCTCGAGCCCGACGGCGAACTGGAAATGTGGAGGCCCGACAGGCCCTGAAAAACGTCGTCCATGTCGCCGACAGGGCCCACAAAGGAGGCGCGGCGAGACGAAGAGGACGGCGGGCGCGAGGAGGGGCGCGCGGAAGGGCGCGAGGCTGAGGGTGGGCGAGTAGAAGAAGAAGCACGAGACGCGGCGCGGGAGCGACCACCCTCGGCAGGCGGGGCAGGCGACGTCGATGCCGAGGCCGTATTCTTGAGGATCGACTTGACCTCGCCCTGCAGCTTGGTGTTGGTGGGCACGGCCTGCGTGCGCGGCAGCTTGGGCCGGCGGGCAATGCGCTCGTTTTGCAGGCGGCGCTGCTCGTCCTCCCAGCGGAGCTCCTTCTTGACAGCGGAGACGGCGGGGGAGGCCGAGGCTGAGGCCGACGTGGCGGCGGACGAGCCCACACCGGACGTGGATGACGGCGACGAGCCAAAGACGTCGGTGGCGCCCATGGTCGGCAGAGATGAGGGCATGACCGCAGCGCGAGCGCGTGCATCGCGGCGGCGACGGCGGCGCTCCTGGCGCTCCTGGTCGTCCTCGGCGCTGCCGTAGCCGTGCGGGGAACGGTCGACACGGGCACGGTAGGGGCTCAGAAAGTTGTTGTCGAGGGGCGGAGTGGTGGGGCCATGGTGGGCGGCGGGGCCGGGCGGCGGAGCGACGAAGTGCGCTCGATGCCGACAGGGTGGAACTCGCGCAGGTCGTTGCGGAGGTCGCTGCGGAGGTCGCTGCGGAGGTCGCTACGCAGCTCGGAGCGGATATCGTTGCGAATGTCGCGAGCATCGCGGAACTCGCGGAAGTCACGAAGGCCGACGGCGGGGCGCGGCGACATGCGTGACGACGGGGTCGTGGTGTGGTTGTAGATGTCAGGCATCATGCGCGGGGTGCTCTGGTAGAGAGAGGGTACGCGCTCCTCGACAATAATGGGCCGGCGGCCACGCTCCGGCGGTGGCTCCATGCCGCCGTAGGTCATGGTGGCGGCACGCTGGATCGGGATCGGCATTGTGCGCGGCGAGGAGGGCGGCTTCGGGGAAGAGGTTGTTGTAGAGGTCGAAGAGACCTTGGTGCCGTTGACGTAGACGTCCGAAGTGCGACGGCGGTGACGACGGCGCTCGCGGGGCTCACGAGGTTGTCGGTCGGCAGCAGAAGAAGTTGAGGTGGCGCTTGCGCCGGTGCCAGAGTCCGGGCTGGCAGAAGACGGAGACAGAGTACGGGGCGACGGGGTCGAGACGCCGGTAGGACCACCGGGAAGACGGTCGCCGCGGGCTTGGGAAGCTTTGGCCTCGTCGCGGGGGACGGCGTACTCGCGTTCGAAGTGCAGGTCGCGCGGGTTGGGGCAGATGTAGCCGGGTGTGCAAAACTCGACGCGCTCGGTGATGTCGAACTGGCCGTCAGAGTACGTGTTGTAGTAGACGTACTTGATGCACATTGTTGGTTGTGTGTTGTAGTATGTTTCGGGAAGAGTTGCTTCTCCAGGTGAATGTGGGAGGTGGACTTCTTATGTAGGATAGAATGAACGTGTAATAAAGGTAATAGCCAGGACGATTCACCGCAGTACTCGTCGAGGTGTGGTGAGTTGTCAGCCAGCCGCGTCAGTTATGAGAGGATCTTGTAAAGAGTTTCTCAGCGACATGGGGGCATATGGGGGACCACAAGAGTGTGGGAGGGGGAGGAATCAAGGCGACAGAGGAAGAGGGTGTGAGGCGACGGCGAGGTGGGAGAGGAAACAGTGTGTAGATGTATGGGTAGCCTGGGCAAAGATGAGTGGGTAGAGGCAAATGTGTTTGTTTGTTTGTATGTGTGTATGTGTGTTTTGTTAGATAGTGAGACGATTGTGGTAAGAGGGGAGTGGAGGGGGTCAGAAGGTCGAAAAACGATTGCGGATGCGGTTTGCTTTATACAAAAGGGACGATGCTAGGTAAGCGAAGAAAAAGTATTGGTAGTAAAGGTTGGAGATGTAGGCGCAGGTGTGGGTTTGTCTGTTTTTGTTAAGAAGAAAAAAAGGCGAAGGAAAAAAGTGTGTGTGTGTGTGAGAAGGTGAAAGGCTGTGTGGGTGGGACCTTGGCAAGGCCAGGCCACTCCTACGAGTCTGGAGATGGTCCAGGCTGTGGGTGGTGAAGGTGGGGCACGCTTTACGATCTGCAGCTTGCAAGGGAAACTGACAAGAGCAAGGGGCACAGCAAAAGCACAGCAAAACCCAAAAGACAGAGCCACTTGACAGAAAGAGGCCAGCCGGGGTGTGTGGAGGGGTCAGCCACTGAACAGCGCAGCCGAACAGACAGATAATGGGTAGAGCGAGGACGGACAGGGGACAGGGGACAGGGAGACAGGAGATAGTCGAGAACCGGCGACCTCCCCGTGCTTGTGTGATGCACTGTCGTAGGACTGAAGGAGGAGGGAGAGGGCAAGGGAGTGAGCATGGTGGATGCCGTAGGCAGACACGGGCTAGTTTAGGTTGTAGGCCTCGGGGCAGCTGGACTACCAAAGAAAAGAGGGCTACGGGCGTTGGCGCCTGGTGGTGGTAGGCAGCCTGGCGGTGGTCGAAACAAGCGACAGGCTCGCGGTTTGTCGATTTGGCGGTAACGGAGGCCTGGACTTGGTTATCCTTTTTTTATCTTCTACAATTTTTTTATTATTTACAAGCCCTTTTCAACAGTTTAAATAACCTTTTTTTGGGTATTTTACCGTTTTAAATAAGCCTGCAGGCTGTTCCGGCATGCGACACCAGGACCTGAGCGCTGTGGTGTGACAGGGCGTTGTGAAAATGAGCCGAAGAAAAGATGGGAGAGCGCCAGAGGTCGACAAACTAGGGGTAGTCGGGTACCTCGTGGAAGGCGCGGGCGGCCGCTACCGAGCAAGTCCCCCACTAGCAAAGGCTGTGGACAGGGGTCCCGTCCGGGCTAGTCCGAAGATGGGGAGGGAAGGCACGACTGGTGGTGGGATGGGTAGGCGGGCAGTGGTCGAAGAAGGGTGCCTCGAAAGCCAGGTGACCACTGAAGAAAACAGGAAAAGGCAGCTGCAATTTTGGAGTCCTGACTCTAGGACAGACTTTACACATATTTTACAAAGGGCATCGTGGGTGCAAACGGGACAGGGGTGCAAGAGGCAGCCGAAAATGGGCTGTGACCCATGCCAGTACTGAGTAAGGGCAAGAGTGTTTTGCGACAACTTTCTGAACTTTATGGGGGAAAGGAACGACACAGGCTTGACAGGCTTGACAGGCTTGACAGGGTGAAGAAAAGCGGCAAGGAAAGAGGGAAAGGCACAGGCCTTTTGAGCCCAGGCAATGCACAGGCCATACCAGACGTGGGGAGACCTTGGAAACCAAAAGAAAACAGATACAATTAAAGAGTCGACTTTCTTCAGGGATGGCACCAGCACATGCACAAACCAATTTGAGTTGACTTGACTTGCCAGCCGCGCAACTCGACATAAAAATAGATTGAAGATAATTACGACAGAAAGAGTGGCAAATAAAGAAAGGGAACGAACGACGGTGATGTCCACGAAACTGCCCACAAACTGCACACGAACCATTTTCGCCATTTGTCGAGACACAAGTACTGGCTACAATTCGCCCTTGATGCTGACTTGCTGCAGGGGCTGGTCGCGGCCAAAAAGCGCGAGCCAAAACACGGAGGCGATCAAGACTGCACGAGCGGCGGCCAAAAAGTGGCTTGCACGGAGCCACAAGCCCACATAGAGCCTCAACAGACGAGATCAATGAGCGCAAGAACAAAATGGGAAACGAAACAAAAGAAAAGACCCGGAAAGGAGTGGGTTCGACGGTGAGCAGTGCCCCTGCAGGGTGATGTTCAAAGTGACTCGGTAAAATAAAAGTTGAAGAGTCAAGAAATGACAAATATTCTTCGCATTCGGAAAGGACGAAAGAGACAGGGCATATGGAGACAGCATCTGAGCGACCCGTGTAAACTCGCAACTGTGTGCACGGGTTCCTTGACTCAATCGTGTTTTTGGACGATGCGCCCTGGATCGGAGCACACATACAGCACATCAAGAACGGAATGTCGTCCTATTCGAAAACCAGTATATGTCGACAGTTGTGCACTTCTCGACAACGATCGACAAACAGATCGACCGAATGGGAGACAAATGAGAAAAAATAAAGGTGTCAGTATTTCTGCAAGACGCCCGCATCAATGCAAGTCATTTCCGTTGTCTCTTGCCCGCGTAGCATCCGCACTTGCTCGCCCTTTGACTCACAGGCAGACGCCATTTCTTCTCGTCCGTCTCCGTCTCCCTGCCCAGAACGGTGTTGACCTGCAGTAGCGTTGTCGAGTGGGAGGTGCCTCCAGGCAGGCAAGTGCAGTTGCGAGCCAGACAGCCTTCTGAGTGGCCGCTGTCCAGCCCCCACAATGGCTGTGGCCTGTCCCGTTGTGGGTTTTCTCTTGGTCTCCTCTCTCACTCACTGCCACGCTACTACACGTTGACGGAACTCTTAGCACTCTTTTGCAGGCCATGAGTCGAACGGGGGAATTTCAACAAAGACACGAGTGACTGTTTTTTACCGTCAAAGAAATGCGAAAGGCGAGAGCGGGGACAGCTCTTCTGGGGAAAGCCTGCGGGTACGGGACAGGGAAGAGGACCACAGCAGACACGAGACGGCGAGGATAACGAGACGAGGCGTGACGATGCATACAGAGAATCTTGCATGTAGGTGCCTGTTGCTTCTGTTCTGTCCTCCCGATTTTCGCTTCCCTTACCCCCGTCCCGTCCTTTGATTGTCTGTCTACCGCGCACGCCGTGGCCGTAATATCCTGTGTGTGCATACCACCAATGGTCTTTTGTTTTTTGTATGATTGTGCCGGACAGTAAAGCAAACTACCCTAATTTTGTAAAAGCCAAGCCTGTGGCAGCTGCCACAGTAATCTACACCGCCCAGCCCACTTGCAGCTGCAGCTGCATCTCCTGCACTTGCAGCTGCAATGTCCACCAACAGACAGAGCTCTGCGCCACGACCGCCGTGTCCGATGATTGGAATGGCAGACTGGCCGATTGGAAGGCACGATAAGGGAAGTCCCGGGGTAGAGTGTGTAGAGAAGTAAAGACGCCTCCAATGGCGACCAACAATGGGTGCCACTTCAAGGAGATTGCCTCTGTTTCCTGACTTTGCTGCGCAGCTGTCCAGAAAGGGTAGTCGGCCGTCCGACAGAGGTCACGTCGTCAAAGGTCGCGCCTCTTTTTGCGAAAGTCTACGAGAACTGAAGCCGGTCGAGCTTTGCCTCGCTTGCCTGCCATTATTTGCCACTAGGTAGCTTTTGCGGAGTCGATCAAAAGAAAGTCAATACTGTGGAAACGAGGCCGGCTTCGCCAGCAAACTACTCGTATTGTTGAAAACCAAGGCAACTGCCATGCTATGTAGTGGGGTGCGGCAACGGCGTGTAAGTCGAAAGGGGCCAAAAAGCAAAGGTTAAGACGCGAGCTGCGCAATGCCCAAATGTATTGTCCAACTCGCTAGGTGACCACACTATTGCACTCCCCCCTTGGCCAAGGCATCTTCGCCTACCGTTGGAATCACGGAATTGCATTTCGATCGGATATTCTGTAGCAAAGAGCTGCAGTGTGTCAGGTACGTCTCTCGCGGACGACAGAGAAAGGAAATAAGAGGCTGCTTTGAGACCGCATTCGAGGCCTGGACCCCGATCCAGGTCCCCTGTTTCGAAAGCATCCGAAAAAACAGCACGAGTACAGTAAGTCACGTAAAA
Source organism: Sporothrix protearum (assembly GCA_016097115.2). Classification (NCBI taxonomy): domain Eukaryota; kingdom Fungi; phylum Ascomycota; class Sordariomycetes; order Ophiostomatales; family Ophiostomataceae; genus Sporothrix; species Sporothrix protearum. The sequence continues at coordinate 801,166 of JADMNH010000008.1, forward strand.
ACTACAAAATAATTGAGTACGGCTGACTCGCCAATATCCGATGGCAGGTAGAAGCAAGAATGGGAGGGTAATACGGAGTACGTAGCCAGTTACTAACTCAACACGAGTGAATGAAGATTAATGTCGACAGACGAATTGCAACTAGTACTTTGTACGTCAAAATCCGACACCGGACACCGGGCGGCCAGGTGAGCAAGACACAAAGGCAGATGGAGCAGATGGAAAAGACGAAAAAGAAGGTAGGGAGATCAAGAAAGTGAGCAAAACAAGGGGTCGGGAGACTCGTGTAGTACCTTCAGGGACCTCACCGCTGAGACGGAGACGGAGGACATTGAAACCGTAAAATAGACACCTGTCTACTTTGTACGTGTCGCCATCGTCACCTTGCTTTTTCGAATCTTTGCAAATGCCTTGGAATTCCGGGACAAAGACCCTGATTTGGCCCTGAGCCAACGACTCTGCTGGCCCTGATTGTGCCCTTGCTCAATGAGCTGTCAACAAAAAGAGCACACTAAGATCGTTGACCAAGTACACTATTCGTCCACGACTCGATGCTTGGTCACGATGCGTTGGACGTGGCCAGTGCGCGGTCCCTCCTAAACCCCCAAAATCCTTCGTGTTCCTCGTTTTTGCTGCATCGGTGTCCTTGATTTTTGGTGTATTGCCGCCTCGTTTTTTTTTAGGACGGCGACGTATATCGACAGTTGCTTTGTTTTATCTTATGTTTTCCCCCTTTTTCTTCCGTCAATCAGAAGTCGCCACCGAAACGTTCCCTCTGGACAGCCTTAACCCCCCTCTTCGGTGCAGACTGTACGCGCAGAGTCAAGCCGCCCTGATTGGTCTTGCAGTCCCTCGCGTGGAAGAGCAAAACGCCCCGGAGTTGGCCTTGTCGCCAAAATACGTCATGGCCCACCACGATGCACAGCATCCAACCATTCTCAATTTTGTCCTGAGGCTCAACTGCAGCAAGCCTCCTGCATCTCCTGCAGGAAGAATTTGGTTTGGCCTCAAGGTCCAAGGGTCGATTTGTCTCGGGAAGAGGCGGGACTCTCGCCGGTCCAGTCAGTCTGCAGTCCCCTCTTTTCTCCCTCCTCCTTCTTTCACTCGACACCCTTGCCAGGCAGCGCAGTGGACAACCCCTCTTTTCTTTGCTGTGTTAGTAACTTTCTGTGTCGCCTTTTTTCTTTCTCAGCTTGCGCCTAACTAGGCTTCGGTGTGAGCTTGTGAGCCTGCAGGCTGCCTTTTTTCTTCTCTCTTTCGGCCATCAGAACTTGCATGTGGCATATGACATTTCGAAGCCACTAATATCTCGGTACCACCACCGCCAACGGTGCCATCATACCGACACTTTTCACACTGACAGTTGATGAATGTTACTCAGAATTAAAGCAGGATATTAAAGCTCGAGACGTATTCGTCCACAGCGTTGTCTGGTAAGAAGAAAAATAAAAAACAACGCCATAACACCTCCAACCCTCACTCAAGAGCGTAAAGCCCCAGTCCCATTATCAGTGGTTTGACCGCACCGTCCCGCCAACATAATCGTGCACGTTATCGATACTCTCCCCGTCGGACGCGTTCTTATGCTTTCAAAGGCCTCTCTTCACCGCGTAGAACTCCACACGCCGGCCGCATAATTCTGGAGAACTTCGGCAGAAAACTCAAAGTCGCGCTCGCGGGGACCGACTGCCGGCCGCAAAAAAAACAAGTCCAAACTCCAACACCAACGGGGCTCGAACAACAGTGTACTGTTGACGGTCTGCGACTTGTGCGAGGGTTGCTTCATGGAAGGGCACGGGGCCCGCCCATGAAATGTTGACGGTTTGTAGGCATGTCGGCTGCAGAGCAGCAGCTCCCGCTGCTGCTGTCGAGCGGCGTGTCGCTGTCGCCCCGGACCGCACAGCCTCGACCGACCGCTCCTGCCACTGCTCGATTTTCAGCCGCTTCTCCAGTGTCTGCGGAAACGCCTTGGCCAGCACCACAATTTTGACATTGTGACGCGAGGCCTCGAACCACCACTTCATCTTGGCCCGTAGCGACGCTTCTGATTGCGAGTATCCGGCCTCGAACACAACGGTCGGCCATTGGTCGGCGCCGGCACGCACCGGGAATGGCAGAAAATTGCCGTCGGCCTCGCCGCGGGAATTGATGGACCCGCGCGGGTCGCAGCAGCGGATGAGCCCCAGCTCAGGATAAGACCCATCCGGTCCATCTGGCCCGTCAGCTGTGCAAGAAGAAGGCAATGCATGCCCTCGTGGGCTGCGGTGGGAACGGTGATCATCAAGATGCGAATCTGCGTCCCGAGATAAAAAAGCCGGAATTTGCGTCCGCGCGCATCCGCTCCCGCAGAGGGCGTTGTATTGCTCGGCGCTAGTCGATGCCACGACGACGGAGTCGTCTCCGGTGCGGATTGCGTTCTCAATCAGGGCGAAAACAACATCCACGGACTCGAACAGCGCGTCTGGGGAAGGGTTGAGCAACGCTGCCACGTCCGTCGCAGGCACCAGCGTGGTGGACGAAGAAGAAAACGGCGGCGTCGGTGATGCCGCTAACTTTTGTAGCCGCGCCATGGTCCGTTGTGGCATCCATTGTAATATAAAGAAGGGAGAAGAAAGGAGAGAACAGAGAGCAACAAGGTGGGCGCACTACTCGTGGGTCTCAAAATGTTTGTGGGCAAAAGGTGAATCGATTATGGAGGAGAGATGAAAGAGGCCTGGTAAAGTGGAAGTGGAGATTGTGGGGGATGGGAGGAAGAAAGAAAAGTCGAACAGGGCAGTGTTCGGTATGAGTAGAAAGGTAGAGAGGGGGAGAAGTTCGCGAATGTAATTTCGTAGATGGTTGGATGGTTGGTTCAATCAGCGGAGAGACTCTTAATTGGTGAATTGGAGCAAAAAGTGTGTTGATTTCTCTCAGTTATGTGGGAGATTCTATTATGCTACGAGAAGAGGACCTTCTCACTAAAATGCTTAGCCAGGCTAAATACTACCTGATCGGCTTACGTAACCATCGCTCCACGAGCCGCACCTTAATAACAAACATAGAAAGTGCGAAGATGTACTTTGTACACTGCCCTTGATAATTATTCGTCTTCGCCACAGGTATTTTTGTGGTGTTGTCTTTACTGATTCTGCGATCAAAACGGAGGGAAATGCCTCTCGACTTTGGTAGGGGTGTGGCGACGTGGCCGCCTACCTGCTAAAGCTGAAGGATACGTTATGTGGTGGAGAGAGATAAACAAAAACAATAAAAGGGGAGGGGGTGGATGATAGTTTTATTTTAAAAAATAATAACAACCCTTTTCGAGTTCAAGACTTATAGCCTTGACGCTTTATGTTTTTTCTCTGTTGAATGAGAAGAAGAGAGTATCATCTTCCACGAATTTTAGGTCAGAGGCTTTTTGTGTGCGCAGATACCACTGTTTTCACCGTCTAATGTACTCTTTGTCAAATGACTACTGTTTACAGCGGCCAATTTTCTCGACGCACCAAAAGAGTACCCGTCAAGGGGGCGTTTAGTACACTACCTACTTTGTAAGGAAGCGAGTATCACTGAAGATCCGTCAGAATTGTGTCCGTCCGGTAGTCGTATACCCACGAAAGAAACAAAATAGATACGAAATGTCAGAGTGGTTTTTGACAATCCATATTGGCAGTTTTAGAGTTAAGTTTTGTCAACTGTAATGATATGAAACTCAAATTATTGAAGCAAAAAGCCAGCAGGGAGTTAGTGTGAATGCAGAAAAATGCGGAAGATGCGTTTGACAAGAGGGACAGAAAAGATGCAAAATGAATCCAGAGGACGGTGAAGATGTGGGCCTTTTTTTGGCCTTGCTTGACTGTGAACCTGACTGTATCGCTGAATCACTGTCATTCTGTCTATTGTGCCAGTTGTTTGTCGAAATCTCACCGCGATTATAGTCACGAGCAGCGGCGGAGCACAAGTATGTCAAACTTTGTCAGTTTTGCCGTCATCAGGCTTTGTGGTCTGTTAGTGCTGGGATGTCAAAGGAAGCTTGTATCTTTACATAATCATGGGCAAAGGAGGAGAAGAATCAGTGACAAATGGCAAAAAAGCAAAGTACAGGAAAAGATATATGGTGTTGGAGAGAAGGCTGATGCAATTACAGGATACCATAGACACAGAGATAGACAGAAAAAAGAGGAAGCACAACAAGTTTCGTCAGGCTCTCCAGATAGAGACAATGACAGCAGACACATGATATCGTCAAAATGGGGAGAGAACACGCCCCCTTATTCCCGATGCTCACTGCGGACAGTAAAAGAGAAAACGGCAGGGGTGGGTCAGCCCTGCGAGGCAGATTTTCAGTTATGGTGGGGACCACCCCAACTTCGTACGCATAGACAAAAATCAAGGTCCACCTCGCTGACATGATTTACGCTACATGTACGAGTAGAACTGCCTCAGAGCTCAGGTAGAACTTGAGCAGCCTGGCGGGAAAGTCCTACTTGTCTGCCGCCGTCGTCATTGTGCCTAGCTTTCAAGGCGTCCGGTCTGGTCTCTGGTGCTCGGACTCGCCTCTGGGTGCAAGCGTTGCATTGAGGAGAGAGAAGGGTGGGAGAAAACTCCCAAATCAACCTCTTTTCTGTCCCAGAACAGCCTAGCCTCCCAAGCCTCCCCATGTTCCTGCGGGTGGTGTGTAGCAGTGGTTGGCCTCGCTATTGTGGCTGTAACGCAAGAGAAAAGGACAGTCAAAAAAGGACCCCTGACGACACCACCTTTTGCAAAACCCTTCCCAGAGCGAAAATGCCCTGCATGCACTGTGGCTGTATTGGAAGAGCGCCGTACACCAGAATACGAGTCAACTTGTTTTGCTTTGGCGATGGTTGCTGTACCTTCGTTTCCATTATGGTTTTCAATTTTCTTCAGTCGAAAGCCCATCTCTTCTAACTTTTTTTTATTTATATTTCTACACCTCCATATCTCTTGCTCGCCTCTTTCTTGGCCTCTCTTTGGGAGGCCGTTTCACCATCACTGCAGGGGCTTTGTGATGCCTTGTGCGGCTGTTTGGGGAGCGCGTCTAATTGAAGTGAGAGAAAGAGAAGTCGTATGAAGGTGGCGGTAGTAAGCTTTCAGCACATAACCCAGGAAGCTGCGCATTGTACACTATCTTCTGAAGATGTGCACATCGTCAAAGTTTATGCGACGGTGGGCCGGAATCCAGGCCGCAGATGAATATCGTCACTCTCGTCGTCCTCAACAGCCGCCGACCCGATAATCAAGTCACTGTTGACGCCATGGTCAACGCCATGACCATGAGCGCCATGACCATATACGTCTCTGGTCTCTTTCGCCGTGGCCTGTGATAAATAGCTTGTCAACGATTGGCAACAAAGCCATTGCTTCAGCTCTTTGAGAAGAAGTGGAAGCGTCGGTGGGCCACCCTAAAGGTCGAATTGGTCATTATAGCCGCCGGGGTGGTCGATGAAGCGAACAATAGGATGGACGGGGTGAACTGACCTTTCTCGAAGCGTAATCGAGTCGCAACTGAAAGGGTCTTTGGGGAATTCATGTAGTATCTGGCTACGGGAGTCCGCATGATTTCGGTAAGGCAAATGAAGTTGGTGAAAGAACAGGCCGCTTTTGCTAGCAACGGCTACGGAAATAGAAAGAAAATAGCAATCATGTAGGCAGAATGAGATATAGACAAGAAGGAATCAACAACAAGATACAGATGGAACTCCTCAAGAAACGGTACAGAACAGCAAACGTCGCTACGCTTTTTGTATGCTGCAGACAATCACCACCACCCAAGGGTATATCGAGTAGGAAGTGAAAGGAAAACAGGAAAGAGGAGAGCAGTTTTTACGGGTTCTCGTTGTGTGTCGGCAGCTCCTCGAGTTGCCGGGGGTATGCAGACAGTTCCACCAGCGGTTGCTGCGAGTCAGCGTACGCCTTGGTGCCGGCGCTGCTCGCATAGACACCACCAGCGTTGCTGGGCGAGCTGGATGAAATGGATCCCGTCGTCGTGCCGCCGCCTGCACCGCCAGGAGCGCCGCCAGGAGCACCGCCAGGACCACCAAAACCACCAAAACCACCGGGACTTTGTTGCAGAGTGTGTGCCATGCTCATGCCGGACGGCAGTGTGCCGTTCATAAACGCCTGCAGCTGCTCGTGGCGCTTGCGGCGCTCGTACAGGGCCCATGCCGCGAAAGCAGCAGCCACAACACCGAGAGAAACACCCACACCGGCGCCGACGGCAGTGGCGTTGCCGCTGGGCCTGTCAGAGGAGGCGTCGCCAGAAGCGGCGCCGGATGAGGAACCGGACGAGGAACCCGACGAGGCACCGGACGACTGGAGCGAGGACGGGCTCGACGCACTGGCAGACGACGCAGGGACACTGCTCGAAGCAGCGGCTGACGACGTGCCGTTGGTCTGTGTCGTGTTCTGCAGAATGGCCACGCCAAACATGATTTCGGACGCGCCCAGCACAAAGGCCGCTTCACCGTTGGCGCACGCGATGCTGCCGTTGTCGACGGTCAGCGAACCACAGCAGTACAGCGGCGAGCCGGCCTTGGTGGACGAGCCCGTCCAGCTAATGGGCAGACCGCCGCTGGGTCGTCATTGATACCGGCGCACTTGGCCGGGCAGCCCGTGCCCCAGGCATTGTCGGTGCAGCTACCACGCGAGATAACATAGGGCTGCTGCTCGGCGCTCATGCAGTAGCCGGTGGACAGGCAGGCATTCTCAGAGTTGCAGCAGTGGATGGTGTCGGCGTCTGAGCAGGGAAAATCACCGGTGGATTTAGAGCCATCGGGGAAGTAGCAGGTGCGGTTGGCGGCAGCGGCAGCGGCAGCGGCAGCCGTCGAGGCGAGGTAGAGGACGAGCGCGGTGGCAGCAGTGGCACAACGCCTTGGCGGTAAACGGAGACGAGCCATAGTAGAGGATGTGAAGTAGGGTGTCCGACAAGGAGAGAGAGAGAGAGAGAGAAGAGCGAGAGAAAAAATATCAAAACTTCGAGCCAATGTCGACGATGCCGACGCGATGCCGGGACAAGGGTGAAAGGCGAAGAAGGCCAAGAAGGCAAGATACGAGGTGCTGTCGATGCAGATGTTGGGGGCGTTGCCTGGGAAAGATCGTGACTGGTCGGCGGCTAGGGCTGATGAGGCTGATGGATATAAAAATCGATTTGATGGCAACTCTATGCGCCTCGGGTTGGTTCAGGAGGTGAATGAATAAATTAGGCGATGTCAACAACGACAAAATAGAGGAAAAGGATCAAAAAGACGAAAGGAAGAAACGAAAGGGAAGAAGAGGCAGATTGAGAAAATTGCAGTAGACACAAAAGCGGTAGACACAAAAGGAGATAGCCGAGAGCGAGACACGGACAGAAAAAGGGTGTGAACTCCTGTTAATGATTGATACGCAGGGCACAGGGAGGGGGGCAGAGACAACCTTAATCTGGGAGAAATATGACAGAGAACGCACCTCACGCAGGTGCAGAGACTGAACCGACGGCAAGTTTGAACATTTTCTCACCTTTCCGCCTCTTGTCTACCTCACTGGATACTGGGAGCTCACTTTGACACTCTGGACTCTCGATACAACCCAATTTCAAGTTCTGGGCTGCAGAACGACGTGCGGACGCAAATGCCTGGCGCGCAGGATCCGAGTCGTTAACGGTCGTCTCCATTTGACGAGACCTGGTCTCCTCTCTTTCTCTTTTTTTGCCCGCTTAAACCGTCTTCGCCGCGTGCTGACCTTTTGTTGATACTTGTCCCACGGGGGGAGATGGCCAGAGAAACAAGGATCAACGGCTGCGTTGTGACGTGGAGGTGGAGACGAGAAGAGGAAGGACGGCGAGCTACGAAGCACATGTATCTTCAGACTGACATATGTACAAGCAGTTGACAGCAAAAGATGCATGGCCAGGTCTATGACAGGGCGGGAAGGCGCGAAAAGTGCAGTGTACAGAATGCAAGTAAGTGCTCGGCCTGCTCAATGGATTGTTTTCATCCTGGTACTTTAATATGAGCCTGAGAGGCAATACGTAAACAAGTTGCCAGTGTTCACAGCTGCCCTCGTTTGTGTACAAGTACGGAGACCTTGCACAGTCCTCTTGTCGACCTAGGACGTGAGGATACTTTCGTTACAGTCTCCTACCTCCTGCTTTTGCGTCCTTTATCTTTCCTCGACCGGCTTTCTGCCTGCTCACTTTCTCCGACACTCGGGATTTCTCAGCCACCGGAGGGACAGAGGAGAGAGAGAGACCAACAGAGAAGAGACAGCATGACAAACCCCTTCCCATCGTTGTGTGCTGACGCTGGCTAGGAGGGTCGCATCAGCCGACGCGGGCAACGTTGATTGGCCGCTGGGCTGGGGTAAGCATTGGTCGAAACTGGGGCAGAAGGAGTAAAGAGGAGACACTACCTTGTATTGTACCATGAGCGTGAGGGATTGGGTGCAACGTGGAAGAGGAAAAGGGTAAGAGAAAGCATGGAATTAAGAAAAGAGCGGTGGAAAAAAAATCGGGAGAGAGAGCTACGAGAGAAAACAGAAAAACGAAGCGAGACGGAGAGAACCGACGGAGAAAACTGACGGAGAACAGTTCTGGTGCCAAGAACCTTGACGTCGTGACTCACGACCACTACGACTCCATACTGCAACTGTAAGTGCAACGGCTGGGCAAGAAGGAGAGGATGAGAAAGATGAAAACGACCAGAAGAAAGGGGCAAGATCTGGTGATGGTTGCAGTGTACCTCAAAATGCAGGCAAACCGTACTGAGTACAAACTTGACAATACGGAGAATGCAGTCATGTATGGCGATGATTGGTCTGTTTAGACAGTCTGCAGGCGCGCTGGCGCCTTTCACCAAGCGCAAGCGAGAAAAGGTGAAGACGCAACCGTTTCTTACGCTGCTGCTTGCCTGGAGGCCCATCAGAATCAAAATCAAAATCAAAATCAAAATCAAAGTCAGAATCAACATCAATGGGGGCTGGTCGGCCATGAAAGTAATTCAAAGATCTCTGCAAGGTCCCCGACTATTTTTACTTTTGCCTCATGTTCTTTCGTCTTTGTAGTCTTGTAGGCGATCTTCAGGGTTTTCTTCTGCATCGTTCCCGTTTCATGCGTCGCTGGACGCTGTGGCAGAGAGAATCCTTCGTGCCCCTGTCGTGACACGGGCCAGGTCCCAAACCAGGCCCAAAATATATGTATCGATGCACAACGCCAACATGCTTTCCATATGCCTAAAAGACCCGAGAGACTCAAGAGAAAGAGGATTTTGTCGTCGTATGCCTGTCGGACTCTGGTTGCGCTTTCCCATGGGCACGGACCGGGGTCACTTCCAACGTGCAATCCCCCTCTAATCTCCATTTTGATTTTCATGTCTCGGTATTTCAAATCAAGCCTGAAAAGGGGGATGTACTAGAGATATTTTATTTCATTCAGTTCATCAACAGACTGATGGCAATTGATGGAACAGAACACGGACGTTGCCACAAAAGCCACTTGCCAAGTCAACCCTACGAGGCTTTGCTGGTGCTCCCTGTTCCCCGTTTTCTCCACTGCTCAGCCCTTTCTTTGACAGGCGGGAAGTGGAGGCGACGCCCCGCCTCCTCGCTGCTTGCCACCTTGTCCAGTAAGTCGACGGCGGTTATGGTAGTTGTTTGACAGTCGTCTCGCCTCCTCGTAGGGCAGAAGCTCACACACACACACATACACACAACACTTTTTTGTTGACCCTCTCTTCACAGACATTTGTTGTGCTGCATCATTCCAGATGCTCATAGCCAGGACCACCATCTGGTTAGCAATGAACAGATTTCAAACCAAAGCAAGATTCGCGGGAGACGTACTGCCCCTTCCTAAGAGCTTGGCCCATGCCAGGGAGACCACCCGAGCCGCCCTTGGCGCCGCAGTTGTTGACCGTACCACCGCCGCCATTTGACGTCCGTTTTGGATGTATATGTACTTGCGCGTAATCAATGTGAGCTTGCCGCCCGACGCCGCAAACTGTGTCACCACCGTGAACACCTTGCTCGTGTCGGCCGTCTTGCCCCGGGCACCCGGCCTTGTCGCAGCAGAAGCCTGGCACCGGGCTTCCACAGTAGCTGTCATCAACAGCGGCGCCGGCGCTGCCACTGCCACTGCCCTCGGCGGCCATCTCCGAAAGGTTAAAGGCGCCGTTGTTCGCCACAGGAAAGGGATGGCAGGTACACATCAGCAGACAGCTCCTGGGATGTCCTGCAGCGCCACGAGAACGTACTTGTCGGTGTCGCACTCCAACATGTAGACTCGCGGCGAGGCGGGCTGGGAGTTGGCATAACGGTCGAGCGTCAGAGCATTGCCCGGAGTGGCCCGTGGCAAAGGCAACGTCGAGACGCCAGGCCATGCTGCGGTGGTACGTGATACTTGTGTTGGTGGTCGCGCATAAAGCAGGTGGGCCAGTAGTTTTGTAAGATACTTCATGGAAGGTGTGGGACGCCAAAGACGTAGGGCTGCCATTGGTCTGCAGGCAGGACATCTCCAGCGCCGAGGATGGGCAAGAAGGAGTTGCCTACGCGTCTGGTAGCCTGGCCAGTGTGTATTGTGTCTTATTTGATTGTCTGGGCAGTAGCACCGCCAGCCCAGTCGAGGCATGTCGGCAGGATGTCGATCCAGGAGAACCATGTTGGGGTTGATAACGTTGACAACCCCCTTTTCCGGAGTGTTTGGGCACCGCAAAATCAGGGGCAACCGCACACCAGCGTCGTAGAGTGTCGTCTTGGAGTTGAGAAACGGGACACCGATGTCGCTGATGAACACAACGAGTGCCGAGTCAGTCACGGCACGCTGCTCGAGCCCCTCCAACAGCAAGGCCAACACCCGTGTCCAGTCGGCTGATGGCCTTGCAGTACTCAACCAGCTCAGTGGGCAGCTCAGGCCCGTCACGAATAAAGGGTGGGATGGCCACATTTGTTTCCTGGTAGTCGGGCACATCAATGCCACACAGACATTGTCGTCGGGTCCGTTCTCGTCAGCGCCGTCGTTGCCGAATTCGCCGCGCGTCTCATCGCGGTGTGGATCACGGAACCCGACAGTCATATGGAAAAGCCGATTTGTCTCGGCAGCCTTGTCCAGGAACTTAACAGCCTCAGCAGCGTTTTGGCGCACATCAAGAAAGATTCATGGCGCCATCACACCGGCCCGTCGGCATGGACCTGCCTTTGCCTGTTGATGGTGCCGGACCGTCGGCCGCTTGGGCAAGGAGAAGCCTGCACACGGAGCTGTGTCAATCCCACAGGCTCATCTAGTACGAGGTCGTTTTCCCTACCCGAGAATAATATCGCGGTCATTCAATACGAGAGCATTCTCTCAAGCACTAAGGAATGACTGTGGAGCAAGTTTTGTTATTTTGATTCAATGTGTATCCTCAGATATCAGGTGAATGAAATGAATGATGCTTATCGGATCAATCTCTTCAGATACCATTTCAAGGGGAAAAAAAGAAAAAGGAGAAACATCAATACCATGTACTTTATTTCTTGATCTGAATCTAATCCAAACACAACAATGACAACAAAACAAAGCACGTTGATTTACATTCATGATGGTCATAATCCAAAGTCCTCAGCAGCATATGATCACATTCCAAGGGCTTCATATTTCACGTGTAGGAAACTTTTGGTTCAATTCATTCATGGCACTGCATCCCGTTGTGCTGTTTGTGCGTGGGGCTCAGCGTGAAAAGAAAATGTGCAGGAGAGGTGCGTAAAAGCAGCGTTCAAAGCAAAACGCAATCATGTACATGGCTCATAACAGTCTTTGTGACGAAAAAGACTTCAAAGCAAAACATCCAAACGCTCGGTTCCGTATCCCATGCCACTCCTTTTGCCACTCCTTTTTTTATCCCCTCAAAACACAGAAGACCCTCTGTGTGGGCTACCGGGCAGCAGGCTCATCGACGGCGGCATGGGTGTTCTCAGAAGATTGTTCATCCCAATGCCAACAACGCCCATGTGGCTCCCCGGGTTGCTCGTGCTGCCCATGGACGACACGCTGGGGGCCATGGAGGGCGCCATCTGGTGGTGGTGTTGTTGTTGTTGTTGTTGTGGTGGCGGTGGCTGTGGTGGCTGTGCCATCATGTCGTCTTCGACCATGCGTGGGTACACAAAGAAGGAGAAGACGTCAATGTTGTCCAGCTCGCACAGCGAGGTGACCTGCGTCGACATGGGCTCGGCGCCCGACTGGCGCGACGTCGAGGTCAGCGCCAGCAAGTCGTAGGCACTGCGCCGCATGTTGCTGAACGTAATCTCGCCCTGGCGCCCGCGCTGGGCGACGCGCGCCAGTGTGGCGGCATAGTGGTTGGCGACGGCCCAGTGGCGGCCGACGTGGCGCAGCGTTTCGATGAAGAAGTCGATGCGGGAGTGGCCGTCCAGCGGCTGGGGCCGCCGCTGCTGTGGCCGGGCGCTTCCTGGACCGAGGCGTGGACCAGCAGCACACGGGCGGCCACCCAGAGGGAGAAGGCAAACGGCGGGCCCAGCAGGGCGAGTCCGTTGGCCTCGCGCAAATCGCGGGCAATGTCGGCCAGCGAGTGGACGGCCGCCAGGCACCGCTGGACGGCGTACTGCGAGGGCATGAACAGGGTCGAGCGGGCGGTCGGGTAGGCGGCCGGGGCGTGCAGGCGGACGACGGCGGTGACGTAGGCGCTGTGGAGCATGAACCAGTTGGCCACGCGGGAGGCCGGGTCGGAGTGGCAGAGGGCGGAGATCTTGCTGAACTCGCTGGGCAGACCGCGCAGCCAGCCGTCGAGGGTGGCGTCGAGTGCTTGGTAGGTGTTGCGCCAGCGGGCCATGTCGGCGGACGAGTTGATGTCGACGGGCTCCCTCAGGAAATCGTGGATACGACTCAAGATGCGGAGGAGCTTGCAGTGGTAGGAGAAACTGCCGAGGTGTTCGGCCTTGTTGGTCATGGACGAGGCCGTTTCGGAGAGAGGGTCGGTGGCGGCATGTGTGGCGGCATGTGTGGCGTGCCGACAAACTCGGGGCCCAGATCGGACCACGCGTTGGAGGATCGTGTCTCGACGGGCACGTTTTTGGAGAAGAGATCGTAGGAGCAAGGGAGAAAGCGCCGCATCGCAGTGTCTTCGAGGAGAAACCCCCCGCCGGGGCCAGAGAGAGACGTGTTCGTGGCCGCACAGACTGTTGCATACCGGTCCAGCAGGTAGACGACCCAGCACAAGCGACGACGTCCCTCGTCTTCGATCCACGAGTCGGGTTTGCTCTGGTAGATGGGTCGCGGGCCCAGTCCGGATGGATTCGTGATGCTGTTGTCGTTGAGAGCCTGTTGCTGTTGCTGCTGCTGCTGCTCCTGCTGCTGCTGCTGCTGCTGCTGCTGTTCCAAGTCGACAGCCGATGGCGCCAAGAAGACACTGGTCTCGTCACACAGCCCCAGCTGCCGCACGTTCTGAGCCACCATGGCCAACAAGTTCCATGCACGGGGGCCGCTGGATGTGCCAAACTCGTCGAGGCTGACAATCACCAAGGCTCTGAGTGCCGGAACCGTAATGTGGTCCATGGCGTACAGCCGTACGACTTGGCTCGAAGTTGTGTGGTAGTAGTCGCGGGCTTCGGGCGTGAGGCGGGCGTCTTTGGAGAAGCGCAGCGTCGTGGCCACAATGGCATGCAGCAAGACACGGTCGGGTTCTTCGAGGGAGGTGGCACCAAAAAAAGTCCCAAAGATGGTCTTGCGGTCCAGGATGGGACACCACGTGTTGCAGTGCTTGAAGAACAGGTCGACAAGTGTGTAGAGCATGTCATTTGGTGGCAGCTCGGCCGTTGGTGGTTTGGGTGTCCGGAACGTCGGTGCCTGTGTGTATCGGTTCTGGCTTTGGTACGGGTTGTTGTGCAGACCGCCACCACCACCACCGGCCACTGTCGATGCGTCGTCGTCGTAGTCGGTGGCGCCGCTTTGCCACAGCATGCTCATGCCGGACGACGAGGTCATCGGCGGTGGCAGCGAGACGGGTGTCTGGCTCGGGTGGTTGCCGTTCGGGTTGCCGGTCGTTGTCGTTGTGTTTGGCGTGGCGTTGGGGTTCGAGTTGTTGTCGTCGTCGCCGCCGCGGAAGATGCTGTCGGCGGCCGTTGGTGATCCTAGGGAGGGCGACACGCCGTCGCCATTGCTGCTGCCGGCCTGCCCGCCCGACGTGGTCGGGGGACCGGCTGTCCGACTCCGTTCAAAATCGACGGCATGGTCTTGTGAGATGTGTTCTTCAACACGACGGCCGAGTGCCCGTAGGAGACTATCGATGCGGTTGACCTTGGCCTCGAGCTCGGCGTTGATGCGCGTGCGGCTGCCGGGGGTCTGCCGCTTCAGGTAGACACACTGCCGGTTGTGACGGGCACACCAAGAGCAAGCAGGTTCGGCTGGACGAGGGGCGGGTGTCAGTGCTGGTGGACGGCAGAGGTGTTGTTTGTTTATATAGGGTAGAGAAGGCTGACATACCACGGTCACACTTGACCTTGCGCGTCTTGCAGAGTTCGCATCTGGGAAGCAAGGGTTAGATAAGGCTGTGCCACAGAGACGAGATGGACATGTCTTGAGACATGTCTTGCGGCATATCTCGTGACATACCAAACATATCAAACATATCAGCATGCATCGGCATGCATCGACATGCATCGACATGCATCGACATGCATCGACAAGACAGGAACAAGTGCTGACTCACGATATCTTTTGGTCCATGTCTCTGGTCCGCTTGGGTGGCGTGGTGGTCCCCGAGTTGTTCGGGCCGCCCTCGCCCTCGCGGTCGTCGTTGTGGTTGGACAGAGACGAGGAGGTCTCGTTGGCCTGGGTGGTCTCGCTGCTCGGGATGCGATTGCGATCCTCGACAACTGCAGCTGCAGCCTCGCGGGTCTCCTCGCGGGTCTCCTCGCGGTGTTGACCACGTTGTCCAAGCTGTGCAAGACGATTATCTCTATCGGCGTGGGTATCGCCGTGGAGCAGGCCGAGGAGGCCGTGGATATCGGCGTGGGTCTTGCGTATCTTGTACGGTCTCTGCTCTCTCTCAGCCTCTGATGATGAGTGATCCAATCTGTCCAGTCGCTGTTTCGGGGGCCTCGTATCAGTCAGGTCGGTCAGGTCGGTCGTCTCGACTACCTTGTCGCCTGCCATTTGATAGAGCGAATATAATCGATCAAAAAAAGGGCAAAAATAGTGTCAATAACTTAGACGAGGCTTATACGGAGTACAGCCCGCAGCCTTTGCGCAGTGCAAATCCTCCGTTTTCCTCGGCAGTCGGTACCGGTAGTCCGTGTTGATATCGAACGTCTAAACTGACACGTTTGGATGCGTATACATAAACTTCCACCCTTCCACCTCAACGAGGAGCCGAACGGAAAGGGAGGGTGTGTTTGAGACGGATCCTATCTGGCCCCTCTTTTTTGTTTCTTTTTTTTTTTGTGTCCTTCTGTTTTCGGTGGTTTTTCGTCGTCACCAAAACATGGTTACACCCGCGTAATGCTTTCCCCTTGTCGAAGAGAAGAGAGGGGAAATGGTCCAATGACTCGACAATCCAAGTGATCCTGTCCGGCCAAGGCGTTTCGGTGCTCAAAAGGGACGCCGTACTCCGCTTTGGTGAGGGATGGATGAGCGCGTGAGGAGAAAGCAGGCCTGTTGTTGTCGTTGGTTGTGGCCGTCTTTACCGATCTCACCGTTGTGCCGTTTCTGGCCTCCGTATATCCGTATCGGGGCGAGAAACGTTGTATTGTGGCACGGGGTGGTATTGGAAGTCCCTCGGGTGCCTCGGGGTGTGAAAAGTCCAGAAAGAAGGTTCAAAAGTTTGCGTATGAAGCTTGCAAACTCGGTCTCGGGCTCGGTGTCCCGTTGTCCATGGTTTTATTGGAAATCTTACGACAAGAGAATGCCACAGTAGATCAGAAGGACAGAAAATGGCCCCTCTAAACTCAGAGGCGACAGCGAGACAGAATCCAGATCAGAGCAGAGATCAGTGGCTCGGTGGATAGCGGCGGATGGCAAGATAGAGGGCCCCAGAAAAGATCCAGAAAAACTAGCCGAAAAATAGGCGCAGCCAAAAAAAATTAGAGCAGAACAACGTACGAAGTAGAACACAAAAGATACAGAAACACCAAGACCCACTGGTAGGCCGCCAGTACGACGCCGCTCAGTTTTTTCAGCCCCTTCGGATTGCGGCTATGGATAGGCAGCGATAGCAAGTGGATGTGGAAAGCCGCACTGGTGCAAGCCGCTCTCTTTTTTATGCCTCTCACCTCCCCCCTGACACTGTCAGTATCTTACATTATTCCCACAAAAGGTGCAACATATTACAACGTGCACTGTCGGCATCGCGCCGACAATCGCTCAAAAGCAGAGACGGAGCAAAACGTGCAAGCAGCTGTTTTTAGTTGGCATTAGCTAGGCAGTAGTAGGGCAGTAGCCGTTTTGCGTTCTGTCTCCCTTCCTCTTTCTGTTTTTTTTTTTCGGCCCTCTCGGTTATCGGTGTGAAAGGGGCGACGATACACCTTCACCCCTTGGCGGCGCGCCAGCCTGACCGGCCCTCCCGTAGGGTGTGTACGAGTATTCCTCGTTGCGGGCGTAAAAAAGGGTAGGCGTACGTCGTAAGTGCAGCGCCAACCTCGTAGGCATGTAGCCTTTTGTCGTTCCTGCTCTTACGCATACTTCGTCTTACTTGTTTTGCTCTTGCTTCGAACACTCTTCTGACTGTACGTTTTTCTTTTCCTTACTTGGGTCTATCCCTCTAAACTCCAAAATCTTTCAAGGACTCTTCCCCTTTTTCAGCGCTCTTCCTTCGATGGCCTTCCTAGCCATCGTCAAAGTCCATCGTGCTTATTTGTTGGTTGCATTGAAGGCCGTGTCTGGGCAAAACGCCAATTTGGAAGGGGGTGAAGACTGCCCGGAGTGCCTAGAACGGTAAGAGCCATGAACTAAATTGAAAGATAATACATATAAAAGAGAAAAATAAAAACGAGTTAATCGACTTCTTGGAAAAAGAACGACCCACACCCACCGGAGGCAGGTTGGAACGCCACTGCGGGCGCTACTGAGAACGCGACATGCTCCGTTCGTGGGCTGTGGGATCCTGGCAAGGGCAGGTGCTTTCCGTGCACACTAATGCGAAGTACGTGAGATACAAGGACCAGGTGCCTGTAGGCACATGCAGCAACAATGGGTCTTTTTGCATCTTTTGCCGCAGGCAAAGGGGCTCAAAGAGGGGCCGCCCAGGCCCATGACGCCAAGGGGGTAGACAAAAGGTCGAAATACCAAACAGGCGGGCAATCGCCAAAAAAAAAAAAACGCTGCACCAAAGAGGCACCTGGAGCCGTTATGGCCTCGAAGACACTGCATCCACGACCAACGGCCGCAGGATTGTGCTGGACGGTTCGTTCTTATTCCCTCGCGTTCGTTCGTTCGTTCTTAATCCCCTCTCAGAGGGCCTCGGTGTGAATGAACTGGACTGAGAACACAAGATGACACCCCTGTCTTGGTTCCTCTCGTTTTCCAGTCTTCCCCGCCGACACGAGTCCTGTTGGCTCGTTTCTGCGAGTTTTCTGACATGCTCACACTCTGTCAGGCACACACACCTGGACATGCTTTGCCGATCGGTCCTACGGATGCGTGTTGTTTGTCGTCAGTTGTCTGCACTCCTCAGTTTTGGAAGTGCGGACTTTTCTTGTTGATGAGTTGCAACACCGCACATGTGCAAAGTAGCGTCAAGTATCTTTGTCTGACTGGCCAAGTCAGAGGAAAGATACCGTTCCTTTGTCTTCTTCCCACCTTCTTTGTTAGAAACTCGTAGCCCCGTTTCCAGTGCCGCCCAGAGTGCCGCCCAGTGCCGTCATCCTTTTTTTCAACTTGTGTTCGGACTATACGGCGGAAACACCGAAACAGCGAGAACCAAGAAAATGGAACAGAACAGAGCAGAACAAGAGACCAGAGCAAAACGGACAGAACGAGGAAATAGCTAGGATTTCCTTGACAGAGCTGCGAACAATTTGGCATGTGCAAAAGAAAGCAAGCGGCTTCAAAGCGCTGAACTGCAGGGCGAGCGCCCAGTACGGAAAATGGTCTTGGAAAACGGAGAGCGTGGCCATGACGAACCCCCAAGTCGATAAAAGAACCGAACAAGACTAGTCAGCAAGGGAGAGCGACAAACATGCCCAGGAGCTTGAGCACCGAGACAAGACGGCGGAATGTCGCTGTAGATTCTGAGACACAGTAAGCCCCATAGCAACAGTAAAGATGCTATGCCGCAGATGACGAGATGTTGCAGGCGACCGACTAAACGATTATCGGACGGAAACAGATTTGCTTGCATTGGTGTATTGAACGATAGACAGAAATTGGAGCGATAAATAAAACGGACAATCAATTCGACAGATGACAAAAGGATATGGAAAGGGAAAAAAAGACAAATCAAACTTGAGCATTTGCAACGTGCACGCGAGCTGAATGGCAACGACGTAAAATAATGTACATATAGACCTTGCACCCTTCATAATTTTTCAAGTTCAGCACCATCTGACAGGGCCGGCCACTCCTTTAGCTGGCCCAGCCCTTGCACATCTGCACGGCCTTCTCCCAGGTCGCGAACCGCTCGTCGGCCGCCTCGGCCGAGATGGACGGCTTGAACACGGTGCGGCCCTCGGTGTTGACAACCTCCAGGTCCTTGAGGTTGTTCCACACACCGACGGCAATACCGGCAGCAATGGCGGCACCCAGAGCAGTGGTCTCGCGCATGGCGGGGCGGTTGACGGGGATGCCAATGATGTCGGCCTGGGTCTGCATGATCAGGTCGGAGCTGCACATGCCGCCGTCCACCGCCAGCTCCGTCAGGGCCTGGCCCGAGTCCTTCTCCATGGACTGCAGGATGGCCTTGGTCTGGAAGCAGGTGGCCTCCAGCGTGGCACGGGCAATGTGGCCGCGCTGGGTGTAGGCCGTGATGCCAAAGATGGTGCCGCGGGCATCGTCGATCCAGTAGGGGGCGAACAGGCCCGAGAAGGCGGTGACGAACGTGCAGCCACCGTTGTCCTCGACGGTCTCGGCCAGAGCGCTGAGTTTGGACGACGACTCAATGAAGCCCAGGTTGTCGACCAGGAACTTGACGGAGGAGCCGGCGACGGCAATGGAGCCCTCCAGAGCGTACATACGGCGGCCCGGGCCGAAATCGAAAGCAACGGTGGTCAGCAAGCCGTGCGTAGAGATGACGGGCTTGGGGCCGACGTTGTACAGCAGGAAGCAGCCAGTACCGTAGGTGTTCTTGGCCAGGCCGGGCCGGAAACCCTTCTGGCCCACGAGAGCTGCTGACTGGTCACCCAGGCAGCCCGTGATGGCAGTGCCCTTGAGGACGGTGGCGGCCAGCGAGCCGTAGGCGCTGGGGTCGGACGAGGGCACGATCTTGGCGAGGCGCACCTTCTTGGTGTCGATGCGGAACCAGTCGAGCAGCTGGTGGTCGTAGGTCAGCGTCTCCAAGTTCATAAACATGGTACGCGACGCGTTGGACGGGTCCGTGACATAGACGTCGCGGGCCCTGCCGCCGTTCAGCCGGTACGCCAGCCACGTGTCGACGGTACCAAACGCCAGGACACCGCGCTCGTAGGCGTCCTTGACCGCGGCCACGTTCTCGAGCAGCCACAGCAACTTGGACGCTGAGGGGTAGGTGGAGAGGGGCAGACCGCAGAGCTGCATCAGCTCCTTGGAGCCCAGACGGTCCTTGAGGCTGCGGACCAGCTCCTGGGCACGGGTGTCGGTCCAGACAATGGCATTGTGCAGGGCCTTGCCAGTGGTGGTGTCCCAGACGACGGTGGTCTCGCGCTGGTTGGTAATACCGACGGCCTTGATCTGGCCGCGGGAGTGGCCCTGGTTCTCAAACTGCTCAACGGCGCCGTCAATGCACTTCTCCACGGAGCTGATGAGCTCCTCGGGGTCATGCTCGTGCCAGCCCGGTTGGGGGTACTTTTGCGAGAACTCGATCTGGTGGGTGGCCACGACGCTGCCGTCGGGGCTGAAGATGAGGAAACGCGAGCTGGTGGTGCCCTGGTCGATGGCACCGACGAAGACCGTTTCGGACGAGCCGTTCGTAGCCATTGTGAAGGATGGGGTATAGATGTGAAGAAGGAAAAGGGTATAAGTAAAGGGGTATAGTAAAAGAGCAAGAGATGGTGCAGAACGCAAAGTAAAAATGCAGAGACTTTGGAATGCAGAAGATGAAGAAGATGGAGAAGGAGGCAAATCAAGAAGAAGATGAGAAGAAGATGAGCAAGACTCGGACAAAATATAAGACAAGGGCAGCAAAGAGTAGAAGTGGTGCTTAACAAGAACAATGGCCAGTCGGAGCTTCCCTGCCAGCTTATTTGTAGGACTCGGTGTGCATCCAGGGACCGCTCCGACGAGCGAGAAACCCAAGCTCCCCCTCTCAAATCCCCTCACACGTACTACCCCTCGGGGAAGACTACCTCGATAAACGTTAGGATGAATATAGTTTCTCCAACATCCCATCCCATCCATCACCCAGCAATATTGCGGAGACCTCCACAAAAGAAAGTGGAAATGTGGAGAGTGTACCGCATGGCAAGCTAATTTTTTTTTTAGGGAGCGTGACTGGGGCGTGGCATGTGAGCAGGGGCTCGGGGCGTTGCCTCTGAGTCGGTCGGAGGAGCGTGTTAGTCGGGGGGCGTGGTACGTAGGCGCGGAGAAGGCACCTTGTCTCCTTTCTCGCTTCTAACTCCTTTGTCAGTACAAACATAGTAGTATATTTCTCTCTTTCTCTTTTACGTTGCTAAGTACTTGTCAGTCTCCAATCCAGACCCTTCATCACAGCTTCCTCCTCTTTCGTTGCCCCTCGCTCGCGAGCTGCCTCGTGCAAATTCCGGGGTAGGAGTTTAGTCAGGGTAAAGGGCAACGGCATCGTAACCCCATACAACTCCGGTTTGATAGTTCTCACCAGGGCCTGGGCTTCTTGTCTGGGGATGTCAGCAGGGGCGTGCACTATTGAGACCCCAGAGCATAAGAATACGGGTGACAGGTGGTGCTCCCGCTAGAACAACTGACATCTCGGGGTCTCCAGACCGACACCGAAAGACCGGGGGAAGACAGCTCGGGGTGTCTGGCATCTTTCCCCGCGTCGTTCGATGCTCGATGTAAGATACGCCATCCGAAAGGACCGTACGACCCTCCCAACGTGCGAACCCGTATTCTCGGATGCGCGGAGGACAGGGACACGCGAGGTCATGTTGGAGTGGCTGATGGAAGAATGTGGATGGCAAACCGGCAAAAAGCTGGAATTATATGTTACCCCATGCTTTTTGACGCCCGTCACTTTTTGGCGCCTTCCCTTTAGTGCCCCGTGTGCCTTCCCTCTCCAGGTCTGCAGCCTTCCCCCCATTGCACCTTCCCCTCGCACCTTCCCTCGCACCTTCCCCTCGCACCTTCCCCTCGTACCTTCCCCCGTTTTCCCCGTGACCCTCGCCAAGCCCCGTGTTTCTCGCTCTTTTCGCTGCACGCCCCCGTCGCTCCTTCCCCGACCCGAACATTCGGTGACCCACCCCCCCGAATAATACACCCCCAGGTTTTGGAGTAAGTCGCTCCTGCTCGCTGTTGCTTCTTTGTCTCCCGACCGCAACTTCCCTCTTCAGCCCACTCGCTCAGCGCCGGTTCCTACGCTGGCGCTCCGGGTTTTTTTATTTTATTTCCAGCCTCTACCACTTTTCCGTTTCCCATTCTCTTTTTCAGTTGTCCAGTCTTTACTGAGTATCTGTCTCTTCATTTTCCCTGCCGTTTCTGTCTTTTGGTTCTTTTACGCATCATTCTAGGGGCGTAAACATTTGGCCACCACGGTACTCCGTACTATCTTACACACGACACCACTCTGCACCGCCCATCTTGGCTATATCCGGCCGCCAGTATCCGGCGCCATCTTAGACACCTCAATAAGCCCCTAGAAACTGATTTACAGGCCTAAAACGCCTTAGACAGAGGCCTAGGCAATTCTTCGCTCTTCGCTCGATCGGTCGACGCCGCTGCCGTTTGTCCACGGGATCGTTTTTTACTAGCTTTCAGTACTGAGTAAAGGGTTTGTCAGTACTTCTCTTTCCCAGACTCTCCATAGTTCCCCTTTGTAATTCTTGCCTCCAGTATCCATTTTTCGCCAGCCGCCCCGGCCGTCCATTGTTGTCAGTAGTCCGTTTTCTCCACAAGTCCACCAAGCCTCGGGCCTGGCCTGACTTTTCTATTTTCCTTCTTTTTTTTCCTTCACCTTGTGATCTCCTACCTCTCCATCCCTCACCCACCCTTGCCCCCCTTGGCGTCTCTCGTGGGAACACTGGCTGCTTCGTGCTTCCTGTCAAAACCGACACCCGAAATCATCGTCTTCTTTTTGATCGTTTTCGCGTTTAGTATTCTTTTTTCTCTTCTTTTTACTATTTTATTGTTTCTTTCGTCTTCGGTGTCCCTCGTGTTCTCTGACTTTCTCCCCCATCGTCTCCTCATCTCCTCACTACTCCATACGATCCATACGATCCATACTTCTCCATCCTATCCACACTCCCATCCCAGCCCATCCATCCAGGATCCATCAGACTCAACCCTCGCTTCGCTCTCCGCGACCCTGGGTGCTCTGGACCGAAACCACAAAGCGCGCTTGCACACATTCTCGCATTCTTCTACCTCCCATCCATACAATCACCAACGAGCATATATAGAACCAACAGTTCCCCGTGGGGGGCGATTATCATTTCTCTCTTGATCATCATCTCTCCACGTGCATCTTGTCTCTTTCTCATCAACAAGTCATTGACTTAGTGTCACACTTTCGATACTTCTTCTCTTTATTCTACTCTTATTACTATCTACTTCTTTTCTTCCTTTCTCTCTTCCTCCTTTTCTCTCTTCCTCTCTCTCCCACCTTCACAATGTCTGCTTCCGACGACACAATCGGGGTTCCGCAGAAGAACACACCGGCTGACAACGGAACAAAGACGGCATAAACAACCATGAGCATGTCAACGCCGAGTTCGCAGGCGACTATGCGACCAAGGACGACCAGCCTCTGGTTTGGAGCCGGTTTCGCGAGTACTCGCAGGACTTCTTCTCGGAGTTCATGGGCACCATGATCCTGCTGCTGTTTGGTGATGGTGTCGTGGCCCAAGTTGTCCTGTCCAAGGACGCCAAGGGCGATTTCCAGTCCATTTGCTGGGGTTGGGGGTAAGTTTTTTTTTCCCTTGCCTTTTTGTATTCCGATGACGGTCCTCCTCGCGAGAATGTTTGCTAACAGTTTTTTTCTCAGTATCGGTGTCATGCTCGGCGTCTACGTCGGCGGCAAGTCGGGCGGTCATCTCAACCCTGCCGTCACGCTCGCCAACTGCGTATTCCGCGGCCACCCGTGGAAGAAGTTCCCCGTCTACTTCATGGGCCAGCTCCTGGGTGCCATGACCGGTGCCGCCATTGTCTACGGCAACTACCGCTCCGCCATTAACCAGTTCGAGGGCGGCGGCGACATCCGCACCGTCAGCGGCGCCACTGCCACCGCTGGCATCTTCTGCACGTACCCGGCCGCGTTCATGACCCGCACCGGCATGGTCTTCTCCGAGTTCATCGCCTCAACGATCATGCAGTTTGTCATCTTTGCCCTGACGGATGCCAACAACATTGGCGCTGGCCCGCTGACGCCCCTGTGCCTGTTCTTCCTGATCTTCGGTATCGGTGCTTGCTTCGGCTGGGAGACGGGTTACGCCATCAACTTCGCCCGTGACTTTGGCCCGCGTCTGGTCAGTTTCATGATTGGCTACGGTCACGAGGTCTGGTCGTATGGCGGCTACTACTTCTGGATCCCCATGGTGATGCCCTTCCTGGGCTGCCTGTTTGGCGGTTTCCTGTACGACACCTTCATCTACACCGGCCCCAGCCCAATGAACACGCCCTGGCTGGGCCTGAAGCGCCTGGTGCACCCCCGCAAGACCCGGTCGCCCTGGGTCGTGTCGAAGGTGTAACGTGTCCGATTGATTTGTTCATCTTTCGACATATAAAAATACTTCAAAAAGAAAAAAAGGTAGATAGGAGAGGTCGTTCCGTGGCACTGGTCTGTTCCATTTTTGCGTTGCTGCCATCTATTCCCAAGTCTACGGTTTGGCCTTTTTTCTATTTTTATTTTTTTACTCTCGACCTTTGAGGGTATTTTCCGCTTCTTCCCCCTTCCTCTCCTACTACCACACTGTATCTATTTTCTTCACAAACCTTGTATCTATCTTTTCCATCTATATCCTTTATTTTTTTTGTTTTCCATTGCTAGCGAAAAAAATCATTGCGTTTTTAGCAGAATCAATTTTTTCCTCTTAAACAAAATTTTTCCTCGCTACATAGATTGCCTCCCGCCGCCTTTACTGAGGTACGTTGCTCCACATTCATGTTGCCCTTTCTTGACCGTCTCCTTCACTTCGGAGCCGCATGCGATCTGTGCGCTAAATACGTCGTACTTCAGGAAAACAACTCCATTTTTTGTCCCAAAAACGAATACAATAACGACATTGCTATGTATCCATACGTAACCCTGAACACATCATGCCACTTCTTTTTTCTTTCTCCAGAATTGCAACTCCAAGCGAACCTGTCCGACGGTGTTCTCGCCCACTGTCCATGCTCCCAGGCTCTCCTCTCCGCACAGACAACCAAATGGTCCCCTATTGAACGGGGTAAGAGAACGCACGTAAGATATTATGTAATTGCTCCGTACTTTGTGATGACAGGATCAATGCCCTCTTCTAGGGTCGGAAATTGCTTAGAGCTCTGGTAGATTACGGGCGCACTTTTGAAAGTCATGACGTTTTTTTGGCGATTCCAAGCCGGTTTTTTGGGGTCTTCTTTGGCCCCTGAGGTGGTCATCACTGTGGAATAATGCGTAAGTGTGAACCAAGGGTGCACCAAGGGAGGAAAACCAGCTGCAAACAGTGCAGACAGAGGGCCGATCTTGGCATGGGCTGACTTAAGGCCCCGGTGGCCGCCAAGTTGCAGTTGGAATTAGTGTGTGCCTGTATGTGCTATGGTTCACAACGAATAGGGCTGTCTTTTACAGTTCGTCCGCCGCGGAGTACTAAACTTGGCGGTAGATGGAAGTTGCCTAGAGCCGCCTGTAACACTTTCTTCGCCCTTCCTTCTACAGGCGTTCTAGGGGCAACAGGCTAGCGTTCGTTTGACACAGCAACACGTCGTACACCTACTGCGTAAAGCCAACAGGAGGCTCTCGCCGGGTCCCGCTGCGGATGTGCCGAGCCACCGCCGTACCAAGAGAAAAAAAAGGGTTTCAGCGGCGGCCAAAAGAAGCCACAAAAAAACTAAAGGGCACGCAAAACTTTCTTGGTCAACTGCCTGCAGAATCGCCTGATGCGATGCGATGATATCCTCTATTTTTCTATTCTTTTTCCTCTTTCTTCTCGATACTCCGCGGACTGCTCTGCGGACTGCCAAACTGATGCCGCAACTCGTGTAACGAGCGGAAGCGGAAAGAAGCAAGAAGCAATTCCAAGAAGCCCGGGCGAGACGGGAACCGCGGAGAGTTGCACTGGGCCGGCAGACCTGGGCCAAAAAGTGACTGGAAAGACGACAAAGAACGTGACGAAGAAAAAGAGGAGACAGAGAAGGCGCAGAGGGCAGTCCCGTGAGACATTGGCAAGGTGCAGAGTCAGGTGCACGCCCGTACTCAGTAGGGCGGGAGGCGGGAGCGAGGCACGACATACGAGAAGCAGCTCCGAGGCTCTCGACTCTCGGTCGACAGTATCGTAAGTGACGACAAAGCTTCTGCTTTCTTTGTCTCGTCGGCGGCTACGGAATGCAGCTGTGGACTACGCGTACTTTGTATTGCTTCTTTATTGCAGAGAATACGCAGTAGAAGGCTGGAGCTGAAAGCGGCTTCCGGCGGCGGCCTCGCCTATTCGCCTGCTCGCATTTCGCGGTTCTACTGAGTTGCTGGGTCTTCTTTGGGTTGGGGCCTCCAATTGGTCTGGCCTGGCGCCGCCCACGTTGATCTGCTTAGCAACTACCCACACTGCCCACACTGCCCACGAGGCCACTGCCCACGAGGCCATGAACGACAGCAGGAAACGCCCCACGAACACTCCTTACTCCATAGACACCACGCGAGATGGACGAGGGCGAGAACCCGCTCCAGGTATGGGGGAGGGCCTTTGGTTGATTCCTGGAGGATGCCTGCCGCGGCAGCAAGACATGATCCTGTGATCGAACTGTTTTTCTTTTTCCTCTCCAAGGTCTCCTAAGGGCCGGCATTTTGTGCTATTCTACGCATATGTTTCTTCGTTATTTCTGTGCAAGAAAAAGCTCTAATTCTCATAGGCCCTCGGTGTTTCGGTGGTCTGTTACATTTACTGTGCTTACTGCACTGGGTTAGTCACCATTTCCGCTTTGGGAGTCTCCGGCCGTGCTCACACATGCCTGCCCTGGCAAGTCCTGGCAAATGGGCCTATGAAGAACCTATGAGCTATGAGCCAATCAGACAGGGTTCACATGTGGCTGACAATCTCTGTGCCCTAGTCGTAGTCTCACTGACTACAGGCCCGTAAGAAGTGCATCTCAGCGGCAACACAAAGCTCTCACCAACATCATCACGATCCAAAATGAGGGGAAAGAAGTGCCATTCTCTTCGTTTGGTCACATCGTCGATGGCAAGAGTGCCCTGGTTTCTTGCTGTGCCTGAGCCTCTCTTCTTCCGTCTCCCTTCTCTTCATGCATGGTCTTTTATGAATGTCCCGTTGCATTCTTTTGCCTGCGCCCCTCTCTTTTATGTGGTCTACTGTCGCACGCGAGGCACTTCCAACACGATCTGGGACTGGCCTTGTCGGCCCTTTTCCTTGCCTTCTGGGTCGGTCTTGGCTACGTCTCGGCCCTCTCGCTGCGTCCGTTCAGCGTCCCAAGGCTACGTTCCACGCCCGTTGTGGCTTGGCGCTCTGGTGGCCGTGGTGGCCGATCGTGTGGCTCCGCTGGGTGCCCGGTGGGCGTATGCCGAGCACCCGACTTATGACTAATCTTCGCTCCTTCGGTGCCTACACCCCGAGTCTCTCCTTTTCGGTCAACTCGGTATGCTTCCAGCGAGTTCCCAGGCGATGGTTCGCGCTAGCGGTTGGAGAAACAAGCTCCCAAGCTCCAACGAGGCTGAAGCTGCCCCACCTCGTACCTTTCTTGGGGTGTGGGCGCTCTGCTCACATTGAAGCTCTCTTTCATATTCATGGAACTATTCGCCTCCGTTTCTCTCGGCCTCTCGACAAAAGAGCACCGAGGCATGAGGAAATGCCCACTCTTCCCACTCTTCCCACTCTTCCCACTCTTCCCACTCTTTCCGCTCTTTGGGGGACTTCAGATGACCGTTCTCGTCGTAATCCCATGGAGAGAACCAGCTCCAAATCAGGGGAAAGGCAGGCAAAACGTGCCAGCTTCCGACCAAAAAATTGTGCACATCATGCTCCCCAAGAAACTATGGAGAACGGGCCATCTCGGTCTTCTTGTCTGGCTCGTCTCTCCAGAATGTCCAGAATGCGTCCCAAACAGCAATGACGAGATGTGAGTTGTGGAGAAACACGAGGGCCCCAGACGGCAGGTGCAGCCACCAGCGGCCAAACAGAGGTCAGCCTCGGAGCACCAAAGGAAGGGGCGCCCTAGTTTGGGGGGTCGATGGGGGTGAACACGGGGTCGTGACTGCCGTGTACGGAGATGGGATGGAGCAGTGGTCTGTGTACATTGCCTCGTTTTGGAAGGCGTTGTTGGCTGTGTTTGCCTCGCTCTTGCCTTGCAAAAAGACAGGCCATGTACATGTACATCTGTCTCAGTGTCAGTCAGGGACCAGTCAAGGCCCAGTCAAGGCCCAGTCAAGGCCCAGTCAAGGCCCAGTCATACAGCCACAGTCGTTGGCAGCTTTCTCGTCTTTCTCGTCTTTTTCTGGTCATTTTTGGCACACTTTTGACCGGCCGAGGCTCTGTAGACTGTACTGACTGGGCGGCTTTGCTAGTCTAAATACGTCAGTGCGATTCTCTGCGCGACCTGGCGCTTTGGTGTCATTCGCTCTTTCCGCTTTCCGCTTCCCGCTTTCGCCTTCTCTCGCCTTGACTCGCGCCTGCCCGCTCCATTCTCGCCCGCCACAGTGCTCCAAGACGGCCGTCATTTCTCCGGCCTTGCCTTACTGCACCTAAGTCCTACGAAGCCCAACCAGATCAACCCACAATTGCCCACAGTTCGCCCACAGCTCGCCCACAGTCATCCTTCTCATGTTGTCACGCCGGCCAGAGATTCGCCGGGATTGGCGTGTGAAGCTTTTTTTCTTTTCCATTTTTGCCAAGCTTTTATGTTATTGAGGTCTTTTTGGGTCTCTCTGGATCGCTGATGCAGAACTCGTTTATTATTTATTATTACGCGCTGGGAACGGACCCCAACTCTTTTTCTCCCTTTCTCCTTTTTTGTTTTTGTTTTCCATTTCTCTCTTTCGTCTGTTCTCGAACGTCGGTATATTCAAACGATACCCCAATACGACATACCACGGCGTAAAGCCAACGCTATCTCATACAATATCACATACAACGTCACATATCCGACTACATTAACACATCGACTTGACTCTGGACTGACGTGTCGGCCGCTTTCCTTTCTCTCCTCCTCGCCCTCCACCACCTCCACCCCACACAACTCACAACATGGCTTGGCGCCTCCCCACGTCCGGCGGCCATTGCTCGTCTCGGCCGCCGCTGTCGGTGCCGTTGTCACCGGTGGCACCCTCGTATACGCCACCACGAAGAGCCGGGCACCGAGAGTCCCCATGCCCATCGTCCCTGTCCAGCGTGACGCCCAGGGCGCTATCCAGCCGCCCGCTTTCCGGTCCGCCAAGTCCCGTGCCGAGCAGATTGCCGACCTGCGGTCATCACACCCCAGAACCAGTCGACCGACTCTTCGGCAGTAACAACTTCTTCACAAAATTCCACTGAATACGATCTGTTGATTATTGGCGGCGGTGCTACAGGCACCGGTATTGCCCTGGATGCGGCCACCCGCGGTCTCAAGGTCGCCCTGGTCGAGCGTGACGACTTCTCCGCCGGGACCAGCTCCAAGAGCACCAAGCTCGTCCACGGCGGTGTCCGTTATCTCGAAAAGGCCATCTGGCACCTGGATTACGGCCAACTGGAGCTCGTCATGGAGGCCCTCGGCGAGCGCAAGACCTTCCTCGAGATCGCACCCCATCTGTCCAGCGAGCTGCCCATCCTTCTGCCCCTGCAGCACTGGTGGCAGGTCCCCTACTTCTGGGCCGGCACCAAGGCCTATGATCTGCTGAGCGGCTCCCAGGGTCTCACCGGCTCCTACTGGCTGGGCAAGGCCAAGGCCACCGAGAAGTTCCCTCTGCTCAACCAAGACCGCATGGTCGGCGGTCTCGTCTACTACGACGGCCAGCAAAACGACGCCCGCACCAACGTGTCTCTCGCCCTGACGGCCATGCTCTACGGTGCCACCGTCGTGAACCACGTCGAGGTCACGAGCCTGGAGAAGGACGCGGGCGGCAAAATTATCGGTGCACGTGTCCGCGACACCCTGAACGAGAACGACGACGACGCCAGCTTCACGATCCGCGCAAAGGGTGTCGTCAACGCCACCGGCCCCTTCTCCGACGCTGTCGAGCACATGGACAACCCGCCAAGCCCTCCATGATTGCGCCCTCGTCGGGTGCCCACATCATCCTCCCCGGCAACATCTGCCCCAACGGCATGGGTCTGCTGGACGCCGCCACCTCGGACGGCCGTGTCGTCTTTGTCCTGCCCTGGGAGGGCCACACGGTGGCCGGTACGACCGACAACCCGTGCGCTATTGAGCGCTCCCCGAGGCCACGGCCGAGGATGTCGATTTCATCCTGAAGGAGGTCCGCAAGCTGGTCTCGCCCGACGCCCCGGTCTCCCACAAGGACATCCTGGCGACCTGGTCCGGTATCCGCCCGCTCGTCAAGAACCCCCACTCCAAGAACACCGAGTCGCTTGTCCGCAGCCACCTTGTCACCGTCTCGCCTCGGGTCTCCTGACGTGCGCCGGTGGCAAGTGGACCACCTACCGCCAGATGGCCCAGGACGCCGTCGACGATGCCATCCGCGCCTTCCACCTGCAGCCCGAGCGCGGCGTGGCGCTCGAGGCCATTGGCGCCGCCGCCACCTCCTTCACCCCCGCGGCCACCACCGGTGCCTGCGTCACCAAGTCCGTCCCCTGATTGGCGCCCACGGCTACTCTCCCGCTCTCCCCGCCCAGCTCCAGGAGGTCTACCCCTCGGTGGACGCCGACGTTGTCCAGCACCTGGCGGCCAACTACGGCGACCGCGCCTGGTCCATCCTGTCGTCCTCCGCCTCTGCCTCCGCCGCCGCCGCGCCGCCCGCTCGCCTGATTCCCAGCTTCCCATCACCGAGGCCGAGATCCGCTACGGCGTCCGCAACGAGTCCGCCTGCACCGCGGTCGACGTTCTCGCGCGCCGCACCCGCCTGGCCTTTGTTGACGTCGTGGCGGCGCGCGCGGCCCTGCCCGTGTCATTGCCATTCTGGGCGACGAGCTCAAGTGGTCCGAGGCCACCAAGGCGCGCGAGTTTGCGCAGTCGCTGGCCTACCTCAAGTCGATGGGTCTGGAGCAGGTCGAGGCTGCCACCCAGCAGGCGCCGGGCATCAAGGAGACCGCGCGCACGCCGGCCGCCACACCCGCTGTCGACTGGGACGCCGAGAAGACGGGCAACAACGTTGCATTATAGTGAACTGAACCAAAATCCGGTGTGAGGAAGGAGTGTTTTGGAGAGAAGACATTTATGACAATATCCTTCTGTCTTGCATATTTGCTTTTTTGTTTTTTTTTGGTATTTTTTTATACTACCAGCATTTGTTGCCTTCTTTGCAACTCAAACCATTTCGTATCTTTTCTGTTTTTCACCTTTTTTTCCCCTTGTCTGATACATGCCAGAACTCTTTGATTCGCGCTAGACGACGAAAGACCGGCCATTTTCCATTTTTGGCGATTTTTATCTGTCCTATTTTTAGAACGAAATGCCGAACTGCGCATCCAACTTAGACATACCATATATACATAGATCTACAATGCACAAACCGTTGTCTGTACATGTACCAGGGACCGTTTTCACCCCAGATCCGTTCTCGTGCATACGGTGACATAAGCTCAGGGACGAGGAGACCCGAGGAGACAGGGGCAACGGACTGGAAGGGGGAAAATTGCCCAATGCAGTGTAAGTGACGGAGAATAAATTGATTGGTCCATCTGGCGTCCAAAAAGAACGTGAAGTCAAATGCCGTGTGCGTATGGACGTACATGTACTGTTACTGGACAAAAAGGTGACGTCTGCCATGCATGTGACGGCATAAGGTCAGGTGACCAGCCAGGCCCCTTTCTCTCCAGAAGGCTTGCCTGGGCCGAGCACGGTCGGTGCCGTGTGCATTGAACGGTACGACGGCGGAGCCGCTTGGGACGAAGACTTTGCGAGGACAAGGACAACCGTCAACATGAAACGTCAACGTCATCAACGTCATCAACGTCATCAACGTCATCACGGGGGCCACCGTCACCGGTCGGCGAGTGAAGATCGGAGGACATCCAAAGTGCAGCATGCATTGCCAGCACAAACACCACAGCATAGCATCCACAACTCGAACCACCACCCGCGTACCTGAACCCGATGGTTCGCCTTCATTATCAAGTCCATCCGCGAACGAGTGTAGGAAGCCGGACGACGGTGCATCACTCGTACAACAAAGGACATGGTCGTCTGTGTGCCATCCCTGGCGTATTGGAGACCCAGGAAGCTACCGAGCCAAGCCCGGCCGTGACCATTTCCGACGACAGCCTTGCCTGGCTCTATTCACCACAACTGCCACAGTCACCCATCCTCTCGCGCCGACTGCGACTGCTCCTGCTCCTGCTGCACCGGGAAACCGTATTCGAGTGGCTGGCCATGCGTGAGCCACGGCGGCCGGGCACATCTTGATGACCCACTACGGACGCATCACCGTGACCAGCCTCATGCCGGCCGTGCTGCTGTACGACGACCGTCATCGGCTAGGCGACTTTGCACACGCTTTGACGGTGAGCGGACGGATGACACGCACGGCACACACGTTGCAGCTGAACAGGTGAACAGGGGAGTATGGGCAGCCGGGTGGAGCGGAGGGCGCCATGGACAACCCCCCGCGCCGCCGTATTGTCGCCCCATCGAAAAGGACGCACGCCGCCGTCGGATGTGGGCATGCTACGTCATCGACAACGTGGACGGGCAGCGGCATGAGAGAAGACGACCTGCATATCCAGCTGCCCTGGAACGGGCGCGACTTTTTGTTCCAGCGGCAAGTCATGACGGGAAGGCTCGACGATCCTCTGGGCGTTCCGGGAGTGTCATCTGACTCCGGCACGGTGGCCTCGTACATTCGTCGGGCCAGCATCTGGAAGCATGTGGCCCGGTATGTGAAACACTTGGACACGACTGCTCTGCCATGGCTGCCCTGGGTTCGATCGGCATTGCCGTTCTGGACGAGCTCTGCAAGCCTGGCGCGATGGCCTGGCACCTGGCCTCGACTTCTCCCCCGACAGCACGCACACACGGCTCCCGTCGTCCCAGTGGGGTGCGGCCCACGGTGCCTGCCATCTCGCCGACTCCATGACGCCATGGTTGCCTACAACTCCAGCCGAGCGATGCTACACTACCTGGTCAGACTACACGACCCCTAGCCGCCCCGATACACCGGCCACCGTCGCAGAGACCATTCACTACATCCAGAGCAACAATTGTGCCCGGCTTTGAACACATCATAGCATTGCCAGTGGTGGCATGCCAGTGGTGGCAACGATGCCAATAACAACGGCCCAACGGGCCCCAGCCCCAGTCCTGGTCACGCTCCTAGAGCTCCTCCTTCGGATGGTGCCTTTGACAACAGCGGGCTCTACACGTGGCCCGAGTACCGAAAGACGGGATTGAGAGGATGCACAAGGTGATTACAGGATGGCACAGGACGGTGACAAGGTGGGAAAAGGTGGACAAAGGTGGGCATCAAGGCGGAGGAAGGTGAACCAAACAGGTAAACGAGGGGAAAGAACGACGTGCACGTCCCATGAGGCGAAGATACCATGCAATAATACCAACTGAAAACGACAAAAGAGAACCAAAAAAAGAGAGAAAAGAGACAGAGAGAAAGAGAGAGAGAGAGAGAGAAAGATACTGAAACGATGCCCCCTTTCTGTTGTGCCCTTGTCGAATACCCCTGTGGCGTTTTTGTTGGTGTATTCTGGATCCCTGCAACTTTGTGCAGAGTGCCGTCGCAGTAGGATGTTCGCCCATCTTGGAACCAACAGGCCAACATGAACGTGTGGCCTGGGATGCAATGTCGACTTAGCAACTGCCGTATTGGTGCTCCGTTTTCTTTGGAATGTACGTCGTACAGCATTGGGAGTACATAGAGATACATAGGATGACTCGACCATTGGGATCGTGGCCGAGGCAGAGCCGTGATTCCCCGCAAATGGAACTTTGCTGCAAATGCAAGTCGTGAGATGTGCCACCGCGTGGCCAATTGACTCCTCATATGCCTTTGTTACACTTGCCACGTTGCCCACCGTTGCATGCAGTTTTCTTTTTTTTTTGGGGGACTTTGTAATGTGGCTCCTTGCTCGGCGGTCGTTCGGCATTCGCGATGATGATATCAAATACTTTCGTCCATTGCGTGCAAAAATTAAAGCAACAAATACCGCATCGTCTACGAAAGTGCCAAGACTGTGCATTCCAGGTGTAGCACGGGGGGAAAGTAGAGGTAGAAGCGTAGAAGCTTCTTGTTGTCGTCGACATGGCGGCCCGTCCTACGACAAAGGCGAGCAAATCGGCTCCCAGGCCGAGGTGCTGGCCCGCCCGGAACAGCCAGTACTCCGAGGCCGTGGTTGACTACTTGCTTGACCTGTAGGTAGCCTTTGCAGATATTATCGAAACGCATCCGGTGCCGTGAAAATTCGCTGACTACACATTTGATCACCTTTTTGGGGTAGTAAGAGGAGCCGTTTTTCGCGTGATGGCCGAGTTTCTCTTACTCCAATAAGAGCGGAAATAAAACCTGATGTCATTACG
The DNA here is from genome assembly GCA_016097115.2 of Sporothrix protearum. Classification (NCBI taxonomy): domain Eukaryota; kingdom Fungi; phylum Ascomycota; class Sordariomycetes; order Ophiostomatales; family Ophiostomataceae; genus Sporothrix; species Sporothrix protearum. Next base: position 835,265 of record JADMNH010000008.1, read on the forward strand.
ATTTTGTTGTCACATTAATTTATCATGTTTTTTCGAACGAAATTCTAGCTTCTTTACGTGTCTTATTGTGTGGTTGCATTTCCAAGGAAGCCAATCGCAAGTTTTACTTCACCCCTTATCACGTGCCACCAAAATTCAAAACTCAAATGGATGCGAACAAATCGCTCCCAAGGGCACGAGCAAGCATCGCCTTTTTCTCCAATGCCCAGGATATAGAATTTTGACTTGCGTATTTCTTCTATCCTCATAGTCAAGCCTCAATCACCGTCAGTGGGTTGTTGTGTTGTTTTGCGTCAATCCAGAAACTGGGAGACAAACATGCTGGTAGGATCGAGGAGCAAAATGCGACTCTTCCGCAACAAGGCGCGAGCGAGTAATAAATACTTCCTCTGACCTTATGTTAGGGTAGTTTTATTGATTGTGTGAAGTCGGATATCAATTTTGATCTGTCGATTGTTCTTTTGCAACAAGCACGTCTCACAATGCTGACGGCTGCGAGAGCACTTACGGCAGCCTCGTCTGGGGTGTATCAAGCCGGATTTCATGCTTTGGCGCACGGTGTTGCTGGACACGATGGGTTTCTGCGTCTTATAAATGTTGTGAATCAAGACAGGTGGTAAGGAAGTTGGGAATTTCGTGGCCGTCAACGGTGATGCTCTGACTAGTCATGTCCGCTTTCCGCAACAATGCCATCAGAGGAGAGCTCTTGTAACTTCCAGCTCAACAATAAATGGCAATCTTCCGTCCTGGCGACGTGCCGCATCTCCTTTCTTTCTTCAAAAAGACAGCCGTGCCACTGCCGCCATGAAAGGCTGCCAGAGAGCGGAACGCAATACGTCCTGCTCCTGGTCATCCTTCTGGAAGGAGTCCGCCATGTTCCTCACCGTCGTCCTCCCTTTGCATCGTCTCTGCATATGCACCCTGCACCCAGTGCCATCTCTGGCAGCGTCCACGCCTGTATCAGGCGGGCCAAAGCGCCTTGGTAATGGCCCATATGAGAACGTACGAACGGTCATGGTCGGCAATATGCCACGCTTTATCAAGGCGAGGGAATGCACAGTCAGCAGCCAGAGCACCGTCAATCTCGTGCAGTGTGTCCGGCCGCAGAGTTATTGGATTCTCAGTTTCCACAAAGTGAAGGAGCGGAAGCCATTGAAGCAAATGGTAGGAGAAGACAAGATTATGTGAACCAAATAGAAACTGTTTTGATAAGATGGCCATGAAAAGTGAGTTATGAAACGTTCTTTTGGCGTAACTCTGCATAACTTCGTTGCAAAACAAATAGATGCGTATCGCAAATAAAGACTCGAGAAAAGACAGTCAAAATGAACAACAGCAAACAACCAATGCGCCGCAGAGCTGCAAAATAGAATAGCCCAAAATAGCCCGAGTATAAAAACCGTAAATCCCTTTTCATATGACACGCAAGCCAGACCCAAGAAACCGATAACCGAAGAAGACGACGAAAGAGGAAGAGGAAAAGAATGACGAGAAAAACCTATAAGCCCAAAACCCGTGAAAGCAATTGAATAAATTAAGATTGGTATAAAACGAAAAAGGCAAGAGCGACAACAGCAGTACGGAAAGGACAGCAAAGGAAACGACATGCAGACAGCTTGCCTACAAATCCTCGTCCTTTTGGCTGCCGCTCTCCCACAGCTGGAAGCTCTCGCCAGTACCGTCTATTGGCTCCAGCAGGGCGGCCTCACAGGCAGGCACTTCACGGTTCGTCATAATGTCCTCGACGTTGGTCTTCGTAGGCTCGGTGGCGTCGATGGCCTCGGCGACAATGGTGGGCTCAGCAGTCTCAGGCACCGTCTCCTTCTCAGTGGCAGTCTCGACGACAGCGTCGATGCTCTGAGGAACAACAGCCTGCTCCTCAGCCTGCCCCTCAGCCTCGGCCTCAGCCTCGTCCGATGTAACCAACACGATTGATGCCTCGTCACAGCCGTCGGCGTAAAAGTCAGCAGCATTGAGCTGCGACAGCGGGTTGCGGGCCTTGTCGACGGTCATTTCGTCGGATGCCGGCGCCGATGTGGCGGCCATGCGCGCCACGCTGGTCTGGGAAACATCGTTGGGCGGCGGGATGTTCTCCTTGTCGCGGCCCTCGGCGCGCTCCCGGCGTGCCTTTTGCTCAGACTCCTCGTCGCTGCTGATATCGAGGACGCAGGTGCTGTGCTGCAGCAGGTTGGTCATTTCCTGTTCGGGGGTGTCCTCGTGGATGTCAAAGAACCAGGAGGAGCTCATGCCGGAGGCGTCGTCCAGGAGCGAAGAGTCGAGAGCGGGGAGGGCGGCCGTGGCCAGACGGGCGTCAAACGAGGAAAAGGTGCCCTTGAGGGCGGCGTCGAGGGAGAAGGGCGCGGCGGAGCCAAAGTTGGAGGCAGCAGCGTTGGTGGGCGAAGACCGGCTGAGACCCGAAGCGGCACGGCGCTTGTTGGTGAGGAGACCACCGCGGCGCGAGGCACGAATGGGGCTGCGGCCAGAGAGGGACGAGGACAGAGAAAGCGAGGACGACGAAGACGAAGGCAGAGAGATGGGCGACGAGCGGATGGGGCTGGTGTTGATCTTCATGGCGGACGACTTGGTCGAGGGGGCCCGGGGCTTGAGCAAGGCGCGGGGCGAGGAAGAGGTGGACAGAGGGGACGGCTTGGCATCGAAAATGTTGGCCACGGACGTCAGGTTGATGTTGGCCTTGGTGAGCGTGAAGGGCGAGGACGGCTTCTTGAGCATGATGCCGCCGGACGCGGCGCCATCGGTGCCCTTGGAGCGCTTGGCCGAGAGGTGAGGGTCGACGTTCTCAGCGTCCTCGGTCTCGGTCCAGACCGGGGCCTTTCTCTTTGGGGCGGGCGACTGGACGGCTGTTTTTTTGGAGAGAGATAGTTAGTCATGGTTTTGATATCGAGCGAGTATCAAAAACGCGCCTTATTAACAAGAAGGCCTACCATTCTGTCTGTTCTTTGTGCTCGTCAGAGCCTGAAGCCGGGCCCCGTCAAGAGGAGCAAACGGCTGCCGAGCGAGAGTCGCCATTGTGTCGGATTGGGTGGATAAGAGAGTGAAGTGACAGTGAAATGGTGACTTCAACGTGTCGGTGGTTGACGAGACGAGAGAGATGTGAGAGACGAGAAAGTGCTGACTGTGCTTGAACGAAGCTGTGGTGATCTGAAGATGTCGAATCCAGAAGTTTGAGGTTTTTGTCAAAATCGAGGATACGGCAACGTTATGAATGAAGTTTGTTCTCGTGCAAGCCGATGAAAGGGAGGAGTGCAGAGAGAGGGGTGAAGGAGTGAAGAAGGAAAGGGAGAAGTTGTGGAAAAGGTCAAGAGTGAAAGGAGGGATAAGAAGATGCTTAGAAGGACGGGAGAGGTTGCAGAGAGAATTGAGTGTATAAAAAGTTGGATGAAGAATGGAACAACTGGAAGAGAGAGACAAGACCGATGGGGCATTCAAGGGCAGCTGGGACAGAAAGAGGGTCCTAGGACTAAAAGGAAAGGGGGTAGAAGAAGGGAAGGAAAGAGGTAAAAGATGAGGGAAGGAGCGAAAGGACAGGACGAGACTGTATGAGATGTGAGGAAGGAGCGAGGGCGTAAAGAGGGAAAGAGGGAAAGAGGGAAGGAGGGCGTCAGGAGGGCGTCGCGTGTTTGGCGTGCCAAAATTTGAAAGTGCAGGACAGAGTGGGCAAGTGGGTGGTGGCACTTGGCCTGCCTTTTGGGCCCCTAAAGCCAAAAAAGTTACAGAGTGGGACACTGGCACGTATCTTACGAGTGAGAACTCAGTATTACAGTTTACGGCTAACAATGATCTACTGTGGTACGGAGTCCTCCGTACGGGAGTACCTGGGCACTGGCATTTGAGGCCCATCGAGGGCAGTGCTCAATCGCAGAATAGGCAAGAGGGACTTGATAATATGGGGCCCTGACCTGGCCTGGGCCAAGACCAAAAGAATAAGAACAAAAACTTTGCGCGCCATGCCAATCCAAAGGGGAAAGAGTGAGACACAAACGACACGGCGAGGAAGGAGCGAGCCAGGAGAACCAGTCGAGCCCAGTCGAGCGCTACGAGAAACAGGCAAGGACGAGACAAACGTGCACCAGTCTGGGAAGGAGCAAAGAAGCAGAGAAGCAAAGAACCAGGTCAGTATCGACTTGGGCCGCAAACTCAAACGACAGTCAGCTTCTCTCAGCTTCTCCTAGCCAGTGAGCTTGCAGCCAAGAAGAACGTCTGCTGCCTTTTGCTCTGCTCCTCGTCATGCTCTTCCTTTCTCTTACAGAACGGAGAGGAAGCGCCCTGCTGCAGGTCTCTGTATGAGGTCGAGGCGAAGAATAGGGGCGAAGCAATCAAGGTCTTCAAACGACGGAAGAAAAAACACGACGTACTGGTACTGAGTAGGATTTTGACTCGAAGATGGACCCCAGGAAAGGACTTTCTGGTCTATGGACGGCCCCGCTGTCCATCAAGTACCCCGGCGAGCTTCGTGTTAGTGGGCGAGAGCATCACACAAAACCAGGTCTTTTTGGCCTGGGGCAAGACAGACCAAAAAAGCAGGCCACGACAAGGAAGGGAAGCTCGGAAGACCAGACGCAAGACGCAAGACGACGCAAGGGATGGGAAGATGAGAGCGGCAAAAAAAAAATCAATTAAACAAAAGAACGATACGGAGTACGAGTACAGAGGTACGACATCCGACTTGGGTGCTGCACTGCTGCGTTGGCAAACGGTCGCGCAGCCGGGCGACCTGCAGACGGTTTGAGGGCGAGAGGGCATCAGAGCCTGCTTTCACCCTTTTCCTTTCAATTTTGCAGCTTTCTGTGCCTGCACTTGTGAGGCCCTTGTGTCATCTAGATGGCCAACGCAGCACACTGATTGGCTCGCCCAAATTGGGACCAGCATTAGTGGTATTGCTTGCAGGGCCAAAGGGACGCAGCATGCGCCAATGAGAGCGCGTCACTCACACAAGATGCCAATCAGCGCGTGTCTTGTCCACCTTTCCCGATCAAAGACCCCGCTTCTACCCGTCCCGCGGCGTGCTCTGAGTGGTCCACTTACAAAGATCGGAACGCGTCGTGCTCCCTTTGGCCCTGTTTATGGAGTACGGAGTATGCCTCGCGCGTCAGCTGAACCAGACGAACAGACCCGGTGGAGGCAGCGAGAAAGAGGGGGAGGAGGAGAGCGACAAGCAGGAGTCTGTGGAGGCAAAGCATGCAGTTGGCACAGTCCTCACAGTACGAGTTTACGATGCACACATGGAGATAGTGTACTCATCTCAAAAGAGAAAGTATTTATGAAAGTTCGGTCAGTATCCATTAACTGTAGGTACTTCGGGCGTTTCATCGTCAGGCGTCTCGAATCGACCTATGATGCAAAGAAAATGATACGCTGAGCCTGACCACCAGGTAAAACGCCTTGGAACGGAGACCGGGCCAGACAGACAGAAACAGGGCAAAAAGCAACCACAAGAAACCGCAGCAGAGAATGCAACCAGAACGCGGCCAAGTTCAAAAGTGCAGAAATTGAAAACCGAAGCAGAACAAAGCAGAACCAGACGGGCGGGGTTCGAAACAGGCAGCAGGGCGAGAGTCGAGAAAAAGAAAAAGAAATGTCGTTTGCCCGAGTCTCTTGCCTGCCGATCTGAACAGAAGATCCGGGAAAAGAATGCCTCAATCAAACAAAGGAACCAAGGGCAAAAGAAGAAGGCAAGACCCAATAAAACCAAACCGCTGAGGGGAATAGGGGAAATGGGAAAAGAGCAAGTTTGGGCCGCTCTCAAAGTCAAGCAAGCCAGGCCAGACCGATCCGCTTCGCGAGAGACAGCGGCGGCGACCCGAGGCCGATCAAGAAACAGTGAAGAGCGTTCACAGCGGGGAGGGGGGAGGCGAACTCGGGCCCAAATCTCAAGGAGATCATGAGCGCTAACGTGCATTCCAGCCGGCTGCAGGGCCAGAGGGCAGGAGAGGGCCAGAGATTGTACAAGGGACACCAAGTGAAGGCCGCCTCAAAGGCCTCGTTCGCGACCTCGTTCAGGACAGACCTCACGCAAGCGCTGAAGTCGATCGAGCAGCACGTTTCGAGCCCGAGCTCCGGCTCACCCTTGAAAGGTCGACTGTGGCAGCACCTGCGTGCAGTCCGTCATGCTGTTGATGTTGTAGACGCCCAGCAAGCTGAGGCGGAGGTATTCTGATGCAAAGGCCTTGGTCGGTTCAGCGCTGACCAAATCAAAAGAGGAGCCGAGATAAAGCTCAAGGAAGGAAGGGACTCACTGTCTGCCACACGGAGCGGCCAGCTGGCGTACCAAAGAACTGAAACGACGAGGCCGCCCCGGGCGATTGAGCCAGTGCGACATCGCTCGGGAAACGGTACACGCCCGCGGGGGCCGTCGCCGCCAGTGTCGTGTTGTAGTAGGCATTGTCCCAGACACCGGGCGTCGGGTCTTGTCCCGCGCCTGCCTGGGCGGGTGCCGTGGCGAACTGCTGGCTCACCGTGTGTGCCCCGATCAACGCGGCCAGTCCGCCCGGCGAAAACGTCTTACCCGCAAAGAGGGCGGTAATCGTGTCGGCACCGCTGGCTGGATCGGGCAGCATATTGTCCGGTGCCGCATTGGTGTTGTCCACCCGCCCCACGTAAAATCGCATACGGGGGCCACCGGGCAAGCAATGACGGCCGTCATGGCGGCCAGCTGGATCAAGTCGGCCATGGAGGCGCCGTACTGGTGGTAGCGCTCGTACCAGGTCATTGTCTGGTTGGCAATGGCGAGCCCAGCGGTCCTGGGGCATCGTATACTGAGATGCCATCACCCAATGGCTGGCCGCCGCTGCCCGACAGGACGGCCTTGATGTTGGCCCCGACGGGCGTGAGGGACGAGTCGGGCAGATTGGCCAGGTTACCGAGGATTGTGGTCGAGCCAAAAAAGTCTGCCTGTGCGCGGGCTCCGTTGTTGTGGCTGTCGTGTGCTTGCATCTTCTGAAGGTCGGCCAAGAGCCTGCCCATGCCGGGGTATGCCATAGCCATATGGCCGGCAAACAGGAAATGGACGGCATGCGTAAGTGTTCTCATTGCGTTGGAGGATATTGAGTGTAAAATCGCGAAGAGAGGTATATGCAAGATCTATTTGCTCTGGCAGTGGTGACGGAGCACTGCTCGAATTTTCAATTTGTTATATATCGTTGGCTTGCACTTGCATCGAGTGACGTTCCTCGGTATTCTGTGACTTGTGTTCCGTGCTTCAAGATCGAGTGTCGTTACGTTACTCTTGTTCTCGGCTTTCCTTCGCTTCCACATCCTCCCGAGGAAGCCAGGCATCGACGTTTATATATACACAATAACCGCAGTCCAGATCTGTGCCCTCCATCTGGCTCAGACTGACACAAAGGTAGCCCGTGATGATGACGAGGTGGCATGGCCTGCCCGCTTTTCCTAGAAGCGTTGGAAGTGACAGAGCAGGCATAAGGTTGGGCTGTTGCTGATTTATGATAGAAACAACCCGGAGCATTCTATGTCTTTTTGTTACTTTGTTTTTCATGGTAATTTTACTGATGTTGTCGTTTTAAAAATCAGTTCTATTTAAAAAACACTGTTATCCCAATAAATAGATGGCCATCAAATTTAGCCTCGCCGTCCTTAACAAAGATGGGCACCCTTTAAGCAAACATAATGGCCAACAAAGCTTACATTACCAACAATACCGTGTTGCTTCTTGATAATATTTTTCAAGAGCAGCCGGTTGGCGATGTGGCTGGACTGGTTTGCCCACCAATACTGCGCCATGAGAAAAGCGGCCGGCCAGTCAACCGAACCGCTCACCACGATAAATCAATGGCTTCCACCTATGCCTCATGGACTACGCACCCAAGTGCAACATACTCATGCGCTCTTGCATTGGAGACGACCCTATTTCACCGGCTACTTGTCACCAACCAGCCAACAAAAGCGTGCGGAGGAGCCTGTTTGGCACACACAAGGCTGGTTCTTCAGCCACTGTACATTTTCCCAGCGCTGACCTTCCTTGATGGCCGTCTAGCGGCCTCACGTTCAAGCTCTGGCAGCGCGAAAAAAAAGTGAGAGTTTTTTGCTGTTTCTGTAAATTGATGGCGACAAATCGTACACTTCGTTTTTTTGTAATGTGGCATGTCCAAGCCACTATCCACTCACCCGCCGGTCTCCTCGACTATTTCCTCCTCACTCCAGCCTTGGCCTATGCCTTCGACCCGGCAGTCCTTCGCCTTCCTGGCAGCAGCGCTGTCCTTCTTCTTCCCTGCCGCCTTGTTGGTAGCGGCGGCCTTCTTGCTCTTCTTGCCCGTGCTGTTCTTGTTGGACGAGTCTGCGGAAATCAGCTCTTGCTGCCGCTTCAGCTCCTTGGCCATCCGCAGCTTCTCGTCCATCTTCTTTCGCCGGAACCGTAACACGGCGCTGCGGCTGCCCAGTCTCTGCGTTCCGGGCGTCTTGCCCTTGTGCTTGCCCATCAGGCGACCAATCTGGAAGTTGGACTCGCGGTACGCGTAGTTGGGCGAGACGTACAGCACGCGGTTGGCGCGCTTGATCTGCACGTAGGCGTTCCAGCGGCGTGCCGCGCGGGCGGCCTTGGTCTCGCCGCCCTTGACGTAGCGGCTGCTCTTGTCTTTGCTGGCCGCGTCTTCGGCCGCCTCGACAGCCGCCTCGTCCGCCTCCTGGGACGCTTCCGCCGCCGTCAACACCTTGTCGGGCTCCTCCTCACGTACATAGCCGTCCTTGCGAATCACGCGCCGCGGAATGCCGCTGCGCGTCAGCGGGTCGATTTCCTGCTTGGCCCGGCAGGGGATGGCCACCATGCCGAGTTTCCGCTTGCGCGCCGCGTGCGGAGCGTACGGCAGCCGGTCGTTGCGCTCGTAAGTGACGCCAATGTACTGGCGTGTCGGGTGCCGGAAGGGGTCGCGGTAGTACTTGACGTAGCCGGCAATGGCCGAGTGGATCGTGTGGTCGCGGCCGAGAATGGTGTTTTCGCCGGGGAACCAGATGGTGCCGCGCTGTTTGTAGATGATTGTGCCAGGGAGGACATATTGTTCTGGCGAAGGTTAGCGAAGAAAAAGAAGAAAAGGAAGAAGAAAAAGAGAGGGGGTACTGACCTCCCACCCGCTTGGCGCCCATCTTCTTGGGGATCGTCTTCTTGAACGTCACTTTGTAGGCACCCTGCGCCTTGACGGACGCAAAACGATGACCCTCGACGGCGGCATTGGCGGCCAACAAGCTGCTGCAGCCTGTTGGTCTTGTCGCTGCTACTGAAGAGACTGAGGTGGAGGGCGTCGCTGTTGGCCGCTTGACGGCTGCCCGGATGGGCAGCCGCAGCTGCATGAGACGCATTGGGTGTGTGTGGAGGGACCAATGGCCGAGAATAACGAGGCTCGGTCGAGTATCGCAAAGTCCGCTCGTGAGGTATGTCGTCGGGCGGTCGTCGTGGTCGTCGAGATCGCAATCGTTCCAAAAGTCACCAAAAAGGGCCCAATCAATCGCATGAGGTTTCTCGGCAGAGTTAAAATTTCAAGAAGCGACTACCAGCTGCACGTGACTCCATATTGAGAGCACTTTCCCTTTGTGCCCATTTGGGACTAGCGCCAACTGGACAGGGTCAAAAGACATCAAAGTTCGAGTCGACTTCATAAATCTGAAAATGTCTGTGTAGGAAGTAAATAATAAAGTCATTGCAAGGGAAGCCCGGAATCGATGAAAAATACGAAGTAAGAGATCGTTTGGTGAATCCACGGTGCTTGTGTGGGCTTCAAATCGTACTGTACGCATCGGAGTCTGAATGATTATCTAATACTTGAGCTGACCTCCTGCCGTGTATTATTCTGGCCCCACCCTGCCACAGGGTCCTGCGTTCTGGCCAGCTGTCTCACAGTTGCTGTTCTTCAACTCTCCACAGCCTTTCACTGGCGCTACGTCGAACCTACATTCAACGTCGACCTCGACCTCGACCTCGACCTTGACTCAAGACGCAACACGCAACACGCAACACGCGACCTCCAACTCTTTTGCTTCCACCTTGCACAACGAGGATCATGTCCGCCCGTTCCGCCCTCTTCGCCTGGGCCGTGGCCCTCCTCTACGCGCACGTCGCTTTCGCGCAGTTTGGCTTCTTTGACCAGATGTTTGGCGGCGGCGGCGGCGGCGGCGGACAGCACCACAACGAGCCGCAGAACGTGCCGAGTGACTCGGCCTGGTACCGGGGCAACGTCGAGAATATGCATTGCGACAAGTACTTGTGTCCGGACACGCTGGGTGGGTCACTCTTCTTTTCTCTCCTTTTCTCTCCTTTTCTCTCCTTTTCTCTCCTTTTCTCTCCTATACCTCCTCGTATAGCTCCTCCCGTACGTTGTTTTACTGACTGCTACGCCGACTGTGTGCAGCCTGCGTCCATTTTGCACACCACTGCCCGTGTCCGTTCCCGAGCATCGAAGACAAGGTGGAGCTGGCCGAGGGCAGCCGTCTCTGTGTCTCGCGGGGCGGGTTCAAGGACGGCGAGGCGGCACGGAAGATCGAGCTGGCGCGGAAGGGGATGTTGTGAGGCTACGGCTACGGCTACGGCTACGGTTACGGTTACGGTCACGACAAAGAAAAGAAGAGCGGATGGAACGTTTTCAATTTGTTTTTGATTTACGATGTATCTTGAGTCTCATTGAGTTATCTGAAATTTGAATCATCAAAGACAAGTCCCCGTCTCACATCACACAAACAATACCAGTGAAAGCACGTACTCCACAAACAGGCATGAAATACGCGGTAAGAAATCACGGCCAAAGATGAACCGCCCAGCCAGCTTGACGGTGCCCACGGCCCAGCTGTCGTAGAGTATGGCCGACACCACACAAGGTGCACCGCAGGGGGGCAGTGAGTGGAAAGAATAGAAAGATGCTTCACGGCAAGACTAGCAGCACACCATGGCCGCTCGCTATGTCATTGCGTTGGGATCGTCATCGCCATTGCCGTCATCTTCGTTGTCTTCGTTGTCTTCGTTGTCTTCGTTGTCTTCGTCGTCATCGTCGTCGTCGTCGTTGTCGTCGTTGTCGTCGTCGTCGTCGCCATCAAAATGGGGGTGAATTACCTGGACGACATTTGGCTTGGCAATGGCTGCCAGCGTCTGCAGGTACTTGGCCATCGGTTCCGCTGCGCCTGCCCGGTGCCGGCTGGACGAAGTGCCATCAAAGGTGACGGCGTCCGAGTACATGGTGGAAGTGCCGGTCAGCTGGCGGGCGTTGCCAATGGCAATGTCCTTGAGCTGGGCCGCCAAGGGGTCGGCCGCGAGCTCGCGCAAGAGCGTGTTCCAGAGGTTGGGCGGGGTGGATGCGTTGCTGATGGTGGGCCACTGGCTGGAGTCGACAAGAACAACATTCCAGAGCGACAAGGCGTCCAGGAGGGGGATGCGGCGGAGGAGGCTCATCAACGCGGGCACCGTCATTTCGGCATGGCCCAAGTCGAGGCGGTGCAGTCTGGGTGGCAGGGTACAATCTGGTGAGTTTGTTGACGATGTTGACGTTGTCAAAGAGGGCGCAGAAGATGACGTTGACGTGACAACTGTGCATGACGCTGGTAAAGGCCTGCCGAGCTGGGACAAGAACCTGTCGGTACGGTGGTGCTTTGCGTTTTGCAAGTTCAGGCGCAGCCACTCGACCTGCGGGGCGTGGGCCAAGAACCTATGGAAGCCAAGTCCGTCAATGCTCGCAGGAGGCAACTGCCCGCCACGGTAGCCGGCCGTGTTCGTGCCCACTTCCTGATGGAGCTTGAGGTCCAGGTGAAGCCGCTGCAGACCGTTGATGACGGCCAGCAGTGGTGCTGGGTCGGCGCCCGGTAGCATGGTCATGTCAAACGCCTTGTCCTCGAGGCCAACGTGACGCGCACGCAGCATCACTTCGAGGTTCTTTGGGCTCACAGTGGCCTTGGGAGATGCGTTGTCGTTGCCATTGCCGTCAGAGTCCGCTTCCGCTGCGGCAATGGCCTTCGCCTTTGCTAGCGCGGCCAGAACAATAGAAAACGCAGCCGAGGCAAGCTTGGCGTCGTGCAGAGGGGGCCATCATTCAGCCCTTGCAAAGTCGGCAGACCGTAGCTGTGCCAGGGCTGGCGGGGCCCGTCACGGAACCGGGTGCGCGAGTTGAAATCGCGAATGTCAATCGTCTCCAAGTTTGGCAGGTTGGCCAACGCCGTGGCCAGCATCTCGACAGCGCGGCCCGTGTACAGCAGCGAGTGTTGCTGTGCCACAGCGAGCTGGAATTGCAGGGCCTGGTCCTCGTTGCTGAAACTCTGAATCCCATGGCCGGTCAGCTTGTCGAGGCCCATGGAGACGTGCCGTAACGTCAATCGCAGCTCTGGATGGCGCGAGATGTCGACCAAGGCTTGCAGACTGAAGTCGGTAAACATAAACTGCTTGCGCCGGAAAAACTCGTGGCCAAACGAGTGGAAGAGGGCGCGCTCGGTGCCGCGCGTCACCAAACGGACGCTGCAGAGGTCGGTCGTGTTGAGGTGCCGCGTGATGCGGAGGAGCATCTCAATCGGCAGCCTCGCAAACGGGTCCGTCACCACAGGGGCATTCACGGGGGCATCCACGGGGGCATCCACGGGATGTCCGTGACGGTGTCCATGTTGGCGGAAGCGGTGGGCCAAGAGATGGACAGCAAGAAAAGAGTAAAGTGAGAAAGTGAAGCTATTCGCAAGTCAACGTTCCATGGGACAAGGTTCCATGGGATCAAGGTTGCCTGAATGATCAAAGACGAGGGGACGAAAAGACGAGAGGAAAAGCTGAATTTGCGAGATCGAACAAAAGAAAAGGAGCCGACATCAAGTCAGCCTCAGAATAGCTTCGCTGTCAGCTTTCCGTGAGCTCTTTCATCGTGTATTAATACGCTGGCGATTGAGAGGAGTTGGCCAGCTCGATTGGAAGCTTGGCGCTCGGCTGCCTATTGTTGTCTCCATCAGTTGCTGGGAGTTTGTATGGGAAAGCTGGGAACGAGCAGGAAAAGGTGGGCTTGGTGCCTAAACCTGAACTGAACGTCCATTGCGACAATGACAAGGCTGACGCGTGGGGCTATCATAGGATTGTGAGCTGTCACTGGATAGTGGCGATGGCCCCCGAATCCCCGCCAATTAGCGGCGTTTGTTACCACCAAGTTGTATCACCAGAACGAGTGAGCAAAGAGCCAAGGTAGCTCCTTCCGTCAACAAAGCAAGAGGTCAAAGGAACGTTGCAGAGGAAGTCACAGAGAAAGAGTCGATTTACGGTCACGGAAGGCGCAAAGCTGAAAGACCAATAATTCAATTGCTAATTACCCAGGTATTTAATTCAAACCAGCAAACCCGCTCAATGCAATCTGTTGAAGGAAAAAAAGAAGATGGCGACAAGGTGACGCCGGAAAGAAACAAGAGAAAATAACCCAAAAAACACCTGAGTTTCCCTGGCCGGCTGGCCTATACCTCAACAAATGACCCCGGCACGCGGATTGTGCTGTAGTCGTCCCAGATCGGTACGTCTTTTTGGCCCGCCGTCTTCAAGTCTTGGATGGCCTTGTCAAACATTCGTCGGCCGCGGACCGGCGGCGGCGGTGGTGGCCGTGCGCCCATGGGCGGCACGCTTCGTATCCCGTCGGACCGCACGCCGAGGGTCGTCTCTTCCTCGGCAATGGTGCCGTTCGCCTGCCGACTGTTGACATACGCCGTGTACGAGTGCATACGGCCGGCTTCATAGAGCGGTCGTGGTCCGACAACGCCAAACACGGATGGTGGATGGCGGGCGCGGGCGCGGGCGGGACCTGCGCGGAAGGGACCTGCGCCGCCTGCACGGCACTGTACCGCGGGAAGCCACTGCCCGAGGCGCGCGACAATGGCGGTCGTGGCGGCGGCATCATCGTGGGCACGGGCCCGGGGCTCTGGGCCATGGGCGAGACATAGGTCGGCGCGGGCGGGAAGACGTGCTCCATCGGTGAGGGTACCGGCTGGATATAGGACCCAGCGGCTGGTGCGTAGCTCGTCTGGTGCAAGGGCGGGGCGGCGGCAGCTTGATCGACGAGGGTTTGTGGGCGCCCTCGTCGACACGGCTCCAGAGCTCCTGGCGCTCGACCAGTGTGCTGCCCGAGCTGGGCATGGCGAACGGTTCGCTGCTGTACGACGGGATGGAGGGCGGCTGGGCCAGCGTGCTGGTCGAGGCGGTGGGATCGTCGGTGGTTTCGCGGATGGTGACGCGTGTTTTTCGTTTTCGTCTTGGTGTGACGGGGATGGGTGGTGGTGGTGGTGGTGGTGGTGGTGATTCTTCTTCTTCCTCTGACTCCTCCTCTTCGTCGCTGGATGCTCGACTGGGCGCACTGGCTGATGTGCCGGCACCGCCGCTCTCGGCCCCACTGCTGGACCCGGCATACGTGTGCCCCGAGATCCCGTCGCCCAGAATCCCGTCAATCAGCGCCTTGGCCGCCGACGTCTGGCCCTCGGGCATGGGCGGCGTGATCCATGGCAGGACAAAGGGCTGCGCCGTCCGCTCGACCACGAGCTGCACGACCGTCATGTCGATGCAGTTGATAATGGCGGCCGCCAGGCCGGCCTGCAGGGGTGTTGTCGGGGACGTCTTGTCGGCCGGCTGGCTGGCCAGTGTGATGGCCGTCGCCAGCAGCGACACGGCCCACAGAGCAATTGTGGTGCGCCCCAGCACGATGATCTTGGTGTGCCGCGGCGTGCGAGTGGCTCGGTTGGTGCCTTCAAAGGGATCGGGCCGCCGGGCCGCCAGCAGGTGGAAGCACATGTAGGCCAGCCCAAAGATGCACGAAATCATGACCAGGCTTTCGGTCAGGCCAATGGCTTTGGCGTTGACGACAATGGTGCCGCCCAGGACCAGGCCCGACACGATGAGCCCAATCAAGATCATGAGCAGGTTCAGCCAAACGCGGCCATGACGATCTTGGGCAGCGGCAGCCATGCCGGCGTGGCCAAAAGGCCTGCTGTTGACGATGGTGTGGTGGTTTCTGCGGCTTCGGTTTTGGGCTTCCACGGGTTCCATTTCAAAAGACCTTTGAAGGAGACACCCTTCGCGTCGTCGTCGTCGTCGTCGTCTTTTGCCATGGATAGGGTGTGGGAGGGTGCTGCCGGAGGATGTTGTTGTCGACTTTACGTCGATTTTATGTCGACAGGCTTCGACCGATGGCTGGACGGCCAGGATCCGGCCCGAGTTCGAATCGCCACCAGAGCGTATGCTGCCGGTGAGTGATTGTATGTGTTCGTTGATGTGAATATCGTCGCTCTCGATTATGAGGGCATCGTGATGTTGATTGTCGGCGTTGTCATGATGCACAGGGAAGTTAAAGCTGTATTGTTTGCTAGTAAACTAATTGCCTGTCAAGCAACAAAAAGATGCCCGACCCATGGCAAACAGAAGAGGAGAGGCCTCGTAGCCCCTCACGAGACATCTCGTTTACATTCCAGAGACATTTTGGAGAGCAGTCTTGCAGTCGTGCAGCCGGGCAACGGGCTTCAGAGAGTGCATGCCAGACGTTGGAGGTCAGAGTATCTGGTCTCAAGTGGTTTTGGTCAGCTGCATTCCAGTTGTTATCGGGAGCATCGTGAGAGCAAAGTGCAGCCAATTAGCCATGTCGTCATCGGTCGATTGCTGTGCACTTTTTCCTGTGGAGTGTCCTAAGTAGCATGCTGAGTTTTTGTAATTCTTTTTGCATCAATTGAGGGCTGCTCAGAAGTCTTGACGTTGGTTGGTGGACAATGTTGGCGATGTTGATTTTGGGTGGTTTTTACTGGCTTTTAGGTGGCTTTTAGGTGGCTATTAGGTAGCTTTTGTCGCCCCTTGTTGGCGCCTGCCTTCAACGGCTGCCAACCCACGTCGCCGTTTTCTGCCATCCATACGCCGTCTCATTGGCGTCCCTTGTCCAAGGCACCCAAAAGGCCAAAACTGTCGCAGGTCCCGCTTTCGGCCTGTCGCCGAGGCAGTCGTGTCGTGTCAGCGTCGGCTACCGCTGGCCCCACCCGCAGCTATGCGCTGAAAGCGAGCAGATAGCGAGCAGATGGCAGAGATTAGCAGGCTTTCACTGACCATTTACAGCAGCAGCTTCCGAGCATGACTCGTGCCAGAGTGCAGGCTGCATGCACGTCTTGGCGCTTTCCTAATTAGCGGCAAGCCACTGGATGAGTCGTCCCTACCTTCTCTTTCCGTCTTTGCGCTGGTGGCTGCCCTCGGCTGCCCACTATGAGTGGCGGTGTCGCTCCTTCCCTGTGGGCAGTGGCACTTCCTTGTTCGGTCGCGCAGCACTTGCCCAGTGGTAGGCCTTGATTACAGGCGACGAAGCGGCAAGCCCCAACACAACGCCGTCCGCCCGCCCGCCCCAAACCCCAAATTCCAAAAATCTCTAGATGACTGTGGTCACGACAATCCCGCAGCCTCGCAAACAGCAATTGACGCTTTATACCCCTGGCCTTTTACGCCTCCCTCGTCGCCCTTCCGTTTTCTGTTCTCGCTACGCTCTCTGCCCCTCTCTCTACGTCCTCTTCCCCGCCTCGTTATCGCCGACTCCCGCTCCGACGCCCGCTCTTCCATCTTCCATCTTCCATCTTCCACCTTCGATCCTCTCTCTCTGACTCCTCGTAATCCTCTTCTTCCCGTCTCCGCCGGAGCACGGAGCATGGGCGCGGATTCGTGCTCGTGAATGGAGACACCTACCACGGCGGCAGCAGCCACGGCGGCAGCAGCCACGGCGGGGGCTACATCGGCGACGGCACCCGCAGCAGCAGCACCGGCGACATCATCGGCTCCCGCCCCGGCCGCTACGACTACGACGACGGCCACCACCACCACCGGCCCTTCTTCTTTCTCCGCCGTCACCGACCTCGCCAGCAAAAAGGTGTCGCAGACGTGCGTCACCTGTCGAGCGCGCAAGGTCCGCTGCGACGGCCGGCGCAACATCTGCTCCAACTGCGAGCGTCTCGGCTTCCCCTGCTCGTTTGACGACGCCGCCATTGTCGTGAGCACCGAGACCCGAGGGCAGCACAGCGGCGCCGATGGCGCGTTACCGGGCGAGAACGCGGCTGCGATGCTCTCCGCGGCAAACGCAAACGCGACGACGACAACCACCGCGGATCCCCTGCTGGCGATCCCCCGACGACGAGCACGTCAGGCATGCCAGAACTGCCACTCGCGCAAAGCGCGGTGCTCGGGCGGGACGCCGCAATGTGACCGGTGCCGGACGCTGGGGATTGAATGCGTCTATCGGCCGGGCAAGCGCACGCGACTGAGTCCCGTTCTTTCGGGCTCGGTCCCTGGCGATCGCGATCGCGATCGCGATGCCAACAACCAGCACAACAGCCACCGCGACAGCCGTGGCGATCCAGCAGCACAGCAGCACGGCTTCGAACGGGGCCTGAGCGAATCCTCGGACCACATGGACGACGTGCCCATGGGCAACGCCGGACCAGGAGGCCACACAGGGCACTCCGGGCCACCGGGACGCGGCCCGGCGTCTGTGACAACAGCCGGCGCTGGCGTCGACGCAGCCCTGGCCCTGCTGACAACACGCCCGTGTCCGCCCGACGTGCTCGAGGCGCTCGCCATGCGCACCTTTGACCAGTTCTTCCGCCACATCCACCACATCCCGACGTTTGCCTTTCTGCACCGCGCCTCGCTCATGCAGCGGTACCGCGCCGGGCTGGTCGATCGTCCTCTCCTTCTCGCGCTCGTCGGCATCACATCCCTCATGACCGATCTGGGGCCCGGCACGCGCGAGCTGGGCAAGCAGTGCATCGCCGAAGCAGAGGCCCTTGTGCTCAGCCGCCTGGATCGGCCATCCACACTGGGACTGCAGACACTCGTCTTTGTCATCCACCACCGCGTCCTGTCGGGCCGCTTCTCGTCGGCGTTTATGCTGCACGGTGTCGCCTCGCGGTTTGCCTCGGCCCTGCGCCTCAACCACGAAAACACCCGCCTGTGCTTCCTGGCGCGCGAGTCCCGCCGCCGCCTCATGTGGGCGCTGTACATGATCGACTCCAGCATGGCCAACGGCTACGCCGATTTCAGTCTGTGGGCCTACCGCGCCGACGACCGCGCCGACGTCATGAACATCCAGCTGCCCTGCAACGAGCGCAACTTTGAGTTTGATCTGCCCGAGCGCACCGAAACCCTACGGCCGCCCCCGCGCTTGCCGGACGGCAGCCTCCCCCCCCTCCCCGACGACATTGGCTTTCTGGCCCTGCATGTGCGCATCCGTTCCTTGCGGGGCCGCATCTTGCAGTACACCAAGGACGTCACGTCCCAGCTCAGCGCGCCCCCGCTGCCCTCGTCGCCCTCGACGGCCTCCGACGAGAACGTCGTGGCCCTCAACGTCTCCACCGTCCCCGGGCGCGTCGCCGAGATTGCCGCCGAGCTCGACGACTTTGCTGCCCGTCTCCCCGTGAGTTTTCGCTGGTCCGAGGGCAACGTCCGCCTGCGCACCTACTCGCCCCGCCTGTGTGTATTTTTGATGACCCATGTCTGGTGGAGCAGTGCCACTGCGAGCTGTACCGGCTGGCCCTCGTCGGCCTGCAGGAAGCGCTGCCGGCCCCCTGCATTGCCCAGCTCGAGCGCCAGTTCCCCACGTGGGTGCGCCACTGCCGCGAGCAGGTCTTGGAGCACGCCAGCGCCATGGCGGACATGTTCCGTCTTGTGTTGACGCTCGAAAACGGCGTGCCCGTCACCGATCTGGACCTGCCCATCTGCCTGTACCAGTGCGTCCGCTTGCTGTTCTACAGTAGTCGCACCAACCCCGACGACCCACAGGCCGTGCCGCACGATTCGTTCCTGGAGTTGGCCGGCGTGTGCACCCAGGTGCTGGAGCGGACTGTGACCACGCCCGCGACGATGCGCATCCGCGCCAACCTGCAAAAGCTGATTGCCAATGGGCTGAGCACGTCCGAGATGGCGCCGAGCGGGCGGAGCACCCCGGATGTCGTGCACATGGAGACGGAGGACGACATTTCGACCATGATGCGGCAGCCGGGGCGGGCCAGCGGTTTCAATGGTGCCAATGGTGCCAATGGTGCCAGTCCACGGCTGCCCAGCCTCGGCCAACGAGCAGCCGCCTCGACCGGACCGCAGCCGTATGCTCAGGCACAACAGCCGCTGCCACACCCTCACCAACCACAGATGCCACCACACCCACAGCAACAACAACAACCACCCCTCCTCCACCACCACCACCAAGACATGTCAAATCCAAATGCACCGCCCGCCATGTTTGATGCGTTTGACAACCACATGACGGCAGCAGCAGCAGCAGCAGCAGCGAACGCACCGACTCCGACTCCAACAGCTGCGACGGCTCTGGGCATGGCCGGTCTGCCCACCACCACCAACACGACGGCGGCCGCCGCGGCAGCCGCGGCCGCACCCTCACCCGCCGGTGTCAGTTCGGCCACCGGCTCCCCACAGCCCAGCCTCAGTGCCGGTGCCGGCGGTGCCGGTGGTGCTGGCGGTGCTGGCGCTGGCAGCCACCAACCCGGCGCCTCGCTCGACGCGTTTGATCTCGATGTCGACAATTTCGGGTCGACGGATCTGGGCGGCTGGTTTTCGGGCGATTGGGTGACGAACAATGAATTTTCGACGTAGCCGAGCTCATGAAGCCCGCCGGTCGGCCGGCCTGTACTTGTGGACAACGGCCTCTTGGATGGCGGTATCTCGGACGACAGTATTCGTCATTGTCATTTCCTCATCAGTGAACACTTTACCATGACGGGAGGGACTTTTGCTGTTTTCTTTCTGGATGTTTTATTTTGTGTGCAAGTATGTAAAACTCAAAGGAGGCAACAGATTCATGTTTGTGAAAAGGAGTGGGAAGCGTGAAGAAGTGAAGTGTGAAGCAAGTGAACTGGAAAACCAGGTAACCAGAAAACAAGATTCTAGACCGCGTTTCTTTTTCCCAATAGATCTTCTTTTTATGGATTGGTTTTTACTCCGTATTTCTCCAATAATTTATTGCCTCTTCCTTTGCACCCCTTCCAGACATGCGACTCGACATGATGGGACCCCCAACTTGCGACTTATGGGTGGACCACGACGGTCTCTGCAGCTGAGATCGGACGAATAGAAGTGCTTTTGCCAGTCATGAGAACTCAAACAAAAAGGAGACCATGGGGGCACAACCGTCGACCGTCAGGCTGTACATGTATGCAACCTTGCTACTACGATGGTGTAACTAAAGAAGCCCTCGTCAGAGCCAATAGAAGCTTGCCTGCGTGCGGTCTGACCAACGAGAGTCGCTGTTTTCTGCTGTCGTGCTCGCTGACGAGAATGTCGTGATTGCCAGCTTGGCCGTGGGTCCCCCTGTGCGTCCCTGGAAAGTCTCAGAAAGCCCCTGTACGCATAAATCTCTGTACATCCCTGTAAGTTACCCCCACGATGCTGTCATGCATGGCCGAGACGGCGGGCGGCAGGAGCCTCTACTATGTAGGGAAGCACCGGGAGTGATCCGTCGTGTGGGACAGGTTTTGCCAGTTGGGACGGCGGCAAAGCTTCTTTTTCCTCACCGCGACGAGGCCTCGCTTCAAGACACGGCATGTCGACGTCCCTTCTTTGCTTAGTGTCCTGACCGTTCAAGGTTCAAATTGCCACCCGGAAGACATCTCATCTGCTGCCATGTCATGACGTTGTACACAATCGACATCCCAAAGACAAACAGACGAGTTCACTTGATTCGATGCCAATGGCTCTTGGATGGCAGCCATTTCTTCCAACTATGTACAGCCTGGTAGTATTGTTCTCCTAGCCTTTTGCCGTTTGCCTTTTTGCTTTTTGTCTTGTTCTCTCCTCCACCGGTCTCTCACCGCAGCAGTGGCGTCTGTTCATTTGGAGCAGCTGCACCGTCCCCATCGTCACCACCCGCAACACGGTCTTCCTCGTCGTCCACAAACCCGAGCTGGTGCTCCCGGTAGATCCAGCCAAGGCACAGGCCCGCACCGGGACCCAGCACGAGCGAAGCACCCAGCACAACACCGACCACCCGCCCACCGGCCTCCACCAGAATCCAGTAGAGGACCGTCAGCACAATAAAAAACACGTCAATCTCCACGAACCGCAATGTGGACCGCGTGAGTTCCTGGCGGTCGTCGGGCTGGTTGGTCAACAAGCTCCACAGGACCAGGCCGTGCGAGAGCACCGAGCAGAGGATGGGGACGGCATAGACGGCCAGCAGCGCTGGCGTGTGCGCCTCGAGGTGCAGCGAGCGACCGGGGCGGTGCTGGCCCACAGCCACGGACCGGATGGCCAGCCGCACGCCCTGGCGGATCAGGGACACGTAGACGGGGAAGAAGAGCCAGACACCAATGGCGACGGCTCGTCTGTGATGAGCATAACGAGAGAGGGGACGACATAGCCCAGAGCGACGGCCAGGGGGATGGCCACGACTTCCGACACGACGGCCAGGTGGCGGGCGTCGCGCCCCGTGCTGGCATTCTCTGCGTCATTCTCTGCGCCATTCTCTGCGCCATTCTCTGCGCCAATCTCTGCGGCATTGTTGTTGTTGCTGCCCCCACCGCCGCCCGCGCGGACAAGCTCCTTGGACCGCCGAAAAAAGGCCGGGGCAATCAACAGCTCCCACACCATCGCGCCCCCGACCAGGTTGAACACCAGCCACGGCCCGGTCGGATACGCAATCAGCACGCTCGGCCCGTTGCAGATGCGCGCCGCCTCAACCGTGCTGACCGTCAGCAGGGATCCGACGAAGGAGAGAACGACGCTCATCGTGGCAAACGCGCGGCGCGAGCTGCGGGCCAGCGCTTCCTGGAAGAAGCTGACCAAAAAGCAGGAGGGCGTGCCCAGCACGGGGATGTGCGACAGGCCTGGGAGGCGTGCCCGCGCGTGACATTGTGAAAAGATCATGGCGACGTTGACGTCGGAGCGGACAAAAAGAGCAAGGGCCGTCGCGATGGCCAAGAGGACGGGGACCACCAAGAGATAGCCGAGGCCGACATGGTGCACGAGATGGTCGTGGCGGTTGCGGCGGAGCTGTCGGATGCGGTCCTGGGCCGTGTGCCACGCGGACTCGAGCCGGGGGCGGATCTGGTCCATTGTGCGAGGAGTGGCGAGGGTACGAGGAGGTTGTGTCGAGGAGAAGTGTCGGGGAGAAGAGAAGGCCGAAGAGGTTGTTTCTTGTTTCCGGCAGCGTCGCCCGTTGCGTTTGTACGTCGTAGACGCGATGCCTATCGTATGGGTGCTGTATTCCGTATACAGTTGCGCGAGAACCGGTCTCGTCGCTGCGTGGCGGTGAGAATGGCCACGGTTGTTGTGGTCAGAGGAGGGAGAGGAAGCAAAAAGGAAGGGAAGGCTGCGGACTATTTAGGTTCGGCGAGAAAGAGGCGCCTGATCCGCCATAATAAGCAACAGCCGTGCAGCTTGGGGATGTGGGGCACACCTTTCTCACTCTCGGGCGCTGCCATTTTTAGTGGCCCACCCAACCGTCCCTGGAATTACTCAGTGTTTGGCGGCCACCTACAAATACGACGTGCATGTACTTTTTGTAGCCTATTGTGCCCACACCACCGCCAGCCACGTGTGGTTCGACACGCCCACTTGACCGACATCGCATTACATGGACAAAGTGCTGCCAACGTCAAAGTCTAGTTCGTAATTTGACCCTCGTTTGTGCCTTATATGTACTGCATCTATCGTACAATGTGTTTAATACCCAGAATAGCAAACGCCCGCCCGCAATATACAATATGCTCCCAGGAAAGACGAAAACGACAAACGCCAGTGAATACAAAAGTGTGACGAAACATAAAGAAATCAAAGATAACAAGTGACAGGCGACACGCAGCCCGCCGTTGCTTGTTTCTGGTCTGGCTGGCGGAATTACACGGCCATGTAAGACAGATTAGGAAGACCAGCAACGATGCTGTCAGCAAGAGACGCCACCGCTCTGTCATCCAGCTGCGGAGTGGGGGCAGGAACAAGAACAGGAGCCGGGGCCAAAGCCGTAGAAGGAGAAGGAGAAGGAGAATGGGGTTGAGGAGGAGGTACAAACGCTGGAGCAGCCTGGACTGGTGACGGTGCTGGGGGAAGAGACAGAGGAGTCGCCAACGGTGGGAAACGAAACTCTTCCTTGACCGGTGACGAGACCATCTCGCCCCAGTCGTCGTCGTCGTCGTCGTCGTCGCCTCCATCGGCAAAGGCGCCGGCATCCTCCTTTGCTGTCGATGGCGGCAGAGTCGGGGCCAGGTCGCGCGGTGGGAGCACAACACTGAAGCGGCTTGGCTGCGTTGTCGTCGGTGACGGAACGGCCACTACGGGCGATGGCATGAGCCGTTCAAGCTGTACCGAGGTCCGTGTCGACTCTGGTTTGGCCGGCAGGTGGTCGTGGCGAGCAGGGTGACTGTTGGCAATGTTGCTGTTGCTGTTGCTGCTGCTACCCCAGCCAAACACCGGCGCCGGCGAGAAACCAGGCGAAAACCCAGCAGGCGAGAAACCAGCAGGCGAGAAACCAGCGGGCGAGAATGCAGCCGGACTGCCTGCGCTCGCTCCGCTGCCTTCGTTGGCCGGTGCGGACGATGCCGAGGACAACGTGGATTTGTGTCCACTCCTGCCTGCCGGTGCTGTCAAAGGCTTCTTCCGTTTGAACACCTCGTCCAGTGCGACAGGCTCCGCCGCCGAGTCCCAGCCAAAAAGATTGCCACTGCGGTTCCCGCCGCCACCGGCACCGCCCAGACCACGGCCAAACCCGCCGCCCAGTGTCGGTTTCCCCGTAAACGAGTCCTCCTCCATCCAGCGGCGCACAATCTTGACGGTGTCGTCGCGGATGGCCGAGGTCCGCCAAGTGACGGGGCGGTAGTTTTCATTGTCGTCGCCGCCGGCTGCATGTTTCCGGTAACTGCCGTGGCGGGCGATGCGGTACCAGACCTTGCGTTCGGAGATGGCGGTGAAGCTGTCGTCCAGAATGTAGTCGGGGATGAAGGCGTCCAAGACGGGAGGGTCTTCGCCGCCCTCCTGCTTCGTCGTCCGGCGCGGCCGCACCTTGGCATCCTTGTCGTTGTAGAGCTTCGTCGACCTTGGCCTGGTCGGGTGTGTAGGTCTGCTTGCCAAAGAGGGCGAGCAGACGGGAGGCCGAGAGCACATCGGTACTGGGCGCTGTGCTCGTTGAGCGTGTTTTCTGGCTGTCTTTTTTCTTTACCGGCACGTTCGCGTCCACCTCTGTGGCCTGGAGTGGCTCGACTGAGCTGGCTTCTTTGCTCTCTTCAGGAATTGCCGCTGGACTGGCACTGACCTCCGTGTCGGCGGCTGTCGAGTTCGCCTCTGCGTTTTCTTCCTTCGAGTCGTTTTTGCTGTCGTCCTCTTCTTCAAAACGACCCCTTGGCACATCAAACTCTTGTTTCGACGTCACCCTGGGCGTGGGCAATGCTGAGTCCGAGGCAGGCGACTCGGGCGGCTTCTCCCCTGCCACTGTCACTGTCACTGTCCCTGTCGTCCCGGGTGTCGTTTCAGCCACCTCTTCCTCGGGACTCTCCGTCGTGCCAGCACTTCTGTCCGACGCGACACTACCGTGCCGGCTGCTGTCTCGCGTGCTCGACGAGGTTGACAGTGACCGCGTGGCGGCAGTCGGCCGCACTGCCAGCCCGTCGAACAGCTCCACCAACCCCTGAACCTTGGACGACGACTTTCTCTGTACCACGTGGGGTCGTGGCGTTGTTGCCGTTGCCGTTGCCGTTACCGTTGCCGTTGTCTCTGTATTGGCGTCGGCAGCCCTGTCGTCCTCGATTGCCGTCGTTGGCGAGTCTTGTTGCGGGTCGTCCACGTCGATATGATGGCGGCTACTATGGCCGTCCGAACCTGGCGTTGACGGTCGTGAAGAAGAAGAGGGGCCGGGTGCGATCGAGGGAAAGGTCGGCTGTGGAGGGGGTTTCGGAGTGTCGTCGTTTTCTTCGTTTTCTTCGTTTTCTTCGCCGTTGTCGAGGCTGTCTTTACTCCCCTCGCCGTCGACATGTTCGGCGACAATTTGTGGGACGTCTTGTGGTGCCGTCTCGGCCGTCGTTGTCGTGTTCTCGTCCATGCTCTGTGGCTCCTCCTCGAGCCCTTTTCCGGCACTGCTGTCGTCGAGTCGGAGGATTGGAATGGACAACGTACTGCTCGCTCTCGCTCTTGTGGTCGTTCCTGGCACCAAGCTTGTCTCGTCGCGTGTTCCTATCATTGTCACTACCGGCGATGACGCTGGCACCGTACTCCATGGATCGACACTCGGCGAGCGCGCAAAGCCGCTCAGGCTGCCGTTTCGGCTTCTGTTTCTGCTGCCCCCCAAACTGTTGACAGACGACCGCCGCGACAGTGCGCGTTGCCGTCGCGGGCTGCTACCGGGCGAGCCAGCCGGAGACAGAGCTGCCGAGCTTGGCCAGGCAATGGGGCTCAGCTGGCCGAGGCCGCCGTATGCGGCCAACTTGTCGGCTGGCTTGCCCTTGCGCTGTGGCGAGAGGTGCTGGTGGCTGCTGCTGCTGCTGCTACCGAAGCCGAAGCCACTGTCCACACCAAAACCCCCGTCGGCCTCTGCAAACGCTCCCCAGCCATTCGAGCCGGGTGTCGATGCACCGCCTATGGTCCCACCCTGTGTGTCGGTCGCCGCCGTCCAGTCGCCAAACGCATTGTCGTCTTCGAACCCGCCGAATCCGCCGTCGTCGTCGTCGGCCCAGGGGGAGGCTTCGGGGAGCGCGGCAAAGGGTGTGTTGCCGCTGAGCCCACCAGCCAAAAGGGCCGGCTGTGGAGGCTTCGGCGTGCCTGTGCCGCCACGCGCGTCGTTTCCGCTCGCGGAACCATCGGTCGCACCGTTGCTACTGCTCTGGTCGGTAGATGCTGTCCATGGAGAGCCCCATGGATCGTCCATTGCGGGCGATGAGGCGCATATTTAGGGGTGAAGAGAGGGTGGCATGTGCTGTCGTCTGCTGCGCGCAAGAGCAGACAGCTTCAGGAGGTGCCGGTCGTCGTAATTGTGAAGCGAGTGTGGTCGCGTGTGTGGAGGCAACGGTCGAAAGTCTGGAAGTCAGGGGCATGCATTGCAGCATTAAGCTTGAGCATTGAGCATTGAGCTTGGTTGGCGCTTTGTTGCAAAAGACACGCTAAGGGTTCGTGGTGGGTCTACGACTCTACGAAGCGCAAAACGTCAGTGTGTCTCTCCGGGTTCCCGTCAGCGTATCAAGCATGCTTCGTAGGTATCTTATCTATCCTACCCGCAATGAACTGTCATTAGTGGGCTTAGGAATAAGCTGCTCCTGCGCTGACGTCCCCTGAGAGCTTCCCCAAACAATGCACTTTCACTGGCCTTCTGTAAGAATACAGGGGCTGCAAGCGCTGATTCGCCAGAAGATTCCGCCACGCCCAATTACTAATTGGGTCCTGTTTCGGCGGTCGATTTTTGAGTAAAGACATCAACGACCTCTCTCCAAACGACGTCAGCCTTGTTCTCTGCGACGAAAATGCGATGCCCAACATAAAATACAACCGGACTTTTTAACAGCGACAGGCTGTTGGTTTTGGCGCCTGTTTCAAGTCGACAACATGTCTCTCACAAAAGTCAAGCACATTGTTCTGGTGCGTCCACGGCGACAAGCGACAGCATCTACATTGTCTCTTTGTCTCTTCGTCTCTTCGTCTCTCCGTCTCTTCGTCTCTCCGTCTCTCCGTCTCTCCGTCTCTCCGTCTCTCCGTCTCTCCGTCTCTCCGTCTCTCCGTCTCTCCGTCTCTCCGTCTCTCCGTCTCTTTGCGAGTCCATTGCTGACAATTGCAGGTCCTCTCCGGAAAGGGCGGCGTCGGCAAGTCGTCTGTGACGACCCAACTGGCCCTCTCGCTCTCGCTGGCCGGCCACGCCGTCGGCGTCCTTGATGTCGACCTGACGGGCCCTTCCATCCCGCGCATGTTTGCCATTGAAAACGAAAAGGTCACACAAGCGCCCGGTGGCTGGTTGCCCGTCACGGTCCACGAAGCTGACCCTGAGCGGGGTATCGGCTCGCTGCGCGTCATTAGTCTGGGCTTTTTGCTGCCGAAACGCGGCGATGCCGTTGTCTGGCGCGGTCCCAAGAAGACGGCCATGGTCCGCCAGTTTCTGAGCGACGTCTTCTGGGGCGAGACGGACTACTTGCTGATTGACACGCCACCGGGCACGGGCGACGAGCACATCTCGCTGGCCGAAACGCTGCTGCAAAACACAACACCCGACCAAATGGCCGGCGCCGTTGTCGTGACCACGCCGCAGGCCGTGGCCACGGCCGATGTACGCAAAGAGCTCAACTTCTGCGCCAAGACGAGCATCCGCGTGCTGGGCGTGGTCGAGAACATGGCTGGCTTTGTGTGTCCCAACTGCTCCGAGTGCACGGATGTCTTTATGCGCGGGGTGGCAAAGCCATGGCCGAAGACTTTCACGTGCCGTACCTGGGCAGCGTGCCTCTGGATCCGCAGTTTGTCGTGCTCGTCGAGTCGGGCCGGACACCCGTCTACCCGGCCGGCACGCAGGTGCAGGGTGCCGCCTTTGTGCCGCCAGCATCAGAAGGAGACGGCGATGCAGACAGCCGGCGGCGAGACTTGCTGGTACAGAAGTACCGAGCCTGTTCTCTCGAGCCCATTTTCCGCGGCATCACATCAGAAGTGACCAAGGCGGCCACGACAGGATAAGCATGTTATGGCATACGAATGGAATGAAGAGTTATACAAAAATGATAGAACAATGCACATGATAAGAATTGTAAAATTGGCAAATGCAAATTGACGAACGGACAAATGGACAAATATAAAACCGATCACGATCACAATCACAGTCACAACTAAGCCCTCGTATCCCGCATATGGTACGCGAGTCTGCACGTGAGTCGTATCGGAGCAATTTGCGTGCGATCGAGATCTCCAGGGACGCCTGCATAATTATCTCACTAGACATCAAAGCAGTGGAGCAGCCTAATCACTACTCGTACTCGCTGTGAAATAGCGAGCAAAAGGAGAGAAACAATGACGAAGCCGGCCGCCTAACCCGTTAGACTGACTTTTGGGCGTCGCCTTTTCAAAAAAGAAAAAAAAAAGAAGAGAAAAAGAACAAGAACAAGAAACAAAAAACTACTCGGCGCCCAATGGGTTTACTGTCCACAACTGTCGACACAATGGAAAGAGCAATGGACGAACAGGACGCTGCCCCGTCAGACGGCTGTTTTTTGGTGCCTTGCGCGTTCGGGAAGGACGAGGTCGAGTGGGTCCAGCCGGTGCATGGGGTCGTTCCTGCCTTCCTTGTGAGTCCTCAAAAGAGAAAAAAACAGCCGCCACAGCCCACTGTTACTGAGTACAATAGACCCACCCAGATTCTGCTGCATTTTGGGGGGAGGGGAAGGTGCGAAAAAAAGGCAGGAACAAGGGACGAAAGAAGAAAGAAGCAATGAAAAAAAAAAATATGGAAGGAACCGCCAGCCAAATAGCGGGTCCCACCTGCCATGAAAATCTCGCGCGCACACAACAACCTGCCAAGTCTGCAAGTCACCGCCTTGTGCCAGTGGCCTTTGGCGGGGGTGCACCTTCCCTCTCCTTTAGCCCAACACCAAGGAAACAATTTTTAGCAGTCCTTTCTTAGGTTCGGCCTTTTTGACGTAGTTTGTCATTTTTTTTCTTCTCTTCGCTCCTCTCTGCAAGCCAAGCTTCTTTTTCTCTTTTTCTCTCTCCCCCTTCCTCTTCACCTCCCTTTTCTTTCGAGATTTCATCTCATCTGTTTTCTCTCCAACTCACTTTGTCCAGCAACGGAACTGCTGTCACCAATTCCTGGCCTTTTGTGCACATCTCAATTTTGCCCTATCGCCATTGCAGCTTCGGCCTCACCTTTTTTATACACGCACAAAACCTCGCTCCGCCTGAACCCGAATCTACTCGTTCAAGCACGCACGCACGCACGCACGCGACTTCCAAACGTCCACCCATCACACCGCCTCCAACCTCTGTCGCCTCAATCACAACAGCTCTCTTACTTGACGACTTCTGCCCTCGTCGTCTCCTTTTTTTTCGCTTTTCTTCTTTCCTACCTCTATTTCCTACCTCTTTCTCCTACCGACTCACTTTAATGTCAGCCACCGGCATATAGCCCCTTCTCCAACCCACCCGGCCCTGGTATCAAGACGGTCTGGGCCCTGTTGAACCTTCTTGTGTTTCTGCAGCAGTGATCCATGAGCTCGAAGGATCTCCTGCGTTTCCTCTCCAAGCCGCAAAGTGAGTTGATGTTCTCTTCTTGCTATCACACTCTCCTCCCCTTCCTCTTCTCTCCTCACTACCTCCTCTCATTATCCCCTTATGTCTTTCTCACTTCGAATCTGCCTTTGTCTCGACCACCTGCTAACATCTCTTTTCCTCCTTCCAGGCCCCGATAGCACCCCTTTACGAAAAGCCGCTTTTGATATTCCTCGTCTGCTCTTTGTAGCAAACCCCCAAAACATAACCCCCAACACTTCTCGATCGTTCGCCTGGTACTCTGTCCCGAGTATCGGTCCTTCTATCGGGTTGTTCGTTGCACCACAACTGCCCAAGATTCCTTCCTCGCAGGTCTTCCGCCTCCCCGTGTCCGCTCGCCCTCCATAACGCGCTCTCGCCCCAGAGAGTCGTTTCATATCCCACCCTTTTCCAAACTGATCGTGCGCCTGCTGCTCGCCTCTCCCATCGTCCTGTGGGCCTACTCTCCTCAAACGGACACCGCAAGGTTCGTTTGAGAGGAAGCTAGTAGCGCTCCGCGGAAGCTGCAAGCATCACCACCACCGCCAATTACGAACAACCGTCCGCCTTCTCGCTCGTCAACCGGCCTAAAAACCGACCCCAACCTACGGAGATGGTCGCTCTTGATATCCCCAATGGCTGCACTCTCTCGCCGTCCCTCGCTACGCCGCATCTAGTCGGCACGCCGCATCTGCATATCAACCACGATGTCGCCGCCGACCTAGACTCCTCCAACGCATTTGAGGGCCCCGAGAAGCTTCTCGAAGTCTGGTTCGCTCCCAGCCCCAAGGCCCTTGCGCCCTCCGTCAAGGAACATGGCCTCAAGTCTGTCCCTGCCGACGTCTGGGTCGAGATGCTCGATCTCGTCAACTGCAAGATCCTTTCGGTCATCCACTCCGAGACCGTCGATGCCTATCTCTTGTCCGAGTCCAGCATGTTTGTGTTCCCCCACAAGATCATTTTGAAGACCTGCGGCACCACCACGCTGCTCCTGGGCCTCCACCGCATGCTCCGCATCGCCGCCACCGTGGCCGGTTTCCCCTTCCACAATGCCGTCTCGACCAAGGACATCCGCGCTGCCGCCACCCCCTACCGCGTCTTCTACAGCCGCAAGAATTTCTTGTTCCCGGACCGCCAGCAGGGCCCCCACCGCAGCTGGAAGCAGGAGGTCAAGTACCTCGACGACATGTTCGAGGGCGGCAGCGCCTACATGGTGGGCAAGATGAACGGCGATCATTGGTACCTGTACATCACTTCGCCCACCTTCCACCCCACCCGCCCCAGACGCCCGTGGACGACGATGGCAACGCTGTGCCCGGCAGCCCGGCCTTCCGCTCGAACAAGATTCCCACCGGTATTCTGACGGCTCCTGCTACTGCTCCTCCTCCTGCTCCGGCCGACAGCAACGCTTCTGCTGCTGCCGCCGCCGCCGACGAAGAGGACGCCACCGACGAGACCCTGGAGATTCTCATGACGGACCTCGACCCGGAGAACGCCAAGCAGTTTTACTTGTCGAATGCGAGTGCGGTCGCGCACGACAGGCTCCTGTCCCAGACGAACAGCGCTCTCCTCAAGGCCGCTGCGGCCTCGTCCAAGCAGCAGAAGAACGGCCATGGTCATGCTCACGAGCAGCAGGACAGCCACATGTCCGACAGCACCTACAGCGTGCTCGACTCCGAGGACCTGTTTGACGTCGACGACATTGCCCAGGACGGCGCCAACGGCACCAAGAGCGGCAACGGCGGTGCCAGCTCCGGCGGCTCCCTGACCCCGCTGAGTGAGCATCTGGACTCGGTCGACATGGAGGCCCTGACCACTGAGGGCCACGCGCTTGGCACCGTCGTCTCCGACAGTTGCGGCTTGTCGGATGTGTACCCCCAGTCGATCTACCCGGATGCGCGCATCGATGCCTACATGTTCTCGCCCTGCGGCTTCTCGGCTAACGGTGTCATTCCTGCGCCCCCGGCCGATGAGCAGCCGGCCACCAACGGCAACGCGACATCCCCGAGACCGCCGAGACGGCTTCGGTGTCCACCAGCGACTCCTCCCCCGCCTCGGCTCAGGGCAACCACTACTTCATTGTCCATGTGACGCCCGAGCCCAACTGCTCCTTTGCGTCGTTTGAGACCAACGTTCCCGGCGGGCAAAAGGGCCGCCAGACTGCCGACATTGTTAAGCACGTTGTCGACATCTTCCGCCCCGGTCGCTTCAGCGTCACTTTGTTCGAGGCCAAGGGCAAAGCCGCCTCGGCCACGGGGCGTCGTCCCAGGACCAGTACTTTTTGGCCAACGACAACGCCGCCAGGTCCAACAAGGTGGCTTCTCCCGGCAAGCGTCTCGAGCAGATCCCCGGCTACCGCCGCATCGACCGCATTGTCCATGACTTTGAGGATTACGACCTCGTCTTCCGCTTCTACGAGCGCGACGGCTTTGTCAGCAACGGCGAGGCTCGTGTTGGCGAGCTGTAGACACGCGCGGTCCACGCACACTTTTGGGTCTCCTTGACCTTTTGGTTTTTTGATTTCCAGCAAGTCGTTGCATTTTTTTCTGTTCCTTGTTCCCTGTTCTTTGCTCTTTTATCTTATTCATGCTGAATTTTCTTACGACGTCTTCTTGCGTTGGCTTTTAAATTAAATACTATGAAAATGTCTGTTTCCATTTCACGGCACTTTACTTACCTTTCAACGTCTCTCATTAATAGCCCCACGTTCTTCGGACGTTTTTATGCACACAAACTTTTTATCATGTTGGCAAGGCCAGGGTTTTTAATGATCGAAACCTTCTTCTGCCGTATTTTCGCATCTTGAGATAGTGCCACTAGGGGCTTTTCGGCCTCTTTATTTACTTCTAAATGGAACATATACAGACACCAAAAAGCGTCCCAATACAAATCAACTGTGTAATGCACCAGTGATTCTAAAGCCAGGACTTGGGATTCAAGAGGCTCTTCTACAAAACTGCAGTACAGAGATATTGATGCCTGTAACCTATGTTTCTGTGTATGGTATGAGTAGGTCCTATTTTCTAGATAAATAGAATTAGATTATAATTCACTTTTGTCACTATTTTTATTGCATTGCTTTGAACAAATTTTATAAATTTAACTTGAGAAAAGGTGACATATCCTAACAAATTGGAACATGAATTTTATAAAATGAGGATAAATATCACATTATTGAAGCGTAGAATGCTAGCTTCGTTGTCGGCCAAATATGCCATGTCTGTCTCCTCCAGCCATCGAACACGGCCCTCAGGAACGTACTTTATGCATCGAGAGACGTAATGGCCCCAGACAGCGCCAAGTCCTTCTTCAACAGGTGGCGGTGCTGGTGCGTTCTTGTCTAGGTTCACGTCCAGCGAACGAGCCACCTTGAAGCCACACTTGGTATACCCATTTCCAAACCGGCTTGGGCGAGTCCACCCCACGCAAAGACGCCGTGCTCGTCACAGAAAAAGACCTTTGGGCGGGCGGGCCGGCACGACCTTGTCGATCCAGGCCTGCATGCCGCCACTCGTCCATGCTTCGAGGCGTTTGATGGGGTCCGTTGGTGGCTCGCCATCGTCGTCGCCTGGCTGTGGTGCATTGCGTGCCTTGGCTGGCTTTTGTTTTGGTAGCCGACCCATCGCTTCTTTCGAAGCACGTCGAAGCACGCCCCCTCGACGACGGGCATTTCTCCAGGCGCAAAACCGTGGAAGCCCCCCCCCAGTCGCAGTCGAGCCCACAATGTTGTTTGTGTTGTTGTCGGCCACTTTGACTCCAACACAGCGCGGGCCTTGCGAGCATATCGGGCAGGGCCGCGAGTGTAGGCTGCTCCATGTCCAAAGGCCGCTCTGTGCCGAGGGCCTTCTTTTGGGCTTGGCGGTCCGTCCGAAAGGCATCGGACGTTCAAGTGGGGCCACAGCGGGCAAGGCAAGGCGTCGACAGTGGCAGCTTCCAACTTGCTGGACGTCGGCGTCGTTGCAGTCGTCGTGTGTTGTGTATGTTGTGTATGTTGTGTATGAGTTTGACGGCCGTTTTCGGATGAAGGAAAGTGAGTGCTGTGCCGTACCTCCATAATTGGATTCGAGCGATCGTCCGGCCATGTAGGTAAAGTTGAGAAGAGGGCACGGAGTCATTAGGGCGGAAACGTCTTCTCATTCTTTGATGTATATCGCTCCATGATCCATCACAGTGCCCTTTTGTTGGTAGGAAATACGCCTTTTCTCTTTTCTCCTATTTCCTCTTTGTTGATAACCAAACGATGTTGATAACCAAACGACAAAAACAAAAATCAAATGCTTCATTTACATTAATAAGGGGCGCTATCAACACCAAATGCTCTCTCGTCTTCCGCTTCCGTCTCCGGTTCTTTTCTTTTCTTTTCCCAATGCATTTTTGACCCGTCAAGCTCCCCTTTCGGTTTTCAAATCTCAAAACAATGTCTAGGATCGTCATAAAATAGGTGTAGAAAAAGAGGTACAAAGGGAAAGAAAACTTGATAAGAAACGAACAAGTCAGAAACGCCACAAATGGACACTACCGGTTATACCACATCTGGTAGCCGGACGGCTATGTCGCCAGACTGTGTTATGTACCGCACCCACGGCAGAGAGGGGTATTGGAGCTGTAAGAAATATTTAGTACGTGGACATACATAGACATTGAGGAGGACTGGGGGGACTGGGAGGTGATGAAAAAGTGTGCACGCACCTTTGGTTCTGTAATCTTCAAGTAGCGGACCTGGATTCCACTGGTAGTGAAGTACGGAATCTCAAACTTGACCTGGATCGGCCGCTTGGCACCCTTGCCTGGTGCACCGACACCGCCCATGCTGCCGCCGAAGCCGCCCGTCATGCCGCCGCCGTGCTCGTCGTCGCCGCGCACACTGGGCAGGCCCAGCTCGGCACGCATCAAGAACTCCTTGTTGCCGCCGAATTGCTTAATCTTCAGACAATGGCGCTCTGCTCGGGGGCGTAGTGGACGGTGCCAATGTTGGTGCGGAAGCGGGGGGAGTCGGCGTCGTCGGGGACGGGGACGATGATCTCGACATTGTTGGCCGTGCTCCTCCGCTTGAACTGGGCCTTGGCCTTGAGCATGTACTCGATGCGGCTGCCGCTGTGGGACTCGACGACACACTCGACCCAGATGAGCGGCTTGACCTGGGTGTTGAGGCGGTAGGACATGAGCTCGAACTCGCCGTCCGGGGGGATAAACGAGATGGTGCGGTCGTTCTCGAAGCGCGACAGACGCACGCACTGGTGGAACTTGACGTCCTCCATCTCAATGGCCTTGCCGCGCGTGGTGCGGCCCGTCGTCTCGAACATGACCTTGTCGTTGAGGCCCAGACGCAGCTCGGGCATGCCCGACAGATAGCACTTCATCTTAATGGAGCCCAGAATCTCGGAGCGCAGGACATTGCCGTTGGCCGACACCAGCAGGTTGAGCGACTCGATGACGTCGAGGAAGACCTCGTTTTTGCGGTAGCGAATGCCCTCGGAACGCCACGACACAGCGTTCGTGACGGCAATGGGCGGGCGCGCCTGGATCTCGAGCTTGTGGGACTCTTGTGTAATGTACTCTTGCAAAATCTTGCTCTCGGTGGTCTGCGGGTAGCCAAAGTCCATCATCTCGTCGAGCAGCTCGTAGATGATGACAAAGTTGTCGCGGATCGACTCTTCCTCGAGCGCCTTGAAGTACTCGGTGAAGACATCGACAATCTTGTGCAAGAACAGCAGGATCTCGGCGGCATTGGTGTTGCGTTTGGTGAGGGCGAGGAGGTAGAGGTTGTTGTGGCGGATGTAGAGGTAGTTGATGCCCTCGTGCGAAAAGCATGGCGGCACGGCCGAGGACTCCTCTTCGGCTTCGCTCAGCAGGATGGGAAACTTTTCGACGGCCGACATGGGGATGTCACCGCGGTAGTTGCGGGCCAGAAGGGTCTTGCCCTTGAGGTCGAGGAAGAAGACGGCGGACGCCATGGTGGGAGGTGGGTGAGGCGAGGTGAGGTGAGGCGAGGCGAGGCGAGGCGCAATGTCTCAACGGCCAGGGGCCGGATTAGGAGGTGGAGGGGAGAGGTGTTTCGAGTCGGAGTTTGCGATGCAGTTGTCGCGATACCCACAATGAACACAAAAATGCAGTTCGGCGTGTTCTGGTCGAGCTTGTCAACTCTGGAGTCGTCGGTTGCCGTCGATTGTCGAGTCCGCGAGCGAGATGTGGCCACGATGCGGTGACGTTTGGGCCTTTGTCGTTCAAAAGGGGACCCAGGCAGCTTAGTTTGGCGAATGGCGATGGTTGGCCCTTCAGCCCACTTCGTGTCTATCAACCAGACAGCCAAATAAACCAATCAGCGCTCGCCGTCACCTTTGCTACAGACTACTTACTCTGTAAGATTACAGTTGCCTCCAGGCCAGGGGCGACCAGGCTCCTACCCCAAACCGAAAGGCCCTGAGAGGCCCTGGGAGGCACCTTCCTCAGAAGCACTTCAGCACAGTCCCCCCACCCGGCGCCGGATTAACGTGACGGAAAGAGGTAAAGCTTTCTGTGCACGTGCACGCGCACCAATTAGAGCAGCTCCTGAGGAGGAGAGAACTCTGCATATATTTACGCCAGCGAAAACTTTGTCTTCTTCCTCTCTTCTTCCTTCTTTCCTCTCCATCGCGTTCTCTAGACAGTGCAGCCCATCTTTTGCCGTGCGACCTGACCGGGCTTCTTGCTTGGATTCTAACTGCCTGCGGTCGTGGATGTAGGTTGCGATTATGCAAACGCTGAGAAGGAGAGAAGAATTCTTTATTTTCAAAAACGGTTCCATTAAGAGCTGCCTGAGCATTTACAACGTTTCATCGCGTTCCATTGCTTCGTGCGGCGTCAGAGGAGCCGGACATCTGAACGTGAAAGACACATGATTGTCGTCGTCTTGTGAAGAGGAGGAGGAGGGAGGAGGGAGGATCGATAAGAATGTCGGAAACTGATGATCAGATGCAAGTCGGTGAACATCGCCCTTGACTTTGACGGCGCGCTGCCTTACGTCGTACGGAGTCAGTCGATGTTGGTACAGATCTACAAAGTACAGCGCAGATGCGGCATGTTCAGATGTTCGCCGCTGGCCAATGCTTCTTTTCTGTTGTCTCGATGGCTGATGGCGAAATTGCGCGATGCCTTGATGGCCCTGTCTGGTTGGCCGATGGCCAGTGACTAGATAGCTTGTCGATGGGACGACGCACGGCGGCAAGATCGACTGCGACTCGACTTTGCATGTGCCGGTGCCCCGTAAGTGAGGGCCGGCTGCAATCTAGGCCTTCTTTCCTTCCCGGCTGTGCTATGGCCGTCTTCAACCTCAACACCGGCTGGAAAGCACGAGGCAACGAGCCGCCCGAGGACGTACAAATATGGAGGCGAACCGACGGGCCATGAGGACGAGGATAGAGATAATGAGTAGAGTATGGCGGGGGGCAAGGCCAAGATGTTCTCCCAACATCCAATGCCCAACCTCGAACGCTACTTATTGCGTCGCCTGCCTGTTTCGTCGCTCTCGCATTCCTTCGCTCGAAAAGAGGTTGCACCAGATATACAAGCAAAACGTACGAATGGCGCCCTGCGCCTGGAAGCTAGCTTTAAACCAGCACAACGCGGAGGCACAACGGCTTCTCATCAAAAAAAAAAATCATATGGATCGTTTTCGATTTGGAGTTGTTCCATCGAAGGCTTATTGGCGAAGGTGGGGCAACCACCTTCTTGGTATTTAGCACATTCTCCGAGGACATCCGAGGAGGGGGTAGAACTTAGATTAATCAACAACACTTTTACTCTCTCACACTAATTAAGAGTCTCCCTTCCATTGATCTGACCATTAACACCATCATCTTCCTCATTTTCTCTACTTTCCCATCATCTTCCTTATTTTCTCTACTTTCCTATTATCCTCGTTTCCACTCATTCCCTCCCCAGCTTACGAGAGCTTTTATAAGACTTCTATAAGATAGTTACACCCTTTAATAAGCCCTCGATAATTCCTATCTTCTTCTTCTTTATTAGCTTATCCTCCTTTAGTAGCTACTACCTTCTTATTATAACCCCTATCCACGATATCCTTAATTTCTCCCGTAGTAGTAGAGATATTCTAGGAGAAGACACATATTATATAAAAAACTCCCACTATAAGCCCACCCTTAATAGTTACCTCCCTTATATTAAAAATAACCCCGTATTATAATAAGTAATTATAATAAATTTCCTTAACGAAATAACACCGTAATAATAATTAATTTATTAAATTTAATTACCCTATAATTTATCAAAGAATAAATTAAATAAAAAATTAACCTCGTTAACGTCGTTATTAATAAGGAAATTTAATCGTATATTAAAGACGACGATTAATAAGACTAGCTTAAACGCCTAGTTATTAACGCCCTAGAACGTAACTAGAAGCGTTATAATCGGTAATAAGACGTAAAGAAAGAAGTTCGTAAATAAATTTTAACTTATATATCCCTTACCCTCGCCGTAATCGTTAAAAACTTATAAATAAAAAACCCGACCGAGTAATATAATTACCTTAAAAACCGGTTAAACGTTAATTTTAATAAACTTTCGAGTGGATATTTAAAATAAATACGATCGAGTAATACTCGTTATATTTAAAAAACCAACTAACTTTATAAAATAAGTCGAGGAATAATAAGTAATAATAATATTTACCGTAATTAAGAACTCGTATAAACCTTATTATTAACTTAATAATAACGCGATTTAATAAATATATTAAAAATATTTTTTTAAATTAACCTTAAACTTTTATATCTTTAAATATAAATAAAATTACGATAAATTAAATTATATTCGAGGACGTTATAATTAACCTTCGTCTTTAATAAAACCTCCTCCCTACCATATAATTTCTTCGCGGAGTTATATTACCCGTTATTTAAAACTTAATAAACGAAGTTACCCTTTTTACTTATAAATTTAATAAGGATAAAAAACCCCCGTAAACGAGGTAATATATATAAACTTTACGGGCGTTAAGGATACGATATCGCCGACTATTAATATATCCGCCGCGATAAGCGTCTTATATTCTTTAAACTTAATCGGCGGACCGCCGACCTTATATCCGTTAAACTTAAATAACTAAATATTATCGATAAGTTTAAGTAAGCTAAACGGCGTAACTAGAAACTAATATTATTAAAAGAGTATATCCGCGATCCCGCTAATATTATACTTAATCTCTAACTACGCTCGGACCCCTAGGAATTTATCTTTATCGTTAACTACACTATCCTTACTTATATTTAATAATACCCTATTAAGTTTTTATACCCTACTCGATTTAAACGCTTTAATTTATATCTTTAATTACTTAATAAATTTTATAACTTTTAATATTTCCCTAATACCGAACTTATTTCCTTATATACCGGCGGTTATAATATATTTCTTATTAAAAAAGGCACCGTCTTTTTATCCCTTACCCTTTTATTATCGACGGCTATTATCCTTAAACTTTATAACGCTTATTATTACCCCGGTTTCCTTATAATATCGTATTTACTAGTTAACTTAAAGATTAAAATATCTTCTAGGATATAAAAATAAAAACCCTATCTTATAACGGCTATATTATCGGTATTATCTCCCGCGTTTATAATCTTTACTTACTTAAAATAAGGCCTTAATTTATTACGGCGTCGACTACCGCCTTATTAATTATTATAACTCGCCGTAAAATTATAACTAATTTTAAAACCTAATACGCTCGACTTAAACACCCTAACGATAAAGTATAACGTTACTTTCTTAATAACGTTAAAGGGTTATATATTTTTAAATTTACTAGCCTTTAATACGTTTACGACACTTACGTATTATTTAAAGCCACTCGATAACCTTCTTCGGGTTACCGTAAACGAAAAATAAAGTTAAGTTAGAGGCTTATTATCGACTTTTATAACTTTAAACGATTTAGAAATATTAATAATTATATACTTATTACCGATATAATAATAAGTTTTATTTAGGACTATTACCTCCTTAACCGTACCGGCCTAATAATTATAATATATCTTAACGACGCTTTCCGACTTATTATTACCCACTTATAAATAATTATTTAAATTATCGAATACGACCAAGAACTTATATCGTAAAAACTAACTATTTTACACTAAATCGAAAACTAAGGAATTTTTATTAAGCCCTCCGCCCCTTACGTACTAAAATAAAACGGGGGAGTAAAATCCACTAAAAAGATTATTAAGATTAAAATACGAACGCTTATTATTTATTCTTAAATTCCTTTATTTATTTAACTTAAAATAATACGCGTTATTATTTTCTTATATAATAAAACGTTATTAAAATCTTATAATTAATACACCTTATATTTCCTACTTTTTAACAAAAAACTAAATATTTCCTTCCTCCACGTTTACGGATATAAAGCTTATAACTTTACTAAAGCTACCCTACGATTAAAGTATAAATTATAACGCCTCGACCCGAAAGTATAAATCGGTTTCCTCGTTAATTATAACGTATTTAATATTTATAAAATCTAGAACCTAGTAAACGGTAAAGTCTCTATTACTAGAAACGTTATCTTTAATAAATTAACTCTCTTTAAACACTACTTCTTAAAATTTCCTAAATATATTCTAAAAGTATTCCCTTAACAACTTTATTTAAACGTAACGTAACCTTAATATATTCCCCTAAGCCGCTAAGTATTCCCCGATAACTTATATAACCCTTTATAATTATTATTTAAATCTTTAATTATAACTCCTAAAAATACCGCTTTTTTCTCCTTAAGATACTTACCCACCTTTATCGTTTTCCCGACCTAGCCTTTTTATTTTATACGTTAATAACTTTTACTATTAACTTCGAAATTTTTATAAAAACACCGCCGTAAGTATAATAATATATTTATTTAACTACTTTCTCTCGGCGGATATTACTTAAGCGCTAATATATCGTAAAATATAAAATTAACCCCTAATACCTAGCCCTTAAAAAAGTACACTCCTAACTTTATATTAATAACCTACTATTTACCCCACGGATAGTCGTTAAAGCCCGACGTAATATCTTTATATTTAACTAGGAGTAAGTTATAAAAGTATATTTATAAACCCACTACGATACTTACTCTTGGGAAACCGTTAAACTTAATTATAAATAAAAAATAATCGATAATAAATAAGTTTATACTTATAAACTTAATAAACACGGTATACTTTATAAATTTAAAGTAAAACTTATTATACGAGGCGACTAAATTAAAAACGTTTTTTAAGAAACCTACGTTACGACGCTTATTATTAAGTCGCTCCGTATAATCCTTATCCTCGTACTTTAACGCGTAATATAATTATTAAATAATATAATATTTTAAATACTTATATAAATACTTTACTTCCTTTACCGGTATATATAAAATAATTACCCGGATTCCGAAATAATAAATAACTTAAATTAAAAAAAGCCCTTTATAATTTACCACACTTAAGAAACTTATAATAAAAATTATTTATTAATAAAATTAAAACGGTTTTATTTCCTCTTTATTAACTCTCCTAAAACGTTTATATATTCGTAAAAGATAATATCCTCCTCTTCTTCTTCGTTAATAACTTTAATATCGCTTATAATCGCGATAAATAAGATATAACCTAATAAATTATTACCGACTTATAAAGTAATTTTAAAATTATTAACGGAAATAATATTAATTATTACCTAGGGATATAAATTATCCGAATATAATTAAGTATTTAGCTTTTATAAAAGATATACGCGAAGAAAATTACCGCTTCTCTCGTTAAGTATAATATAAACACCCTATTACCCCTAATATTATATTATTTAAAAACATTAACTAAGTATCCACACGCGATATCCTTATTTACTAAAAGATTATCGACGGCCTCCTTTAATTAATTATTATTACCCGACTAAATATTATATTCGTTATTTCGTTACTCTCTCGATTCGTATTAAATCCCTCCCCCGACCACTTTAACGTTATTTATTAATTATAAAATTACGTTTACTCTACCGCTTATAAAATATTATTTTTCCTTAATACTACCTCCCGCGGTTTCGAATTATTTATAAACGCCTTATACGTTAATAACTTAAACGGCCGTTATAACTCTTAAGGCGTGTTACTTAAATTATATAACGCTTCGTTATACTAGAAAGTTAGCAAGTAAAAAGTCGTTATTATATTAAGTATAGAGGCAGAACTCCTCGCACTATTATAAGGACTAAAAAAGCCTACTTTCAACTCCGACTCTTCCAAGAACTTAATATTCACGTCTCGCAAATAAATACTTTTTACGACAACTTACGCACACTCGATATTATTAATAATAAAAATACACAACTCAACTCCAGGCTTAAACACATCGATGTCCACAACCACTAGCTCAGACAAGAAGCGGCTAAAGGCACTATCACATTCCATCATATCTCCACTAACAGATAAGAGGCAGACGGATTCACCAAACCACTACCGCTACCAAAACACAAGGCGTTTCTCAAAATGCTACCTATGTTAGATAAACAATTTTAGCAAATTGGGGGGTGTGGCGAAGGTGGGGCAACCACCTTCTTGGTATTTAGCACATTCTCCGAGGACATCCGAGGAGGGGGTAGAACTTAGATTAATCAACAACACTTTTGCTCTCTCACACTACGTATCTTCCGTGTTCCGGGCTGCACGAAAAAGAGACCGTTTTTGCAGCCGTTTTGCAGTCTCGCCTGCTGGCATGTGAAAATACTTGGCTCGACCCATTGTTCTTTCACCAGAAGCGGCGTCCGTTGCCAGAAAGAGGAAGGGCGGCAACACGGCTATGGGTATTATTTGCTCTACCTTTGGTTCTACTGCACCGTCTCGCGCTTTAGTCGCGTTTTACAGCCAACTTGGCCCCGAGGGGACCCCTTGCGGAGCAGCTAGAGGAGGCTCTATCATCCGCTAGCTCGGTTTCAATGCTCATGGGGCGCGTTGGGGTGTTGAACCTGCATCTTTCTGTTTGCAAGCCATGGGCTTTTTTTGCATGTGCTTCATTACTCTGCGGCGTATTTGCAGTGAACATACATATATACGGAGTACCCAAATGCCCTTCCGTTTCCCTTATGCTCTCACGTTCAACGGTTCAAAGTATCTCTCTTGTCCAGAGGTCCAGGCTCAAGCCCAAGCTGCTGAACTGGCTGACAGAACCCCCCTCTTTTTGCCGTTTGCTCGCCCCAGCAGAATGCACTTTTACAACAAAGAAGGCAAGTTGCGTCGTCGATTGTCACACTCTCCAGTCTCCCTCCTGCCCCAACCGAGGATGGACTGCAAAGCCGAACAGCCAATGTATGGCGAGAAGGGCAAGGTGGTACGCTGTACGACGTGCGAAGTACTTCTTGTATCTTACGTTGTACGGAGTACGTACTTGTACTCTTTGTAGCATTGACTGCCAAATGCTTGCGTCGTTCGCTTCCCGAACATTTTATTTACCCTAATATTCCTGTCGTATCATGGAAAGCAGCCGACGGGCTGGGGAGACAAACAGTGTGTTTTTGGTTCCCTGTGCGTGATTTGGGGCTGTCTCGTGAGATGCCATGCACTGTATCGACGGCAAAGTCTGTAAGATACAAAGCAAGGCGCTTTGTGACGGGCCTCGTGTAAAACAAATCACAGGCCCTGACTGTTGTCATGCCCTCTTGCCTTTCTCAGTGAGCGACACATGAATGATGTATCTACGACTCTACGTTTTTATATTTTACAAGAGGCTTTCACCGTTAGCCAAGTTTCTGGGCAGGCACGCCGCACAGGAGATCGTACTCCGGATCTCTGTTCGCGGCAGGGAAGAGTGACGCAAAAGCCAGCGTTCAGCTACAAAGTACTTGAGCGCCTCCTCCTCTCCCACTACTGTGTAGAAGCAGGCTCGACTGTGCCTGCCGGACTACCTCTGTGGACAATCTTCGCACAGTAATCTTGACGCTATCACGTCCTGGTTGGTGGAACGGACTTCCAGAATGTGTCTCGTCAAGAGAAGGTTCGCCTCCAGCGCACTTTCTCGCTGCTTACAGCGCGTAGACGACCCAGGCTTGCCAGGCTGCAGATGCTGCTGTTTACTCAGTCCGTTGGTCCTTCCGCCAACAAAAACGCTACAAAAACGCTACAAAAACGCTTCAAAAACGCTACAGGCGGCACCTGACGGCAGAGGGGTTTGTCAATTGCGGTGCAGGTCCCACATGGGAAGCCGTTGGCGCTTTCCTCTCTGAATAATGGGAAGGGAGACCTGCGTCGTGCCTGCCTTTGCCTGCCTTTTCAGTGTCATCAACGTGTCACTCCGCTGTGTTAAAGTGACTTGCACATGAAAGAAACGGGAAAGAACTGCAGTCCCCCCCACTGAATCCGGACTAGTGCGCCCCCAACGCCAAATAGTGAGCCCAACGACTTGCGCTCTGCGCGGCGAATCGTGCTTGCCCGTTGCAGCCCCATCTGACACCCTCCTAGTATCTTATGTCGCCGAGGGGCGGCCACAGCGCACTTTTTGCCCGCCAACCAGGCCCAGCTCAAGTCCCACGCCCAGGCCCAGAAAAGAGGGTCCCCACTTCGCCTGTCTCTTTCTTTCCTTGGTGTTTTGCACGTGCAAGTGCAGACAGACGAAAAAGGGAAAGAGAGACCCGTCTGGGATGGGATCCCAGGGAAAGCCCAGACCCGTCAAAACAGGAGAGGAATCCCCTCCCACTCACTGTCTTCTCCCACCACCACCACCACCTCCTTTATCGACAAACCCCATCGGCTCTTTTTCCTCTGGATTTTTCTCGTCTTAACACACAAATAGAGAGACAAACAACCGACGAAACAGACGAAACAGGGTGTCTCATTCTCACAGCATTCTTCGCATCCTCACCACCCTCCAGCGACAGCAGCGTATTCGATAGCGGTATTTGACGTCGACGATCCTGACGCTGTTGAACGGCAGGCGCCTCGACCGTTTAATAGCCCTGCATTTTTTAATCTTTTCAATATTTTCCTGCTCGCATTGCAGTGACAAGAGCCTCACTTTGGGCAAACAGAAACAGATTTACCTCTACGATATCCTTCGTTTTCTCCGACGGATCGACTCTCTTATTCTTTTATTCCAACATTCGATTGCCCTCTGCTGTCGACGCCTATCGGCCCATCCGGCTGACGCCCACGGCCGATTCTTTTGCATTTCGTTTTCGGACGTCAGATTGGGGATCGTTGTGTCAATTTTGTCATGCTTTGCGATACGAGGACACCTGACCAACCGATCGTCTAGATTTCTTCGACGACAACGTAATATTGACAGACAAGGTCGATACGTCGAAAACGTCGTTGAGCACCTCATTTCCTAATTGAACGACGACCGGAATCCGACAAAAGTCGACATATATACACACGATGGCGCCTGCAAACGCCGCCACCGGTGACGTTGTCCGGTCC
Source organism: Sporothrix protearum (assembly GCA_016097115.2). Taxonomy (NCBI): domain Eukaryota; kingdom Fungi; phylum Ascomycota; class Sordariomycetes; order Ophiostomatales; family Ophiostomataceae; genus Sporothrix; species Sporothrix protearum. The sequence continues at coordinate 879,889 of JADMNH010000008.1, forward strand.
GGGACTGTCGACTTTTCACGCCTCGAGGCGTCGCCGCTCGACCGCAAGGTCCGCGAACTGCCTTCCTACTCGCCGCCGACCTACTCGACACAAAAACAGACGCAAACGCCAGTGCAGCAGCCGTCGTCACCAGACGTCAAAGTACTGCCATTTCGCGAACTCAATTCCGAGCTTCCTCCCATTCAGAACACACAGGGCCGCGAGAATGGCGAGTTACGGCATCGGACGCTGCCATCCCTCTCGTCAGTAACGGGATCTGTGACTGGGTCGGTCACCGGTGCGGCTGCGGACTCGCCGGTGGCCGAAGCAACTCCTGCCTCGACGCCTACCTCGACCAACCACTGGCCCAGCCTCAATCCTCTGACGGCGTACTATACCCCCGGACACATTCAATCGGCCGCCGACTCGCCTTTGCGGATGGACGTCGATGCCTCGAGCACAAGTACAGGCCCGGCCGGAGCCTTGTCGCCCGACCGGCACCTGGACGTCCGGGCTGCCAGTGTTAGTCTCGAAGACCCAGACGTCCGTATGGCAGCCGAAGCGCTCGGCGACCTGCGTGCTGACTTTGTTTCGTCTCCTCCTGCCCGCTCGTCTCCCTTGCCGGGAAGCACCAACGGACACGGCAACAACAACAACAACAACAACAACAACAACAACAGCAACACGTCAGAGCCCCTCTTCTCCCTGCTTACGACATCGCACCCCCTCCTTGCCAAGACAATCGAGGGCACGACCTCTGCCTACAACACCTCCAAGAACTTGTCACCACGCTTCAAGTCGGGCGCCGAGTACGTCGAGGGCTATCTGACGCCCATTGGCAACACAATTGGCTCTGTCAGCCGGGTCACGGGTGTCGAAGGTGGTGTACGGTGGTTCCTGGGCGGTGGTCGCCGGCGACACCAGTCCAGCGAGGGCGAGTCGAACAAGCCGAGCTTTTACAAGCGGCGCAAGGTCGATCTTCGCCGTGGCCGTGGTGGCAACGGCAGCGACGCACAACACGGCCCAACGGCCGCAGCGAGTGGTGCCAAGAAGGACGGCTCGCGCACGGACGGGCTCGGGACGTCCGTGCCAGTGGTGATGGTACTGACTTGGCCGAGGATCGCCGGTTGTCTATGAGTACAGTCGAGACGCTCCCTGCCTACGACGATCACCGGTCGCCCGACTACACCGAGTCGGACGGCGCGTCCCTGATGCAGATCGAGTCGGCCGGTTCGTTGGAGAATGCGGCAACCAGCACGGTCTCGCCCCCTACCAGCAACCAGCAGCCACAGCAAGCGTGGCAGTCGCGCCTGATCATGTCGACGTCCGGTCTCAGTGTGGCCATGAGCGAGGAGAGTTTGCGCAGTCTCAAGTACTGTCTGCACTGGCTGCGCTGGGCGAACGGCAACATCGACAAGGTAATTGAGTCGCTGAAGACGGCCGTTGAGCAGTACGACAGTGCATACGACAATGCGCATGCCGGCCAGGAGACGGCATCGCAAACCGACGCCGCCTCGGCTGCCGGCAACGATGCTGCGGCCCAGGCCCGGGCCCAGGCCCAGGCCCAGGCCCAGCGCAACGAGCTGGCCGCCCGCATTGCCTCGCTTCGTGGCGACCTCCTGCAGACGCTGCGCGGTGCCGTCGACACTGTGTCCAAGTATGCCGGCGGTGCCCTCCCCGACAATGCCCGCGCGCTTGTGCGCCGGCACCTCACCAGTTTGCCGCAGCGCTTCCGTCTGGCCAACCAGGCCGATGCGTCGGCGGCTGAGGCCAACGGCGGCCGCCCTGCTACTGACAAGGAGGTCCGTGAAGGTGCGCAGCGCGTGCTGGTGCTCGCCAAGGAGGGTCTCGACATGATGTCGCAGGTCAGCGGCGTGCTCGACGGCACGATTGTGAGCGCCGAGGAGTGGTGCGAGCGGCTGGGCAAGAAGAAGCCGAGCGACAGCAGCAACCGGGCGACGCCGGCAGCGACGCCGGCCACGGCCGGTGCCGACGGCGACGTTGTCATGCAGTAGATGGACTGCGCTCTCTTTCTTTATGAATTTTTGACCAAATGCCTTTTCATATAGCGAGACTCTGATGCATTACCTCTTGCACCGCTTTCATCCATTCACTATCAACTATCACGTTTGACTTTCATGTTTTACTTTTCTTTCTTTTCATGTCTCTTATCTCGTCAATCTATTTCATTTGTCTCATTGGTTTTCTCTTTCTCTTCTTCTTCATTTTCTTTGTCGTTGTCTTTCCCTCTCGGTCTTTACCTCTTGCTATCTTGAAGTCATACCCCTTGGTTGTTTTTTCTTCATCTAATGGACCGGCTTGTCTCTTATTTGCTTGCGTTGGGTCTGTGCTTACGATACTTGGTTCTTTCTCTGGTGCTACTGCCTTTTTTCCATTTTCTCAAATTACAATAAACTTTCATCTCTTTGATGCCTTTGATCTCTCTCGACATCTTTTGATTTTCAAGTGCCTGCCATTTCTTTTCGTAAAACTGTGCTCTCCTGCTATTCTTACAGTCTGTGCTCTCCTGCTATTATTGCCTCTTGCTTGCTGCCTGCTGTTTGCTTTTCATTCGAGTTCAGATGCTCGATCTGGTCCCAAGGGGGGAGTCTGAGCAGAAGGGAATAATCGAACGGAGTTCAAGAAATGTCCAAAGATCTTTTCCCCTTCACGTTGGAATCCTCCGTGGAGAATCGCCAAGGACTCATCCTCAAGCAAGGCTTCCTCTCAACGCAACGATGCCCATTCTTGTCCAAAAACCGACTCAATAAAATAGAAAAGAAGCAATCAGTCTGCTTCATCAAGGCAGCATTGTGGCGCTGCCCCAAAAAGGGCCGATTCCTTACATTTCATTCAATTCCTTCTACTCCATACTCCGTATGTTCCTCAACTTGCACGCTGCCCGCTTCGTATTCGAGTGCGCCAATTGAAGCCGGTTTGGCTTGGCCGTCTTTATAAGGCCCACTCCATTCACCTCTCCCACGACAAACTCCCTTTTTCTCTTTGCACACAGCCTCAGCGCTTTTAAAGTGGTCCGTCGTGAAGGCCGTATTTGCCGTTGGTTCTCGTACTATGTATAGCTCCCAGTGTGCCGTGGCCCGTACTGCTCGAGCAGCCTCACCAATTTTCGAGAGAGACCTGCCTACTCCGTACATGAACGTTGGAGACGAAGGCTAAAGCCGCCTATTCCGTGCAGCGTGCAGGGTATCAAAGCGGCCCAAGCTCGAGCTGAAAAACCGTCTTGGCATTAGGTCGTCATTAGGACCAAACGCTGCCTAGACTAGGACAAGACCAAGAGGGGCCTCATGATGCCGAAGCCGAGAACGGTGTATATGTAGATCAACTCCTTTTTCCTGAAAAGGCTTGAAAAGGCAAACAGATCGCTCTTGTCCAGACTCTCAACGTAGAGCTATTTAAATATTTGTGTCTATTGTTCGTTCCTCTTGGGCTCCTGCTCATCTGCTCATCAACTGCATCCAATTGCGTTGCACGCTCCCTTTTCACGACATCCCCCGTCCGGCTTCTCCGCCTCTTCCCACTTCTCCCTGCACCTCGGACCACCCACACGTAAACTCAAGCACGTGCGCAGCATCATGTCTACTGCCGCAGAGACGCCTGCCCCGACCGAGGCGGCTACCGCCAGCAATGCGACCGACCGCATCAGGCTCCCGGCTTTGGCCTGGCCCGCAACGGTGGCTGGGGCCGCGACAAGGCCAAGTTTCCGCATGCGCTCGAAGGGGAAGGCCGTGGCAAGCTGAGCATGGGTGTCTACCTGCGCGAGCGCCGCATGCTCGAGTTTATCAACAGCATCACGGACAAGCCCGACTGGGAGCGCAAGGTGTTTGACGAGGCAATTGTGGCCAAGTGGCGCGCCGAGGCCAAGGCGATGAAGCCCGTCGATGGCGGCGACGTGTTTATGTCGGATGCCATGTTTGATAATGTAGGCCCCCCTGCCCCCTTTTCCCCGACCCTAGCGCTTTTTTTTTTCTTGTAAAAGCAACACTAACACGGGACAGTGCGTGCTTGAACTCCGGGACAAGGCTGAACGCTTCAAGAAGACGGGGTTTGTGACGGCACTGGATGCCGAGGTGGTGATTGTCAAGGCGGACCACTCTGTCTCGGACGAGCTCGTGGCCGACCTCAAGAAGTGCGTCGCTCGGCTCGAGGATGTGCCCGACCACTGTAAGGACTGGCACCCGGGCAGCGACAACCAGGTCCTGGACCTGGTGCACCCGTCGCTGTTCCCCGTCGTCTTTGGCGTCACGCGCGCTCTGCCAACGGGCACGGTCCCACTGGACGATGCCATTGCCTACACGGGCCGCGGCGAGCTCACAGTCGACCGGAAACTGTCGCGCACGCACCCCGACGTGTACGACACCGCCCAGCACCAGGATCTGTACCAATGGCTGCCCTCCGAGGTGAAGGTGGCCCAAGACGGTACCGCCAGCATCACCAGCTACATCAACAACCTGCACCCGCGCGACCACAAGGCGCTGTACGGCGTGCTCGAGAAGTTTGTCGCTGCGTCGGTGCCGCTGTGGGAGGAGGTCTTGACAAACTGGGGCGACTTGCGTCGTTACAAGATTACGGAAACGAACGACGAGGAGGACTACTACATGCCCGAGGGTCTTGTGTACGAGCCCGATTCCGAGGACGAGGCAGACGACACGGAAGACTACAGGTACACCGACGAGTACCAGGAGTGGCTCGAGGAGCACCGCATCCTCAAGTACCCCGAGCCGGACGCGTTTGCCACGTTTGACAGCAAGACCAAGTCGGCCGAGCGTGTCCACCTGGCGCCCACGGGCGACGACGCGCCCCTGCAGTTCCCCCACGGTCTCCAGGTCATCTTCAAGCTGGCCAACATCCACCTGACGCCCGAAAAGCCCAGCTACGCCGGTGGCAGCTGGCACATCGAGGGCACCCTGTCGGAACGCATCTGTGCCACCGCCCTCTACTACTACGACGAGGAGAACATCACGCCCAGCCGCCTCGCGTTCCGCCAGGCCATCGACGAGGAGGAAGTCAGCCTGTACTCTGCGCAGAATGCCTTCAACAGTCTCGAGAGCTACCTGGGCGTCCGGCAGGACGGCGCCGCCATCCAAGACTTGGGCAGCGTGCTCACCCGGCCCGGCCGTCTCCTGGCGTTCCCCAATGTCCTGCAACACCGCGTGGGCTCCTTTGAGCTCGAGGACAAGACCAAACCGGGCCACCGCAAGATCCTGGCCATGTTCTTGGTCGACCCGCACCACCGCATCCTGTCGTCGGCCAACGTGCCGCCGCAGCGCAAGGATTGGTGGTCCGAGAGCGTGCACGACACGCCCGCGCTTCACCGCCTGCCCAACGAGCTCTTCACCCAGGTCATTGACATGGTCGACTCGTTCCCCCTGTCTTGGGAGAGTGCCGTGGCCATCCGCGCGGACCTGATGAAGAAGCGCAGCAACTTTGCCGTGCAGCAAGACGGCAAGTTCAACGAGGTAAGTTTCCGCCTTTCCCCCACCCCAGAAATGACCAAGGCCGGTGTGCACAGTACTGACGAATCCCAGCACACCTTCTCCTTCTGCGAGCATTAGCGTAGCTGGTCTTATGAGCAGGTGATGGAAGCGCATGGACCCGATCCTGAGGACGAAGAGTTTTCAGATTCCGAGTGACGGCTCTGCGGATTGCGACATGCCGTATCTGGTAGCAAATTGAGCGTCTTGTATAACTAAATAGAGAACCATTTGTTGAGAGAAAATGAGGCAAAGAGATGCTCCCTGCAATGATGTCCAACGCACTGTGTGGCATTGAGTGCGAGCTGCAAGTGACAATGTCGGAAATCGTGAGAACAACGGAAAGCACATTTACGAGGAAAGTCAAGGGCAATTACATAATATCTTACATAAGAATCAAGGTCGACGTTACGAGTCCAAAACCGTACTAGCGTAGAGATGATTTTGCCCTAGCACGTGATGAGAGCCCTCGCCTCAGGAAAACGTGACACCAGTTGCCCTCGCCCCACTCTCCACTCTACTCCGTACGCCCTGTTGCACGCTTTTGCGCGCCCTTTTGCGGTGCAGAGAGACCACCAAAAAAGTGCGGAACAAATTTTTTGCCCTTGGGTTGTGCCTTCCCAAACCTAATGGGAAAAGAAAGAAGAAAAAAACTGGGTCCCCTCAAGCCGCAAATCAGAATCCTCTGTACCAAAATGGTCGAGTGTGAAAAAAAGTGCCTTCCCACACTAATCTTCTCTTTCCCCCCCTCCCCTTTCCTCTCTTTTCTTGAAATCTCTCTCATCGACAAATTCAACGAACGTCAACGGATTTTTTTTAACGGAAAACCCAACGACAACCATCCAAGATGCCGACTCGTTTTTCCAAGACACGCAAGCACCGCGGCCACGTGAGCGCCGGTAAGGGTCGCGTCGGCAAGCACCGCAAGCACCCCGGTGGTCGTGGTATGGCCGGTGGCATGGTACGCAACAATTCCGATTTCCAGGACGATGAAGAAGAATGAGGAGGGAGGACGAGGATCGATTCGACTCCAAGTGGCACCGACGACGACCGATTGGGGGATTGCGACCTCGAATGAACCAGGCAATTGAACCATCGATCGGACGGTGTCGCGCAGGGATCGAATAGAGAATCGAGACGAACTCCTGGGAGATGGACAGAACAGGACAGAACAGGACAGAACAGGGCAGGACAGGATAGGACAGGATCAAAGAGGACAAAACGCTGACCGTCTTTCTTCTTCACAGCACCACCACCGCACCAACATCGACAAGTACCATCCTGGTTACTTCGGTAAGGTCGGTATGCGGAGATTCCACCTTCTCCGCAACCACCAGTGGAACCCCGTCATCAACTTGGACAAGGTAAGTACATGGCAAGGCGATGCCTCCCTCGAAAACAGGTCCCGAGCCGAGACTCTCTCGAAAACACTCCGCTAACAGCCCTCCCAGCTTTGGTCGCTCGTCCCCGAGGAGACCCGCGCAAAGTACCTGTCCGGCGAGAAGAAGGACACCGCCCCCGTGATCGACCTGCTGCCGTTCGGCTACTCCAAGCTGCTGGGCAAGGGCCGTCTGCCCGAGATACCATTTGTCGTCCGCGCCCGCTACGTCAGCAAGCTGGCTGAGCGCAAGCTGAAGGAGGCTGGTGCCGTTATTGAGCTGGTGGCATAAAGTGGTTGATATCGTTTTTTCATTAAAAAAATGGGATGCATCTTCTTTTTTTTCTTTAACACATGTTCTTCTTTTTCTCTCTTTACCCGCCACCAACCTTTCTTTGTGAGGACCGGGTAAAAAGGGGGTGTTGGGGGTGTGCATTGGCGAACACACAAAACTAAAAATACGGGACGAACAACGAAAACGGGATGACGGACAACAACACAAGTTTTACAGAACTTTCCCCAACCCGACGAACCACGGCGACGACAAAACAACAACGACGACTCGACGCTGGCAACCAAGGACGACTGACGAAACCACCCTCTACGTTGACGTCGACCCCTCGGATACCAGACGACGGGAGAAGAAGGGAACTTTATAACCCGTACCCTCCTCGGTTGTACCATAGTGCTTCGATTTGGGGGTAAAATGCGGGTTTCAAAATGGGACTTGGCGTTTACGCAAGAGAATCAACAAAAAAATTGAGAAAATATTGATCATCATGGTATTGTCAATGTGTATGTTCGCCTCTAGACTATCGGGTGTGTGTGTTTGATGTCAATGTGTGCCTGGTGTTCCATCCTCTATGTCTACGTCAACACCCGTACTTGTAAGCCTATGTTGCTGCAACTGGACTACGATGGCTCATGTCTTCCAACGTTTACCAACACAATGCTCCACAGGCACAACACTCTTTGTGCATCGCACTGCTCTGTTTGGTTCGCAGGGCCGTTGTATTCGAAAGAAGGTTCAATTGTCAACAAACGTAGTTGTTCAAAGTGCAACAAACGTAGTTGTTCAAAGTGAAGGGGGTATTGGACATCCAAGAAATCAAAACAAAAATGCCAAAAATGAGTGAAGATGAAGAAGATGGTGCCCGAGACAAAAGACGAAAGACAAAAAGTCAAATGACAAAACAGAAAACTGCGAAACAAATCTCGTAAAGGAGAAGGTCGGAGAACACCAAAAGCCAAAAACAGGAAACATCCAGTGTCGTTTTCCCACCGAGAGCTGAGATTTCGTAACTTCATTTGACAGACGAAAAAAGACATGGAAGAAAAAAACAAAACAGGCAAAAAAAAGGAAAAAAAGTGAGTCTTTCATAAAATCGTGCGTCCTCGTCGGGGCCCCTCAAATCCCATCACGGGAACCCACGTCGCCATTTTTCTTTTCCATTTTTGTTGTATATTTCCCCACCACCATCAAAACTCACCGTCACCGCCACCGCCAACGGCAGCAGCCGTCCACAGTCCGACAAGCCCCCACCAGCTGACCTTCCAGCCGCGCCACAGACCCTCGACGCCCTGGCCCTGGCGGTAGACCGTCTCGGCCACCTTGGGGAAAGCAGAGCTGCTGGCCTTTCGCTTGGAATTGGCCTTGTTCTTGCTGGACGGCAACAGCGGCTCGCTCGTGCTGGCCACGGCCGACGTGCCCTCGTGCCAGACAATGTGGGCCATGGTGCCGACAACGCCCTTGTAGACGCCGAGCGGGAAGATGGCCTCCATGGGGGTCATGACGAGGCCGTTGCTGGCGGCCGCGGTCGCGGTCGCGGTCGAGGCGCCGGGCTTGGTCTTGAGCACCGGCTCCAGAGCACGCACGTACTCGGGCGAGCTCACGATGGCGGACTGGCCACGGCGCAGCACCGTCTCCAGGGGCAGCTTGACAAACAGCGCAAAGGACGAGGAGCAGAACTTGGCCATCGAGAACGCGACCGGGCTGGCGTCCCGGTCAATCGCGAAGCGGGTGCGCAGGACGAGCGGGGTCGACAGCGTGAGAAGGGGGTGGATGAGGGAGTGCAGGACGGTGGGCAGCACGAGGACGGGGTGGCAGACGTAGGAAGGCAGGCTTTTGAGGAGCGACAATGCGCGGCGCGGTTGGCGGCCGGCGGGCGTCAGGATCAGGCGGGTGCGCACGAGATCGAGCGGCGAGAGGATGAGGCCCGTGGCGACGGCAGCGGCGGCGGCCACAAAGAGCGAGGCCCAGGGGTAGGGCGAGGCGATGTCAATCAGACGGTCGACGTCGTCCTTGAGACCCAGATCGGGCACATTGAAGAGGGCACTCAGTAGACTGCGTGACCAGTTTTCCAGCAGCGACTGCAGCACAGTATAAAGGAACGAGGCATTGGTGCCCTTCCAGACGCCCCAAGCACCCTCCTTCTGCCAGAGCTGCGAGATGACCTCGAGGATGGAGTCGGGTTTGGTGAGGGTGAGCTGGTAGTCGGCGAGGACCACAGGCGCTCCGTTGGCCCCATTTGAGGCCGAGCCGCCGGGTGTTCTTGCCGCACCGCCAGGCGACGTAGCATATGGAGACACGGCCCGGCGTCTTTGGGCCGGCAGAGGGTAGAGAGGAGATGACGTATTGGGGGCGCTGGGAGTGAAGTAGCTGGGCTCGTCGGGATCAGAGTCGTCGTCGGCAAAGTGATTGCCGAACTGGGGGGAGGTTAGCAGGCGACAAGCAGGGTAGGAAAAAAAAGGAAAAAGAAAGAGGGTGACCTACGGGATCATCGTTGCCGCCAAAGCCTCCATAGGAAGACCGCTGGCGACGGCCGAGCTCCGGCTCGAGATTGACCACAGGCGTTGGCAAGGCCGATTCGGGCGCAAGCAGGTCGGGCGGCGCCTGGCTGCGGACTTGCAAGATGGTCTTTGCGACCTCAAAGGGCTGTGCCATCAGCACAGATGTGTATCGCCACAGCAGCTCGTCGACGACATCTTTAGCAGACTGCACGACGGACGGCGACGGCTCGGCAATGTAGTCCTTGTAGTCGAGGTCGGCAAAGATGTCGCGAGCCTTGTGCGAGTAGGGGGAGGTACCGTTGCCGTGTGGCAGCGAGCGAACAGTTCCGTTGGTGGCGGCACTGGTGCCTGGGCCATAGAGATCGTCGCCAATGGACGGCGGGATGTAGTAGGGCCGCAAAGGGTTGACCCCTTCGCCGTGGGAGGTCATGGTGGTGGTTGTGTGCCTTGTGTGGTGTGCAATTGGTATCGTGGGTGTGTCGTGGGGTGTCGTTGTTCAGCCGCAAGACATGATCGACAAGTCGGGTTTCGAACGGTAAAAACGTCGAGATGTCCGTTTGCCGCCGATGTACGACGTAAGGCAAAAAGTTTGGAGAAGGCACGTTAGGAGGACGTTAGACTTGTGGTTGGGTCTGGCCACCGCTCCTTCCTTCCCCGGGGTGAATTATGTCATTAAAAGTTGCTGCAAAATAAAATGACAAAAAGAAAAATGCAGGCGGCAGGAGGGGCTCGCCTGCCCACCTAACAACGCCGCCCGCACCTGCCGTTCTCGAGCCTGTGACCCTGCCCGCCACTACCAGCGGCCTGCCGCCTATCGATAAAATCATACCTAAACTCGGAGTCGGAGATAAAAAATTAAGGCAGTTGTTGCTCGGCGAGGGGCAGACAGAGCAGCAGGACTCCGCTAACAGCGCCTCTTTGCTCCTCCTGAGCCGCTGTAAGACCTAAAAATACAGCGCCGTTTATACTTTGTTGAGGGAAGATCTTTGCTGGTCGACTGCCAGCCAATAGCGATAGACCAATTGCGCCTCTAAAATCCGCGGAGCGAAAAGAGGAAGTTCAGAAAAATTAAATCAGAAAAAAAAAGCGGCATAATACTAGATACTAAAAGGTCCCTCAAGTCGCTGTCACAGCTGGTCTGTTGGTTGACAGCTCACAGCCTGCCATTCTGTTGCTTATGCCCTGCATGAAGACAAAAAGAAAGAGAAAAAAGAAAGGAATAAGAAAGAAAACGACCGAAATTACCGTTAAGACGAAGAAGGAAACAGCGAGGACGACATCTGTCCCGCTCCTTCCTTAATCAACAGTGGCTCGGGTCCCCCGAATTGAACCTGAACCAAATCTGAGTCGACTCTCAACGTCCTCTCCAAAATCAGCGACTTCGGCCAACGACGGCTTCTTGCTTATTTTTCCCACGACGCCCTCATTCCTCGACGATCCTTCTACTCCTCCAGTCCTTCTCCTTTCTCTCGACCACACACACTCACACTCACACTCACACTCACACTCACACTCACCATGACGAGAACACGACTGGTTGCTACGGGCGTGGCTCGCCTCGCCGCTGGATCTCGTGCCCTCTCGTCGCGCACAGCTCCAGCTCTGCGCCAGAGGAGCGCCATGGCTCGGCCTGCACCGACAGCTCCGGCGCAGAAGCTGGCCTCCTTCTCGACCCTCTTCTCTACACCACTACGACAGACCGGCGTCTCCAGCGCACGCCTCTTTTCTTCCAGCGCCGTCCGCGCGCACGGCCACATCCACAAGCCCAAGCCGGGGGAGGAGTAGGCCCACCCACTCTCTCGGGAATTTCCTTGAACTCCGCTGACGTTGCAGACTCTCCATTACATTCATCGACAAGGACGGCGACGAGCACAAGCTCGCTGTGGCGCCCGGCGACAACCTGCTGGACATTGCCCAGGCACACGATCTCGAAATGGAGGGCGCGTGCGGCGGCTCGTGTGCGTGCTCGACGTGCCACGTCATTGTCGAGGACGAGGACTACTTTGACAAGATGAACGAGCCGGACGACGACGAGAACGACATGCTGGACCTGGCTTTTGGCTTGACGGAGACGAGCCGGCTGGGCTGCCAGGTGGTCATGACCAAGGAGCTGGACGGGCTGGTGGTGCGGTTGCCGACCATGACGCGCAACCTGCAGGCGAGCGACTTCCAGGCCAAGTCGGCGAGTGGCTGAGACCCGAAGGGGGGAATGGACGCACATGGAGGACGGCATACGAGCATTGCATATGAACATTTACCTGGGCAGCATCTGGACATGACATCTGGACATGACAACTGGACACATGGATATCTCTGAGACAATCGGGGACGATAGGATGACAGCATGTTTGTTGGCAAGAAGGCACGGTGGAGGAAACATTTGTATGACTATAATACCCGGACGACTAGAGCAACGGGGGACAGGCCCGACAAAACGCAACTCACCTAGGAAAAACACATTAGGGAACGGACAGGACGAGAAAATGGATATCGCATGAGCCAAAATAAGAATGAATTTGAATTTGACTAAAAAAGAATGACAAAACCAACAGTAACCGTTGTGAAACCCATGCATGCAAACTCTATGAGTAAAAAAGTAAAACAAATGAAGAGAGAGACACGCCCACCCTATGCCTCCTCCAGACCACCCTTCTTTAAGCCGCCGCCGCCCGACGCAATCAGATCCAAGAAACCCTTGCGGCTCATCTCCGTCACCTTGGCCTCCCGCTTGTCCATGCCAATCAGGCCCTCCGCTTTGGCCTGCTTCTTGGCCTGGGCCGCCTTGACTTGCGCAGCACGCACAGCGTTGAACAGCTGCACCACACCGCGCTGGGCCACCTTGCGCAGCCGGCGCTCGGTCGCCAGGATGGTTGTGGTGGTCTCGCCGATGTTGACCTCGCCAGCGTCGCCTCCGTCGGCGGCCAATGGCTTCGTCGTTGCAATGAGAACATCCTTGACACGGCCCCGCTCGAGCGCCGCACGCTTCTCGAGGCGCATCTGCCGACGGGCCTTTTCTTCGAGGCCGGCATCGACCACGCGGCGGCTCGCCTCGCGGGCGTCGGCACTGCGGGCCAGGACAGGGTCGGCACGGCGGGTCGTGGACAGTTTTGTGCCCAGGATCTTGGACAGCGACGTCGCAAACGTGGCCGGGTCGTTGCGCTTGGACTTGGGAGCGCGGGCGCCAGCGCCGTTGTCGCTGTCGCCGTCGTCGCCGCTGTTGTAGGGATCGTCGTCCTCGTCGTCGTCGTCGTCGTCGTCGCCCTCCGAATCGGTTGGTGCGTCGCGTGCGGCGGCCACGCGTTGTGCAGTCTTTGCCTTGGCGGGGCTCTTCTTTTTCTGTGCGTTGTCCTTGTCGCTCAGCGAGTCTAATGAATCCTCATCATCATTGCCGTCGTCATTGTCGTCGTCATTGTCGTCATCATCATCGCCGCTCTCGATACCCTCCAGATTCATCTCGTCGTTCTCGTCTTCGTCCGAAGTCGCGCCGTCGTCCGCCAGTGCGTCGAGGTCCTCGTCGTCCGAGTCGAGCAGGTCGACCGCCTGGAAGCCGTCGTCACTTCCTTCGTCGTCCCCCAAGCTCAGCGTCTGGGTTGCTTTCAGGTTGCCACTCTCGTCGTCGCTGCCACCCTCAATCGAGTCGGAATCGCTGTGGTAGGCCGTCTGCTGCGCCCGCTTCCGCTTCTTCTGGAACCGGTCGTTCTTGGGCCGCGAGGCTGAAGCTTCATCGCCGCGCCGTTTTTTTTGAAACTGCAGACATTGTGTGTGTGTGTGTGTGTGTGTGTGTGTGTGTTGGGTATAGAATTGAATTGGCTCTCCTTGCAGTCGAACTTTGTTAGACGGCTGGTCTTTTGGTGTAGACTTTTTTTTTGATACAGACGGCAGAATCTACTAACCAAAGTTTCTTTCGCATTTTGGGCGGTGAACCAACTTTATTGCGGGCCACGGCTTTTAAGCATATCCCCACTTTTATATCGGCAGCTTCCCCAGCAGCAACATGCTCTCGGTCGCGACTTCCCTTTCAAAGATTTCAGATGGATTCAATTATTTGAAGGGACCAGATTGACACAACTCCAATGCAAGATTTTCTTCTTTTCCATCCGCTCTCTTACTTTGGCTGCGGCCGTTTATCCAGCACCGCCTCCGAACCCGTCAACTAAAAGTCAAGTTGGAAATCGCCGGCTCGTCCAGCACGCGGTCCCCGTTTGCATCGGCACACGCCAAGTTTACCAGCGTCCAGGACAGCTCAGAAGTCTGAGGCTGCCCGGCCGCGATGTTGGAGGGCCGCCGCTGAGAGGCAGGCGTCTTGCGCAGGTGCGACATGAGACAGGCTTGTTGAGAGCTGCCAGTGCCTTGATCTGAACCAGTTGGCCCGCCGGCCAGGCAATGTTGGTACGGTCGCTGCTTTTTTTACTCTACGCTGTTGTCAATGCCTCCAAAATAGGGGATACCGTGGGCATTCTTGGCGGCTGCGGTGGCTGCACTGGTATCACCACCAACTGGCTTGCGCCGTGGGCCCTGATGCAGCCGCCACACTGAAACTGAGCTGCTTGGCGGCCGTAACAGGGTCGTGGTGGAAGGGCGGCGTGCCGCTGTCGCCACCGAGCATCTCGTCGGCCTTGCTGGCCCAAAAGCTGATCCTAGCAAGAGATGGGGATGTGTCACCAGACCCTGAGGGTGCAGCTCGTTGGCAAGACGCCATCGTTCTTGAGCAAAACAATACCCAATGCCCTCCTGTGCAGCCTGCATGGCAAGCACCTTTGCATCTGCCGTATTGACATCTGAAACACCCAGGTTCCGGTCTGCACACCGAGGTCCGTCGACAATGCCTGCACGGATCAGGCCCTGGTCATACCGCATCAACATCTTTGTCCAGCGTCGCCCTTTCCTACCATCTTCTATCCTTTCACAAATGAATGCATGTTCTGAAATTTTGCTCAGTGCTACTATGCCGCTCTATTATGACGACCGTTCACTCCTGTATTTGTGAGTGAAAGTTCTTTGTTTGGCAGACTTTAATGGTCATTCTCATGCCTTCAATGATACAGTCTATAGAGAGCAGATCCATACAATATGACTGCAAAGTATACATTTCATTGGCTCTTTCAGCCACCTCCACACAGATGATGTTGCCTGCGAGTTCCTCTCAAATATTGCCGGCTTTTGAATAAACCCCAGCTCGTGCCGTTCCCCACAGATCCTCACAAGACGGCCACAACAACTTGAAGATGTTGTGAGGGAAAAGAGAAGAGATGTCAGACTGTAAAATAAGATCAATATTATGTATTGGGACTATAATTATAGTAGAAAATAAGGTGCGTTCGTAATCGTGGGTGTGTTAGTCGTGTTGGGTGTTTTTTCATTATTTTTATTTTATCTTGACCCGTAATAGATCATGCCCTTTGATTTTCTGAATTTGAAAGTCTTGGTATTCTATCATCTCATGTCACGATACTTCCATATCTCGTTTCAATATGCGGTGACGTATTCGATACAACACGTCCATATGATTTTTAGAGAGAAATGCTGGAGAGTGTATACTGTATCTTGACAAGTTGTAATACGCGTAGATCAGCAATAGCCCACAGTGTTTGTTTACACTGTCCTTCTCGCCACCCATCACTTGCCGTCTAACAACCAACAGTCAACATCACCAACATCTACTAAGCATAACCCAGCAGTCGCACACAACTGCACAAAATAGAAAATACTTTGGTTTCAGTACTTTGGGTGGAAGTGATGATGCCCAAAACTCTCACGATGGTCCAGGAAATGGTCAGGCGGGCTACGATGCATCAGCAACCACCAACTCCTTTGGCATCGTGCACCCACCGCACCTTCACCAAAACTGCCTCGTTCCCTCTCCTCTTCCTCCATTTTCTTCATTTTTCTATTATACTTTCTCTGACACGAATTTATTTTGACCTCTAACGCCAAAAATGAAAAACTCCCAATAACCAATCTCTACACACCTTCGCGGCACTACAACCAACAGTTCTTTTGACCATATCTTTCGCATTCGCTCCCATCAATCAAACTTGTCTCTCTCTTTCACCGTCCTTCAACAACACTTTCTTTCAAGACCACCGTTTGAATTTGCTTTTCTCGATTTGGCCCCCACCATGTCGAAGGAGAATCCCATTGCAGACATTGTCAGCGGACAGCCGATTTTGTCTCAGTCACCCTTCAAGGACGCCAAGAGGGTCACGGATGTGTCGAACGCCGAGATCGAGCTCATAGACAATGGCGGCAAGGCCCAGCCCGCTGACGAGCTCGGCCCCTACCCCACGGAGGAAGAGCTCAAGACGCTCCGCCGCGTCTCGGACAAGATTCCCTTTAGCATCTACGCCATCACTGCCGTCGAGTTCTGCGAGCGGTTCTCCTACTACGGTGTGATGGTCGTCGTCACCAACTTTGTGCAGTGGCCGATGCCTGCTGGATCCACGACGGGCGCCTCGCGTCACGGCCAACCGGGAGCCATGGGCTTTGGGCAGCGCTCCGCCACGGCCATCACCACCTTCAACGTCTTTTGGCAGTACTTTATGCCCCTCTTTGGCGCCTACATTGCCGATACCTACCTGGGCCGCTTCCGGACGGTGGCTTTGGCTCTGGGCATCGACATCCTCGGCCACATCATTCTTCTTCTTGCGGGCCTCCCTCCCTTCCTCAGGCAGACGCCGGCTCGCGGCTCCCTGGCGTGCTTGATCATGGGCATGCTCATTGTCGGTGTCGGCACTGGTGGGTTCAAGCCCAATGTCAATCCCCTGGTCGTTGAGCAGGCTGCATCCGAGCACATGTACGTGCGCGTGCTGCCCAAGACGGGCGAGCGTGTCCTTGTTGATCCGGCCGTCACGTCGTCGCGCGTCTTCCACTATTTTTACATGTTTATCAACATTGGCGCCCTCCTCGGTCAAGTCGGTATGGTGTATGCCGAGAAGTACGTTGGCTTCTGGTTGTCCTTCTTGCTGCCGACCTGCATGCTGTGCCTCTGCCCGCTCATTGTCTGGTGGGGCCGTAAGCGGTACGTCCGTGTTCCGCCCCAGGGCTCGGTCCTGAGCAAAGCTCTCAAGCTGTTTTTCCTGGCCGCCGAACACCGCTGGTCGTTCAATCCTGTCGCGACGTACCGCCGGATGAACGACGGCTACTTCTGGGAGCGCGTGAAGCCGTCGCAGCGGAGCCCCCAGAGTCGCCTGAGCTGGATGACCTTTGACGACGCCTGGGTCGACGAGGTCGCGCGCGGTTTCAAGGCCTGCAAGGTGTTTCTGTGGATGCCCTTCTTTTGGCTCTGCTACAACCAGATGACGAGCAACCTCATATCGCAGGCGGCCGTGTTGAAGCTCGGCGGCGTTCCCAACGACGCGTTGTTGTCCATAGAGCCGGTCTCTTTGATCATTCTGATTCTCGTGCTGAACGAAGCCGTCTACCCGCTGATGCGCCGCTTCCGCATCAACTTCACACCCGTCAAGAAAATCACCGTCGGCTATGCGATTGCCAGCGTCGCCATGGCCTACGCCGCCATCCTGCAGTGCTTTATCTACAAGGCGAGCGAGTGCGGCACCTTTGCGTCGGGCAAGCTGCCCAACGGCGAGCGCTGCCCCAATGTCGGCATTAGTGTCTGGGTGCAGGTCGGCGCCTATGCGCTGCTGGCTTGGGCCGAGATCCTGGTGTCCACGACCTGTCTCGAGTACGCCCAGTCCAAGGCGCCCACGAACATGCGGTCCATGGTCCAGGCCGTGTCGCTGTCGATGAATGCCATCTCGACGGCGCTGGGTTTCGCGTTTGTGGCTCTGTCGTCGGATCCGCATCTGGTCTGGAACTACGGCGTGATCGCCGGGCTGGCCGCTGTGGCCGGTACAGGCTTCTGGTTCACGTTCCGCGGCCTCGACAAGGAGGAGGACCGCCTGAACATGCTGCCCCACGGCGCGCTCAAGGCCAACTCGCCGGCTGAGGAGCAGCGGCAAGCGGTGGCGAAGGAGAACGCAGCTGCATGAACGTGGCGCAGAGAACATGATACTTTGGCGTTTGTATTTTCGTTTTGCTTCTTCGGAAAATGCTTTGTGCAGCTTTTGAGCTCTTCTTTGTCTTCCGCCTCTCGTCACTCGCTTCGTCCCAATTGTGCACATGTTAGAAAGCGGTCTTGTCTTGGCATATACGAGAATAGAAACAAGTCATACACTTGTACATATGGGAGAAAAAGATAACGAAACTGGCCAGCTGAAATGAAAAAAAAAACTAAGAGCCGCAGCCATACCCGAATGCAACGCTGCTCTCACTGTGTGACTCGCTACATATTGCCGTGTGGTGTATGGTGATGTTCAGCCTGGCCCGGGGGATAGGACTTTGAGAATGCCGGCGGTGATTGAAGTCGCGCTTTGGAGGGTTCGATGGAAGAATCTGTTTGTCAACATGAAAAATGATTGTGGCCACAGCACGAGAGAAGGAGATGAGGAGCAGAAATGAGTGGATCGTGATGGATGCCTTCTCGGCCCCCATTCGTTCTTTCCTCTTCCTACTTTGTCGCCATCCATCTTGCCATTGCACGGTCGTTATTTCCTGCGTTTTCTCGGTCGATGTTCCTTCCTTCCCTCCTTTATGCCTGATTCTTGCCTTCATAGGCGCGTTTTGTGTTTTGCGGCCCGTCGCTCTTTCCATCCTTCAACTCGCTCCTTCCTCCACCTCTCACGACCCCGGCCTGCTCTTTCTTTCTTTGACATCTCTTGCTCTTGCCTATTTGACACGTCGCTTGCGTGAGAGCTGCTAGATTACTGCGCCTGTGTTTTAATTTGGAAGCAATAATCTCACATCCTTCTCTCCTCTTCTTTTTTCGTGATTCGCCCTTTTGCATCCATCCATCCACTCATCCCACTCACACATTCTCAGCTTTCGACAGTCCCACAAGTTCACAACGAGGCTCGGACGCAGCTTGCCATCGGCCAATGGCCCACCACCGCCGTTTCAGCACAAAGCTTAAACAACACTACGATGTATTTTCGCGAAGAGTCCCATCGGCTAGAGCACAGAGCTCAGCCCTTTTTCATCATCCGACAACATTCAGCTAGACTGCCGCCACGGGCACTTGTCCACTTTTGGGATGGCAGTGCTTTCCAAGCGCCGACAAGCGCCACCCCCTCTGCAGTCTCCTCAGCTTCTAGTTCCCGTTGTCATGCGTCCAATCGACGGGCTACAATCTTCAGCCTTTCCCCCAAAACGGGGCAGCACATCGTGTCACCCAATATTGACATTGAGTGCCTGGAACAGTCCGTGCGGGACTGCGTATTTTGTAAGGTGTGAGTCTTCCCCCCAACTTGGTGGCGGTTTTTGCTTTCGTTTTGTGTTTGTCCCGACAAGACAGGTTCTGACTCGTGATTGAGAAAAGTGACAGACATAAAGGCGACGACATCAACTTTCTGAAACAATACAGTTCTCGAAATCCTCCCCGCTGTTGCTTCAAACGTAGCGCCAAGACTCTGTGCGAAATGAAGTGGCCGCGTCGTGCAGATTTGGCTGCGAATCCTCTTCTCACTTTCCTTCAGCCCCATGCAACCTGTCGGCGGTGGACGCCACCAACCCGCCTGCCGGCCAACCAGGCTGCGGTGACTTTTGAAAACTTCCCGAGACGAGACCCCTGCCCATTCTTTTTTATGAACTCCATGGCGCAACTTGCAGGATCCTTCCAAGGCCGTACCGCCCCAGTCCCGCTCCCCGTCTATCCCCCATGGAGCCTCATGCTAGGAGATCCCTGTCGGCCACCACCAATCACTGCAAACTCAACATGGGGGGCCCACCATCTATCGCGGGAGCAGAAGATGGTGGGTGCGCAGGATCAGTGGGCAGTCGGCGAACCAGGGTTTGCAGAGAGGCTGGCAAACGTAAAGCGGCTCTTTGAAGGTGAATAACATGGCGATGCGTTCAGTGATCAGAGAACCCTACGAGTACAAAAACCAGAGGTGCCCTCTTCGGCAGTCCAGTCATGATGATGAGAGGAATCACAAAGACGAACGACGACAATTTCTTCTCTTCTCTGACGATTAGCAACGGCACATTTCCTCCTTTTTGCGACAGCTCCAACCAAGCTACCTCTCACAGGCTACCTTCGGTCTTGGCCTTGTAGTGTTTGCTATCGTGAAATAGCTGCCAACACTACGACAAACCCGATTCTCCTTATTTCTCGTATCCGGCACTGCATCTTTCATTGTACGGTTGCCCCTCCCGTTGAGGCACCGCAGCCATGAACAGCACAAACGGCACAGCCGCAGACTCTGGCAAGGGCGACTCCAATGACAAGTTGGAGCTGATTGTCGCCATTGCGGCGTTGGTCATTTCCGGTTTTGCCTTTATCATCGCCGTCCTTCAGGCTCTCCAGCAGTACTATGGCTCTGCCCAGGGTTACTCGTCGTGCACCGAAAAGGTTATCGGTGGCTGGTCCAAATTCACAAAACGCAAACTCATACCAACACAATTTCGCATCGAGGTGCGCTTCCGCGTACCCGTCATCTTCGTGGCGCCGCCACAGAACGTCTATGGCCCGCTGGGCGACGACGACGAAAAAGAAATTGTGTACATTGACGGCTCGGTCGAAAACTACAGCAAGACGCACACATGGACGCCCGAGGAGTTTGACATCAAGCAACGGGCCAAGCTCAAGGGCACGGATACGCGCGAGACCATTCACACCGCCGACAACGAGCTGACGACATGGCTGGCTTTGTTGATGGCGATGCAGCGCATGGAGCGCGAGTCCCGCGAATGGCAGAAAAAGATTTGCACGCCATACGTGCCACCTCATCGGTGCCTCGCAGGATCTGGCGCCGGAGGGGGAGCTTGGTCGGCACACCATGGCGGTCGGCTTGCAGGAGAAGACACGGTCGTGGGATACGATGGCTGACGGCCTGAAGAAGCCCTATGCCACCACGGCCATGTGCCATTTGGTGGAGATGGTGGCCATGCTGGGCATCTACTGGAAAGAGTTTGACCGCAGCAAGAATGTATACCGCGCGCAGGGCAACGGGTTCCTTGTGACGGGCTCGATGGTGCAGAACCTTGGTGTCGCTTTCACTTTTGAAAAGGTCGGCAAGACGTGGTTCCAGGAGAACCGTATTGTACCGCACGACAGTGTCAAGCAGCTGTGTTTTGGCTTCTGCCCAACCATCTTCCAGGCCGGCATCAAGACGCCGCTGTACACGGACGAGCCCAAGGACGAGGGCACGCTGCAGCTGGGTACGCCGGCCGAGGTGGCCGAGACGCTCGTGTCCTTTGGCTGCAACACCAACACGGTCAACTACTTCCGCCTGGGCAACGAGCACATGCGCTACTCGCATCTGTTCCCATTCCCTTTGAGATGCTGGGCATGGTCGGCGAGACTATGCAGATCCGCCAAAC
Organism: Sporothrix protearum; assembly: GCA_016097115.2. Lineage (NCBI taxonomy): Eukaryota > Fungi > Ascomycota > Sordariomycetes > Ophiostomatales > Ophiostomataceae > Sporothrix > Sporothrix protearum. The sequence continues at coordinate 900,904 of JADMNH010000008.1, forward strand.
CGCTTTTACGATGCTGCCAAATCCGACCTACTTTACATGGAACAAATCTGCCTTCTCGCTCGTGGGTCTGATGCAGGGTCTGGGTCGGTCGCTGGACGAAGCCGATGCCGAGGAGAAGTTGTTTCCTCCTGGCTCGCACTTGGCCAGCCTCCGGTCTGATATCGACCAGGTGATTGCTGTGGCCAAGAGGACGCCATTGTCAAGCGCCGCAACGACATTGAGCAGGCCGACCGGCGCAAGGCGGCCGAGATCAAGAAGAAGGAGGATGCCCGCCACCACGCAATGCGCAAGCGCGAGCCTGCCATGGCCAAACGGGCCGAGCGCGTCAGCAATCGCCCGCGGTATTCATAGATTGCGCCACCGTGCGAATAAGGCGCTGATCCGTATCCGCCTGAGACCTGACCCAGCGCCGCGGCCCTGGCCACGCACCAAAGGGACCTCGTCACCAACGTGCAGGTCCGCGAGTCGTTCCCACGCTACTTGGAGACGCTCCACAACGCCATCAAGCGCTGCGATCTGTTTCTAGAGCGCAACTACGACCTTGTGCAACACGTGTTTGCCCTGCACATGCAAGAGGTGCTCTGCTACCTCAACTCGCGGCCCTACAGCCCAGACGACGAGCCGCACGATACGCCGATCCTCAATCTGGCAGACATCCACCCGTCTGGTGCTAGCCAGTCCTCGGCCGCCAACCACCATGCACGTCGTGGTTCACACATCCGCCAACACCGCATATGTTCACGCCCGCTCTCGACAACTCCGAGTACTACAACGAACAGTACATCCCACTGCACACCATTGACACAGCATCGTGGGTTGAGCGCCACCGCCTGCTTATGCGCGTGTACGTCAAATTTCTGCGCAAGCGCGTTGCCAACGTGCGCATTCCGCAAGACTTGACCACCTACACGCAGGTGCGCCCGGTGGTACCGACTCGGCAGGACTCGTCGGCCAAATCGGCCTTGGCGGATGCGGCCGTGACCGAGGGTGGCAGTGTTACTGTGTCGGCCAGCTCGACCAACCCGCAGATGCCGGGCAGCAGTGCAGGCTCGTCGTCGACGGCGGCCGAAGGTGTTGCCGCCGCAAGCGAAGGTGCTGCTACTGCCGCAGCTGCGGGCTCGCCCGTTGCATCGGTGCCGTCCCTTGTGGCAGCGGACCGTGAAGCACCCCCCGGTCAGTCTCCCACCAATGCCAACGCCGCCGTGGCCGCCCGCAACCGCGAAAAGGACACGTTTACGCGTCCCACGACGGAGCGTGACATTGAAGAAATTTGGTGCACGCTGACGTTCCGGATGATTTGCTGGTTGATGCTGCACGATTTCCACAAGAAGGACGTGCAGATTAGCAAGAGCGATGTGTACGACTCGCGGTTGGCAGTCTATATTCTCTAGGCGTAGAAATGGGTTGGGCACGTTTACTGGAAAGTTGAAAGGCGTTTGATTTTTGGGACCAAGGACGGCAAAATGGCAAAAAAAGTGCCAACAGTTGTGATAATGACTTTTATTTTGAGCATATACCAAACAAACAAAAGGATACCCTTTGTTCCTTTACGTACTTCACCTCGGCCTCTCTGAAATCTCTGGCGAGTGGGCATGCCTTAGGTCGTGCCGTCACACTGTAAGTGCAATACAAACGAAACATGACACTCGGACGATGACGAACGGCAGATGCAGTCGTTGTCTGATTGTCTACTCGGCGATCAAAACAGGGCCAAGAGCGCCAACACCATAGCTTGTCTGCAACGGCCAGGGCCCTCTCTCTGCCGGCAGCTTTACTCGGTAAACGATGACGAATAAGAGAAGGAGAGAACTGGAGCCCTCACTGTAAAAGGTGATCCCTGCCAGCCTTTCAGACACACAAAACCACCCAACGGGTCGACTCCGTGCCGTGATCAGCCTTACGGGCAAGTTCTAAGAAGAGTGCATCCCTTCTGGGCACCGGCAAAGATGTTTGAGCGGGCATCGCTCCGAGAGACACAAGGCCGATGTCCGACGTGGGGCCCAAAGAAAAGGTCAGAGAGGTGGGTGAGCGTGGAGGGAGAGGGAGAGATGCTCCTATAAGAGCTAGCTGGCGTCTTCGTTGAGGACCTGAAGGAAGCAGTCTACGTCTCCGTTCCGTCATCATATTCTGTATCTCGTTGTGTTCCTTTGCTGCATTACTCAACTTTTTCAGCTCGACGATCGTACGAGGCGGACACATCGTCGGAGCCGCCACGGAAGCCGATCGGCGGCGGGTCTGGTCGTCCTGGAGGTCGTGGCGGTCCCGAAGCTCGGGGTGGCCGAGGTGGCCAAGGTGGGGGCAACCAGCCAGTAAGTCAAGTCTGTTGTTTGAGAACAATATCGTTTTGGCGAATTCGAATTGCCTACCAATATTTGTCGAAAATTGTCGAGGTCGCCAAGGTGGTGTCGCTGGGATCGTGAGAGAGCAATGTGGGAATGTAACTTGCTCAGCCAAGAGATGCTGGCGGACAAATTCCCTCGAGGTCCTACGACTCTGATTAGATGGATGAAAACAACTCGAAACGATATATTTTGTTTCGGCTTTGTGAACAATAAACTCAGTGCAGTGACGGCTTACTTGTACGTCTCAGTCGTCTCAGTCGTTGTCGGCTCTTATCTGTCTCGTATGCCTGTCTGTTGGTGTCCGCCACCACGCATCCACTTGGGGGCAATTCTGCCGCAATGTGGGCGCTATCTCCAAACTTGCACAAAGCTGCTGTCAGTCATAGCTTGGGATTGGAGCTGGCCCAATGAGCCAATGGAGTGCACACTTCTCAAGCCAAACGCTAATCAGGCGTGATTAGCTTTGGCCAAGTTGGGAAGCTCGAGACCAAACCACTCCAAACGTCTCGTCTTGTGTGACGTTTTGAGCAGCTTCTTCTTTCGACTTCTTCTTTTGACATCCTCTCCATCTCACACACAATCTCCCTTCATACAAACCCTCGCCTTGAACCCTTCCCGCCACCATGCCTACATACTGCATTATCGGCACCAACCGGGGCATCGGTCTCGAGTTTGTGCGCCAGCTCGCCCAGTCGCCGACAACACCATCATCGCCACGGTTCGGCCCTATGCCGACCGCACCGGCCTCGACGCCGTGGCTTCAGCCAACACGCATGTGCTGGAGTGCGACACCGCCAGCGTCCAGTCTGTCCACATCTTCTCCAACCAGGTCGCCCGCAATGTCCTGATGGGCGAAAGTGGGCCCTCCCACACCAAGATTGACTATCTGATTGTCAACGCCGGCATCAATGGCACCCCTGCCGACCAGGACAGTCTGTCGCTGAATCCCGTCCTGCTCACAGAACAAATGGCCGTCAATGTCGTCGGCCCCGCCAAGGTCGTCGAGTTTCTGGTCGACCGCAAAGCCCTGTCGCCCGCCGTCCGCATTCAAAACATGTCTTCGGGGCTCGGCAGCTTGGCCCAGACCGCCACCATGGAACCCCGCCAATCCATTGGCTACTCGCTCACAAAAGCCGCCCTCAACATGTTGACGGTGCACCAGGGCCACGACGTGCGCGCGCGCGGGAAACTGCCCCGGGCTGTCGTCATTGCCATGGACCCCGGCTGGGTCAAGACGGACATGGGCGGCGAGGGCGCGCCGCTGGAAGTGTCCGAGTCGGTGTCGGGCATGCTGCAGGTGCTGCACGGCCTGAAAGACGAGGACAATGTCTCCTTCTTTGGCCAAGACGGCAAGCGGAAGGAGTGGTAAACTCTGGCGCTCTCCTAAATAAAAGAATAATGTCACTTCTTGTTCATCATTTCCTCAAACGGCCCGATGGCCGCCTTCAGGCTGTCGGCACAGGTCTCGTTTGCCAAGCTCGTGTATTTGTTTTATTGGTGATTGTTAGCAGGATTCGGCAATCTGGCCCGTCTTTTATTACTTCATCCCGTCTTTAGCCCCCTCATTTTTTGTGTGCCGATCAGCCAGATCTGCCGTAATAAGCATCTGACATATTACCCCTACCAGTCTCACTTACACCAGAATATGCGTGAGATCGAGGCAAGCAGGAGCAGGGTGTCTGCACGTCAGCAGAAATACAACACAACTGAAAAACAAGGTTGTCAGTGAAATATGAGCTAATGAAGAGATAAAAGAAATAAGTGAGGGGAAACAAGAAACAAAATGCAACAAAGATGGAAAAGAGTAGAGGGTCCCATATGCTCTTACCAGTGGTGGAAAGTTGCACATCGACACTCAAACAACAATGGCTGTTTCGAAGCTTGTGACGATGAGCTTGCTGGCTCTCAGTGTAGCTCCCAGCTTGTGCAACGCGGAGTTCAAGACCTCTCTTGATATTTTCGATTTTGAGAAGCATACCCTCGACAAGGCAGGCGTTGCTGGAAGCCACATCCGTTTTGCCAACAATGCTAGCGACGACTTCCCTCGTCCCATCGGCACCAATACCTCGAAGCACGCCTCCTGCAAAGCCTTCCCCGGAAATGCCGACTGGCCCAGCGACGACGTCTGGAAAGAGTTGGCCGTGTCTCTCAACGGGACTCTCCTCAAGCCGGCCCCAGTGTCATCGGTCTGCTATAATACGACCACCTATGCCAATTTCGATGCTGCCGCCTGTGCCAACATCACCCAGGGCTGGGCCACCACGTTTGTCCGCATGGACAACCCAATCGAGCCCGTGTCGCCCATGTTTGAGGGCCTGACGTGCCTGCCACCGACACCCGGTGCTGCGAGTACCTGTACTCAAGGCGGCTACCCTGTGTATGTCGTCAATGTCTCGACCGCGGCGCATGTCCAGGCCGCTGTCAATTTTGCCCGAAACAAGAATGTTCGTCTGATTATTAAGAACACCGGCCATGACCTGTCGGGCAAGTCACTGGGAGCGGGCTCCCTTTCGGTGTGGACGCATGTGAGTCGTGGTCTGTGTAAACGATGCCGAGAAGCGGTCAAGATCGTTCGCTAACGCGGTGCAAATGGCCAGAACTTGAAGAACATTGCCTTTACATCCAATCTGACCATGAGAGGCTACTCTGGCCCTGCCTTCAGAGTCGGTGCTGGAGTTCAGGCCTTTGATATCCTGAAAGCAGCGGCAGATCGCAAACACATGGTCGTCACCGGCATCTGTGATGTAAGTTTCAGTTTCAGCTGTCCAAAAACTAAATCATGTCCATCAACGCGTCCTAAATCACAAAACAGTCTGTAGGTATTTCTGGGGGCTATGCACAGGTGGTGGGCACTCACCTCTTAGCGCCTTGTACGGCATGGGTGCCGACCAGGTCCTTTCGTTGCAGGTTGTCACTGCCGACGGCGAGTTCCGGACAGCCTCGCCCGCCCAGAACGCGGACCTCTTTTGGGCCATTCGTGGTGGTGGTGGCAGCACGTTTGGCGTTGTCACCTCCATGATCATCAAGGCGTACCCGGACACAGCGACATCAGTGGCCACGTTTGACTGGGGCGTACGTGAAAGCGGCATAAGCCTTGATACCTACTGGCAGGGTACCAGCAGCTATTTTGCCCATTTCGACAACTTCACCAAGAACGGCCTCTCGGGGCAGTTTTTCATCTACCCTCAAGGAGGGCTTCCTCAGGGTGCCGACCCAAACGCCAAACCGCGCACATCGGTGGCGCCCATGTTCGGCGTCGGCAAGTCGCTGGCCGAAATGAAGCAGCTTCTTCAACCGTGGATCGACGAGATGGCCGCGCTCGGAATCCAGATCAACACGACATGGGCCGAGTTCCCCTCCTTCTACACTGCCTACTACAGTCAGCTGCCGCCCTCGTCACTCGGTGTCATGCCCTACAACATGACGTATGGCTCGCGCCTGATCCCTCGAGCTGCCTTTGGTCGGAACAGCAGCAGCCAAGGGCTTAATGCCACGATGGCCGCCTTCCGTGCCCTCGCCGAACAGAACCACATGTTCAACGGCTTTCTGTTGGCGCCCACGCTCGAGACAGGCAAGCCTGTTGGAGTCGATGGCAATGCCGTCCTGCCCGCTTGGCGCGACGCTCTCAGCCACACCATCGTCTTTGCGCTCTGGCCCGAAGACTACAGTCCTGCGCAGCAAATGGCGTTTCGGCGCGAGTTTGCCACGGGCAGCAAGGGTATGAAGCTGTTGCGAGATGCGACACCGGGGTCGGGCAGCTACATGAGCGAGTCGGACCGGCTAGAACCCAATTTCCAGGAGGCTTTCTTCGGCAGCAACTACGCACGCTTGCTGGCCATAAAGAACAAGTGTGACCCGGAAGGCGTGTTCTTTGCGTCGACGGGCGTTGGTTCCGAATTTTGGAAGGTGCACAGTGTTGATGACCTGCCAACGGAGAATGGGCAGCTTTGTCGTGTGCAGTGAGGGTAGGGGATCGGCTGGAACTAGGACTGGACGGAAAAAAAGTTGGAATTCAAAAAGAAGGCAAAATGGATAACTTTGGAATCTCTCGCAGCTTAAGGCAGTGAAGAGGAAAAGGGGCAGATCGTTCATCAACAAGGGAGGGGATAGACATGCTCTTGCCTTCATAGCAAAGCATCTAAAATGGCAGGCACGACTAAGTACAGAGTATTTGCTCTTCCGTAATTGGAAGGAACAGCCGCAACCAGGAAAGTACGAGTCATATGACTCCTTTTCTCGAAATACTCCTGAGGAAAGTGCGGCCGAGTCGTACAGTTACGGTCTTGTCGCTGCCTTGTCGCTCCTACGTTTGCATCGTGTCTCGTGCCCTCTTTCCTTTTCGCTTTGTTTACTTGCGCACTACTACTATCTGCTTATTCTTCCTTTTCCTAGTCGAGAATGCCCTCTTTTCTTCTTCCACTTCTCCTCTCCCTCCTTTATCTTCTCGTCAGCCATCCTCCTATAGCCCACCCTTCATTTGGTCATCATTATTATCCTAGAGCTTCTATAGACAACGCCCCTATCATTTTCTCTTGCTGTCTCTCCCGCTCTTGTTCTCTCTTCATTCCTTTTTTTTACCTCCCTCGCTTTCTTCCTATGAGCTCAGAGCAGCTATCTCAGTCCCTCAGCACGTGCACGTCCTACTCTGCACCCTGGTTCAACGTCTCTCTCACCTCTAAGTTTCCCATGCCGGGCCCGAAGACCAAGACGGGCGTCGAGATGCCCGCAACAATGATGGACCCGCTCAGCAACGAGCCCGGCATGTTGTTGACCGAGTCAGAGCTCAAGATGGTGCCCCAAGAAAGCTCGACGACCGATCCAGCTAAGGTTGATTCCCGTTGAACAGCCTCTTCCACCGCCTTCACCGTCAATGATCAGCCGCTTGATTGCAAGTGTGCAAATTGTGGCCGCTCGCATCATGGCCCGCCGTCTGTGCCGTTGCAACCATCACTGTTGCTGTGTGGTCCATCGCTTTCTGTGCCACCACTGGTGTTGCTGCCGTTGTCTCGTGAGGCGCCTCCTTTCATACGCAATCGAGTTTGCTGTTTTTGCAGTCAAATGGATCCGCTACTCCTAGTTGGACATTGCCACGATTTTGACAACTGCGACTGCCGCTGGCATTGTGAGTACCCCAGTTCCCTTGCCAATGACTCTCCTTTATAGGTGCCCGATGCTAATCGGTAGCTCTTCCAGCTATACCTCTCCAGGCCCCTGGCATCGCGCTCGTTCGCCGTCTACAACCAGAACAACGACGTTGTCTACCCGCAGTTTGCCTTCCCTCTACGCAACGAGATCATTCCATCAGGGTTGGCCATCTTTCTCGGCCCCTTCGTGCCCATGGTGATCATCCTGCTTCTTCAGGTATACATTCGCTCGTTCTGGGACGCCAACAATGCCATTTTTGGTGTGCTGTACTCCCTCAGCAACGCGACCATCTTCCAGGTCATCATCAAGTGGCTCATTGGCGGCCTCCGCCCTCATTTTCTGGACGTGTGCAAGCCAGACTTGTCATTGGCAAAGACGCTGCCCAAGCACAAGTCAGCCTACATTGCGTCTGGGTTCAGCAGCATGTACTACACCCGTGAGATTTGCACTGGTAACCCGCGTCAGATCAACGATGCTCTCTCCAGCTTCCCCTCGGGCCACACCGCTGCAGGATTTGCCGGCTTTGTCTTCCTCAGTCTGTACCTGAACGGCAAACTCAAGATTTTCGGGCACACACACACTCGGCTGTGGAAGATGCACCTGTTTTTTGCGCCGATCCTCGTGGCCACACTCATCGGTGGTGCCCTGACCATTGATGCTTTCCACAACTGGTACGACATCCTGGCTGGTGCGATCATTGGCACGACGATGGCCTTTAGCGCCTACCGCATGACCTACGCAGCTATTTTCGACCCTCGCTACAACCACATTCCCCTGCATCGCCACAGGCCCTTTGACTACGACGCCATTGCTCCCTCCAGCGACAATGGTTTTACGCACCTAGACCACAGCAGATTGTGAATGGGGCCGGAGACAAAAAAAAATGGCAATAATCGTTGCGACAGGCTACTTTGGATTTCGCGGCTCAATTGTGTACACTACAAGATTCTTGTTGCTCTTGACTTCTCGTGCCCGTCACCATGGACTGTCCCCGTTTGCAAGTCTGTCTGTCAAGCGTGTTTACGACAGAGCCTGGACAATGGAGTTGTACGCCGCCTTGGGGGCATAGCTGGAGTCGAAGAGCAAGGGGCTGCCCGAAGGTCTCCACGAGTCCTGGTTCAATTAGCATAGGAACAGTCGGAGAAAGAGAGAATAAAACTCTGAACAAGAGAGGAACAGAAATCAACGTACAGGGTCGCGAACGCCCCAAACGGTGATACCGACGCAAGCAGGCTCAGCAACACAGCCCTTGGTGATGGTGGCGTAGTCAGCAGCGTTGTTGCCCTGGATGTCGAGCTCAGTGACGGCGACCTCCTTGACACCAGCACCGGCCAAAGCCTTGATGGCGGCAGCCAGGTTGTTACCGCCGCCAGCATTGATGTGGCCCTGCGAGCCAATGCCGTCAATGGGATGCCAGCAGCCAGCCATTTCTTAACGTGGGCGACCATGCCGTTGGTCAGCTTGGCAGCAGTCGGGCTGTCGAGGTTGTAGTCGTTGATGTACAGCTTGGCGTCCGGGTCAGCAGCACGGGCCGCCTCAAAGGCAATCTTGACAAAGTCCTCGCCGAGCACCTGCGCGAAGACCGAGTTGCGCAGCGAGCCGTCCTCGTTGAAGATCTCGTTGCACACGTCGTAGCCCCGGATCTTGCCCTTGTACCGCGTCATGATTGTCGTAATGTGCGTCTGGATCGCCGCCGTCAGCTTCGCCTTGTCGCGGATCTGGCTCACCCACCCGGCCAGCTGCGAGTGCCACACAAACGTATGGCCACGGATCGTCTTGTTGTGCTGCGTCGCCCAGTCCACCAGGTAGTCCGCCTGCGTCATGGTGAAGGCCCCCTGCTTGTTCTCGGTGCTCTCCCACTTCATGCTGTTCTCCGGCGTCAGCTGACCAAAGTTGGCCGCAATGATCGCCGCGTTCTTGCCCGTCGTCAGTCGGCCTTGGTCACTGCACGTGCCAAAGTACAGCTTGCCTTTGGCCTTTATGAGGGCATCAATGCTCTGGGTGGCCTGGCGAGAAGAGACCTCAGGGGCGGCAGGCGCCGCAACAGACGCCAGCGGCGCCAGCGGTGCCAGCAAGAGAAGGAGAGTGGACTTCATAATGGGTGCGGTGGTGAAGATGAAGAAAATGTGGTTGACGAGAGAAAGGGGGCTGACTCGAGACCCAGGAACCAGGAGAAGGGGCTGGTTTTACGTTCTCTTCTCAAGCGCGTGGTTTCTTCGTCAGGTCCCACGAACGCCTGGTAATTTTGCGGCGGGCCTCTAATTCATTTTTGCAGTTATTTCGTGCCCCTGTCTGGCTAAAGCAAATGCACCAACCGTTGCTCCCATAGTCCAGTGGCTGGGCAGTCCACAGGATGCACAGGATATTTGTATGTCGAGGGGACAGAACCCCCTTTCAACGTCCAGTGTTCCGGTAGGCGGCATAAACTCACCAATGCCAAGACGCTCACGATACTCTCGGTGAGGGGCCTCCACGACTGATTGCAAAATATTTCACGTATGTTCTTTTCTCACTTATTACGCCCCGCAATATGTGGTAGCAAAGTCTCGACGTCGTTCCTCCGCGTTTTCCACTTCCTGATGTGGCCGTAATTTGGGGAATTAGCCGCAGGACCTGGACAGAGCTCAATATAGAACAGCCAAACTCGGGTGAAGAAGATCATCCTGGAACGTCCAAAGCTCACTGTTCAAATGTGGGGTCATGTCAATCGTCAACAGTTATCAGATGGCATATAAAGAGAAAGGGGAAAAGAAGGGGTGAGGTTCATATCTATATTGACTCGTGTTGTCATCGAGCGTAGATTGAGATGAGTTTAGACGGAAGGCTACCATTGAATCATGCGCCATCAAATGACAGCTGATGGGGGCGATATTGCTCCCAAGAGATATAAAGAGAAAGCGTTTCTGGGCCGTAGGAGTGAGCGGCTGCAAAAGTACTTTCTCCCGTAGTCGCTGGCGTTTTTTTTTTTTTTTTTTTTGGCTCTCTTTACGGACCGTGTGCTTCCTGTCCTGCTTCCCTGGAGCTTTTATCAAACAAATGTTCCGTCAATAAGATGAAAGAAAACAATTCGCGCTCAATGGAATGTTATCTTTTGACCTTTTTTTTTCGAAAAAAATATAAAATAACAGAGTCACATGAAAATAAAGCCAAAGAAAACTCCCCAAAAATACTCAAAATGGCGTCTGAATCTTATTTGCCCCTTTTTATACTTTTGCCGCGACGTACTGCCAAATGCTGCACCGTCGCCTGTTTACCGCTCCTTGGTGATCATAGCGCTGGCACCGGCACCCTTGCCCTTGACCAGCACGCCCGCCTTTTGCAGGATGCCGATGCAGTTCTCAATCGTCGACCGGCTCACGCCGCTCGTGTTCGCGGGGAAGCGCACCGTCTTGAGCCACTCCCGCGCGTCCGCCTCCGAGTAGTCCAGCTCCGTGCTAATGTACTTGACGGACTCCTCCGGGTTGGCGTTGAAGTGCGCAATGCCCTGGTCCAGCTTGGTAAATAGGTCCTGCAGCTGGGCCTCCTTTTCGGGCGAGCCAACGACGGCCGTCGACGCAACAATCTTCCAGCTGCTCCAGGGCGTGTAGATCTCGCCCACGCGCTTGATCTCCTGGTTGTCGTAGTACCGCTTGGACGTGAAGTGCTCCCACATGAAGAAGTCGGCGGCGCCCGAGTTGACGGCCTTGCGCAGGTTTTCAAAGGTGTTCAGGATGACCGTCTCCGAAAAGGGCTTGTTGTCCGCCGGGTCGGCCGCGGCCAGCCACCCCTGCTGGTCCGCCAGCACAAAGCCCATGACGAAGCTGCCAGAGCCAATGCGCGACACGCCAATCTTTCCGCCTTTGAGGTCGGCGACGGATCGGATGTCGGTGCGGTCGAAACCGCTCGAAATGGCCCAGCACAGCGGCGTCTCGACATAGGTGCCCACAATCTGGTAGCCGCCCTGGCCGGGCTCCTCCTTGCCGAGACCGGCGACCCAGCCCTCGGTCAGGCCAATGCCGACGTCAATGTCGCCGGCGCGCAGGGCCGTAATCATGTGGCCGGTACCGGAGGGATAGGGCACGACGACGGCATCGAGGCCAAAGTGCGTCTTTGCATAGTGGATGGGGGTCGAGAAGTGCTCGGGCACGTAGCCGACGCGGAGTGGGGTTGTTGAGGCCATGATGATGTCGGATTCGGAGAGGTAGCACACTGGCGAGAACATGCGTGGTGAGGGAGAAGAATGTCCAAGTGACTCAGTGACTCAGTGGGGGACGGAGAAGACGTGATCGCGGAGACAGTGTGAGAGCGCGCAAAACGGTCGAGGGTCGAGCCGTGAGAGGGTACCTCTCTTAGCTCGGTTTTGGCGGCATGTCGACATGCCGTTGCGCCGCGCGGGGCAACTCAAAAAGCGACAGCTCGTAACACGCTACGGTGCCCACAGCAAGGCTACGTGCCAGCCTTGCTTGGTTCATCCTTGTCAACGACGACGAGAAAACCGGCTTGGCTACGATTTGCATTTCGCTGTACTCGTAGGTGACTGGGACGAACAAGAACAGGAGCGGGAAGGGGGAGATTAGCCTTGAAACGTGGCTTTGGTTGCCCTCTCAAGCTGCACGTGAGTTTCTTTGATGATCACAACCAATCAGCCAGCTTTGGCAAGGAGAGTAACCTGGGAGCAGACATTTTACACATTCGCTCCTTCTATCCAAGATCGAAATACGAATACGACCGTGAGGGATCGATGGTAGAGAAGGGGCAGGTGGTTTGTGGGGGAAAGAGCGACCCCCACTCCCTTGACAAGGGGCAAACAGCCGCCCTGGCCAAGCTCTATTTTTGTCTTCGCTCTTTAGAGTCCGTTGCAAGAAAACGTGGCTTTGCTGGTGCCGGCAAGCCACGAGCAACTGACAAATCTTGAATGTTTGCAGGAAAATAAAGCTTATTCAAACCTCACATGTGTATCCCTGTTCACGACAGCTAAACGTCGCGCAAAACGTGTTCTAGCCTTTCGAACGCGGGCAACAAAAAGTCGTGACGTCACATGCAGACGCGGCAAGCAATACTTGGCTGTCGTCCCTTCCTCGAGTCGCGTGCTGCAAGCCTCAATTGGCAGCTGCGCTGTGCATCCTAATTTCTAATTGTTTATCTTGCTTGCATCGTCGCTTCCAGGCCTTCCTTTTTAGCTTTGCTTTGTGTTGTAATACCCCTTACGCCGCAGATGGGCTCCTTCGCCCCTGCCCTTTTTGCTTTTTCTTCATTCTTTGCCACAGTAGCTATGTACAGCGGGTTGATTGGGTCTTTGGCGCCTGTTGGCGCGCTACAGACCCACCGTCAGGAGGGCTGAGAATGTACTTTTTAGCGTCTTTTTTAAGTCCGTTGATGTCCTGTCAACAAGCGGAAAAGAAAGATGGCCGGAAGGTCCTCGCGAATATCCGGTAGTTCCGATAGTTGGGGACACGCCTAGCCTACTCTTTATGCCTCTCTCTTTTTTTCTTTTTCTTTTTCTGAATACCTTGACGGCCTGCTCTTTCAAAAATTTTCCCCTTTTACATCTCAATTGCATAATTCATTGCGATAGCATTGCACTTTTTGTATACGACACGATTAACGACAAGCATTTATTACCGTTGGATCCGGAAAACTGCGCTTCAGGTGAGCTCTTTTCGAAGGATTGAAGCTGTTGGGAACCTCAGGAGCTCCAAACAGCCTCGCGGACGAATGACGAGCCACATGGCGACAACAATTGCAAACACGGGAACTGACATTGTGTACAGCAGATACATCATACAAGTCATCAACAACGACGACAATACGAGCTCGGCACAATCAAGGCCGACATATCCTTTATCTCGACCTTTTCCACGAACACACACAAACCCACGCAACCTCACGATGGAGCGGTGGTCCGCATCCGATGTTACAAATCTCGCCGGCATCTACACGATCCTCTTCTGCATGGTCGGCGTCTGCTACATGATGTGCGATCCGATTGGCGGCTTCAAGCAGCCAATAAAGCGGTCGCCCGAGGAGGAGCTTGCCTCCACCCAGACGGCCCGGGCGCGCGCCCAGGCCAATGCTCGCGCCGCAAAGTAACGATTCAACCGCGCTGCGGAGCAGTTGGCGATGGGAGAGAGACGGAGACTACCGGAAAAGAATCGGCGAGCTCGGCAACAAACAATGCAAGATTGTGAGATCGTGGGCGGGGAGAAAAAACATGGCAAGGAGGGGAAGGGAAGAAGGGAGTGGGCCAACAGACGGACCGACCAGACGACAGGGACAACCGATAAACGCAGGATGGGACACTCACTCTTGCTGCACTGAGACCCCGGTCCTTTCTTTGCACACACACAGCAATGCCTTGCTCCCGCACTCCCACAAACTACCCTGAACGGCCTTATGCATGGGGGGACACGAAGTTCAAGCAAGGGAGTAAGGGCGACGTTCCCTCCAGTATCAGCACTGTGGGTGGTAGGGCATGGTAGGCATGGTCTATTGTGCGTTGCCTGTTTGAGCTAGGGGAGGGCGGGAGGTGTTTGCATGGGGCGGAGTACCGATTCGAATTAAACAGGATCGTGACAAGAAAGATCGTGGAATAAGACGAATACGATGTAAAGGGGGGTGGGAAAGACGGAACAACAAACCCCCCACACCCAAAACCGTGCCGTTGGGAATGAGAGGAAAATGCGATACCTTGGAGCGAATCCTGTATGCTTAGCTTTTTTGTCAGCCATCATTTTGTGTGTAACAGTTAAATATCAAAAAATTACCAGCATAGCGCGAGAAATGGACATCGGATGAAAGAGAGAAAGACGGGCCGAAGCGCTCGACGGCTACCTCAAGACTTTCACATGTTTACACGGAAACAAGCGTACCGCGTCCATGTTGATCAAAAGTTGACTTCCTTCACATCGTGTGAGAGAGCTCGGAATGGGCACGGAAGGATTTAATAAGGCATTAAGGAAAACAAAAACGAGTTTGTAAGTGGCAAGACGAGGTTGATATAATGCAGCAAAAATGCGCGTAAGATTAAAAGGACAGAGAGAGCGTGAAATAAGCTTTGGTAAGGAAATGAGCGAGTATAGAAAACATAAGCACATTCAAACGAAGAAAAAGGCATAAAAATAAAAAAGAAGGGCACAACTCCCCCCTTTCAACTTCTTCGAAGTCTACAAAAAGAACATAAAATACGATCGAGGAGGGGCTCGAACCCCCAATCTTCACAGCCGAAATGTGACGCCTTACCATTAGGCCACCCGACCACGCACGTGGACAATAATTTTGCGCTAAACAAGTTTCTAAAGCCCAGCTCACAAGCAAAAATTGAAGAAACTCGGCTGTAACGGCGACTAACACCGCTCGCTTGAACGTCAACAAATACGTCGTAGAGGCTGATAAAACGAACCGAGATTTTGCAGTCACCACCACCCTTTTAATAGCTGCCTTTTAACACACCCTTTAGATTTTGCCCAACCTTTTACTGTTAAACTAAGCGGGAAAAGGAGCCTTTTGTCAGCTTGCACTGTGCCTAGAAGGAAGGTTCGCAACTGCCCAAAACAACGTCTCCGCTACTACGGATACCCAATCTGCGGATGCTTTGTGCAAGGCGATGCTTCAGTTCCGAAAAAGCAATGTCCGCCAACGTTGACCATTTCGCGGTACGGCCGAGGCCCCAAATTGAAATGAGTGGACAGAGGAGCTTTTTGGGGGGGGGGGGGGGGACATGGACTTGAAGGCATTTCGGACAGGTAATCGTGAGATGCGAGAATGATGGAAGTTTTCGTGATTCTGTACAAGGTACTTCGTAGTTCGATACCATTTTGATGCTGTTCAGGACTTCGTCTACTTTGTCGTTTGACACTAACACGCCTCACAGGCACCACTCAACGCCGCTGCCCCAGGTGCTATGGGCGTACATGTACGTATTTCAACATGAGAAAGCTTCGTGGTCTTGGCGTTTTGGTGCTCTTTGGCGTCCTGATTGACATGGTCTGGGCCTATGATGCTAAAAAAAGACTCCAGTCTCTGCCTCTGGTAGGGTCCAGCCCCAATTTGGCCTGGGGAGTGCGCAAGATCGCCATACAGTGCAGACACGGACGGCCTCTGTCCCTCTTTGTCCTTCCTCGCTTCGGGCGGTATATGGATTTCCTGCGGGAAAGACATTTGACAGAGTCTGGTGAGTTTATTCATCCAACCACCAGTCTTTTCAGCTTCTTTCTTTTTGGTGGATCACTCACTCGACTCGTTGTTGATGTTTTGAGTCCCGTCGCTTCATCGCGTTGTCGTCCTCAAATTTCCTCAATCGTGAAACCGCGATTCGATGCCAATGCGCGCCAGCAGATGCGGCATGCATGGGCTAGGCAGCGGTCGTGCATGCCCCCTTCCCTTGAGAAAGCTCCAAAACGCCACTTAGCGCGCCCGCACCTCGCTTGTTTCGTTTCTTCACGATGCTTCACTTCAGACGAAACACATGCACACACAAAGGCAGCCTTCGAAGTCAGCCACACACACCGGTGGAGCTCTCCGGGGTTGCATCCCTACGGAAGAGAGAGGAGTTGTCTGGTGTGCATCGTGGGTTGGCAGAGCCGCTTTCTTTAACGTTTGGTCATTTACGGAGCAAAGAACGCGAGAAACGCGGGAGCACGACGTGCGACCGTATCTCGTATTTCGTATTTCGTATCTCGTATCTCGAATCTTGATCTCACATAAACATCACAACAGTCGATGGATGGCATCTCATATCAAGAAATACCGACAGCGCAACAACACAACAACACAACAACTCTCACTTCTGCACCAGTCAACTATCTTGGCGATGTCTTCGTAAAAGCCCCCACCCCATTTTATATCTGTCTTTGTCGGTATGAATGCACCGGTGGCTGGCATGCGTATGCGCGCACTCCGCTTAGTCAGAAGTGGTGTGGCTGGGAGGCATGGGCGGTGGCTGAATGCCACCGCGCACTTCCGACCGGATCCACCCATTCAGGGTAGCGCATCGCCATGCTCGTGGATAGAAAGGTTTTGCGTGTAATTTTGGTGGCTTCAGATTCCTAGATAGAGCAGACCCGTTACCACCAGATCAATTGTATAGCTTCCTCGCATCCAGGAAGTCGTACAGGATCACGGTACAGTCGAATACGAATACCAGAGTACGGTAAATCCACAGTCTTGTCATTACAAACCAGCATACAACGGATGGCCATTCAGTTCCACGCACTGCGACCTCTTGCTGCAATTCTTGTCCTTCAGTCTGCTCGGTTTTCAATTCTGGACCGAGTCGACTGCTGGCCCATCTGCTGGTCATCTTTGCATATTGTCATTCGAACCGACCATTCTTCGGCCAGAGCGAACGCAACGGTGCCTAGGGGCGAGGCCCAAAAAGGGAAAACAGAAAAGAAGGAGAGAATAGAAGAGAAAGAAAAAGAGGATATGGAAGATGCGGACAGGGGAAGGAGTAAACTTGACTTTGTTGGAGAGGGGAGGGGGGAGGGCAAAGCAAGATATTCTGCAAGTGCGAGGAGCTAGGCAGAGCCAGACACAAAGATTGAAAGAAAAAAGGAAGCCCAAGATGTTGCAAGCGAGAGGGGGGGCGCGAAAAACCAGGCGGAAGTGAGCAAATGGACAACAGCCAACTTTTTGTTCTTGTCAAAGGGCGTTTATGGTTCTCTGGGACTGGGCGCTGCAACCACTGTACGAAGTTAGAATACATGTAGCTCTCGGCCTTGGTTTTCACACTAAACTTAGGCCCCGGTCACCCCCTCTTTTGTAGCTACCCCACTATTTCACGCCACTGTCATTGTGACCTTCCCCCCGGCGATCCTGCGCAGCGCTAGCGCTCAGTTAGGTAAGGTGCCCGATTGCCACCGTTTTTAAAGAGAGAGCAGCCCCGTAATATTACTTCGCTCGTCATAGGAAAGGAAACAAAAGGAAAGATAGGACTGCCAAAGACATCATTCAACGAGCCGCGATCATGCCCGGTTTCACTCAATGGATGGGCATGTGAGCCAGCCCCATGTCCGTTCTTGTTGGCTGATTATTTCTTACTTCAGCACTTCTTGCAGTCTACGAGGCAAAGTCAAGAAGAGACGGAGAGGAAGAACAAAAAAAGGAAAAAAAAAAGAAGCAAGGTAAGCACACAGTACTGTGTACACAGAATCTCCGTTTTGCCTTCATGCCGCCTCTATTCTCCGTTGAGCCAGCAGTCTCACTATTCCACTCCTAGCCGAAAGGCAGCATGGGATCCTACATGGCAATTAAGAGACGTCGTTGTGACTGTGTGACGTATGTCTTTTTTTCCTCGTTTTTTTTTGTGCAGAGTACCATGTACATGCAGGTTCTGTTGCTTTCCCGTTGCTGACGGAATAAACTGCTGCTTGTTTTCACGTCTGGCTGTCGGAGGACCTTTTCGCGCCCGTTCCCTCCACCTCAAGCTTCTCCCAAGACCAAACTGTCCTTGTTTCTGGGGAGAGCAGGGCAGAACCGCCCTTCAAGACAGCACACCATGCAGGGAATTTCGATCTATGGAAAGGACGGCCTTTTTTGTTTTGATAATATCTTTTTTATAATTTATTTCATTTCCCCTGCCTCCGTTTCTCTTCGATCCGTTACCCGTTTGCTTCTCTTTTTTGCATTGTCCGTTCGCTGGTTGGAGCAACGTCCCGCTCCGCACCTTGGCCCAAAATAGAAGGTCGTATGAAACATGGCAGCTCCAGGATGGTCCCCAAGAGACTCCATTGAGCTCCAAGACTTCCAAGACTGCAAAAAGATTGCCAAAAAAACCGGTCAAAGGATTCTGCCCCATGGGATCAACCAAGCATAACGCAGCATTTTTTCTTTTTGTCCGTTCTGTTCTTATTCGTGTGTTCTCGGGTTGATTGTGTTTATTGCAGACAGCCGTCTCACTTCTCTCGTTTGTTCGCGTTGTTTCTTTGAATGTTACAGCTCGTGCCTGGCCTTTCGTGTCCTATCCATTCCTCAATCCATCGGCTCTTCTTGGAATCTTAGTTTTCTCCTTTTCTCGCGAAACTTTGTCTATGTACATGTACGGCACCTCCATCCTGCAAGTACTTGTTTGCTTGTTTCTATTAGTGTCTCCCATCCCAAGACTCCTTGGTGCTTGTCTGTGACAGTAGGGCCGCTTTAGGCCAAAGGCTTGTCATTCAAATCCTGCCCAGGCATTTCGTTTCCTTTGTGGGGAAGGCGTACGTTTTCTGATGTCTTGGACGACGAGAGCACGTTCCTCTCACCTGCGCCTGCACCTAGACAGTACGCGTGCCTGCACTTTATGGTTGTTTTCTCCTTTCTGTAGTCTACTGTCCTGTTGTCCTGTCGCTGTTCTCTCAAAGGATGCGCTGGTGAAGGAACGAACGAACGAACGAACGAACGAACGAACGAGACGGTGGGCGGACACGCCGAAGCAAGCCCGTAAGCCTGTCTACCTTTTGCAGCACACCCAGCGAGCCTTTTTGCGTGCCATTTTTACCTAGGGATAATCTGGATTCGTACACGGCCAAATGACCTGTCTTGAACTCGACGGCGTAAGATACATGGGAAGGAACGGCGTCAGAAGTCAGGGAAAACGGGCAGAACGTAAAAACTCAGAGCAGTCGCGGCTTGGCCCCGGGCACTACGACGGCCGTTGAATCAAATGCCGCGTCGCACCAGAATCCTCGTTGCAACATTGCAATACTGGTTGTCGATTGTTACAATATTACGACAGTGGACGATGGAGGCTTGTACTCAGTAGTTCTTGCAGCCTGCAGATTGTATCTTACAAGTACTAGCTTGCAGACCCACACCAAGCCAACAGGTGCCGTGCCTGTGTGGAGAGGGTCAGACAACTTGCTTCTAAGCTTGGGGCGTTCTTTGGGCAAAGCTTGGCCGTCCGACCTCGAGCTGGTCAACACCCAGGGACCTGGCCTTGTTTTTGTGATGTTGTTCGACCACACGCACTGTTTTCACAACGCCACGACGCGCCTCGTTCTTGCGTTCTCAGCAAGAGCTCTTGCCTTTTGACACTGATGGAGTGTCTGCTGTTTTTGACAAAAAAGGCACAACCAAACAAATATCATCTGTAGAAGGTGCGAACGAGTGGAGTGGAACGAGAAAGGAAACAGCGGGCAAACACGAATCCGAATAGGCATCTGACATCCAAGCACGCTTCGCGTCGTTCTTGCCCATTTTACGTCGTACCCTTTTGCTCTTTGACGGCTTGTCGATACTTGCCAAATTCGAGAAAGGAGGGACTCTCGCTCTTTCCCACACCACTCGAGCACGCTCCAGTTCCTTTGTTAGCTCACATCAAGGGAAAGCACCAGCAGCACCAACACCAGGAAGGCTCCTTCCCTCTTTATGAGAATCGACACAAGCTTTGTCCACGCCCTGTGCACCCCGTTCTTTCCTTCCGTAAAATGGGCCCTCCCATGTCTTGCCGTCCGTTTTTTTCTTTCTAGTCCTTTCCCGTATTCCGTCGCGTGCTCTCCCCTGTTTCTCCTCACTCTCTCTCCCCATCTCCATTCACACCCACGAGTACCACCAGCCCCATCTCCCATCCCCATCCTGCCCCAAGATGTCGCCCCCGTCCCCAGATAGGGATGCTTCCCGTTCTTTTTTTGCGGCTGGGTGAGTGACCGAACGACTGGCCAGCAGTATGCCTTTAACTTGGCCGGTCCCTCAATGCTTTCTTTCTTACGCACCCCTCCCCCTCGCTCTCTTTCGCCATGTCTCCCCCTCCTCCTTTCCCCGCGGATCGCTGCATTGGTCAATTTATGATCTATGCAAGTGTCTGCACGCCCAAGGCGGAGGAAGGCATGATAGCAAGCTGCAGAGAGAGTAAGAGAGAAAGCATCACCCGCATGTAGTATAAAGAGAAATGATTGCCCATCGCTTTTTCCTTGTTGTCGATGCTTGGCCCCCTCTTCTCTCTCCATATCCCGACCTGGCCCTCTCCGATCAAGCTCTGGCTAACACGGATTCGACTTCTTTACTTTCTTCTTTCTTCCTCTCTTCATCTCTGCATCCGCACTGTTTGACTTTCTGTAAGTCGTCTGTTGGTTATTGTTTGATTTTACATCATTACCCATGCCATCTGCGTGCGATCTTCTTATCGCGCGTTGTTTCCTGTACCGATGTCACCCGCTCCTCTTACCCCTGCCCATTACTTTTTGGAGCTCTCTTACTTTTCTGCCGCTTTTTGTTTCCCCCCATTATTGATTTCACGATCTTTTTTTTTGTCCTTCTCCGCACAACACGCCTCAGCTCCACCGACCTTTCCCGAAGCACATGCTTGTATTTCGTTCTATCCTTGCTGTGTGCCATTCTTCAAAAACACAGAATAACCTCGATTTTTATTGACACACAAAATTCAGACGCACAGCCTTTGCCGGCTCGCACAACCACTTTGACGATCGTTGGCCTAGTTAGGAAACTTCCTGCTCCGTTGAGCTCCCAACAAAATGGCCGAGAAGATTGTGTCCAACGACCAGGAGGCCGTCAGCCATGCCGAAGCTCCGTGAGTTCTCCTTGACGTCTTTTGCATTCAAAACACTTTCTTTCTTTGTTTCTAAGACCAACTCCCACCATCCAGCAACAAAATTGAGAATGGCTATGACAATGGTGCCGCTACCTCAAAGGTGGACATTGCCAAGCAGCTCGCAGCCAACAACGAGGGCGAGATCCGCAATCCTCTGAAGAACATCCCCCGTGAGCAGCTGCTCGAGGATGTTGCTCGCTTCCGTGCCGAGAAGGGCCTTCCCGAGGACATTCTCCCCTACCTCCAGAAGGGCGCTCTCGTCGCACAGAACCCCGCCCACTTCGAGTCCCTCGAGGAGCTCGACGAGGCCGACAAGCAGACCATCCGCAACGAGGTCCTCCACCGCTGGAGACACCCGTGGGCTCTGTACTACACCATCGTCCTCAGCTCCATTGCCGCCGCGATCCAGGGTTGGGATCAGACCGCCTCCAACGGTGCCAACCTGGCCTTCCCCGACGCTCTGGGCATCCCCGATAGTGCTGGTTCGGCTTGCGGTCCCGATGCCAACGTCGGCCTTTGCGCTAAGAACGGCTGGATCGTCGGTTTCGTCAACTCAATGCCCTACATTACTATTTGCCTCTTTTCCGGCTGGGTTTCGGATCCGCTTAACCACTATCTTGGCCGCCGTGGCACCATCTGGATCGGTGCCATCTTCTCTGTGCTCGCCCCCTTCGGCATGGCTCTGTCTCAGACCTGGGGCCAGCTCGCTGCCAGCCGTATGCTCCTTGGTGTTGGTATGGGTCTGAAGGAAGTCACTGTCCCCGTTTTCTCCGCCGAAAATGCCCCCACCAACATCCGTGGTGGTCTTGTCATGTCATGGCAGGTGTGGACTGCGTTTGGTATCTTCCTGGGCACCTGCGCCAACCTGGCTGTCGGAAAGGTTGGCGACATTGGCTGGCGTCTGCAATTCGGCTCGGCTTTCATTCCTGCTGTGCCTCTTGTCTTTGGTACTTTCTTTTGCCCCGAGTCGCCTCGTTGGTACCTCAAGAAGGGCAAGTTCGATAAGGCCTGGAACTCGCTCATCCGTCTCCGCAATTCCAAGCTCCAGGCTGGTCGCGACCTGTACTACATCCACGCACTCCTGGTCCAGGAGGAGATTATGGTCAAGGAGGCAGGTCTCGACGTCAACAGCGGCATGCTCACTCGCTTCATTGAGCTGTTTACCATCCCTCGTGTCCGCCGTGCCACCTGGGCCTCGGGTGTCGTCATGATTGCACAGCAGATGTGCGGTAGTACGTTACTCTCGACACCCCTGCTTTCTCGTATTGTATACGTGTCTTGGGATACTAACTGGCCACAGTCAACATTATCTCCTTCTACAGCAGCAGCATCTTCGAGCAGTCTGGTATCAGCGCCTACACGGCCCTCTGGGCTTCGTTTGGCTTCGGTCTGATTAACGTATGTCTCGTGCCAAGTTGAGCTACCCTTTGCAAGTTCAAAATAATAACAAATCTCTAAGTTCGTCTTTGCTTGGCCCGCCGTCTTCACCATGGACACCTGGGGCCGTCGCACCCTGCTTCTGTTCACCTTCCCGAACATGTTTTGGACTCTGCTTAGTACGTAGCCAAGCCCGTCATCCTTCCATGGTACAACCTCAATCTAACCGCTTCTTTCACAGCTGCTGGTCTGTGCTACCTAATCAACGACAAGAACGCCCGCGTCGCCGCCGTCGCGACCTTTGTCTACCTCTTCGCCGCCTTCTACTCGCCCGGTGAAGGCCCCGTCCCCTTCATGTACTCTGCCGAAGTCTTCCCTCTGTCGCATCGTGAGATCGGCATGTCTTGGGCCGTCGCCACCAACAACTTCTGGGCTTCCATCCTGTCCCTGACGCTGCCCCGCATGCTTTCGGCCATGCAGCCCGTCGGTGTCTTTGGGTTCTACGCTGGCATGAATCTGGTTGCCCTGGCACTGATCTTCATCGCCGTGCCTGAGACCAAGCAGAAGTCCTCGAGGAGCTCGACTACATTTTTGCCGTGCCGAACCGCGTGTTCGCCAAGTACCAGACGGGCACCGTCCTGCCCTGGTGGATCAAGCGCTGGATCTTCTGGCAGCGCACCGCCAAGTGCCCCGAGCTATACCACAACGACAATGACGAGCCACAGGGCGAGGACACGGCTTGAATGCGCTGTGCATCCTATACTCGTCTTCCCAACTTGTAAGGGCCCGGATGTACCCGATATTGGAATTTGAAGTTGGCCACTGGCGCCTGTCTCATTCAACCGACTTTTACAAAGTACAGGATGCTCTCAAATGACAATGGTTTGTCCGTTGGATCATTGCCTAACAAGAGCTGGATATTGGTCCAATAATACCTTGTCTATAATCGGATGCCTCCTCTTTTGGTCTATTTCTGTTTGGATACTTAATACCCGCTGTTTGTATCTGTTGTTATGAGTCGTTTAGTGGCCATGAGGCTACATTCGCTAAGCTGAAAATCTATATCCAGCTGTTATTTCTTTTGGCTGTATGAAAAGTCATTATCGTGCCATAAGCCTCCTATTTGGTCACTTGTTGTGTGCTACAGAAGGAATAAGCCCGTGCAATGTTGTCCTCATCTGCCGAGACACCCAACACCAGGACGAGCCGCCTTCGCCACTGCTGCCCAGTTCGGAAGTACGTAAGGGTCGAGCGGTTCAAATTAGCGGCAGCACTCTCGAAAGAAACTCTTCACAAAATTTCCATGTTTTGACCGTCGTTTGCATCCTACGCATTGATCTACGCATCGATTTTTACGCGTTGACATGCGCGCGCCAATGTACACCCAAGACTCCTTGGACTTTTTGCACGACATGGCCGTCAACTTTAACGGACCCTGCTGTCTGATGTGCCTGCTCATGCCGACATTCTGTGCCCAGCGTAGCAACTGCGTCATCAATATTACCTCCGCGCAGGCACCGTCGTGATCCCCTGGAGCACGAGCTACTGTGCAAGCAAAGCGTCCCTGATCCATCTGACAGGGTGTGTCCAGAAGGAGGCGGACGCCGAGGGGTTTGGCGAAATTCATTTGTATGCGCTGCACCCGGGCGGCGTGCGCTCGGCAGAGTACGGTCCTCCTTTCCTAACCCCCCCCCCCCCCCCCCCCCCGGCGATGCCAAGATGCATTGAATGTGCCGCTGACGGTGCAGAATATTTTGACGAGAGCGTCGCGGCTCTCCCCACGAGCACGCTGCAGTGCAAGAGCTGGCTTGAGTCCTACAATGACTCGATGCACCTCGGCGGCATGGTGTCTGTGGCACTGGCAACGGGCGTGGCCAAACATGCACTGCGTGGTCCGTACTTTGACGTCGAGCACGATGTCGAGGGCGTGCTGGCGCACGCAGAGGCAATTGCAACGAGCCCCGAGCTGTACTCGCTGCACACGTCGTTCGTGGGCGGGCTGTCGAACTGGGACTTGGGACCGCGGCCCAACGAGGCGCCCTTTCACTTTCCGGGATTCTGAGGGAATGTGTCGTCGAGTTAGCAACGGATGACTATGCAAAGTCGAACCACGCACGGTGAATGAAAGGGGAGCCATCAGTTTGGTACACGGGAAGTGAACAGAGCTCTCTCAACTCTGTACCAGTCGGCTGGCGCGTAGACGTAATATCGCAAAACACCTTGTTTCTTGGTTGCTTCAAGCTTTCTGTTGACTCTGTTGACAGTGCAAACCAGACTCGGCATTGGCCAGTCCTTTTCAAATGGTCCAGTCCAGCCGGCTTCTCTCTGCGGCAACCGATGCTGGCCTAGCCTATGTTGGCCCAGCAGCTTACAGCTTGGCCCGCGCCGCAATTGCCGGCACTGCTCATCACGTCTCCATTTTCCTCCCAGATTCATCAAAGCCCTCCAGCCGAGCTCATGCCCAGGGTACCGCACGGAGATTGTGTCCTTCGACCTGGCGCTCATCTACATTCACGATTTCGTCTGCCGGCGCGAGGCCGGACTCGTCATCCGCGCCAGCATCTCACGCCTGCAGCCATCACCCGTCACGGGCTACGGATGTGATGGTCCGGCCTCCCAGGGCCGTACGTCATGGAGCGCGTCACTGGCGGTGCTGCCGTCGCCTGTGTTCTGCGCCGTGCCGGATCCTTTCTGGGGACCATACGCGTGCCGGGACGTGACGAAATGGGCGCCGCACAGCTTGTTCATTATGACGGTGGCCAGAAAGTCGACCTGCACCACGACTGGTCTCGCCAGCCTCGCCTCGCCTCGCCTACCCGACGCCTATGCCGCATATGGGCGCAGACGGCTGTACGATCACGTGGCGAGATTTTTTGGTCGTGTGCGACGTACTCTCCCCAGGCAGTCGTCCCGGGGGCGTTGCAGGAGAGGTCCAAGCTGTGCAAGTCGATTAAGTCAACCCCAGAAAAGGGCCCCCCGCCGGACCCACCGGCCCTCGTCCCGAGGGTTTTAGCGCGGATTTAGACAACGCCCAAAGTGGCAGCAACGATCCTCACAATGGCGAGGACGAGAAGGGCAAAAGAAAGGTGCTGCACAAAAGAGAAAGACATCGCCGCTACCGACCGGGCGTGAGCACGATAATGGGGGCACGGCGTTCTGGCCTATTGCTGGCAATGCATTGCTTTGTCTCAACACGCTGCCCAACGGCACTGGCGACACATGCACGCTCCATGCAGGGTTCCCGTGGGTGAGGGCACCAAGGCGGCCATGAGTATCCAGCCCCGTGCGCACTCTGTACCTGAAGAATGCTCCTGCACTTATTTTGTCTTGCATTGCCCCATACAGCCATACGACGTACTCATTACACAATCGGAGAAAGCGCCGATGGGGGGGAATAGCTTCGGCCGCGCTTGTCCCGAATCCAGGGCACAGTTGTGTTAGCGCCTGCCAGTTGGCCGCCGACGTCGTCTCGAGCCACCAAGGGAAAGTACGGTTTGTCGCACTTGTTGTATTCCATGCTCACAAGCTGTCCTTTAGATGGATCGATGCGACAGACCGAGCACAAAAACAAGAAAAGAATGAAAAAAGAGCGTCACTGGGCCCGCAATATGGCCGTTGACAGTTGACGGTTGACGGATCTGTATATATGTCGCGCAGTCGCTCTTCCCTGCGCAGGCGCGAGACCTCCAAAATTATAGATCGCTGCTTCCCCTCTTGAGAGCAAATCAACATTCGTTCTTACCCCTCTTCTTCAACAACCATCACGACTTCTCCTATTTCTCTTCGTCCCGTTTCTTCTTCCATTTTCCTCTCATACCTCCCATACACACCTTCCTCCTCAAAACACACACACACACACACACACACACACGCACGCACATCTCACAATGGCTGGCCAGAAGAGACACTACCTCATTACGGGTGCCGCAGGCCTTGTCGGCCCCGCGCTGGCTGAGCGTCTGCTCGAAGACCCCGACAACATTGTCTTCCTGACCGACCTCATCAAGCCCTCCATCCCCGCCGGTGCCAAGCACCCCGAGAACGCTCGCCTGCTCGAAGCCGACCTGTGCGACGCCGACGCCATGAAGAAAGTCGTCGCTGCCGCCCTGCCCCTGACCGCCGCCTACGTCTTCCACGGCATCATGTCCGGCGCCTCCGAGGCCAACCCGGCGCTGGCCATGAAGGTCAATGTTGATGCGGTCCGCGGCATCCTGCTGCACCTGGCTGAGGTCCAGCGCGGTGTTCGTGTCATTTTCTCGTCCTCCAACGCCGTCTACGGTGCGCCCCTGCCCGACGTGGTGACGGAGGCCACGACCCCGACGCCCACGGGTGTCTACGGTTGCGGCAAGTACATGATGGAGATTCTGGTCAACGACCTGAACCGCCGCGGCGAGATTGACGCCTTCTCGGTCCGTTTCCCCACCATTGTCGTGCGCCCGGGCAAGCCCTCACCGGCCGCCAGTGCGTTCCTGTCGGGTGTCATCCGCGAGCCCATGAACGGCATCGAGTGCGCCCTGCCCCTGGCCGACCGCGCCTTCAAGGCGACCCTGTGCAGCCCGCGCGTGGCCATTGAGAACCTCGTCCGCATCACCAGCTGGCCTTCGGACAAGCTGCCGCCCCACCAGCGCGCCATCAACTTCCCCGGCATCATTGCCAGTGTGCAGGACCTGCTGGATGCACTGGCCAAGGTCGGCGGCGCGGACAAGCTGAAGCTCGTCAAGGACGAGCCAAATGCGGCGTACGAGAAGATTCTGCGCAGCTGGGCCTGGAGCCTGGACTACTCGAAGCCGCTGGAGCTGGGCCTCATTGGCGACAAGGACGCCGAGGGCCTGGTGCGCGAGTACGTTGCGACCCTGAAGCAGTAGTGGGAGAGGGGGCAATGAGAAGACAAAAACGAGTAAAACGTGGAAAACCGTTGGAAAACATGAGACACACGACCCATCATATACTTCGAGCAATTGTTGTTTTGAGAGCTATGTCTGCAGCAATTACAATCTACAGTGCAAAAGTCAACATCATGAGTGTAATACATGTGGAAATTGGTGCTGTCTATTAGCGTGCTCAGTGCCTTTCTGTGAGCAAGAGCAAATAACTGCTAGTAATATGGCGCCAGAGCGCCTCCCATGAACGACCGACCTTATGCGCACAAGGCGTTCTGCCGCTCTTCACCGCCCCATACCCCACGAAAAGTGGCGGAAAACCACACGGGGCGTTTCTGCAGTGTTCTGGCATATTGACTTGTCTGGGCCTCTTCTTATTGCGACGACCTCACTTCCTGAGCAACCCTACGATACTCCTATCTCCGACCCTACCCACACAATCCGAGCATCCTAGAGCCGTTTCGCCATGGTTCTTCAAGATCTCGGACGCCGCATCAATGCGGCCGTGTCAGATTTGACACGGGCGCCAAATATCGACGAAAAGGTGAGTTGCGATTGAAGGCAGACGACGAGAACACGGATGGAGACACGACGACGACCGTACTAACCACCCCCTTCTCCTCTTTTCTTCCTAGGCCTTTGACTCGATGCTCAAGGAGATTGGCAATGCCCTTGTCGAAGCCGACGTCAATGTCAAGCTCGTTGCTCAGCTGCGCAAGTCCATCAAATCCACCGTCAACTTCAAGGAACTGCCGCCCGCCGTCAACAAGAAACGCCTCATCCAAAAGACGGTCTTTGACGAGCTCGTCCGCCTCGTCGACCCCCATTCCGAGCCCTTCAAGCCCAAAAAGGGCAAGACCAACGTCATCATGTTTGTCGGTCTGCAGGGCGCCGGCAAAACCACCTCGTGCACAAAACTCGCCCGCCACTACCAGAGCCGCGGCTTCAAGGCCTGCCTGGTCTGTGCCGACACGTTCCGTGCCGGTGCGTTTGACCAGCTGCGCCAAAACGCCACCAAGGCCAAGATCCCCTACTACGGTTCCCTGACGGAAACGGACCCGGCCGTCGTCGCGCGCGACGGTGTCGACAAGTTCAAAAAGGAGCGCTTCGAGGTCATTATTGTCGATACCTCGGGCCGCCATCGGCAAGAGTCGGCGCTGTTCCAGGAGATGATGGACATCCAGGCGGCCGTCAAGCCCGACGAGACCATTATGGTGCTCGACGCCACCATTGGCCAGCAGGCCGAGGCGCAGGCGAAGGCCTTCAAGGAGGCAGCCGACTTTGGTGCCATTATCATCACCAAGACCGACGGCCACGCCAAGGGCGGCGGTGCCATCTCGGCCGTGGCCGCCACGCACACGCCCATTGTCTTTTTGGGCACGGGCGAGCACATGCTGGACCTCGAGCGCTTCGCGCCCCAGCAGTTTGTCCAGAAGCTGCTGGGCATGGGCGACATGGCCGGCCTCGTCGAGCACGTCCAGTCGCTCAAGCTCGACCAGAAGGACACCATCAAGCACATTACCGAGGGCATCTTCACGGTGCGCGACCTGCGCGACCAGCTCGCCAACATTATGAAGATGGGCCCGCTCTCCAAGATGGCCGGCATGATCCCGGGCATGAGCAACATGATGTCGGGCATGGACGACGAGGAGGGCAGCGCCAAGCTGAAGCGCATGATTTACATTTGCGACTCCATGACCGACAAGGAGCTCGACTCGGACGGCAAGCTGTTCCTGGAGCAGCCCAGCCGCATGACCCGTGTGGCCCGCGGTTCCGGCACCTATGTGCGCGAGGTCGAGGACCTGCTGACCCAGCAGCGCATGATGGCCGGCATGGCCAAGAAGATGGGCGGCAACATGAAGAACATGCAGCGGGCACAGTCGGCCATGGCCGGGCCCAACAAGCAGCAGCAGCTGGCGGCGATGCAGAAGCGGCTGCAGAGCATGGGCGGTGCTGGTGGCGCCGGTGGTGGCGGCGGTCTGGGCGGCATGATGCCGGACATGGGCAGCCTGATGAAGATGCTGGGCGGTGGCGGTGGTGGCATGCCCGACATGGGCGGCATGGACATGCAGGCGATGATGCAGCAGATGGGTATGGGCATGGGCGGTGGCGGCTCACCAGCCGCTG
This sequence comes from Sporothrix protearum, assembly GCA_016097115.2. Lineage (NCBI taxonomy): Eukaryota > Fungi > Ascomycota > Sordariomycetes > Ophiostomatales > Ophiostomataceae > Sporothrix > Sporothrix protearum. Next base: position 930,279 of record JADMNH010000008.1, read on the forward strand.
GCCGTGGCGGTCGCCGGAAGTAGTCTTATCGTTTCTCGAAAGCTCTTCTCCTTTTCCTGTTGCATACATCATACACGAAATTTTGGGGAACGAGGTGGGTTCCTGGGTACTGGGTATGAGGTGCTGATATCCTTGAGTTGTTGATGCGTTATTCATCTTTACCGGCGTTTTCTTGTATTCATTTAAACGGAAAGGATGGCCTCTTCATTTTGTGTTTTGTATTCCCAGCCAATGAAACATTTTACAAAGAAACACATCGCCATTTAGAAGGGGTGTTGGGCGGATGAATAAATAAAGGCACTGACGAGGTCATACGTAAAAAAACAAAAACAGGTCCTAGAATCATCCAGGAAGCAACATGCAATCAAGACGCGAAGCTTACACCCTTGAGCCAAAACAACCAAATAGACACCCTCTAGAAATTGCCAGCATCCTGATCATCGAATGTTGCCGAGTAGTCCGTCTCCTCGTACGTGTCTGTCTCCTGGTAGGTATCATTCTCCTGGTACGAGTCCGTCTGGTCGTAGCTGTCGTAGGTGTTGGACTGGTCGTACGTGTCGGTCTGCTGGTATGTATCCGTCTCTTGGTAAGTGTCTGTCTCCTGGTATGAGTCGGTTGCTTGGTACGAGTCAGTGGACTGGTAGGTGTCCGTCTCCTGGAAGGCGGACGACTGGTCGTAGGACGTGGATGTGTAGTCGTACGAGCTGGAGGCCGCTACCGTGTCGGTCTGGTTGTAGCTGGTGCTATCATAGCTGTAGCTGCTGTTATCAACAAACGTGTCGTTGTTCTCGACCGTCCGGTTGTCAATGTTGACGTCATTGTTCACCACCGTCGTGTTGTCGACGACGGTCGTATTGTTGATGACAGTGTTCTGGACAACAACATTGTTGTCAACGACACGCGAGTCGTCGACAAAGGTCGTGCTGCCATAGTAGCCAGGGCCGGTCTCGACGTACTCGACCGCTGTAGCAGGCTGGTAGACCTCGACAACGGACGGTCCACCACCGGCAATGACAGTGCTGCCACCGCCAACGAAAGCCTCGCCCTCATAAGCACGACCACCATACCCACCAGCGCCACCCAGTCCTGCAGCTTGAGCGACCTCGCCCGCAAACTGCTTCTCCTCTTTGTGCTCCCAGCGTTCAAACTTCTCGGCACCCTCCACAGCTAGAACGCCAGCAGCGATACCACCAACGGCTCCCAGGCCGACCTTTTTGGCCCGTCGACAGCTTGCCGAAGAAACCTTGTTTCTTGGGGGGCTCAGCGGGTGCCGCAGGCGGCGGTGCGTAACCAGCCGAAGGCGAGGCGCCATATGGAGCGGGAGCACCGTAGGGAGCTGGGGCGCCATAGGTAGGCTGCTGGCCATAGGGGGGCTGTTGACCGTATGGGGGTTGCTGGCCGTATGATGGCTGGCCATAGCTGGGCTGTTGACCATAAGGTGGCTGCTGTCCGTAAGGGGGCTGGCCAGGAGCACGAGCCTGGGCCACCTGGGCCACCTGGGCCACCTGGGCCACCCGGGCCGGCAGCAGGAGGAGGTCCACCTCGTCCAGCCTGGCCAGGTGGAGGCTGGGCACCGTATGGTGGCTGGCCCGGGGGACCAGGGCGGGGAGCACCTGCACCAGCATAGGGTGGCTGACCCGGCGCACCAGGTGCGCCAGGAGGCCCTGGAGGAGCGCCGGGAGCACGCTGGCCAGGTGCCAAGTTGTTCGCAGAACCTGGAGGTCCATGGGGTCCCGGGGGGCCGGCAGGACGGCCGGGGCTAGCAGGACCGCCAGGAGCTCCTGGGGCCGTGCCCGGGCTGCCCCAGGTGCGGAAGGACCACCGGGAGTGTACGGCACAGGAGCGCCAGCAGGAGGTGCACCAGGCTGGCCGGGAGAGTATGCAGGCGATGCTGGCGACGTTCCGTCACGCTGGGGAGGCTGACCCGGAGCAAGTGCCGTTGTCGGAGGCGGCGAGCTGTAGGGAGCCTGGCTTGTAGCCGGAGGACGAGCGTCATAAACAGTCGGACCAGATGTCGTAGGCGGGGCACCGTATGCTGCCGGACCGGAAGTGGGAGGCGGAGGAGCGCCGTAGGGCCGTGGTGTTGTGGCAGCCGGCTGGGCACCGTAAGGAGGCTGCGAAGTCGCGTAGGGAGCTTGACCATACGGCGGCTGAGAAACAGGCGGCTGCGGGCTACCGTAAGGGGGTTGAGCGGTTGGCGGCTGGGGAGAACCGTAATGGGGGTAGGCTTGCGGCTGGTGGCTCGTAGGCGGAGCCGGGATGTAGGCGGACGGTGCAGGAGGATGGGGCGGAGAAGAATAAGCGCTGCCATACTGTTGAGGCGGCGGTTGCGATACCGGTGGAGGAGCATACGATTGGTAGCCAGGCTGGGGTGGTGCCGAGGTGTAGTGCTGGCCATACGGAGCCGGGCTTGTCGGCGGCTGCGCACCACCCGAGATGTTCATGTTGGACATGGCTGCCGACAACGGGTCTTGGCCCGGAGGCGGCTGCTGGTGAGGAGGCTGACCATAATACGGCGGCGACTGCGGCGGCGGGTACTGGCCGTACTGCTGCGGAGGAGGTTGGCCATATGGAGCTTGCTGCGGCTGGCCGTAAGCACCACCAGGAGGAGGAGGAGGCGGTTGCCCGTATTGCTGCTGGTAAGCCATGTGCGAATGTTGAGAGAACGTGCTTCTCGGCTATGTAGTCTGTGATGTAAACAGCTTCCGGCAGAAACTCTACTGGTCGACAAAATCAAGATCAAAATCCGAAGGAATTAGAAGCTTCATCCAGAAGAGGACAGCAACACGACAGAGGGGGCGAGGGGCGCGGGGTCTTATCATGCCCCTCGCCCTCGCATGAGCAATAATACTGTCCCCCCTGCCTCTGTACATAGCAAAAGCATCCAGCAGCCCCCCATCGTGGGAGATGGTGCCTTTGAGCGGGACAATGGAGGGACCATGGGCTGGCCAGTTCTGCCCGATGGGGGCTAGATAGTCTGCAGAGGACCCACGACAGAAGGCAGAATACTAAATAGTCCGACCGAAGGAAGGGGAAAGGGGACCAAACAAAAGTAGAACAAATAAAGAAGAAAGAGATGAGACACCGGGAGGCACGCACCGTCTGGTGTTGCTCGTGTCGTTTTTTGGGCTGGATTTGGGCGGGCCTGGCCAGATTGCGGCTGAGCCGCCGGCGGCCAGCTGCTCGCAATATCGAAATTGCAGCTGTTCCAGGGTGGGAAACGCAAAATAGGACGGAATACACGCGCATACTGAGTACTCAGTACAACAGCAAAGTTGATGCACGGAGGGGCAGACCAATAGAGACGAGGCGCATTTGATCGTGTTTGTGCTAGTGGTTCCGCACGAGCCGATGAACTTCAAATTCCATCTCCTGAGAGGCTGAGTGGTTGTCTAGGATGTTGGATCCTAAACGCTAGAAAGACGGGTCCAGAATGGAGGGCCCGCAGGACAAAAAGGCTTGTTTCGTCTTGGCCTGTCTGCTCGTAAAGCTTCTTTTTTTTTCGCCCGTGCAGCGGGAATAGACGAGGGGACACAAGCCAGAAGGGCCAGGCTGCCCACATGGCCGTTGTCCATTCGCCAGACCGGCACACTCTGTCGGCAGTATCTCAAGTGGTGGCTTCTTCTTCTTCCTCCTCCTCTTTTTCTTTTTCGTCGCAAGCTCCCTGCACTGCGCCAGCCATCCTTCATGCACGGCACAGTCTTTCTGACCCTGCAACCCCATTTGCTGGGCACACAGTGCGTGTGGTGCAGGTGCCATATGTGTCGGTCTGAAGGTTTTCGGAATCTGCCTCGCCCCGTAATACGATACAACGCCGCAGAGAGGGGTGATTGAAGTGGGAAACGAAACAAACCGAAATAAGCTTGGCATGCAGAACAGGTATCCTCAAATCGGAGGCTGGGGGCAACTTTATGGAACAGCTTGAAGCTGAAGGTGAGATATCGTTTTGGAGTGTGACAGAAAGGAGAAAGGATGCTGCTGTCGCAGTTCTGCCTGCTGTCGAGGACAATTTTCTCTCCTTTGCCACAAGTGAGTGAACAGACGCAAAAAGTCGGCACAGACTGCGTCCCAGGAAGGCACGGCCGAGGTTGGAAAGGGCAAAGAGAAGGAGCGACTCTTCCGTCCGTACTAATCTAACGAGATGCAACAACGTTGCAGACGGCAGGGAAAGTGCAACTTGCTAACAATCGGATGCACTTTCCTCGCCCACTTGCGATATGGGACAGAAATGGAAAGTACTCAGTACGAGGGGCAATAGAGAAGCTACACTGTGGATGGAAGGATTAAGGGGTTTTGAGGGACCAATGATGTGCAGGAACAGTGACTTGCTCACGCCAACTTGATAGAAAGGGCACGGCAGTGGCTAGTATTACTCAATCTATGGAACCATTTCCCCCCTTGTTGTGCTGATTAGGAGCAACATGACGGATGGTGTGATATGAAGTATCTTAAAACAAGGTACAATACAAGAGGACGAAACATCACAGACCCAGGCGTCGTTGACGTGGAAGAACATTGTACTACCAGGCAACAGTAAAGACAGTAACAAAACAAAACATTGAAAACAGCCTTGTAACATTGTCGTCGCTGTTGCCCCGTTTCTATTGAGGCCGATATATAGATTAAAAATGCTAGAAATGTCACCTATACGATAAAGAAGAGTCTCGTATGAAGCTCGTCGAGCATGAGGAAGAACAGGCTTCGATGCATAAGGCCAGAAACAGAGCACGAGCCTGAGCCTGAATTTAAGCTTGAATCTGAGCTTGAATCTGAGCTTCATCCTGGGCCTGAACCTGGGCCTGAACCTGGGCTCGGACCTCATCATCAGTCTGGACTGGGGTCTGTGCCCGAGTCTGAGACCGTGACAGGGTACGGCGGCGAGCCCGAACCCCGGCCTCACTCCCGCGGTCAACTTTACCCTCTGTAGGGCACCGGATAGGCCGACCCAACATTGTCGTAGCAGGCCACGGCGCCCGTGTCGGTGACAAAGATGCCGTCGTTGAGGTCAACGGTGCCGCAGTTGCAGTCGAGGTACCGCGTAGCAAACATGCGGCTGGTGCAGCCGGTGCAGGACGCAAACGCGCCGCCCATGTAGCCCCAGGCCAGGTTGTTGTTGTAGTTGCCGAGGCAGAGATTGAGGTCGAGAGTGGACGCGACCTCGGTGGCAGGGTTGCCCGGGTCCCGGTTGCACATGGCCTGGAGATGGCCATAGGCTTCGCCGTGGCTGGTGACCTGGTAGAAGTCACACTGGCCGGTGAAGCCGCCGCGGAGGACGGGTTCAGGAGCTGCGGGCCCATGGCGATGGGCTGACGAGACTCGACAGGCGTGACAGGGGACGCCACAGACAAGGATGAAAAGAGTGCGGCGGCAGAGACGATCCCTGCGGCAATGCTGGTGAATGCAGTCTTCATAATAAAATAAAGTGTGGGGGGTGTAGGATGTTTGCAGTGACACTGAGGAATGGTGAATGCTGTGGTAATTGAAGCTCAAACGTGAATAGTTCGCGATGCGGTGTGGACGATGGGAAGGAAAAAGCAGGCAGGCGAGAATTCAGGGATCTTGGTAGAAGGGGGCTCGACATACATTAAGTATCTTGCTCAAGGCAGTCCTATTACATTCGGAATAAAGAGCGATGGGATGAAAGTTGGGAAAGTGCGATGGTGCGAACAAATAACAAGCAAGGAAGGAGAGATGCTTTGTTGATGTCGGCCCGTCGCTCCTTCCACTTGGCAAATATTGACAAGCAAAGATAGTCTGGTGACTACCCCTTTATTGCAACTTTTTTTTGGAGTCATTACAAGATACTGTATGCAAGGGTCAATATCGCCTACGAAGACAACAAAAGAAACAATGTGCGCGATGCAGGAGATAGCAGTGCCCAACAGGAAGTCGTTGTGACGATCCCTTTGTTGTGATGCTGCAGTCACCAATGGACGAAACATGCCAACCAAGCGAAAGAACAGAGACGGGAGCAACAGAACCGCACCTGTTACACAATCAATCAAATACATCAAAGAAGGGATAAACGGACGATGCATTCAAGAGCTAAACAGACCAGGCCGCCTGGCTGCCATTGTTGTCGCCCTTGGTCTGTTGGGATATGTGCATGAAAGAGGTATGTTCACTATGCGTCACAGAAAACAAAAGGAAGAGCAAACAACAGGGAAATGATAGCATCGAAGGAGTCAGTAACGCGAAGTGAAACACAGAAATTGTACTGAGTAAAGAAGGGGAAAGAAAGAAAGATTACGCAGGGAGACACACACGCAAGCGAACAGTTTCGTCGCGACTTGGCAACATCAGCAACTTGCCACTACCAGACATCGTCGAGTCATCGTCGAGGCATCGTCGCCTGAAGTGCCCGACGAAGACCGCGAGCGCTTCAACTTTTCCTCTCCACGGCCATAATTGCCTACTGGAATGAACCGCGACTGCTCCAGTTTCGTTTCATGGCAGTTGCTACCATCTCTGGGCTAGAATCCATAGGTCTGGATCGAAAAGTCATTCGACAAGGTCCAAGACAAGTTGAGAGAGAAGGTCAAAAGAACCGTGTATGTGTTTGAACCAGCATCACTTTGTCGATCAAAAGTGCACCCAGTTGTGGCGGAAATTTGTGCTGTTTCCATGGTCTGGGCCATTCTTTGCAACCGCCACAGCCAGCCGTCATGACTCGCCATCCAGATCTCAGACCCGATTCGCTTGAGGATCACCACAGAATCCCCGTCTCACAGCAGTTCAAGGCCCAGAACTTAAACCAGAAAATCACTGCTCTCGACGCGTCACCCTATTACGTGCAATGCAATACTGTGTACATGGTCGCCATCTATTTGTCGGCTCTTTGTCTACCTTCTATTGTTCAGCCTCTATGGAGAAAGTGGTTGTCTTGGGCATGCACTGGCCTCGATCTGCTCCCGGATCATTGCCTCGACATTCCCGACAGTGTCCAGCCCCGCGGCTTCGGCCTGCATCTTCTTTGCCGTGGCTGCATAGTTCGGGTCGGACAGGGCCGTGGTGAGTGCCGCACCCAGTGCTTCTTGTGTCGGACGTGCCGTCGCCAGGTCGATGCCCAGCCCGCTGTACTGCACCCGTTTCCCGCTCTCGGGCTTGTCCTGCGTGTCGCCCGCCAACACTTGGACCACACCGTGGGCGATGCCGTGCATCGTGGCGCCGTAGCCGCCATTGTGGACCCAGAGGGTGGCATAGGGGAGGACGGCGTCGTACGATACGTAGTCGGCGACGCGGCAGTTGGCGGGGAGGGTGGTCTTGAGCGTGGCCCCACGGACACCGAGGATGGCGATGGTCAAGACGTCCGGTCGGTCCGCCAACAGCTGGATGGTCGGCACAATCAGCTCGGTCGGCTCGGTCTCGACGGTGCCCTGTGCGACAACAACGACTTTCTTGCGCGCGTCCTCGTCGACGGGCAGTGCCTGGTTGGCCACCAGCTCGTCCCACCAGGCAAACGGCGGCGGCGCTGCAGGCACCACGGGGGGGACAACGCCGACAATACGGAACCCAGCGGGCAGGTCGCTGCGCGGAAACTCAAACGAGGGCACGCCCACCTGCGCAATGGCGTCGTGACAGACATAGTTGGCACCGCCCATGAAGACAAGATCCTGGACGCGCTCGGCGTCGATAGCGCCGGCACCGGCCTCGCGCATCTTCCTCTGCCAGAGGCCGCTCAGCCCCGCTGCCTTGGTGGTTGTCCACACGTCCCACAGCTCGGCCAGTCGTGCATGTCCCTCGGGCGTCTGGTCAAATGGCGCCGGGTGGCCAAACGGCGGCAGGTCGACGCTCCGAATGGCGGGCGCCGTGATGGAGATGCACACCGTGCGGGGCAGGACGGCCGGTGGCAGAGATGCTCCGTATTTGAACGGCATGGCGCCGTAGTAAAAGGCCTCGGTCACAATCTGGATGCGCTCGCCCGGGTTCGCACGAAGCAGTGTGTCAGCCGCCGCCTGTAGACTCGCCCACTCCCCCGGGACGGCATGAAGGGCCTGGTGCCGGCTGTCGGTGACGGACTGGGGCAGGCCGGCCATCTGCTCGGCCACGATGGCGCCCACGCCTGCGACTTTGCGGTTCGAACAAGGAGTCGTCGTCCAGGTCCGCGACATTGCCAATCAGCGGCAGGAACTGCAAACCGGCAGCCTCGATTCGCGCGCGAAAAAAGGCTGAACTCAGAAAGGCGACGCGCCATCCATGCTTCTGATGGAGTCCTGCGGCAATGCGCAGGACGGGTGTGATGTGGCCCGTCAGCGGGTGGCAGCAGAAGAGGAGGATGGGGCGGGCCATCTTCTCGACGGGTGGTTGTGGAGGAGAAGGTTGACGGAAGACGACAACTGACCGCGAATTGATGCTGGATGTTCGGTTCGGGACGGTGAACGTGGCGGGCGTACATGGCCCCGTTTTAGGGCCATTGGCGGATGGTTGGCGGGATTTGTGGTACTTTCCGGGTAGCTTCAGGGGCACGCACCCGCGCCAAGCTTCACCCTCTCGCGAACAATACGACACCAGCACAATGCTCGACACGACGATGCAGATGAATATGGATTCGATTAGACATAAAGTAAACAGTTTCCCCCCCACCCCCTTTTCTCTTTACAAAAAAACAGGATAAAGCCCAACCGACCAACACCAAAAGATACCTCGTTACAGCAATAAAAGGACACAAAATAAGACGATAAAACCTGCCAATCCTCAAAAGCGTTTTGCCAAAAAGTGCCTTCGACATCACCAGATAGCCTCCCACTGAATATTACTTACGCTCGGACTTGTTGCCAGCCTAACTTGCAGCCTGGCTCCCGGGTTTGCTACCCGCTTTTCTACCAGACTTGCTGTCAGACTTGCGGCTGGCCCTGCTCTCCTCCACCCCTTTGCTCTTTTTCTTGCTTCCGCTGGCCTTGGATGCGGATACGGACGAGACAGCATTGTCGCCGACAGCAGGAGCTTGCTTTCCAGGAGCAGCAGCTACAGCAGTCTCCTCGACTTGACCCTCGCCATCCAAAATTGCCCCAGACATGGTGACGTCTTCGATACGGGTGGCAGCTCCGGCGAGGTGGGTGAAGATGGGGACGGAGACGGGAACGGAGATGTGTTGCTGTTGCGGTCGTAAAGGCAGTGCGGACAGTGAAGACAGCCGGCTACCAGTGCTGGACAAGCACCGGCGGCGTAGCGATTTGCTGCACAGAAAGGTGGCTGTCAATTTAGAAGGGACCAAAAATACCAGGAGGAGAACGTAGGGGGTGTGCTTACAACAGGTGTCCAGCAGACGGTCGGGTAGGCCACGACCAAGGGCGGTGGATAGTAAAGATAGTAGGATGGATAGCACTGTACTCGCCGTAGGTTAGCGAGACGAGAGCGGTGACACAAGAGATGAAAGACAAAGACATGGAGCATACATATGGAGCATACATATGGATAGACTGCCGGATAGCAGACGTTGTTGGTGACCGAATAGCGGGTCACTTTGCGGCACTTGGGCATGGCTGTCGAAAGAGTTTGACGAATTTGCGATGTTCGCGACAGTTGTGGGTCTTGACAGTGAGTCTTGACAATGGGTCTTTATGACTTCTCTATTTGATAGCGTCTCATTGTTCTTGAAGGATTCTTGTCTTATATATGCCACAAAAACTACAGCCCTACGACGTCAAAGGAATCACAGGATACACAAAACACAAACTTGACTAAGCTTCAAACAAACAGACTTGACGCTGGAAAGTTGGAGAGCTTCTGGTACTCGTGGATCACAAGCAACTTGAGGTGGATACATTGCATTTACAAGTTGTTTGTGTCGTCTGTGTCGTCTGTGACGAGATGTGACGAGATGTTGTTGTCCGACGAATTGCAGAGTGTTGACTCTCTACAGTTTCAAGACGGTGTTATGTCCGCCGTCACTGAAGATATGCCCCACACCATGTCGAGAACCTCGCTGTTGCACGGGCCGTTAGCGTGTTACCGGTGCAGTGGGTCAGCGCCCAGACCACTGACGACAGTCGACTGGGGTGAAAAAAAAATAAGAAAATAAGAAAATAAGAAAAGTCTACATCGTCTCGCAGAGCTTCAAAACGACATCTCAAAATTTGAGAGAAAACAGTGACACACCACAACTCACAGCTCACAACTCACAACTTGCAACAATTGATTGAGCTCACACACCACAGACATCATGTCCGACGACTTTTTACAGCCGGCACGTGCCTTTTTGGAGTGGTTTCGCGCGTGGCCTGGCACGACCTTCCACGACGACATTGAGATTGTCGACCTGCGTTCGCGAGGTGCCGGACGGGGTATCAGTAGGTAGCGGCCTCCTGGTCTGTCGGCCTGGCTCATCACTAACCGCAGCAGTTGCCAAAAAGGACATTCCTGTGGACACGGTCTTGTTTACCATTCCGCGCAAGGCCATCATCAGCGCCACCACGTCAGAGCTGGCCACCCTGATCCCGTCCATTGTCCAGGGTGCAGAGGCCGAGGAGACGCGACCTGGGCAGGAGGGGAAGCCCGCAAAGGAGAGCGACGAGGCCGAAAATGGGGACGAGGGCGACGAGGGCGACGACGCCCAGGACCCCTGGACGTCCCTCATTCTCATCCTCATCTACGAGTTCCTGCGCGGGCCCGCCTCGCCCTGGAAACCCTACTTTGACGTCCTGCCCGCCGTCTTTGACACGCCCATGTTCTGGTCGGCGGACGAGATCAAGGACCTCCAGGCCAGCCCCGTCGTCGAGCGTGTGGGCCGCGAAGAGGCCGACGAGATGATCCGGTCAAAAGTGCTGCCCGTCATCCGGGCGCACAGCAGCATCTTCTTCGGCGCGGGGGTTTCGCCTCTGGACGACGATGCGCTGGTCCAGCTGGCTCACCGCATGGGCAGCACCATCATGGCCTACTCGTTCAGTCTGGAGAAGGACGAGGATGAGGACGAAGACGAAGAGAAGGAGAAGGAGACGGAGACGGAGACGGAGAAGCCAAAGGGTGACGACGAGGACGTGGAGATGAAGGACGGCGACGACGAGGATGAAGAAGCGCACAAGCACGAGCACGAACACGAACACGAACACGAACACGGTCCCGGCTGTGACCACGACCACGGCGACGATTCTGATGACGACTCCGAGGGCGCCGGCTGGGTCGAGGACAAGGACGACCAGCACCCGCTCGGCATGGTCCCCATGGCCGATATGCTCAACGCCGATGCCGAGTGCAATGCCCACATCAGCCATGGCGTCGATGCCCTGACGGCTACGGCGGTCCGGCCCATCAAGGCCGGCGAGGAGATTCTCAACTACTACGGCCCCCTGTCGAATGGCGAGCTGCTGCGTCGCTACGGCTACACCACTGACAAGCACGCCTTCTTCGATGCTGTCGATCTGCCCTGGTTCCTGGTCCAGCTCCACCTGGCCCGCCAGCTCGGACTCAACGCGGCCGAGACCGTCAAAGTTGCGGAAGCAATTGAAGCCGACGAGTTCGAGGACCCCGTCATGCTCGACCGCGACTTTGACGAAGACGAGGACACGGGTGAGCTCAGGGGTGTGCAGGGCGACGCTGTCTTGACCGAACTGCCCCAAACGCTTCGCCGCCAGGCCCGCGCGTTCGCCAAGGTCGCCTTGCGCCAGCAGCAGAAGCGCCGCGAAAAGGCCCTGGCCGCCGCGCGGAAGCAGACAGGCAAGAACGGCAAAAACGACAAGACGCACCCGCCCAAGACGGAGAAGGAAGTCGTGGCGGCGGCTCTGGTGGCCGCCTTATCGGAGCGGCTGGCTGCCTACCCCACCACGCTGGCTGCTGACGAAGCCCAGTTTGCCGAGACACCGGCGGGAAGCCGTCTGCACGCAGCGCTGCGGGTGCGTATTGGCGAGAAGCGGCTATTGACAGAGGCCGTTGCCCTCGCCAAGGCCGACCTGACGGCGGCCAAAGCCGAGGCCAAGGCGGAAGCCAAGGCGGAAAAGGCGGCTGAGAAGAGCAGCAAGAAGAATGACCGGCGGGGCGGCGATGACGACCAGCCCTCGGGCAAGCGCCAGCGGAGGGGTTGAGCCGGTGGATAAAGAAAGAGATTTGTACTCGATATTCGTATAGATAAAAATAAAAGCCTTTGCATATAAATTTCATTTCCATATCCTACTATGGACCTTTGGCCTGATTATTTATGCTCTAGACTCCGCGTGTAAACAAAAGCCAAGCCCCGTTAACTCCGTGTATCCATGCTATGCACCCATTCGTATCATCTCGAAGCCAGCCCATCATGCCTTGGGCTTCTTCCGGACCAGTCCTGCACTCAGGACATTGACTGCCGGTGCACCGTTGGTGGCCTCCTCGTGTGTGCTCTCCACGCTCCTCTGCTTCTTCCGGACAAGGCCGGCACGCAAGACGTTGACTCCGCCAGATGCCACAGTACACTCCTTGGTAGCATCGGCCGCCTTGTCGGCCTCGCTCGGCGCACGCTTCCTCTTGACGAGATTGCTCAGGTCAGTGACGCCGTTGCCATTCGGTACGGCCTGGGCAACACCGTTGGCCACTGCGACCGGCGCCTGTGTCCCCACCACGGTCGTCCGCCAGTCACCGCTGCCGATGCCAGCCTCCTGCACCCAGCGGCGTGTGCTCACTGCACTTTTTTCGAGGGTGGAAAAGTCGAGCTGCAACAGCAGCTCGTTGATCCGCCTGTAGTCCGACTCGTCCACCAGCAGCCGGCCACGGCCGGCCACGGGCCACCGATAGTAGGCCGTGGCCACCGGACGGGCGGCGAGAGCGCTGCGCTGTTGTGTCTTGGGGCGCGGCCGGCGGGAGACAATGTAGCCGCGGAGAGCTCTCCTCTTCTTTTTTTGTGCCTTGTTGCCTTTGTCGTCGTCCTTGGACGCCGCTGCCACCACAGCCTCGCCCTCCGCGTCAAACACCACCCACAAAAACCCTGTCAGCCGCCCGCTCGAACACTCTTGCCGGAACGAAATCATCTCCCAAAACTGGTCGAGCGACTTGACGCTCTTCCACTGGCCGTTCCACCGAGTCACCTTCTTGTCGTTCTTTTCCAAAATGTCCCCCTCCTCCTCCTGTCCATTGGACCGCGTGGCCTCTTCGTCGAGCTCGTCGAGGTATCGTGCTTTGGGGTCGTCCGGGAACTGTGGGATGAGGCACCGCGGCGGCGGGTGGGGTGTGTCGGCCGTCACGTAGTGAGAGACTGTCGGCAACGCGAGCGGATGGCCCAGTGTCCATTGCTTCTGCTGGTCGGGTCGTTTGGGTAGAAAAGCGCGTGTCTCGTATGTGTCGAGGCCGGGGACCACCAGGTAGCCATGGCGACTTCTGTCGTCCCCCAAAAGCAATGGATCCAACACCCGGCACCACCACTTGACCAGCCCACGGTCGTCCAGAACATGCTTCCCCGGGTTGTCGACACTGCCTGGGAACAGGTATTGCGACTGTGCCCGTGCAAACAGGCTGATGATGGCGGGTAGGCCGGCACGCCGCCGGTGTTCGACGAGAAACCGCAAAAAGACCGACGAGACAGCCCGGATTGGAGATGGAGTGCCCTTGGGGAGCTTGAGAAGGTGAAGGTAACCTGACGAGTCGGCTTTGGCGACGAAAAAGGTGCTGGAGTAGGCAGTCGTGAAGATAAAAATCTCGAGAGCGAAGGCCAGCACTTCGTCCTTGTCATCCTTGACTCTGACGTCAGAGAGCCCTGTGATGGTGACACCAAGAAAATGGCTCTCAATGTACGTCCGGTCCGGCTTTTGACCGGGAGGTGCGTGGAAGAGAGCATCTGTTTTTCGTCGGTGGTGTTGAGATGTGATAGACACCAAAGTTGTGGCCAGAAGGGAGGACAGCCGCAAGGCGTGCCTTGAGATCGTCGGCCATGGCGGAGTTTGCGAATAGAAGAAGGAATAGAAGAAGGCAAGATCCACAAACGCAAAGAGTGTGATGGCGTGGAAAAGCAGTATCCCATTCGCATCATGGACTTGTTAAAGAAATCCGAGGTCAGAGAGGAGTCGAGGAGAGACTGACGGACCAGAGTGACGAGGTACGTCGCGTACCTGCCCCGGATTTTGTCAGCGCGTAAAGTGGAATCGAGACCGCAATGGGTCTTCTCAATGTACATTTTTGGTGGGCTGCGCGTCGACGGTACATCAGCCTTCAGGCACTACGCTAGTCCACTTTAGTAGCTTCCCTCCTTCCTCTGCAGGTCTGTCAGTCTTATCGCACGTGACACATCACGCACGACGACCGAAACTCGACCGCGCTTGTGCGGAAAAAAAGTTTCGGCTCGCCCAAAACATCGACAAACACTTCAAAAAGCTCTAGGATAAAGCATCAGGCGACCACAAGCGATCAACGACGAGCGACCAATTCCCAATTGATCGACCTCAATCCCTCCCCTCGATTGTCGGCACCTTCCTCTCTCTCTCTCATACACACACACACACACACACACATCAGAGCCATGTCCTTGTCCAGAAGGGCGCTGCAGAACAGCACCGGTGGCTTGAAGGCCGCCTCGGCTGCCGCCCGGCCCTCTGCCGTCTGCTGCCGGCGGACGTTCTCAACGACACGCACCAACAACTCAGACTCATCTTCCGCCTCCACAACGCAAGACCAATTACCACAGTCATACTCGGAGAACGCACCACGATGGGCCCAGACCCCGCCCCGCATGAAGGCGCCCTTCTCCATTCAGCAGCCCAAGGACCCCCGCCGCTCCGTCTGGTCCGTCAACGAAGACCCGGCCCGCCTCGACCGCATGTACGAGCGACTGCTGGGCTCCCAGCTGTCCCGCAACCTGCCCGACGAGCTCAAGTGGCTGGCCGTCACGCACAAGAGCTTTGACAACGGCCGCCGTGGCTTCAACTCGCGGCTGGCGCTGTTTGGCCGCATGATTCTGGCTGCCGAGACAACACGCACCATTATGAGCCGCCCGGCGACGAGCCCGGCGGCGGCGGCGGACAACGGCGGCTCTGGGCCGGGGAGTGTGGCGGACGCGCTGGCTGATCCCTACGGCCGCGAACCGTTCTCGCACCCGGCGCTCGACAATGTCGACAAGCTGACGACGGCGCAGCCGCACCATTACGCGAGCCCGGAGAAGCTGACGATGCTGGCGCGGGACGTCGGGCTGCCGGCGGTGGTGCGGTGGAAGCCGCGGATGCCGGACAATTTGGAAGGGTCGGGTATCACCAGCGTGATGACGACGACGCTGTTTGCGATTATTGGCGCCGTGGCGCTGCACCACGGCTCGGCGGCGGCGAACCGGGTTGTGCAGGACCGGATCATCAACTACCTGTCACAGTAGAGGACACGGGAGGGAAAGAGGAAGACACGGAATAAAAAAAAACAGTTGAGAGTCTCGTGGAGACCATGTACAAAATATGATGGAAAACATAGCTGTTACAATTTACACTATTGCATAGGTTTATATATTTGCTTTTTTTCTACGTTTGTATTTCATTGCAAACTCCTTTGTACGCTACAACCTAACATGAGGGGAAATGCAAACGGGGACGTGCAAAAAGAGTGACGAGAAGAGGAAAACAAGTGTGAAAAGATGGAGAGAAAAGAAGAAGGGAGAATTAGGGAAAGGGAAACATACATACAAAGATCCCACGACACATCCCGCACGACTGAAGCTCACCAAAAATTTCCCAAGGTTCAAAATCAGGCGACCACGAGCACACCGCACCACTGTCATCCACCTCGTGTTGGTGTCGTTCCGTCTGTTCGGTTGCATCGGGATGGCCGAGACCTGTGGCAGACGCTTGTCGCGTGCGTCGTCGTTGACAAACCGGGCACCCGGCTTGTGTGATGCTGGGATGTCTTGACGATTGTTGCCGCCGACGTTGACGCTGCCTCCGCTTCATGGCCAAACGCTAGGTCCAGCACTTCCAGCGGGTTGTGCCCGACCGTCATCCACCCCGGCTCGCCGCTCTGATTCCGTAGCTCTGCACCCTGGCCGACCTGGAAGTGCCGGAAGGTGTACGTGTCCCGGCAGTCGACCAGTGCACAGTGCCCGTCGGTCCATGCCGTGGGCGGTTCACTCTCGCCATACAGGAACAGGACAAGACGGTCGAGGTCCCGAAAGATTTCGCGGCCGTAGATGAGCAGCAAAATGCCCGAGCCGGGGTGGCCGAAGGACGAGGCGCACAGTGCCAGACGGCGCAGGCCGCGTCCGCCTCTTGTTTGGCTCGCAATGTGCCGCATCAGCTCGACGGTCTGGGCGACACTGAACTCGCCGAGCATGGCCAGCGTATCGACATGGGGTGCAAGGTAGAGGCGACGGTAGAGGTCGAGCCGGGCCTCGCCGGCACGCTCGCAGGGGGTGTTGACGGCCAAACGGATGGTGGCCGAGTAGTGCTCGAGGGCACAGGAGCGGGCCTCGTAGGAGACGGCGAGCGCCGCTGGGTTGGCACTCCAGGACTGCCACTTGGCCAGAGAGGCCGGGCCGACGGAGCTGGTGGAGTCGGCATAATGGGACTTGCGCCGGTGGACCTCGACGACACGGGGCACAAAGGAGAGGTGCCAGATCTTAAGGCGCAGCTCGGTCGGGAGGTTGGGGAAATGGGCGAAAGTGGTGGGCGGAGATGGACAAGTTGTCGTGTCCGCTATGGACGTCGAGGCCAAAAGTTCTGTGACAGTCGAGATGGTGGCAATCTTGGGGACGGCGACGGCACTCTCAGAGCCTAGCCCGTCTCGTTGTGCGCCCATGCCGGGCAGGGTATCGGGCAGAAGAAAGGGGATAAACAGAAGAAAAAAGAAAAAAAAGATAAAAAGCTGCAAGTGAAGATCGGCGATCGACAGGGACAGGATCGCCCGTCGAGGGTGAAGGTTAAGTATTTGCTGGGTACGGTGTGCAGCCTCGCCGAGTCGACGTTGCTGTCGCGTCGCTTGCAAGATTCAGGGTGCGATGTATGCGGCCCGAGGTAAGGTACCCAGCCTCTATTCAGGTCAACCTATTTCAAGACAGGATAAAAGCCGCGTCCGTCGGCTCCTGACTATACTGAGTAGTAATCAAAAAAAAACGAGACGTCTGCTGCTCAACTCTGCCGCTCTATGCGGCTCGACTGCCAAGATTGTAGGACACACTGGGACCCTGCATTCTCTGGAGGTGTCTCTAGAGGGGATTCTGGTCGACTTTCCCTTTTCTCTTCTCCTTTTTGGTCGTCTCTCTCTCCATGTGCTATTTTCTTCATCTGGGTCGTACCCGGCCGTTCTCGGTAGTTTTTTTTTTTGTTCCTTGGAAAGGAATCGGAACGAAATGGCCATTTGGTAGTCTATCGTCGCAATCGGAGAGGGGGGTTCTGTGGAAAGGTTGGATAGGAATGAGATGGGATGGCAAAGCGGAAATCAGGCTTACACGTTTTCACGCGCCCACGCGGTACTGGGGAAAATCCTTCGACTTCCCCTCTCTCTGCTCTTTTCTCCTTTCCACTGTTTCTTGCGGAGTACGCCTCTTGCTGGCAGTCGCTCGTGGTCTCGTGATGTCATCGGCAGGGCGCGGGAAAAGTGGAGCGTACACGAGTAATGTCTCTCCAGGCGCTCGGGTGCTTAATCTTATGGGAGCTATTTTCGTCTTTTAGGTGTCACTTTGAGTGGGCATGCTCCATATATTGTTTCTGCTTCATTCTCTTCATATTCAGCTCGTTGCTCAGTGTCAGGGTTTTCACAGCCTGATTCTCCAGAATGTTCCATAGGTTTGTCCTGTGTTCTTCTCATTGTATCTTCTCCGTTTTCTTTTAGTATCTCTTCTCCGGAGTACAACCTCGTATTACACGCCCGGCCGATGACATTGGACTGCTTCTTTACGAGTTGGCTCTAATTTAGTGTGGTCCCTGTCCTCCCGCAGTGCCCCTGTAGCTCCGTTATATAGCGCGTCCTTTAAACCTTGTCCATCTCTTCTGTCCATCTCTTCAGGGCACTGTCGTGTGGGGGTCATTTCCAACGCTTTCGGACGCCCTCGACGCCCTTCCTCAACATCACGGCTATCGCGCCTCTTGACTCCCTTCCCTTATCTTCACAGCCCCATCCCCTTTCCATCGGCAAATGCCGCAGCCTTGTCTCCGTATGTCCGCACCAGGCGGTAGGGCACCAGCTCAAGAAAGTCTTCGCCTGCCCTTCCCTTTCGTCCCAAGTGTGCTGCTCTCAGTTCTGATGTGACCTCGTTCACCCCCTCCACCTTGTCCTCGTCAAACTCGTGCAATACCAACCACCGAGGTGGCTTGTCCGTTGGCGTTGACGTTGACGTTGGGGGCGCTGGCGCCGGTCCACCAGCCAGCGCCGCCTTGTCCTTATTAATCTCAATCTCCATCACCACCTCGAAACGTGTCGAGCGCTGCCAGCCGTGAAACGATGCCACCCTGGACATGTAGTCGGAGCAATCGCCGCCGCCACTGGCAAGCTCGGACAGCAACAGCGTGCCGGCGGCTCCCCCGCCCACCCACGTCTCGACATGCCGGGCAAATCGGCCCCGGAACGAGGCAAACCTGGCAATTGGGCCGCCCTCTGGAATCTGTCGGTGGTGCAACGGGATGCGATGGAAGGCTTCGCTGGTAACGAAGGAGAGCGTCGGCAGCTTGTAAATGACGAGGAACGGCTTGGTGGTGGCAGCGTCGGCATGCCCCGAAACCAGCTGATAGCGCCGAGCAACCGGCAGTGGGTTCTCCGGATCGGCATTGACAACGTCCGGGATGTGGACGTCTTCGTACCAGCGGACAAAGTCAGCGTACGGAAAGACCGCCCCGTCGCTGGTGTTGGAGCTGATCCAAAAGACGCCGGGGCCGGCGAAGGGTGAGTTGGTCATGGTTGGCAATACGTGGAGGCTTGTCCTATGTGCTGGGATTGTTGGAATTGCTGGGATTGCTCGGCGTGCAGATGCTGCTGTAGTTCGCGATGGTACTTGAGGCTCGAAAGTGCCGTCATCAAATAAAAGCTGCAAAGCAAATCAATACAACATTTACGAAGATTAGAGAAACAAGAGTGCACGGCTCAATCGCTTGACGGCCTTCGCCATTTTACCCCGATTCCTGCCTTCCTCTTCTTTTAGCAACGGCAAAGGCCCTCCTTTCATGTTTGACAACAGACATGCTGTGCAAGGTATGCACAACACTTGTCGTGTACGTTCCGCGGGCTTAATTCCATACTACCACGGGACATCGACTGCGCGTTGGAAAAAGAAGCATGTCAATCGAAGATAGCCAGTGAGAAGTACTAAACGATACCCCAATGTCGATTGCTGTTGTCAATAAGTAGTCCACGGCAAGTCGTCAAGCTGTATTGCACAGTGTACACAGAGCAGATTGATCAATTTGTTAGTTAAAGAAAGCGAGAAAGAAACCGAATCTAAAAAGTAAAGAAGTTTAAAGATTGAGAAATCCAAAGATGGACGGCAAGAGGTCCGACAGCAAGCAGCAGTCTCCAAGTATAACATGCAAACGAGATTTTTGTTACACTCGGTTTGGCTTTTCCAGGGAAAGAAAACAACGACAAAGGACAGGTGATATCAAGATTGTTTCTCTTGACCGAGGTGGGCATGGCCGTCTTTATCGGTAAGGCAAAGGATAAAAGAGCATGGACGGGACAGAAAGAGTGGGGCACCGCCGGCGATAGATTATCTGTCTGTCTATCCAGTAGCTTTGCCAGACACAGCTGCCTGTTTGGGTTGATTTCGTAGTAGACGGTCGCTGATCGCTCGGGCGGTCTTTCCGCTTGGTGCCAGGGGCGGGGACCAGGGGCGGGGACGTGCCTGCCCCGGGTGACAGTGCCGTCAGAGCCTGTAAAGGCCCAAACAGGCAAGAGAGAACGGCTAACCTGGCGCGATCGCAGCTTCTTGTTGGCGCGACTAGCCGACGCTGTGGAGATTTTTTGGAGAATTTGGAGACATTTTGCCGACCTTGTTGATGGCGCCTTCCGTTTCCAGTGCACCGCCAAGACGCCGTGCTTGCCGTGCTTGTAAGCTACACTTCGCGGGCGAGCAAACGACCCGCGTTCCTCCTTCCTCGGCCTTTTATATGTATTTCTTTGTGTCGCCTCTCTCATTTCCCAATTTCAAGGAACCACTGCCCCCTCGACACAACAATTGAATTGATTTGTGTGCACAATGAAGTTCAACGCCCTCCGTCTGCTCTCCCTGTCGGCGACGCCTGCCCTTGCGGCCGTGCTCGCGCATGATGCCACCAACTCCGACTCCAACCGCCAGCATGTCATTGGCGGCGACCGTTTTGTCAGTGAGAAGGGCGACCGCTTTGCTTGCGACCTGCCGCCGGCCGTGGCTCCTCCGTCCAGCGACGGTTTGCCCTCGGCCGACGAGCTTTTTGAGAGCGCCGACGCCCTCAAGCTCCAGGTCCACCGCCTCTCAGCCACGGTCCAAGTCCCCAGTGTCAGCTACGATGATATGAAGGATGTCGATGTTGACCCACGCTGGGACGTCTTTGCGGACCTGCACAAGGTCTTTGAAGAGCTCTACCCGACCGTGCACCGCCGCATGACCGTCACCAAGATCAACAAGTACGGCCTGCTCTACACCATCAACGGCACCAACCCTGACCTCCAGCCTATTCTGCTCACAGGCCACCAGGACGTGGTTCCCGTGCCCGACCCTTCGGCCTGGACGCACCCACCCTTCTCGGGCCACTACGACGGCACCTGGCTGTGGGGCCGCGGCGCTGTCGATGACAAGAACAGCGTGACTGCACTCCTGTCGGTGGCCGAGACGCTGCTCCAGCAAAAGAACGAGGCGTGGGTGCCGCGCCGGACGCTGCTGCTGGCTTTTGGTTTCGACGAGGAGTCGCTGGGCGAGCGTGGTGCGGGCGCCATCAACAAGCACCTGGAGGCTGTCTATGGTCGCGACTCGATCGTCCTGCTGCTTGACGAGGGCGGTTCGGGTCTGGACCTGGTCAAGGGCTCTGGTGCGGGCGGCAAGGACACGCTCTTTGCTCTGCCCGCCGTCGCCGAGAAGGGTCAGATTAACATCTACTACGAGCTGCGCGCCCGCGGTGGCCACTCGTCCATGCCGCTGCCGCACACGGCCATTGGCATCGCTGCCGAGATTGTTGCTGCCCTCGAGGCCCACCCGTACTCGCCCAAACTCGTCGAGGGCTCCCCCTTGCACAACAACTACGTCTGCCGCGCGCGCTACACGCCGGACACGGACCGCAAGGTGACCGAGCTCGTCGAGAACAACGAGCTGGCCAAGCTGGCCGACCTGCTGGCCAGCTACGACCCGTCCCTCAAGTTCCGCCTGCAGACGTCGCAGGCCGTCGACATCTTCAAGGCCGGTCTCAAGATCAACGCCATGCCCGAGAAGGTCGACATTGGTGTCAACTACCGCGTGGCGCCCCACGAGTCGCTCGATGCCGTGAAGCAGCGCACCGTCGAGCTGCTGCAGCCCATTGTCGCCAAGTACAACATTGCGCTGACAGCCTTTGGCAAGAAGGAAGAGGCTGTCCCGGCGACGGCTGCTTCCATCGTCGGCGCCGACGGTGCTGTCCATGCCAACTTGTACGATGTCAACTACGATGCTTCCCTGGTGCTCACCGCCCCCATGGAGCTGGCCGTGGCCCTGTCACGCCCACGACGGGCCCCGTCTGGGATCTTTTCTCGGGCACCATCCAGCACACCTTTGCCTTTGACGGCGGCCGTGTCGTCCCTGTTGGCGACATTATGAATGGCAACACCGACACCCGCTCTTATCTGGGTCTGACGCGCAACGTGTTCCGCTGGGAGCCCCTGCGCGAGCCGTGGATCCAGAACATGCACGCCATTGACGAGGCACTGCACATGGAGGGCCACATGGAGGCTGTGCGCTTCTACTACAACCTCGTGCGCAACTTTGATGCGGCGGACATCTAAAGCCGGTAGAGAGATATTGAAAAGAAAATGCAGCCACTGACTTTTGAGAGACCTAATGTGCGCTGTATCAAAGTATACATTGAATAAAAAAACAATACACGATGCAAAGTATAATAGAAAAAAGGTGATTTAAAAAATACAACATCTGTCGCCTACTTCTTCAAGTATGCCGCCACGCCAATGCTCCGCAGGCGCACGGCCTTGTCCGTCACCTGCTGCTCCATGTCCCGCTGGTACGCCTCCATCTTGGCCAGCAGCTCGGCGTAAACGCGCCCAGGATCCGGACCGCCAGCAGAGCGGCGTTTGTCGAGTTGTTGATGGCCACCGTCGCCGTGGGCACACCGCGGGGCATCTGCACAATGCTCAACAGACTGTCCATGCCGTCCAGGTGCGTCGCCTTCACGGGGACACCGATGACGGGCAGTGGCGTGTACGCGGCCAGCATGCCGGGCAAGTGGGCAGCACCGCCGGCGGCCGCGATAATGACCTTGATACCGCGCGCCGCCGCTTCGGTGGCCACCTGGCCCATCTTGGCCGGTGTGCGGTGGGCCGAGGTAATGTCGACCTCCCAGGGGACGCCAAATTGGTCCAGAATGTCGATGCCGGCCTTGAGCACAGGCAGGTCCGAGTCGGAGCCCATTGTGACGAGGACGAGCGGGTTGGCAGCGACGCCGGGCGAGGGGTTCGATGCGACAGGGCCACGACGGGCGCCGGTGCGGCAGCCGGCCGCAGGGCCTTGGTGGGTGCCTGCAGGCGCTCTTCGCGGAGGGTCTGCGCCAGACGAATCAGCGGCGTGGCCGCCTCCTCCAGCTCGGCAATCGACATCGTCGTGCCCGTCAGCGTAATGTGGCCAATCTTGCGGCTGGGCTTGGCCTCCTTGCCGTACAGGTGCACGTAGACGCCGAGGCCGGGCGCAAATGTCGATTGTGCCGCGGCAATCAGCTTCTCGTGCGCATCGGGCGTGGCACCGCCAAGCACATTGATCATCAGCGCCGACGCGACGTGGGGCTCCAGCTTGGCGGGGAGGGGGCGGCCCAGAATCGCCGTCAGCTGCGCCTTGAACTGCGACATGTAAGGGACCGACTCAATGGTCAAGTGGCCCGAGTTGTGCGGGCGGGGTGCAATCTCATTGACGACCACCTCGTCCTCGGCCGTCAGGAACAGCTCGACAGCAAAGACGCCGCGGCCCCAGAGCTGGTCAATGACGCGGCACGCCACCTGCTGCGCCTTGGCCGAGATCTGCTGCAAGCGCGCACCGTCCAGCCCGCGCGGCGGCATGTACACGTACGAGCAAATGTTGTCCTCGTGCACCGTCTCGACCACCGGGTAGGGCAGCAGCTGCTTTGTCACACCAGGCGCGCCCTCGTCCTCGGTGCGGATCACCATCACCGACAGCTCCATCACAAACGGCACCCACTTCTCGGCGTAGCACGCCACATGGCCAAACTCGGCCTCGGCGGCCTCCAGATCGGCCGCCGTGCCCACCTTGAAGTTGCCCCGGCCGTCGTACGAGTCCTTCCGGGCCTTGAGCATGAAGGGGTAGCCAAACTGCGCGGCCGCCTGCTCCATCGATGCCCGCATGCCGGCGCCCGTCGCGATGGCCACCTGCTCGGCCACGGGCAGACCCTTGGACGCCAGGTACGCCTTCTGCTCGTACTTGTTCTGCACCAGCCGCAGCGTCTTCCACGACGGGTGCACTTGGATGGGCGTCGAGCCGGGCGTGGCGCCGTCGGTCGCAATCGCCTCGAGCACTTCCGTGTCGATGTGCTCAATCTCCACCGTCAGCACATCGCTGTGGGCCGCCAGCTCGCGAATCTTGCCGGCATCCTTGAACGAGCCCGCCACGTGGTGCTTGTTGCGGTTGATCTGCTTGGCCGGGGCGTCGTCGGCGTCGAGCACGGCCACAGGGACGTTGAGGGGCGCGGCCGCTTCGCACAGCATCTGGCCGAGCTGGCCGCCGCCGAGGAGGCCAATGACGGGGGTCTTGGCCATTGTGGGTGTGTGATGTGGGGAGGTCGTGGTAAGAGGGAGGCGCTTTGAATGCTGTCGGCTGGCTTGTCGTCACAAACCGTTGGGTGCGCAAATCGTCGGCATTGGCAAAAAAAGCAAAAAAGCTGTCAAGATATGACGTTGAAAAGCTTCCTGCCCACTGTAAGTGCCAATGCAAGGAACTTACCCCACTAGCGCCGTTGTCGGCAAGCGTTGAGTGGTCAGAGATTTTCTCTTTAAGCGACACATGACTGGTCACGTGCTGGTCAGTATCACCAAATTGACGGCGTCCTCTCAGCCAGCATAGGGAAAAAACGAAAAAATCCGATGAAGAATAGAACAGCAAATCATCCAGTATGCGTCATGCAGGTTGCATGCGACTTAAATTTGCCGTTCAGTTTCACCTCAGTCTCTAAAGCTACCCTGGAAACTTTACACATCGCTCGGTCGATATGCGGCGAAATTGTGCGGCGAGTTGAGTATCGCAGGCGGCTGGGTGAAAAGGTTATATAACGTGCGAAGTAATATTGCCTCCAGTTTTATTAGTATTGAACTCTTCGCTATTTCCTGGAAGAACCCCTAAAGTGTCGACGGAGTACACAAAACCGACATATGAAACCGGTTGTAAAATCAAGCTGGAACTACTACAACGCTCAGAGTCCAAACAGTTCGAAGCCACTATACAGAAGGCGCTTGAACCGTTGCCAACTACTTTTTCAACCCTTCTCACGGTGCTTTCACAAATTGATCTTGGTGCCTGTGATGCTCCACTTAACAACGCAACCTGCGAGCTTGTAGGTATTGTGAAGTGGGCAGAAGATCACATTGCAACCTTCGGCCTCAACCTCCACTCGTACCAGCGTTCCTAGGCGCTGTCCATCTTCGGACGGGCTGGAGTCCATACGATGATTACGCTTTTAGAATTCTTCTGAAGAGACCAAATATATCTAGGCTCTGACTTTACATATGCAAGAAGTCGAGCATGGCAGCCTGGGCGGACAAGATTGTTGGATCTAAACTGGTGACGCTCCACGCTTTGAATGTTCTTTTTATCGTTTCGATTCCGTCCCCAGCGATAGTCCGCATACGTCTGGATGTTTCACCCCTGTTCAAGGCGTCTCTGTATCAACACTTACATCGTTCATGTACTCAGACCTTATCTTTCCTGCCTCCTTTTGTGCATACCCAAAATTTTAAATTAATTCGTTGATTTTTTTCAGCCGCAGAGCAAGGATCACAAGCAGGAAGAGGGGCGCCTTATTTCGCACTCCTCGACAAATTGAGACAAGCTCGATCGAGACTGATTACGGGGCGAGAAGCTTGCTTCTTTCACCGCTGTCATTCAACCTGGCCGAACCAGTCGCCGTTAGCCAGAAGCGGCACTTGTGCATTGGTGCCTGGTGGTTTGCCGAACGGCTGCGGAAAGGACAAGAGGCGACAAGACAAGACGAAAAAACGGCGTCGACTCCTGAGAAAGTCGGCCAAGTGCCGCCTAGCCCGCCACGGAAGACTTTGAGATTTTGTCTTGCTTCCTTGACAACATATTCCCGAGTCTATTGTTTCCTGTAAACATTTGGCGCAAGCCACAACAGTTGGAGACCGCGGGGGAAGAATGCGCCCCGTTGGCCGGCGTTTGCTTCTGCCTCCCACGTTTGCCAAGCAGGTCCCTTATTTCGATTTTGGCTCGATGGCCTATCAGTGAACACTGTTGACGTCTGGAAAACAGGGCACAAATGAAGCTCTGAAGAAGGAGGGATGAAGTGCGGGCGAACTGGTAGTGTCAAGCAAATCGCATCTCGGCATGCCAACAAGAGAAATCTGGCAATGTTCTTTGCATGAGTCGCCCGGCGCAAAATCTTTCCCTTTCTCGGATCGGTGTGTTTTTTTGTCCCGTCATCCAAGTGTGTATGGATGCATGCATCTGTTCTTGTCTGGCATATCTTTGTGCCCCCTTTCTCTTATCACCAAGACAGTCTTCGGTCTCAGCCTCTGCCGAGTTGCCGTTATTCTTCTTTTTTTCTTTTTGCTCTATTTCTCGCTATGTTCAAACTGTACACAAGTTTTTTTTTCCTCGCGGAGCGTGCCTCTCACATAACGCGTCTTTAAAAATAAGGGATCGGCATCGCATTGCCTACGGAAGATGTTCCGCAGCAAAACATTTGCCCACAAAACCAACAGGCAGAGAGCTTTTTCACAAAGGTTTGCCAAGAGCAACAGACAGCGAGGCAGAGCCAAGCCAAAAAAGAATGGAGAATCTAAAGTTTCTACATCGTAAAAACAGGCCATCTTTGCGAGTCTTTACCAGTTGAAAATGGTCAGGGGGCTGTGGTCGAGGAAGGATTTCGCCTTACGCGAGAAAATAGTGGGGTTTCCGCCAGTGCTTTTTTTTCCCTTTCTATTTGGCCTTCTCCGCCGCCAAGTACTGAATACGGCCCCCGGCAGGCCGTGAAGTCGTGGTAAACGCCCAGGCTGCACCTGTCAAATTTTGGGCGTTGTCTGCTTATTGCTTTCCTTCACTCTTCCTGAATCGATTTTGTAGAGTTTTATCAACCAATCCAGTACTGAGTATGTGTTTCAACCAGTCTTCTCCTGTCGAAGTGCCCGCCTCACCAGTAGCGGCCGTTTGTGCCTTGGTTTTTGGAAGGCTTCTTCGGTACTGGCGTTGTCCTGGTGTCGTAAAGGCGCATTTATTCCTTCAGATGCTCAATTCAGACTTCTCACCCAGCCCACAGCTTTCTTCTCCACAACGTGTGGAGCAGTTTGACGGTGGGCGGCATGTGTCACGGATTCAGGCGTTAACATGTGGTTTTCGACTCTCCTATTTGGGCTTTCTTTTTGGGAGAACCTTGCGCATTGGAGTGTCTGGGTCGTTTCAGCCCTCTCAGCCCTTTGCTGGGCCCATATTAATCTCGAGGAATACCCAGTAAAGGTTCTTTTGCGGTACTTGCCTTACCCTTCTCGACAAAAACTTCCCCTCCAGTGGAACGGACTGGTTTTTCGTTCTCGCTACGACGTCGCAGTGGTAGCCCGCACTTCAATTGCCGCGTGTGCACAACCTCGTATGGAGATGTGGGCTCTATGGGGCATCGGAGTTGAGGAGAAGATGCACTCCGATATCACAAATAAATCAAAACTCAGTAGTTAGTCATGGTGTGCTTGGTACGGGCATTTCCATGCTTCTTGTCTGAAAAAAAGACCTTGCCCAGGACGCCGGCAACGCGTTCGTTATCTCATGCTTCCACACATACGCACACTGACTCTGTAGTTTTGCACTTTGATTTCTGTGACGTTGCGCCGTTTTAGAGCCAACCATTGCATGCATCTCAGCAAGGCGCCTGTCTGCCGACAAAAACATGCGGAGTAAAGGACGTGAACGATTCCCAAGGCTGAAGAGAAGACAAGAGAGTGGGCTGCCCGCATCCCGTAACAGGGAAATGGAAGGGGAAGAAGGGCGGAGGGACCTCCGCGCCAACGTCGTGTAATTAAACACCAAGCTATTTTTTCTCCCCTTTTTATTTTCTTTTTGTTCCGCCTTCTCGTCTCTGCTGCCTCGATTGGTGTTAGCGTAGTTGCCCAAGCAAAAGAGAGCCAACAACTCGTCGTCCACTTTTGTGACAACGAGAGTGGGCCGTGGGACTAACACCAGTCCCCCCCCCCGGCTAGAACAAGGCGCATTTTTTCCATCTCAAAGCCGGCACGAGTCACAACGGCCAAAGGCGTTCTTTGTGGCATCGTTTGGGCTGGGGGGACTGGAAATACCTGCTAAGACTTTCTGCTGCGTTTTGCTTCTTTTGACTGCCTCTTTTCGTGATGAAAATTCGATCTAGCATGCCAACGGGCTCGCTTGGCGGGCGATGTTTATTGGCCTGTGATATCGGCCTGTCGTTCTTTCACGGGCGGGTCCTGTCTCCTGTCATGTCCTAATGAAAAATAAGAAATGAAAAATAAGAAGAAGAAAAGAGAAGAAGAGCGAAGATCCCAGGAACGAAGGGACGTGCCTGGGGACGAGGAGGGTAGTCATGGCTTGCATGGTATCTAGGACATCCAGGAGCCTGGGGTAGAGACACAATCCACACTTGCACGCCCACGCGCCCACATGTTGGCATGTCTGTGGCTTGCAGCAAGTGCAATCTCTCTGGGCTCCGTGTTGGGCATCCTGGCTGGGCGTTCTTCTCTGTTTGCCTGTCAGTCATTTTTTGTCATTATGTTTCTTTGATTCTTCTTTGCTGCCAAGAATCCATAAATATCTGTCCAGCCCGCCCAAGTTGTGTCTCGCCTTTTTGCTGATTTCTTCTCTATCCAACCACTTCTCGTCGCTCTTTTCCGAACTCCTTCTTCAACGATAATTCAACGATACCCATATTCTTTCTGAAACCCTTTTTTTCTTTTGCAAACCTTGCCATTCTCGCTCTCACCTTTGTACCAACAATTCCCCACCCTCCATCAACAAAAATGGCTGTCAATGACAAGGACGTCGCCGAGTGGAAGGACCGTTTCAACGATGTCCTGGCCCGCCCCTCTGAGCACATCAACCAGCGCTCGCCCGAGGGCGCGCAGTCCTGGAGCGAGGCCTTCTTCGGCTGCTGCAGCCCCATCGACCTGTGCCTGATCACCTACTGCTTCCCTTGCGTCACCTTCGGCAAGACCCATCACCGTCTCCGCAAGGATGCCTCCCTCCAGGGCTACGAGCCTGTGAACACTTCGGTAAGTCCCAGTCGAAGGTGGCAGATGGTCGATTGTCAAATGTGTATGTGTACAGTAGCGACTAACGTGCTTCGCAGTGCCTGCTTCTCTGCGGCAGTGCTTGCTGCGGTCTGCACTGGATCCCGATGGCCCTGCAGCGCGCCGACATCCGCGCCAAGTACAACCTCGAGGGCAACTGCATCGTCGACATTGCCGCCGCCTGCTGCTGCGCGCTCTGCGTGCTGACCCAGGACGAGAAGGAGGTCATGGCCCGCGACGCTGCCGGCCAGGGCAGCTCTGGCGTCAAGCAGCCGTACCAGGCTGAGGCCGGCATGGTCATGCCCGCCCAGGCTCCGGCCCCTCAGTGATCGCCCCTCAGTGATCACTCTTGTGGCAACAATGCGAGAACCCTGATACGACGACACTGATTTCCTCCTCGGCCCTCTTTGGCACATATTTTTATACCACACCCAACGAATGGGGACATGCGGAATCCATCTTTGGATGTTTCGCAGTCTGCTTCCTTGATCTTTTACAACGGTTGCCTTTTCTTTTTTCTTCCTCTTTACCATCCTTAGACTTTGTTTCTTTCTCTTTACTCGAACAAAGGGGAAGTCAAATACGTCAGACAGACCAAGAATACCAGTTTCCTATTTTCTCGACTAATAGTACATGTTCCTTTCATTTTTGCGTGAGAACATCTTCGCCTGTCTGGCATCTGCGATCGTGGCGTCAATACTTGTATAAACTCTTAAATATTGGAGCATCTGACCTTTTTCTTTGATCTTGGTATCTAGCCTCTTGATTTCTCTGAGCATCGTCTTTTTCGACTGTTCACCCTCTATGCCGTGTCATGCCGTCGCCCAACAGAAATCGCCCGACAGGAGGGAATGCAGCCCATTGACAACGGTGAAAGCAACTATGGCGTCCCATCCCAAATGCTATTGCCTTTTCGCATTGTCTGTTTTCATTCTTTGACTTTTTGGGAGTCTTGCTGTCCAGCAGACGTGTCGTAACGGGTTCTGAGCTACTGAATACACACTGTTTGGTTGGCGTCGTTTTAGGCGAAGTTGGACCCACCGAAAGGGAAGGGCCAGGGAAGGATGTATGTGTGGCATACTATGTAAGAAAACGGTTGTTGATTTGCCGCCAAGCTGCGGCTGAAGGTTGCACTTTGCTTTTTTAGGTCTACGGCCAGGCATGGGGGAAAGGGAGAGTCGAGTCAGGAGAGCACAAAGCTTTGAAAAAAAGTCATGAAAGGGAGGGTTGAACACCCAGTCTATTGGGTGAACCGTTGCCCTATCTCCCATACGGACAAGGACAAGAGACAAGGACAAGAAAGTCCAAAACCTGACATGAGCACGCCCTATCTTTGGCCCCCTCCCTACTCTTAAGCAATGTCAGCCGTTACTGAATTTGGCTACCTGAGCGAAAGAAGGGAGGGGGCTGACTCTTTGGGCCTCTTTGCATCTTCTGAGAGCTTTGATGGGTCTGACCATATATGTACGCAGAACTTTGTAGAATCGAGATCGACAGCACTCGTCTCTTTTGCTCTTTGTCTTCCTTCATGATATGATTTTCTTCAATACGTGGCAGGTTCACAGGTCGGTCTCTTTGAGTTTCTGTTGGCTGTCAAGTCTTGTGTCACAAGTCTTAGGATCACTTCTGTATCTTTAAACCGGTTCGTCTTTTTGTCCGACCCTCAACAATTGCTTCGGCAACTTCCGTACCCATCTCTTTGCTGTCCAAAGGCATGCCTCTTGTCCCGGTGCCCCTGTCCGTACATGTGGGAATGCAAGACAAGGTCTTCTGCATCTTGGCTGCCGTTCACTTTTCGTTTGCAATTTCAACATCTCCATATTAATTGATGCTTGGCAAACGCCTCTTTTTGCAAGGCGCCTTTTGCTTCCGCAGTCAAACATACTCAGTACGTCGTACGTCGTACGTCGTACAAACATGTAAATAAGGTTGAGCTTCGGTGGTCCCGCGTCTCGGGGAGCTTCGCAAGCAGGCCACTTTTTGTGTCCTTTTTCTTCTTTTTGTTTTCTTTTCCTTGGCGTATGCCACGATGCAGTTCAAGAGTCAAGTGAGTGTCATTATGATATGAGTATATATTGAAAGAGAGAATTCTCATTGTGATTCTAGTGGCATCTATCATGAAACGTCAAATAAAAGAGGTGAAAATGGCAAGCAGAAAGAGGAGAGCTACTACCATTACAGAGCATCAACGATCAAGTTGAGCGCCAGAAACATCTATTATGCAACACCACTTCCACCACGGCTTGTTCGCTTTTGCAGCCGCTGCCGCCGCACCCCGATCATCCACGCACTCCGACAACTGCGGTAGGCTCGACAACCAGCCGACATGCTCTTCATTGCGCTTTCTACTCGTGCTGTTCTGTGCAGGCTAAGATCGTGCATTTATACTGTTCAATTTGTTGCTGGTGCGTCATTTCGCTGTGGAGCGATTGTTTTGATGACAGCAACATCTCCAGATCTTCTTCGACTGCACCCTACCTCTCCCTAAACAACCATCCTTGCATCGGACTATGGTGCGCATCACGAGCCTTGCCGTCAAACTCACCGTGGTGCTTGTCTATTCTTGCACAATTTTGCAGGTTCTGAGAAGAAGGAAACACATCATCGTGATAACTACATACGAGACAGCCACCCGATCTCCATAGACATCAATCGTGCATGAGCTTGTCTATTCAGACGAGTGTTGACTTTTAATACAGTGCGCACAACAGTATATGAACGGCCTTGCATTGAATACGCAAGGCTGCAGGGATGCGATGCAGGCAGCCTTGGCCAAATCATCCTTCAGGCTGACCGCCGCCTCATCTGGTCTTGCTTGCCTTGCCTGTTGCCCATGATGTGACTTGTTACGAAACAGAGAAAAAGAGAAAAGAGGAAAAGAGGATAAGAGTAGACAATCGCACAACTGCAGAACCACAATCGACGACAATGGTGCAACGCAGGCTTGAGTACTACTTCCGGCAGCCACCCGAGGCCCGGCAAGATGAAGTGATGCGGCATACGTCCTCGGCCTCCTTCATGGATCTCCCATACAGCGTACGGCATCGCATCTATTCTCTCGCCGACCTCGTCCGTTTCTGCCCAATCAACATGAACCAGGAGGGCCCGCGGGCCGAAGCACTTCGGACGGGTACCCAGAAGCTGACTGGGAAAGCATGTCTCTACACGGCCAGACGGTTTCTCGGCCGCGATTTTGGCACCGACGTCGTGCCAGGTTGCGAATGCCCCGACTCCCTGTCGCCCTCCTCTACGTCTCGCGCGCCATAACGGACGAAGTGTGCCACATTCTCTATTCGGAGAATGCCTTCACGATCAGCCGAAGCGACGCATGGGGCTTGGCGCCGTTGCGCAACATGCGCAAACGGAGCGTGGCATCGCTACGCCGTCTGACCGTCCGGCTCAGCAACAGCCAGTGCACCGTTGGCTCCAAGATGGACGAGCATGCCGGTTTTGCCATGCCTCCTTGCCACCCACTCTGCCTGAGCCATGGAATACACGATGCGCCATTGAGCAACCAAACGCGGCAAGGTAGGGCCGTCATACAGGAGCTGGCAGGCCTGTGCAGGACATGGGGCATGCACCTCGAGCCGGGCCAGCTTCATCTCGACTTTGTGTGCGATACCAAGGATCGACCCACGGCCGATCAGATAGCGAGCATACTCACCACGCTTCCACAACTACGAGAATGCTCGGTCCGTCTTGGTCTCCAGCCAGATTGGGATGTCCGCATGCTGTCTCTGCACACCACTCGCCGCCTTCTGGAGGCACCGTCCCACCGCAGCAGTGACGGCGGTGACGGCGGTAGCGGCAAAAGGGCCTTCTCGTACTATCTGCCCACCGAAATTTTGACGCGGATTCTGGCGTACTCGGACCTCGTTGCGCCGTATGACCTCGAGTGGCGGCCCGACGGCGGCTTTGCACCGTACGACTGCTGCCGGTCGTGCACGTCGACCCTCGACTGCTGCACGTGTCCCAAATTTCACGCCGCCCATTCCGCCACGTGCAAATGCTGGCTGCCGCCGACAGCCCTTTTCTTGGCCAGCCGCCAGGTGCACGACGTTGCCGCGGCCCTCTTTTACGGCCGCAACCGGTTTGTCCCGCTGCCCCGCGGCGCCCGCATGAACGGCAACCAGCCCATTGTGTCCCAGCACAGGACGCCCTTCCAGGCCGTGCAAAGCCCGCCGAACCCGCCGAACCCGCCGCTCGCTCAGTTTCTGGCCCGCGTCCCGCCGCGCGCCCATGCCCTCATCCGGCACCTGATTCTGCCATTTCGGCCACGGTCCCCAAGTTTGGCTGGCCGGCCACGCAGGAGGACGGCGGGCGAACATGGGCCCTGACCAAGGAACTCGTGGCGCAGCGCCTGGATCTGCAGCATCTGCAGCTCTCCCTCTATATCGAGCCGGCCTTTTCTGTGCATGGGGCCGACCTTTCGCCGAACTGGCCCGGGTACACGGCCGCCTACAACCGCACGCTCGGTGATATGCGTCTCCTACGCGGCCTACGGACCTGTTCCTGTACCTCCAGTTCCCCCACCCGTACCGCGTCCACTCGTTCGGTATGCTTGCCATGTCGCTGGAACGGGCCTTGATGGGCGAGGACTACAACTCGTTTGAGCGCGGCAAATGGCATGTCCCGCTGCGTCTGTGGGACGACCGGCCACGTCGACAAGGCGAGGTGTACCGCCCGAATGGAACCCAGGTATGGCCCTTGTATGACGAGAACTCGGCGCCGAGTCCTCCACCGATTCTGGCCTATGATTTGGTCTAGCAATTCTTTCCCTTGTGCCGGTAGATGCTGTTCTATGGAGAGTCGTATGAAGAGGAGAGTTGTTATGCTATATCACCAACGATCGGGGTACTCAGTTGCCAGCGGTACATTTCTTCTTTCGTATCTCTTCTTTCGTATCTCTTCTTTCGTATCTCTTTCGTATCTCTTCTTTCGTATCTCTTCTTACGTATCTCTTTCTCCCCATTTTTTATCGATAGGCAAGATGAACAGCTCAGATTTACTTGGCGTCATAGGAAGTACCTCACCCAACCTATCGATATGAAGAGGCCAAGAACTTCGGGAGGCTGGTCCCGTCACTTATACGGGCAAGATTCTCCCAAACCGTTTTGGGAAAGGAAAGAGGGATGATAGCTATGGTCCTTGGCCACATGATGCACCAAATACGTCACTCCTGTTGTAACAAGCACAAGCAGATCTTTTCTTTTGGGGATTTTGGAGAAAGCAGTGGGTGGATGGCTGCATTCGAAAACCCAAGTTTGCGCACGACGCTCGGTAAAATATATGTAGACAAACGAACAAAGTGGCCATGTTTCTGTTTAAGTCCCGGGCAAGCCTAGAATAACCCAATCGTCTCATCCGCCCTGCTGTCGGAGGACTTCGCGGGATAAGGTGAATGTCGGGCCCTTTGGCGGGCGTCTGATTGGTGGAGCGCACAGCTTCACCGGCACCAAGTGGAGGTTCTGCCGTGGGCGATTCTCGTGGGGACGTCCAACTCGGCTTTTGGAGTCCTTGCGCATGCGCGTGGAGGTCGCTTTCTCTTGAGTCTTCCTTTCCTTCACCCCAACCATCCACATACGCATACAGCACAAGCCATCCAACGCAAGAATGGCATCACCAAGCACAGCGGCCAAGCGGCTGCTGCCCGCCCTACGTGCGCGTGCCCCGCAGCCCTCCAGCCAGGCCATCTCTCGTCCTCAGTTCCCCTCCTCCTCCTCCTCCTCCTCGCCCTTCTCCTCCTCGCCATTATCACGATGCCGCCGCTGCTTCACCACATCGTCGCCACAGCGCACCGATGGCGTCTTCCGCGGCCTGACAGACACCCGCCTGCCAATGCCCTGGATCGAGGCGTTCCGGCTGCAGCAAGAGGGCAAGAAGGTCGAGTCCGCCGAGACGAACAGCAACGGCGAACGCGACCTCACGCCCAAAAAGATGACGGACAGCTACCACCGTGTCGTCCTGCCGCTGGGCCGTGACCCGTGGCTGTCGGACACCTACATCAACTCGTCGGGCCACATCCGCTTGGGCACGATTTTCATGGACCTGGACGCGCTCTCCGGCATCGTCGTCTACAAGCATACGGGCCCCGGCGTCACGACCGTCACGGCCGGTGTCGACCGCATCGAGCTCGCCCACCCGCTGACGGAGATCTGCGACCTCGAGTACAGCGGCATGGTCACCTACGCGGCCGGCGGCAGCAGTGCCGAGATCACCTGCAAAGTCGCCCGCGCGCGCGACGAGGGCGAGCCCAGCCGGCCGGAGGACCTGCTGCTGACCTGCACCTTCACCATGGTCGCCCTGGACCCCATGACGCGCCGGCCCACGCCCATCCCCCGTCTGGTGTGCGAGACCCCGAGCAGGACGAGCTGTTCCAGGCCGGCGCCGCCAAGGCCCTGGCCCAGCGCGCCGAGCGCAAGACGTCGCTGCTCGAGGTGGAGCCCGACGACGAGGAGTCGGCCCTGATCCACCGCATCTGGCTGCGGCAGCTCGAATACCACGACCCCAGCCGGCCCCTCCGACAGCCGCCCAACGTCGTGGCCATGGCCCGCACGCAGCTGTCGACGGCCGCCATCATGCAGCCGCAGTACCGCAACCGGCACCAGACCATGATCTTTGGCGGCTACCATCTCAAGCAGACCTTTGAGCTGGCCTTTTGCTGTGCGGCGTCCTTTGCGCATGCACGGCCCACGTTTGTGAGTGCCGACCCGTGCACGTTCCGGAGCCCCGTGCCCGTGGGCAGTGTGCTGTACCTGACGGCCACGGTGGCCTACACGGACCCCGCGGTCGTGGAGGAGGACGGCCAGAGGGGGGAGGAGGACGACAGCCAGGACGGCGACAGCGACAGCGACGGCCCGCCCCTCACGCGGGTGCACGTCCGCGTGGACAGCAAGGTGCGTGAGATGGAGCACGGCACAGCACGCGTGACGGGCCAGTTCCACTACACGTTTACCGTGCCCAAGGAGGTGCGCGTCCTACCCTACACGTACGAGGAGTACATGCGCTACATTGATGCCCGCCGTCGTGTGCGGGCAGGCTCCCAGTTGCGGTCGGCCAGCCTGCAGACCGTCCAAGAGGGTGTCAACTTGACGGAGTAGATCGGGCGCTGTTCATCTGTTTATACATAGACTTGCTTTTTGTCTCTCTTTGGCACCTTGGGTAGCCATCATCAATCATATCATCCATTTCAAGTTACTTGCTCTTCTTTTTACGGCGCGTCCTCCGACTCCTCCCCAACGTCCACGTCCGGCAGAAAACCACCCCCCAAGGTAGCGCCTTAAGGTGGCGTTGACAATCGCAGCAAGGCAGACGTTTCGGTCGTGCCAAACACATCTGTGAAGATGGAATTTGAGGCGTCAAAGATAACGTCTACATATCCTTTTGGAACCCCGAGAACTCTACTTCGATGCACGGGCATCTGTTGCATGGTGCACTTTCGACTCTCGTGTCATTGCTCACTGTGGACATGGTACATGTTGGCAGTCAGCGAAGAGCTTCATTGAAAAGGCCAGAAGCTGCGAAGAGTCAGGAGCGAGCACAAAGCGTGATGAACAGTATAAAGTCAAAGAAAACGTCAAAGAAGAGTCAAATGATAAAGTTGCTATGTAGGTTCATGTCCTCATGTCCATTATGAAAAAAGCAAATATTTTTAGACGCCGGTAATCCCAGAACAATAGAAAAGCAAAGCGTTCCCGCCCAAGAAAAAAAAAAGAAAAAAAACCCGATTAGTAGACTTTCTTGTGTGTGTCCTCCGTCGTCATGCATTCGTAAAGTTTTTGTGTGGTGGGGACGTGGTTACATCCGCGAACCGACGACCGAGCCGTCGGGCACCAGGATGACCGCCTCGTACCGCCGGGCCAGATCGGCCGTGGCACCAAACTCGACGGGCGGCGGGAAGTGACCGCTGCGCGGCGCATCGTGCTCAAAGACGTCCGCCAGGCCGACACGGCGGCGCAGGACACGGCCTCCGAACCGAGCATCCGCGACATGGCGCTTGAGACCGTCCTCGGTGTAGCGGGCCAGGGGGTCGGCCCAGCCGGTGTGCCCGGCCGACGTGCGGTCGGTGGAGGCACAGGCGCGGCAGGCGTAGCCGCGGTCGAGGGGTGTTTCCGACGTAGGACGGACGGTCCTGCCCTCGCCCATGACCCAGTAGGGGGCGGGGATGACGGCGGCGTACCGCAGAGGATCGGGGCGGGTGTTGGTACTCGGTGCAGGCGAATGGTTGCGCTTGCCGGGGACGACGGGGCGGCCGCGGACAGTGGAGATGCGGTCGATGGCGGGAGATGTGATGCTGGTCAAGCTGGTGTGGGCCGGGGACGAAGAGATGCGACCAGGGGCCCCCTGGCCCCGAGCCTCTTCGGCGGCGTAGACTTGCCGGCGGTCGAAAAGGTCGACAGGCTGGGTCAGGCGGGCCAGGACACCGTACCGGCCGGTGGGCACAGTAATCCGAGTCAGGGGCTGGCTGTCCAACAGGTCCTTGTGCTGCTGGTGGAGCTGCGGCAGGCGGTTGCCGGCCGCCTCGGCGAAGCGGGCGACAGGCAGGTACTCGGGCTGTGAGCGGAAGCAAGGGTAGCAGACGCGCTCGGGGGTCAACAAGTAAATGTAGTCGCCGTAAGGGACCTCGATGGTGGAGTCGCCAGAGGCTTCCCGCTGGCGCAGGCAGCTGGCACAGGACGTGGTGCGCAGGCACTTGGCCAGGGCGTGGAGGGAGATTTGGGTGTTGTTGTTGGTCGGGGCGACAGCCGAAGCCGTCCGTGCCGGCTCAGGCGCCAGGCGCACGAGAGCACCGAGAGCTCTGGGGAAGGCTGCCACGGTCTGAAAGTCGGGGTAGCTCTCGACCACGGCAGCGGCGGCGCGGTTGCAGTTGCGCAGAGCCACAAGGGCACGGATGTCTGTCTCGGCCAGATCCTCGACGATCTGGTGCAGCAGCTCCAGGGGAAGCTTGCCCAGGCGGCCCATGTCCCACTTGGCCGGAAGCTCGTCGGTTGGGGTAAGGACCTTGCCAGTGGACATGGAGCCATCGTCACCGAGGAAGAAACCCGGGCGCGGGCAGCGGTAGCCGACGTCCTGCCACGAGGCGACCTCGGGCAAGGGCGTGGCGGTTGATGAGGATATTGAGGTCTCCATATTTGTGGTGTGTGTATGATATTATTGGGATTATGGGAGGCAGTTGGAGAGAAGGAGGGGAGTCGAGAAGGGTCGAACTTTTCGTTACTGTGCCAAAGACATGAAGTATAGAGAGGATGGGGATAGAAGGAAGTGAAGGAGTATGAAGTCCAAGACAAAGGAGCAATGGAGGTAGATATGGAAAGCTTCAAGGAAGCTGGAAAGCAGAAATGAATCAAAACGTCAACAAGACATAGAAAGACACAGAAAGACACAAGAATGAAGCTCAATGCCGCCATGAAGTTCTATGTTTTGGCCGGACCTCCCGTAGCTATATGTACATATCCCTTTTCTGTATTTTTCTGGCTTTTTATAAAGGAGTCACAACGCGAAAGCGAGAAGGCGAGGCAAAAGTCTGCAAAAAGTCACAAAAGTCACAAAAGTCACAAAAGTCGTATTTTTCCTGGGCACACTCCCCCGGATTTTTCGTGTTAGTGACGTTCTTCTCTTTGACTTACACCCCTTGAGCTTGCTGGGCCTTTTCCTGTTTGAGCACACGCCCCCCTGCACACCTGATCCTCTTTCTGAATTTTCTGGGGGCGGGTCTCGGTCTCGTTGGGTTTTCTGGGTTCGTCGTCCTTGGCCTTGGCGGCCGTGGTCTTGGCACGAGCGTCAACGGCGAGGGGTTGGGAGAGAATGGAAAGACGCGAGTGACCCAAAAATAACATTGTCGATGGCGAATTCGTACTGCGTACTCGAAATGCACAGTGGCTTCTTGCTTGTCTCTCCCTTAAGTGCGGTTTCCAACCCATAAAAACTAGCAAGTATGACTATTTTCAGCCTTCTCGCCTCGTCTCGTTACAGGGCGTTTTCTCCGTCTGCCCTTTCTTTTCACCTGATTTGGAGCAGCGATGTGAAAAGGTCTCAAGGCCACGGACACGTCGCCAGTGGACTGATACAGGACGATGATAGCTGCTTAACGAAAGATTGCGATAGGGTCACCGCGTGGCTACCGGCGGACAAAGGGGAACGGAGGTGCTACATAGAGATGACAGGAAACAACAGGACCGTCCTCTTGCAGCACTCTCTGCATTATGCACACGAATACGTCCTCACTTTTGTCCCGCTTTTATGCTGGCTTGGATGCTCATTGGTCTCCAATTGCTCACCTTTCCAAACTCCCCGTTTCTTCGACAAAGGGACAAGACTGTTGTTCCAACAACTGTTGCACCAACGACCGTTGCAGCTCTGTTGGGAGTTCCCAAAGCAGAAATAGAGTCCCATATGACTTGTTTTACGGCTGGCCGCTTGCCCGCGACCGTGACTATCGTGACCTATTAAATTACATAGTAGGATATTTTGAGGTCTCCCCATGTCTGAGATGTCTAAAAAATGAGTTTCCATGACCCCCAGGTGTCCATCTGGACCCATGGACTGGAATGGGCACAAGGGCTCGTAGGGACAGGTGCGCGAGTATTGCATCAAAAATTGTATGTTTGGTACACCGTCTGGATCGTTGTACCTCGAACCTGACGACGGAACGTGCTCGTATGATGGGATTTCGATCACGTTTGAAATTGCTATTTAGTTAGCGAGAAAGTGGATTCAACCAAGAAAAAGAGGGGGTGCAATTATGACTGTCAAGAATCGAAGATAGAGAAGAGGAGCCAAGAGGAGGCAGAACCGAGGAGAATGACATAAGAAAAACAGGGGCTCGGCAGGGCTGGAACTCGGAACTGGACACTAAGAAACAATCCGTACATGTACACAGTTGACACTGGAACTGCCGATATGTCTAGACTCAATAGGTATTGTTGGGACTTCAGTGAAGTGAAAAAGAAGTACATGTACATGTACACATTTCCTGTGTTGAGATATCGTGACATTTTGGTAGTCAAGACGTGCTCCAACGACACACGACTGGAAGAAACATACATGGAGTACTGCGATGTAGTTTGTAGCAATCATCTGCATTCCCATTTTGTTTATTTTCTTCCTTTAGTTTTTGTTTATTTTATTTAATTCCTGCCCATCTTTGAAGTCTTGCATCCTCTAACATAATGATTACCCCATCGCGTCCGCTATGGCGATATCGCGAATGCACTGTGTGACCATATGGCACGGCAAGGATTTATTTTTTCGGTCAATGAGTCGCCAAGAGCATCATGCTTGGAGTGAATGTACCCAGTAGAGCACGACAGAGCACGACAGGACACAGGAGACTGAAAAAGAAACAAAAAAAACAGTCAGAAAGTCTTGGAAAAGGCTTAGCATCACGTAAAAAGAATGCAAGCAATGGTGGCCCGTCGAAAAAAACTGAGCGACGGCCATGACGAAGGGAGAGCCGGGCCCTCAAAGCCAAGCTTTCGTGTCCAAGAGCAACAAACGACGTCAAAGAGTGAGTTGCGAGTGACTGTACTGAACTGTGTGAAAGAG
Organism: Sporothrix protearum; assembly: GCA_016097115.2. Taxonomy (NCBI): domain Eukaryota; kingdom Fungi; phylum Ascomycota; class Sordariomycetes; order Ophiostomatales; family Ophiostomataceae; genus Sporothrix; species Sporothrix protearum. Next base: position 970,338 of record JADMNH010000008.1, read on the forward strand.
TGAAAGAATCTACATCGTAGATGACTGAGATGATCAGGGGATGGCGGCGCCAAGAACCGGTGGAGATCCTACGTACAGTACAAATGACTGGACAAGAAGGGGCGGACACTGTGCAGAAGCCGAAAGAGAGCGGCTGAGTCGGCTTGGCCACCGCTGAAGCAATTTTATAGTGGGGTTTTCTCGCTTTACAGGCCTGAGGAACACGCCCAAGAGAGGCCTAAAAGCCTTAAACTAAGGCCCTAAAAGATTTAAAAGGCCTAAATCAGGGTTGCGAAATTAGTACATTAGTATAGTATTTGCCTATACTAATACTAAAGTAGTAATACTAATACTAATACTAATTAGTATTTGGTTATACTAATACTACTACTAATACTACTCTTTAAGGCCTATACTAATACTAATACTAATTTTAAGTATAAAATCTAATACTAATACTAATATTAACTTTAATATTATTTTTTATTATTAAATTTTTTAAAAAATAAATATTTAATTAATAAAATAAATTAAAAATAAAATAAAATATTTAAATTTAAATTATAATAATACTAATGTAGTACTATTAGTAGTATTTACCGGTACTAATACTACTACTAATACTATTGTAGTATTAAAAAATTAGTACTAATACTACTGTAGTACTGAAAAATCAGTACTAATACTATACTACCCATTAGTACTACAGTAGTACTAAATACTACTAAAATTTTTAGTACTAATTTCGCAACCCTGGCCTAAATACCCTAAAAGACCTAGAGGACCGAAGAGGCTCCCCTTAAAGATTTTGCAGGTGCACGTGGACAGCCTGAACCCTGCCTGCAGCGCCCAGAATACAGGCATGTAATCTTACTTTGTATGCCCTAGAACCCCCCCGCGGCAGCTGGGTATGCACTGTCCCATATCACTTACCTCGCACTGTATCACCACCCAGAAACAGTGCATGTCTCTCTCTGGCCTTCTCCCCGTCAACAAATCGACTCTTTTTACGTAACGATGGCATTCACCTGACCTGCGATTCTTGGTGTTGTTGATGAACCGACTGAATACATAGTACAGTTGCTGCACCCCCTCCTTACCGGTGGCCCGCCAGTCCGCCTCTTTGTCAAAATATGCAAGTTATGACATGCAATAACCACTTTTTGACCACTCTATTACCCCCTTTTTAGGTCATCGCACGGTCCCGTCGTCCTCTTGTTTGGCCTTCTTTTGGCTTGAGAGGCCTTGAATGGCCCTGTGGCCGGTGTTGGCCAGGAGTGATTTCGTTCCTGTTGTTCGTCACGGTGGAGGATCAGAGGCTACGAGCGTGGACAGCTCTGAGAACCGGTTGGTCTCGGCATTGGCACGCCAGACGGGCCACGCGTTGCGAAACAAATTGGCGAAACAAATTGGCGTATGCAAAAGCTGTTGTTCTCTGGTTGTTTGGTTCTATTTTTGTTTTTGATGACTTCTTTTGCTCGTTCTTGTTTTGTGGTGTTGCGCCATCTGACGCCATTTGCTTGCTTTGTCTCCTCTGCCACCTGTATCAATGTACTTTTTTCTCGAAGTTTCCTTTGCTCCCCTTTTTGTACCTTCTTTCTAGAGACACACCTGTCCGGACACGATGGGGAAGCTGCATAGGAAGCCGGATCGTTGCCGAGACTCTCGACACGTGTAAGAAAGTCTGGCGGACGACGGGAGTGCAAAAACAGAGCTTGAGCTTCGCGAGCTTCGAGAGCTTCGGGAGCTTCGAGAACGAGGCCGACAGAGCCCTCGCTGTCTCGCGCTTTGCTGTATGCATCGAGATCGAGTCAATGCTATTTCTGTCTGCCTAACGTAGCTTGCCCCAATACGAAGTGTCGTCTTACACACCAATGCTCCCACTTCATGACGTCGATTTTGCTCATCAAACCGGCCTATCCGGTCACAACAGGGCTAGGTGTTTCCAAGGGCATTGTCTGGTAGTGTCTCGTATGATTTGCTTCGCTAGATTCTATCGTTTGAAGCTTTCTGTACTTTGAAGTCTGTACAATGCTTGGCCTTGTCTTTCGGGTTTCACGCTTTCTATCGATCTTGGCCACGCCTTGCACACCTTGCACACCTTGCACACCTGGCACACCCTGGCAACCTTGCTGTTCCCTTTCGACACCCGTACACATACCTAGACATTCGGCGAGAGGAGATCGTACTTGACACACCGCTCCACGTCTTCGACGCTCGCCTGCATGAACCGCCGCGCCTCCAGGCCGACCCAGATCCGCAGCATCGAAAAGTCGCCCTGCTTCATCATGCCGGCGCCGCTCTGGGCACCGAGCTGCCGCAGGATGGGCAGCGACGCGCTTAGCAGGTCCGTGGCCGGGTCGAGGCTGCGGCCGATGCCCTCGAGCAGCAGAATGGAAATGACAATGTTGACAAAGTCGCCTTCCAGGCGGACATGGTGGGAGCGCACCATGTCCAGCACTTGCTGGAGGATGTCGCCAATCTTGACGTTGCCGAGGGCGAGCGTGCGGCTCTTGACGGACAGCACGAGGTGCTGCATCTTGAGGGCAAAGACCTCCTTGTCCAGGACAGCGTCGGGCTGGCGGCAGCGTTCGCACATGAGGTGGCCGGCCTTGTAGCCGTCAAACTCGGCGACGGCCCGGAACAGATCCAAAAAGTTCTGGCGGTTGGTCTCGTTGAGCTGCGTGACGAGTCCCGTGTCAATGAAAATGAGCTGCGGATGGAACCCCTCGGCCTCAATCTTGGCCAGCTCGTCTTCCCAGGCCGTGACGTTTTTGCGGTGGCGGAACGGCCGCAGGCGCTCCAAAACTTGCTCGGTGACATCGCAGCCATCCGCCTGGCTGGCTTGCGAGGATGGGTGCACCGGTGTGGTCAGGCTCAGTTCGGGCTTGGCCGACTTGTAGAAGCGAACCATGATGTTGCCCGGATGCAGGTCGGCATGCACAAAGTTGTCCAGGAGCAGCATCCGCAAGAAAGCGTCCAGACCTTCCGAGGCAATGTCGTGCTGGAACACGCCGCCGCCGTTCTCCATAAAGTCGGCCAGCGGGATGCCCTGGGCAAACTCTTCGACCAGCACATTGCGCGTCGTAAACGCTGTGTAGGGGAAGGGGAACCAGGCCGTGGTGCGGTCGCGGAAGTTGCGCCGGAAGATGGCCAGGTTGGCCGCCTCGATGCGCAGGTCGAGCTGGAGCTTCATCATCTCGCCAAACTGGAGGACCTCGTCGGGGAGGGACAGCCACTCGACGCCAGGGACGGCATTCAGAAGGGACGCAAAAAAGTGCATGATGCGCAGGTCACGGCGCACCGTCCGCTCCACACCCGGGTGCAGCACTTTGATGGCCACGTAGGAGGACGGCACGCGGTGCGGCGAGCTCTTGAGTAAGGGGTCGACGTGTTTCCGCACGTTGCTCTGCACCCGTTTCTGCACGGCTGTCAACCGGTTTTGCTCTTCTTCGCCCTGCTCGTCGACCGGCGTCACGTCCACGTCCACGTCGCCCGGTACGGCCAGATCGGGCCGCAGCTTGGCCTTGTAGACTTGGGCAATGGCACCCACGCCGAGCGGCTCCTCCTCAAACTCGGCAAAGATCTCGTCAAACGGCCGGCCGTCGAAGGCCGCCTCCACCGTCTTCTTGGTCATTCGGAGGGAGTGGGCGGGCGCGTCCGAGTGCAGCTTGGACATGATGTCGCACAGTTCCTGCGGGAAGATGTCGGACCGCGAGGCGGCCCACTGGCCCAGCTTGATGAATGTCGGTCCGGCGAACTCCATGCCGCGCACCAACAGTCCGTACCACCAGAGCGCGCCGGAGCGCTCATTGTCGCGGCCGGGTTGCCGTTGGCCGATCCACAGGACCGGGACAGTCACAATGACGGGCACAAAGATGCAGCTCAACTGGAGGAAGCGGAGGCCGGTGCACAGCGGCTCCCAGACAATCAGGTCGAGCAAATGAACCACGTAGTGCACAGCGGCCAAAATGTGGCCATCGTCGTCATGAACGTGTCGCCGTTTCTTGTCGATTTCTTTACGGGAGACCTCGAGCATGCGCGACTCCGTTGTGTATTCGGTTCCGGCATTGTCCTTCTCGCTGAGCTCGACAAAGGCCGAGGTGCCGAGAGCGGCTGCCGTGCCGCCGTGGACGGCCGCCAGGAGTGTGACGCGGGCGCGTCGTGTCCGTTGTCCGTTCGAGTGTGATCGCCCACCACTACCACCGTGACTGCTCTCCTCTTTTCCTTCTCGTGACTTTGACTGTTCCCAAGGCCGTAATGGTTCACCCTGAGAGGCTGGCCATGCTGTCCGCCGTGCTGTACTGTGGATCGCTCGCAACGAGTGTCGTACTGGCGAGTGTGCGCAAGAAGTTGGCAATAAAGAAGCCGGGGCCGGTAGTCGGGGCAACAACGAGTGCCGAGAGAGGAGAGTGTGCTTTGTCGAAAGTTGGGACGAGATGTGCAGCGGAAGTGCCGCCAGCGGGGAGGCCGAGGTGGCCTGCGGCAGCCTCATCGCGAGGCAGGAGAGGCGTCGTGCGATTGGGGGAGGGATGAGGAGACGGAGGAGAGTAGGGTCGTCAAGGTTGCATGCTCATGTGAGGGTGGGAGAGTATGTGAACTGGAGTTGAATTGGATCGTGTATCGTCGTATTGGTTCGATTTTCTGATTTATCGTAACAGGACAAGAAAGGGGGCGGCCAAAAATTCACCACCAAAAGAAAGAAGTCAACAACGAGGGAAGGTGCGGTCCGGGACATCGTGACGTAGTTGCTGCGACTCGGGCGCGGGGGCTTACGCTGACGTTGTGTACCTTTTGCTAGCGCCGTTTTGCCAGCATTCCTCAGGTACTCTGTACTGTCCATCGCTCTTTCATGTGCTTCTGGACGTTCTTGCAGCATTTTGCGCCTTTGACATTCCGGCCCCACTGTCGGGTGGGGCCGGAATGACGCTGCAAAAGACGAAAGCAGCAAAGACAGCCAAGGGAAAAAAAAAAAATAAAAAGAAAAAAAAGAGAAAAAAAAAGAAAAAAAAGAACAAAAAGCTGTTTGCCATCGGGCGGTGTCGGGCGGCAGATAGCGATAAGCCGTATTGCGCGCCAAAAGAGGCCTGCGGCGGGGAATAACAGGGAGCAAGGCAGGAAGGAAAGCGCGAGACAGCGCAGACAGCGCCTGTGGGCAGTGCTGATAAACAGGGCGGCTCCCATTGCCTCATTTTTTCCTCGCCTCGGCCCATTAAAAAGTTATTCGATTTACTCGAGTTTGTTAATACGACGACTGCCCACGACTGCCCACGACTGCACTTCATTTTGCGACAAGCGACAGTAACAGTGGTCTTTGCACCAGATTGCGATTCTTTCCTACAATTAACTCCAGTCAACACCCTTCTCAACGTCACAATGGGCTGGTTCTGGGCCGACAGCACGCCGTCCGCGGCCCCTCCCTCGCACTCTGCTTCCTCTTTCTCTTCCTCCTCTGCCTCTGCCTGCCCGGTCAAGCACATGCCAGCATCACATCCGCCCGTCGCAGACGGCGCGGCCACACCACCGGTCGGTCTACAACTTCGTCCCAACGTATCTCTTTTGTTTCAGGAGCCTAACCTTGTCCAGCGCGGTTGCCCTATGCACACGGCCACGGTCGATGCCCTGAGTGGCAGCAGCATCCCCCATCCGACCGCAAACCCGGCTTCTTCTACAGCCTCGCCTCCGTCTGGCTGCCCCGTCCCTCACGACCAGCGCGGCGCCAAGCCCTCTTCCGACGACGGCGCCTCCACCCTCTCCAAGCTCAACCCCCTCAACTACATGTTCCGCGACCTCTCCCAAAACCGCGCGCCCAACCAGACCGTCGCCCTCCCCACGTCCCGCGAAGAGTCCACCATCCCCGTGGCGATGGCGAGGGCAAGTGGGAGTACCCGTCCCCGCAGCAAATGTACAATGCTCTCCTCCGCAAAGGCTACACCGACACCGACGCCACGGCCGTCGAGAGCATGGTCGCCGTGCACAATTTCCTCAACGAAGGCGCCTGGGCCGAGATCATTGACTGGGAGCGCCGCTTCGGTCGCGGCCTGGCCCGTGGTTGGCAGATTAGCCGGCGCGGCGAGGAGAACGCCGAGCAGACGACGCAGCAGCTCGAGCGCCAGGAGGGCAGCGAGGCCGAGCCGCGGCTGATCCGGTTTCAGGGCCGCCCCGGCGAGATGACGCCCAAGGCGGCCTTTGTGCAGCTGTTGGGCCGCCTCTACCCGTCCAAGTTTGCCACGGAGCCGCCCTTTGACCGGCACGACTGGTACGTGGCGCGCAACGTGAATGGCGAGGAGAAGCAGGTGCGGTATGTCATTGACTACTACACGGGACCCCCTGAGCCGACGGGCGAGCCTGTTTTCTACCTGGACGTGCGCCCGGCCATGACGCCTTCGGGCGCCGCGGAACGGCTGGTGCGCTGGGGCGGTGACGTCTGGTGGCGGGCGTCGGGCGGCGTTGCTCGCGAGGCCAACCGAAACGCGTAGGCTGGGAGTGAGCCAGTGAAGTTCGGTACGCATGCACAACACGAGACGACGTGTCAGCGCATTGATTCGGTTTTCTTACAACCACGTTTGGGGACGTTTCCATGGTCACGATTTGATTTTTCTTTCTTTCTTGCGGCGGCAACGGGCATTATAGATTTGGTGGCGTCTTTGTTTAGTGTTTTTTTTTTCATGTTCGTCTTGCCTATCAGTTCTGTCCTGATGTCTTTAACGTAATTCACTCTCCTATTCTCATCCGCCAATGCGTTTTTCACTCTTCCACCTGCCTCGTCAAGTTAAACTCATCCCTGCTGGGTCATGTTCCTAGCCACTAATGCTGGAAGACAAGTAGTCTGAACGATGGACGGGGTTCGAGAAAGTAACTGCCAGACTCCACTACTCTTATCGCTAGCGTATCGATTGCATGAGGCTGTGGCGGCGAGGTCGACAACACTTCGACGGCACTGTCAGGCTTACAACGTCAAAGCTCGAACATGTAATGCGACTAACAGATGGAAAATAAATGTAAAGAATACTCTTGAACAAAAATAATACGCAACCCTTTCTAGGGAGGCTAAAAGGCTCATTGTCTTATGAGAGCCTTCCGTGCACGTGACCCCTATCTAGCGGCCAGCCTTCTCCCAATAGCTGTCGATCGCTTTTTTTTTTCCTTAGCGCCATTGATTTTCTCTGTTCTCGCAGTTGGCCGTCTATTGACATTGACTTTCCCCCCTTCCAACATCCAAACCAAAACCGGCGACAAAGGAACGTTTCTTTTTTACCAGCGATCACGTTCCACGCCCACCCCCCCCCACACGATGGTGTATGATCGTCCCACGGCCCCGACCCCGTCGAAACTGCCTCCGCCACCGCCTGTCCGCCCTTCTGCCGCCGATACACCGCGCGCCGCCGCCGACCCAGGCTACATACGTCTGCACATTACCCCCTTTGACGCTGAGCTGTTGACCGTCGTCGTCCCTGCGTCAGCGCGCCCCGACGCCCGCAACATCTCGTTCCACCGCCTGCAGACGTTTCCCGAGAAGCGGTACGGGTTTGTCGACCTGCCCACGGAAGCGGCCGAGAAGCTGCGCCGCAAACTGAACGGCGCTGTCCTCAAGGGTGTGAAGCTGCGCATCGAGGCGGCGCGGCAAGAGAAGAAGGCGACGGACGACGGCAGCGACGACTGCAGCAAGAACGGCAAGATGGGCAAGAAGGACAAGAAGGACAAGAAGGACAAGACCTTGACGCCCGAAGAGCAACAGCGCAAGGACGAGGAGCGGGCGCTGCGCAAGGAAAAGAAGCGGGCCGAGCGGGAACGCATCACAAAGGGCCTACCCAAGGGACTCCTCGAGCACGAAGAGGTGGTGGGCGTGCAGCTGGAGCCCGGCCGCCAAGTCAAGCGCGGCTGGACAGAGCCCGAGTCGGCCGCCGAGGCCAGCATCAAGACGACCAATTGGAGCAAGGACAAAAAGGACAAAAAGGACAAAAAGGAAAAAGACAAGACCTCCAAAAAGCACGTTGAGAAGAGCGAGTACACCGACAAGCCCGAGTGTCTGTTCAAGACCATCTTGCCGGCCAGCCGGGTCGGTGTCCCCGTCATCGAAAGGGACTCGGACGGCGACGAGGTGGACCCGCGCGCGGCGAAGCGGGCACGCAAAGACGCCAAAAAGGCACGCGAAGTGGTTGTGCACGAGTTTGCCAACTGGTCCAAGATTCCCACCTTCCTCAAGGCGGGTGGGGCCCCCTCGTCCAGCCCCCATCTGGAGTATGTCGAGGGCAAGGGCTGGGTGGACGAGTCCACGGGCGATGTGGTGCAGCCGCTTAAGAGCACGCGCCCGGTGACCGTCAAGGGCGTGCTCACCAAAGAGCAGCAGCTGGCGAAGCGTGCCAAGCTCGATAAGCTGGCCGCCGAGCGTGCCAAGGCGCTGAAGGAAGCCAGTCCTGCGGGTGCCGAAGCGGGTGCGGACGAGACCTCGGACTCCGGATCCGATACGAGCAGCAGTGGCGGGTCCTCCGATGAGGAAGAGGACAGCGAGAAGGCCAGTGGAAAGGTCGACGAAGAGGACGTCTCAGACGAGGAGGAGGGCGTGCCCAAACACAAGCCTGTCCCGTCTACCGAGGAATCGCCAGCACGCCCGCCGTCGTCGGCTTCGGCCAAAAACCTGATGATCAAGATCCCGCCACCGCCAACATTTGCCGAGCCCTCCACACCGGGGCCCAAAAGGGAGGTGCATCCGCTTGAGGCACTGTACAAGCGCGCCAAGCCGGATGCCGGTGCCACGAGCAAGACGAAGACGACCACAACCACGGAGACTCCTGCCGCCGAGGCCGACAAGCCCTTCAGCTTCTTTGGCGGACTGAACAACGACGACATTGAGGAGGAGGCGGACGTCGACGCCATGGACGTTGTCGCTGCCGAAAACGACGAGGACGACGACAGTCTCCAACCGCCCACGACACCCTTCGGCCGCGCCGAGTTTGAGTGGCGGAATGTGCGTAGTGCCGCACCCACCCCGGACACAGCCCACCCGAGCCGGATGACGAGCAACTTCAAGTGGCCGACACCGGGCGGTGCGAGCGATGAAGAGGAGGACGAAGACGAGGATGAGGACGAGGACAAGGACGAGGGCAACGTCGAGGCAGCCGGCAAAGAGAAGAAGGACAAGGCCGCGGGCGAAGGTGACTTCCAGAGCTGGTTCTGGGAAAACCGGGGCGACCTCAACCGGTCGTGGAAGCGTCGGCGCAAGACGGCCGCCAAGGACAAGCGCTACCGCGAGAACCGGGCACGGGCCGAGCGGGCGATCTAGTGCGTTTGCTTTTTTTCTTTTTCTTTTTCTTTTTTTGTTCCATATTTATGTTGGTATTTGCTGCCATGATGCAGCATCAAGCACTGAATCCTAAACTGGCGTTATTTTCTGCTATTATCAACCATATTACCCATCGCCTACCCATGGTGGACCGTTCCTTTTATGCGACCTTTCCATCCCTATGTCCCCAAAAAAAAAAACGCTTGAAATGCACACAAAATCAAAGCGAGAGCCAGGTGTCTTGAATAGGTAGCAACAAAAAAAATATGACTGTCACTTCGTCGAAATGGCCAAGTACCTGAATACCTGGCGCCGGCATGCCGAAGACCCCGCCAAGTGGGCTCACTTCTGCCACGGAGCGGGTGTCGTCAGCGAGTTGGCCGACTCCCTTGGCAAAACAGCCATTGCCTGTGACCGAATCACACCTTGTAGTGGACGGGGTGCATTCGTGCTGTCGGCCCTGCCAATGGTCGGCGTGGGACCCCGCGTGCTGCCCGGCTCAACGACGCCATCGACGACAGCCAGACGAGCCTCGAGGGCCTCAACATAGCGACGCAGCTGAACCGGGTCCTGTGTGAACTTCGCCCAGTTGCGGTCCTCATCACAAACGTTGGCCGGCCCCCCATTGTCGTTTGTACCATCGGCACCCAAAACACCGCCTTTTCCCTTCCGCCTTCGTGACCAGCAGCGGTTCATAGTTTGTCTGGTCTCCGTCCCACTTTCGTCCTCCATGTCCTCCATGTCCTCCATGTCCTCCATCTCAACCCAGCCAGCACGACTGTCCCGTGTCTCTCGTGTGTGACCGTCTGCATCCGTGTGTTGTGGTGGTCGGTGCGCAAAGAACGTCGAGAAGCGGTGACTGCAGCGGCTGTCCCCGACCAAACCACGGCGGCCGCTCTGGACCAGCTGTGGCAAAATCGCCTTCTCGGCCGGCGAGTAGGTGCCGTTGTTCCCGTCTCGGCGCCGGCGACAGCGTGCGGATGTGGCAATCGCCAGCCCCCCCGCAGCGGCTGTGCAGACAACAAGGCTGGCAATGAGCCAGGCCAGGGTCCGGACGTCCCAGATGGGTCCACCACCGCTAGGATCGGGCCCAATCTCCTCGACGCCGACCTGCATGGCAGCCTGCGCCGCAGAGAGGGTCACCGCAGCCGTGCAAGACAGCACACCAAGCAAGGCCAAAACAACCAAGGCCCAAAACACACAACGTTCGCGACGGACAGCGGCCACGCGGCGGGCGGCATCGTCGGCAGCTTGGACATCGCTCAACGAGATATGGCGGAGGCGCGGCCCCCCGCGGATGGAGATGGAGCGAGCGAGGCTGGGCGGCCCGTTGTAGGTGCTGTTGTTGTTGTTGTTGTTGTTGTTGTTGTTGTTTGTTGGTGTTGGCCTCCAGATCCACAATGGCGTCGGCTGGGTTGTTGCGGGTACCGTCCAGTGAGACCAACCGACTGCGGATGCTCGCAGTGTGCTTTTCCTTGCCTATCGGTGTCTTTCCGCTCTTCGTTCTCTGCGGGCTGATGTCGAGAACGCTCAACGGCCGCGGCCAGACGGAGAGTGTCGGTGACACGGGGTCCAGGCCGAGGTGTGGGCTCTCGTTTTCGTTTTCGTTTTCGTTCGCGTTCGTCTTGGTCTTTTGGGGTGTCGTTAGAATGCCGTGCTCCTGCTCAGGCTCATGATCGACGCGGGTAATGTCATCGTCGCCACCGTCCTCGGCAAAGCCAAGATCGATCGCTCCGGTCAGCGCCGGTGCCGACGACGATGTGGACATGGGGCGTGGCAGGGTGGCCCGAGAGCGCCTGGAAGCCACGCGTGCAGCAGTGTCGTCGTTTGTAAAGCGAAACAGCTGAAGAGCGGTCGGCGTGGGTGATTGCATCCGGTCGTGCTCGAGGACAGGGTAGAGGTCGCTTCCGGGATCACTGTTGTTGTCGCGATCCTGTCGACTGTGGTGGTCACTGCTGCTGCCGACACTGGGCGAGAAAGGCCGCACAGTGCCTGAGCGACTGGGCAGCGAGAAGTTTTGTACGGCACTGTAGCCCGCCATGATGAGGGTCGGGGGGCAAGCAGACGGTGTGTGTTTGGTGCGTCAAGACGTGATTGAGTAAAGGCAATGTTGGTGATGTTTATCGCAAAAGAGAAGTTGCAATGGTCATGGGTGCTCCTTCTTCATTCCTTTATTTTTTGGCTCACCTGGTTGCCATGCCAAGACTCTGAGGTTATTGTTCATACGAGGAAGGTGCGATGCAAAGGACAGCACTAAGATCGTGGGCAAGATGGCAAACGAGGAAGGAACGACCGGTCGTCAAGCCATGTGGTCTTGAGCAGCTTTTTCAATGGCATTTTGACAGACTTCAGAGTCTTGCTGCACAACAAACTGCTTTATTGCTTCTCCGACGTGCAGAACTGCATCACTGCTATATGTGTAAATCCAGTGAACGCATTCTGCAATTGTTGCAATATAGGCTCAGTCATTATAAGGACATCAGGTGGCAAAGCGAAGAGGATGCCGGTGAGAGTCTGAGCGTGTAAGTGAACGGGGTCCTTGTCCTCCTTGATTTACCACGCGATAAATGTCGTTGTCACCACAGAACATAATGATAATCTTTGTGGAAATGGCAAGAGAGGCAGTCTGTGGATATTGTTGCTTTCTTTGGTTTCAACCTTGTTCTTCAAATCACTCTTTAGGCTGCCCGCCGAGTGCAGCTCTTCTGCCGCCAACGCTTCTTCTTGGTGCAAAGAGCGACACAGAGTATCATACAAACGAGTGAAGAGCGAGCAAACAAAACAACATTCAGTCATCGGAGGCCTGTGAAGAAAAAAAGGCGAATACGTCGCTCGCGGCACAGCAACAGAAGAAACCGCCAAGACTCTGCTATCAGGAAAGGATGGTGATAAATGTTTGTTTTCCCGTCAGTGGAGCAGATAAAAATCGTAGAGCAGCACAACTATGGTGTTTGCGCGGATGAAGTCCTGGGTAAACAAGCATCGACAGTATCTCCTTGTGGTCCTTTGTAAGCTATGAGCTGTTTGCGGCGTGAGCACTTGTCGAAAATAATCATGCCGCATTGTCGTCAAGCGCGTGCCTCCTTGTGTGGATGTGTGGTGAGGTGAAGACTATTGTTTACGATGGACAAATACAGCTAAAAAATAAATATTATACACGGGAAGCAGCCTTATTTTCAGGCAAGTGCTAACATACTACGTCGTAAATTGACAAGAATTAAACACAGGTCGGGCTTTGTGGGAGCCTTGGAGCCGGGAGCCTCTTTACATGAATGCGGATACGAAGGAAGATTGCTCGACGTCCGTTATCAAGACTGATGTTGGTGTTTGTTGACAGCGAGGGGATCGTCTGCAGGGGCGGTTGTGTGTTGTTACCGGCAGGACGTGCGCACGGCGTCTCGGTTCCAGATTACAGGGCCGCTCATCGGCGGCTCCAGACATGACGATCGTTCACAGAAGGGAAAGGAAAGGACAAGACAGTGGATGAGAAAGAAATTATGAGAAAAAATATGAACAAAAACTGTCCCAGCAAAAACAGTTTGAGCATGTTGACTTTGAGGGAAAGCGTTGTGTCACGTCGACCGTGAACTCGACGTTCGATTCCCCAGCAATCTAAACTTTGTATTATTCTCGTCGGTCTCCTCTGCGATTCATGTGTCTTTTTCGCTCACACACATCGTCCGATATTGTTTTTTCTTCGTTCCGAGAAGTTGACATTCGCGTGTCAGTTTCTTTCCGACTTACACAACAGCCTCACCACTTGCCCGGATGTCCGTGATCCGCCTGTCCGTTTCACTGTGCCGTCTGGCTCTGCCGCCTCCCAAACTCCTGGTCGCTGGACTCGAGACACCAATACTAACATCAAATTCGCCCTTTTGACGCCTTCTTGTCTGCCACCCGGGTTTCCGATGTCCGTCTCCCAGAATGGCTTGCAAAATCCAGGGCATCAAGAGCACATTCCTTCTTTCCCATCTCGAGTCTGCCTTATGCCTCCCAATTTAACCGTCTTGGGAAACAGAAAAGCACCAGGAAAATGCAATTTTGGTGAAAATATGCTGCTCCTTTTGTTTATAATCGTCTCATACCTGGATTCTTGTTGGCCTGGTTGAAAGGTCGTTCGTGTTACCAGCGAGCAGTGTTTCGGTAATTGTTTATTAATTTATTGACAATGATTGATGTGAGTGAGAAAAAGAAAACACCACAAAGGCAGCTGCCGTCGACTTGCGCCTCAGCAAACGTGCTGGCCCTACAATACTTGCCCCCCCCCCTCAGTCTGTGTGACCGATCCGCCCGTCGTCTCGTCTTTTAGCTTATTCTTTTTTACTCCCAAAATGAGCTCTGCTTGCGATCTGCTGCTTTGACCATTTGGCGATGTCTCATCTGATGGCGTACTACGTCTGTGGGCACAGCTACCCCACTGGGATGCGTACTACCCAACGGATCCGTTCCAGCAGACGGACTCGGGGTTGTGAGCGGGACGGTGAAGGCGATGATGGTGTTGGGTCTGCATTTTGCTGGTGTTGGATGGCGTTTTGGTGTTTTTTTGATTTCATCTGGGTTTTTTTGGGTTTTTTTTTCGTTTTTTGTTGTTTACGAGCCGAGGGGTTCTCTTTGCCGGACAAAGACGGCAGTGTTGACTTCCATTAGCTGTCACATCACAATCGACAATCTTCCTCGTACGCTTGGATTCAGGAGTGTTCAAGACATTCTCGTACAAGGTCCAAGCCCCAAGTTGAAGCAAATCAAGTCCAAAATGACCAAATAGAACAGAGCATATCCCTGGGACGAAACAAAGAACAAAGAGCCAAAAACACAAGAGGGATAAGCGAAAAGAAAGTAAGAAAATCACAGAATTACAAGAAGACAGAAACTTCTCAGAGAAACAAGAATAGTACGTCCCATTGTCCCTTTCAACTCCCAATAATACAGTGATCAAATGCCGCCGCAACAAACAAGAAAGAAAAACATCAGAAACACATCGCCACTCTCCTTCTTCGCTTCCTCTCCGCCATCTACCAGAACGAGCACCAGCCAATGTAGTGTTGACACAGATTCTCGAGCCGGGTCGCTTCACCAATCAGCTTGTTCACCTGCATGTCCACCTCGAGCTCTTCGTCATTCTTAAAGTCGCGGCCCGTCAGCTTCTGCTGCACACGGTCCAGCACCTCGACCGCACGCGCGCGTTTTGCAGCTCCGTAGGATCCGGCGCCGCCATTTGGCCATAGCCGGTTCATGGTACCATTGGTGTTGGCGCTGCTGGTGTTGTCGCCGTTGGCGCCGTTGGCGCTGCTGGCTCCATTGACCGCCGTTGAAATTGACGCCGTTGGCGTTGGGCGGCAGCAACGAGCTGTTCGTACGAGCACGGCCGCCGGGCGCCTGGCGGACCACCCGCGACACGCCGACGGCACCACCAATTGGCACCGTCGGCCCCACCGCCACCTGCCAGCAGCTCCGAGGGGGCCACATGGCTGTCCAGAACGGAGGGCCGGCGAGCACGGCCGCCGCCACCGGCAACCGCCAGCACCGCCAGCGCCACGCCCGCCTGCGGTCCAGCCAGCGCCAGCTCGCGCTCCGACTGGAAGTTGGGGCCGGCGGGGGATTGGGCATTCGTCAACCGCCAATGTCAGCAGGGGGTCGTGGATAAAGGCCTCGAGCACAGCCATGACACTGTCCTTGTTGGCGCGCAGCACACGCATGACGTGCACCGACGTGATGCGGAAGCTGCCTTCTATGTTACTAACTTCCATGGCATACGTCAACATCCGCGTCAGACGGAACGGCACGCGCTCCGGGTACATTTTCGCGCTTCATGGGCCACCTCGAAACAGTCGCCGAAATCAATGTGGATGAATCTTGCCGGTGTTGCGGTCGAGCATCAGGTTGGACGGGTGCCGGTCACCGAGCCCAGAATGTAGCCCACCATGGACATGACGCCCAGCGAGCGCGTGTAGTTGGTGCGGCGCTCGAGCCAGGCCTCCGAGTTCTTGCTCTTGAGCCACAGCACGCGGTACAGGTCCTGGCCCGTCGTGTTGTCCAGGGCATAGCCAAACACCTCCACCTTTTGGAGGAGCGGTCAGGTTGTCGTAATCCGGCGCCATTTGCAACATGATACGATGCTCAATGTTAAGGAGAATCTTGCGACAGTCGCGGTTACTCGCGGATCAGGACGTGGATTGGTGTCGCTGTTGGGCACCCAGCCCAGCAGGCCAATGTTCTGCGATAGGGGGATCGCAGGGTACGCTCAATGTTGAGATGGCGCTTGTACGACTCCGAGTCCATGGACAGCAGCGTGTTGCACAGGCCAAAACAGCTGCATCACGCGCTCGTCTTGCCGGATGTCTTCGTGGCCCTTGAGCAGGAACGCGTGGCTGGCACCGTCGCTGCCGTTTGATTTCGAGCTTGCGGGGCCGCTGTTTCGAGCTGATGACCGTAAACGTCGTCTCAAAGGACTTGATGCGGATCACCGGCTGGCCACTCTTGTACTTGCCCGGCACACTCAGATCCAGATCGCGTGCCGTCACCAGCTTCGGGCAGCAGTAGGCCAGCTCCAGCGACGTAATCTGCGGCAGCTGCCGCGTGATGCGCCGGAACACTTGGTAGTACACGTCCCAGGCCTGATTGAGGTCGCTCACGTCGTGGCTGATTTCGTACTGCTTGCACCACTCGCGCGCCTCGCTCAGGTCGCGGCCAAAGGCCTGCGTAAACGAAATCTCGCGCAGCGTCTCGGGGCCCCGCTCGAGCATATCGTGCAAAGGCTGGAGCACCGACAGCATGCCCTCAATGTTGTGGTCACCAAAGTAGAGACGCGACGCCTCCTCGAGGCCCTCGTGCCAGAGCTCGTGCCACAGGACGGCCACCCGAATAAGTTCGTGGCTGACGAGATCGGCCTGCTCCACCAGCTTGGCGCTGTGCTGCCGCATGCTGTCCATAATCTGTGCGGCCGACCGCGACCGCCGGGTGTTTTGCCACGACTTCATCGCCACCGTCAGGGGGTACACCAGCGCTTGCGGGTGCGCACGGCCGACGTCGGCCAGCAGGTTGTGCACGACTGCTGCACGCGCTTGTTGGGCTGGTTGATGCGCGCAATCAGCTGCGGAATCACCTCCAGCCATGTGTCCACGTTGACGAGCGCAAAGCCGTCCGTAACGGCCGTGTTCACGTCCGGGTGGCCACCGTGTGTCAGCCAGAGCGCCAGCAGACGCAGCGTGTCTTGCAGCGTGCTGCCCTTGGACAGCGCAATCGACTGGAAGAACCCGTGCATGGCCGGCACCACGTGCTCAAGGACCGTGGCATAGTCGACGGGTCCGGGGGGGCCATTCTGTGACACGCTGCCCGTCCGTGGGACACCACTGGCGGGCGGGTGTGCGCCGTTGGACTGGCCGTGGGGCACGCCGTTGGTGGTGCCGTTGCCGTTGGCGCTGGCGTTGCCGTTGGCGTTGGCGTTGGAGGCCGTCAGGTACTGGACGACCTCAAAGTTGGCCAGGGCCCATGCGTGCCAGGCCTTGTACCACTTGGGGTTGTACTGCGTGGCATGGGCGTAGTTGGTGAGCACGTCGTGCACGTGTGTGCGCCGCCACGTGTTGCGGTTCAGCGCGACCGTCCAGTCGCCCGTGCGAAGGTAGCACTTGGCCAGCAGCGTCGTCTGCTCTTGCAGCATGCGCTGGCTCTCCGAGTTGAGCTGGCTGCTGCCACCAACCACATTCGCCATGCTACCCGCATTGTTGGCGCCACCGCCCACGCTGTTGAGAGCCGTCATGGGCCCTGTATTGTTCATGACATTGTTCTGCAGCTGGTACTGCTGCCGGGCGCCCTCGAGGCGGTAACTGAGGTCGGTGGTGAATTTGCGCAGGCAGTCGAGTGACTTCTCCGAAATACCAGAGCCCTTTTGCTTGGCCATCTGGCCACGGTCCCACTGGTACTTGAGCACGGCGTAGATGACCTGGGCGGGCGGGGGCGGGGGCGCACGGGGGTAGTCGTCGTGCGGCGCGGAGTTGATGGCGCCGCCATGCCGTTCGGCCCACCGTTTGCCACCCAGCAGAAGCATCTCGTTGCTGTTGTTGCTGTTGTTGTGGCCGCTGTTCTCGTACAATAGGCGACCGTTGCGGAAGTCGCGGCGGTCGCGGCCGTTCTCGTCGCCCAGACCGTTGCCGGCCATGCTCTCCCGTGCGGCGCGGCGGCGGTGGTACTCGCGTTCCCGCTCGCGCTCGCGCTTCGACTCGCGTTCGCGCAGGACGTCGTCGTCCATCCAGTAGGGGATCGTGTACTCGAGCGGGTCCTCGTTGCCAATGAGGTGTTGGAGGGACGTCTCGGCCATGGTCATGCGCGACGACTTGCGGCACAGGTTGGCAAACTTGATCCACATCTGCATGTTCTCCATGGGCGTGACGACCAGGCTACGCAGACGCAGCATGCGCTGCCAGACCTCGGCGTTGCGCTGGCAGCCCAGCAGACGGCGGTCCCAGGTGCGGCGCAACGACTCCTGCTTCTTGGCGTCGCACTGCTTGTAGACAATCAGCTCCTCGAGCTCGGCTAGCATCTGCACGCGCACAATCACCTGGTAGGCCCGGGTGTACGACTCGGTGACGAGCGCACTAAGCTCGACATCGAGACCCTGCCGGGCCTGCTCGACACAAATGGCGGCCTCGCGGTACTGGTTGCGGTGCAAGGCCAAGATGGCGCCAAAGAAGGCACGGTCCGTCGAGTGCCGCTTCATGGCCTGGAGGTACATGTCCATGAGATCCCACTTGTTGAGACCCCAGGCGGCGGCCCGTAGCCAGCGGCGAGATGAGCCGCTTGACTTCCTGCGACGAGTTGGCCCAGGTGTTGCCGGCAATTGTCGCCAGCGCGTCCCACTGGCCCAGGGCATGCAGACAGCGCATCTTGCCCATGACGATATCAATGGGCGTGGTCGCGTTCTCGGGCAGCTCGCGCTCGCGGGTCTCATAAAAATCCAGAGCTTCTTCCCAGCGCTCGAGCTTTTCGAACCACGTCTCGCGCAGCTGGATACCGTTCCGAGTACAGCTGTGCCTTACGCAAGATGCCGATAGCAGCGTCCGACTGTTTGCAGCTGGTTGTTGATGGAGATGAGAGCTTCCACGCTAGACGAGCTCTGGTCCTGCAAGAACTCCAGCTCCTTGTAGTGCAGGGCTTTGGCATAGGCGTGGCAGCGTCCCGCCTCGCGACCTAGGACCCGAATGTCAATGGGCAGCGCCTTATCGTCATGCTCCATGAATTCGGCCAGGTTCAGCAGCAGACCCAGCAGGTCGGGCGGAATGTTCTCCGACTTGAAGGCGTTCTCGAGACTCGAAATCAGCTCGTCCTGGTAGTTCTCGTACAAATCGCTCCAGCACGAGACAAAGGCGGAGTTGAACAGCTCGCGCGCCAGGGGCGGGTAGACGTTGCCCAGCGCGGCACAGGCACGGAGTGCGTGGTTGGGCGATTCGTTGAGCAGCGTGGTACTGAAGCTGCGCAGCCACTCCTGCCAATCCTCCTTGGTCGACTTGCCCTTGGTATCCCAGGCAGCCCGGAGGTGGATGGCGTTCATCTCGAGCTTCTTGGTGGGCTGCTCGGCAAAGGACACCTCGTCCAGCTGGTCGGCGAAACGGGTCTCCGAGGTCAGGTCTTGCGGGAGCACATCGCCCTTTTGCAGCTTGGCGACCAGGAGCTCGTAGTTGGCATGCTGGATGCCCTGCTGCTGGATGGTCTTGTTGACCATGTTCATAAAATGCAGGTAGTCCTTGCCGAGCTGGTGGATGAGGGCGCACAGAGTGTCCAAAGCCGAGACCCGCAGGGAAGGCTCGCCGCTCGCAAGGACACGGTTCAGTGGGTGGATAATTTTGGAAGCAAAGTCGTTGAGGTTGACCTGGCGGGAGATCTTACCAATGGTCTCAATGGCCATTTTGCGGAGGAAGGTCGGCTGGTTGGGCTTCTCGAAAGTGCGCACGATCACGGGGACAATCAGATGCATGTACTCTTCACTGCTAGAGCCGAATACAAGAAACGCATGCAGAACCTTCTCCGAGGGCAGACGCCGCACAGAGGTGTCCTTCTCGAGAAGTCCCAGCATCAGGGGAAGTAGTCCAGCCAGATAGATCTTGAACTCGCCTTCCAGAGTGCGTGAGATGGACTCAATCAGAGACAAAATCGTCGAGTGCAGAGAGGGCGAACTATTCCAGTACTCCTGCATGATCTCGACGAGGCAGGGGAGGTAGTTGCGAATGTGCTGGCGGACGATGCTCACAAGAGTGGCGAGCTGACTGAAGTAGGCCTCGGCCTTGGACGGCGACGAACTGCGGATGACCTGCAGGAAGGCTGGGATGATGCGGTCGAGGAATGGCACGCACTCCAGGCCAAGGGTACGGAAGATGGACATAATGGCGCTGATGACGTCCTGGTGGTACTGCACCAGCGAGTGGTCCTTCAAAATACCCAGCAAAGCGTTAACGACAACGGTCGGGTAGTACTCCTTGTTGGACGGCGTCAGGCCCGTCATCATCAGCGAGATATCGGTTGTCTGGGTTGAGTCCACGCGGCGCTGCACTTCGGGGCTGCGCTCCTCCACTTGCTGGTGCCGGTAGGGGTCGAGAGCACCCAGAATGCCCATGAGCTTGATAGTCTCTTGGCGCAGCATGGCGTGCTGGGGCTCGCCGCGGATAATGTTCTGCAGCAGGTCGAGCAGCTGGGGGTAGTCGAGGTACGGGTCGATAACGTATCCCGAGTTGGACGCCAACTGGCCAATGGTGCGGAGAGCGGCCTCGCGCTTCATCATAGAAGCCTGGTCTTGCAGTGCTTCGACAAGGATGGGCATCAGGCGGTCCTTGTAGCGGAGCATCTCCTCACCTCCGACCGTACAGATCTCGCCAATGGCCTTGATGATCGTAGCGGCCACGGATGCTGTCGGGTCAGCCGCCTTGGGCAGCAAAACCTCCATCATGGGGTGCACGTAGGGCTGAATCAGCATCTGGGCGTTCTGGACCAAGAGACTGAGGAGCTTGGCGCTCTCCTCCTTGTTCCGTGGCACGTCGGAGAACTCGAGCTCCGTCAGCATCTGGATCAGCGTCTTGCGGAGCGAGGGCACGATATACGCCGGGTTCTCGCGCGTCAGACGGCCGATCAAGCGGACGGCGACTTCGCGGATAGGGAAGTACTCGTCGTTGAGGGCGTAGAAGATGGTGCGGATGTTGTCAGCCTTGCCCAGGTGGCGGTCGAAGCGGTCGTCGAGGGCATTGAGGACAGTGTAGCGGATGTGAGGGACAGGGTCGGACACACCGACTGTCAGGAGACGCTCGACAACGTCGCCAACCACCTGCATCGCGTGGTAGCTGTCCTGGTTGACGATGGGATCGCGCAAGTACAGCTGGCAGCACGTCAGAGAGGCTGCCTCGCGGGTATCTGCGTCGTCGTCTTCGACATAGCGCATAGCCACGTCGCGCACAAACTCGTTCAAGACATGGCCCGAGAAGTCGAAGCAGCCCAGCGTGTTGAGGGCCAGCTTGACCTCGGACTTGTGCTGCTCAATGGCCGCCGCATCCTTGCCGGCATCCTTTGATGACGTCGCTGTCGTCACGGGGGCCGACAGAACTCCCGCACCCTGGTGGGACGTGGGTGCGCCAAGGTGCTTGTACGGCTCGCCGCTCAGAACAAGGCTGATCATATTCAGCAGGCGCTCTTGGATGGTGGTCCGGACGGCTGGCACGTAGAAGGCAATGTCCACAAGGGCCTGTGTCAACTTGGGTGTCATGTCGCAGGCGAAAATGGGGTCCAGCAGCGCCTCCATGTACTTTGTGAGAGTCTGGCCAACGGCTACAGCCAGGCGGCTGATACAATCAAAGACGGGGTCAACGGACGCCTTCTTGCGGGCATTGACGCTCAGTCCCTCCCGGATGTAAATGAGAATGCCGTCGAGGTACGGCGCCATGGCGCTCTTGACGGCGTTGGCCACGCTGCCAATGGCCACAAAGGCGTCGTTGCGCTCCTTTTCGCGCTTGAGCATGGCCGACAGGTAGATCATGAACTGGTGCAGGTGGTTTTTCGGAAAACTGGGTGGGCGCGTAGATGGCGAGGTCGGGGATTAGCAGCACGGCCGTCTTACGGATCGTGGCGTCGCGGTGGTCCTTGTAGCGAGATACTATCTCGCAGGCATCGGTGTAGCGGTGCTGCATGAACATGCCGCCCTGCTCAAGCAATTCTTTGAGGACCAACATGGAGCCGTGGATGGATTCGACCGTGTTAAGCTTAAAGCCATGGGATGCCTCGGTATACATCTTGTCCATGATTTGGTTCTTCATCTCGACGTCCCGCTCGCTGATAATCTTGAAGCAGGCGCTGACAGCCTCGGCGGACGTCACGCGGATAAGGTGGCGCTGGTCGCGAAGGCCGACCCAAATCCATTCGAGAATGTCGGTCACTTTGCCGTACATGAGTGTGGGAGCATTGCGTGCGATCTCGCGCAGGAGCAGAGCCGCACTGTAGCGCCGCTCCTCGCTGCTGCCATCCTGCAGGAATTCGAGGGCCAGCTGCACGTCGGTGTCGACGAGCGACGAGACCAGCGAGCCACCGCCCGGTCGACACAGTTTTCCAATCACAATGGCGGCCGGTTGCATGCAGTTGATGTCTTTGCCGGACATCAGTCGGGTGAGCGCGGACGCGAAGCGCGTGTATTTGACGGTGGCGTCGACGCCCTCGAAATCGACAAAAGCATCGAGAGCGTAGATACCGCCAAGCTTGTCGATTGTGCTGTCGCCCTGGAGCAGGCTGCTGATTTTGGTCTGGACATTGGCCCAGTAGCCCTGGAAGATTTCCGGGCTCAAGTCTGATTGGGTCAGTGTCGGTGTTCTCGTTGTCGTCGGGCCAGTCTCAGCCGTCTCGTTCTCCTCATCCCAAGCGCCATGTCCTTACCTCGTTGTGCAACTGCCACCAGCTCTCTAAGCTGCTGAGCAGCCCGTCTCCGTGCATCGTCGGTAATTGGCCTGTCAAAAAGGGTTTGCTATTAGCAGTCGTCCTTCCATCCAACGTCATTTGAGTCCCCTTTCTCATCCCGAGAACGTACTTGGACCGAAGATCTTTAATCAGCGCATCCGAGTTCAATTCCGCGGACACCTGTGGCGACGACATGGTTGCCGACGCGGTCTATTCTGTGTTTCGATCGTATCGTATCGTATCGTATGAAAAGGGGGGGGTTAGGGCACCGTTCGTTCGCCGCTTTCTTCAAAGCGATACCGCCGCAGAGAATCGCATCCTCGACCCGCCAAGTAAATGGGTGGATGGCGTCGCGAAGAGGGAGAGGGAAGAAGAGCCGAAAGGACTCGGCGGTCGTCGAGACGGAGAGTGGACGTCCAGTCGTTAAGTGGATCGTGGGGAGGGGATGCGGTCGTAGGATCCAGTCGTCGAGGAAGTAATTCGTTGAGAGGATGAGAAAGGATGCTACGAGCACGCCACCAGAAGGAAGAGTAGGAGAGGGGGGTGTCTAGACGGGGTGCCGAAAAGTGTTAGTCGCAAAAGCTCGCAATAGCAAAGTTCGTGATGCAGGCACTTCTGGTTGCAGCGCGTTGTCGGGGGTCGTTGGGAAAAGAAAAGGCGGGCACGATAGATGCATGCAAGGAGGGCGAACAGGGACGTACAGAGGGGGAGAGGGCGTGCAACGTACCGGAGTCGGGCGTGGTGGTAGTTGTGCGATGGAAAACACGAAAAGATGTAATAATTGTCGTAACGAGCCTCAGAGGTGAGTTCTACGTTCTAGGTGTCGAACTGGGGCTGACTTTGTTCGTGGGCAATTGAAGCTCCTGCCTCCTTGCGATTTGCTGGCCGTTTAGTCTCGCTAGGTGGGTTGCTCCTTCCTCCCATCGACAGTAGCGCCTCCAGCCGCCCCGTCATGTGCTCTCTTTCGCCCGATCGCCCGTTGCGGCAATAGCGGTGATTTTACGCCACACGCGCACTTTACTCGGTCGCACCTGCCGCCTCGTCGGACGCACGCTTGTAGCGTTGGTCGAGGATTCTGGCGTGTTTTGCGTGCAGCAGGTGCCCGCGCGCTAGCGCACAGTCGCACCTTCCATGGCGCCTCTGTTGCTCGCACTGAGTACAGAAGGAGCGATAGCACTAATAAAGGGGCACCTTCCACCATTCACTCGTACAGTAGCCAAATAAGTACTAGAAGTCGTCGCAAGCAGCGTTGTTGTGAGTCCCGCAGCCTCGCCGTCTGGCCCCTTCCAAACAACGCTGTGAATCCCCCTTTGCCCCCCTTACGGCGCTATAATCTCAAAGAGCTAACACTCCTCCATACACTCTAGATCTGCTGCAACTCAAAAGGTCCCAGAACCACACCCATTCTCGATTTGACGTCTTTCGTCAGCATGATATCAACGTCCACTTTTCGCGAAACACACACATCCGCGATACCTCGAACGCTCACTACTGAGTAGCTGTTTGTACAGAAGTCTTCTCTGCTCCCAATTGAGCCCCTACACGCTCAATCCGGCCGCTATTTATTCTGGCTTCAGAATGCCAGCTGCTCCTTGGGATGACGGCGCTGCCGCGAAACAGCTTTTTGTCCTTGTGACAGGAGCGAACAGGCAAGACCACGGTGTACCTCTCCTGATTTGTGTCTGCTCTGTCTCTTGAGACTAACAACATCAGCGGCATCGGCTTGGGCATTGGCCAGCGCCTGATTGACGAGTTCGCCGCCGAACATCCAACTGCGTCCGACCATCTCGTCATCATCACGACCACGCGCAGCGCCGCCAAATCGAAAGCCACGACCGACCTCTTGCGGGAGTACCTGCAGCGGCGCGAGACGGCCGCTGCCGCCAGCAGAAACACCCTCCACCCGTCCCGCATCCACCTTGCCAGCCTCGAGCTCGACCTCTGCAACTTGCCCAGTGTCTACGCCGCCGCCGAGCGTCTGCGGTCCTCGCCACTCTCCATCTACACCGGCGCCGAGACGAACGCCGCCTCGTCGCCGCACAAGATTCCGCGCCTGGACAGTGTCATCTTCAATGCGGGCATTGGCGGCTGGACGGGCATTGGCTGGGCCAACCTGCTGACGAACGTGCTCTGCGACGGCATCCAGCAGGCGACGACGTTTCCGACGTGCAAGGCCTCGACGGGCGGTCTGCTGGTGGACCCCCTGACGGGCAAAGAGGTCAAGCATGCCGACGACACCAAGGCGGTGGGCGACAGCGACGGCGTGCTGGGCCAGGTGTTTTGCGCCAACATCTTTGGCCACTACGTCTTTGCGCATGCGCTGCTGCCGTTGCTGCACGGCACCGACGACAAGACGAGCTCGGCCATTGGCCCGGGCCCCGCCCGCATTGTCTGGGAGAGCAGTGTCGAGGCCGAGGGCTGGCACAACCTGTCGCTCGACGACTTCCAGGCCGTGCGCACCATTGCCGCCTACGAGAGCTCCAAGCGCCTGACGGACGTGCTGGCTCTGACCGCCGATCTCAAGAGTGTGGCGCCCTACTCGGCGCCCTTCTTCAAGGAGGACGGCGCCGACGGGGCGGTGGACGGAGCGACAGCGCCGGCCACCTACGTCACCCACCCCGGTGTCGTCTGTTCGACCCTCTTTCCCCTCAACTGGTTCCTCTTCGCCCTCTACAACCTCGCCATGTACATCTCCCGCTGGCTTGGCTCCCCCTGGCACCCCGTTACCGCCTACAAGGGCGCCGCTGCTGCTGTCTGGGTTGCCCTGCGGCCCACGGCGGCCCTCGACGCACTGGACGGCCAGCATGTCAAGTGGGGCACGGGCACAACGCGTGGCGGCACGACGCTTGTCAAACGCTCCGAGGTCGAGGGCTGGGGCTTTCGCGGTCTCGTGGGCGAGGAGACGACAGCGCCGACCATTGACTCGGTGACGGGCAAGGCGTGGAAAGAGGGCGGCGACCCGCTCGCCGCGTCGTTTCCCTACCCTGCCTACCTGCTCAACAGCCGCGGTCGCAAGTCGGGCGCTGCGAAGCTGACGGCCGAGCGGCGCCAGGAGTTTGAAGTGCTGGGCCGGGACTGCTGGCGGGAGATGGAGCGACTGCGTGTCGAGTGGGAGCAGCGTGTCAACAAGCTCAGGGAGGGCCAGTAAAGGTGTGCCAAGGGATGTGTAGGCAGCGGGAGGGGGGAAAGAAGAAGAAAATACCTGCAACTGTACTGCTGCGATGGCTTCTGAACGATTTTGCCAGCGCACACATGTTGTAGAACATATAGATACGAAAGGACGACGAACGCCCCCATGCTTCCGTAGCAGTAATCACTAATCAATAATCAACGAACGCTGAAAGAAGGTCGAAGATCCCGGCGAACGGTGTCAACGACACTCATTCGCAAGGTTGTGCACATGGCAAAAAGTGCTGTGCAAAGGCTGTGATGTGTTATATACATGTGCAATATGGTCGACATATAAGTATGTATGTACTCCGTATATAATTCACGACATCTTCAAAGAAATGATGAGTTAATAGGTAATAAAAACAGTAATTAACAAATATCCCGACCCATGAACGCCAGGCTTTGAGAAAGGTATCTTATATACAGCATTAAAAGGGGGCATCATACACAACAGGGGCATTGAAGATCGACAGAACACGATTAGACCAAAAATAAGCGTTTAAGAATATCACATTCAAAAAAAGAAACCGAAGAAGGCATAGAATATCGATTATGCCTCCGTCTCGGCCTCCACGTGCCGCGCTCCTATGACCGCCTCGTCGGACTGCACACGCCGGAGATTCACATGCTCACTGCGGCCAAACAGGCCCAGACACAGTGGCAGGGGCACCACGACGAGAGCCACGACGGCCTCGAAAATCAACGACTTCTTCATGTTGCGTGGCGGGCTGCCGCCGTCGCCGTCCCGCAGCGCGTCTGACACAATAATAAAGATGCCGCCCAGCAGCTGGCCGCCGCTCCACGCCAGCGTGGATGTCACTTCGGGGCTGACGGGGTGGGTGACTTCGACGAGGAACTCGACGGCCACGGGCACAAGCGTGAAAGACGCGGCACCTAGGACGGCAAGCACGACGTAGGGTCCCGCAAGACCTCCCGAGTCGTGGGTTTGGGGCATCCAGATGAAGATGAGGTAGCTAATGGCGATGATGGGCACGGCAATCTTGCAGGTGAGGACAAACTTCTTGGTGCGGTCCAGGATAGGCGATGTAATGGCCGACGACACCAAACCAACAACAATGAGGACGGCGCCAGCGATACCGGCCTCGTCGTCGGAGTAGCCGTAGGGCAACATGATCTGGTTGAGCAGCGATGAGATGGAGTTGAAGAAGCCGACATAAACGATGAATGGGATAAAGACGAGCCAGAACTCAACGCAGCGAGAGATGTGGCGGATAGACTTCAGCAGCTCCAGCTTGGGTGTCTCGGCTGAGGGTGCGACGGGTGTGGGCGGCTTGGCGTAGACGAAGAAGGAGGGGACGCAGCAAACAGTAGCCTGTCGGTGAGCAATGCCGGTCGTATCAAGGTTACCAAAAACAAGGCGGCGCATGTCAACTTACAATAATGGACACATAGAGAACCATGCTGGGGATGTCCTTGGGGCTGTACACCCAAAAGGGGATGATGAGCTGGCCCAGGGCAGCGCCGAAGGGGTTGGCCAGACTTGTCAGGGCTGTTGCAGCAACACGTCCACGGTTTGTAAACCACAGGTCAGAGTAACGTGAAGGCGCTGCCAGCACAAAAGGTTGCGACAGGCCGATGAGAATCTGGCCGAACATGACAACACCAAAGTGGCCGCCCGACATGCCATCCTTGGCCAAGCTCGCGCGCGTGCCGGCATAACGAATCCAGTTGCCGACGAACAGGAGCACGGCCGACGTCATCATAGAAGGCCGGGGGCCATAGTGCAAGACATAGATGGTAACAGGAGTAATAAAAACAAAAGAGAACATAAACGCCGTGCTGAGCCAGTTGATTGTGCTCTCGGTTGTTTTGAAAAGGCGGCAGCGTCAGATGCGATGGGCGAGAACGTAAGCCACTAAGGAAGGGAAGGATGTCAGCACTTTGATAAAAACCCGAGAAGAGGCCATAGAATGAATAGGCCGTAAAGAATTGACGACCCCAGATTTTTCCCGTCTTTGTCCCAATCGTTACTGCACTTACATCCCAGCTCACAATGACATTGAGCAGTGTCAGTTGCACCAGGCCAAACCATCGTCTCTTGTACACTCTGTACTCGATCACAGGTGCGTGCGC
Organism: Sporothrix protearum; assembly: GCA_016097115.2. Taxonomy (NCBI): domain Eukaryota; kingdom Fungi; phylum Ascomycota; class Sordariomycetes; order Ophiostomatales; family Ophiostomataceae; genus Sporothrix; species Sporothrix protearum. Next base: position 997,783 of record JADMNH010000008.1, read on the forward strand.
ATTGGTCTCTGTGTTTTTCGCTGCCATCACCACCACTGACAATGCGGGCTTTTGTGTCGCCATCTTCTTCAGCCTTGGCCACAATTCCCTGCGACAAGCGTTCTGCCAGCTCGACCTCGGCCTCGCCCGAATTTGTGCTGCGTGTGTACGACGGCCCAACATTGACCACGACGTTACGGCCGCCATCCGTTGCACAGTCGCCCTCGGCCTTCATATCCTTCTTCCACGTGCTGTTGCCCATTTCTCGGCACCGTTTTCTTTCGTTCCGGCAGTTTTTGAATACAATTTGCTGTCGTGTCGCCGGATGCTGTCGCTTGTCGTCGCTTGCCGTCGTGCGGCACGACGTCAGCGGCGCTCGATCTGTGGTGGACGATACTGACTGGTCGAAATTTGTCTCGACATGCGCCAGCGCTTTTTGCTGCAGTTCTGCTGTGCTGTGCTGTGCTGCTTTGCTGGAATGGGTAGGGTGTTTTGACGGCGTGTTCCCGATTGGGTGCGTTGTCGCGTGGCGTTGTTCGAGAATGCAGGAGTGCCAGCCAGTGGACGACTGTTTACTACTATTTATGTCGCTTCGTCGACTCGTTGTGTCTCTCGTAGAATTGATTTTCCGTCAACGTTGGCGAAAGTAATAAACAAACGAGGAATACTAGAAGACGATCGTGGAAAGGGGAGGTAAAAGTATCGTAGAAAGGGAGATGTTCCGTTGGAGAGAGAAGAGGGAACACGAGGGGAAAAGAGACGAGCAAAGATGAGACGAGATATAACAGGTGGATGGAAAAGATGGACAAAAGGCGGGAAGACGACGATCAAGTAGTTTGAGCAAAAGCTGAGTCCAAGACTCGGATGAGCCAAGAGAGCGAAGTTTATCAGTTTCAAATACCCACGGTCGCACGGCCAGTATATGAAGAAACGGCAGGGGCGACCCTCAGTCAAAACTGGCGCCAGCGAGAGGGGGAAGGAACGTTCCCCTCACACCAACACTTGCGATCCAACACCCTGGCCGACAACAAAACAAGCGCCGCTAAGCTGCCCACCGAAACAACCGAGTACTGCTCTTCGCCCTTTCTTCTTTCGTCGTCTCACATAGCAGGGCGCAGTGCCTTCCTTCTACGGTGTAGATGCTTGATATTGATGTACCATTACTAATTAGCAACTACTACTTCATAGGAGACCATACGCTCTTTCCCAGCGTGATCGTCAGCGGGAAGGAGGGACATGCAAAGATTCCTGATGTGTCTAGTCTCTCTCCCTCCTTCCCTCTCCCACATCTACCAAGGAAAGAGCGGCCAGAACGTCAACCAAATAAAAAGTGGGAAAGGATATCTTTCCAGGGTTGCAGCTGCCGTTCGTGTTATTAGTGGCCTTTTTGAGGAGGGGGACACTCGAGTAAACAACTATCTGGACACGGCCCCACACCCCCTTTCCATAGTCTGCTAACACGTCCCTCCTCAAAGAAGCCACAAGACGAGGGAAGGAAGCTCTTTCTCTCACCTCCTCTAGGGAGCGATTACAGTTTTGACGGCATCCGGAGCAATAAGATCGCCTGGCTGGCGCCTTTTGCTCAAATTTGGGTGTCGACGTCGCCCTTTTGTTCTTTTTCTTCCCCTCTCGTCGGCGAGCTCCCTTCGCTCGGCATCACTTGCAGGTTCCAACAAGCAAAGTTAAGCACTAAATCACAGCGATCAACATGACCCCCAGCGGAGACGGGCGGTTGGCATTCCGCACTCTGACAACCCAACCTCGGGAGGATCCCCAAAGCTATCTTCTTAGCACACCTCTCGTTTTCCTCTTCATTCGTCTTTCTTCGGGCGCCTATCATTGCCTCCACTCACACTAATGTGTTTGCGCGTAGCGTACATATATTGACAAGACAAGAATAAAAGCGGATTTGCAGCGAGAGATATCCAAATCCAAACAGACGACAGCCGAACGATATCTCTGCTCTCTGCTCCTTCATCCCAATCTTGTCCTGTCCTGATAACCTGATGGGACATCTGGAGCCTTTCGATTTCAGCGCGTAGATAGGCATAGTGGTGCTGTATTCTCTTATCAAAGCGCGGGCAATCTTAACAAGCACGAGCAGAGCAACCGAGCGCATGGGCTGGGCAGCAGTCGAAAACGAGATTTACAGCTGCAAATCTGGCGACTTGAAAAGTTAAAGGAGCAAAAAGACCAGGCCTGCGTGCTTGTCATCGAATGATCAAAACAGCCCCCCCTGGGCGGAAGGATTCGGGCAGCATGAGCTGCAAGCTTGACGAGAAAAAGGTGTGGCGGCAGGCTGCAAAAGTGCAAAAACCACTGGCCTTTTTGGGAAGATGGCGCCGTCGTCGTGGCATTTTCCCACTAAAAACAGGGGCGGGCCACTCTGCAAATCCTGGGGTTCGTGCTTTCTCGTGAAGAAAGAACAGAACAGAGAGGGGGGGAAAGTGGCATTGTCGGCCGGCACCTCTCTGTCAAAAATTACAACAGTACCAAACAATCGTGACCGTCGCTTCGGCTCCAGATTGCCCACAGGACCACAGGGCAGAACAATGACGGGAATGGAAAACGGAAACACGGAAACACGGAACGTGGGCCACATTTACGAGTAGATAGCGAGGACTCCATTCGAGGCGGAGCAAGCGGGGGAGGAGACCGAGCGAAGGCCCTGTTGGGAAGGCGATTGTTCTTTCATGTTGGTGCAAAGTGACAAAGATAGAATACAAGCACAGCATGAAAGAGAGACAGACAATAATGACAAGGCGGGGTACTCGGCCGTTTCAATGGTGCGTGGCCATGAGTTGTCCTGCTGGAAAGAAAAGAACAAGCAGAGAGAGCACTGCGGAAAAATAGCATGTGAACGGGCCATAAACCGAATAGGACATCCTCCCCGGATCAGTGCAACGTCGGACACCGACTGATAGGAAAGCGTTGAGAAGAAAATGACAAGAGATTGATGAGGTATGAGAGTTGTTGCAATGAAAGCGTGGTTTGGATAGTGATGTAGAAATGGAGAGCATGCACTTCTGTACAATATATACAAAAATAACAAAACCCAAGGATGATTTGGAAGTAAAATAAATATGAACAGAACAGAACAGAACAGGCATAGTAAAGGACGGTCCATCAGGTACTTTGATTCGCAGCTCAAGCTCGACGTACTCTTCAAGTCATCGGGCACCGTTTCGAAAGCTTAAAATATCTCTGTGCACGGTGGGGTTCTTCACAATACCGGCCGTTAGAAAGACATCATTTCTCCGTGTGGCGGATATCACGGCTTACATCTTTCTGCAAGCGATATCTCGGTTAACGTGGCACGTGCAAATTGCCAAGGCATTATTGATGAGGGGAGATAAGGGTTGCGACGCCGAATGCAACCAAAGATCTGATTGTGGCTTGGTCGTGCATAACGCACAACTGCATCTGTGGAATAGAAACAAAAGACAGGGCGTTTATGCTGACGGTCTCAATGAGGTTCCAAAAAGAAAAGAAAAGAAAAGAAAGAGCTGGGTGTTGCAATCTGTATCAGCAGCATCTGGATATCTTGAGATAGAGCCATCGAGGATTGTGAAGATATGCCAAAGAATGCATCTGATAGGGAGCTCCGGAGACAGGTTGGTATGTTTGTGAGAGACGTGTGATAAGCTTATTGTCCCGGGAATAAGGATCAATTGATTCAAAGTCTATCTATCGACGATAGATATCGCCGTCTCATATCCCGCTTCTCATATCTACATGCATTGATTTCTGCGCTCATCGAAGCTGCTCCTTCACCAACCTCGATTGTGTATCCAGCCGCTTCTCTTCTCTTTGATCTTAGTTTCCAGTTGTTATATAAAACAACTCAGAAAGGCAGTGATTGGCGAGCCTTAAAGCATCTGTTAAAGCAATATGAATCTTGACCTTCAGTCACCGTGATCACTCCTCGCTCAACAGGCAACTTCTTCAATGCCTTTGACAGAATCTCAGCATATGTATCGTATGTGATTGAAGCTCTTAAGATTGAGTAGCCATTTATATATAGGTTGTCATACGCGCGAGACTAAAAAAAAGGTCCAGAACTTCGTGGTATATATGGAAACAAGATATGTTGCAACACTTGGTAGCGGCTTGCTATCATAATACGAGCCCGTGCATTATTTATAAAGTAAATTCGCGGTGTCTCTTTTCTCTAGGCATCAGACTTTGGAAAGGGAAGTACGATGAAGGTTGCGCCCGTTGTAGAAGTACTTGAATCTGATGTGGATAGTCTCGCGATGCGTACGCAGCCTTGTTTTCATGCTGGTTCAAAATTTGCCAACAACCGTTTCTGGAGTAAAACATTTTTGCAGGTTTTTAATCCGGACTGTTTACTTTTGTTTTAAACTAAAAAAAAAGCTAGGAGGATTTCCAGACGAATCCCCCCCCTTTTTTTTTAAAGGACATTTAATTTTTTAGGACACTCAATTCTCTAGAAGGAATTTGTTTAAAAAAAAATCGACTGAACTTTTTATACAAAACTTTATTGCAAACACATCTCGCGATTCAGCCCACCTCGTGCAAGCTACGTTCTTGCCAAAGCAACAGATTCCAGGGGAACGTCATGGCAGCAGTGTCGATGGCTCTGTGATGAAAAGTCATTCGACGGATGGGGCAAACCAACAAAGCAACCAATCAACCACATCCGATATGGTGTAATGGTCAACATCCGACGCTCTCACCGTCGAGCTCGGGGTTCGATTCCCCGTATCGGAGCATAAAATGCCTTTACGACACAATTTTTTTGTACTTTTTTTGTCCTTCCAATTTTTTGTATTGTGCGCAGAGTGCACCAAACCTCAGAGCAATCGGACGTCCTGCAGAGTGGTGTGCACAGGTGACTTACCAGAAGGCACCTCGAGGCAGCACCGCCAAATAGAATATTCAGTATAATTGTGTGGGCTCGCTGCTTCTGTATCGTATTTCTTTTTGAGATGTAGTTTGTGTGGTCGGATAGTTTCACCGCATTCCCTTTAAGAAGGAGGTAACTTAACTACTTGACGGTGACGATAAGTCCCAATCAAATGCAATCACCTACAGTACAACGTAATCTTGTCATTCAATCGACTCGAAAGTATGGTCGGCGATGAATCCTCGAAAGACTACGAGGCCTATGGCTCTCAAACTGTACACGAACAGTATTAGTATTCAGTACAAGGCTGCCTACAAGTAAGGCATGGCCCATTGGTATTTGATATAATAGCACTTCTTCACGGCCGTTGGCATCACTATCATGAGTCCTGGAGCGATTATGGTCGGCACTCCTTTACTATTGCCGTGGCAGGTTCCTGCAGGCCCAGATACCAAAACCGAGATCTTTTCGGGATATTTCCTAAAAATCACAATATCAGCGCTGCTTTGCAGTTCTATGCTTCTTTCAGCAGCATCACGAATCAGCCTCATGCATGCGTGACAAGTCTTTCTGTGATTCAGTGATACAACGACGTCCCGACCATATAAAGAAAGTAACTGAAAAGGCTCTAAGTTTTTTTTGTTTTGTCTTCTAATATAGAAATATCATACATTGGCGATTTTGTGGGAGAGAGATATATGTGATGATGATGCAGAAAGGCCGAGAAGGAAGAGAAGAGGTATCTCCTGAACCAAGTCTTCCGCGATGTATGCGATGTTTTTTGTTGTTTCGTTTATGCTTGCTGTCCATTCATCCGTTTGTTTGTCGTGAATTATTCCAAAGAGCAAGAGAGAGGGAGCCAATGTGTCGAGGCAAAAAGCCGGTTTTTGTTGAATCGATTGAATCGAGGCCGATATTCGGAGATTTCGAGACGAAGTCCAGAGCAGCACATCGGAGAGCATGCGAGCCATTGAACGAGCAGTGACCGATGCTCCTATTCCTGCCCCTTTCGTACATCCACCGTGGTCGGTGCAACAGCGTCGGTTGTCATGCCGCGGGGGATGTGCGAAGTGGGCGTCGAAGTTGCTGTGCGGACTACCCATTTCTTTCCAATCGTCGGCCCGTCTCTCTCGTCGTTGTCGTCACCGCTGTCCCGCTATCCCGCTGTCCCGCTGTCCCGCCGTCGTCACCGTAGTCTCCTCTTCTCTCCGCTCCTGTTCTTGTCGGATGGTTGTGAGCTCTCTACTTGAGCTTGGCCCACAGCTTGGGGGCGGCGCATTGGGTCGCGCAGTGGGTCAGGTGGAAGACTACCGCTGGTTAGATACGATGTCTCGATGCGCATCACTCTCCATGGGGTTGCTCGGTAATACTCACACTCCTCAACACAGTCCTCCTTGCTGCCGTTCTCGACGCGCTCGACGCACTCCTCAAAGTGGTGCTTGGCCGGCGCGCACTCCTTGGAGTTTCTGCAGTCTGCGGGCGGGTTAGCATACGTGATGGTCCTGCAATCTGACATCCAAAGACGTCCACAAAGACACAAATACATGAAGACACAAAGACACAAAGAAGAGAGCCGGGCACGGTGTCCGCAATTGGGCCTCGCTTCGCATCCATCCTCGGCTGTCGTGACGTCGTTCGGTCATGCAAATCGAAGTCGAAATTGCGGGGAGAGGGGGCTTCTCGTCACTCACCCTCCTCAAGCTGGTCCTTGGGGTCGACAACCTCGTCCTCGTCCTCGTCCTCCTCTTCCTCCTCCTCTTCCTCGTCGTCGGCCTTGCTGTCCTCAGCGGGCTCCTCCTGCGGCTCCTCGGCAACGGCCTCGGCCTCGGCGACGCTCCATGGCGCAGCGGCCTCGATCAGGTCGGTGATTGTGTCCCAGACGCCCATTTTGACGGTGTAAGTGTGGTTTGGGAGGAAAAAGTTCGAGGTCGGAGTCGGTCAATTGACGTTGGTGACGTGGGGTGTGGTGATTGTCGGTGGAACAAACGGCTCCTTTTTTTACGATTTTGCGTTTTCGCGATGGAGAGAGGTTGCGTGGTTTCGAGCGAGTCGACTTTCTCGCTTTCTCGGACCAGGAAAAATAAAATCGAAAATTCCAGCAAAACCACACCAAAACCCGGCTGCGGGCTCAGCTTTCCTGCCTTTCCACCTTTCTGACTTGCTTCCTGCTCAGCGGGCCCCTGTTATGGTAAATTGCGCGATTCTGATTGGTCGCACCACTTCCGCCATTCTAACCGGCCGCATCCGACTCACGTGATCCTGCGCTGCGAGACGTCCTGCGACCCGAGCTATTATCGGATGGAAAAGAGCAAAGGAGCGCACGGAAGCTCTTCCCAAAATGCCCCGCAAAAGCAGTTCGTATATGTAGCTATCGCCAGCAAGCCGTAGCTTCCTGCTGTTTGGTGAAGAAATACAGAACCTCGCATTCTGAACGTGCGAATGCTTCTGCTTCAGAAAAATATTTATAGAGCTGCATAGGATGATAACAACGTGGGAGAAAGTAACAAAACTCAAAAAGAATAGTTAGTCCAACACAACAGGTGAATAGGACCGAATTGAACGTGTTCAACACAACGCAAGAACCTCCCAGAGAAGAAGGCATCAAAAAGCCAGCCCCAATGTCGATATGCTAGAAGACCACCAAGATTGAAAATACAGAATTTTACTCAAGACAGAGTGCAGAATGATGACGATGAGAGAAAGACAAGGGTATCACAAAGTTCCCGGCCCTGTTACCAAGATGCTTCGTATCATGGGCATAATGGCCAAAAGAAAGGGTCGACGAGACGGGCTGTCAAGAGACAATGGACAGCGGAGTAGAGGGTGTCTACTGTTGATCGGCAGCTTCCCGGGTGTTCTCCTCGAAGCGGTTGCCGATGGCCTGTGCCTGTGCCTCTTCGTAGTCCGGGGGCGGCTCGTCGGGCATGATTGGGCTGGGCTGGTTTCTTGAATTGTTCTGCTGGAGGGTGGCCCCGAGTAGATCGACTTGGGCACCTCGTAGTGCCTGTTGCTCGTGCCCATGCGACTGCGAGAAGTGCTCCAGTGCCTCTCTCTCTTTTGCGTCTGCTGCGCGGGACGGCTCTCCCACCGCGTTGGCTGCCGTGGCTGCCGTGGCCGCCGATGATGCCGCTGCCGCAGGGCCGCTTGGCTTGGGCGGCTCATACTGCGGAAGATCTTCTCCTGTAGGGATGAGCTGGCCGGTTTCCTGCTGCAGCGTTCGGGCGTAGCTGAGCCGTTCTTTCATAACCTCAAACTTGTTTTGGAAAGCATCGTGGCCGCCCTCCTTGAAGGTCAGCTTCAGCTCCAGACGGGGCACATTGGAAGGAATGCCGCCGCCGACGGTTGGTTTTACAATCGCAGTCCATGACCATGGGCCGAAGAAGCTGGATGCAACACGAGTATCATCAAAGTCCAAGATGGGGGCCGAAAATGACTTGAAGGTCTCCGTGGGGCGGACAGGGACATAAATGACCTGAAAACAACGGAAAACATAGATCGTTAGCACAATGCATTCCACATTTTCCCCAACAAGAACCCAAAAAGTGCACATGGCGGGTAGTAGCCGACCACGGCCCTAAGCAAAAAGAGCCGAGCACGACTGTGCACCTACCCGGTTGTTTGTGACGTAAACAATGCCACTGTCGCTCTTGATAGAAAATGGCGTAGCATTCGGTAAAGACTTTGGTGTCGAGACGTCGAGACCGATGCGGGATCTCACTTTGTAGTAGATCTTCTCGCCTGGGAGCTTGACCACCTCGCCGTCCCGGCTCATCATCACCCAACTGGCATCTTCGTCAGAATCGTCACTATTGACACTGGCGTTGCTGGCAAGCGCATAGCTGTGTTGTTCCTGGTAGAAGTCCATGGCGGACTTGGGAAGGAGTACACAGGCAAGTGGCAGGACAGGGACTGGGATCAAGAAATGACATAGGCAGTGTGTCTGTGAGAGGAATGAATAAAGCGTGTCATGCTTGGTTTGCGCGAAATCGGCACGAGTGACGGCGATGAAGAAAGCGAGAGCAACGGGGCGAAAAATGAGAAACCAAAACAATATATAAAGGTACGAAATGGGTAAGGGGACGTGGCAATCGTCCAGAAGAAGAAGGCTCTCGGTATAAAAGATAGACTAGTAGGGACGGAAAAGGAAGGCCAAGGAAGACATATGAGAAGAAATAAATATGGATAGTGGGGAGCAAAGGAGAGAATGGAGAATGGAGAAGGGGACCAGGGAGGGAGAGGGGAGAAGAGAAACACAAAAAGGGACCTGACTTACTTTATTGACATCTTGTATACCGGTTCCGGGGTTTGACGCTCTGCAGTATGTTCCTCGTTTCCGTTCTTTTCTAACACCCCTCAATTATTATTTTGAGGTTTTCTTGCTAATGAGCTATAGGCAGGTAGGGTAGACAAACCACAAGGCCACCAAAGTCAAGAGTTGCGAGAAGTGAAAAGTGACTGGTGCGGGTGCTGGCGTTACGGGCTTCGAGCTTCCAGGCAAAGGTTCTGGACCTATCGGTGCAACGCCGATCCTGGCAAGTGTTCTTTCGTTCACAACGACGCGACTGTTCCAGGCGGAAACAGCAAGTAGATGCAGAAACAATCTGTTCGTCCAAACGAGGTTGGTGGGAATTGTGGACGAAAAAGGCACTGGTGGGAGAGTGAGCGGCTGCACCTTTAAAATCGACCGAATGCGAGGAGAAGGTGAGACAAGGACTAGTGCTGTCGGAGTGGGAGGAAAGGGCCAGTTGAGGAGAAGGGACCATGGCCTTGAGGAGGCCGAACAGGATAGCCAAGTCGTAGTGCGTTTGCGGCCGTACGTTCGCGGTAAAAAAGAGAAGCAAGCTGGCAAGCCGTGTGAGGGACGCTAGGAATGAGGTGTGTGGAAGTGAGGCAGCTGTCTACGACAGCTTGCATGTGCGGGATGGGGATGGGGATGGGGGGACGAGGGCAGAAAGGATGGGCATCATCTTACGTTTTTGGTAGTTGGCAAGGTCTACTCGTAGACGACTAGTGATGGCGCGCACATGAGACTTAGTTTATGCTTGTGGTGAGGTGGGTGGTGGGGAGAGGCGAAGGGTACAAGTTGACGGTGGATGGGAAGGAGGTGAATGGTCAAAGGAGAAGAAGTGCGATGCAGCCGGCAGACGATGTGAGATGCAGACTGGAGGCTTGAGATTGGATACAAAATACAGGAGGCGGCAGGTGAGGTGAGTCTGCGGCTTGCAAGATCCATGCGTTCGAATGCCGCCACCGTTGAGAATGGAAAGAAGGTCGGCAGGCTGGGAAACGTAATCTTACAGCTTGAATAGAGGTGGGCCAGTGAGGTCGGAGAGCGCAGTTGGGAGAAAAGGTAGAGCTGGCAAATGGGCAAGCGGCGGGCTTGTGGCGGCGGCTGTGGGTGAACGGTGTCGTCGAGGCGTGCCGAGTTAAGCTGTGGTTGTTAAAGTCCAGTAAGCGGTCGAAGACAGTGGAGTTGCGGTAGCAAAGGACCAAAAGAGAAAGCCAATTTGATGTTTCGAAAAAGATGAGCTGGAGGAGAGGTGATGCCAATGTGCGTCGCTTTGTTCGTAACTAGGGGAAGCCTGGAGGGAGGGAAGAGATCAGATGCAATTTGGGCGGCGGTGGCCTGAGAGGCCAAGAAGCTGCGCCAGGTTGACAATTGCGTCAGCCAGCAAAAGTCACCTGCGTACAAATGAACAGTATTACTGTGTTTTTGGGCGTTGCTATCTGTCTGCCTGTCGGATAGCAGCGACGTCTGGGGCAAAGTTCGAGCACGCGGATTGGTGGATTGTTCGACCTTTTCCACTGGCGGGGAGATGTGCTTAGTGCCACACTATTTGCGCTGCGAGATGGCTAGGCCTGAGGAAACGTTCTGGAGGGGTATTTTGGGACGGCCTCACCCAAGGCTCGGCCCTGTGTCCCTCGCGAAAGAACGCGGGCTGGCCGGTCGCCTGGCTCAAAGACCTTGATCGATTTGCTAATGTTGTTTGCCATGAACAAAACTAACAGGACGAGGCCACGGAAGCTGCGGCCAAAGTGTCAGCACCAGAGCATCGGAGTGGTAGAATTTCACATCGTCCCACCTTGCTCAGGTCAGGCCAGTGGCCAGGCCTACAGTGAACCTCGCCGTGTTCTTGCCCTTCGAAGGCTTCCTGGGCCGTCTGCGGCCAGGCCACTCCGACCTGGCTGGTTTTGCTCCATAATTGGCGTGTAGCGGCGGCGACCGTGCGATCTGCAGTCTGCAGCATGCCCAACTAGCCCTGCACTAGTGCCGCGGACTGCGTCGTTTTCTTCTCGTCCCGTCTGATGCGTCTCTAACATGGCTCCGTTCTTTTTGTCTTTTGTCTCTCTGTCTTTTGTCTCTTTGTCTTTTTGTCTGCCTTTATGTGCTGCCGCTTCACGACGTTGTGCAGAGCAGGGAGCCTGAGAATAGCGAGGAAACGGACTTGAGGATCTGTCGTGTCATGATTGAACTGCAAAATAAAAGGCTGTTTCCCTTAAACCTCTCTCGGTTTCCATAAGCCAGAGTCGACATTTCGCTCGCGAAGTCGGTTGACTGCAACGCGGCCAGGCCATGCTACGGCCACGGGGCCTGTAATTGTGGAAGACTGCCATTGCAGGCCAAGGCTGAAGATAGCCGGTCTAGTGTGTGCCCAGACTGTTGCTGTCCTCCACCCACTGGCAAGTGCTTGTGAACTGAGAGGCCGTTCTCGTCGTGGCCGCAGGAAGAGAAGGGGAGAAGAGAGGGGATTAGCGAAGAGGAGAGTGTCCGAAAGAGTTAATGGTGAAAGCGTCGTTGATAGGTTGTTGACAGCGGCCGTAGGTGTGTCGAGTGTGTCTCTACTCTGTACTCGGATGTTTGAGCATCGTTGAGTGGAAAAAAAAAAAGAAACGGGGCAGAATTTGGGAAGACGAAAAAATGATATATCACACCTGAAAAGCAAAAGAAAATACGGCAGGCGCGAGTGCCGTTACAGACAAGGCAGTTGCATGCCATCATCGATTCGCAAAGCAAGAGCGACTCTCGCAAGGTAATTTTTATGGCAGGAGTTATCGGCACATGCTCTTCCCTTTCTTTGCACACTCCCGGGGCAGGGAAAGCACTACACATCCGGATCGGTACCGACTGCGTGGGCCTGATCTTTCGCGTTCACCTCTTTATGTTCTCTGTTTTGACTTCACTCGTTTTGTCCCTTTGAGAAAAGCTTACTGCTCATACTTACCCCCCGGCGCGCTGTCTCGACTTACGGCGATGGCTAGAAGGACATTGCGCTCATTGATCCCCACCGAGGATATATATCTCCAACTACAGACCAATTTCTCCTTTCCCCTGGGAAAGACAAGCAAGTTTCACCGGAGATGCACACTGCGTCCTCAACCAACAGCCAACAGTTACCCTAATACTGCACGTCGGTGTGTGTATATGGCGGTGGGTACCACAGATGTCAGTAGGGAGTGTAAGAAGCGGTGCAGCATACGCCGATGGACGTGGCATACATCTAAACTCTCAGAACGCTCCCAAATTTAATGAATGACAATGGTTCTTTATCATTTCCTGCATGTTTTCCATGCTCTTCATCGCCTATTGCAAAATTGTATCCCCTCTCCCAAGAACTACTGCCGACTCAGTTGCGTCAGTCTCCAGGACCATTTACACATTTGCGGTGAACATCATCTTAACGCCCTTCGAATACGTCTACTACAGCACAGCCGGTATCGCAGAAAGCGGGCGGAGACGTTGAGTGGAAGGCAATTCAGTATCCTGTGATCGGGCCGGTGGCCTGCGACAATCCCATACCGCTTTTCTTTCCCGTTGCAGTTGCTTACTCGCCGTTGGTCCGAATGCTCGAAGACTTGAAGCTATGGGACAGAAACCGAACGGCTCTCACTACTGCGTACGGACATGCACATCCATCCGACATATGCTGCTGCACATCCTAACGACGCCCTGCATGTGGCCATTTCGGCGCCGGCTGCACGGCTTCAGCACATCCCAATCCCAGCTCGGCCGCTTTTGGACGCTTTTTGGACGCATCGACTACTCAATACTGGACGAGCGGTTGCTCCCGGGTGCCGAGTCGATCCTTCGTGGCCGTTCACGAGCCCAATGGACTGGCTGATGGACAAGCATGGTCGGAGTTCCCAATTACGACAAACTCCGACATCTTCAAAGGCGACTCGTGTACATGGCCGCGGTCCTTGACGAGAAACACGCAGACATGGTATACCACATATGCATGGCCACATTGACATTGTGGGTTAGACACTGCGATGTCAGTACAAACGTTTGGTCTTGGAGTTGGCTCCTTATTGGGGCTGTCATCAAGAGTGCTACCATATGGCTTCAAGTAATTTGTACAGAGGACAGAAACTCGACGTACAAAGTGTCCATGTTGAATCGGAGAGGAAAAATGAAGGTAGCATGTTTGTAAAGGCATTGCAGCCTGAAGGAAGAACGTCTCAGCCCGGACTTACACGAGGACCCGCTGTGATGGTGAGCACGGGGTCTCGCTGGGGTCGATCGAGTATTTTCGGTGTGCATGCAATGTATGCCTAAGACGACTAACCATGGACAATATCAGCGCGACCTTCCCACCACAGCGCGTATTGGCTGACAGAAACACGACTGGCCAATGTAAGATTAAGATGTATGTGCCTCGTCCCAACATTCAACAGGAAAAAGCAATGAGCTGAGGAGCCGAGTCAAGTGGCCATCCACTCGGATCTGGAACATATAGTCCGTTGGGAGATGATATTACTTTATTTCTCTTTTCAAGCTTGCTGCATCATTCCAGTGCTTCTTGTCCGTCCGATTCCTGTTGTGTTTCCGTTGATCTTGGTGCTCAGGTCAAAGGAGTCTATGCCCCGGGGTGAGGCAAGATGAACAAAAAAGAAAACACAGGGAACAGCTCGAAGCAAGATGTTTGAAAACCAGTTCTATTCATCATTAGGAGCATTTCATCATAAAACGACAAAGTATGAAAGGAAACAAGAACTGCCAAAAACAGACCCAAGAATCCCAGACCCAATAAAGTCCGGGACGACAATGAAGAAAAAAGAAAAAAAAATGGCAATCTGAAAAGATGAAACGAAGTGAAAGGAGTGAGAAGCAGGCAACTTCGCACAAGCAATATCGCTAGCGATGCAATTTGCTTTACTATGCCAATTACAAAACACACAAGATAAATAAAAGACTCCAAAAAATGAAGGGTTGTGCATGTTGTCCTTCCAGCGACAACAACAACAACAATGGTCAGATAAACGGAAGCGGACTGCAACGGTGTCACTTGACATCTTGCCACTGCGTCGGTAAGACTCAAAAATGCACAGCCGAGTAGGAAAGACGATCGACTCGCCCACAGTCCTTCTGACTATCGACCATTCGGGGACATACAGTTCCTTGTGCTTTGTTTACCTATCGGCCAATCATATGTTCGTGTGGCCACAAGCCCACAACCAGAGGTCTGCAGGTGCCAGGACCCGATCCTCCGTGCCCAGACATGCATACTACAGTTTTGCGATGCACTCGGTCCTTCGCCCCTGCTATGCTTTGCCGATGTGAGATGCCGACGATGCGCCTTTAATCTAGAGATCTAGAGACCCTCACCATCCAGGATAAAGTCCAGCTTTGGGATCTCGAGCTTGGGCGCAGGCTCCGCAGCCTTGGGACCGCCAACGATTGGTGCCCTCTTGTTGGGCGAGTTGCTGCGACCGCGGTCTGCGATGGTGGGTGTGGCCGGCGGCGGGGGCGGGCCATAGCGAACATCGCGGACGTCCCAGCCATCCTCGTAGGCAGCGGCAACCCACACTCTCAAACCATTGTGGACGGCGCCATAGAATTTCTCTTTGCACAACCGTAAGCTGCTGCCCATGCAGCGTTCCCAGCCGGACATTTGCATCAGTCCCCTCAGACGGTTGCGTTCAGCAGCGGTCGGTGTGCATGCGAGGATGGCGTTGACGAGATCGAGATGAGAAGCCAGGTAGTTGGTTGCTTCCCACTCAACACCGCCCACGTAGGGTGCAGCAGGCACAGGCGGGCGCTCTTGAGGGAAATGACGAAGCATGTAGGAGGATGCTGTCTCTGTGTGTTTGGGAGGCAACGGCGCAGATGTTGTGACAGACGCTGTCATAGCGGCAGTCGCTTCGGGATCATTTCTTGAAAAGAACTCGTCCTCGCCCGTGGTCGAGGTGGTGACAGGACTCTTTCCATCTTTCGCCGCGGCGGGCAGTGATACGACGTTCAGATGGTGCAGGAAGATCCAAAACACTTCCTTTGTGACGCTGACGACCTCCTTGCACCACACACGGTAGGGTCGCTCCTTGCGCATGTCCATCACAAAGCTGACGGGTTTCTCATCGTCGCCACGCTCCGGGTCCCGCAGGTAACCGAGTACAGTTTGGGCGCGGGCGGGACGCTCGTCAATAGGTGCGTTCTGGATGTACGTGAAGAGGACCCATGTGACAATGTTGCGTGTCGTGAACTCGCTTGGGCCCTTCTTCTCCGGGTCGAAGATCATGTGGATCAGCGCTGGCAGCAGACTGGCGTGGATCGAGTGGAGGTACTGCAGAGCCAGTGCTGTGGTGCACAGTGCCTTGAGACACAGAAGGTTCTCGTGTAGCAGTGCGTCTTCGTGCTCCTCTCTGTTCGCGCGACAAACATTAGCACAGGGGGACTCCATTAGAAGACACTGGCGGGAAAAGGCGGGGCGTGTACAACAGAAGTGAGTGCCCATGGGACACTGTGTGGTGGCAGTGTAAACAGTTTGGGGAATGAGGGCAATCAACGCAGCCAGTAGTTCAAAACTCACCTCCATTCGACAGCCATGATGCGATGCAGCAGGCCCACAACTTCCTCCATGCCGCCCTGGCCAACAAAGTCTTCGATCCAAGCAACAGTCTCGTTACGGAGAAGCAGTCTAAGCTTGTGCAGCTTGCCGACTTCCATCTTCTCCGGGGCCTGTGTGGTGCGGAGGTATGTGACAAAATCTGCAGGACTGTTTTGTTGCGGCCCCTTAGCCTTGGCAAAGAAGCCTGTGATTGGGTTGCTCGAATTTGCAGAAGACACGGCATCTGGACTCGTGGCTGCTCCTGCCCCGTTACCCATGTTCATGAGACTCTCTGTTGACTTGGAGCGAAGATGGCGGCCCAGGGTTCCCTCCGTCTTCTTCTTCAGGGGTGCACCGGGGCTCTTGGGCCGCTTGGTGCTGTCGTTGCTTCCACGGTCCCGACTGCGTCCACGAGTGACCTTTGAAAAGGTCATGCTCTTGACACGCGAGTGCTTCGACTTGGTCGACTTCCCGGCTGAGCCGTCGTCATTCGGCGTCGGCGTTGGCGTCGGAGAGTTGGTGGCTGCCTTTTGATCTGAATTGCCGCTTGCAGAGCGCGTGCTGTCATTGCTCTGCGGGCGATATGAATTCTGCTGCTGACGCTTCGAACGTTCTTCAGCCCAGTCTTGTCTGATCAGTTCCATCTTGATGGAGTTTGCCAGGTTGCGCATCTTGTAGCGCTGGTGCTCGGGGATGTTGCGGCGATCAAGGAGGGCCTCGAGGTGGGTGTCGATATCGTTGGGGTCAATGGGAAGCTCAAAAGGAGACGGGGCCTCTGCTGCCGGTGTGGCCGAAGACGGGGTGTTTGCACCAGCACCAGTCTGTTGCATCTGGCGAGTGCTGGAGAAGGCGGTTGTTAGCTGCGGCCGCGTGACCTGCGTGCCGCCGCCAACACTGGCCGACACGGGGTGAAACGACTTGGGCCGGGGCTTCATTGCAGGCATCCCGCGGTTTGTTGTTCCACGTAGAGCTGCATCGTCGAGAGATGGCAGAGGCTTGTTGGCCAGGTCGTCTCTTCCAACACTCTTGCTCGCACTGCAGAACTGGAATAGATGGGCGTCATCTGTGGCGGAGCTGTGGGAGAAGCCACGCTCTTGTCGGCCGCCGGAGCTGGCTGAGCCTGGTTCTCCTTGTCCCGGCTGTCCTTGAAGTTCAGCCGTGACTTGCTCCGCTTCTTGTCCTCGCCACGGCTTCTTCCACGTCCTCGGTCCTCCTCCACCTCTCCTTCTGCAGCATCCTTGGCCATCTTGTGCAAGTTCTTGAATGACTTGGGCCGTGACAGGAGACCAACCAGGCTTGCCGTCGACTTGCCCCGTCCCTTCTTTGTCGGTGATGGAGGAGGCTGGCTCGCGTTGTCGGCATCATTTTCGTTTGCCGTAATGGGCAGATTGCCAGTCGTGATTGTGGTGGTGTTTCCGAGTTTCGTCTTCTTCGTGGGCGAGTTTGCCGAGTTGGTCGCCAAATCGCTCTGCGTGTAGCTGCTTCCCGAGTTGCCACGGGAGATGGGATGCTTCTCAGCATGGACCAATTGAGGCTGCTGGCGGTTGTGTGAGATGTCTTCGAGAGGGCCGCCAACACCCTGGCTGGGAGCCAAAGCCACTGCTGCCAGGTTGTCGCCTTGAGAGTTGTTCCTGCGGTGCATCATAAACGACCGCAGAACGGATGATTTGGTCCGCTGATGCTGACCACCAACCGGTGGCGCACTCTGCCTGTTGACAGACGCCATCTTGGATGATGTGAGCTACACAGTGGCTTGTGTAGATAAATAGGTCGGGCCTAAGAACGAAGATGACGAAGATGATTTAAAACTGAGAAAAGAAAGTAACGATCGATCGCTTGGTGACAAAAGGCCCAAAGCCCGTCCGATGCTTGAAAACAAGTAGGGCTGCTTCTGAACAGCCTAGGCCATGGCTGTATGTGTCGAAGCCCCGACGTTTTCTGTCGGGTCGTTAGATGACCAAGAATGTTTCAAAAGGGGAAGAAAAAGAAAAGGGTGAGTGGTGGTAAAAAGCGAAAAGAAAGGCCGCGAGTCGAAGAACAAAAAGTTGAGGGAAAGAGTCGAGAAGAGGAATGCAAAGGGAAATAGATGTTCAGTCGAGTTGGACTCGAAATAGGAAAGGCCTGGTTTTGTCAATCGTTCTTTCCCTCCTCTTTGCCGGGTACGGATCGACCAAAGAGCAATGGTGACCCGAATGGCCTAGACGACCAAAAGGAAGGAGCGAAGGGCTCGTGTAAATACGGAGGTCGATTTTGATTGGCGGTGGCAGTTGGCCCAGCAACGACGGTAGGATTGCGCGCTCTGATTGGTCGACACGGCGGGGCTGGCTCAAATCGTCGCACCAGCGATTCGTGGGGGAAGGAGGAGATCGAGCTATGACGACGAGGGCCCGGATAAGAAGGAAAGAACGTCGCAGTTGCACGTCGATTCATAAGCCCCCCTTTTTCTCTTTTCAACGTCGTATCAACACTCCTTCTACAACTGACATCACGCCTTTCTCGATGACCACGACAACCACCAAAAAAGGCGCACATCCGGGCCTCCGACCTGCAGGAAGGCCTGCGAGCTAGAGAGAGAAAAGCATTTTGACGACGCACAACTTAGATATCAACAGATTGTGCTTTTTTAAAGCTATCATCGTCTCTCATTAAGCCTGTCTCGACCTGTTTTGGTGCATATACGACATACCATGCTCTTCCTATATCGAAGAGCAACCTGCCCGACCGTCCTCCCCCACTCGTGCTTTTCCAAGCAAAATGAAAAACAAGACGAACAAAATGCAAAGGGGACCCTAAAATGGTCATGGGTGCCCCTGTACTACCATGTAACGCCAGAAACAAAGAACAAGAAGCTACTGAAAAATCGTGTCAAACGTCCACGCCCTCTCGTCTTCTCTACCAACTCAGAAGACCCTTCTCACGATCGAAACCGCCGCGCAGCTGGCTCTCTGGCTTGACGACCTTGCCCTGCAGAATTGTGTACTTGACAATGTTCTCGCAGTCCTCGGGCATCACGCGCGCCAGCCAGATGCACTGCGACGCGCCCGCTGCCGACGTGTTGAGGGTGGCGGCGGTGGCGGCGGCGGCGGCGGCGGTGTCCTTCTCGTCCCCGTTGGCCTCCTCCTTCTCGTCTTCTGCGGCCTCCTTCTTTCCCCGCAGAACTGCCGGCGTCACCGACTTGATGCGCGCCGGCAGAGCATCCCGCTCGGCGTCCGTCAGCGAGCCCCGCTTCAAGTCGTCAATCCCAAAGGCGTCTGGCCGGCGGTAGACCATCATGTTGGCGCTGTACTTGTGCCCACCCACGTGCGAGATAAAGTAGATGCCAACACCACCGGGCCGCTCGTCGTCCAGGTCGCGGAACAAGCCGAGCGGCCGCAGGTGGCGCTCAAGCTCTTTGCGGAGGAGGGGCGCCGACTGGCCGCAGCGGGCATCGCGGGTCTTTTGGGAACACAGCAACACCAAGACGCTGTGGGGGCTCTGGTGGTAGGTGAGGGGCGCGGGCAGCGAGGGCGGCAGGGAGGGCGACGGGAGGAGGGGTGTCGTGTTGGTGGGCGACTGGTTGACGAGGTGCTCCAGCACAGAAGGGACGAGGGCGGGCGTGACATTGTCGACAACCACAAAGGCGGGCAGCAGGAGAACGCGCGTCGGGTCGGTGTAGTCGGAGGAGTGGTTGGGGGTCGGGATGTTGGACGCAGAAAGCATCATGCGCTGCGCTGAGTCAGTCTTGTGAACGTAAAAAACGGAACACCGATCGTGCCCGCGGCGCACCGGGAGGACCTACCCCATTCGTCGGGCTGGATGCGCCATTGACGGCCTCCATGACACTGCCCTTCTCGTCGGCCACGTCGCGGACCCAGTCGGACTTGCCCGTGGCCACGAGCAGGTGCGTGCTCCAGCCCTTGATGAAGCCATAGAGCCGGTCGTCGTGGTCAATCTTGAAGCTGCGCGGGTAGTGAATGCTGCAGCTCGAGCAGTCGTGGCTGCAGTCGTCGCCGTCGACCGCCGGATCGGCCTTGGCGAAGAGGTCGGTAATCGGTGCAGTGGTCGAGTTGGTGCCATTGATGGCGAGCTTCTTTGCGCCGTCGATCAGCGAGCGGAAGCCGAACGACATGGTTTGACGAGGAAGAGGGCGAGCAGGGAGGAAGGCGCAACGGACGGAAAGGCAGTGGCGTAAAGGCAGTGGCGTAAAGGCAGTGGCGTAAAGGCAGCAATGCAGGAAGCAGAAGCAGAATGAGGCAAGAACGA
This sequence comes from Sporothrix protearum, assembly GCA_016097115.2. NCBI lineage: Eukaryota > Fungi > Ascomycota > Sordariomycetes > Ophiostomatales > Ophiostomataceae > Sporothrix > Sporothrix protearum. The sequence continues at coordinate 1,017,700 of JADMNH010000008.1, forward strand.
ATCACGACGACGGTGATTCGGAAAAGAAGGAAAGAAAGAGGAAAGAAAAGAAAAGGGGAATGAACAATACGGGGAAAGGAAACGAGAGACCGGCAAAGGCAAAGAGGGCCCCACGAAAGAAGAACAAGCACAAATAAGTTGCGGTGCGGTGCGGTGCGGTGCGTGTATTGCGTAACACGGAGAGACGCCGGCCGAGGAAAAAATCCAATAAAATACCAGGACAGCGAAATGGTTAAGCCCGTATCTCCGCTCCGGCAGGAAAGGTCCGTTTTCTTGGAGTGGCCTTTGGTCTTTTGGTTCCTCGTTTAGGGTCGTTGATAGCCAACTTTTGCATCTGGCGATAGCATGCGCTCGGCGCTCGAGGGGGGGAGGCGCTCCGTAATTATATTTTTGAACATCCGTCCCTTGAAATATGGGAGATGTTGTGACGTTCTTTGTAGGGAGCAGCCCCGCGCCTACCCCCGAGCACCTAAGAAGCTTGGCAACCCCATCGTGCTCTTGCCCATTGGCAATCAAGTGCTATTCCTACGGAGAACGAGCGAGGCACAAAGTCACTAGAGTCGGCTTTGACAAACGGCCGCGAGGCAATTGGAAGGCAGTAGTAAGATACAATAAAGTTGGAGAGGAAAGGAACGAAGCCAAAAGGGTATTTTTTAGCGGCAGGAACCAACTCAGGGCTCGGCGCGGCTCGGTGTTTAAAATGACGTTGGATTCTTGATTCTTCCTTCTTGGCCAGCGATTGTCCAGCGAATGTCCCGTGGCAAAGGACACAGCGGCTCCAACAGGAAGGACCAACCGCACAATATTAGTGGAGACACGAGTCGCAACTGGATGATGGTTCAGGAAAGAGCAGCTGGACGTAATATAAGGAGTACGGCATCTTTGGCTCTTTCCTGATTTCCATGTACGGAGTACACGCGGGCCATGTCAGGCAGCAGCCTTTTACCCGCCTCTCTTCTTTAGTGAAAAGCGAAGAGGCCCGAGAAAATCTTTGCTCCAGCGTCAACTGCGACGTGCGCGTAACGTCGCAGTCGTATCGCAGCTGCCTTCGTTATCCCCGAGTCTCGTGAAGCAGTTGCAGATGCAATCAGAATGGGTCTATTTTGCGGGAGACTGCGCTTGTTCTTATGGCAGCTTTGGCTCAGAACTGGAAACAAGGGGGAAAAAAAAGGCAGAAAGCCCAGAGGCTTCGGCCGAGCAGGGCGGACGCAGGGTGGACAAACAAAAAACCGAGTCGTCTGTCCACGGGAGAAGGGTAGAAGAAACAGCAGAAGCATTGGGACACGGCATAGGCCATCGCTTGAACCTCCGCGGAGAGGCTCGGCAGGGTACAAAATCCTTGACACGCGGGCCAACAAAAGAGATGCAATTCGCTTTCCGAAAGTTTTCTCTGCGGTCGCACACAATTTACCAGCGAGGAAAAGAGATGGATCCATCTACCCCTCCCTCTCCTCTCAATCCATCTTATCAGATTGCGACAAGACGCCAACCAAACGAAAGCCAACCAAACAAACCGAAATCACTGGAGCCTAATTTGCCCCTCAGTGCCATGATGACAAGATCGACGGTCGGCATGTCGTGATGAGACGTCTGTCATGCTGGGTTAGGAAGAAAATTTCAAGGAGCAAAATCAGACATCACTTACACACGATCCGGCACACAATCCGGTACTCGAGCCGGCGCTGTCGTATCGACTTTGACGATTGCACGTATTTTCCAGTTTTGCATCATAGCCATGTTGCATTGTAAGACGTAGTATTTGATTGACAACTCATTATTACCTGTTCTGGCTCTCAATTCTGTGAGTAGTACTCATGGGCGTAGCTACCAAAGGCGGCCAGTCAAATTATCGGTCCGTGCAGGGCTTGAAGAGAGACAATCCAGACTTGACAACAGAGAACGAAAAGAAAGCCGAAAATCCACTCGCCTAATACAAGGTTTTCCTATTCCAAAAAAGGAAAAATAAAATATTAACGAAAAAAATAACGAAAAAAAGAGAAAGAAGTGCTAGCTAGAACTGTGAAATGACCAAGATAAAAGAAGATGAGAAGAAAGAAACAAGCTCATAAAAATAGCAACAAGGGAAGGGCATATTAAACACGTCCGCTCCATGAACAAAGCTGACAAAATCACCATTTTTCCATCTTTTTCTGTGTAGTTTTTTTTTTCGTTTCCCTTCATCTCTGCCTACACATTCTTCTTGGCATTCTCACTGTCGTCGCTCTCCTCGTCCTCGTCGTCCTGGATCAGCGTGAACCCATGGTTCGTCTGGCTCTGCCGCCGCCGCAGCTCACCACGCTCGCGCATCGCCGCACGGATCTTCTTGGCCGCCTCGTCAAAGCCTTCCTTGGAGTCCAAAGTTGTAAAGGCGCTCACAGGGAAGCCACCCGACCCAAATGCGCCGTCACTGCTGCTGCTGCGCGACCGCGACCGGGACCGCGACGAGGGCCGCGTGGCAAAGATGCCAATCTGGCCAATGTTGCTGAAAGACTCGTTGTGCGGAATGGCACGGCCATACAGCGTACCCGAGGAGCCATGACCACCAGCGGCACCAGCGGCACTGCCCGTGGAGTTCTCGCTGTCGGTGCGGCGGCGGCCGTTCTTGGTGGTGGCCGGGGTAGGACACATGGGGGCCGGACGTCGTGACGGTGGGTGAGGGCGGGCCCTGGGGCGACGTGGACACGGCCGAGGACACGGAGTGGTGCAGGTCGTCGGACGAACCCGCACCGCTGGCGGCCAGGGGTATCTTGACCAGACGCTTTTGGTCAAAGTCGGGGAACATTTCCGGGCCCAGCGTGTTGATCAGGTCTGTGACCTGCTTCTGCAGCTCGGCGCGGCGTTCACGCAGACGCTGGATGTTGTAGCTCGACGAAGGGTTCATGCACAGGACGAGGGGGCGGAGGGATTTCACTATGTCCATGCCGACCTCGCCAAAGCGCAGAGCGGCAAAAGTGATGGCAGGGAACACAATCCAGCCTGTAAGGAAAACGAGCCACCAGGGCGCCTCGGCCGCCCAGTGCGGGACGTAGCCCCACAGCCGGTCGGAACCGAACTTGATGACGAACAGCACGCAGTAGAAGTTGTAGAGGAGAGGGGCCAGAGCCATGGATACGAGCAGCTTCCAGGTGGCCATGACGTCGCGGCCCTGGATCTTGACCGACGAGCCAGCAAGCGCCTCGGCAGCCTTGCGGCGACTGTACAGCTTCGTAGCCACAAAGATGGGTGAGAACAGGAGCAGGCCAGGCAGCACGGCAATGGACAGCACAAAGAGCTGGCCAAGACGGAAAATGAAGAGAGCCACAACCTTCCACCACGGCATGCGCGCGTAGTTGACCTGGTGATCGCGGATGTTGAGGTACCGCAGCTGCCGGTTGTAGTCATTGACGGCGTGCTGGACCTTGCGCAGACGCTCGTCGTCCTTGTACTTGTCAAAGCCCATGGCAAGGCGGCGGTTCAGCTCGACCACCACGGGGAGCGGCAGCTTCTTGCCCGTGGGGTTGTACAGACGACGGGCCGCCTGGATCAGCATCAGGGTGTCGTAGTCGGGCGTCGACACCGTCACAGCACCAAGAGCATTGTGGACGGTGTCGAGCAGCTGGGCCACAGCATCACGACGCTGGCCAGCCTTGTACATGGCCACCAAACTCTGGAGGGACCTCGAACGGCGGGCCGAAACTCGACAACGGCCCGCGACCGAAACTTGTGTGCGTGGAAGTAGTTCATGCCAACCGGCACAATCTTGAGGCCGCAGTCGGGCGAGTCGGCCAGCGTGCCCAAAGCCATGATGGCCACACCGGCCTTGAGCGGCAGCAGGCCAGGACGATCGTGACTACCACCCTCGGGGAAGATGCCAACACAGCCGCCGTTACGTAGCCGGTTGAACACTGCGTGGTAGACCTTGGTCTGGTCGATATGGGGCGCCAGCTTAAACTTTGTGCCCTGGTACCCGGATGCCGGGCCACCCGCCTTGCGGACAGCCTCCTTGTTGACAAAGTTGCCCTCGTCGTCGACCTCGCTCGGGTCGCGGCCCGTCAGCTGGAGCATAGCCGTCCGGCCGGAAAGGGGCGCTTCAGGCGCAGCTTGTCCGGGCCCAAAATCTGTGCAATGTCGACGCTCGACCCGCTCTGGCCCTTAACAGACGGGAGAAACACCATACCGTTCACTTCAGCGTCTTTCTCAAAGTTGGTCCCCACACCGTGGAGCAGAGTCGGGTCGTTGACCGGATCCGGCAAATAAATGGTGCCCTTGACGGGCTTGGCCGAGTCCTGGGCACGGCCGACGGGCACAGAGCCGACCTGGCGCGAGGCCCAGCCGATGAAGCCGTGGACGGACTTCTGGGCCACCAGGAGAGACACACGGCGCTTGGACTCGGTGCGCAGAGTGCGCTGAAGGACCAGGGCGTCGACAAACTGGTTGGCGTGCGGTGCAGCGACAAACAGGACGGGGCCCTGGCGGGGCACCTTCCAAGAGCCGCGCGGTGGACTTCACGGAAAAAAGAGGTCGACGAGCACGGACATGGTCCAAAGGAAGGTATCGTACTTCCAGTTGCTCATGGGGTAGAGGTCCTTCTCAGGCTTGGCGGGAGGCTCGCTGCTCGATGCATCCTTGTCTTTGCCGGTCTGTGCCACGGTCTTCTGGTCGCCCTCCTCCTCGTCCTTGCCTTGCTTCTCCTTCTGATAGCGTGGCTGGTTTGGTTGCCGACGCCATGGCGGCGACAGCGACGCCCGCTTCGTCCTGCGCCATGGTGAGCGCTGGCATTTGTCTTTCCTTTCGCTCGGATATAGCGGATGGCTTCAGGGGTAGACTATCGTCGACTCGAAGCCTCTGGTAGCAACAGCCGGTCCAGTATGCGATGCGGAACGCTCGGTATCGTCTTGTGCAGCCTTTGTCGAGTCCGGAGGTCGGGTTTGGTAATGTCTGGACCCTCGTGGCCGGTATGACCAAGAATCTGTTGGGGAAAAGGAGCTACCAAAAAGAGCTCCTTGGAGAGGAGTAGGGCTTCGATAGTATATATGCGTTAGTTGCGGGCGATCGGCAAGCAAGTGGCACAAAATAAAGGCTTGCCAACTGGGTCTGACCACCACCACCCTTCTGTTTCGCAGTTCGGTAGAGAGGGATGTTGTGTTCTGGGCGGAAGGGATGGCGAGACAAAAAGCACACAATATGCGTAAAGGACAATGTGCCAAAAAGAAGTGACGTTATCACGGTAGCTGCGTGGTTGGGATTTCCTGTTTTGCCGGGGGAAGGAAGGAGGGATGGAGGATGGAGGGAAGGCGGGAAAGGACAGGAGCAACCGGCTAGCGCGAGAAAAAAAAGAAAAAAAAGCGAAGAGAAAGGCACAGACAACCCAACCCGTCTGATTTTAATCAATAAAAGCCACTGACAGGTGAATAGGTGACAGATAGTGATAGCACTTTGGGGGCCCCAGAAAGGAGGAGAAACAACTAGGCGAAAGGCAAACTTGGCGCGTGAATATAGCACCTAAAATAGGCAGCTCTCGCGTTTTCTCTCGCTGTCTGGCCACTGACTCTCCGCTTTCCCCGGAGTTCAGCGCTGTTGGGGCTAACAGCACAGGGAGACTTAGTGAAGGATGGAGAGCTTGAGAAGAGGAGAAGGAAGTTCGGCTAAAGATGTTTTAGACCCGAACAAAAGACAACAGGATAGATAATTGACGGAGGCGAAAATGTGACAAGCTCGATAGATAAACCGAGATACGGGGCTCACAAGAGAAAGAAGGAGCGACCGATTAACAAGGCTGCAAGAAACATGCAAGTGCAGCAATGTGCAGCAATGTGCAGAAGGTGGCGTCCGCCACCGTGGGGTTGCATCCAGCAAGTGCAGACAGGATACCCGAGAAACGATAGTAGGTGCCAAGGCCGAGAGACGAGGAAGTTGGAGTGAATGCTGAGAAACAACGTGAAGAGGAAAGAGCCCTGGACGTGTCTGGACTGTTTGTCCCTTTTTTTTCCTTTTTCGTCTGGTCGATCTGGGGAAGGCGCAAATCGCTCACAAGCCAGTGATACGCACCGCCATTGGCAGACAAGAAAGGCAAGAACGTGGGCAAGACATCAACCGTGGGGGAAGGAATGGAGAACATGTCTTGAGTAACTGGGGAAGGCACGTACGACAGAGCTGTCGCAAGGCTTTATTCAGATAAAGGCAAGGGAAGGAGCAACCGAACTCTCTGTTTGTTTTGTTTCGTTTGTGAGACCGTGGCAAAGAACGCAAGAACGCAATGAATACCTGACAAACTCTGCTCTCTGTTATCTCGCCGCTGGATGCAACCTTTCGAGGCAAATGTAGCATTTTACTGAAGTCCATGTCCGTCAGCACGACAGAATAACGCGACAACGACCTCGGTTAGCCTCGTATCCTGCACTTGCAACTTGCATGCAAAGGCGAAAGGAACGAGGAAGAACTTCCGGAAAGTATGCAAGACAATTAATGAGAAACTATGCTGACAATACTGCACGACATGCAGTGTTTTAGTACCCGCCAAGGAAAAGCCAGAGAAGCAAACCTCACACTTCGGCGCACACGTAAAGAATATGGACGGGAAAACGAAGAATAGGAAACGGCCCGAGATTGGAGCTGATGCGCTCGCCCGACTTTGCCACAAACTTGCAATGTCCAGCCAAACCCTGCGAGAGTCCTGCTTTTTCGTCCAACGGTCTCTTTTTGCACTTTTTTCGGATACAACAAGTCAAATGTTGTCTTTAGAACGTCCTTCCAAAACCCCAGCAGTAGCTGTTGGACGGCTTGCGACCCGAGATCCGATGTAGTGTGTCCTTTTTTGCAAACCCATGCTTCCTCATGTCGCATTGTCACGAAAAACATTGTCACGAAAAAAAATACGATTGTTCTGGTCTATGGTTCCACCCGAAGCCGACTCGGAGCCTCATGGCTATTTGGTTTGGAGTCGGACAATGAAGGGTTCTGAGCACATATGTACTGTCTGGTAGTTCATAGCCGTGGGTGAGGTATATTACAGAATGAATTTTATTGGTTTTGGTTTTGGTTGATTCTTATGGTAGCTGTTTTCGCGAAAGGAAAAAAAGAAAGAAGCAGAAGATGACTTTGAAAGGAAGGGGCTATTCAAAAATCATTAAACAGGCTGGGCTGTTCAACAAATGTAAATAGGAGAGAACAATGCAGGGGACTATGCATAAAAAAGTAAAGGGCTGTAATAGACGCTTCCCACCTGTCACCCAGCAGTCCTCCAATAGAGAGCAAGGCCAAGCGATATAAAACGTAGCTTAAAGACGACTTTTTCTATTGCACGGCCTACCGCCGCCGCCCCTTGCCCTTGCCCTTGTTCTTCTTCTTCTCTTCCGGCACGCTGGCCGTCCCGCCCTCGACTTCGCCGGCGGCCACCTGGCCCTCGGCCTCGAGCTCACGCAGCTTCTCCTGTCCCGAAATGAACATGGTCAGGTCGCGGTTTGTCTCGCGGAGCTCGGCCGCCTCTGCCTGTGCGGCGGCCAACTGCTCTTGGTGCGCAGCCGCCTGTGCCTGGACGTGCTTGATGCGCACCATCAGTCCCTCGGAGACACGCTTCTCGTCCTGCAGAGACTTGCTCAGTCCACGGGCGAGTTCGGCCGCCTTGTCGGCACGCCGTCGCTCGCGCTCGACGTCGCGCTCGAGGGCGGGCACCGTGGTGTCCGCGAGGGCCGTGTGGGCCGCACGCAGGGAAGCCAGCTCGCGCATGGCCTCGGCCGTCTGGGCGGCGGCGGACTCGGCGGCGGCGGCGGCTTTGCTGGCCTTGTCGGCGGCCTTGTTGACCATCTCTTCAAAGTAGACGCGCTGGCTTTCCAGCTGGCTTGTCAGCAAGTGGGTGTACTCGAGGCCGATGTTGTCGAGCTTGGCACGGGGGACGACGTCCGCATCGTAGTCGTCGTCGTCGTCGTCGTCGTCGTTGCCGTCGTTGCCGTCGTTGCCGTGTCGTCGCCGTCGCCGTCCGCGCCCGTTGCTCCGCCCGCCGTTCTGGCCTTCACCGTCCTCCTCGCCGTCGTCGCCGCCCTGGCGGTTCCCACCTCGTCTGGTGTCCCGCCCGCTGCTGCGCCCCGGCAGCTCGACAATCTTACCGTCGCCCTTGTCGCGGAGCAGGCGGTGCACCCACATGTCGCCGGCGTAGTCCCAGACATGCTGGGTCTCGAGTTCGAGACTGAAGGAGTGCATGGTCTCTTTCCAGTGCTCTTTGGCGTGGCCGCCCTTGTAGCGGCCGCAGCCGACGTTGCCGCAAATCAGGCAGATCCAGAGATCGTCGGGGCAGTCGCAGACAGAGCAGAGGTTGGACACGCCACCTGCACCAAAGGGTTGAGAGTATGGATTCGACGGGTCGTGGGGGTTTGCGAAGCCAGACGATTGACGACGACGGTCCGGGCTCGCCGCCGAAGCTGGCAATCTTGTCGGCGCTGCCGCCGGGGCCCACGAGGGCCGTAGCCATAGGAGAAGGGTTGGTGGCGCGGCACACGGGGCATCCAGAGCCCTTCCACGTTTGAAGACAGGTGCAGTGGAACACGTGCTGGCAGAGGATGGTCATGATCCCTGCGGTGTCGTCCATGCGCTCCAGGCATACAGGGCATGTGGGGAGCTCAATGAGGTTGGCCGTCGGCGGTGGGAGAGGCCGCAGCGAGCTGAGCGAAGCCGGTTCTTTGCCGCTATGGCTCAGTCGGTGCGGCGGTAGGGATGGCCGGTGGTGGTCGTTGACCGATTCGGATTGTGTGCCGCCATGAGCGACGGCGGTGACCTTGGCAGGGCCCATCGCATCGTTCTGGCGCTCTCTGATGCCCAAGGAGTCTGGCGTCGCAATGGCAATCGACTGGACAAACGCCACATGGCAAATTTCGGACTCCATGCTGTTGAGCACGCGGCCATCAAAGGCGGCGCGCCAGGCTTTGGCATGCTTGCTGTCGCGGAACTTGACCAAGACCATGTAGCGGTTGGTGCGGCTGGTCATAATCATGCGGTAGTGGCTGACGTCGCGGCTCCAGTCTTCGCCGACAAAGCCCAAGAAGTCGCGCGGGGTCATGTAGCTCGGGACGGCGGGGATACACAGGATCGTGCCGTCGCTGCCATCACTGCCGTCGCCGCCGTACTCATCGGCGTCTTCGTTAATGTAGGTCGGACCGCCCTCACGGTACAAGTGAACAATGCCCCAGCCGGCATCCGTCGTCTTGGTGGCCAGCGGGTTGTAGCGACCACGGGTGGCCTGGCCCGCGCCGCCCAAGACAGGTCCGAGCGATGCGGCCGGTATTGGCTTGTCGTCGCTTGCTCCCATGTCTGTGATGTGTCTTGCGCTTCCCGCACCTCCTGCATCCTGTGGTGCGTCCTGTGATGACCCCGCCATGTCGAAGCTCGCAATGCGTACGCGCCCAAAGCGCCAGTCACGCGCGGCAGTCTCTGGGCCGAGTCCGGCCGTAGGCCGTGCTATCCGCGTCCTTGTGTTGTGGTTGTGTGTTGGTGTGTGTGAATCTTGCTGTGAGCCGTCACTGTCGCTGTCTCGTTGTGGCGGCTTTGCCGAGCTGGCGGGACGAGCTGCCTTCAGATGGTGACTCGTATGGACCTTTGATTGTACTGCCGAGTCTGCTGCTGCCACTGCCGTTCCCACTGTTGTCATGCCTGTCCCGTACAGGGAGCGCGGCGAGGATATCGTTGTCGTCGTCGGTGGCCCCGTTGCTGTCTTCGTCTGCCGCCGCCTCTTGCCACGGCAGATCGTCAAAGATGCTTGCGCCCGGGCCAGGACGCCAGATGTTGGGAGGGAGAGAGGCCGTGCCACTAACGGAAGCGGTCGGATCGGGCGTCGGGTAGAGCTCAAAGGTCAAGTGGTAGGCGTGGGAGGAAGGCATGGGGTCGGCCTGGGATGGAGGAGAGCAGAGGAGAGGAGAGGAGGAGAGAGTTGAGGAAAAGATTGCCCGTTGCTCGTTGCTCGTTGCTCGATGGCCGCTGGGGCCCTTCAGAGGTGTGAGAAGTCGAGAAAAGTGGCGAGAAAACAAAGCTCAAAAAAAAGAAAACCTTTTCAACCGCTCGCCGGCCTCCTGCTTCGCAAGTTGGCAGTCCCTGGAGCGGGTGCGTTTGTCGTGGTGGAATTTACTCCGTAGTTGCTCTGGAGAAAGAAGCTCTACGAAGTAATAGCTGTCTGGCCTGTGATGAAATCCGCTATGGGCGATAAGATGCGGTGGAGTGGTCGCCCTCTTATCAGTGGCGAGGGAAGGCGCAATGGGGCAAACTGGTGGCGATCGCGACTGCCCTCAAAATATGACAGGTGCATTACTGTGTTTGCACTTTTCATTTCCACACATTAATAACACTCTCATTACAATTTCTCGCAATTATCTGCCTTAACAGCCTTGAGGCCATCTTTTTACAGGAGCCTCCCCCTCGAGAAGATGCTATCTATCCCACCCCCGTCTACGGAGTACGAAGCCCACATTGGGCGCTTCTTGCGGCCCCGTTTTGTACCCGCCGCCTGCAAACTCCACTGGCAGCTCTCCACCGAAATGGATCCTCTTTCCCGCAAGTGGCGCCGTTCATTGTACACTGTCGAGATCCAGACCGATGATGACGTGAGGTGTTTCGCGTCACAGTGAGTCAGCGGGGAGCAGCGCAGCTTTTGACTTCGCCATGCTGTTCAGTATGATTTGTTGTTTTGTTTTACGAGTGTTTGCTATTTGTCACATTGCATTTTGATAAAAAAAGAATGTGTGTTCGACCGCAAATGTGCGTTGTCGAGAGAGGTAAAATGTTTCATTCAAAAAAAGGCAGCCCAAGAAAGCCGTCCTTTTGATCGTCGGGATATCTAAATCAAAAAGAGAAAACAAAAACTAGAGAAAATGAAGGCAGAGTTGTCCGGCAACACCCGCTTTACTGGCCACCGCGCAGACGCAGGACCAGATGGAGCGTCGACTCCTTCTGGATGTTGTAATCGGACAGCGTACGGCCATCCTCGAGCTGCTTGCCAGCAAAGATCAGACGCTGCTGGTCAGGCGGGATGCCCTCCTTGTCCTGGATCTTCGACTTCACATTGTCAATGGTGTCGGACGACTCCACTTCCAGCGTAATCGTCTTGCCCGTCAGGTCTTGACAAAGATCTGCATGCCACCACGCAGGCGCAGGACCAGGTGCAGCGTCGACTCCTTCTGGATGTTGTAGTCGGAGAGCGTGCGGCCATCCTCGAGCTGCTTGCCAGCGAAAATCAGGCGCTGCTGGTCGGGCGGGATGCCCTCCTTGTCCTGGATCTTGCTCTTGACGTTGTCAATGGTGTCCGAAGACTCCACTTCCAAGGTAATCGTTTTGCCCGTCAGGGTCTTGACGAAAATCTGCATGCCACCACGGAGACGGAGCACCAGGTGGAGCGTGGACTCCTTCTGAATATTGTAGTCGCTCAGGGTGCGACCGTCCTCCAGCTGCTTGCCCGCAAAGATGAGGCGCTGCTGGTCTGGGGAATGCCCTCCTTGTCCTGAATCTTGCTCTTGACGTTGTCGATGGTGTCCGACGACTCGACCTCCAGCGTGATGGTCTTGCCAGTGAGGGTCTTGACGAAGATCTGCATACCACCGCGAAGACGGAGGACGAGATGCAGGGTGCTCTCCTTCTGGATGTTGTAGTCGCTGAGGGTGCGGCCGTCCTCAAGCTGCTTGCCGGCGAAAATGAGGCGCTGCTGGTCTGGGGGAATGCCCTCCTTGTCCTGAATCTTGGACTTGACGTTGTCGATGGTATCCGACGACTCGACCTCGAGGGTGATGGTCTTGCCGGTGAGAGTCTTGACAAAGATCTGCATGATGGCGGATGGTGTGGGTGTAGGCTGTGTGGAAAAGTGAATAAATGATAGAGTGAGAGAGTGAGAGAGATGTATAGATGCGACTTGTTGATGCGAGTCGAGTTGGATGGAGAGATGGAGATGAGAGTCCGTAAAAAGGAAGGAAGAAGAGAAAGTAAAATCGTAAATCGTGAGAGGAGGCGAACCTGAGTCTTATATATTGGCTGCGAGACAAGGAGGAGGGAAGGTGCGAGGGAGGGTGAGGGGGGCGTGGAAAGCCCGGGAGGCGAAGTGAATGGGCAGGCGCAAACGAGGGGGTGTATGTGGTGGTGGCTGGCGGGCGGGCCACCGTTAACGCAATCGGAGAGGAAAGAGCGAGGCCGAACTGACGCTTTCGCCTGCTGAATAAAGCAAGAATAGCAGGCGAAAGAGCACTACAGAGGGTAGGAGATAGGGCGGCAACGCCACGGATACAGCGTGAAGGGCTAGGCTGAAAAGAGGGGCGCAGCGCAGCCTGGCCCGTTCGGAGAATAGCTCCACTTATATGTCTTTATCATCATAAAGGCGGAGCCAATTAGGGCCCGCTAAACCAGGCAGCCGACCGATAGAAGGTGCTGGTATGTAGTGGGGCCCACGCTCTCCTTCTGAGAACATCTGTTAACAGTGGCCTCCATAGCGCCCTTGTGAATCACTTCCTCTCGCGGCGCTTGTTCTCTCAGTCGCTCTTCTTTGTGCCGTTCTCTGTCGCAGCTACCCCAGCATTCCCCCTGCAACATATGACGACACAAAGTACCCACTACCAGAGCACGCTAATAGGAAAACGGCGACAATCTCACTATCTTCCTGTTCTCTCCTCCTCTTTCTCAGGCGGTAACCAGGCGGTTATCAGGCGGTTATCAGGCGAGTCAGGCTATCTGTACGACGTACAAACTCATTTGCGACGAGCAGCCTTCTGTCCAGTCCAGCCACCTCAGGGCATGTTCGGTCGCTTCTCTCCAGCGGGCGATAGGCAGAAAGTGAGGCCCAGACCAAAATGCCAATCATTGTTCAACGTCCCAACGGTTCGCACGTTGAACACGATTGACAGGGGAAAGAAAGGCTGGAAATAGCAAAGGATAGGCAAACCAGACTGCCCAAGAATGGCCTGGTGCATGGTTTTATGATGGTTTTATGCAGAATTACACTATGACCCGTCTCGCCCGCCACGGCCGATCTCGCGGTGAGTCTTTCACGATGAGGCCAATGATTGTTCCGGACGACGGGCAAGGACAAGGGCAAGGGCCATGGCGGTGAAAACATTTTCATCTGTTTTCGCCTCGGGTCCGTAAGGAAGATCGTGGGCTGTGGGCGATCGTGAGCAGCGGGCGAATGTGAAAAGTTGCGGCAGATCTTGTGTCATTCCTCCGTTTGCTTTCGTCGTCGGTCGCCTCTCCGGTGAGGCCCATAAGGGAAGGCGTGCTTTTGGTGCTCTGCCAGCCCGGCTTGCTCCGAGGCGGTATGGCCTTGTGTGCGGGCTCTTCTTTTCCCGACGGGCCTACTGAGTAGGTTCTGGGGCCTAAAAGGGATACCATGTTCTGTCAGTTACCCAAAGATAGCGCTATTTGGCGCACCCTGTGCCCTCTCCAGGCACCCTCCGCAGTCTTGATAGGGCCTGAAGGGGTCTGCGATAGGCCTGAACCTGGTCGGTGTTTGGAGACGGCTCAGACGGCCCTGGCAGTCAGCATAGCCATAAGCCCTGCCGTTTTGAATTCTCGTGTCCTTGTCAAAAACGCAAACTTCTTCTTTTCAGCGGTCACTTTTTCCACATGGCTCGGCGAGCCCTTTTTGCAACAACTCTTCCGACGCGCTCGTTCGCCGACGAGAAGACTTGAAATTTTATCATTCATGTTTGACCTGCATTCTCTCTTATCGTTGTGTCGTCTCCTCGTTCGCTCTCGCGAAAGGACCTCGTCAGGTTGCATTTGATTGGAAAACGATGTTTGCTTTACGCATTCTTCTGCTTTTCTCCTTGCGGAAGATGACGCCGACAGAAATCTGTCATTATTGCGAGGCGGCCAGGAAAAGACCAAAGAGGGAGACGACGACGTCATAGGGTGGTGTTGCAGAACAGCGCAGATTCTTGATTGCGGCGCAACCCTCCCTTTTGGGGTCTTGAGAACGGAACACGGCCCCCATTTTCATCGTGGGAAAATAGCGAACAACGGGCAACCCGCTCTGTCGCGCGACTTCCCGCATGGGGGGGGGAGGGGGGAGGGGGGAGGGCTGGCCCGTCTGTTTCCCGAATGCATCCTTGGCACGTTTCTTTTTCCACGACGAGAAAAAGAGGATGGCGGCCACACCGTCCACGCAACAAGTCTGCGGAGTACGGGAAAGAGTGGTTCCCAAGCTGTTTTAGAAAAAGAAAAAAAGAAAAAAAAACTATTTTTGGACCCATTGTTCCTCGGCCCATTGGAGCTTTACATATAGAGTTTCAAACGGCGAGCGGACAGCTTTGCAGCTCTCCGAAACTTGTACTCAGTAGTGAGCAAACGGGCGATGTCGTATTCGAAAGCTGATGAAAGATTTTCGCGTCTCGAGACCCCTCTCTGTCAAATTGGCATGAGGCCATTGACAAGAAGAGAGCTTCCGTCCTGGGGTGAAGCTCGAAAACTCACGACGTTTTTTTGTTTACTTTGTACACCACATTCGTCTTATTGAACTGATCCAAATCCCAAGTTTGAGGTTTCAGGTCCCCCGCCCAAGCTCTTTTGCCACTCCCGCTACGCGTTCCTGACTATCTCTGGGGGGATGTCTGTACATGCTAGGGCAGCGAGGGCAGTAGCAGAGATACAATCTACCTGGGAGTCGACGAACAGGCAAAGCTGTAAATGGCGACGGAGTCACTGATCACGGAGATATGATATGGCAAGTCTACACATAGAACGAGTATGGGGTGAAAGGTCGTTATCATTGTCTCATCATTGCTGTCGTGGATACAAAGAAAAAGAAAACGCGAGGCTTGTTATCTTACCGTCAAGCCACCCGCCCAGCCTTGCCACACCCGGGGCTTCCACTGTGCCGTCAGACCGTCGCTGTACATGTATTCCGTCTCCTCAATGTCGACCACAAATCAAGGAAAAGCTGCAAAGTTGCTTTGCTTGTATTGTTCTTGAGAAAAAGAAAGAGCCACACACACATGCCACCATGGGTCCTACCATGCAGAAGTGTACCATGCAATCCGTCGACATTGCTGCATGAAAAGAAGGACAGAAACTGCAGCCGGTTCTTGGAAAAAAAAAGTTAAGCAAAGAGCAAATCGAAAAGAGCACAAGCGAGACAACCGCTCGTCCGCCACCTCGCCTGCTTCTCGCATGTATAGAAATCACAAACGTGCCGGCCTTTTATGCAGAAGCAAAAGCAGAAGAGCACAAGAATAGAAGCAGAAGAAGCAGATGGCAAGATAAAGTGAACAGAAGAAATATAGAAGTTGTACTTGAGGGGAAAAAAAGAAGAGATGGAAAGAAGAGTAGATTCAGTAAAAAAGACGTTAAATATCTCGGGCTCATGCATCAATTTTCTTTATGGGTTTGCCTTTAAATCATTGTCATGAAAAAACGTCGGAAAAGGAAAAAGGAAGAAACAGGCTAGAAACAAAACAGTAAACGACAAGAAAAGAAAACAAACTCATTCAAAATCAGACATAAAGCAGTCAGTCAGATAAAGGGGCGTTATAAAAAGGGGCGTTCCGGCGCAGGAGGACATCGTAAGTTTCGTTCCATCTTTTTGCGTTCGTATCTTTGCCGTGGCAGAAGTGAAAAAAAAAGACCGCGTCCGAAGTCGTGGTGATCATAGAAAAGGGCATGAAAAGGGGGAGAGAAAACAACAACAAAGAACCTGCTTGCCGCTCGTGGAAACACAAAACGTGAAAGAAAACGCCAACGCTGAATGTTCATCAACAAAATCTAAAAAAAAAAAAACAAAGGAAAATCAAGACAAAAGAAAAGTAACATCTTGGAAGATGAAATCAAATGTATCAAATAAATTGAAGACCGGCTTTGTGTTGTGAAATGGGATGTGCGCGCACTAGCAACATCCGTAAAACAAATGGTGGTATCATAAATCGTTGTGGATTCTGTAGTTGGAAGCAAACGCTGGAGATGCTCGAACGAGAGAGTTGAAAACACACAAAACAGGCAAGAGTTGGAACCTAGTTGGCCCGGATCACCAGCTTGGACAGGAACTTGTTGGACAAGCAGTCAAAGTCGTGGCGGTCAAACTCAGTCTTGACCTGGCGGTCGCGCAGGTAGGTGTCGTGCTTCAGAATGTGTTCGCGCATCTCCGTCATGGCGGTGCAGACGGCCTCGTTGTTGTTGAGGACCTGGCCGTGCTTCTCGGTGTCCCAATCGGTGAACGAGGGCAGCTTCTGCGAGATGGCGTGGAAGAGACCAACAATCACGCCAACGGGTGTCGACTCCATCTCGCCGCAGAACTTCTGGACGGAGTTCTGGTCGGGAACACGGTAGTGGCAGTCGAACTGCATCTCCTCCCAGACAACCAGCAGGATGGCGGCCAGCATGAAGATGGTGGGCCAGTTCTTGAGGCGGTCGCCGCTGTAGACGCGCGAGTAGAGGCTCGAGAGCTCCTCGAGAATCTCCTTTTGCAGTTCACGCCACATGTCGGCCATGGCGCACTTGATCTGGAAGTTGATCATGACGGGAGCGACAACCTTGCCGAAGTACTTGGAGTCCTCATCGTCAATCTGGCCTTCCATGGGCACCTCGGAGCCCTGCTGCTCAACGAGCGTGATGTGCATGGTCAGGTTGTAGGCCAGGACCAGCTTGAGCGCCTTGCGGATGACCGGCAGACCCTCCTTCATGTAGTAGCGGTGGGCGGTCTTGAGGACCTCAGTGACAAAGGGCGTGCCCTCGAAGTGGTCATCAATAAAGTTCTCGAAAGTGCCGTCAATGTGACGGTCGAGGTAGGCAGACAGTTTCTCCATGCTGATGCCCTCCTCGCCGACATCGAGCTTGTCGGTGCGGATACCGAAATCAATGGGCTCTTGGTCGGTCAGGCACGACTCAACCCAGTCAATCTGGAAGCAGCTCTCGTCGGCAACGTGGACCTCGCGGACCATGATGGGCAGACAGAAGCCGTAGCCGTGGGTGATCCACATGAGGGACTCCTTCTTAGAGAAACCCTTGACGTTGAAGACGGACATGCCGAGGTCCAGGTGGCGCTCATAGTCGGCCCTCCAGTCCTTCATGAAGAAGCCAACGTCCTTGATATCAATGCGTGTGCAAGGCACCTGCCAGAGACGGGCATGCGAAGGCTGGCAGCCAGCACACGGCTCGCCCTTGTCGCAAGTCTTCTTGAGAAACTTGCAACGAAGGCAGGCACGGAGCTTGCGGATTTCGCTGGCCTGCTTACGCTGCTCAGGCAGCAGGGGGCCACGCCGACGGCCGACCTTCTTCTCGCCGGGGATGGTCTTGCCGTCCTTGCCAGTGGAAGAGCGACGGATGACAGCCTTGGGACCTGGCTTGGAGATGGGGCTCTTGCGGGGGCCATTGGATGACCGGCGGACGGGAGGCGAGGAAGCAGAAGAGGTGGAAGTGATGGAGCCGGCACCCGAACCGGAGACGGGAGACTGGCGGATAACAGCCGTGGCGGTTGGCGAGGCAGATGCGGCGGCGGTCTTGATAAGGACGGGTGAGACAGCAGCAGCAGGGCTGACAACAATCTCCTGCGAGGCGGAAGCCTGGTGCTGGTGCTGGTGCTGGTGACTGTGACTGTGGCTGTGGCTGTGGTTGTGGTTGTGGCCGTCACCGTGGAAGCAGTTGCGGTGGTTGGACGAGTCAGACTCCTGGGAGAAGGGCGAAAAGGGAGCACTGAAGTTGATTTCCTCGTAGCTGCCAAACTCGAGAGAGTTGCCCTCGGACTGGGACGAGTCGGAGTTGGTGCGGAGGTGCAGGGTCTGGCCGGGGTTGAAGATGGACGACTGCTGGGTAACAGGGTGCGAAAAAGTGTCGTAGCGGGGGAACAGGTCAACGGTCGACCAGTCGACCTCACCGCTGGAGCTACCAAGCGAGTGAACCTCGATGGCGGTGCCGGTGGGCGAGTTGCTGCCCAGGCTGGCCATGCTACCCATACGCTCCTGGGGGAAGACCATCTCAAAGTCTTGCCAGTTGGCCATGCCGCCGAGAGCAGCGTTCCACTGTTGCATGGCCTGGGTGGTGGCGACGGCGGTGTTGGCACCGGCCGTGGTGACAGCGGGCATGGTGTTGAAGGCGGTGCCAAGCTGCATGCCGGCCTCGAGGCCAGCGGTGGTCGTCGGGGTGGCGGCAAACAGGTCCATGGGTGCCGGCTGGAAACCAGCGGTCAAGGCATTCGGGTAAGCCATCAGGGCAACACCGGGGTTCTGCACAAACGGTTGCAGACCCTGGGCAGCGGCGGCCTGCTGTTGTTGCCGTTGCTGCTGCTGGAAGTGACGCTGCTGTTGCTGTTGTTGACGGAACTGGCGCTGCTGCTGCTGTTGCAGGCGGTGATGTTGCTGGAGAAGCTGTTGCTGTTGCTGCTGAATCTGCTGCTGGAGCTCGAGTTGCCGTTGGCTCTGCTGGAGGGAGAACTCTGTGAGGGGGTTCATTGTGGTCTGGAAGGGCGACAGGAGCTGTTGAAGCGGGCTAGACGAAGCGGAGCTGATATGGCCGGGCGACATGCTCTGGGGCGAGTCCTCGGGAGAGGAAGACAGCTGCTCGACGGGCGAGTGCACACCGACGACGGGGGCGGTGACGGCGGCAGTGGTGTAGTCAAAGGGCATGTTCCAGGCAATGGCCTGCGGCTGGTGCTGATGGCTGCTGGACGGCGGAGACATTGTCGTTGGCGGAACAGAGACGGGCACGGCTGTTGATGGAGACACGGCAGCGACCGAAGACGTAGTCGGCGATGTTGTGAAGGGGTAGAACTGCTCGATAAACGCCTCACCGGCCGCGGCGTTTTGACTGTAGTCGTAAGACATTGTTGCGTGAAAAAAAAAGAGTCGTTGGGATGAAAGTTGGTGATGATATGACCAGAACGGACAAGGGGAAAGAAGAGAGAAGGGGGAAAAAAAGAAGAAAGAAGAAAAAAAAGAAGAAGTCAATGAGGAGAAAAGGGAAGAGAGGGCAAAAGGCGAGAGCGAGGAAAAAAAGGGGTTTCAGGGAGTATGGGCGACACGAGGTGATTGTATGCGTATGTGATATTTCGACACCGCTCTTTTGGCGGGCGGAGCTCCTCGACGTAAGATCTGGCTTGGGGTTTTATTTTGTGGGCTAAGCCAACAGGTGGACTGGAGCGTACTTGTGCGGATACTGTGTAGGAGATGGGCTGAGATTTTGATATGCTCCCTCACGTTGACGATGAGAGGTTCGGGAGAGACACAGACGGTCTCAAGAGAGGCAGAGGGAGGGAGGTTGGCGAGAAAGACAACCAGAGATGAAAGACAGAAAGAAGAGGAGGGATGAAAACGAGAAAACGAGATACAACTGGGTGCCGAGCGAGAGAAAAAGAGAGCCAGACGGGCCTCGTGAAGGTGGTTGGCGGTGGCGGTGGTGAGAGTTTGTTGGGTGAGAAAAGAGAGGGGCGTCGGTTGAGCTGTGAGAGGGGCCAGGCCTGGCCTGGGGGCGGACAGCGGACGTGGTGGGTGGTAGGAGTGGGTTGTGAGGCCGGGCTGTGAATGGGTGAAGGGGGAGAAATGGGGTGAAGTGAGCGCCAGACAGCGGTAGGGAAGCGGAGCGGGAGAAAAGCGGGTGGATCTGGCGAGGATTGATTGAGGAGGGCGATGCAGAAGGGGGGCAGGCAGGGCAGAGGCTGTCTGGCTGTCTTTTGCAGGTGTTTTCAGTCGTTTGAACGGCCTTTAAACAGTATTGTGTCGTGGGATCTGGTTCGGGTTGGCTCGTTTTGTGTTTCTCTCCGTCCCTAAGGATCGCAGATGCCTTATTTCTTATTTTCTTATTTTTCAACTGAGTATTTGTGAATTATGTCAAAAGCCGGGCGCCGTAAGATCAGCTGGCAAAAGTGTGAAAGGGAGCGATGATCGGACGTGCCTGCGTCCAAGACAAGGCTCAGACAAGCCGACCGACCAAGATGATACAGGAGATGGAAGGGGAAAAGACGACCGAAATGAAGACACGATGCAGGAGGTGCAAAAAGAGGAGACAACAGGAGAGGAGACCAAAGAAGAGGAGCAGAAAGAAGAGGAGATAGAAAGAAGAGGAGACCAAAGAAGAGGAGATAGAAAGGGAAGAGGAGATGAACAAGGCCAGCAAAACAGCAAAACAGCCGAGGGAAGGCACGGCCGGAGTACTCGCTCACGCAATTTACTATCACGATATACTTCACGAGGAAGGAGCCGGTTGCACGCCTGTACTGCACCTTCCTTGATACAGCACATAGGGCGCACACATGCCCCAGAGAGGACCTTCAAACAGGAATGCTCTTGCCGTGTGCTGCAGTAACAGTTCTCTTTCTCTCTATTTCGCCCGTGTCGCTCTTGCCGCCTGTCTCGCCCTTTGTCTCGTCACTCCTTCCTTCTTCTTTCGTGCCTCGTTTCTCGCTCTCACCCGGGCGTGCCTTCCCTCTCTTCTTCAAATGGCGGTGAGCAAACCTGAAAATGGTAGTGGCCGACCAGCCACGGCGCGGGCTCATGCATGTACTTCGGTCCTGGCCAATCAGAGCCGCCAGAGCTGCAATGGACCCCCTTTCGGGATGCACGCACATGGGGAACAAACGGTGCGGCCCACTTATTTTGCTGCGCTTTTCCCTCTCTTGTCTCTGCTGTTCCTCGCCCATTGTTCACTAACGCTCCTAGGGCCATCTTGGTGGCCGGGCGGGGCCTTGTCGACTTACAGAAAAAGCCAGCGCCAGTTGTTGGCCCTGGCGCTAGGAGGACGGGCCACTCTACTGAGTACATGCTGGTACATGTAGCGTACATCGTAGGCGAGCCAAGCCCAGAACAGCAGCCAGCCACGAAAACTGGGGCATCGGGGTAGGCAAGGAAAAAAGTGAGGCAAAGGGCAGGAGCGGAAAGACACCAAAATTCACCAAAAATGACACGACGGAGAATAGACAATCACTCTATCAGATCGCCAGGCCCGCGATAGCCAAAGAGGGGCGCGCTACGACAAACAGAGGCGAACGTGTTTCTCTTCCCGATTTGCTCAAGAACTGGACTGTCAAGCTCGGAGGAGACGGACAGGACCAAAGAAATGCAACACTGTGTCTGTTATGCACATTATTTTGTACAAGTATTTGTATCTTGTACAGTACCTGACGTTTCGGTGTTGAGTCTATCTTTGGAAAGCCGGCCATGGCCCGATGCAGCAACTCAAAGCGACGCGGTACTTTTCGTGTTTTGGTGCCGTCGTGCGCGCTTTATGTGCATCTTTGCGGTTTTCTGCAACGGCCGGCCTGTGGCGCTCAACGGCATTGGCGAGGGCGGGGACGAAACGAAGATAGCAGAACGAGCAAAAAAGCAAAAAAGCAGTGAGAATAGCACAATGGTATTGGGCACAACATGATAAGACGATGTCGGGGTGCTGGGAAGAACGGAAGAGCGGCTCAAACATGGAGAAGACGAGACTGAAAGAGGTGAAAGAGAGGGTGAAAGCTGACGTGCCCCAGATCTGACCAGACCTGCTGTGACGCCCGAGAGAAGGAGAGAAGCCAATGGCCACAACGAAAGGGATGGGTCAGCAGATGTCTCTCACTGTTCAAAGTTTGCTTGTGTTCTGGTGGCTGTACAACAACTCCTTTGGTGAACAACGAACGACATACGATCTACGACAAGTTGTGCTATCATCTGCAGTCTGCATTTCTTTGTTGTGCTCTTTCTGAGGAAGACGGCGGTGACTGTGGAATGCGGAGTCTCCTAGTTTCTGTTTTTCTGTCTATGGCTGTCACCTTGCGTGGAGCACGGCCCTGAATGAGACAGCAAACGGCCGTGGCCAAGACACATTTTCACGCCAGAAGACGGGCGATTTGCTTGTAACTTGCGGTGACGCACCTGGGCCCCTACACAGTTTACCCTATTTCCTGCCCAGCTGGCTCTGCCTCTTGGGATGTCTGCATGTTTCTGACGGTGCATGCCTAAATGCATGTCTGTGGTGTCTTTGTGCCCGTGATGGCTGTGATGGTGGTTGATGCGTGTGTTGTCTCGCTTTGATCCGTCCCTTTCTGTCTCTTCCTTCCATCTCCTGCCTCTTTCCACCTTCCTTGCGTCTTCTTGACATTTCATCTGGCCACCTTTCTGACCTCTCTCTTTCCCTCCACACCGTCGTCGTGCGATCTGGTTGGGCTTAACTGGAAACATGGCCCACCCCTTGCATCCATGTGAGACTAAGACATGCAGACAAAGTCGCCCACGATCACGATCACGACCAGTAAGGCTTGCCGGGCAAGCAAAAGGCGTGAAAGGCGTTTCCCGTGCAAACAGATTGGAGGGCAGGCGAGACAGAGGCAGGTGGGATACACATCAGACAAGAAGGATGTCAGTGGGAAGCACAATGCCTCTCCTTGAAGCCCATCAGAAACAAGGGACCGCTGGGACCGGCCTATCGAGATGTCATTTAGTAGATCAGCAGGGCAATTTGGCCTGGGCAGGCAGACACGACTTTCTTCCAATTGCCTTTTGAATTTTGCCAGTCCCATTCCGGCATCCGCGGGGAAACACCTCTAGTAAGCTGTGTGCTTCCCCAAGCTGGTGCTGTGCAAGCTGGTCTACGCATACTTCGTAAGCTGCATGTCCCTTTCCCCTCCTCACAAGCTCCTCCCTCGTGGCTCGGCACTTCTGCAAGTGCATCTTTTTCGTTTTCCTTCTTGTTGTTCCTTTTGTTTTCTTTGCACAAGGTACCACACGATTACGCATGCCTTTGTAAAACGCCTGGCCATTGGTCGAATATGTACACAAACATTACACAAAAACTCGCACATCCCACTCTTGTCGTCAGCTTCAGTGCCGAGCTTTGAATAGTCCATTGCTTCTCGCGTCCGAGTCTGACCCTCGCCCCGTTCATCTACAGTCGCTGACTGATTTCCCCTCGTTCCCTCGACATTGGTTCGGGCCCGTCCATCTAGCCTTGTGACGAGGGAGGGCGCACTGACCTACAGCTTGTTTCTGGGAGGAGGAATGCCCTTGTTTTTTCCAGCCTGCCGAGCTTGCCCGCTGTGAAAATGGAAAGAGAGAGAGAGAGAGAAAGAAGGCCCCAATTGAAATCGGTGGGATCCCTGCTAAAATTGAGGCTTTTCTTGTCATCTCCAGTCGCGCCATGGCGTGTCAAATCCCATTAAAATGCGGGGGCGCGATCAGGGAAAGGGGCAAGACAGTCACAGTGTAAAGCAATACCTGAGAAGACCAGTGTCCAGTCTGTCCTTTCGAAAGATATCGAAAGAGAGAGCGCGGCTCCATTGCATACGGAAATGTGGCGTATCAATGAAGAAACGCAACACGCAATGGCCAGGCCGGAAAGGAGAAAAAGACGCGCGCGCGATTGAAAAAAGGATCACGCAACAAAAAAAACGGCCAGGGTCCAAAAGAAAAGAAACAAGCCCCCCGCTCAGAGCGCCTTTTTCACCTCCAAAACGAGACCAGAGATGGAAGACGAGGACGAAAAGTCCTCCATATTGCACACCATCTTCGGTACGAAGCTGCAAGAAAATACGAGCGCTGTACTAAGTAGAGGACAAATGTGTACATGCACAGGTCGAATGGTGTCGTCGATCCAAGTGAGCAAAAAAATATGTTAAGTTGGTACTACGAATATGAGGACAGCCATTGCGAAGGGACACGAGCAATAACAAGCTCGACCGAGCTTGGCAGAGGAAGCTCTGTCGTCAATATGTCGCCGTATCTTGCCAATTCTTTGCCTCGTTTCGCTACGTACGCTAGTGCCTGGCAAATTGTAAGTGGAGAAAAGAACCAAGTATGTATCTCGAGCAGCATCAAGAGTTGAACTGGCGCCGTGATGACAGTCTGTCTCGAGAATAGCTCACGGCGGGACCAAAGAAGCAGAGGAAAGAGAATCAAGAGGGGCCGGACAAGAACAAGGTCTTGGCTGGGACCAGACTGTTCCTAATAAAGTCCGCACCTATTGAGAAAAGCAAGACACAGGTATGAAAAGAACTCACGGGGGGCAGAAAGTTTGAGTGCAAAGCAAAAGACGGGGCGACATCCTTGTATCATGCTCAGTAGACTGCCTTCGTATCTTACATACGGCACATCGAACTCGTACACACGACGAGGGAACCCGAATCGCCCCCTTATCCAGTCGTACCACAATGGAGAAGAACGGCCCTTCCGCTACAGACGGACACGGACGGTTTCTTTACTCGGTCGCCTTGCCTGCTCATCTCCATTGTCCATCCTCTCCTCCTTGTACTCCGTAGATACGATATGAAGGAAAGACTCTGGAGAGACCCACGCTGCAGATTTACTGTGCGTATATTTACTTCGTAGGCATCTTGGTCCACAACCCGCAGTGCGATTCCCAGTTGCGTATCATTCAAGTTTACTGCGTACATGTAGACTGAATAGTTTCATCCGTGCGGGGCTGGGCCGTCAAAAAACAAGGGCAAAAACAGCAACAATCCACTTTTTGCAGCGTTACAACGCGCACTTCTTGACCGCTGGTTTGTGTGGTGGTTTCGATGGTTTCGAGGGCTGGGTGTCCCTGCCCTTGCGTCAATGTGTTGCAAGACACGATGCAAAGTCTACAGAGCTAGTTCGACAAAAGACAAGAAAGACGCGCGCGCGTGTGCATCGCCCGGCATAGCATTGGCACTGCCATTGGACTTGGACTTGGACTTGGACTTGGACTTGGACTTGGACTGGGCTGGGCTTGGCTGGACTGGGCTGGACACGACACGGGAGACAGTGCAGCCCATACGGGAGAGGCGGACAAAAGATAAAGTGCAAACGCCGCAGTCGTGCATCCTACGAGACTTTTGTGTATGTTAGATACATACTGCACTTCATTTGCGCGCGTCCTTTTTACTCTTTTTGGCAGTAGTGCATGTACTTGGCAGGCAATATCTACACATCCCACACACAAAGTACATACATCGTACGAAGGGGGACAGACGGAAAACGGCAGCGGTAGCGTGAGTTGAGCAGACAAGGAAAGAAAGAGGAGGGAAAGGATTCGAGGTGCATGGGTGGCCAATCTATTTCGACACATCAGAGACGGCGCGACGAAACGCATAAACACTACTGCTTTAGATGCATATGGGTGAGGAGTATAGGAGGGCAAAGAGGGCAAATAAATGAACGAAGGATGGCAGGTCTGCAAGTGTCCAGAACAGAAGCGAGGCGGAGTGAATCAACAAAAGAGGCCGGGACCACAAGACCAGAGACAGACCATGAAAGACCAAAGAACCAAGACAGCTGCAGAGATCGTCGAGACCAGTCCTGGCGAAAGTTTGGTGGATGTTGCATACCGACCAGGCAAAGTCAAAAGGCAAGGTAAAAGCCGAGATGCGCCGCCTCGGAGGGCTGTGAATAACGCTTTGATTAAGTAGCCACATCACATCCTTCAGAGGCGAACATCGGTAGACAGATCTGCAGCAGGGGTTGGGATCGTAAACCACCCAGATTTCGGTTTTCAGTTGTACGCATAGTCACACTTCTGTCATCGTCTGTTTCGTGGTCACAGTGAGTGCGAGCGAGCCCTTGCCCTCTAATTTTGACGCACAAGCAAGCCAAGATGTGTTCCCATATTCGTGAGCATGGCTTTTTCGTGCTATTTACCATTGGTCTTCACACCCAATTGCTTTCCTTCCTTTTTCCATTGCCCCGAATGATGCGCTATGGCGTGGTTTTTTTTTACCTATCAACGATAAAAATTCTCCGGATGTGAATGGCGGAACGAAAAAGAAAACTGTCGTGAAATGTCGTGAAAAAAGAAAACAATATCGACAGGGCCTTGTAAGGCCAAACCAGAAAAAGACAGAAAGCCCGCCAGAAAGCCCACAAACCCGCAAAGTCCACTCAAAGCCCACAGCGCCCACAAACAGTGCAAGCTGTTCATCGCCTTTTCCCATCGCTTCCTGATCGCAGCGGATGCTCCTCCTCAACCGAAAAAACGGCACCACTGCACAGCGGGAATGCACCTCGTTTTGCCTCTCCAACAAGGTCCTATCCTCCTTCACCTCTTTTTCAATTCCTTTTCTCCCCTTCATAGTGTATTTGCCCCACCTACATGTACAACGTTTCGCCTTGTTTGAACTGCTGCGGACTCTGCTGTAGCGCTGCTGCAAGTCCTGCTCCTGCTGCAGGTCTGCAGGTCTGCATGCTCCCCCTTCTCCACAACCCGCAACAGAGCCCCGTAGCACTGCTTCTTGATCCACCGGCTCTCTCACGGGGAGCAGAGACAAGAGAAAAGCAGCGGTCTCCACCGGTCGCCTTGTAGAATGTGTGGCGAGAGTTGAGAGTTGAATTTTCTAAAAAAAAGTTGATTTATTTTTTGAACTTTATTCATTCTCGTGACAGCACAGAGTACGCCTGCGGCTACTGCAGGCAAAGCGACCAATCGCTCCAATGGGCCAAGCACGGCACCCAACGCGCGGCGCCCAGATGTCTGATCTTTTGCAGCTGACTCCCCTCTCCCCTCTACATCGTATGTGCCAGTCTTTCAAACCTGGTCCATAGCAGACAACAAATTCTAATAAAAGGACTATTCTTCCTGGTTCCCAACAAAATGCTGATATGCACGAAAGACGGACTGTGCTGACGGATAAGAAACTACGCATTAGGAAACTAAGTCAAGCTGATACCAATAGCCTGAGGCTTCAAGCTTGGAGTCGGATACACGGGTATTCTCGACTGGTTGTTGCCTGCGGACTCAACCCCAAAGACAATTGACGAACGCTCTCGTTTGCTCGACATAGAACAGCATGATGAGAGGCAGTGAGAGTAGGAGAAATCAGAAGACCGGAGAGACAATCGAAGCAATCCCTCTGGTGTCCACTCGTCGGCCGCCGTAGGCCACCGGTGCACATTGCGGCAAAAACGTGCAGTCCGATGAAGCACCCTTTCCTGACTTTCTTTGAAATGTCGGTGTCGGACGAAGATGTTCTGCAATCCAGTCGGCAATTTGTCATGCCCGAATTTTTATTTTTGTATCTTGTCGTATACAGTACATCTTGTTTCGTCTTATTTCTACCATCTTATCTTCCTCTCTCTTTTCTTTTATTTTCTTGCATCACCGCCGCAACGAAAGGCGGGCTTTTATCAAAAATCTGCACATCTTCATGCGGGTGAGGCATGCTTTGCTTTTTTTTTTTGATTGTGTACATGACTGTATATGTATGCGTTTGCATATTTGTGCGTTGCCTTTCAGTGTGAGTGGTCTTGATGATGATTTGCTCTACCGGGCCTTAATCCATCTTTATTGCTCTTGCATACAAGGGGAGTGGAGATGGTTGATGAGCTGGCAAGACGGGCCCTACGACACACTTCCTGCCTGCTCCTAAGGAAAATGTGACCTCTGTGTGTGTGTTTGTGCGTGATGGAGAGGATGCGTGATGAGCCGCGCATGTTGCAACGGTGGCAGTGGCAGTGGCAGGGTCTCCTTGACTTTCGCTCCTTCTTCGCTATTGTCCGTTTCGCCCGTTGTCGACTCTTTTTGACTTTATTTTAGCAATACGATGTCTCTCGGTTGTGATGTCTGTAGAAACGGCGAGGCCAGAGGTGACAAGAGGCGAGAGACAGCCGAGTGACAGATGTCACCGGACGGAGACAGCCATGTCTTTTTGACGTACACCAAGGTCGTAAAGAAGGAGGGAAAGAGAAGTCAACAACGTGAGACACACGTCCCTTTCATGGACGTATGCCTGGATGTGCATGGTTTGAGGGGTCCATTGGGCAGCAGTCGCTGCCAGTGTTTGGTAGGCAGAATCCGTCCGTCTGCATAAAGGGAGAATGAAGGAGGAGAAGGTGCAGGTCAGGAGAGGCTGAAACATTGCCAGTCTCTGTCTCTGTTTACGGCGTCTCGCCCGGCCTCCAGTGCGAACCGTCATCTCTTTATGAGGCTCTGCATAAGGCTTTTTGTAAGGCATCGAGAACACAAATCGCCTGCTTCATGCCTCTCCGTATAGATGTGATCCACTCGTCGGCCTCATTGTCGTGACGGAGATGGCCGGTCTCCGGTGTGAAAAAGGAGCACATTCGTAGATACGAACGGGGAGCGAAAAAAGAAACGAGACGAAGAACACGACTCTCCGGTGGGCCGGGCACACATGTGTGATAAACAACCGTGCAACAAAATGAGTGGATGGTTGGGCGGAAGGGGGCATTATTGCTGATGCATGCAATCAACTTGCACGGTCTTTCCATTCGCCAACAGAGATGTACACAGCAGGAAGTTGTCCAGCACGCACATGCATGCGGATGCACGCCGGCACATGCATATGTGAGCACGCACGCAAGGCCAAGATGCACGAAATTCACGAGGTATGCAGCAGGATTAACACGTCTGCTGTCTGTTGAGAACAATCATGCTATGGAAAAAGGAACTAGCAAGAAAGAAAGAAGAGCCTCGACGTGATGGTGCTGACATGAGCAGCACGAGTGCTCCAGAAAACATCGTCTAGGTCGAAGACACATCGGTTCATGAAAAGCCAGTATATGTAAAATGGCAACAGGATGTCTAGCGCCTTGTCTTCTCTCGATACTAGCATCGCCAATGGAGGTACGGAGGAGTGTGGTTATTGCAATTACCCACGTCTCATTAAGTTTCACCTTTTTCCAAACCTTTTTTTTTTCAAGAACAGTACATCAAGGAGAGTAAGAATAAAAAAGGATACGAAAAGCATACATCTTCCCAATTCAGAAACCGAGCTGTTAAAACAAAAAGTACATTATGATTAAACAAAATTGAAGAACAAAAGGTGCCGAGAGCCTTGTCGTGAATATGTCAAACTGCTAGGCTAGAATCCTAAAGAGGACAAAAAGAAGCGAGATCCAGGAACCGTAGGGTAGCAAGTAATCAAATAACAACTGGGGACATGGACATGACGGAGCCTAAAATAAAGAATACCGATAATATCACCGCCGTACACTCTAGCACATCTCAACATCCATGGCATCGCCGTCACTCGTCGTGTCGCTCGAGCCCGCCAGCAGCTTCTGGAACTGTGACCGTGATGACGCATTGGCAGCAGTGTCAGCCGGGCCGTCGACAGAGTGAGTGCGGGCATTCGAGCCGTGATTGCCCAATTTGTAGTATCCGGCCAAGTCGTACAGGCCGCTGATGCCGGCACCCGTGGCAAAATCACCGCTCATCATTCGCCGTGGGCGAGGCCGGCTCTGCGTTCTCTGCCGCCTGCGCCGCCGACGGGCCGCCATTGCGATCGGGTCTACAGTCACTGACGTTGGAGTGGGCGGCCCGCTCATGTCATCACGATAGCCCTCGGCCGACCCGGACCGCGACGGGCAGTGGCTGCGCCTGGTCACCGGCTTTGTGTAGGGCCTGGACGGCGGCGACAGGAGGTGATGGTGGTAGTGTGCCATCATGGCCGAGTGGTCCATATCCATGGGCCTCCGATAGGCCATCTTGCGGCGCGGTGAGGGGGACTCGACAGCGCGTCTGGCAGCCGCCGTGGAAGACCCGGCCGCGCCGCCTCGACGAGCCTGCCGGCCACGGCTGCGACTGACGCTCCGGCAGAGCCAGCTGCCACTGTTGCTGGTGTTGGCAGAGGTTGTGGCAGTACTTTCCCACCACTCGTGCGGCGACGACGGCCGAGAAGCGTGCTGCACGGACGACGACGCCACAGACGACGATCGTGTATGTGGTCGGGACGACCGTGAAGAGGCCTTGCGGACAACTGCTGCAGCAGCGGCCATCACCGCAACCGTGGCCCCGACAGAAGGCGACCGGTGCCGACGGCGGCCCCGGAACGTACCGGAACTACCGGACGGAGTCTGCTGGCGTGGACGAGGGTTGCTGTGCCGTGTCCGGAGCGGCGGATGGTACGGGCGGTGGAGCATTTGCTGCTGGGTGTTGTCATGGCCAGCGATAGAGGCACGGATGACGGTGGAGGGCTGCGGCGGCGGCGGCGTCCACGCTGGTGGTGGGAGGGGTAGTGCAGCTCCGGGTCGTCAAACGCCGTGGCCAGCGTTGAAGTGGCCATGGCCGAAGTCCCCGGCCCGCTGGTGCTTGAAATGGCCGACTTCCCATCCATGGACAGCGTGACGTTAGGCTCAGGGCTATGATAGAGCCTTGTGCGGGGAAAAGGGGACATTCAATGACGCAAATGTCTTTCTCTCAGAGTTAAGCCGTAGAGTCGTTGTTATGTCAGGGTCTGTTCGAGAGCGAAGTGAGAGTGTTTTGGTGAAAAGAGATGGTGTAACAACTGTATTGCAACTCTCGGATGTTGTTTTCGTTAATTGCCAGGCAATATGGACAAGAGGAAGCGAGTTCGACTGAGACATGGGGTGTTGTCGTTTCTTTTTATGATTGTTGGCAGGCCGCGTTTCTTGGCTGGCTTGCGTGTACATATGTGTGTATGACTAAAAGTGCAGTGAGAGTAGAGTTCCATTAAGGTGTGTACCCCATTTGTCAACTCGTGCCTTTCCCCTCTTTCCAACCGACCACGCGTGTTCTGTGAGCTTTGAACACTTGGGTTGGGAATACAGAAAACATCTGCACTCGAGTCACAAAACAAAGCGAGGCCATTGATTGCCCCTTCGGTTGCAGCTCGTTTTCCGCACCCGCCGGTTCAGGCAGTGCGCCTGTGTAGGTTTGGCATCAACTTTGTGTAAACGATGTGTGACAAAGGTGGTCTGTTTCTTGTCCGACTCGCCTGACTCGCCTAGCCTCCCTCTCTCGTGCCTGTCCCTTGGGTCGTATCTCTCTTTTTTTTCTTTATACGGCCGCCCTTCTTCTTCTCTGTTGGAAGCTTGCATTCCAGCCGCCCTTGCTTCACTCTGTTGCCCTCTTTGACCTGTTGCTGTTTTGGTCGTCAATGGCCGTTGGTTGCCGGATCTCGAGGCAATCAGACCTAAACGATAAACCAAGGCAGAGTCCCAGAAATGAGGAATCAAAGGGTGCGATAATAAACAGCGTTATCTTTGCACGGTGAAAGTGGACGAGTCGGAAATGGAAATAGATAATGGTGAAAGTGAGGGGAAGCCTTGCCGATTGGT
Source organism: Sporothrix protearum (assembly GCA_016097115.2). Classification (NCBI taxonomy): domain Eukaryota; kingdom Fungi; phylum Ascomycota; class Sordariomycetes; order Ophiostomatales; family Ophiostomataceae; genus Sporothrix; species Sporothrix protearum. The sequence continues at coordinate 1,048,605 of JADMNH010000008.1, forward strand.
ACGATTTTGGTACGATTGGCGTGAAGCCTTGGCTTACAACCCACCCCTAGGCTGCCGCTGATCTTTCTCACCCTCCATCTCAAAGAACTGCCTTTCTCTGACCTGGGGCTGTGGCCGTTTTAAGGCAGACTAACAGGCGGAACAAAAAAAGGGATTAGAGGGACGAGATCGGGGGACAGCTCCGCGTGCCAGTCGAGAGCTGCGCCCTACTCAGTAGTCAATTGTGGTCAGCCGCACGTTTTTGAGTCAACGTTGAGATGGCAGCCATCATCCATTCAGTCAACTCTGGGATCAGGCTAGCAGTGTGCCCTTGTGACCTCGAGCACCAGGGACCTCCAGAATGGAGAATGAACAACAGGGCCAGAAAAACACCACCGATGATCGGATGGCGGATGTTGAATCTGGGGTGCGGAAATGTTCCTCGACGTTTAAGCCGAGCTGCCAAATTATTGTTCAGCCTTGTCACCAAATCGGAGCACCGCGAAAACTGTATGTATCAATAGTAATGGCATATTCGGAGCCGACCGAGAGACGGAACGAGGCGACGCTGAGTAGACAAGTGACGCCCCTGGTGACTGTTGCTCACATTGTTTCTGTCTTGTCCGAATCACGGAGCGTTCTATTGCTGCCTCGTGGACATGGCGTCAGCTCTGCTCTGCAAGTTTCAAGATGCATTTGTCTGTTTCTGTGGCCGAGGTGGACCGACTGAAGCCTTCAATGAAGAGCTGTGCCTGATGCACGTGGTGTGTCGTGTTGAGTAGAAAGCTTTCATTTCGTTAATTATGTTGGCGTCTTCTTGCGTGGCCATGGTGCTCTCCTTTTCAAGGCGCCGGCTCTCGTTGTCAAGCTCGTTATCTGTACACTGTCCTCCCATGCCGCCAAAATTCGTTCTCTATGCAACCAGCTTCTTCACCGTCCGTGCCATCTCGGCCCGGTCAACATCCTTGCCGTCCAGAGGGCCACCGGGCGCCACCAGCACCTTGATGACATCGCCGGCCCGGACAGCACCACCGGCCGCCTCCTCCTTCAGCTTCGCCAGCACCTCCTTGGCCGCCGCCTCCACTTCGGCTGGGTCAACCTTGACCGAACCGCTGTCGGCGTACGCCTCCAAAATCTTGATCTGCGATTCCTCCTTCTCCACCAGATCCTGGCGACCGGCCTCGCGGAAACTCCGCCACGGCGTCCTGCGATGCCTTGGCCGTCTTGCGCAGCAGCGCCACCACCTTGGCGTTTGTGTTGACCGGGTTCGCCGTCTTGCTGGCGTTGAGCGTCGCGGCCATGATGCCCCGCAGCACCGTCAGGCGCGCCTTGTCCTTGGCCTTCATCGCCTCCTTCAGATCGCCCCGGAGCTTGACCAGCAGCGGCGGCGGCGGCGCATCCTCTTCCGAAGAGTACATGCGGCGCTGCACGCAGAATTGGAATCGTGTTGTAGCGGCGGCAGTCGGGTAGGTGAGCACCCGGGAGGGCGCTGTGGCGGTCAGCCGCGCAACACTGAGTCTTGAGGCCATCTTGGGAAGGGGCGGTGCGTGGTTTGGGTCGTCGAGGGGCGCGGGGAGGTTAACGATCTTGCGCGGAGGTTTGTAGCAATCCAGACTTCGCTCGAGGTTTTGTGTGGTTTGTCGTCTTGGACTGTGGCCGTATGGGTGCTGAAGAGAGTGTAGTTTGCTGACCTAAAAGTTTGCTCCAATCTGCGAAAGGCTCCCGAATTGGCCAGTCAGATTGCGGCTTTGCACCAACACACCCAGGGTCGGCCTAAGGCGGGATGGCGGTTGAGAAATAGCGGGTCAAGGGTGCCATTGGAGTACTCCGTACACAGAGAGACTTGCGCGCTAATACTGTAATGCTCGCAGATCGCGACTGGAGAATTTGCTTCTTTCGAAAGCCTAAATGGGCAACAAGCGCACCCATATCAGATCTTCGCCGCCAAGCTCCAATGATCCAAACCAAGGGGCCAGATCAAGTGGCCAGAGCGAAGCGAGTATGCCACCAGGCAATAAGCCGGCGATGTAGTTACCCATCACGGTCGGGCATGGACACTACATAGCTTGTCTGGGGTGTTCATACGAAAGGACAAAATGTCTCCACGATGTTGCTGGCCCGTCACCTGACGACTCGAGGAACAACAGGGGGATTGCTTCGCGGATGTTCCCCGAGACCAGACCTTGCTCCAGATAGGCCCTGATGCCCTGGCTAGCGCGTGACTTTGCCGCTTTTTGCGAAGCTGAGTGGCCCATGTAGCGTCACGTGTAATAGGCACGTGACGCGCGCGTAAATGCCGCAAGGCATTTACCCTCGCAAATCTTACATTTCAATAGTTACGAATATACAACAACCATTACACTTTATCTTAACATTTTAACTTATTGAATAGCTTCGCTATTTCACTTCGTGATTTCTATTACTTTATTTATCCAAGTGATTTAGCCGGTAGCTTTAGCGCCTTAAATTACCCGTTAATTTTAAACGATTAAAAGTTATAAAAAATCGATTTTTTATTTTAACCGTAATAAGTGTTACGAGGAAGGTAGTTATTAACTACCTTCCCGTACGACACGTAATAACTATACCACTAGCTATTACGTGGCGCGGCCTTCCTAGGCCGCATTAAGGGGTATAAGTAGCTTTTCTCTTATACGTAATAGTCCTTTAACTTAATTATTAATAATATATTATTTTACTTTATTTCTTAGTCGTTTATATCGTACTTTTATATTATTACGAAGTTTTATAAAACCGTTATACCCTCGCTTTTACTTTATATCGCCGTTACTTAATATTTCGATATTAACCGTAACCGCGCCTCGTACGTAATATTTAATAATAACTTTTTAAGTGACCCCGACCCCCGAGTTTATTTAAAAGCCTTATAAAAAACGATTATATAAAAATTAAAATTTTTTTTAATTCTTTAATACCGAGTTTAAAAGTGTTAACTTTAATAAACCGTTTAAAATTAATTAAACGCCTCCGTATTTAACGGAGTAAGTTACCGTACCGTTAAATAACGTACGAAGAAACCGTTTAATATTAATTAAACGCCTCCGTATTTAACGGAGTAAGTTACCGTACCGTTAAATAACGTACGAAAAAGCCGTCCGTAATTACGTAAACGCTTTTAATAATATAAAATAAAATACCGTATTATTTATCGTAACGTACGAAAAAGCCGTTTATATTTTATAAGCGTATTATTAAATAATAAACGAAAACGCGCGAAACGAGAGTTTATAACCTTCGCGTATTTATCGTTATAACTCGATAAACGCTTCTTCGTATTACGGACTTAATATATTACGCGTAAACTTAAAAAAAATAATATTAACGTAAAATATACCGAGTTTATTAATATACTTCGTAAACTTAAAATATTAACCGTTAATAAAGGCGCGGTTAAAGTTTCGTAAATTTAAACTTTATTATTAACGGCTTTTTTCGAAAGTTTTTAACCGGACGCCGTTTTTAATACTTTTTTACTTATTACCCTCGACGACGACGAAGAAATATTTTATTCGACGGATAAATAATCCTTTTATTAAATATTTAATAACGTTTAAAAAAAATTATTAAAAATCCCTTTTTTTAATAAGGACGACTTAATTTAATAATTCGACCGTAAAAATAATATAACCGTATCGAATTTACTCCTTATTATAAAAAAAACCCGGTTTTTTAATAACGAACCTTCGAAGACTTTTAATTTATTTATCCTTCGTATAAATAAAAGAAAAAGACCCGTATCCCTTAATAAGAGCCACCGTCGGGAGGCCTCGGAAAGCTTTTAAACTCCGGATCCGTAAACTCTTAAAGTTAACGCGTTTACTTCGTACGCCTTCCTTACTCCGTTAACCGAAAGCTCGTTAAATAATAATTAACTTTTTTAATTTAATTTAAAGATATTTTTACTTTTCGCGATATTATATTAAGCTCCGGTTAAAAAGGAAGAGTTTAAAATTCCGTTAACCGAAGCTCGTTAAATAATAATTAACTTTTTTAACTTAGTTTAAAGTATTTTTACTCTTCGTAATATTATATCGGGCTCCGGTTAAGGAGGAAAAGTTTAAAACTCCGTTAAACGAAAGGGTACTTTAATTAATATTACGGTATCGGCCTCCGAGTTTACTTTTAATATTAAGACTTTTTTTAATAACGTAATATTATAAAACGATATTAAGGTTTAATACGTTTAACCGTAATTATAATTATCCTTAAAAAAATCTCTTAATTAAACGGAGTATTTTTATTAACCGAACTTTAACGTAAATAAATAACTTTATTCGAAGAGGTAATTAATAAAAGGCTTTATTAATCCGACTTTCCTTTAAACCGGCCTAATTATTTACCGTATTAATAACGGTACCTTTATTACTCGTAAATAGTTTATTAATATTTTACTATTAAACGGGTAATATAACTCTCGTTTCCCTTTCCGTAATTTATTAAACTCGTTATATTAATCCGATTATAAATTATTAAACGAAGTTATAAGTATATAAAGCTTTAATTAACGTTATCTTAGCCTTATAAAACTTAATTAACTTAATTTTTAATTAATAAATTAACGCGCGCGTTTATAATACCGTTAATAATTCGAGTTATATAATATTAACGACCGTTAATTCGTTTTAACGGACGTTATTAATTCGACGGATAACCGCCGAATCTTTATTAATAATATTAAGGCCCTTTAAGGTTATTCGACCGTTTTAACGTTTAACCTCGTTACTCGTTACGTATAATTACCCTTAATTAACGGTAATTTAACGACGACCCTTTACGTCTTTTTTACCGGTTACGGTACTACGTAACCGGGAAACGGGATTAAAAATCGACGATAAATAAAATATTATATAATTACTTACTTTTTACCCGTCGTAACTTAACTCTATAGTATTTTTAAACTACGATAACTCTTTATACTTCGTCGAAGAATTCCTTAATAATATCGAGGTATAAAAAGCCCGAGACCCGTTAAGTATTATCGTTAACCGGCTCGTTATAAAATTATAAACCCGTTTAAAAGGCGAAGCTCGCGATTAATATTACGGTTAACTTTACTTTAATTTTAAGCGTCGTTTTAAAACGGATTTATAACTTTAAAAAACCCTTTTAAAGGATCGTTTTTAAGTTATTAAAACCGACGTATAACGTTAATTAAAAAATCGACTTTAATAAATACGATAATACCGATACCCTCCGTCGTAACTTTATATTAATAATCCGTTATTCGCGGATTATCGTCGAATAAAACGATATTATAATTAAGTATTATTTATTTAATTAATTTAACCTTAATTTTACTTTTACGGTTTACTTATTAAAACGTATTAAAATTTTCGTAAATATTAAAAAAAGTTTATTAACTCGCCGAATTAATTATTAATATTATAAAATTTAATAACCGGTTAATATTATTAACTTTATTACCCGCCGCGTCGATTATAAAGGCCGATTAATTAATAAAGCCTTTTTTAACTTTCCGTTTATTACGTTAATAACCCGGCGAATAATATAACGTTATAATAAAGTCCTTCGCGTATTAATTATAAAAGTTATAACGCCGATATTAATAACGATCGACGGTACGATCGAGGCCGAAATTAATTTCGCGAAAATATTAAACGTTATAAATTTTACTCCCGAAGCCGCGAGAAAGATTTTAAACGCCGTCCTTTTAACCGCTTTAATTACGGCTCCTCGTACGACCGGTTATATAATAATTATTAAAACCGTTCTATATTTTTAATTACGGATACGATTAAAGCCTTAAAGACCGTAATAAGGATAAAGGATACCGTACTCGATTTAATAAAGGTAATTTTATTAAATATTACTTTTAAAAAAACGATTTAAAAAGTAAATTTTATTTTCGTCGTTTTTACGATTAAAACTTAACCTTCCGGACCGCGTATAACGGTTACGTTAAAAAAGTTATAACTTCGTTTTTATTATAATAATTAACTTTAAAAACGATCCCGTTATATTTATATATTAAACGGCGGATTAATTTACGGTTATTAACTTTAATATAAACGAATAAATATTATTTACGACCGTTATTTTAAACTCTTCGGCGGTATTATATTTTAATACGTTATACGAGTTTAACGTTAACCCCCGCCTTAAACGTAATCGTATACCGCGCTCGTTAAGTTTATAATTAAGTATTCCTTATAAATAACTTTTACCGGTAAAATAATTACGATATTAAGTAATAATATTTTCGTTTACTTTACGTATATTAATACGGTTAAAATATCCGCGTTTCTTTTAATATATATAATAATAAAATATATAACGCGTTAACGCGCTTTACGAAAACGGTATCGTTTAATAAAAACTTAACTAGTACGTTAATAACCTTAATATTAAACCTTAAGTTTACTTAATAAACTTACGAAACGCCGAAGTAATCGAAGCGTTATTATTACCCGGATAACCCGACGTCGAATTTAATACCTCGATACCCCTTATAATCCTTATATACTTTTTAATAATAAATTTAATCCTCGAAATATACGTTAATACGGGCGCTTCGTATTACTTAATTAAACGCGCTTAAATCGAATAATACGGCGTTAATTATTAATTCGAGCCGTTTTTAAATTCCGTTAAAATTACTAAGAGCGAAGTTTAAATCTTTAAGGCCGTTTATTTCGACCTTTACCTCGTCGGATTAAACGGATTAATCTTAAAGCTCGGTTATTTTAATATTAAAGTTAACGTCGTATAATCCCTCGGCCCCGATTTATTAATCGGAAATAACGTTTTAAAAAGCCTTAACGTTATTATCGATATAATTATAATAACGCTTCGTTTATAAGGAATACGTAATTTACTCGTATATAATAAAATCGAGCCCCGTATTATAAACCTTTTAAACCGTCGGTTAAGGATTATTAATTATAAAGTCCGTATAACCGTTACGGTATATCTCCTACCGTAGTCGGTTTATATAATATTTATTCGTTACCTTAATCTCTTTATTAACGTTTTAAATAACCCGTTATTATTATTTAACGATTATTAATTTACCGTATTATAAGTTTATACGTTAAACTTTACTTTTTCCTCCTTTATTAATAAAAAGTTCCTAATATATAACGTATTTAACCGGACGGTTACGATAAATAACGGTACCGTTATTAACCGTATTATATCGTTAAAGTAAAATATAATTATTAGTTATTATTTTATTTATTTTAATATAACTTACTAGGTCCGTAAGTAAGGTTTTATTAACTTAAACGACGATATAAAATTTACCCTCGAGGCTTTTTATTAATCCTTAATAACCCTTCGTAAATTAAAGCCTTCCTCGCGTTATATAACGCCGTTATAACCGGCGATACTACCCTTAACGATATAACGTTAAGTCGGGCGATATAACACCGTATATAAAGGTAAACACTAATATACCGTAATATAACTTAAAAATACTTAAGGGTATACCGACTATTATTATTATTAATAGTACTTTAATTTATACGAAAGATAACGAGTTTACGTTAAAAATTAACGCCTTAGTTAATAAATACCGTAAAATATTCTAAGACCGTGGTATCGTCTTTATAACCGATAAGTATAAAATACGTATCGACTTTATCGAGGGATAATAAAATTAAAAGTAAAATATTAAGCCTTACCCTTTAGGCTTAAAAAATAATAAACTCGTTAACGAACGTTACGGGAAACTTTACGAATAAGGTAAAATAAAATATCTCCGTTAAGGAGCCCTTATTACGTACCCCGTCTTCGTAATTTAACGTACGGTCGATAATAAAAAAAAGGTCGCGTTATCGTAAACCTTCGCCCGTTAAATAAACTTACCGTCCCCGATATTTATCCCCTTCTTAATTAAAATAATATTATATAAATTATTATTAATAAAAGTCTTTACTCGATATATAATATAACCGTATTTTTTTATTAATTACTAATATACCCGAGTTACCGGTAACGACTAGTTATTATTAATAAGAGAGGTCTCGAATACTCGAACGTAATCTTTATAAGCCTTCGTAATATACTTACCTTTACTTAACGTTATATAAATAATTTTTTAAAACCGTACCGCGGTTTCGTACGCGTATATATTCGAACGATATTATTATCTTTAGTAATAATACGGACGAATATATTTAATATTTCGAAATTATATTCCGGTTTTTTATTCGAAACCGACTTTATATATTAACGTTTTAATTTTACGTCGGTCCGTCTCTTAAGATTTATAATCGACGGTAAAGGTATTACTCGTACGGAAGACCGTATTATAATATTTAAAAAGATTTCCTTCCCTCGAACTTAATAAAATTATCTTATTATCTCGGTATAATAAGCTTCCTTCGCTTTAATATTATATAATTCGATATTAAGGCCGAGCCTTTATAAGCCCTTAAGACCGTTTTATTACGTAAAAGTATAAAGGAGAGAGGACTCGTAAATAACTTAACGTAAAATAAACGTAAGGCGATTATTAAATCCTTACGTATTAAATTTACGCCGTAACTTTTAGAGTCTTTTAATATTTTATAAAAAGGCCTTTATTAATAAATAAGGCTTTATTATTACGATATTAACGTATTTTTATTCCTTAAGTTAAATATATATAAAAAAGGTATCGGCGCCGTAATCTTTTAATTATTAATTTTATAAAAGACGGTATTATTATTTTAAATAAAAATATTAAATAAAACTAAATTCGACCTTTAACTTTTTATTTCGTTTTATTTATCCCGCGAAAAGGTTTACGGTATAATAAAGTTAAAAGTCGTAAATATTATTAAGTATTCGTTAAAATACGTAAAATAATATAATTTAACCGAAACCTTATTATCGTTTTAACGAATTATACTTTAATTAAAAATATTATTATATATACGTCGTTAAAGACGATAAACTTAAATAAAGTAAACCTTAAACTCGTATTAATAACGAACTATATATCGTAATTTAACTTATTAATCCTTTATATCCCTAACCGACTTAATATCGTCCCGGATACTTTATTACGGCTTCCGACGTAAACTAAAAACATTATTATATATACGTCGTTAAAAACGATAAACCTAAATAAGGTAAACCTTAAGCTCGTATCGGTAACGAATTATATATCGTAATTTAACTTATTAATCCTTTATATCCCTAACCGACTTAATATCGTCCCGGATACTTTATTACGGCTTCCGAGGAAATAAAACCGCCGTTTACTTTACTCCTTTAATAAAAGCCGAATATTAAAACTAGTATTTTATTTTTTTATAAATAAATAACGAAACGGTAATATAATTATTAAACGAATTTCGTTATCGCCTAATTTTAATATATAAAATTAATCGTATTTTCCGTCCTTTACGGAGGGTATTATAATACGTTATTTAAGTTAAAAAAGCGAAAATTATTAAAGCCGTTAAAAAATAATCTCGTAAAAAGCGTTACCGATAAAGGATATTACTAATTAAGAATTAAACTAGGATAATTATATTAGTCCCGGTTAAAAGAAACGGTCGGAACGTTATTAAACGTTATAACGACTTATTAATCGGTTATTTTATTACGTTTCGGAGTATAATAATTTAACCTTATATATACCCGCGTTTATAAAAAAAGAAATCTTTAAAATAACTACGATAATACGTATTATTTCGACGAAAGACGTATAACGGTATTACTTGATAATATTTTTATACGGCGTAAACGTAAAAAAATACGTACGTATATTAATTATTACCCGGTATATTAAACAATTAAATTTAAAATTACGCCCCGCCGGGTAACTTTAACTTATTACTTTTTACGACCTTCTTTATTATATCGTAATTATAAATTTTATATTTACTTTATTAAAAGTACCCGTTATTTATACCTTATAATATTTAAAAAGCTTCGATATATTAAATACCCTTTATATAATTATTTATAAATTCTTTAAAAAAATAATCCTCGTACCCGGAAATTAATATTACGGTATTAACGAATAAGTAATATAATTACTTCGTAAATTTCTCGGAGTAAATTAAGGTATCCCGAAACGAATTATTAATAATTACGATAAAAAATTCGTCTCCGACTTATAAACCGAGCTTTTTCGACGGTTTAAGGTATTTTTATTAATATTTACGGTATATTACGCTTAAATAAACGGTTTATTTAAACGAAAAAATTAAACGGTAAAAATCGTTATTCGTTTTTATTATACCGAGTATCCCGATATACTTTAAACTTCCGTTATCCCCGTATTATAATTTTAACTTAATAATACGGCTTCCTCTCCCTTCGGTTATTTACCGAACGAGTTTATTTTAAGATTCCGTCCCTTCGGCCTTATAAACTTATTAACTTTAATAAAAAACGATAAAAGGGTCGCGGAGGTTTAGTAGTTATAACGAGAAATCCGTTAAAAGGACGTAATAAGCTTAATTAATATAATAAATTAATAAGTTAAGTTTCGGTACGATAAAATATATCGTTTAATAAAATTTAACGTCGGTAATATAATTTTTATTCGTTTTTATAAAAGATATTATTTATTAATAATAAACTTAAAAAAGTTTTTTAATAAAAAGCCGGGCCTTTTAAAATTATTAAAAAGGTCGGTAAATAAATATACCGCCTTTAACTCCCGTAAATATAACGTATTTACCCGGTCCTTAACGTCGAATATTTATATAAAACTCCGGAAGGAAAAAACTTATATAACCGTACGTAAAAGCCGTTAAGCCTTATAATTTAAAAGAAGCGTTAAAATAAACGATAAAAACGTAAAAAATAATTATTTTAAAATCGAACGTCTCTTTATATATCGCTTACGTCGTACGCGGGTATACTTTACGGTAAACTACTTAATTAATAAATAAGTTACGGGTACTACGATAATTAATAAGTTAATAAAGTTATATTACTCGACGGATCCAAGGAACTTATTAACGAATACGACGTTAATTACCCCGATATTATAATCCACTTATAAAGCGTTAAGTACCCCGTAAGGAGTACTCCGGTTAAAGAAACGCCCGCGTCGGAGGATAAAACGTTCGCTTTATAACTACCGTAATTATATTATAAAGGGCGCTTTCGTAAAGCCCTCGTAAACGGTAATTATATTAAATAACGGAGGTAATAAAAGGTATATTACGCCGCCGCGGGCGGCCGTTAAAGACGGTTATTATACCCGATATCGAGGCTTCGAGGTAACTTATACGTAAATCCCTTCGACGGTTATTAAATATTAGTCGAGCGGATTATATAATAATAATTAATTAATAAATTATATTACCTCCTTTATTTACTTTCTTTTATTTATAATTTCTACGCCCCTTATACTTTTTCCGTTTACCTTACTTATATTATAACCTTATAACGCGTTATTTTATTTATTATATATACTCCTTAAATAATAATATAGTCCCGTTTATTATAAACGTAATAACGAAGCCTTTAAACGCCGCCCTACTTAACGACGTTATTTAAGTAATACCTCCTTCCGTATACGTAAACGAACGTACGGTCGTTCCTTCTTATTTAATATAAATAATAAATATACTTTTCGGTTATATATAAAGCCGTATATAACACCGTATAAAATAATAATTAAATTTTCATCTCTTATTATTTTATATATAAATAATACCGAAGTCCTTAAAAATACCTTATATTTATATATACACTATACACCGTCGTTAATTAACGGCCTCCCTATATACTTAAAACTTTATTATACCCAATATTAAAAATTCCCTTTACTCCTCCCGAGTAAACGTAACTAACCTATTACTTAAAGAGGTTAATTATAAAATCCTTATTATTATTATACCCGAAAGCGAAGACTTTATTATAAAAAACGTAATTAACGCCTTAAAAAGCGACGAAAAGGTAACTTAAAAGGTCGAACCCGAAAACGATTAAGCCTCGTAATACGAGGTAAAGGATAATAATAATAACGATAACGAAGATACTACTATAAGTACCTAAAAAATAAAAGTATCGTTTAAGCCCGCCGCCTCACTAGTAATTAAAGCGGTTAAGGTTAAAAAACCCGTTAACTTACCTTTAAAAGAGCGTATTAATATTAAAATATACGACGCGGCGAAATATAATTATAATCGCTTTTATAAATTTATAAATAAATATTAACCGCCTCGATATAATATTTAATAAACTCTTAAAATAAAACCTAAGTATTAAGGTACGTAAAACCCCCCGTAACGAGAGCGGGTAATTCGTCCCTGGAGGCGGGCCCTTTATTTTTAAAAAAAGTAAGTAAATATAATAAATAAAGTGTCGGTATAAATACACCGGTGGTTAGTATATATATACGCGCACTCCGCTTGGTTAGAAGTGGTGTAGCTGGGAGGCATGGGCGGTGGCTGAATACCACCGTATATATCCGACCGGATCCGCCCATTCAGGGGTAGCGTATCGCCATACTCGTGGGTAGAAAGGTTTTGCATGTAATTTTGGTGGCTTCAGATTCCTAGATAGAGTAGACACGTTACTACTAGATCAATTATATAACTTCCTCGTATCTAGGAAGTCGTACAAGATTACGGTATAATCGAATACGAATACTAGAGTACGGTAAATCTATATAAAGTTAAATTAAGGGATAATATTTAAGGGCGAGTTATTTACTCGTATAAAGGCTCTTTTTATAAATATTTCGTAACTTACCGTAATTAAAGTTTTTTAATACTTAAAAGAAGTACTTAAAAATAAAAAAACTCTCTCTTAATTTTTATTTACCCGTCGTTACCGTACTCGTTACCGCTCGGTTAATAAAAATATAAAACTCCGGGCCTTAATTAAAATTATAAAACTACTTATATATACGATAATATTAATTACGCGTATCCTCGACGAGGCGTTTTAATACCCGGCTTTTATAATTTAAAACCTTTACGGAAGCGAAGTTTAATCGTTCCTTAACCTTCCGGACCGTTACGGTAACCCCTTAATAAACGCCTCCGGGTAATTAAAGGTTATCGTCGCCGTTACGTAAAACGTAATTACCGTATTAATAACCGTTATAAAGGATTTACCGGATAAACTTTAAATATATATTAAATTAACCGTCGCGTAAAGTATTATACTTATTAAAAAGGATTTAAAAAACGTTATTAATATCCTTAATAATTAATCGGCCGTACTTTAAGAAATTAACGAACGAGTCGTTATAATAACCTCGGTTACCCGTAACCTTACTTATATACGCCGTTAATTAATTAATATATAATAAACGGTAACCGAATTAATAAAACGGGTAAATACGTCGGGACTACCGTCGGTCGCCTTTTAAGGCCGCGGTATCTCTTTTACCCCGAATACTTTAACCTCGTCGAGCCGGGTTACTTTTTTAACGGTAACTTTATTAAACCGTTAAACGGTTACGACGATACGCGCCGTTAATATTAATTAATTAATTAAGAGTATAACGGCTTTAAAATTAACGCTCCGGCGCTTTAACTCGTATAATTATTTTTTTACGATATTTATTACGTCGGCGACACCGAAAATACCGTCGCGTAACGTTAAACGTACCCTCGTAACACCGATAAATAATATTAATACTTTTATAAGCCGCGAGACACCGTCCGTTAACGACTTTATAAATTAAAATAATTTTTAATTAACGATAACGTATTAAAACTTTACGAAGGTTTATTTAAATTATTTTTATTATTTTTAACGCGTTATTTATTTATTATTTTTATTTTTTATTATTAAGTTTTTTTTATATTTTCTTTTCGTTTAATAACCGTTATAAAAAGTAATTATTTAATTTATATTTTTCGTAATAAAGAGTTTTTTCTTACGTATCCCTTACGGTGGGATTTTAAAACGAGACGGGAGAATATTTTTTCCGCCCCCGCGGGAGATATTACGAGGAAGGTAATTATTAATTACCTTCCCGTATAATACGTAATAATTATACTATTAATTATTATATAACGCGGCCTTTTTAGGCCGCACTAAGGGGTATAAATGGCTTTTCTCCTATACGTAATAATTCTTTAACTTAATTATTAATTATATATTATTTTACTTTATTTCTTGGTCGTTTATATCGTACTTTTATACTATTACGAAGTCTTATAAAACCGTTATACCCTCGCCTTTACCTTATATCGCCGTTACCTAGTATTTCGATACTAACCGTGGCCGCGCCTCGTGTATAATAGGCGAATTAACTTTTACTTTATAATAATACGCGTACGTAAAAAAATACGAAAATATTATAAAAAAAAGTATTACTATTATATTTACCGCGTATTCTTTAATAACGGATATAACTCGGACTTTATTAATAAAAGTTACGCCCGTTAATATAATATAAAGGTGGAATTTACCGATATTTTACGCTTAACCGGCGTAAAAGGCCTAGGCCCGAAGGTTATCGGAGTAATAAAAATCTTTATATATTTTTACCTCGCCGATAAAACGACGTCTCTCCCGTAAAGATTAAACGTCGGTATTATTAAAAATAATAGTTTACTTAATAACTTAAACTTAAGCTTAAATATATACGCTTTACTAGAAATATAACACCTTTAAGGTTATTAACTCCGTTTTACGTTAAATAAAGCGTAAAAAGCGTTCGTTAATAACGACTATTATAATCTCCTTATCTCCCTTCTTAAAGCCGTAAAAGGCCTTATTTACGCGTATATTAATAACGAAAAGAAGTTACGAAAAGTTAATATATATAAAAAGGACTTCCTTAAACTTTTTAAACCTTCGGGTAAAGGTGTTATAAGGACGATAAGTATACTTTATACGATCGATATTAACGATACTTAATTATTTAAGACTCGTTTAATATATTATAACCTATTTTAAACGTTAGTTCTAAGATTATTTATTAAGGATAAGTTAAAAAGAGGGATTATTCGGCCGAATAAGTTATTATAAGTATCCCGCGCCCTCGTAATCCTTAAAGGAGGTAAAATACTCCCGAAGCTTATATATAAATAACTTATTAATATAAATAATATAATAACTTTACTCGACGGTTATAAAGCCCGTATATATATAAACTACCGTAACTTTAATAACGTAACGATTAAAAACGCTTATTTATTATTAAATATAAAAAACGCCCTTAATAAAGCGGTAAAATATAAGTAGTTTAACGTACTTAATTTACGTAATAGGTTTTAGTAAATTAAAATAAACCTTAAAGATATTTTAAAAATAACCTTTATATCCCCTTTCGGGTTATACGAGTTTATTATTATACCCTTCGGTTTAACGAACGCGCCCGTAACTTTTTAACGTTTAATCGACGAGTTACTCGTAAGTTATAAATAATATACGCGTAGTTTAATCGACGATATTTACGTATATATAAATATTAAATAAAAACTCGACGAACGAACGCGAGTAATCTTTAAAACCTTAACCGACGTTAATTTAATCTTTAATATTAATAAGTACGTTTAATTTATATAAGAGGTTAAACTCTTTAGTAAAATTATCTTTTATAATATTATTAAGTTTAACCCTATTAAAAAAAAGTAATCCTCGAATACTTATACTTAAAGATAATTATATAAATACGGGGCTTTTTATCGGTTATAAGATATTACCGTATAAGTATACCGGAGTTTTCTCGTATAATAAGTACCCTCGTTAAATACTTAATAAGTAACCCGCTTAAGGGCGTACGTTTCGAGCTCGATAAAAATACGAAAGCCGTTTTTTATAAATTAAAATAAGCCCTCGTCGATATTATTAACTTATATCCTTTCCGTTAAACCCTCCCGGTAATACTTATATATAATACCTCCGGTAATTATATAAGTATTATTATATATTAATTACGAGAGACGATCCCCCCGGGTAATCCGTTATATAATTTATTACGTAATTTAATCCTAGTCGCTTTCTTTAACCACCCCTTTACCCCGACGTAAAAACGGTACTCGTCGTAAAAGCGTAAAGCTTTAACACTTATAATAACCCTTATAAATAACGAAATTATATAATAATTATAATAATCACCGATTATTAAAACTTTACTAGTTTTAAAAAGTAAAAGGAATTAATATTACGAATATAACGATTTATTAATACGATCGAATATTTCGACCTAGTTATCGTATAAAAGCCCGGCGCGTCGAATATAATAATTAATTAACTTTCGCGACCTTTAACCCTTAATAACACTTTTACGAATAAAATTATTATAATATACGTAATCGGTAACTCCGCGGTTAACCTTATTAACTTTATAAAGGAGCCGTTAATAATTAACTTTACGAACGACGACGTTAATTTCGAAAATATACGCGATTATCTTTTATAATAATAAAATAATCTTAACCGCGAACCTCTCGCGTATAAAAAAACCGTATAACTAGTATAAAAAGTAATACGTCGAAAGATTACCGTACTAAGACCGTTTATATTTAAACCGTTTATTTACTTATTAAGGGACGAGCCTTTAATTTTAAACGAGGTTAAAATATTTACGGAGAGTAACCTCGTAAATATATATAAGTTTTTATAAAGATAAAATAAATACCCCCGTTTAAGCGTTAACTTTATTTAATAATATTTTAATTTAATAAAAAACTATTTATACCTTATTACGTTTAACGGCGGCGTTCTCCTTATTTTAATAAAACGCGAAATAATTAATAAAATACGTAATATATATATCGAGTAAGGGTATTACTTACTCGGCGCGTTACTTTATATATCGTACGAAGCGATTTTTAATACTTTAATATAATTATAATATTTTATCGCCCTCGATAAACGTATTTAATTTATTAAATTAATAAAACTTTTATACGAATCGACCGCCTTTTACCCGTAATTAACTTTACGCCCGTTTTTTCGCGTTAAGGTATCGACTTTATTAATTTATTATATAATAAAATATATTATACTTTATTATTAAATATTATATAAATTAAGTTATTATAAATCTTTCGACGATAAAATTTATTACTTCGACCGTAATCGCCGTTATAAACGTCGTCGAGGTAAACTTCGAATTACCGCGCGAAGTTATTATTAATAATAATAAAGCTTTTATCGTTAATAATTTTATAACGAAAGTACGTAATATAAGTACGATATTACGTAATATAACGTTTATAACGCCCCGACGAATAATAAAATTAAACGCTTTAATAATATTATTAAAAATATTACGCGACTTATTTTATAACGACGACTCTTTTAAAATTTATTAATTACGGCGTATTTTATTTATCGCGAAACCCTCGTAATATATACGTACCGTTTATAAAAGTATAAATTTACCCCGTTTTATTTTACCTTCGGCTCCGTAAATAACCCGCGCGTCGCGATTATTAATTATATCCGCGAATATACCTTAAATAAGGAAATTAATATAATAAAAGACCGCGTACGATTTATCCGTAATACTTTCGATAATTAAAAAAAGTTACTTATAAGTACGAAACGAGTACGCGTAAAGGTACGCTCCCTTTTATAATTAAAAAAGGTTATTATTCGAGACTTTTAAATTAACGATTAAATATTACGTAAAAGGAAGCGTCGTTATAAAAACGAGTTATATTACGAAAGTTTATTATAAGTATTTAAAAGGGACGATAAATACGATAATCGGTTTATTTTTTATACTTTTAATAACGTTATTATCCCGAAGAGTAAGTACGCGAATATATTATTTTTAATATATATCGAGGACGGAGAGCCCGTTAAATTATTATAATATTCGCGTAAATAACTTTTAAATATAAAACGCGAGTATATTAAAAAAATAACCGTAAAAATTATACGCGAATTATATAAATATATTTAATAATAATAATCTTTTTATTTAAATAAATTATTTATTTACGGCCTTTATTTATTACGTAAAATTAATACGATTATTACTTTTAACTTTTCCTTTTTATTATTTCTCGCGATATTTTTCTTTATTATTATTTTTATTACTTTATTTTATATTAACTTTTATTATATTTAATTATATATTTATCGCTCTTTCCTTTTTTATTTAATTATATCGTTTATTTTTTACGAATATTTATCTTTCGTTCTTTTTATACTTTATTTTTTTACTTTCTCCCTCCTTTTTTTTTTTTTTAACCCTTACGTATATTCGACACCGCGTTTTAACCTTTATTTTACCTTTTATATTACTTTTACTTATTTCGCTCGCTTAATCCTCTCTCTTACTCTTTTTTTTTATTATTTAACTATAATTTATACGATTTTTTACCTTTTATATTATAAACGTTTTAATCGTTAACTTATATAACGCCGTTTATCGTAAACTCTTAACCCGTCTCGCCGAGTACCTCGACCTTAACGACTAATTATTTAACGATATTAATTAACTCGCCCTCGTTATTATTCGGTACGTCGACTTTACTAATATATCCTTTAATACGACTAGTTTATACTGTACGACTTAAAAGGCCCTTAAAACGGCCGTACGCCACCGTTAAAATCCCGGTTAACGTATATATTTATTAAGTTAATCCGTATTATTTACTCTCCGTTTTTTTAATACGGACTTAAAGGACTTATCGGCTTTAAAAGTTATTAACGACGGCCCGTTCCTCTTCTTTAACGAGCTCGGTTATAAGGTTTACCCTCGTATATACGTTAAAAAAAGATACGTCGTCGGTTACTCCGCCGCGGTTAAATAAGTATATATAACCGTAAACGTACTTCGTTTATATAATACCCGCGTTACCGTAATAATTATTTAAATATAAGCCGTACCTCCGTTACCCCCGCCGGTTATATTTATTATTCCCGCGCTTTAACCGCCCGCGCCGGCCTAGTTTATTATTACGCCCGTTTTAACTCCCCCGTAACTCCCGTAAACGCCGTTTATATAACTAGTTAATATACCGGGTCCCCCGCCTTATCCCGTTATTATACCCGACTTTATTATAATATAAACCGCCGCTTAACTTTATATATTAAACCTACCTCCCGGCCTATACGGGTAATTTATTTTTATATTTAATATATAAAGTTAACCTCCCTTACTTTAATAATAAATCCCTTAATATATTACCGTACGTATAATCGAGGAACGGCTCCGCGACTTAAAGTAAGTTATATTAATTATCCTTTTAAAGTCTTTTACGACGCCGTTAATATTATTAAGACTTACCCTACTCTTTAACGTATATAATTCGTATTTCGTTATATTTTTTTTTCGTTATATTTTTATTTATAAAATTATTTTATTATTTAATCGTTTTTCCGCCCCGAGGGGGCGAGGGGGGGGTATATAACGTTACGTATAATAAATACGTAACGCGCGCGTAAATACTATAAAGTATTTACCCTCGTAAATTATAAATTTACCGTACTCTAGTATTCGTATTCGACTATACCGTAATCCTATACGACTTCCTAGATACGAGGAAG
The DNA here is from genome assembly GCA_016097115.2 of Sporothrix protearum. NCBI lineage: Eukaryota > Fungi > Ascomycota > Sordariomycetes > Ophiostomatales > Ophiostomataceae > Sporothrix > Sporothrix protearum. Next base: position 1,067,994 of record JADMNH010000008.1, read on the forward strand.
CTATATAATTAATCTAGTGGTAACGTATCTACTCTATCTAGGAATCTAAAACCACTAAAATTACACGTAAAACCTTTCTACCTACGAGTATGGCGATACGTTACCCCTAAATAAGTGGATCCGGTCGGATATATACGGTAATATTTAACTACCGCCTATACCTCCTAGTTATATTACTTTTAATTAAACGGAGTACGCGTATACGTATACTAACTACCGGTATATTTATATTAATATTAACTCTCTTTTTTAAAGTTAAAATATCGCGGTATAATATATCGCTCCCTCTTTCTCTCGCTTTAGTACCTTTATTAATACCCGCGGGTACTTCGTACTCGTCGTAAAAGGCTAGGCGTTTATAAGGGTTTAAATATTACCCTTTATTACCCTTTATACTTATACCTTATTATATTCCCGTAAAGGTTTAAATATTACCCTCCGTTACCCTTTTTATTTATACCTCCTCTTAAAACTCGATAAAATTCGTATTAACGAGCTTTTTTAACGTACCGTTATACTTCGCCTTCGTTATAACGTCGGCCGGGTTATTAATACTAGAAATTTATTTAATTTCGGTTATCTCCCTCCTCTCGTACGACTAACGTAATATCGTTATATTAATTATTAACCTCTTCTCCGTTATCGTCCTAAGCTTTATAACGGTATCGAAAATACTCTTATTATTTATATATATTATAAGCGGTACCTTCTTTTTATAAATTTAATTTATAATAACTTTTATATAACTTATTAAATTAAATTTATATATTAGGGCGTATAATTTAACCGTTAATATAAATTTAATAACGCGTTTATACTTAATAAATAATTAATATATAATATTATACCTTCTTAACGTATCCCGAATCGTAATAATATAATTAATTTAGGAATTTAAATTCTTATTATTAACGAACGTACCGTTTATAAAAACTATTATTTAAATAATCTTCTCGTCGAACTTTATAAACTTAAAGTTACGGTACGGGTTTTTAATTTATTATTAAAGCCGGGCGTTTAAATTAAAAATTTTTTTTTTACCGGGCTCCGTATATTATACCGTTAAAAAAAGGTCGAAGGCGGTTTCCGGTTAATATACCGATATTATATATACGTTACGAACGCGTTAAATAATATATTATTATTACGGGCCGAGAGGTATTAATATACGGCTTTACGTACCTTTATTAACTTATAATACGTCGGTAATTAAGTTAATATTATATACCTAGGTCTCCTACGAAAGTAAAAGCGTACCGTTAATTTCGATTTAAAGTACGCCGCCGTTAAATTTAAGAGGCGAAGTCGGCGTAAACGTCTCCCGAAGTTTAATTAAAAAGTTAACCTTTTCGAGGGTACTTTATTTTAAGGTAACGAATTCGTCGTCGGCGAGGATAAGCGTATTATCGGTTTATAAACCGATAATACCGAAAATATCGTTTATACGGATTATAAGGTATATATTATAAATAAATTAAATTATTTTTAATACCGTAATATAATATTTAATATAAGTAATAAATTAATAATTACCGGCCTTTAATATACCGTATAACGGTTTTTTAATATATAAAACCTCGTTATCGGGTAAAGTTAAAATCTCTTTTATTATAAAGTTAAAATTAACGTAAAAGTTTTTAATTAAGTTTATAAAAGCCTAAATATAAATTTACGAAATATTACGTAATAATAATTATATACCGGGGCGTAATTTATAAACCGTAATAAAAAGTAAAAAACGTTAACTTATCCGTTAAATAATAAACGACTAAGTTAATATAACCGTTTTATTAAAGTCGTTATATATTTATATAACGAAACGACTCTTTTTAATTATTTATACGGTGTTAACGTACTTAATTTTATTAACGAAACGGCCGTTAAAAAGCCGTATACCGCGCGGTACGTTAATACGGGGGACTAACTCGAAAACGCCCTTTTTAAATAATCTTAAAATTTTTATACGCCGCGAATATTTATAAGTCGATATAAACGGTATTACCGTTAAATAAACGGTTATAATATTACCGATTAAATATACGAATATAACGGCCGGGGGCGTACGGCGCGGGCGGCTTTTATTTCGTCGGGAAAACGGTATTACGGGCGTTATAATAATTTTATCTTTTACCGCCGGGGCGGTTATAAAGGCTTAATTAAGGCCTTTATAAACTTTAACGGAGGTATTACGGAAAGTACCGTTAATACCGTTACCGTAATTTATTATTATATCTTCGTTTATAATAACGTATATACGGTACGGGCCGGTTTAACCGACGTCTATATTACCGCTTTTAATACGTTAAATAAGTACTTAATTCGTTAAATTAAACTTAATAAAGTCCGGGTTATTACGAAAGCGTAGGGCCTTTATAATTTAACGGTTTACGCGCGCCTTTTTAAAGTTTCGTATTATTATACGAATTATACGCGCGCGCGTTACGTAACGGTGGGCGAAGGGCTCGCCGTTAATATTATACGAGGGTAAACACCAAATACAAGGAGGGTCGGGATAATACCGTTAAGCTTTACGGTGTCGTTAATAACTTTAATCGTTATTTATAGGGCCGCCTACGGGTTTAAATTAAGAGCTTCGCGCTTAATTAACTTATAAGCCCGCTTAACGGGTTTATAATACCGTTTAATTTTATTAACGGTATAATAAGCCTCGGTAAGTACTAGTTTAATTTTTATACTTATTAAGACCGTATTATTTTAAAACTCTTTACTCGTAAAGTTAATACTTTAATTATATACGATAAAATTAAAAGGGCTTTAATATACGTCGATTTAATATTCCTTAAGTTTATCCTACGTATATTAACTCGTTATATTATTAAGTATACGGGCCGCTTAAAATCCCGTAACCTTATCGATTACGTAAATATATAATTTACCGTTAAAAAAAGTAAATTACGTTAACGATAATAATACCGTTAAAAACGACGTTATAATCCTCCTTAATATTAAATTTAAAGCGTTTAAGAGGACCCTAATAAAGTTAATAACTCGTATAAAAGTCTCTAATCTCTTATAAATCTTTATACGTAACGTTAATATAACCGGCCGCTTATAAAAGCCGGTATAAACGGTCGATAAAGGGGTAATTAAAACGGCGGTATAATCTTTTAAACTCCGTTACCGTTAAATAATTATAAGAGCCGGTAATATACGCCGTCTCCGGGGCGTTAATAAATACGTACTTAAAACGTTTAATTACCGGTATATAACCGACGGGACTAATTATTAAATTCTTCGTATTATCGAAATAATACTTTAAACGGTTTATATTTATTAAAGAAAATAAGAAAGGGGTATTAATAAGTATTATATAAAAATTAACGTTTTTAATCGGGGTCTCGATACCGTATAATCCGACTAATTTAAACTTTCCGATACCGAATTTAATATTTACGGTACTTATAATAACGGTGTTAAGTATAACCGTTAAACGAAGCTTTTATAAGGCCTTAAATTACGGTAAACCGTAAGTTAACCGTTTTATAACGCCGGTATTTACGATAAAACTTAAAAATTTAATTTAATTATATTACGAGAAGCTTACGAAAAAAGATAACCGTATTATCGGCTTATTAATCGGAGGGTTAAATATCCTTTTTAAGGGCCTCCGGAGTAAACGTATATAAATACTTTTAGCTATTTAATATATTTATAACGGTTAAATTACCGGCCGTTAACTAAGACTAAAAGGCGGTATAAAACTACGTCGGTTACGCGGAGTCGTTATTACCGTCGTTTTTAACGTTTTAATCGGATTACCTAAAGTTATTTTCGGGGCGTTATTCGCCTTCCAAGTCCGTTATTTAAGTAAAGTATTACGTTATAATACCGCCCTTATTATTAACTTATACTTTCTTATAAGCCGCTTTTTTAACTTTAATATATAACCTTTAACGGTAACTTTCCTTACCGTATATAAAATACTTAAAAATACTCCCGGGAATACCGGTAAACTACTTATTACCCGAGTCTTTACGGCCGTAATATTAATTAAAGTAATAAATAAAAAACCGTACCGGAGTTACCGGAGCCGGACGTAACGCGCTCGTCCACGCGTATTAAGTCGTAAATAATACGGTATAAATTATCGGGCCGCCGTTAATTAATACCGCCGTCGTAACGTAATACGAGGTCCGAGGGTTTTACTCGTAAATACTTATTAACCGCGCGTATAAAACGGGTAACGTATCTTCGTACCTCTCGAACGCTTTAAAACTTTAAAATAATCTCGTATAAAGGTCTTTTATAACCTCCGCGAACGTCTTATTAAACGATACCGCCGTAATTTTAAAGAGTAAAAGAGCGTATTATTTATTACGTTTAACGTATAATATAATATTTCCTTCGAATTATTATAATATACGTCGAATAATTAACTTTTAATTTTTCGTATTAACTTTAATTATATTATAATAATTATAAACCTCTTTAATTATTATTATAATCGGGAGCGCTTTATAAATATAAGCCTCTTTAAACCCTTAATCGATAATAAAACGGATAAATTAACCGACTCGGAAAACGAGGCTTATCTCGTCGTTAAAGTTATTATACTTTATTTTAACCGGGAAAAACTTTTAAATATTTTTAACGATAAATTTTTATTATTAAATTATAAGTTAAATTAATAAGTAAAATTAATAAAGTCCGTATTAAAGGTTTAATTACTTTTATTTTTAAGTATACCGTATAACGATATAAAAGTACTTTAACGATAAAACGGACCGTTAAAACGTTAACTTTACCCTTAACTTTAATATTAATTATACGAGGAGGTTTTAAAACTTTTAATTAAAAGTATACCGGAGTATATATTACCGTTATACGGTTACGGGATATTATCGTTAATAACGGGTTATTATAAACTTAATTATTAACGGGCGCGGGAGTTACGTCGCCGCGTAAGTTATCGAGCTCGGCGCCGGGGCCCGGGATCGGAAGTTTATAAATAAATATACCTTCTTCGTTATTTTAATTATTATTAACGGGCGTACGATTAATATTAACCGGGGTATCCTCCGGGTTAACCGTAACGCCAGGTACGACAGGTTTATCGTTAAAGTAAATTAAACGGTATACCGAGTAAATTTAATTAATAAGAATTAATTTTTAAATCTTTTCGTTATACGTTTTTATAATTATAATTTTAACGAATTATTTAAACGAGTTAATAAGTTATTTACGTACGTTACGAATTTAAAACGCGTTAATTAAAATTTATATAAAGTTATTATTATCGTTACGGTAATTTTTAATATAAATACCTCGTTTTATAAAAGTACGTTTAAAGTTTAATAAAGCCGTAAAGTAAACCGTAATAAGCTCGTCGGCGGTAACGTTTTTTAACGTTTCTTCGAAGAGGTATTAAAGTTATTATTAACGAACGTATAATTTTCGGTTTCGTTAATAAATACGCGAATATACTTTTTAATATTATTAAGCTTTTAATTAAAAGTTTATTAATCGACGTAATCGGTAATATCGTTTATTTTAATTATTAAAAGTAATCTCTTAATTAAAGTAATTTTCGAGGTAATTTTAAATAATTTTCGGATAATTATAAAAAGTTAATATTATAATAATATAAAGAAACTTTATTAATTAATATAAATTTATTATACTTTAATATTCGTATTCGATTATACCGTAATTTTATACGACTTTTTAAATACGAAGAAATTATATAATTAATTTAGTAATAACGTATTTACTCTATCTAGGAATCTAAAGCCACTAAAATTACACGTAAAACCTTTCTACCCACGAGCATAACGATACGCTACCCCTAAATAAGTGGATCCGGTCGGATATATACGGTGGCATTCAACCACCGCCTATACCTCCCAGCCACACCACTTCTAACTAAACGGAGTACGCGCATACGCATACCAACCACCGGTGCATTTATACCGACACAAATCTTATATTTTAATAGTTACGAATATATAACAACTATTACACTTTATCTTAATATTTCAACTTGTTAAATAGCTTCGCTATTTCACTTCGTGATTTCTATTACTTCATTTATCCAGGTGATTCAGCCGGCAGCTTCAGCGCCCCAAATCACCCGTTGATTCTGGACGACTAGAAGCCACACCCATCTAGCATACAAAGTAGCTCGAGCTTCGAGTACCGTCAACGATTAGCTAAAAACTGGAGATAGGCTGCAGATACGTCGGAACGGAGAAGTTATGCAAGATAATACCTGTTCATATCTGCAGCTTATAATATGACAAGAAAAACTGGCGAGGAACTTGTCTTATTTCGTATTTTTGTATATCCTCTTCGACGATATGTGCCTTCCTGTCTTGGGGAAGGTGATAGGAGTCGTTGAATGAATAGAGCACGAAACCTAATGGATAATAAACCAGCGGCCATCGGCTCCGATTTTGGTGACGCCCTCGATTGATCTGTGCGCGTCGTTTGTCCGAGAGTGTGCACCCCCTTGTGTGCTCTGGCTCACCTTTATGAGAGGGCCTGAAAGCTCCACCCACCCAGCCTCCCAACTGGAGATCAATGCCAACAGTGGTCTGTCAGACATGGGATGTGCTGGGTGGGCGAGCTGACCACCACTCGCTGCCATTGCTTCTTTGGCATTCATGTGGACTTCGGCTCTGTTCTCGCCATGTACGGTAGTTGCGGGCCAATAATTGAGGAGGCAACGGCGGATGGAAGATGGAGAAGGCAAGGAGAGGGAAGATGTATCTCGTTGGGCAGAAACCCGCTTGTTATCTTTGTCGTTGACATGGTAGATCGATATGGGCTTGCCCAACGAGGGCCTTTAAGCCAGGAGGGACGATCCGCAAGTACATTTGCGTACTCAGGTCAAGGCGGGCTGGCCCTCTTCCGCCGACATCCTTCTTGTGCTAAAGCTTGGCTTGCCAAGGCCCGTTAACGCGCGGGTTGTTGGGCGGCGTCTGACAGGACAGGACCGGTTGGCCTGGCCGGGCGACTCTCGGGTCAGGCCAACCGCTGTGTCGTAAAGTGTGACAGGCGGCAAACAATGAACTCTGACAAGATCTGTTGTTTGATGCTTGCCTTGCTAGCACTGCCGCCGTCATAGAGAGAGCTAATATGCTTGGGTGCTCTTCTAGCCTTGCGATCCCTCCTTTCGTCTCCTAGGCCTGACCCCGGAGAACCTGGCGTGCTGTTGCGGATCTGTCATTGCTAAAAGGTGGGAGGTGTTGGGTGAGAAGGATATCATTCATCCCTTGTCGCTTTCCCCCGCCCCCTTTCGAGTATTTTTGGTCGCCTGTTGTGACAAAATACCCCTGAATATGGAAAGGGCAAGAGCGTGGGACTTTGTCCATAAGGCATCCGCCCGTGAATCTATTGATTCGCTCTTGCCCATCCGACCCCCATACTCGCCCTTTCTGATGCTTCTGTACACAACATCGGGCATCACTACACCCATCGCTCCTGCCATTATCAGAGTTGGGTCCGCAATTCGGCGCTGTATGCTGCCAGGGAAGGTGCAGGTTTGCTTGTTGGGGCCGCGCCTTCCACATGTCCCCTCCAACGCAGCTTCCCTCCCCTGACAGCAATTTTGTTTGTGGCCATCCTTTTCGTCGTTCGCCCTTCTCCCCTTTCTTGATTTCTCACAGGCCGTTTCAAAACAAAACAAAACCTTGACACGTACGCACAACACTCGATTCGAATATAGAAAAAAAACACCAAACATGCACCCCGAAGGTCGAGCCGAATTGTGCGCTTACTAGAAAGGTACGAGTTGTCTATTTTCTATCAGCAAATGGAAAGAAGGTAGCATGATTTGTTTATGAATGCTACCAAGGGAAACGCATTGCTATGCAAAAAGCAAAAATCAGGAGCAGGACAGAACAGAGGAGATGACCAGCTAATCGCCAAAGCGGTTAGTACCATGAACCGAAGTCGATGAACACAGCAGAGGAGCTCCGCAAAATGGCTGTCGACTCGCATTGTTTGAGAACAAGACAGAGGACGGCAAGCCTGCCAGCATGACCCTATACCCCTCGGGATGCGCCCTTGCACACCAAGAATCCCTCATAGACGTTTTCGCCCGATGCATACATATCTGACGAGCGACCGAATGTTAGTATCTGCACCTAATCATTCGAAGGAGCCGGAGGAAGGGAGCAAGAGAAAGACTCACAATGGGAAATATGCCTAGATCAAAGTTGAAAAGATGTCAGCTATTCATCGATACAGACAGATCAGGCAGCACTTCAACTTTGTATCAACATCTTTAACGGGTACAAAGGCCGTTGCAAGTCGTATCCTCCGATTCAAGCCACATTGCTTGTCTCTATCATACCTTTATGGCTGGGTTGCTTGCTTCTTGCCGAGCTTGTGCGATCAGCACCTGTGCCTGGTCGAAGGGCATCCTGTGAGTGCACCAAAAGATATATTGTCAGCAAGGGGCCACTTACTGACACCAGGTGGGCAAATTCACGAGCTCAAGCGTGACTTCCCGACAGAATGCACCAAATATGGAACATAGACTCACCCCAATCTCTGTGTAAAGATGTACATCGCCTGCGATGACAACAATCTTTGTACGTTTTCCCGGTTTATTCGTCCAACTTCGTTCATTCGAGGATCTGCAACACTGACATTAGAATAGGACGCAATACTGGGAAGTTCGAAATGGGATTTATCATACCAGTCGGCCACCCGCACATTGGCATGGGTATACAATTCGTCTCGACGTCAACAAACCCGGCCTGGCGCACAAGGTCTCTCATCCGGAGCGGTACTCTCGGGTCTTTGACATCGCTGGCACCCTGCAAGTAATACTGGGACCACTGACTGAGGCCATTCCCTATTTTCCCCGCCCCCATCAGTCAGTATATATGACCTTGTGTGGAATCGGTTCTCATTTCGACCGGCATATTACTTACTGGGCGTCAAGGACCCATTGTCCGATTGCGCATTGAAATATATCTCGACGATTTGGCACCAGCCTCCAGGTCGGATCACCCGGTGCATATCTCTCAGGTAACTTTTCCACCGCCCCGCGTTGATGCCGCCGGCAACCATCTGACTGTGTACCAGATCGAATTCGCCCGTATTAAATGTGAACCTGTGGAGATGTTTCTTCGTCAGAAAGGCACAACTTCGAAGATCCCAGCGGTGTGCACAACTGTGCCATCAGAAGGACCGTACCTTCTATTCAGGTCGTCCACCTGGAAATCGAGATTGGGCAAGAAGTCTCGCGGTGCCATATGGGGGCTGACATCAATACCAAGAACCTACGATGACCGATGGGTTAGTATCTGCATAGTTTCGCCAGCCCCCCTCGTCCCTCTTTCGTCCCTCTTTCGTCAAGGAATGTATTTATTGCAAGCCGTCAATTCATTCTCGAAAGAGATTTCTTCCCAGCCCACTCCATTACCGCCCGCGAGGCCAAGAGCGTCTTCTCGTGGACAGAGACAGGCAAAGCATGGCCCGGATCACAGATTCGAACATCTCACGAGCGGCATTTCCTCGTGTTGCGAAGACCTTGGCGACAGGACTCAAAGCATGGAGATGTCCAATGTGAACATACCTCGCATTCTGGATACTCTGCGGCAACCTCAGCTGCCCAGGCCCCTGTGCCGAAGCCACAGTCGAGGACCCGTCTCGGTTCAATGGGTGGAAAAATCAAACGATTGTCGAAAACCTTTCTGAGCGCTTCGTGAGCAACCTGAAGCCGTTCAGCTTCGTCCTGTCAACAAGTCAGCAATGAGATCTCCTGATGCTCGCCTTTTGTGCTTTACTCTCCATCGGGGGTGCTGCGAAATCTGATAGCCAGAAAGGGGACTGGCCAATACCTCGTCTATTGGAGAGAAGTACACATTGTTCTGCAAAGAATAATGCTGGTAGTCTCTTCCGTGAATTGTGACAGTCTGGATGTGACTCTCATCTAGAGGAACGGTCTGATCGAAGCTGTTATTGTCAGTGTTGATTTCGCTAACTTTATCAAAGGGGCGTGCAAGGAAACAAAACAAATAAAACGAAAATTCGGTTGCCATTACTTCTCGGCTGCCATCGCGGCAAGATTGTGCAAGTCTAGCGAGCGTCACAGACGTTGGCACCGGTGCTGCGTCGAGATGAGATTCAACGGGATTTTTCTTGTGTGAAAAAAACAAAGAGATTCTTGTCAAGAGTCTAACCAGCAATATTCTGACAGCTCTTTGCCGACTACCAATATGGGCGTGTGGCCTGCGACGTACTCGTCACGAAGAGAAGGATCTTCTGGTCTACTGGGTAGGCGGCTCAAGTGGTTCATAGGCTGAAAGCCATATCTGTTAGCCCTCTAGGGCTGTCAAACAGTTATACTTACTCAAGGGGGGGTAAAAAAAGAAGCTGGCAGCATTTTTACGTCTATAACTCATGAGGGCGTATTACCGCCTGAAGGGCAGCACAATTTCCTGGAAGTGGACCCTCTTGAGCTTGCCAGGTAGCTTAGATTGAGTGACCAGTGCTTCAGGAGGCTTTCGCTCTCCACGATATCGCCGTCGATCATCACTTTAGGGGTACCTTACTTACAGCCGGGGACAGATAGCCCGCGGCCGCGGAAGCTCGAAGTGTGCCTCGCTACTGAACGGATGTTTCATTGAGAGACATGCTGCGGCTCACTCCTGGGTCGCAGTCCTATATTACAAGGTATTTGCGTTTTCTTTCTTTGGCACGTTTGGCTTCTTTATTGATCTATATGGACTCGATGTCCTCGTCTGCAACCTGACCAAAACTTCAGGAAAACCCAGAAGCTGACCAACCAAGCTATTGTGTCTGCCAGGCTTTCTTCAGCTTCTTTACCTTCCGTCTTCACTGGCAACGTGCGAGCCCACAGAGTTACACCACCCACACACATGTGCCTCGCCGCCCCTCCACGACGCGTCTAGTTGGGGCTACGAGGCCACGCCGACGGGCCCAAGTATCGAAACAACAGCCACTTTCGTATATGTGTGGAGGCCAGGCCATGTCCAACGGAGGGCCACCTATCGAACCGAACACCAGGCTAGTGGTGCCGGCCAGTTTTGCGAGCCTGTGAGTGTGAGGGCCTATTGCTGCCTGGATAAAAGGAAGCCACAGCCGTAGCCTACGACAGCTCGACGCTGCTATCTCTCTTCATTCGGCTGATCAGACGTTTTTGGCGAAGAAACCGGTATTAGCGATGCACTGCTAGGCACGAGAAACATCATTTGACGCATCTTACGGGTTCTCCGCCTCTTACAAGCCCACGCTATATGTGCGGCTTGCAAGTTGGTGGCGGCATCACGTCCTATTTAAGACCAGCGGAGCGTGTGTGGTTCCGTGTCCATTGCTTTGCTGGCAGCACCTTGAGGTGCATGTTTGAAGCCGCAACCTTGGCTCGGTCCTTGTCGCTGGACAGTTTATTGCAAGGTTCCACCCCACACACCTTCTTGTGTTCCTTTGCCTCTTCCTCCCTGGTCCCTGTTTTGGAATAACACCGGTAGGTCCACTATCTGCCTCCACACACTCCAGAATTGCGTTTTCTTTTGTCAATTTCACCGCCAGGTCGAGAGTTCAAATGACTTCCCGTCGCCACATCGCGTGAAATATTTTGCAAGGGTCTAACTGGTGGCGTGGACAGCGGAGTCTTATCCCCTTTTGCCTCCTTTTCCTTTCTCTGCAGCAATGTTTCGGACTCTTCGATCGCGGCAGATATTCTTGATACGGAGCCAGGGAGCATACGACTTCCATGGGGCGTCATGACTTGGCAAGTACCTGTACTCGTGCGTTGTCCTTATTCTCACCAAATTATGATTCGGGCAAATCAGATCTACGGCCAGGCACTATTGCGTACATGTACGGCATTTCAACAACGGGCGCAATGCTTTCTTTACCAGCGCATGGCGCGGATACCATTATTTTACTAGACCTGGACCTTCCCCTTTTCGCAAGAGAGCCACAGCCGACGCTGCCGCACGCCCACACAATACGCGACTGATGTTTCAACAACAGACAAATGAATCGTCAAAGCAACGACCTTCTTTTGCACTTTTATGAGTGGGGTATCTTTCACTATTTGTTTGTACCTGGATGCATACGGCGCAGTGCATTAAGTCGAAAAAGAGCACAAGAATTCCAGCCTGCTCTGAAGGGTACCAAAGCATTATGCCACGCCCTCTGGCCTCCCAAGATAAGAAGGAAGAAAAAAGGTATCCTCCCGCCCTTTCTCCAGTTCAGTTCGTCGCAATGGCCGTTTTGGTGTTGTGGTACAGAGGATTGTGTTTCCTTGGACAGCAAATGCTTGGAAATAGGAATGATACGAAGCCCTCACACAGAAAGACCCGAGGACATGGACTTGGGATTCAGAACGGCAGAATCGGCTTCGGCCCCGCCAGGGTGTTGCCGTCCTCTGGTGTCTTATGGGGAGTGTTTAACCTTGAAGGGGCAAGAAAACAATAAAGAAAGGGGCGTTTTCCCAAAAAGAAACAAAAAAGTCCCCAGAAGAGATTGTACACGAGAAATGGGGACGCCTCCCAGGGGAGGCAGGGTCCCAATCTGTCGGTCAGACATGCGCAATTTCTCTTATCATTTCACTATTTCCCGGTATTTTGGTTCAGCAAAGCCAGCAAGGGTTTGGCGCAGGAGAACAGAATCTGTTCTGGTCGCTGCAAACGCATTTTCATTGCAGATTTTACATGGCACATCCATGTCAGCGAGGGGGCGTTTGTTTCCCCGAGAGAAAACGTGGGCGGGGGCTAGTCGCCGAACTAGAACGTTATTTTGTTCTGGTGGAAGAATGAGGCAAAGTGCCTTTAGTTATTCAAAGGTGAGTGAGTGCCTGGTATTCTTTGTCCCCTGAACTTGTGGCGGCCTCAACACCCACACACTGCAAACCCAAACTGGTGCAATAAGTTGCATCTTTCCCCGGCTACACAAGTAATGTATGCTCGGAAAGAAAACGGACAGAGCACATTCTCGGAGTCCGAGCCAACTAGACTTGCTCCGTAATACTGGTGGATAAAGTCGGACACAACGCTCGTCCCAAATCCCGCGGTTGCATGTGGGGACGAGTTCATTTTTACACTGCTCCTGAGTCCAACTACGCCGCCGTTCCTACGAAGTACTGAGCATGCTTGTAAGTACTTGTATGTAATGTACGTACAGGATGGACACCAGCCGACAAACACGCACGAAGCGAAATGCAAGCGAGGCAAGTCATTCTCCATCTCGCCATCCAATTGTCCACAGCGCTGCTGGTGCCCTCACCGGTTGAAGAATGGCCTGCAAAGCAACGTTATGAGTGCAACGCTGCACCTCGGGAATGCCTGCAGAAGCAGATCCTTTCTTTTTCTTTGCTTCCTCGAACAGCTTCATCGCCTTCCATCCTTTTGCATCGACCAATACGGCAAGGAAAGAAACCCCGCCAGCATCTTTCTATGGGCCGACTCTGGATTCTTCTGGCTCCGCCCCTGGCGCCACGCCAAAAGCCTGCAATTTGGCCTGGACGAGATGCGGCACTACGAAGTCGGCCTTCTTCAAGCGAAGACACTAGCCGTCGAGGGCAAGGAGACCTGCTTGGCCATCTCGTGACCTTTCTTGGAGACAAAAATACCCTGGCCGAACGGACAGAGAGAATCACCGACTAGAAAATCAACGAGGAGGTTTTGCAGAGTATGTCTAGACAAAAGCGCAAGCCATCAGCCTGCCGCGTTTGCACACACGATCAGCAAAATGTGCCGTTTTCCATCGTCTCTTGAAATAAAAGGTCAACGTGCTCAGTCTTGGCTGGACAACGGCGTCAGAACGGCTCGTTTCAGGCGCTTTCAAACCATCGGGACTTGAGAGTGCTTTCCCGCTTCTCTTACATACTGATATCTTGTCTTTGCTCTTCCTCTCGGACGGCAGACAGGGCCCGACCTTCGAACACGAGATTCATTCCTCTTTTATCGTTTCCCGCCATCTCACCCTGCGTTCCTCATAGTGCTTTATCGAATGCCTGCGAATTCAAACGCTGGCCGATTTGAAACAAGAATAGCCTGCCATACAAATGCAGATGCCGTTGCCATGATTGGGAACCTCAGAAAACCAGGGACACTGACAGGTGACCGTGCTGATTTCCAGAGCACAACCTTCCATCCTTTTCTCGCCCCCACTCATGAGGATCCTGACTTTCGCATTATTTATCTTCTCGATGGCTCAGGAGCGGCGCAATTCCGCCACCTCTTCAGGACACGACGTTCTCAGTAACCAAACACGGACAAGTCAACCAAGTCAGCCACTGAAACAAATTTGAGATGCCCACAAGTACCAAGAATGAGAAAAAAAGCTTTTGTTCTCATGATCCCTTCTCTTTCAAATGCGAATCTGCAAGCAGACTCAGGAGACACTCGCAGCGGGCCCGTCCTATCTCACACCTTCGGCGTCATGCTCGAATGATAATGCACCACGTCAACAGAATCCACCTCGTCCGGTCGTCTCAAAAGGTCGGCCTTGGCCTCATGCAGCACTCACGATGTCTGACTTCCCTGATTCCACCCCTGCTTCTTTCCTGCCCTATTTGCCCTGTCTCCATCTTCCATATCCACCCACTCGCATGCTCCATGTAAAGTGCGTCTTATTATTCTTGATTCCCGCTATTGACAATGCCCCATCCCGTACCGAACAGGCGTATTGCCAGCGTGCTCCATTTGTTCACATGCTGAACTTTTGTTTGTCCTTCTTTCGGTCATTTTGTTGCTGCATTGTGGCACGCTCCTCCTCTGACTACAGATGCGTGCATACATAGTATTTGAAGACAGTCTCTCGCGATTTGCGAGTTCATGATCAAGCACAAACGCCCGACTTGTCCAATGGCAGCGAGCAATAATAAACAAGAGCAACAACAAACAACAGCATGTGCCACAATGATGAAAACACAACAAAATACAAACTCTTGGCCGCGGTTGAGTTCACCCGATCGGCCCGGTGGCCTCGCCTGTCCTGGCCGAGCAAAACCTGACCTACTGGCCAATTTATCTCGACCATCCGCTAACCACGAGCGGCAGGCACTGCATGAAAATAAAGAAAGAAGAAGAAGGTAAAAAGAAAAAGAAGAAAAGAAGAAGAAGAAGAAGAGTACATGTACATGTACGGCCGCAACTCACACAATACAGCACAGCCAAGCACGCCTGGTACTTGTGTTTGTACTCTGCATTCATGTGCCGTTCGACACGGCGTGCCAAGGTATAGAAAGCCCGAAAGTTCCCAAAGAGACCCCATGATGACCTGCTTTCTTTGGCTATATTAGCGCTTTTAACGCGGCAACCATCATTCAAAGTCCTCCCGCCGCACCGCTTTTCTCCATTCTTTTGCTGGAGAGGGGGGGAAGGAAAACTATGCGAGAAAATGCGGTTAGGCCAGCCGACTGCCAGCATAGTAAGATGAAAAAGTCCAGCTCATGTCGGGCACGGTGCTTATTACAGGGCCGGGCTGAGTTGACAAACTTGCGAGTGAATCCGACAGTCTGGGTGTAACACCAGGCCTCTCCTACGGATCACCTTTCAGCCTGTGCTATGACGGGCCGAAAGCATCCACAACCTCACGGTCAAACGTGCACGTTGTGAGCATGTTACATGACCCTTTTGGACTCTGTATCTTACATCTCTTTCGGCAGCCAGCACACTTAACAAACCCGGACCTGGGTACGAAGGACAATGTACTCCGTACAGGCCATTCATTCATCTTACAAAGCACACCTTCTTACAAAGTAAGATACACTGAGCATCCAAGACTTAAAACGCAGTAAGTGGGTCGCTGAGGCTGCGCAGTGAGCATGCACATCACTCTTTTCTCCACTCGTGCCTTTCCTTTCCTCTTCCACAGGCAAAATTGCGGTGTTCTAGCGTGGACCAAAATTATGTACGTGATACGGAGCACACCCTCCCTTTCACTTAAAACTGTCCCCTTTGCCTTGGCTCTACGGTACCTTCATTCTTCTTCCGTCCGTCTCGGCTTCCTTTGCTGATCACTATTGCTGCAGTGTCGCAATTTCAACTTCCCGCTGAGGGCAACGCCTGTCGAACAGGGGTGTGGCGAACCGCAAATCGGGGCAGGGGTTCAGGAGGCATTGAGAAAGATCACTCTGCGTCTCTGGTTCCCTGGGCTCAGCGAGTCTCGCGGTGCGCACCAACTGCTGTCGCAGGGCCACGAGATGTATGCGTAAATTAAATTTGCCCTTTTTCAATACGACAATGCAGATTTTGAAACAGGCCAAAGCAAGACAGCAACGTCGAACAAGACAGCAGCAACAAGTCCCCCCCGGTCAGCTCATCCACTTGCTCGGGACCGCCGACGTTTGCAAATGCAAGACAGACATTGCCATCATTCGAGTTTTCTGCCTCCCTCCCATCATTTGAATAAACACGGCGTATTGCGACATGCTACAAAGGAGTAAATACTGTGAATATATGCACCACATATGCATCACGTTTACATCCAATTTTACGACGACGCCTTGCCTGCCAGAAGGTGCACAACAGAGGCGTACGATGAACGGAGTACAAGCACGGCATAACAGGAAGCAACATATGTTCTATGCTTATATGCATGGAAAAAAAAGGAGCATGGCCATTTGCGATTTCATCGACAGTCGGCGATCTCGAGCGAGCGACTTTGTGTAGAGACACCGGTCTGGTCCCGGGCAACAAGACTTTATCGACGTCGCAATCACGGGAAGAAAGGTTCTTTCGAAAACATTGCACGCAGTTTCTTGCGCGTCAACAGATAGCAGACGGAACAACACTCAAAAATGCTGTTGGCTTCAGAAAGCACCTCCAATTTGAGCTGCATGAGGCCGAAATTTGGGTCGGTCTCCATTTGCCCTTATTTCCCAGTTCTCTCGCGTTTTACATAATAGCAAGGCCTTCTTTACTATTGATTTCCTGATTCTCCTCAAGGTCTCTCTGGCTGCTGCTCATGATACTACACTACACACACCATCTTCACCATACTCTCTCCAACGCCACATACGACACTAGACTCTTGGGTGGATACGGAGGTACTTTCTCATACAAGAAGCGTATGCAGACTTTATTGGGGTTTCGCCCTTGAGTCGTACAGCCACAGAGGCTCAGCTGCAAAATCCAGACTCTGCCTATCAACACAGCGCAGTCAGTATGACAACGATGACCGTTGTTCCATGTCCCAGGCGGCTGGGAGCAGCCAACGTCACTCCGCTTCCGCATGTTTCGGCTTCGTCCTGACCCTCCTAGCCCATATCTCTTGTACATGTATGTGCTTCTTGCCTTCTCCTCCGGACCGTGTAACCGTTATGATCGCGTGCATTCTTGAGGCCCAAACTCTCCAACCCATCTTTCGAAATGCTGTTTTCCCTTTTTCCTCTTCCTTCCTTCGGGTTCCCCGCCTACACCTGAAAGAGACAAAGCCCCGGCCTGGCCCGCCCGGTTCACTTTGACACGCACCAAGCTCATTCGAATCGTCCAGCAGCTCCATCGGTCCCAGCAAACATCCGCCAGAAAATTTCGACGACAGGCTGGCAGTGCAATACTGAGTAATACCAAGCGATTATTTCGGAAATTCCTGACCAGCGTTCTGACCAGCCCTAACCTGGCCCGACCTGCTTTTCTCACATGCAGACGATGCAGGCTACGGTGTCGTAAGTCCAGTTGCCCCTCCTCCCCCGTCGATATGCGGCCCTGCAATTCTATCCTTTTCTGCATCTCGCTTCATATGCGCCGTATGCAGCAAGTCGTATCCCCTTACAGGCAAGACCAAAGGAGATGGGAGCAAGTAAGATACTGGGAGACACAAGGCAAGGGAGGAAAAGAAGGAAAAACATCAGCAGAACGTGCAGACACTGCAGACACTACGGCAAACTGAAATTGCATCTATGACGAAACACCGCCTCCCAGTGGATGCAACTATCCCTGCACAGCCCTGCGTGTGTCTCTTTAAAAACAAAGTGCTTCAAGGCATACTGTACGGCCACCTACTATTTTTCCACAGCACTGTCTCCATCATCATTTCTTTTGGCACGCCTCAAGTGCACAGGCAGCGGGCTTTTCAGCGACCGCGTCTGGCCTCGCTCGTGTCGGCCGTGTGATGTTCTGGCCCCGTCACTTGTCACATTTTAACCAAAAGAAAAAAAAAAAAAAAACAAGGAAGAGAGGAAGAGAAAAAAAAAACCTTGAACTGCCAGCCTAAGGTTGCCGTCCAGGCTTGCCTTTGTTGCGTCCTTCTTGATTTGAGCTTGCTTGCTTCATTTTTTTTTTTTTTTTTTTTTGCCGAATCTCTGCCATCGTTTAGCGAGACGAGGTCGGCATTTTATGGTGTGAACCCGTACCCTCACATCCCACCCTTGCAGACCGCATCGGTAATGGCGATCATCCCCAAAACAACGCGTGCGAAGTCTGGTACAAAGAGGCATGACGGAATGAGGAGGGGCCCATCTCCGAAGGGTCTCTTCCTTTTATTTACTGACCTAAACAGGCATCGACAGCTGGCCTTCAAATCGAGCCAACTCAGACACCCCACCACAACAGTATGAGTACAAGCGAGCACACGAGTCCCTTCAAGATCCCGTCACTCCCTCCCCGTTCTCTTTCTACATGTACACTAGCTCACCCGCCAATGGCCACACTCGTAAAAAAGCGGGAAGAGAAACACGTACGAGTCCACACCACACCACTCCCAGAGAAAGGAGAGCAGGATAGGCGGGATGGGCTGGATGGGCGGGATGTTTCTGCCCTTGTGCGTGTTCTGGACAGATACAAAAAAGGGGACATGCTATCGACCCGGTGGACTGGTTGATTCTCACACGGCTCCCCAAGGCACTGACGCACCACCTCGGGAAAACAAGAAACAAGAAACCTCTATCTCTTCCCTGAAAACAACCCCGACGGGACGATGCGAGACAACGCAAGGCGAGACGATACAAAAGATGAGGGGGTTGAACACAGCACTCCGGTCGGCTCAACATGGACAACATACAGCGTCCCTCCCCGTGCCTTGCGGGCTGCCCATCCACACTCTTTCTCATATCGATACGCACGCGACAGATGCCACGCACGCACCACGGACACGGTTTCCTGTCCATTTTTGTTTGGTTTTGCTCCTCCAACTTCCGTGTTTAGGAGATGTCGAACCGGAAGGCAAATGATCAACACCAGGTGTGGGTTACCTTCGGAGAGGAAACAAAACAAAACGAGCAAAAGCATAGCGCCGAAAGAGAAACAGAAACAGAGACAGAAACAGAAAACAGAAACAACCAGAAACAGAAACGAGAGGAACCGCCAAGATGTGTGGCGGGGTTCTTTGGTCCTGGTTCTCACGGGAGGAAGAGTACGATGTACTGAGTCAAGTCTTGTCTTTACGTACCCGCCTTGCTCATCTTGGCTGCTTTCGCCGAGCTCGCCGTGATTTGCTTTGGCGGCCGTCGCCTCCTGGATCGGCTTCTTTTCTTTTTCTTTCTCTCCCCTCTGCTTGCCCTGCTCTGACTTCTTTTGCCTTTTTTCTGTTTTTTTTTTCTCTGTTTTTTTTCTCTCTTGCAGGGCCCCATATCTGCATGATCCATGGAGCCTTGGTCATGGTCCCTGGTCCTGCCTTCTTTCCAATTCTCTTCCCATTCGTTTACCGTCGAACCCGTCTATGAACCCATTCCCTTTGCTTCTTTATTTCTAACACTTGCTTCCTTTTGTCTTCTTTTTCTGTCTCACGTCGGTTTACTATTGATTTCGCAATCCTCTGCCTCAAAGGATGAGACGGGACAGGCCAGGGAAAGATTTGGTCTGGCGAGGTCGAGCCAGGAGACAGCCGAAGGAACAGAAGAGGAAAGCTGCAGCGAGATAAGTGATGTGTCGTTTCTTGCCTGCCTACAAAGTACCACCGGCCTTCCAGTCCCCGCTGAAGGAGTCCAGTCACTTCGTTTCTGCTGTCTTGTGGTTCCCACCGAGGTGCCCAGGTGGCGGTCAAGCCACGCCCCTATCACTTTCAGCAACCTGCTCAGACTTTTTCTTTTTCAAACAACCTTCCGTCTCGTTCCCGGACAGTTCGCCGGCTGTCTCGCTTCGTCCCAGTAGCTTCTTTCTTTTGAAAAGAAGCCCACTCACACACCCCTCTTTTCAAACTCACCTGCCCCTCTTGCTTCTTTTCCTGATATTACCTCCCCTTCGGTCGTAGCGTGATGCGTTTTCGGTATGCCGAGCTTCTCCCATGGATTTTGCAGCAATTTTGTACGTATCTTACTTGTACAGACTGCTTGTACATGCACTGCCGCAAAGGTTGTGAGTTGTCCCGGCTGATTAGAACCGTGTGCGGGAAAATGGGACAAGAGTGTCAACACGTGTCCCCTTTTCGGATCAGCAGCAAAGGCGATGTGCTGTATTTCCCTGGGTTTCCTGTTCCGTGGTTTGGGGTATAATGCCAATACCATGGTATCTGTCGGTATAAATGCACCGGTGGCTGGCATACGTATACGCGCACTCCGCTTAGTCAGAAGTGGTGTGGCTGGGAGGCATGGGCGGTGGCTGAATGCCACCGCACACTTCCGACCGGATCCACCCATTCAGGGGTAGCGCATCGCCATGCTCGTGGGTAAAAAGGTTTTACATATAATTTTAGTGGCTTCAGATTCCTAGATAGAGTAGACACGTTATTACTAGATTAATTATATAGCTTCCTCGTATTTAGGAAGTCGTATAAGATTACGGTATAATCGAATACGAATATTAAAGTATAATAAATTTATATTAATTAATAAGGTTTTTTTATATTATTATAATATTAACTCTTTATAATTATTCGAAAGTTATTTAAAATTACTTCGAAAATTACCTTAATTAAGAGATTATTTTTAATAATTAAAATAAGCGATATTATTAATTACGTTAATTAATAAACTCTTAATTAAGAGTTTAATAACGTTAAAAAGCGTATTTACGTATTTATTAATAAAACCGAGGGTTATATATTCGTTAACGATAACTTTTAATACTTCTTCGAAAAAGTATTAAAAGGCGTTACCGCCGACGAGTTTATTACGGCCCACTTTACGGTTTTATTAAGCTTTAAACGTACTTTTATAAAATAAAGTATTTACGTTAAAAATTACCGTAACGGTAATAATAACTTTACGTAAATTTTAATTAACGCGTTTTAAATTCGTAATATACGCGAATAACTTATTAACTCGTTTAAATAATTCGTTTATAAATTTACCGTACTCTAGTATTCGTATTCGACTATACCGTAATCCTATACGACTTCCTAAATACGAGGAAGTTATATAATTAATTTAGTAGTAACGTGTTTACTCTATCTAGGAATCTAAAGCCACTAAAACTATATATAAAACTTTTTTACCCACGAATATAACGATACGTTACCCCTAAATAAATAAATCCGGTCGGAAATATACGGTAATATTTAACCACCGCCTATACCTCCCAACTATACCATTAATACGCGTATACGTATATTAACCACCGGTATATTTATACCGATATTATTTTAAAATCGAAATATTACGGTATAATATACCGCTCCCTCTCTCTCTCGTTCCCTCCCTCCGGGACCGTCTCCTCGACTCCTAGTACTTTTATTAACACCCGCGGGTACCTCGCACTCGTCGTAAAAGGCCAAGCGCCTATAGGGGTCTAAACATTACCCTCCGTTACCCTCTTTACCTATACCTCCTTTTAAAACTCGATAAAATTCGTATTAACGAGCTTTCTTAACGTACCGTTATACCTCGCCTTCGTTATAACGTCGGCCGGGTTATTAATATTAAAAATTTACTTAATTTCGGTTATTTCCCTCCTCTCGTACGATTAACGTAATATCGTTATATTAATTATTAACCTTTTCTCCGTTATCGTCTTAAACTTTATAACGGTATCGAAAACGCTTTTATTATTTATATATATTACGAACGGTACTTTCTTCCCGTAAATTTAATTTATAATAACCTTTATATAACTTATTAAATTAAATTTATATATTAAGGCGTATAACTTAACCGTTAATATAAACTTAATAACGCGTTTATATTTAATAAATAATTAATATACGATATTATACTTTTTAACGTATCCCGAATCGTAATAATATAACCGATTTAAGAATTTAAGTCCTTATTATTAACGAACGTACCGTTTATAAAAATTATTACTTAAATAATTTTTTCGTCGAGTTTTACGAACTTAAAGTTACGGTACGGGTTTTTAATTTATTATTAAAGCCGGGCGTTTAAATTAAAAATCTCCTTTTTACCGGGCTCCGTATATTATACCGTTAAAAAAGGTCGAAAACGGCTTCCGGTTAATATACCGATATTACGTATACGTTATAAACGCGTTAAACGATATATTATTATTACGGGCCGAGAGGTATTAATATACGGCCTCGCGTACCTTTATTAACTTACGGTACGTCGGTAATTAAGTTAATATTATATATTTAAGTCTTTTACGAGAGTAAAAGCGTACCGTTAATTTCGATTTAAAGTACGCCGCCGTTAAATTTAAAAGGCGAAGTCGGCGTAAACGTCTCCCGAGGTTTAATTAAAAAGCCGGCTTTTTAAAGGGCGTTTTATTTTAAGGTAACGAATTCGTCGTCGGCGAAGATAAGCGTATTATTGGTTTATAAACCGATAATACCGAAGACGTCGTTTATACGGATTATAAGGTATATATTATAAGTAGATTAAGTTATCCTTAATACCGTAATATAATATTTAATATAAGTAATAAATTAATAATTATTAACCTTTAATATACCGTATAACGGTTTCTTAATATATAAAACCTCGTTATCGAGTAAAACTAGAATTTTTTTTATTATAAGGTTAAAATTAACGTAAAAGTCTTTAATTAAATTTATAAAAGTTTAAACGTAAATTTACGAAATATTACGTAATAATAATTATATACCGGGGCGTAATTTATAAGCCGTAATAAAAAGTAAAAGGCGTTAACTTATCCGTTAAATAATAAACGACTAAGTTAATACGGCCGTCTTATTAAAATTATTATAAACTTATACGATAAAACGACTTTTTTCGATTACTTATACGGTGTTAACGTACTTAATTTTATCGACGAAACGGCCGTTAAAAAACCGTATACCTCGCGGTACGTTAATACGAGGGACTAGCTCGAAAACGCCCTTCTTAAATAATCTTAAAATTTTTATACGCCGCGAGTATTTATAAGTCGGTACGGGCGGTGTTACCGTTAAATAAACGGTTACGGTATTATTAATAAGATATACGAATATAACGGCCGGGGGCGTACGGCGCGGGCGGCCTTTACCTCGCCGGGGAAGTAATATTACGGACGTTATAATAATTTTATCTTTTACCGCCGGGGCGGTTATAAAGGCTTAATTAAGGCCTTTATAAACCTTAACCGAGGTATTACGGAAGGTACCGTTAATACCGTTACCGTAATTTATTATTATATCTTCGTCCGTAATAATACGTATACGGTACGGGCCGGTTTAACCGGCGTTTATATTACCGTTTTTAATACGTTAAATAAATACCTAATCCGTTAAATTAAGTTTAACGGGGTCCGGGTTATTACGAAAGCGTAAAGCCTTTATAATTTAACGGTTTACGCGCGCCTTTTTAAAGTCTCGTATTATTATACGAATTACGCGCGTACGTTATATAATAATAAACGAGGGGCTCGCCGTTAATATTATACGAGGGTAAATACCGAATACGAGGAGGGTCGGGATAATACCGTTAACCCTACGGTATCGTTAATAACTTTAATCGTTATTTATAAAGCCGTTTACGGGTTTAAGTCGGGAGCTTTACGCTTAATTAATTTATAAACCCGCTCGACGAGTTTAAATCGGGAGCCTCGCGTTTAATTAATTTATAAACCCGTTTAACGGGCTTATAATACCGTTTAATTTTATTAATAGTATAATAAACCTCGGTAAACACCGGTTTAGTTTTTATACTTATTAAGACCGTATTATTTTAAAACTCCTTACTCGTAAAATTAATACTTTAATTATATATAATAAAATTAAAAAAGTTTTAATATACGTTAATTTAATACTCCTTAAGTTTATCCCACGTATATTAACTCGTTATATTATTAAGTATACGGGCCGTTTAAAATCCCGTAATTTTATCGACTATGTAAATATATAACTTACCGTTAAAATAAACTACGTTAATAATAATAATATTATTAAAAACGACGTTATAATCCTCCTTAATATTAAATTTAAAACGTTTAAAAGGACCTTAGTAAAGTTAATAACCCGTATAAAAGTCTTTAATCTCTTATAAATCTTTATACGTAACGTTAATATAACCGGCCGCTTATAAAAGCCGGTGTAAACGGTCGATAAAGGGGTAATTAAAACGGCGGTGTAATTTTTTAAACTCCGTCGCCGTTAAATAATTATAAGAGCCGGTAATATACGCCGTCTCCGGGGTATTAATAAATACGTACCTAAAGCGTTTAATTACCGGTATATAACCGGCGGGACCGATTATTAAATCTTTCGTATTATCGAAATAACACTTTAAGCGGTTTATATTTATTAACGAAAGTAGGAAGGGGGTATCGATAAATATTATATAAAAATCGACGCTTTTTATCGGGGTCTCGATACCGTAAAATCCGATTAATTTAAACTCTCCGATACCGAACTTAATATTTACGGTATTTATAATAACGGTATTAAGTATAACCGTTAAACGAAGCTTTTATAAGGCTTTAAATTACGAGAGGCCGTAAGTTAACCGTTTTATAACGCCGGTATTTACGATAAAACCTAGAAATTTAATTTAATCGTATTATAAAAACTTACGAAAAAAAATAACCGTATTATTAGTTTATTAATCGGAGGGTTAAATATCCTCCTTAAAGGCCTCCGGAATAAACGTATATAAATACTTTTAACCGTTTAATACGTTTATAATACGGTTAAGTTACCGGCCGTTAATTAAAATTAAAAGGCGGTATAAAATTACGTCGGTTACGTAAAATTATTATCGCCGTCGTTTTTAACGTTTTAATTAAATTATTTAAAGTTATTTTCGGGACGTTATTCGCTTTCCAAGTCCGTTATTTAAGTAAAGTATTAAGTTATAATACCGCCCTTATTATTAACTTATACTTTTTTATAAGCCGTTTTTTTAACTTTAATATATAACCTTTAACGGTAACTTTCCTTACCGTATATAAAATATTTAAAAGTACTCCCGGGATACGGTAAATTATTATTACCCGAGTCTTTACGGCCGTAATACCGGTTAAAGTAATAAATAAAGGCCGTACCGGAGCCGGACGTAACGCGCTCGTTTACGCGTATTAAGTCGTAAATAATACGGTATAAATTATCGGGGCCGCCGTTAATTAATACCGCCGTCGTAACTTAAAAGTATTCCCGGGGATATAAATTACTTATTACCCGAGTTCTTTACGGCCGTAATACCGGTTAAAATAATAAATAAAGGCCGTACCGGAGCCGGACGTAACGCGCTCGTTTACGCGTATTAAGTCGTAAATAATACGGTATAAATTATCGGGGCCGCCGTTAATTAATACCGCCGTCGTAACGTAATACGAGGTCCGAGGGTCTTACTCGTAAACACTTATTAACCGCGCGTATAAAGCGGGTAACGTATTTTCGTACTTCTCGAACGCTTTAAAACTTTAAGATAATTTCGTATAAAGGTTTTTTATAACCTCCGCGAACGTTTTATTAAACGATATCGCCGTAATTTTAAAGAGTAAAAGAGCGTATTATTTACCGCGTTTAACGCGTAATATAATATTTCCTTCGAACCGTTATAATATACGCCGAATAATTAACTTTTAATCCCTCGTATTAACTTTAATTACGTTATAATAATTATAAACTTTTTAATTATTATTATAATTAAAAGCGCCTTATAAATATAAGCCTTTTTAAACCTTTAATTAATAATAAAACGGATAAATTAACCGACTCGGAAAACGAGGCTTATTTCGTCGTTAAAGTTATTATACTTTATTTTAACCGGGAAAAACTTTTAAATATTTTTAATAATACGTAATTAATCTTTATTATTAAATTACGAGTCGGGTTAATAAGTAAAATTAATAAAGTCCGCGTAAAAGGGTTAATTACTTTTATTTCCGGGTATACCGTATAACGATATAAAAGTACCTTAACGATAAAACGGACCGTTAAAACGTTAACTTTACCCTTAACCTTAATATTAACCGTACGAGGAAGTTTTAAAACCTTTAATCGGGAGTATACCGGGGTATATATTACCGTTATATAATTACGGGATATTATCGTTAAGCCGCGGGTTATTATAAACTTAATTATTAACGGGCGCGGAGTTACGTCGCCGCGTAAGTTATTAAGCTCGACGCCGGGGCCCGGGATCGGAAGTTTATAAGTAATATACCCTCTTCGTTATTTTAATTATTAACGGGCGTATAATTAATATTAACCGGGGTATCCTCCGGGTTAACCGTAACGCCGGGTACGACGGGTTTATCGTTAAAGTAAATTAAACGATATACCGGGTAAACTTAATTAATAAGAATTAACTTTTAAATCTTTTCGTTATACGTTTTTATAATCGTAGTTTTAACGAATTATTTAAGCGAGTTAATAAGTTATACGTATATATTACGAGTTTAAAACGTATTAATTAAAACCCGCGTAAAGTTATTATTACCGTTACGGTAATTTTTAACGTAAATACCTCGTTTTATAAAAGTACGTTTAAAGTTTAATAAAACCGTAAAGTAAGCCGTAATAAACTCGTCGGCGGTAACGCTTTTTAATACTTTCTTCGAAGAGGTATTAAAGGTTATCGTTAACGAACGTATAACCCTCGGTCTCGTTAATAAATACGCGAATACGCCTTTCGACGTTATTAAACTCTTAATTAAAAGTTATTAATCGACGTAATTAATAATATCGTTTATTTTAATTATTAAGAGTAATCTCTTAATTAGGGTAATTTTCGAAGTGGTTTTAAATAATTTTCGGATAATTATAAAGAGTTAGTATTATAATAATATAAAGAAACCTTATTAATTAATATAGATTTACCGTACTTTAGTATTCGTATTCGATTATACTATAATTTTAAATAACTTTCGGATAATTATAAAAAGCTAGTATTATAATAATATAAAGAAACTTTATTAATTAATATAAATTTACCGTACTTTAATATTCGTATTTAATTATACCGTAATTTTATACGACTTCTTAAATATAAGGAAGTTATATAATTAATTTAATAATAACGTATTTACTTTATTTAAGAATTTAAAATTATTAAAACTATATATAAAACCTTTTTACTTAAAAAATTACCGTAACGGTAATAATAACTTTACGTAAATTTTAATTAACGCGTTTTAACTCGTAACGTACGCGAATAACTTATTAACTCGTTTAAATAATTCGTTAAAATTATAATTATAAAAACGTATAACGAAAGGATTTAAAAATTAATCTTTATTAATTAAGTTTACCCGGCGTACCGTTTAATTTACTTTAACGATAAACCCGTTATACCCGGCGTTACGGTTAACCCGGAGGATACCCCGGTTAATATTAATCGTACGCCCGTTAATAATATTTAAAATAACGAAAAAAGTATACTTATTTATAAACTCCCGATCCCGGGTCCCGGCGTCGAGCTCGATAATTTATACGGCGACGTAACTCCCGCGCCCGTTAATAATTAAACTTATAATAACCCGTTACTTAACGATAATATCCCGTAATTATATAACGGTAATATATACTTTAATATACTCCCGATTAAAGGTTTTAAAACCTCCTCGTACGGTTAATATTAAAGTTAAAGGTAAAGTTAACGCTTTAACGGTCCGTTTTATCGTTAAGGTACTCTTATATCGTTATACGGTATACCCGGAAATAAAAATAATTAAACCCTTAACGCGGACTTTATTAATTTTATTTATTAACCGGACTCGTAATTTAATAATAAGGATTAATTACGTATTATTAAAGATATTTAAAAGTTTTTCTTATTAAAATAAAATATAATAACTTTAATAACGAAATAAACCTCGTTTTTTAAATTAATTAATTTATCCGTTTTATTACTAATTAAAAGTTTAAAAAAACTTATATTTATAAAACGTTCCCGATTATAATAATAATTAAAAAGTTTATAATTATTATAACGTAATTAAAATTAATACGAAGGATTAAAAGTTAATTATTCGGCGTATATTATAACGGTTCGAGGGAAATATTATATTACGCGTTAAACGCGGTAAATAATACGCTCTTTTACTCTTTAAAATTACGGCGGTATCGTTTAATAAAACGTTCGCGGAGGTTATAAAAAACCTTTATACGAAATTATTTTAAAGTCTTAAAACGTTCGAAAAGTACGAAGATACGTTACCCGCTTTATACGCGCGGTTAATAAATATTTACGAATAAAACCCTCGGACTTCGCGTTACGTTACGACGGCGATATTAATTAACGGCGGCTCCGATAATTTATACCGTATTATTTACGACTTAATACGTATAAACGAGCGCGTTACGTCCGGTTCCGGTACGGCTTTTATTTATTACTTTAACCGGTATTACGGCCGTAAAAACTCGGGTAATAAATAATTTACCGGTATTTCCGGGAGTACTTTTAAATATTTTATATACGGTAAAGAAGGTTACCGTTAAAGGTTATATATTAAAGTTAAAAAAGCGGTTTATAAAAAAATATAAGTTAATAATAAGGGCGGTATTATAACTTAATACTTTACTTAAATAACGGACTTAAAAAACGAATAACGTCCCGAAAACGACTTTAATTAATCCGATTAAAACGTTAAAAGCGACGGCGATAACGACTTTACGTAACCGACGTAATTTTATACCGCCTTTTAATTTTAATTAACGGCCGGTAACTTAACCGTTATAAATATATTAAACGGTTAAAAGTATTTATATACGTTTACTCCGGAGGCCCTTAAAAAGGATATTTAACCCTCCGATTAATAAACCGATAATACGGTTATTTCTTTCGTAAACTTCTCGTAATACGATTAAATTAAATTTTTAAGTTTTATCGTAAATACCGGCGTTATAAAACGGTTAATTTACGGCCTACCGTAATTTAAGGCTTTATAAAAACTTCGCTTAACGGTTATACTTAATACCGTTATTATAAGTACCGTAAATATTAAGTTCGGTATCGGAGAGTTTAAATTAATCGGATTTTACGGTATCGAGACCCCGATAAGAAGCGTTAATTTTTATATAATACTTATTAATACCCCCTTCTTATTTTCGTTAATAAATATAAACCGTTTAAAGTATTATTTCGATAATACGAAGGATTTAATAATTAACCCCGTTAATTATATACCGGTAATTAAACGTTTTAAGTACGTATTTATTAACGCCCCGGAGACGGCGTATATTACCGGCTCTTATAATTATTTAACGGCGACGGAGTTTAAAAAACTATACCGCCGTTTTAATTACCCCTTTTATCGACCGTTTATACCGGCTTTTATAAGCGGCCGGTTATATTAACGTTACGTATAAAAATTTATAAAAAATTAAAGACTTTTATACGGGTTATTAACTTTATTAAGGTCCTCCTAAACGCTTTAAATTTAATATTAAAGAGGATTATAACGTCGTTTTTAACGGTATTATTATCGTTAACGTAGTTTACCTTAACGGTAAATTATATATTTACGTAATCGATAAGGTTACGGGATTTTAAACGGCCCGTATACTTAATAATATAACGAGTTAATATACGTAAAATAAACTTAAAGAGTATTAAATCGACGTATATTAAGGCCCTTTTAATTTTATCGTATATAATTAAAGTATTAACTTTACGAGTAAAGAGTTTTAAAATAATACGGTCTTAATAAGTATAAAAACTAAACCGGTGCCCACCGAGGCTTATTATACCGTTAATAAAATTAAACGGTATTATAAGCCCGTTAAACGGGCTTATAAGTTAATTAAACGCGAGGCTCCCGATTTAAACCCGTAAACGGCTTTATAAATAACGATTAAAGTTATTAACGATATTATAAGGTTTAACGGTATTATCCCGACCCTCCTCGTATTCGGTACTTACCCTCGTATAATATTAACGGCGAGCCCCTCGTTTATTATTACGTAACGCGCGCGCGTAATTCGTATAATAATACGAGACTTTAAAAAGGCGCGCGTAAACCGTTAAATTATAAAAGCCTTACGCCTTCGTAATAACCCGGACCTTATTAAGTTTAATTTAACGGATTAAGTACTTATTTAACGTATTAAAAGCGGTAATACGGACGCCGGTTAAGCCGGCCCGTACCGTATACGCGTTATTATAAACGTATATTTAATCGGTAATATTATAACCGTTTACTTAACGGTAATACCGCCCGTACCGACTTATAAATACTCGCGGCGTATAAAGATTTTAAGATTATTTAAGAAGGGCGTTTTCGAGTTAATCCCCCGTATTAACGTACCGCGCGGTATACGGCTCTTTAACGGCCGTTTCGTCGATAAAATTAAGTACGTTAATATCGTATAAATAATTAAAAAAGTCGCTTCGTTATATAAACGTATAATAACTTTAATAAAATAATTATATTCGTATATTTAATCGGTAATATTATAACCGTTTATTTAACGGTAATACCGCCCGTACCGACTTATAAATACTCGCGGCGTATAAAGATTTTAAGATTACTTAAAAAGGGCGTTTTCGAGTTAATCCCCCGTATTAACGTACCGCGCGGTATACGGCTTTTTAACGGCCGTTTTATTAATAAAATTAAGTACGTTAATATTATATAAGTAATCGAAAAGAGTCGTTTTATTGTATAAACTTATAACGATTTTAATAAAACGGCCGTATTAACCTAGTCGCTTATTATTTAACGGATAAGTTAACGTTTTTTACTTTTTATTACGGTTTATAAATTACGCCCCGGTATATAATTATTATTACGTAATATTTCGTAAACTTACGTTTAAACCTTTATAAATTTAATTAAAAACTTTTACGTTAATTTTAACCTTATAATAAAAGAGATTTTAACTTTACTCGATAACGAGGTTTTATATATTAAGAAACCGTTATACGGTATATTAAAGGTTAATAATTATTAATTTATTACTTATATTAAATATTATATTACGGTATTAAGGATAATTTAATTTATTTATAATATATACTTTATAATCCGTATAAACGACGTTTTCGGTATTATCGGTTTATAAATTAATAATACGTTTATCCTCGCCGACGACGAATTCGTTACTTTAAAATAAAACGCCTTTTAAAAGGTTAACTTTTTAATTAAGCCTCGGGAAACGTTTACGCCGACTTCGCCTTTTAAATTTAACGGCGGCGTACTTTAAATCGAAATTAACGGTACGCTTTTACTCTCGTAAAAGACTTAAATATATAATATTAACTTAATTATCGACGTACCGTAAATTAATAAAGGTACGCGAGGCCGTATATTAATACCTCTCGGCCCGTAATAATAATATATCGTTTAACGCGTTCGGGGCGTATATATAATATCGGTATATTAACCGGAAGCCGTTTTCGACCTTTTTTTAACGGTATAATATACGGAGCCCGGTAAAAAGGAGATTTTTAATTTAAACGCCCGGCTTTAATAATAAATTAAAAACCCGTATTATAACTTTAAGTTCGTAAAGTTTAACGAAAAGATTATTTAAATAATAATCTTTATAAACGGTACGTTTATTAATAATAAAAACTTAAACTTTTAAATCGGTTATATTATTACGATTCGGGATACGTTAAAAAAGTATAATATTATATATTAATTATTTATTAAATATAAACGCGTTATTAAATTTATATTAATAATTAAATTATATACTTTAATATATAAATTTAATTTAATAAATTATATAAAAGTTATTATAAATTAAATTTACGGGAAAAAGGTATTATTTATAATATATATAAATAATAAAAGCGTTTTCGATACCGTTATAAAACTTAAAACGATAACGGAAAAAAGGTTAATAATTAATATAACGATATTACGTTAATTATACGAAAGGAGGGAAATAACCGAAATTAAATAAATTTTTAATATTAATAACCCGGCCGACGTTATAACGAAAACGAAATATAACGGTACGTTAAGAAAACTCGTTAATACGAATTTTATCGAGTTTTAAAAAGAAGTATAAATAAAGAGGGTAACGGAGGGTAATATTTAAACCTTATAAACGCCTAACCTCCCGCGACGAGTACGAAGTACCCTCGGGTATTAATAAAAGTATTAAAAGTCGAGGAGACGGTCCCGGAGAAAAGGAGCGAGAAAAAAAGGGAGCGGTATATTATACCGCGATATTTCGACTTTAAAAAAAGAGTTAATATTATATAAATATACCGGTAATTAATATACGTATACGCGTACTCCGCTTAATTAAAAGTAATATAATTAAGAAGTATAAGCGGTGGTTAAATACCACCGTACACTTCCGACCGGATCCACCTATTTAAGGGTAACGTATCGCTATGCTCGTAGGTAGAAAGGTTTTACATATAATTTTAGTGGCTTCAGATTCCTAGATAGAGTAGACACGTTACCACCAGATCAATTATATAGCTTCCTCGCATCCAGGAAGTCGTACAGGATCACGGTACAGTCGAATACGAATACCAGAGTACGGTAAATCCACAGTATCTACTATTGCCCTCCACATCACCCTCTCTCTTCTCTCGTCATCGGAGGAAGCTAAAGGGGTCTTTGCCAAAAGGCGTAGCTTTTTTCATTTTCAAATATTGTGACCCAGCTAGATCCGAGGATGCCTATTGCCAGACTGTAGTTGATGTTGCTCGCGTTGGGAACCTAATCACTTATGATATCCCTGCATCATTGGCAATAAAAAAGTGTTTACATGCTCCAGGATTTTCATCCCATTTTTCTTTGAGAAAACTTCTAGGTAATCTTCTTCTAGAAAAAGAAGGGACAATGAAACCACATATGCCAATCTTCCCAGAGCAGCAGGCTGTAGAGTTGGAAGATGGATTCATCACGAAGCGAACGCGTGCTATTGACTACAGAAATCAACAAAAATGAAGATGGACCTCTCTAAATGCTATGAGGAGAATGCGCAACGCAGAATATGGAAAGAAATAGAAAAATAAGACAAGAAAGACGAAGAGGACAAAAAGGACAAAAAAGACAAAAAAAAAAAACAGAAAAGAACAACAAAAACATCCGTCTAGTCATCCCAGAATGCAGCAAAGACAAAACAGTTCCACCCTCCAGTACATTAGCACCACGTAAACACCGGGTTCTTGCTCTTAACAGGCTCCAAGCGCTCAACAATCACGCGACGGCGGTTGTTCTCCATGCCCTCGGCGGCTGCGTAGCCCAGGTCGCCCTCGACGTCTTCGTCGGCCCGGTCGTCGTAAAAGTAGTTGTCGAGCGAGGCAGCGCGGTGGTGCCGGGGCGGCCGGGTGGACAGAGAATACGAGTTGGACAGGGCGTTGCTGCCGCTTCCGCCACCGTGTGCACGTGCACCGCCGTGCCGCTCACCATACAGCTGCTGCGCGATGGTGTTGCTATTCCGTCGCGAAGCGGCGGTCGTGTAGCTGTAGCGGCGCTGGTGCTGGGGCAGCTTTTGGTGCGAGGCGGAGGCAGAAGCAGAGGCAGAAGCAGAGACAGAAGAAGAGGCAGAAGCAGAGGCGTTGGTCCGGCTGCCGCCGCGAGCGTTGGGAGACTCGGCTGACAGCAGCTGCGAGGAGGCAGGCGATGCGCCAGTGGGCGAGCCGGGGGACTTCTTGCTGGACTCCCCAGCAGCACCGTCGCCCGACTCGTCCTCTTCGGCGACCAGCTCCTTGGTCAATTCGAAGCGGCCCGGGTTGGGCAGCGGCGACGTAGCGTTGATGAGCAGGTCCTCCGAGTCGTTGCCATCGAGACTGTCAAAGAAGGAGCCGTTGGCGTTGGCACTGGTCGTCGTGGCTTTGGCAGGCTTCTTGCCACCGCCGCCGCCTGTAGCACCAATGTCCATCTCCTCCTCCATGGCCCGGGCCAGCTCAAACTCGTTACGACGGCGGATCTCGGAGCTGGCGGCACGCATGGGTACGGCAATGGGCACTTCCACGAGATCGTCCCAGACACAGACCTTGGCACGGCGGGTCAGCTCCAGGGGACCGTGGTCGGGCGTCTTGAGAGTCTCGACAACGTTCCAGGCCTGGCCCTTCATGACGGCAATCTGGCGCTCAACATGCGCTCCTGAAAATCGGGGTCCATCTGGAAGATGCGGCGGAGGGCGAGCTGGGTCTGGGACCACCAGGCGGACGAGGTGAGGAGCGGCAAGAAGTGGTCGCGCGTCTTTTGTGAGAAGGGACGGCCGATGAGATCGACGGGCAAAAAGAGCCAGCCAAAGGGGAAACTGCGCCAGGCGTCTGGGTGCTTCCATGGCCAGGACAGCGAGTTGTCAATGGCGCCAATGTGAATGTTGGGCTGTGGGGCGCTGCTGGCGGGCGGTGTTGACGCGTCCATGGGCTTCTGTGCACGGTAGGGAGCGCGGGCACGGTTGCCCCGTGCAGGTCGCTGGGAAAGGTCGACAGGGCGCGGGCCCTCGGCGGGGCCGGGGCTCTGGCCAGGGCTGCCGTTTGCGCTGCCGTTTGCGCTGCCGCTCGTGCTGCCGCCGGCGCCGTCCATAGTGAGGTGCATCGGCTCGGACGTGATGGAGACCGCCTGGCTGGGCCAGTCAACCTTGATCATCCAGTTGTCAAGGCCACGGTCGGTGTTGCGCATAATGTAGTCGAGAATGACGAGCTTCTCGAGCTCTTCGCGGAACGACTGCTTCAGGTTCTCTGTCCAGACAAAGTTGTCCGGGCCGGGCGTTGATGCAGCACTCCCGTCCTCGTTCTCGTCGTAGTCGCTGAAATCTGCCTCGCCGCTCTGGTCACCACCAGCGACACCCGAGCTCCTGCTTCTTCGGTCCGAACGGTTGGCCGATTTGGAGACCTGCCTTGCGCCGGGCCGGCAGTTGTCGGCCCACCGTCCGGTACGGCTGTTGCGATGGCGGTCGCTCGTGCGAAAGCCAGAGTGATATTGGTCTGGCCAGGGGTTCTCGCGGAGGAAGATGTTGGCGTCTTTGAAGCCCTTGAGGAAGACCTGGAAGCTACCGGGCTTGGCAGGAAGCGGTTTCCGATTGCGCGAGTGCGAGTAGCGGTCCCAAAAAGGGTAATGGAAGGATTTGGATGAAAGGTAGACGACGTCGGTGTAGGGGACCATGTAGGTACGGAGCTGGTTGTCGAGAACGAAGGCGGCGGCTTCGCTGACATAGGAAAGGTTGGGAATGAGGCTGCGGTGGAGTTTAGTAAAAAAAATGCAAAAGTAATACGTTGGTGACATCAACACATCTCGAAACGCACCAGGCTCTGCCGAAGCAGCAGGGGAAGAGGTTGCGGTGGATCCATTTATTCCACTTGGGGTTGCCGGCAGCGTACGGCTCCTCGTCCTTTGGCTTGAAGACGCCAACCACCTTGCCCTCCGGGTTGCGCGCAAAGTAGCTGCCGGAGCTGCCCTGGGCAATCATGCGCGGGTGCGTGCCCTCGCGGATGGCCGTCCGCACACTGTCGACAATCGACTCAAACTCGGCTTCGGTGATGACGGAGTCGGGCACACCGACCGCGTCGGGCGCGCCCGCAGCTGTCCGTGCCAGTGTCTCGGCTGAAGCCGGCCGCACGCCCTCGGGGGCCTGGAACACCGAGTAGTGGATCTCGAGGCGGCCCTCGTCCTCTTGGCCGCGCTTCTTCTGGTAGCGCTTGAACTTGTTGGCAATCTCGTCGGCCCAGCGCTCGAGGCGCGCATTAATGGCCTTGAGGTCGACGCCCGAGTTGGCGCGTCGCCGGCGGTAGTGGTTGTGCTGCTGGTAGGATGTGGCTCGCCGGCCATGGCTGCCGGCGGTCATGCCACCGGCAGGTCGTGGCTGGTTGCCAGTGATGGATGCATAGCGGGGGTTTGTTTCCGTGGCACCAGAAAGGGCGGCAGCTGCGGCAGACGATTGCAGAGAAGCAAGGCCAGCGGCACCGGCACCCTCATCGTCGTCTGAGTCGTCGAAGAAACGGTCGGCCTGGGCAAGGCGTTCGTAGCCCGTGGTAGGTAGCCGAGGCATTGCGGAGTAGTCGTGGACGGACCGTAGATTGTCCTGACTGGATAAGGAGTTGTGTTTCGTACGGCGTGGCTCACCAAGTCATCGTCAAAAGAGCAGGACGTCGCTTTCGAGTCGTATGCGCAGTGGATAGGGGGGGTTGTCAAGAGGGTGTCGATGTCGATTCGCGATTGAGCTTGCCCTGCACGACGTGACAATCGCGAGCGAGGGAGGCAGTCGAGAGAAGCAAGTAGATCGCGTGGAGATGGGAACGGGAAAAACGAAAAGAAAGGGGGCGCGATGCTCTCGTCAGGGGGCGAGTCGGCAGCAGACGCGAACGGAAACAGACGGCGCTGAGGATGCTTGCAGCGGGAGGCAATCGAACAGAAGGGATGTCGGAGAGCAGGCCGTTAGAAACGGTGATATCAAAGGATCGTCAAGACAGTGCCCCGTATCACAAAAGACGGGGAGAAGGGAGAAGGGAGAAGGTCCTGTTTGGTGATCAGATGGGCGGCAGCTTGTGATTTTCGCCTCTTTCTCGTTTTGTGTTTCAATCTGTCGTCACTGAGTTTGGCGATTTGGGGGAGGGAAGGCGCGAGGCGTGAGCGAGAAGGAGCTACCAATGCCACTTGGTCTTGCGCGCGCTGATTGGTTCGTGGGCCCTGGACCCGGCCTGGACTTTTGCCCTTTGTTGGCGACTTCCTGCCTTACTGAGCCCCATGGGCATCCGATGTTCCGCTGAGAATACGCTGTAACTTGACGCCCCGAGGCCCCGAAGCTTATTCGGGAAGGGACTGATTTAGGGGCCGAGGACTAGGCGGGCGAAGTGGGTTGCTCTTGCCGTTCGAGCTCGATAGTGGTTGATTTGGCGATCAACTGTGTTTTCCCTCCTTTTTCTCCTTTTTCTCCTTTGATTTTTGTTGCACGAATACTGCGGCCTGGAATGAATGGGCATTGGTATCTTGTCAACTACAACCAGACGTACTATTTCCACATAATCCGGCCAGTCGATAGAAACAGTGTGAGTTGACTTTCCAGCTCTTTAAGAGTTGCACACAAAATCTCGGAGCCTGGCAAAATGGCAAGACGGAAGGAACACGCTGGCACGGTCGTTCTTGCCTGTGATAGATCTACTGTAGAACAGGACCGTGCACTTCGTTTAACACTGTCATCTCGCACTGTCCTTATATCAACACCAACACTATTGTCAATTAAACACTTCGATTCAGCACTCAATGAACCATATGGGCGTATCGTCGAGTCGTCGAGGCATTGCATTAACGGCATATCGTCGTTTCTGAAATGAAAGAGAAACGAAAGAAAAGAGACGTGAATGACGAAAAAGGGCTAAAAAGGCATATACACACGATCCTGTCCATGATGCAACGTTTGACACTGGAGAAATCAGATGCGACCCATGCAACCACTGACTACACAGCCATGTCCTCTTCATGACGCAGCCCGGCGTACTCTGTCCCCTGGTTGGCCGTGCTCAGGCGTGCGCACAGGCTCAGCAGAACAACCGTCTCGGTGGCGGCATAGTGGTTGAGCGCATCCAGCAGGACCTGCAAGTTGCGACCAAACAGATGCTCGTATTTGGCCAGACGCTCGACGAGGCTGCGCATCTCCTCGTCAGTCGGTGCCGCATCATGGGCGGTGGTCGTGCTGCTGTTCGGATCGGCAGACGGGCGTGCACTTTGCGTATTTTGTTGGAAGTTCTTCCATTGTTCGGCGGTCGCATCCTTGGGTTGCGGTGCCGTGCCAGCAAGGTCTGGATCGATGCGGTCCATGGTGCGCGTGAGGAAGCTGGCGAAGCTGACAAAGGAGAAGCAAGTCTGCATCAGTTTTGCGTGGATCTAGTCTGTTAGACGAGGTAGAGAGATGGGCATCGTAATGGTGAGGGAGGGTACCTTTAGCAGCTTGCTGTTGGTCAACATGCACTCCTTGAGGCATGTGTCGAGGAAGTCGACATGGTCCTGCATCAGCTCGTCGACGGTCCGGCTTGGTAGGGGCACGGGGGCTGCAGCATCCACTGGGTTGTCGATTGTGGTGGTTGTGGCCGCCGCCGCCGCCGCAGCGGCTGTTGCAGTCTCTTCCGTCTGCAGCCGCGACATGAGCGCCTGCCAGTTGGGCTCAATCACCTCGGCCGTGCAAAAGTACAGCAGCTGTTGCACAAAGACGAGCATGCGCGCTCGTAGCGTGAACAGCCTGCGCTTCCAGACGACCACCTCCTTGGACATTGACCGGTGGAACCAGGGCAGGTCGCGCATGTGGCTTTGCCAGGTTGTGGTGAGCTGCGACTCGAGGTGGTGCAGCGACAGCAAGAAACGGAACAGCGCCTGGTACCGCCAAATGGTCTTGCGGCTGATGACCAGGGACACGGGGAAGGGCATGGCGTAGTCGAGCTGCAGTGACGCATAGCCGTCGGCGTCGCCGCTGCCGCTCCCGCTGCCGCTCCCGCCGGCCGCGCTGGCGCCGTCGTTACCGCCGCCAGTCAGCATGGACGTCTGCAGCACCTCGCCCTGCTCGATGCCCGTGATGTTAACGACACGCTGCAGGGCCTGCACGAGCGTCGTGTCGTTCATCTCCACTTTGACGTCCTCCTTGAACGGGTCGAGGGACACGGTGCTTCCTGGTTGCCGCAAGACCAGATCGAGCAGCGACTGCAGCTTGCTCGTGTTGACGGCCTTGATGTTGCGTTTGCGCAGCTCGGCATGGCTGAGCTCCAGGAAATACGAAAAGTAGTCGGACGGATCCAAAAAGAAGTAGTGCTTGAGCGACCGCAGCCGCGCGGGCAGGGCATGTGTCGTCAACAGCAGCTGCATCAGCGAGGCATTGGCGTGTGCGTAGGCCGTGTTGATGTTGTCGAGGAACCGGCTGTCGTCAAACGACGTCGGCACGTCCATGACTTTCTTGCTGATGTCGACACCGCCGCACTCCCGCACCACGTTCAAGTACTTGCCCGCAAGCAGCACCTTGTCCTTGACGCCCGCCAGCTGCGGCGGCACATCCTTGTCCCGTAGCGTGTAGCGCCGGTCCCAGTACTCGTCCGTGTAGTCCACCTTAAGGAGTTCACGGCGGATGCTTTTTTGCTCCTTCACCAAGAACTCGGCGTGTGGGTCGCTGATGCCGCCGTGGTGCAACCACTCGTTGAGCATCACCATGTAGGGCCGGCTGGCATCCCGCAGCAGCGCCGTTAGCAGCGCCCGCGCTGCCGGATCGCCCGACATGGCTTCGAGCCGCTTGGTGATCATCTCAAGCACGGCACCACCCTTGCAGATCTTCTTGCTGGCCGCATTGCCGGGGACCAGCTCGCCGCCCTCGCGCAGCCGGTCGATAATCTTGTCGTAGTCGTCAACACCGTCGTCGCTCGACTCGTCCGTCTCGTCGTCGTCGTCCAGCAGTGCATTCTTCTTGAGGAGCTCGTGCGCCAGCGCGTACAGCTGCAGCATCATCTGGCTGGTGGGCAGCATGTGAATGTTGAGCACATGCAGCGTGAAAGCGTCATCTGTCAGAAACTGCGTCTCGAGCTGCGCAATGAGCACCAGGTAGTCTTGCAGAAACTTGCGTACCGATGCGCACAGCGCATGGTTGACCAGACCAAACGTCTCTCGGCTCTGCACATCGACAAACGCTTCGAGAGCTGCATAGTGTGTGGCCGTCCGCAGCATCGACGCCGTCAGGTCCTGCAGGCTGGGGTCGAGCCCCGGGAGAATGCGCCAAGTCGGTCCCGTGAGCCGGTCACGCTCTTCGTTCGGGTCATAGCCCTTGGCAAAGCGAACATACTGTCCTTCACAGCCCATAAACACACACAGCAGATCCTCCATGATCACGGCCTCCTGCGCCTCGAGAGACAGGCCGCCCAGTGCTGCCGGTTGCAAGGCCGGCGGCACTTGGGAAGAAAGAGGAGGTATCGACACTCGGGATGCGAGTGGTGCCGTTGTGTGAGGGAGGAGGGTGACTTCGGGCTTCCATGGCACAGCCGGTGTTGTTGGTGCTGGTGCTTCCCGTGTTCGCATGTCCGCTGCAGTTTTGGGCGCCGGCTTGTCCCTTGATGCCGCTGATGACGTTGCTGCTCGTGATGGGACCTGTCGTTCGGGGCTGCGTACACGTGTCACATATGTGTCCCGGGTCGTGATCGTCGTCCGCTCGGTGCGCCGCTCTTCGGTTATGTTGGTTCGGCTGCCCGTGGGCGTACCTCCTCTTGCTGCCCGATGCGCTGCAGCCTCGGCACCCAAGCCTGACGCGCCCGTTGCTCCTCCACCGCCAGCACCGGCTGCTCGACTGCTCGGTCGTGGGTTGCCTGAGGCTGTTCGTTTGTGTGATGTGCTGCTGTAGGTATGTGATTGTTGATGTTGGTGCGGCGGCGGCGGCGGTGGGCCCTCACCACCACGGTACCGCGCGTCTGACCGCTCGCTGCCCTGAAAACTGTTGTGTACACCGCCGGGGATCTGTTGGTTGTGTCCGTACGCCGAACTGTTGATGTTTCCTCCTGCTCCTGCTGCTGTTGCTGCCGAGTGGCTCGTGCGGTGTGGTCTGCTGCTGCTGCCCGCCCGCCGCCATTGACGGCTGCACCGTTGCTCGCCCGGGCGGCGGTAGACGACATGGTCAATGAAATCGGGGCTTAGTGTGGCCGCACATGCGGTTGTGGATGGCCGTAGAGTTGGTGCGAGCCTGCAAGCGTTTCAAATGTCGTTGTTGTTTAGGTGAGAGTCAATTCAAGCAACTTCGTGGGATGTGAAGCTTTCAGACGGAAGGAGGGTCCCTTCTCTCTCCAAGTCGCGGTTGCGGTTCAAAGAGGAAAGCGCGTTCTGCGAATTAAACACTTGCCCGCCAAATCGGTAACCAACACCAGGAACCTGACCCTCGCGCGGCAGAGACGCGCTAGACCCAATTTAGAACAAAATTCCCACTTTTAGCTGCCCGCCCAAACGGCAATATGCGTATGTACTGGCTGGACTGGAGCTTGGTGGCCAGCCCGCCGCCTTCCCAGAAGCTGGCGTAGGCGGTCTGCTTGCCTGGACACCTCATAGGCGGCGAAGCTTTCCCAATCTGTTTCGTCTCGCATCGCAACTCCATCAACAACCACCACCGCCATCACCACCCGACGAACAGCTTTCGTTGCACTGCCACATCTCGACGAGCGACCATTGACGACCTTTGCAACCGAATTGTCCACTCCCTCCCGCCCCCATTGCCATTCTAGGGCCCTGCATCCTCCCCTCCATCCGCCAAGATGTTCATGTCACGATCTGAATATGGTGCGTCTTTCGTCATCGGGCTTGCCTCGATTGCTGGGCTCTCCCCGCTCGCCATCTGTTCAGTGTTGCTAACCTTTCCCTCTGCTTCTGCCTAGACCGGGGTATCAAGTACGTACTGCGATGACCGTCCATCGACCGCGACCTTTCTCCTCTGCCCACCCCCGAATTCCCCCGCCTCCTCTTTGACAACCACCTCCTCCTTCAGTTACTGACTTGCTCCCCCACCCCTCTAGCACCTTCTCCCCAGAAGGCCGTCTCTTCCAGGTCGAATACTCCCTCGAGGCCATCAAGCTCGGCAGCACGGCCATCGGCGTCGCCACCTCCGAGGGCGTTGTCCTGGGTGTCGAGAAGCGCGTCACCTCGACGCTCATGGAGGTCAGCTCCGTCGAAAAGATTGTCGAGATTGACAGCCACATTGGCTGCGCCATGTCCGGTCTGCAGGCCGACGCCCGCAGCATGGTCGAGCACGCCCGCGTCGAGTGCCAGAGCCACGCCTTCAACTATGCCGAGCCGCTGAGCGTCGAGAGCTGCACGCAGGCCATTTGCGACCTGGCCCTGCGGTTTGGCGAGTCGGCCGACGGCGAGGACAGCATCATGAGCCGGCCCTTTGGCGTGGCGCTGCTGATTGCCGGCTACGACTCGTCCGTGGGGCCCGACGGCAACGAGGGTGGCCCGGCCTGTACCACGCCGAGCCCAGCGGCACATTCTACCGCTACGATGCCAAGGCGATTGGCTCTGGCTCCGAGGGTGCACAGGCCGAGCTGCAGAACCAGTACCACAAGGTAGGTCCTCCCCCCCCCCCCTCCACCACCACTGACAGTAACTATGGACGATGGCTCCCGTACTGACACTGACAACTGCAGTCGCTCACGCTCGAGGATGCCGAGACGCTGGTGCTCAAGACGCTGAAGCAGGTCATGGAGGAGAAGCTGGACGAGAAGAACGTGCAGCTGGCCAGTGTCACAAAAGAAAAGGGCTTCCGGTTATACACGGACGAGGAGATGGCCGCCGTTGTCGAGAGACTACCGGCAAACTAAGTACATGA
Organism: Sporothrix protearum; assembly: GCA_016097115.2. Taxonomy (NCBI): domain Eukaryota; kingdom Fungi; phylum Ascomycota; class Sordariomycetes; order Ophiostomatales; family Ophiostomataceae; genus Sporothrix; species Sporothrix protearum. Next base: position 1,110,411 of record JADMNH010000008.1, read on the forward strand.
CGCATAAAGTGGTTGGGGGGGTGCTGTGTGTCTGAAGCGCTGGAGGCATACAGTGGGACGAATTTGTAACGAATACGGAGTACAGCTACTTTGTAGTCGAAACTCATCAAAATCAAGATTGACTGCGCTTTATTTCTCATTGTGATTGTTACACACAACAATTGTTGTCTCCCATTTCCTGTCATGCACCCAGCTCGACCATTAAAGTAAACACATACCACGTGAGCAGCCAGCTCTTTCAGTCAAATGAAAACAAGATGGTGCGCCATCCCATTTTCGGTGCCCAAGTTCCTTGTGCCTAAGTTTCTTCCGACCAGGGCCAAATCCCTTCAAACCATATTAGCACCCCATATAGCCCCAGCCGTTTCCCAACGAAGCCCTTTTAATTACACAGAAATAGCAGAACATAAGAAACAAGTCATCAGCAGATAGATCAAGATTGGGTGACGGCTCCAAACGACTCTTTGGCAAGTCCACAGTGAGACTCTTGTTGCCGTCCCGAATTCCTAGTCATGGTCTCTGAGCTCCAACTTTTCGAGATCTGCTTCCACGCTCAGCAGACCAACGGCATAGTGCGGGCGCTCAGACGAAGACAGCACGAGACGCTCCTCCACCCCTCGAGTTCCAGTTCTCGAACGCGGTCAATGATCCGTCTCGGCTGGTTCCAGATACTTGGCGGCGCCTCCTCCAGATCCGGCGGTGACTGGTACGGCGGGCCACGGCCCAGGTTGGCGGCCTTGACCCACCCAGACTCGCAGCCGGTGGCAATCTGCCGGGCCGACTGCCAACCCGTCAACCGTGCCACATTGTGCATCCTCCGGACCGTCCAGTGCCGTTGGGCGGTATCCTGGTACTGAACAGCAGCAACAAACAGCGGGAATGAGCTTTCGATAGAAACGCATCCGAGAAGTGTGTTGATGCTGGACATGGTACTCATATCCTCGCCACCAATACCGGCCACAATGCGGCCGATCTGGATGGCGAACGGGGCGGTCTGCTGTGCGGCCATGCCGGCGGCCACCATAGCAATAGGAGGCATTGTCGGGTAGCAGCGGTGGAGAACAATCAAACCCATGTAGTAGTTCATCCATACACCAGCAATGCTGTACGTGCGGTACTTGAGAGCCGGCCCAAAGGGGCTGCTGACGGGTGTGTCGAACTCGGGGCCGAGTGGCTCAAAGTCGGGGCCGAGGTGCGCGCGGAACACGTCAAATTGTTGGCGTATGGCCTCCCATTCACGTATTGCAGCGGCCGTGCGCGTCTCCATATCGACGTCTTCGTTGTTGTCACTTTGTGGTGAGACCTCGCGTGGAGGACTGAAACCTTTCGGGATCGTGACGCGGCCTGTAGATGGCATCATGCCAACGAAGCCAGGAGGCGACTGGCCCTGGCCACCGACAGGAGGACCATCGGACCGCATCATCTTCCGTTTGCGGGCCTGGTCTTTGGAAGAGAAGTTGCAGAGTCGGCCAAGGAGCAACATGAGGTGGTCGTATGTGCCGTAACTGTCTGGTCAGCTACATAGAATCACCTGACATTTAATCTGTGGAGCAATAGGCATCACTTACATAGCGTCGATCTTGCCGATTGGGGCTCGGGGAGTGCACTGTGTCCAGCAGCCATATTCCATTCTGCGAGGAGTTGTTAGAAAAAGTAAGAGAAGAAAATACGTAGCGGGGTGGTTTAAGTCACTTACAGTAGAGGCGTACCACCGAGAATGCTCTGGTACACGTCCATCTTGCAATACCACCAAAAGACATCAGCGATGAGCTCATAGGTCTCAATGTCCTTCTCGGTAAAGTGCTGGGGAGCAGTCCAGGAAAGTGGTGCTTCCGAGGATAGGGGTACAGCCGGAGAATACTCGTCATAAGCGACGGGCCGTCCCGAAAGCTGCGCAACAAGGGCGGTGTCCACCTGGTCGATGTCTGTCTCTGCGACCATGGCGTTGGCATACAGTTCGTCGCCAACCTCTGACCTGAAGTTCTGTAGGAACTGGCGCTGTTCCCGCTTCAGAGCAACAATCTTTCTGGTCATGTCCCGGATTGGAATTTCTCTAAGAATCGCGCGGGCACCCCACAGATGTTTGCACCACTTGTCATGGTCCGAGTTCCAAACTTCGTAAAAGCCCAGAAGCATGGTGGCAGCCAATGTGGCCGGCTGGACACGGCGAGATGGGCTGCCACAGTTGCGTGCAATTCTCCGCAAGCTCAGATGGTAGTGCTTCATCGAGGCCGTATGCGGCGCACCTTGGAGTCGTGCCATTTGTAGACTGCCGAGAGCGAGCATCGCCTGAAGTAACGCTGGGTGGTTGAGTGCAATGATAGGGAACGTGTCTAGAGAGTTAGTGGCTCGATCCATGCACAGTTTGAACAGATCTGCTTAATGAAGAAGGAGGTGAACTTACAGGTCCAGATGTGTTGCCGGGATCGGGGTACGGGCTGGCCTTGGAAAATTGGTGTTGGGTCGACTGGACGGCGCTCAAAGAGTGACATGCTCGGACCCGTGACGTTGACAAAGTACCAGAAGACGGAAGCAGTCTGAGCGTCGTTGAGAGGTGAGTTGACGGAAGACGGAATGTAGGTAGCCAGTACGTTAACGTCGGCAAAGTTTGAGAAGGTCCGCATTTGTGTGCCAAAGGCATCGATGGGACGATTGTGCAGCCGCTTGGCGACAATGACTCCGAGGTCATTAGACTCGAGGTGTTGTGCCTCGTCTTCAGACTCTTCCTCCTCGTCTTCGGATTCGACCATGGACGCTTCATCATCAGGATACCAGTACGCGTCCTCTTCGGTGAGCACATATCTGGTCTGCTCGTCTTCCTCGTTGACAAACATCCGAATATGCTGATGGCCTGCTGGAACCGTAGTGACACTGGTGGTATTCGTCAAAGGCTCTCCACTTGGCCATTGAGCTGGGTCGATGGGGATTTGTGGCGTCTCTGATCCTTCAATAGATGTTGTGATAGGGAGTGACTCCAAGCCCACAGGCGATACTAATGGTGGCTGGTTAAAGTTGAGATTCCCAGAGTCTGGAAGCGGCTGCTGCTGCCACGTTTGTTGCGGTGGCAGCTGCGATTGCGGGAATGCAGTCAGATCCATGTGCGGGCTTGGCTGATGCTGGGGTTGCGGAATGTACGGCATCTGCTGCGGATGTAATGGCATCGGCGGGCCTCGGTGGTATAGGTGTTCGGGATCCAGCGGAAACCCTTGCATCGGTATTGGCTGCTGGTGCATATGATGATGAAGATGGTGTGGAATTGTGCCCGGTGGCATATCGGCCATCATTGGCGGCCTTGGAGCGATGAAGGGAAGCGGCGCTTGGGCCTGCGGTGCCATGTGCCGTGAGCCGGCCATTTGGGTGTTAACGAGCATGGCATGTGGCGGAGCGTTTGGGAAGATGAGGTTGCCCATATGATTGGTCTGAAAGGTGCCCATGGGGTCCTTGAATACCACGCGCTGGTTGTATCCATCGCATTGTCTCTTCGATTTGATACAGTTGTTGCATCTTGGTTTGGTCTCGTCGCACTTGATGCGTCTCCTCCGGCAAGCTTCATATTGTTAGTAAAAAACTGGCAGAAAATAAGTGTTTGCTGGGTAGCGGCCTCGGCTTCGTCATAAGGGCATATACATACTCAAACATCCTGTCTTCGTTCGTTTCTTCACCACCGGTTTCTTGCCCGTCGCAGTCTGGGAAGACTCCTGGCCGTCTGAAGTCGAAGCCGTGCGGCGCGCGTCCGAGGACCCGGCCTGCAGACCTTCCGACGATTCCATCGTATCAGAACCGAACAATCCGATCGGCGGTTGCTCGAGACGTAGAAAGGGGCCGCTCACGGCCAGTGTTTGTGGTTGACTGACTGTCTTGGTCGAAGATAAAACCGGCTCGTTCGCACACGGTGATGGTTGACTGTAGAATGTGCCGGATGAAGTAAAGTTGGCCAGGGGCGAGGAGGTATCGAAAAAGAATGACCAAGAATTCAAATAAATGAATGACGGGGAACCCCAAGAGAATACGTCAAGTTCGTCACCCCGCAAGGGTCGGAGGTCGTATAGAGGAAACAACGAGGGGGAATGGCTGGTGAAGATTTGGGAGCGTGGGAGAGAAAGCCAAGACGATTATCGGTGGGAGAGCCCGACCTTGCCCAGGCCGGATATCAAGAGAGGAGAGAGTTTGGAGGGCAAGGTACTTGTCACCTTGGACTGTGGCACGTACTAATGCAGTCGAGAGGCAACCTCCGAAGCAAGTCTCTTTTCTGCTTTTCCGCTGGCCGACTTTGCTCTCTCTCTCTGTCTTCTGCTGTGCGCTCTTGGTACTGAGACAAGTGGACAGGGCTCCAGAAAATCAACCGGCCGGAACAGAACAGAAAAGCAGGTCGGCCTTCGCACACCTGTGGGCAAGCGCAATCCGCAGTTGCAGATATGGACAAGGGCCGGTCGTGTGGAGAAATGGCGAGAAAAAGACCAAGAGAGAGAGAGAGAGAGAGAGAGATCAATGGACAAAAAGAAAAGCGACGGGGCGTGAGACAGAAAACAGGGCGGCTCTGCACAGCAACGACGGGCGTAAATGGGCCGGATCTCTTCTGCTAGGTGCGAAGTTGACTCTTTGGATCCGTGGTGTGTGGAAAGTACAAATTTTGATCTGCTGCAGAATACCTGGTCGAAAACGCTGCTTGTCTGGTGGTCTGGTGGTCTGGTTGATTGGCTCTCCGCTTGTCTGCTTCTCTGGTTCTGCACAGGTCACTTGCAGGTTACTTGCAGGGTTCTCTGCAGACGCTCTTGCAGGTGGTCAAGGGGAGGGATCGCCTTGTAAGATGCAAATTTGGTGCTTGGATGCTCAGTATGCCAGACTGCTTTGATATTATGGCTTGACTTCACTTTTTCTTTTGTTCTCTTGCTTGCTTGCTTTCCTGCCCTTCCTCGCGGTAGCCAGAGCACCCGTGGGCGATTTGGATGATGTGCGAAAAAAAAAAAAAATGGCGGGAATCCCTGGCAGAAGAGCAAATGAAACCACCGCCAAAAAGTAAAAATAACACAAAGAGTATGGCGAGTGAGACAGTTTTCGTGTAGCGGTAGCTTGAGGTGCGGTGGACAAGTACACACTCGGTCGGTCGCACACACAAGGCACCCTGCCAGTCTCTAACGAGCAAGCAGGACGAGGAAGCGAGATGCGGCGAGTATGACAGCTGAGGTGGCCCTGTCGGCCAGGAAGAGAGGGACCAGGTGCAGAATCCCTATTCTCGGAAGAGGCAAGAAATAGGGGTGTTTTCTGGTGCCCAGTCGACCACAGCAACACGCAGCCAAGAGCAAAACAAGAAAAAGAAAAAAAGATTGGCTGGGCCAGACGGGGCTGGATTTTGGGGGAGATTGTGAGGTTGAACGAAGTGGTGACCTTTGGCTGGCAGATCCCGCTGAATATCTCAGAGTTGGTCGATCTGTCTGTTGGTTGGTTCAAGATGGAATGCTGATGTATGAGAACGACATCTTGAATCCAAGCGTGGTATTTGTGGCGGAAAATAATACGAATCCTCTTCAAGACAAGAGTAAAAAGAAGGTGAGGGTCGGACCGAGAAGCCTTGGGGGGAGATATTGAGGACCAAAGAAGTTGAAGAAGATACGATGGGACGGTGGTGAGCAGAAAAAGAGGGAGAGAGAAAGACTGAGCGCAAGAAACCCGTGAGACGGCAGAATAAGTGGGGGTCTGCCAGGAAGCAGAAAGATTGCTTGCACTTAGTCGAGGCTGCAACCCAACAAAGCAAAAATAGGAAAACAAAGACGTCAAAGCATGAGCAGGTGGAGAGAGAGAGAGAGAGAGAGACGGCGCCGAGGGACAATAAATTGAGACTAGTGTCGGGGGAAATCTAGGTGACAGGACGACAAAACAACACCAAGCAGGAGGCGGGACCAGGCAAGACCCAAGCAGGCGATGCGAAGCAATGCCGGTTCTGGTAGAATTGGCGGTAGCATCAACGGTGAATTTTTGACCTTTTTTAGTGTTGAACAGCTGCCGTCGGCAAAGATGTTCGGTTTGACAGGTGTGGCCTAGTTAAAAAGTCAAAGTTGACGAGGCAGGAGACGGGGCAATAGGAATAGGGAAAGGCTTGAAAGACGTGTTGCAGGGTCGCTCGATGGAGCTAAACCCTAAGCTGCCAGCCCGTTGGTGCAATTGCGCAGCATAAGTTGAGTTACTCCGTACTCCGTACACCGTCGAAATTCAAAAGCAAGAAAGACGGCGGGGCCTAATGCATTTGCGGGCTCCGAAGAAGGGCCATTGCCTACGAGCAAGAGATTGGCCGAGCTGTATGAAGTTCGGAGTGTCGGTGGGTTCGTAGCCGTCTACCCAGTAAGGAGTGAAATGTCTTTCTGCAGAGGGGAGAGAGAGAGGCAACAAGTGGTTGCAACGATGCCGGCAGGTGGATTGCACCTAGTTGTGTGGATTGTCGATACAGAGACCGGGGACGGGCACGAGCAGCCGTTGTCGTACGTGACAGTGGGGAGGGGCGAGTTGATCGCGGTGGCAGGGTGAGAGATACGACACGACGCAAAGGGAAAAGTGGCAGTGTGAATGGTCATAGAATGGCACGAGATTTCAATAAAATTGACGAGAGAGAATACAACAATGAAATGGCAGTAGATCTGGCATCGCCCAGAGACAATGGGCGAACGAGAACGACAACGAGTAATTACAGGAAGAGGAAGCCTGCGGCGAAGGGTGGATAACTCCGAAAGACAGCGCAGGTTGGGGGGGGGGGGGGGGGCTGCCGGGACCAGGGGTCTTGTTGATGGGAGGCGATGGAGAGAGGATACAATGAAGAGAAAGCAGTGAACGAAAAATGAGGTGAAAAGGGGGAGCAAAAAGAGGAGGTGATGAGGATGCTGCTGAATCGGGCAAGCATGTGCACATACTGCGTACATGCCGAAGTGGAGGGTGAGCAAGTTGAGGAGCTACTCAGTAGGCAGTCGGATTGATCAGTGAGAGGGAAACGGCGATGGGCATGGTGGTTGGAAGAATCCCGATCAAGGAAGGCACCATGGGCCACTCTAGCAGGCTAAGAGGCAGGAAGGCGTGCAGCGTGGGCAGGAGCGGATCCACAGCACCGGCATTCGCGATCGACAGCAGCCACCAACTCCGTTGTACGCATATATATTGAGTTATGTGACTGTATCAAATCGGGAAGGCAGCACAGAAGGCTTTTCTGTCTCCTTGTCGTTTGGCGCTTTTTTGTGCTTGTGGCATGTGGCATACGATAGGGGGGAAGCTGGTACGAAATCGACGCTGTAAATAAGGAACCAGATTCGTCCATGTATCCTAATTATACCTGGTGTCTGTATTTCCAGCACTTTTTGGCGTTTCTGATTGGCACCTTGCTATTCACCGTCAACTGTTAACAACCAACAGACACACCACTTACGATGTACGACGTATCAACTTCACAAGCGTACGCTTACAACCACATCTGCAGCAGAGAACGATGGGGCAACTGCTGGCGCAGCTGCGCAGGTGAGTGGGCAGATTATAGGACACTTGGGTCTGTCTAGAGAGTGGGCCAGAACCTCTGGGCATTTCCCCATGAGCATGGCCGCCAGTGAGGGGTTTAAGCCCTGTCCGGCCAATCCTGTGGGGAGGATGCTGATAAAATTCCGCATGATGGGCCGCTGCGTGGGCTTGTGTGGGCTCCTTTGGGCTCCTCGAAGTTTTTGAGATAATCTCTGCTACTGGGTGGCAAACAGTGTTGATTTCTCGGTTTCTTTGTCCCCGAATAATAGCCAGATGGGCCGAGTCGAGCCTTTTGCAGATGGAGGCCAAAGCCAAAGAGTCAAAATCCAAGGTCGAAATTTCCAAAAATCTGCGCGGGCCCCGGCTAAATGATGGATTAACCTGCGGGACGAGGGCCGTTGCAAAGCCGAGAAAAGAAAAGAAAATGACACGAAAAAGAAAGTTGAGAAAAGTGATCGATCGAGAGAAGATGTTTAGAAGAACGACTAACACAGTAAGTAGAATAACAGCAGATTGAATCTGACGGAGTGGCCATATGCTCAAAGGGAAGGAAGAATTAAAGAAAGAAAGAAAGAAAGAACGAAAGAATACTTAGGTGGTTAAATGACAACAGGGTTGCGGTTGGTTTGAATCTCTCATGCCCTCTGCGCTCCGAACATCCGTACACACGTCCTCGTACGTCCGTCCACAGCAAGTTGAGAGATAGTATGAAAACTGAAAAAGAGGGGAGGAAGGAGGGCAACGGAGAGCAACGCGCAAGGGTCATTGGGTCTTGTCCTACAAAGGGCTGAGGATGGGAGGTCGAGAGGTGCGCACGTTGTGCAACACGAGCCTCAGATGAGAGTTGACGGTGGGCAAAGGTGGAAGAAGATGGAACCAAAGGAGAGAAAAAGGGTTAAATGCATGCAATGGGATAATGGGAATAACATTTGACTTGAAGTGTACAGCCAAGCATATGTTGTCGATAGGCAAGATACAAGAGCCCGAAAGCCAAGAGCACTCGTGCCAGAACTTCACGAGAAGCGTACTTACAAACATGAGTACGAGAGGGGGCCCACAGCTTGGGCTCACGTTGTGCAGCAGGCGCAGGCTGCATCGAGCTGTCGTCTTCTCTCTTTGCTCCTTCCCTTTTCCTTCATGTTTTAGTCCATTTCGTCACACATATTAAGAAAGTGGAGGGGGGGAGAGTAAGCATGGTTGATGCTGAAAAGAGAGACAGGGAAGAACGACGGGTCAATGTGGCAAACAAAATGACAGGAAGGGAACGAAGAGGCCAGATTGAGATGGAAAGAGAGACGACACTGTCAGAAACGGAAGGAGAGCAGGAGGACACGATGGACAAGAAACAAGAAAGGGAAGGAGGGACCAAGACACTCCATACGAGAAGAGGTCTCCCAACACAAGGACGTGTGCAACTGTGCATCGTCTTCTGTACGACTCGAGCGAGCGCCACGAAACTGTGGCCGTCTGTCATGCTAATTCGTGCAAGACCCAGTGGGTGTTGCGTCGACGTTGTTTATCCTATGATCAGTTGGCTTCTCCGTGTCGTCCATGTTGTCCATGGGAAAGCCCGAGTCTTCCTGCCGTATCATTTTCTTCTTCTGAGAACTTTTTTTCTCAGACAAAAAGTTTGAGACTTGAGCTGCCCTTTTTTCATAAGGTGAGATGAGATGAAAATGAGGGTGACAAATGCTCCCCATTTCTCCATTTCTCCTTAAATATATCGGGAAAAAATGACGGCAACCGGACCGTTGGCAACTGCCGTTGCCGGGCGACTGGTTCATCTTGACTTATTTTGTGCGTGCTGTGTCCCAAACGCTGAACACAGCAGCCGCTACGCTTCATCGTGTTGTGCCAGCCTGTACGTACTCGATGTGCTGCGTTATCGAGTCCTCATTTTCGTTGACACCTCAATGAATATTTGTGCCACGATGGAATACGATCACGGCAAGAACTTGTACTGAAACGACGATTGCTGAATGAAAAGAGGCTCGTCATTACAAGGGAAATCAATCTAAGCAGTATACGTGATGTCAACATAGCTCGGATCCTTCCCGATGCTCCTTTTGTTGATTTTCAGCCATTCTTATGTCATCAGCTTTTGGCCTCATCAAGAATGTCGAGCAGCACGTCCAGCCGCCCGACAAAGGCACCCTTTTGTTTGAAAAAGAAAAGACTCGCCTGCAAAAATGGCGGGGTTGTTATTTCACGTTTGGCTCGATTGGCAACCACACAAGCCACGCATGCGCCAGTGTCTGCCCTTTTGTTGGAGAAACCGCGGAAAAGAGCGACCTGTTGGTCTTGTGGGTGAAAGTGGAGAATGCGATCGCGGAACGTCATTGACCTCGGGCCATCATAACCTTATATTGCTTCCAAAGCTGAGGCTTCGCATAAAAGCTTGGGTTTCTGACTTTTGACGTTTTCGAGCTTCAAAAAACACTGGATACCGAATCATTGCAGTCCGTCCTCATCTCTCAAAAACTTTACGTCACCTGGCACTCTGAGCCTATTTGCTCCCCATCAGCATAACCACCAACATGGCTGAACATGTCGACCGCTTCAATCCGGCCAAGGAGCGTCCAATTATCACGTATGGGCTGCCCTATGAGGATGCCATTGCACAGCACCTCACGACCACTCTAAATCGCACACGGCCCTACCTACTGGTCTCCGGGTCGCTGAGCCGCGACACCGATGTCGTCGACCGCCTGACGAAGCGCCTCAAGGCCGCCGGCGCCGAAGTGGCTGCCGTCTGCAAGGGCATTCGTTCGCATACGCTCTACGAGGACTTGCTTCCGATCCTGGCCGAGTTCCGCTCCACCGAAGCTGATTCTTTCGTCGTTGTTGGCGGCGGCAGTCTCGTAGATGGCGCCAAAGTTCTCTCGTATGCCTTGGCCAACGGCGTCGATTCCCATGAGAGCTTTGAGTCGCTGGCCGAGCGCAGCGGCGCCGAGGGCGGCCCCAATATCAAGCACTCTGAGATCCCCTACATGTGCGCAACGACGACGCTCTCGGCCGGCGAGTACAGCTCCTTTGGCGGCGCCACCAACGAACGCACACAACACAAGCAGCTGTTTTACGACCCGTCGGCCAATGCAGGCCACCGCGTGATTGTCATTGACCCGCGGCTGACGCTGGCAGCACCACCACGTGTATGGCTGTCGACGGGCATGCGTGCGGTGGACCACTGTGTCGAGACGGTGTGCGCCAAGGAGCCCAAGCCGGAGGCGACGGCGGCCGCCCTCCAGGGCCTCCGGCTACTGGTCCCGCGCTTCTGCGCAGCAAGCAGGACGCCAACGATCTAGATGCGCGGCTACAGGCACAGCTCGGTGCCGGCCAGAGCATGAAGGGCGTTGTTGTGTACGGCGTCGACCTGGGCGCGTCCCACGGCATTGGCCACCAGCTGGGACCGCAAGGTGTTCCTCACGCGGGTAGGTTGCATTTTGGTGTGTGCTTGTGTTCCTCGGGCTGATCCAAAGACTCACCTTTCTCCTCGACTCCAGAGACAACCTGTGTTCTGCTCCCTGCCGTTCTCAAGTACAACGCACGCGTCAACAAGGACCAGCAAAAGCTTGTGCTGGACACGCTCTGGGACGAGCCCATCGTGGCCGAGACTCTGGAGAAGCAGGGCAAGCTGGACCGTGAGACGGCTGGCCTGGGTGATGCCCTCGATGTAATCATCCGCGCCCTCGATCTGCCGCGAAAGCTGTCCCACTATGGTATCGGCCATGACAGGCTCGAGAGCATTGCGACGCTAAGCTTGTCGGACTGGATGTGCAAGACAAACCCGGTGCCGTTGACGAAGACGGAGCAGATCGTCGAGATTCTGGAGCAGTGCCTATAAGAATACGTGGTAATAAAGAGCTGTGAAATAGATGAATAAGATTGCAGTGCTGCTTTATTGTCAGCAATCTTGTCGAAATAAATTCAAGAAAATTATGGGTAATCGAGAAACTTTTACGAATCATTGATGTCGCCGAAAGAAAGTTAAGAAGAGAAGATCAGCAATGTCAGCGCTGTAATTAAGGTGAATGCTTATCGATAAGACCCGCTGTAGCATTGATTGGCTGTGATGGCTCAGTGACCCATAACTTTTATTTTATTTTTTTTATCGCTTATCACCTACCAGAAAGTTTCCTTCCTACTTTTCAGAACGAAGCTGCACACACACAACCAGCGGACGACTTACCGTTTGACACATTATCCTTCTTTGCCGACAAACCCCCCACATCCGTCTCACAATGTTCGCAGTCCCGGGCTGGTCGGTCTCGGCCGACAAGCTCAAGGCCGAGACCTTGAACAAGCCGGCGCCGCAGAAGCAAGAACCAGGCGTCAAGGGCCACTCGACCAAGGGCACTGGTGCCAATGCGACGGCTCTGTTCGCCGAGCCGGCTGCTAAGAAGCGGAAGCGGGAGAAGGCTGCCAAAGAGCCAGCGTCCAAGGGCCCGAGATTACGGGCAAGAACCTGGCCGAGATGTGGGAGCGCGTGATTGAGAAGCGCGATCCGGCGCAGCGCGCAGAGGGCGGCGCACCGCCGGCCAAGAAGTCGAGACGGAACAAAAAGGACAAGACCGAGGGTGCTACTGAGGCGACACCGAGCGAACCCAAGGAGCCCGCCGCACCGACCCCGACCAAGGCTCCCAAGTCGAACGAGACACCCGTCAAGCAGAGCGCAAAGCCCGCGAAGAAGGCCGAGGTCAAGGCACCCGTCGCCGAGGCACCGGTAGCCAAGGAGACGCCCCCACAGTCGACACCGAGCGGCAAGAAGGACAAGAAGGAGAAGAAGGCCAAGGCGCCCAAGGCGGCCGAGGCTGAGGTTGAGAAGGCTGTCGAGAGCACACCAAAATCGGAGAAGACGGAGAAGCTCGACACTACTACAAGTGAAAAGAAGGAAGGCAAGGAGGGCAAGAAAGAGAAGAAGGAGAACAAGGACAAGAAGAAGAATCAAGATGTCCAGACGAAGGACGCTCCGGCTGCTGCCGCCAAGCCAAAAGAGCAGACGCCGAGCAAGAAGCAAAAGGTCGACAAGCCCAAATTTGACAAGCCCGCTGCTTCTCCTGCGACGGCAACTGCCGTTGCTACTGTCGGCGCCGTCTCTCTGCCGCCTGCCGGCCCCAAGCTCACGCCTCTACAAGCCTCCATGCGCGCCAAGCTCGTTTCTGCCCGTTTCCGCCACCTCAACGAGACTCTCTACACCAACCCTTCGGCCGAGGCCCTGCGTCTTTTTGGCGAGTCCCCGGACATGTTCCACGCCTACCACGAGGGCTTCCGGCAGCAGGTTTCGGTCTGGCCTGAGAACCCCGTCGACGGCTACGTCGCTGAGGTGCGTCGTCGTGCCGGCAAGGGCGCTTCGGGCGGCAAGTCCGGCGGCGGTCGTGGTGGCCGCGGTGGTCGCGGTGGTGGTCGTGGCGGTCGCGGCGGCTTTGGCGGTCATTTCAACCGTGACCCCACCGACACCCTGCCGCGCACGCGTGGCCACTGCCGCCTCGCCGATATTGGCTGCGGTGACGCCCGCCTGGCGGCTTCGCTGGCCCCCGACGCCGAGGCCCTGCGCATCGAGGTCCTGAGCTTTGACCTGCACGCCGACCCCAACAACCCGTTCATCACTGCCGCTGCGGACGCTTCCGATCTGCCCCTGGATTCTGGCTCGGTCGACGTCACCGTGTTCTGTTTAGCCCTCATGGGCACCAACTGGCTGACGTTCATCGAGGAGGCCTACCGCGTGCTACGGTGGAAGGGCGAGCTGTGGGTGGCCGAGATCAAGAGCCGTTTCGCCGGTGGTGCGGAGATGCGTGCCCGTCTGAAGCAGAAGCAGCAGGCCAACCAGAAGGGGCCCGTGTCGCACAGTGTCGGTTTCCGGCGGAAGAACGGCATCAAGGGCGGCAAGAAATCTGCGCAAGAAGAAGAGGACCCGGATGTTGTGGCTGCGGCCTTGGCCGAGACGGACGGTGCCGACGAAGGCGGCAACACGGGCGCCACGGACGTGTCTGCTTTTGTGCAGGCCCTGCGCCGGCGTGGGTTCGTGCTTGATGAGAGTGCCGCTGGCGACGGCGACGATGATGAGCAGTCCAAGTCCAAGTCGAACGGTGGCAAGCCGCCTGCCGTGGACTTGAGCAACAAGATGTTTGTCAAACTGCGCTTCATCAAGGCAGCCCCACCGATGGTCGGCAAGGAGGAGGTTATGCAGTCACTCAACGGCGGCCGCGGCAGTGACGCTGGTGCCAAGAAGCCGTCTGTCTTTGACGACGACACTCCCGACCGCAATGCGGATCCCATGGCCGACCCGGCGCTGGAGGCCAAGATTCTCAAGCCGTGTGTGTACAAGCTCCGATAAAGAGGCTAGGAGGTTGGAGCCACATTGACTGTCTGTTCATCAAAGGCGTTTTAGGGGCATTTCTGTTTTGCAATACAAGGTAGATTCATACTATCTGCACATTTTTTAACACGTCTATTGTCAGGAAGGATGAATATTGTAGAGATAAAGGCACACTTTTTTTACTAATAGTAGAGTATTGACTCCTGATGTCCCATTAAAAGCCGCTTTAGTTGATCAAACCAAAAGACTTTGCGTTATCAAAGAAAGTAAACCCGCAGGCCCAACCCCAGGAAGAAAATAAAGAACCCGGTCAGTTCAAAATAAGCACCATGCACGCCCGTTGTAGCCTTTTTTTTCGTTTGGTGTTCCTGTTCCGTTCCTTGTAACGTAATTTTTTCGCTGCCATTTATAGAGACGCTTTTTCTATTACTCCGCCAACAATAATGACTACGCACACAGATTTAGCCCTGGAATAGCAAGCTCGCTGCATATTCCACGTTTCCGCCTGTCGCCTGCAACGCCTCCGCGGCCGCTTCCCGTGGGAATCCCAGCGCCATAAGCTGTTGAACATCTTCCTCGGGGAAGCTAGGGCCACCTGCCGCAGGTGCTTGTGGTGGCCGGGCAGCAGCCGGTGCTGGTGCAGCAGGGAGTGGCTGTTGCTGCGTCTGGGTCTGATACTGTGCCGGGGCAATTGCAGGTGTCGATGCCGATGCCGATGCCGATGCCGATGCTGCGCCCTCGCCCTCGCCCTCTTGGCCTTCTGGTCCCGAGACAACGCCAGAGCGCTGGCCAATCGTGGTTCCACTGGGGCCGGGGAGGGTAGGCTCCTCCGCCAGCGCCACCTCCGAGTCCTTGGGAATGTCTGCCTCGCCGAGGAAAGGGATCTCGACGCCCTGGATGATGAGGCGGTCCTTGGCCAGGTCAATGGACGCCTGGTAGCGCTTCAGCATGTCGAGACCGACGAGAAGGTCCACCGACTTGCCCTCCATAACTGTGAAGCTGCAGGGCAGGAAGAGGCTGCCAATCTTGATCTGTGCCGAGTGCACACGACCGATAATGGTGGCAGTACCGACACCGCGGGCCACACCCGCAAAGCGCTTGTCAACCAGGCGCATGATGCCACAGGCCTCGGCGCAGCTGGGGGACATGATGGTCGCCTGCGCGCCCGAGTCCACCAGGGCCTTGACCTTGTAGCCATTGACCTCGACGTCGACGTACAGCATGTGCACGCGGCCAAAGACTAAGTTGCGTTTAGAACGGTTCCACCTGAGATGGATCATCGCTGAAAGGGGGGGGGGGGGGGGACCTACCCTCCGGGTTGTGTTCCATGGCGTTCTGAAGGTTCTCCATGACGCGCTCCTGTCGGATAATCTCCTCGATGCGTGCCTGTGCCTCAATGTCAAAAGGGTCCGCGTTGAGCTGTGCAATCTGCCGTTGGCGGTCCTGGCGCTCGCGGCGTTCCCGGTCGTAGTTGTTGTTGAAGAACTGGGCAAACAGCTGCGGGTCGTCAATCACGGCAGCCAGCTGCGGCTGCTGACGTATGGCCTCCTCCCGTAGACGAGGGTCACCCAGAATCTGCAGCCGGATCACTTCGGGGTCCGGCTCGCCAGGTTGCCGTTGCCGAGCACCGGCTGCTCCGGCTGCTCCTGCTCCTCCTCCACTTCTTGCGCCCGCTGCTGTCCCTGCTGCTGCTGCTGCCGGACTGCCGCCAGCCTGCTGTGAACCTCTCGCACCACCACTCGTAGTTCTCGGCTCGCGGATGTGCAGAGCAATCATGTCGCCGTCCGTGATATGGAGTGCCTCGAGTGTCTGGGAGTTGTCGGTAATCAGGTTGCCATCGTGGTACAAATACTGAGCGCTGGGCGGGATGGTGGTTTCGGCTTCGATGGAGCTCTGGAGCGTCTCAATAGTCATTTCTGGGTACACCTCGAGCGAGAGGAGATCGGGCTCCTCGCTCTGTGGCCTCGACACGGTCACGGTGATTTGCCTGGACGTTTGGGAAACCCCATTTGTCAGCACACGACACAGTCAACAGAAAGGTGAAAGGTGAAGCAAGTTTTGCAGGTATGGGGGACGGCAACAAGTGGAGGCATCTCACATTTTGGGCAAGCTGGTGCACGGGGGTTAGCCCGAAAGTGAAGATAAAAATTTAGTTCGATGCTTGAAGCTTCTCGATGCCAAAAGGCAAGCTGAGGATCGGTCTATGCTTTGGTTTGAAGATGGATCAATCTGTCGAACGAGATCGAGCTATGTGTGTAATGTCGGGCGTCGAAAGGCGAGGCTGGCCAGAGGACAAACAGAATGTGAAAAGTATCACAGAATATGTCTGAAGAGAAAGTGAGGTCTGTGATGGGAGGCTGGCGAAAGTGCAAGACGTGCTCTAATGTGCAGGGCGGCGATGGAGACAAACGGAAGCGTATGGAAGCCCAGCAAACGTCAATTGGCGGCGAGGCTTACAAGCGACACTTAGCACGTTTGGCACCTATTAACAAGCTTCCCGTCTCGGTGGATGCCCTGGCCAGTCGCTGTTGGTTGGTCGCACTTGCCTTGCGGGAGTGGACGACGAATTGGCTCGCCTGCCTGGCACCTCTGTGGCAGGTGCGGCGGGTAGCCTGTGGAGGGGAGCCTGTGGAGGGGAGAGGGGCGCGTGGGCTAGGCCTATTCTAATGGGCAACAGGGGTTGCGGTGCCTTCCGAACGAAGAAGGCGGGGTCTAGACTTTAGACTTGCGCATTTGATGGACAAGAGGAGGGACCAGGAAGGACAGCATCAAGGAGAGGAAGGAGCGACCTGGAAGTCAACAGAGACTGATAAAGATCTCGAAATTGAAATGGACGGTCTGATTTGTTGTGACAAGCTGCCTTCCATACAAGAGATACTGACTTGTATTTTGTAAGATGCTAGTTCAGGTGAACTAAGAAGTGCTTTTGACACTTGACGAGGCCCGGCAAAAACCCACCCATATCTTTACCACAGCAACGAGGAGATCCCTTCCTTCGTATCTTACTCAAGACAAGGCAAGGAGACGAGAACAGGAAGATCATGCCCTGGTGCTCACGGGGCCGCTAGCCAGTGAACCGTGTTTCGTTATTCAGTTCACCCGTGTACATACGCATAAAATTTCACACGGACTCTTGTCTTTGTCCCCTTTTGCCGCAATGCGTGGCCTTTCGTGACGTGCAGCAATGAGCGTTTGCCAGCAAAGCTGGCACTGCCTGATTGGCAAGGCAAGAGCGAGCGTGGCAGTTGCGTTTTGCATCAGAATCAGAATGCGTGAATGGCAGTGGCCAACGAGACCAAGACAGGGAAGGAATGGCTGGGTGGGGCAGCACGCCAGCGCTCGCGCCTTCCTTTGCCGCTCCGCTCTTTCCGCCACTCCTAGCGCACAAATACACGCTTTTTTCTGCCCTTCCCTTTCCTGCCCGACCATCCCAAAGTCGAGTCACAGACCGCCGCGCACTATTTTGCAGGGCCATGCGGTGTACGCCGTAGTGTGTGACTCGCTCCTTCCGCTGTTTCGGTTCGTTCTTTCCTCTCTGACCCGAGCCTTCTCCGGCTCCTTTCCCTCGCCTCCTACATAACATCCCGGCTGTCTGTTTCGACTTTTCCTTCCTCTCTCTCTCAAACCTACGCATCTTTGTTGACCTCAACCTACCATCTCCTACACCCACACTTCCTCGACTTTCTCACACTTCACAGTGTATTCTACTCCCTACATACCGTCTATTCGACGCTGCGGCCATGTCCCGCCCCCGACCGCCGTTTGCCACCTCTCCTCTCCCCATGTCGAGTTAACCGCCGACGCCATGATCGATCTCTCAACTACGCTACACCACCATTACCGGGTGCCGGTGGTAGGCAGCAAGATGCCTCTCTGCCGGCTTCCGCGCGTCCGCCCTCGCCAAAACTGGGCAATTTTTCCTCCATTTTCGATGATTGGCCCGGCGGTTTCTCGTCGACTATCGACCAACCTACTTCTTCGTCTGTCAACCCGGGCGATCCTGTCAAGTCTCTGCTTACTTCTGATGCCGCTGTCACGTCTTCGTTCTCTGGCTTGACGGCCGATGTCCCCGCGGGTCGGCTTTCAATATGGGCTTTCTGAGCGGCCTCGACTTCTCTACAATCGAGTCTCCAAGCGGGACGCCTGGCTCTCTACTTCTCGACACCATCTCTGACGATGGGAGTGGTGATAATGATGAGGACAAAGTGGGCGACGAGGACGGCCGCAGCGCAGGCATTCTTATATCTGGTTCAAATGCTCTCTTCTCGGCTGTTGTGGATGACGTCGTTATCGCTTCGCCGTCAACTTCGCCACCGACGTCCGTTGAAGCCGTTACAGCCAAGGCTGTGGCTGCTGTCGCTGCTGTGGCTGCTGCGACCACGCCTGCTCGGCCGATCTCTATCATGAAGTCGCCCAAGCGGACGCCTGGTCCTTTCGGCACACCAGTCACCAGCAAGATGGGCTTCAATCAGGCCCTGAGCCAGTATGATTTACCCTACCCGCTCCCCTCGTCGATGCTCCTTTCTTCTCCGCTGGGCGCATCGCCCAGTTTGCCCAATTTCAACCATCCCGTCCAGCCTCTGTCGTGGTATAGCAAGGAGGAGAAGCTGAAAATGCTTGAGACAAAACTCAAGCCAGAGTACAAGCGGGACCGCTCTTTGCGGTTCCCGGGAGCCTCCCCAGAGGCTTCCAACATCCACGTCTTTGTGGATCTCTCCAACATTGTCATTGGATTCTACAACCGGATCAAGATGGAGCGTGGGTTTTCCCAGGAAAAGAAAATGACGGCTCCTCCCTTTTTCTTTGATGCTTTCGCTCGCATCCTCGAGCGCAATCGGCCTGCTGCCCGCCTCATTACTGCAGGTTCTGTCCCTGATTACAACAACAAGGCGAAGTGGCCGTCGTACATGCGTCAGGCCGAGGAGCTGGGCTACGAAATGAACATTTTGGGTCGTGTCGCCAAGCCGGCCATGCCGTCACCCAAGATGCGGCCCGCGAATAAGTACAACAACAATATCAACAACATTGGCAACTATGGCCACAAGAAGAGCACGAGCCGGGGCAAAAACAACTTCAACAACTACGACGGACACAACTCGTCCTTTGCCGATACGTATTCATCCGACGACGGTTATGGTTCACCGCCTCCCTTGCCGAGCTCAACGAAAATCGGCGAGCAGGCCGTTGACGAAATCCTGCACCTCAAGATGTGCCACAGTGTCCTAGATCACGACGCCGGTACCATTGTCCTGGCCACGGGTGATGCGGCCGAGGCCGAGTTCTCCGACGGTTTCCTCAAGCACGTCGAACGTGCGCTAGGCCGCGGCTGGTGCGTCGAGCTACTTTCCTGGAAGATGGGAATCTCGAACGCCTGGCGCGAGCTGGAGCGGAAGCAAAAGGGACTGGCCGGTTCCGTATCATCGAGCTAGACAAGTACGCCGAGGATCTTTTGGATATGACCATCGACTGAGTGCAGCCTGCGTCCTCATTTAACCCTTCTCCTCTTGTGACGTCGTGGTGCTACTTTCTCTCTTTCTTTCATTGTTTTTTTTTACGCTTTCCTATGCATTTGTTTGTTTTTTATGTGTTCATCCCTTTGTCAGCCAATCGCAAGATTTGGTTCTTTATCGTTCTAAACCAGCAGAGCACCACAGCACTACACCATCTTTCCCATGTTGCTTCCGAAAGGACGACAAGGTGACAATGGTCCGAGGTCGGGGTATTCAAGCGAACCTTTGTGCGTACGCTGTTGCTCTTTGACTCTCTTTATATCTTCTCTTCTCCCACTCGTCACCATCTCTTGATAAATGTCGATTTCGATCTAAGAGTATGCCCATATTTTGAGTGGCATTGGTTCGTGGTTGCTTCTGTCTGTGATTTTATTTTACCTTCTCCTTTTTGCTTTTATCTTTGTTTACGTCCATTGTTACGTTTTCAGTCATATTTCATCATGTTAGTCTCATTTTCATAACTGTTGTCTTGCATTAACGCATTTGCTACTTCTGTCTCTTGTTCTCACTTACCATGACATCCTTGTCAACTCTCAGCCTTGATTTATTTTCACGTTCTGCCACTTCAAGCATGCTTTTCGAGGGAGCCGCAGCTTAGGCATTGGTTTTTGCAGGCAAGACGTCCTGCGCGTGGACCTATGCATCTTTCGATGTATTTGCAGTTGCTGCTGTTTTAGGTTTCTGGTTTCTTTTCAGAGCATTGCTTTTGCAACTACTCTTATGAAATGATGACAACTTGTTTTGTTTTGCTTTGTAATGTTTTGCTTGCTCCTTTTTGGTACTACGAATACGATATTATGATTTTGAATCTGCACACCCACTCCCATCTTCAATGATGAGATTATGTTTCTGATTTCTTACACATATTTTTTGCCCTTATTCTTTGTTCAACCGTTTCCCGTCCCATCTAAAAGAAATCCTCCAGAGCGTCCTCCATGGCCGCTTCGTCCGCTGCATCCCGCTCCCGCTGCAGCCGCTCTGCCTGGTCCGCCTTGCGCGCCTGCTCGACAAACGACAAGAACCACCGCGCCGCCACCAGCTGCGTGTCGTCCACACTGTCAAACCGCTCCCACGCCTCCAAAGCCAGCCGCCCGTACTTGTCGGCCTGGTTGAAGTTGCGCATGTCCAGGTGGATCGAGGCGACAATGTCGTACATTTCGGCATGCAGCGGTGTCACACCTTCGGCTTCGATCGTCTCCTGCAAGGTTTCGGCCGTCAACAGAGCCAGGTCGTACTCGCCGTTACGGCTGGCCTGGACAAGCGTGGCCTGGAGCTTGCGCATGGCGCGGCGGCGGTCTTCCGACAAGGTCATGGCGTCGGGGTCGGCGCGGCAGAGGGAGCAGGTGCAGTTGAAGTGCCAGTTGTTTTGGAGGAAGAGCCGGCGCTCGGTGCGGGACTGGGTGAGCTGGGCGTCTGGAAGAAGATGTAGGTCAGTACTGGCCGGCACGTACGAGCAAGTCATACTCGACTCGTGGAAGCCAGCCGCTTACAGCTGATGGTGATTTCTTCGCCTGGCTGGATATCACGGTACGCCACAATCTCGACGGAGAGTGTGCGGTGTGAGAACCGGTAGTAGGCACTATGTCGTCAGCGAGTGCTCAAGTGTCTTTGAGAGGAGATGCACCGATGCACTGTACGTACTTTGGGTTGCAGGCATGGTTGATCCGCGACAACTCTGGGTAGAGGCCCAGGTGCAGCTGGTTCATCCCCAGGGCTAGGCTGATCGTGTTGGTGCCCAAAATGGCATCCACAACATCACCCCCCGTGCTCGTCGACAGCGCATAGACCCGTCTCTGCGTCGCTTCCGGAAGTTGCGCCAGTCCCCGCCGGATCAGCCGCCGACGCGGCAGCGGTTCCGCGTCCTCCAACAAGGCCTGACCTAACAGCACGGCTGGCAGATCCAGCATAGCGATCTCGCCCTGCGCAATCTTGCGCGTTGCCACGACACCAAGACCCTTTCCAGGGGTTGGCTTGATCGTGTAGGCACCGTTGACGGGACCAGGAGCCAACTCTCGCTGACGTGAACCGCCATAGTACGGCCGGTCTTCCAGGGCGTCAGCGCTGACCACATCAGCGGCAATCTCGGGTGCCGTCAATAAGCTCAGGCCATGCAGTCCGCCCCAGGTGGAGTCCGAGTACAGGCAGTACCGGATGTCGTAGCCCTTTCTCGGTGTGCCCTCACTGCCCTTGGCTTTGAGGCAGCGCACGGGGTGTGTCCAAGGGTAGCGGGGCGGGTTGCGGTAGGGGCGGATGCGCTTGATGTCGGTCTGGGGCGGCGGGCAGTGGCTGTAGACGGTGCGCGTAAAGGGGTTGACGGCCTGGACAAGGCATGTTCCGGGGACGGTGGGCTCGACAACACGGACTATGGATGCCGGCGCGGCCTGAACCACAACGGACGGTGCCAGGAGCAGCAAAAGCAGCAAAAGGCCCGTGGTTGATGCGTTATGGCCGAGCATGACGCGATACAAATGGTGGTAACGTTGGTAAGAGAGTTTTGGAACAGCTTGGTGGGAATCAAGACAATACCAGTGTCATTCGTCTTGCCACCTAGTCTGGCCATGAATAAAGCTGTGATCCTGCGAGATCGCGACAGACAAATCCATCTCTTCGACAAAACGCCGGGTACTAAAGTGTGGCAATAACACGCTGTCCAGAAAGCCGGCAGTGGCCATTGTGTCTGCTATAAAGGCACACCTCCTAAGACAATACATCAGATTCCTGCTTCACTGCTACGTCTTGAAGGTTGAATTGAATCTGGGGAGACCAGGTAGGAATGTTAGCGGCAGAGAAAAATCATCCGGCCGGGTAAAGACGGTGCGGCATATGTATATGTATATTCTGATAAGCTAGTAAGTTACCAACCGTGATATTGACGGCTGTGATTGCTGTGTGTATTACTCAATTGCGTTTTGTCCGTTTGCGTTTCTCTCAAGTTCTGCTTTGTTATGTCTGTTATTTATCGTTTTCAATCAAGGCGAGCATTTTTCACCTTCTGAGTAAGAAAGATGCAAAGCAACATATCTTGTAGCCTTTTCTTGTCTTCTTAAAAACAGATGTTCAAATGACAATGACATCTGGTTAGAATTGGTTCATTCGACTTACACACTTTAATAGGATATACTCGTGAGGCTAAAAAACCTAGTTATTCTGTTCACAAAAGCTGCACCTTGGCCATGTAAGGCCACGGCCAAGCGCATCCTTTTTGCTCTTTATGGCTGCCCCTTTTGTTTGCCAGAAAAGATCGGACGATCTGGTATATCATGAGATCGATTAACCGATTAATACTGTTGTAGTTCAGCCAAGGCAAACCCAAGCGAGACAATGCGACTCTGTTTCTGTTACTCTTCTGATGCTACCCATGAAGGCCCGCAAAAGCAGAACGTCACCAAATAAATCATTGGTCGGAGAGAGCCCTGCCCAGCCGCGATCCAGCCTAACCCTGTTTTTGGAGAGAGAGGTCCAAGGCAGACAATAGGCGAGAAGAGACGTGCCAAAAAAATGTGAGGGGAAACAAGCCTAAGTTCAAGGAAAACAAATCACTGGACCCCTCCAAGTGGTGAGGCTGAAAAGGCTTGGCGAGGGCTGAGTGCAAGAAAAGACGAGAGTGAAGCAGGAAGAACTCAGAGTATGGGTAGCAGTGCGCACTTGCCGCTGGAGCTCTAGACTGTCGTGGACTGCAGCAAAGCATTGTTTCTTCTCATTGTATTGCCATTGGTCCAGGGCCTGCATTCGTCGGGCAACGAGATGAAGGAGCGTGGCTTGATTCGAAACAAGGAAGGACACTGAAGAAAAGAAAGCCTGCCTTGAGATGAAAAGGCCAAGCCGTGATCCCAGAGGGCTGTAATCTTTTTTCAAAGGCTTGGCTCTCCAGTCCTAAGAGGAAGTGTCATCTGTCTTTTCTGGTTTGGCACCTTGCAACTTACATTCTCACATACTTCGAAAAGCCGTCACGATGGTCTTTTTCTATTTTGGCCCGTCGCCCTCGTCATGGGCCACGGGCAACGATCACTTCGCAGCTAGCCGGCAGCTGCCAACGCCGATCCAGACCGTCTGGGACTCGCTCGGCGATCAACTCCACGACAAGTCACTGGGAGGCACGCGCATCGACTGGATGTCCACCGGCGCGGACGGATCGTACTGTTTGATGTTGAAGAACGGCAACAGTGAGTAAACTGGCATAGGAAAACAAAACGAAGACTTACCTGTTCGCGGGACTGACTTTCCATCAGTCCTCTCCAACCGCTCCGACTTTCTCCAGTCCATCTATACTGCTCGCCAGACCCAACCTTATGCGAGTGTCGACAATGTCAGCTTCTCGCCGTATGGCGCGTACGTCGTCACTTTTGACACGGGCGAGGTGATGCTGTCGCCCGAAACTTCAGGTCGATTTCCCGATGCTTTCATCGGCCTCGCCTCCGATTTTGTCCATTTTACGGGACCGATGCGCAACACGCTCCAGCCGACACAGCTCGAATACGTCTTTTGGGGCTCCTCCGACAGTGTTCTGATTAAGGCGCGCGGCGGCGCTCTCCGCTGGCAGGGTCTGCCAGACAGCCTCGTCACTGAACTGCGCGCACTGACAGTCGGCGTGGACATGCTGTCTGCTGGGTTTCAGCTGGGCAAGCGTACAACGCTATGCCCGTGGGACGGCAACCTGTATTTTCTGGAGTTTGCATCTTTCCTGGGCAACACCGCCAAGGCGTATCCATACAGTCTGCGGCAACACGGCCTGAGCGGTGAGGCCATGCAGTATGTGGTGGCCAACCAGCGGCCGCCCGAGCACCTGTTGCTGTTGGCGGTGGCTGCTTCGCCGGCAACTCAACTTCCACCACCGCCGCCGACACCACCAGCATCCGCACCACCGGGAGCCCCGCCAGGTGCACCACCGGGCGCACCACCGGGCGCACCACCGGGCGCACCACCGGGCGCACCACCTGGTGCTACCCCGGGGCGACCGCCTCGGCCACCAGCTCGGCCAGCGACGGTACAGGCTCAGACGCGCTCACCGCCGACTCCAGCCCCGACTCCGTACATTCCCGGCGTGTCGCCACCACCTCGGATGAACCCGACACCGACTCCCTTCATCCCAACGACAGCGAGACCTGCAGAAGAAACGACGGAACCGCCCCTTTCCTCGTTCCTGCACCCCGAGGAAGAGCAAGAGCAGAACGAACACGAGAAAAAGAAGGAGCCGCCCAAGTCCGAAGACGAGGAGCGCATCGATGCTTTTGTCAGCACCCTGGCCATGCCGGCCGACATTCGCAGCGTCGCTGAGCAGCTGTGGGAGCTTTGTACGCTGGGCGTCATCGAGGAGCCCAAGTACGTGACGGCGTCCCGCGCGCTGCAGCTGTTCACGCAGTCCAGCCTCAGCAGCGAGGACATTGACATGATTTGGGAGAAGTCGGACCTGGACCACAACGGGCTGCTGGACCGCGAAGAGTTTGTACAAGCCATCTACCTGGTGGCAATCCAGCAGTATTTGCGGGGCATCAATGACCAGTATGGACTGCAGGCGCGACTCGCGGCGGCTGCGATGGGGGCGCGTTTGGACGGCGAGAAGGGGAGCACGGCCACAGGCGACACCGGGGCGGCATTTCGCGACGTGCCTCACTTGCCTCACGTGCCTCACGTGCCTCGCGAGGCACCCGGCACCCAACCGTCCCTTCGCGGCGCCGTCAAGGACATCTTCAAACTGTTCGTCGACACGGGCTCGCAGATTGGGTCGGCGTACACGCAGAGCATACAGGCAGCCCAGGCCCAACAGACGATGCTGGAGGAACAGCAGCTGGCCCTTGCCCAGGCCGAGTACGCCGCCCAGTCCGAAGCAGCACAGCAGTCGGCACAACAGCAAATGCAGGATGCCCTGGAAGCCATGCAGATCAACGCCCAGGCGGCCATGTCAGCGAGCACGAACGCCGCCCGGATGAACCAATTTGGCACCATGAATGACAAAAGTGGAGGAGGCGACGACGACGACGACGACGACGATGCCAACAAGGACTCCAAGAGTGGCATGGCCAAGCAGCTGCGCGCATCGTTGATGAGCTCGATTGTCACCGAGAGTCCTAATGTGAAATGGGAAGATGTCGCCGGTCTGGCCCCCGCCAAGGACGAGCTGCAAGAAGCCGTCGTGTTCCCGCTGCGGTTCCCGCACATGTTCCAGGGCAAACGCAAGCCACGCCGGGCCATCCTGCTGTATGGTCCGCCGGGTACGGG
Source organism: Sporothrix protearum (assembly GCA_016097115.2). Classification (NCBI taxonomy): domain Eukaryota; kingdom Fungi; phylum Ascomycota; class Sordariomycetes; order Ophiostomatales; family Ophiostomataceae; genus Sporothrix; species Sporothrix protearum. Next base: position 1,135,944 of record JADMNH010000008.1, read on the forward strand.
CAAATCGTACCTTGCCAAGGCTGTGGCCACCGAGGTCGAGTACACGTTGTTTAGCATCAGTGCCACGGACCTGACGTCCAAGTGGTTCGGTGAAAGTGAAAGCCTGGTGCGCCAGCTGTTCGAGCTCGCCCGCGAAAAGAAGCCGTCTGTCATCTTTATCGACGAGATTGACGCGCTGTGCAACAACCGCGAGAGCAGTGGAGGAGGCAGTGGAGGAGGAGGTGGTGGTGGTGGCGGCGGCAGTGGCAGTGGCGGTGGCGACGATGCCACGACAGCCCGCCTCAAGACCGAGTTTCTGGTCCAGTTAGACGGTGTCGGCCACGGCAGCAATGACGGCGTTGTTCTCCTGGCCGCCACCAACCTGCCCTGGTCCCTCGACCCGGCCATTCGTCGTCGTTTCTCGAAACGCATCCACATCCCGTTGCCCGATGCTGAGGCCCGTGTCGAGCTGTTTCGTGTCCACGGCGGTGAGGAGTGGACAGCTGTTGTCGGCGAGGCTGGTGGACCCCGCGAGGCTGCTGTCGGTGCCGAGCTGTCTCGCCGTACGGACGGCTTCTCGGGCAGTGATGTCGCCAACGCGGTTCAAGATGCTATGATGATGCCGGTCAAACGTGTCCGGGGCGCAAAGTATTTCAAGCGCGACGCGACGGGGTGGTGGGTACCGTGTGAGGGCAACGAGGTGGGCGCGCAGCCGATGACGTGGAAGAGTGTGCCACAGGGCAAGGCAAAGGCACCGCCGTTGACGGTCGAAGACTTTTTTGCGGCCGTGGCCAAAGTGAAGCCATCGGTGGGCGCCAACGAGATCACGAGATGTGCCGAGTGGACTGCCCAGTTTGGACTGGAAGGCGCCTAGGCAAGGTACGTAAGGAAGGAGCGAAGGAGAGGGGAGACAGATCAGGGAAGGAGCCGAGCGTAACGTATCACACGGGAAGGAACGGTCCAAGCATAACATGAATACGATACAGATGATGTAAGCCAGGAACGACTGGCAAATGCAGCTCTTGAAATCACGATCATCTACGAAGTACCAGGCACAGTATATTCAGTCTTGGTGTTCCAATTAAACTATCCTACGCGGACGTAACTCGCATGGAATTGGAACAGGGGCAATCAAAAAAGCGCAACGACAAAGTGGTATTAACTTTTCTTTTTTCTTTCCACCTCCACCGGCTTCGACGCAACAAAACGATGAGAAGTATACCCAAGCATTTGTGGGTTGGGAAACGACAAAATAAGAAAACAGGATATTGTAAAATCTGAGAGGTCCTTAATTAGAAGGAGTTGGCCTGTCACTTTGACAGGCCAAAGGAGGTGAGATAGGAGGAGACAATATGTGCAAGCGCACAGTATGATTCGAGACTTTGCTCTGACCCGGCCAAGCTTCACAGCAATGATAGCCGTAGCGTCGAGGGTGAGAGAGACGCGCGAAAACGGTGGGGTAGACAATCTCGGTGATTACCGAGGCAGACGTTTTGGCAAATCAAGGAGCCTTGGAAAAGGCCTCTCAACTTTCAAACGAACTCATGGAACTCATGGGCCCGACCAGACAAGGCCGTCTTGCAAGCTGAGCTGCCTCGGTGGTGTGTCAAATAAGGAAGAGAGATGCTTAGTTGGATTGATCAGGTGCTCGGCCTGGACCTGGTTGACAATCTCATCGGCGTCCACCTCATGGGCGGCAATCCGCTTGCGCGCCCAGCGCTTGAAGCCGGGGACGTTGGCGAAGAAGTTGAGCGTGGGTTTCGCAAAGGGCAGCCAGCCGGTGCGCTCCTCGTACAGCAAAAAGATGACGGACACAATGATGAACACCCAGTACATGATGTAGGAGATGACGGAGCCGTAGGTGCCCGTGTTCTCCCAGCCCAGCAGGGCGTTGAAAACGTCCCAACCGTTGTCCGTCTCCGCGTTGCAGCAGTTGACATGCCAGATGGTCTCGGAGATGTCGTAGGAGCCGGGGCCAGAGCCGGCCTCGGCCACATCGCTACCGACGCGCTTGGCAAAGACGTAATACTGCAGGTTCCAGATGGCACGCGAGAACATGCCGGCGGCGATCAGGTACAGGATGCTGGTCGAGAAGATGAGGAAGATCTGGATAGTCATGAAGTTGCCACCGCGGTACAGCAGGTAGCCAATGATCAGGGCAGCCAGAAGGCCCGTGATAACGGGGATGGGGAAGGCTGTCGCGGGCAGACTCAGAGAGACACCGCCGACGAAAACAACCGCCTCGACACCCTCACGCATCGTGGTGATGAACGGGAGGATAAACATGACGTTGCGGCGACCCCACTCGCGCAGCCACTGGCCGGCACCGCTCTCCTTGACGGTGTGGTGCGTAATGAGGGACTGGGCGATCTTGAGCCGCCACTTTTCGCGCATCTTGTTGACGCGGAGAAGAGCAAGGCCCATGACGGTGATGATGATGGTCGCAATCAGATAGAAAATGCCTTCCCAGAGCTCCTCCGTGTTGGCCCAGATGTCGCGGCCGAGGCCGTAGAAGACGCCGATAAAGGCGCCGCCGATGATGAGACAGATAAGGACACCGACGCCTGCACCCATCCAGACCTGTCGTCGCATCTTTTTGTATATGGCAGGGTCCTGGTCCGGACCGCCAAGAACCTGCTTCAGGAACGAGAACAGGACCGACAGAATAATGACGGCCTCAAGGCACTCGCGGAAGACGATGAAGAACACCTGGACGGCGAAGACGTTTTTGCCCATGGTGCCGGTTGTTTTGGGACGAGGAAGACTGCTTGTGGCAATCCTCCTTCAATACGTCTGAGTGTTGTTGATTTGTTGAAGAGACAAGAGGTCTTGGCTGAGAGACCAATACACGACTCTCTGGTGAAGAAAAAGCAGCAAGTTAAAAAGATGCTCCTCAAAAGGAAGAGAGAGGGAAGTGGAGAGAGAAAAGAGAGAGCAAGAGATGAAGAGATGGGAAAGGTGAAAAGAAAAAGAAAAGAAAAAAAAAAGTAGGAAGGGGGAGAAAAAAAAGAGAGAAGGGAAAGGAAATACAAGATGTGGAAAAGAAGAAGGAACGAGATGCAAGCTAGAGTGGGGAGAGACAGGGACGCGAGTGAGGGGACAGAGGTACATGTACTTCGTAGAAGAAGAAGCAGGGTAAGGGCGATGGTAGTAGCAGACGCCAGTGGCTGACAGCGCGCAGAAGACCAGAGGAGGAGACCAGCGGTGCTCCGTAGACGGGAGGAGACTGCAGAAGAGCAAGAGAGCAAGGCCTGACCGGGTGGGTAGTGCCGAAGAGGGGGGTGTATGTAGAGATGGATGCCAGGGAAAAAAAAAAGATAATTTGGTGATGGGCAAGGAACGACACGAGACGAGCAACAGACGGGGATGGCGGTGTTGAAACCGAGACGAACGTGGGAGATGGAGGACGGCTTCGTTCCGTTATTTTCTTCCTTGACGTTGAATTTCTATTGTCATGAAAATACGATCCAAACAGAAAGAAGAGCCCCTGTTTCCGCCTTCAGGGAGAAGCAGTGCCCAAGGAAAGCGTGGGGCTAATGTTGATATGGCAAACAAAAACGACGTTGCGAGGGGAGGAAAGAATAACAGGGCCAGGGCACAGAAAATAGAAGGACAGGCGATGTTGACTTACACAATGGCAAAACGGCAAAAGCTGGCGAGCTTCTTGCTGCGATTACCGGAGGACAAAAGGACCGGAGGAGCTTAGTTTCGTGGGTGAAGAAAAAGAACAAGATACCGGCGCGTGAAGCGTCAAGAAAAGAAAATACGAGAAACTCTCATGGAGAGAAAAGAAGAAGAGAAGAGACAATGGCCGAGGTTAAGGGGGGCAGGGAAAAAGAAAAAGGAAGAAAAGACGAGAAAAGTCAAAGTGCTAGTTGGAAAGGTGAGCTCTATGCGTAGAACAATCAGATGGCACTTGTGGACAGAGGGCATGACAAGACTCAACAACCATCACTGACCTCCCCCCCTGGCAAGGGGAGAAGAAAAGAAAACGAAGCGTTTAGTTATGTAAGTACCGAGCTAGGTGACAAGCATTGGGCACCGTATATTTGTCGAGCTGCCCCCCTGTGCTGCTTGTTTTGTCTCACGAATACTGATCAGCTATTTTATGTATTTTATCGTTTTATCGATTTATTCGATTCGAATTTATTGATTTTAATTGTTGCGTTTCATTAGTTTCTCAACTTGTGCTACTTGACTACTTTCCTGCAGCTTGGCTTTTTTTTTTTTAGCTTCAATGAGGGGGCCACTAAGTGGTCCTCTCTGTCTGGCGAATGGTAGGCTGCACAGGCCACACAGTCCATCGAAATCAGCTGCCCTTTCTGTCCGGCTTCCGCCGTCTCCGTGGGTGACTATGATTTCTATTTCTCGTTGAAATTGTCGCGGGTTCACACAAGCGTCTGGTATTGGATGTTTAGATGTAGTGCTCGTACTAGCGATGCCACGCGGCTTGCTATGAAGTGTCAGAACCCAATGTTAGTCAAGCTTCAATATCGGGGTGAATGCATCCTGGACAGATGGCAGGACGAATGATAATCTGGTGGCAAACAAGGAAGACTGCGCCCTAGGGCACACAAGATTGTCCGATAACTGGGGGGCAAGATCAGATAAAACAAGCCCAAGAAGATCAGTCGATACAGCATAGGGCAACGGGAAGAAGGAAGGGCCAGATGAACAGAAAAGGCATACGAAAGAATATCGAAGGCAAGAATATGAACAAGAAAAAGGTCGAAGACGCGATAATCAAGATGGAAGCTGCTTGTCTGCAGTTATCGTTAGGTCCCTGCTAAGTGCGCCTCCTTTTTGGTGTCCTTTTCTTCTTTCGTATTTTTTTTTGACTCGTCTTGTGGACAAACCACTGCACTTTGGAGAGCCTCTAGAATTGCCGTCCTAAATCCAAACCAGCAATTTTTTCATTTAATGTTCTCGAAAAACTCAACTCATACTCATTGTTCTTCAGCCTCTTTGGAATATACCACATTCCGAACTCGTCCTTTTCGTTGGATTCACTTCCACGACAATCTATTGATTATCTCATATCTATTCACTAACATATGCTGCAAGACCTTTAGGTAAACCAGAGCTTGAGGAAATGAGAGCTACGAATATTTTGGACACCCTGCACTCCAGTCGCACTGAAGTGCTCCCTGCCCTGCCGTTAAATGAATGAGAAGAAGCGGACTCGGCACTGAAGAAGCGAGAGCCACTGATTGATAACTGGCTTGTGGCCTGTCCTTATCCCCACTCCTCCACTTTCACCGCTCTCCACCAGTTCCAAAAAATGTTCCAGCCACATCTTGGTTCTGGTACGACTCTGCCCTGCTCTTTTCTTTTCTTGTCGACGCGTAACTTTGTGTCATGCGATTGGCAATGGAAAGCTGTACGTCAAACGACAGCTGCTGGAGAATGGGCACCAAGAGAGCTCCTTTTCGACGTGTTTTCTCAGCCGACTGCAACGCACACACAAGAGGCCAAGCACGATATGTGTTTGATGGAGAGTTGTATTCGCATTGAGGGAGACACGACGAATAAGAAAACAGTCGGCCAAATTTTTTGTACATGTACGTACATGTACACCTATCCACCGGCACTGAAAACACAAAGAGACAAAAAAAAGTACGAATAAAAGAGAAGAAAATAAAAGGTACCCTGCCGCTGGCAGAAAACAAGCAAACCATCCCGTACTAAGGCTGCACTACCGGTACCAGTCACAAACTAGCACAGCTTCGCACAAGACCCATAAATTGGAATCTGACGAAGATTCCTGAGCCTTGCAAAGAAGAAAAAAGCTTGTGAGCCTGGCCCATAAAGGCCAGGCCCAGTCGTCGTAAGTTCGGAGGTACCATCGTACAAGCTACAGACGCGGCCTTCTGTAATTACGGGGCCCGAAAGGCAGAGATATTCGACTTGTGAGAGGAGAAGTGAGGGGCTCGAAGGAAAGGTGGAGTGGAGAGATTATCTCGACCTTCATACGATCGAATTATCGGGACTCATCCGCTCTATTTTCTAGTGCGTCTTTTTTTTTTTTTTTTTGGCTTTCATCCCTCCCTCTTCAGCTTTCCAACCGCCAGATTTATCTCATGATCCCTGGTTTTGAGGCATAATTGCCGCCGGCTGAAGTGAAGGGCAAAACTAGAATTCAATACGGAGCATGACCACACAAAACAAAAACGAACCGAGCTAGACGCAATCAACTTTGGGTGTGGCTTGTTTCCTGCTTCCGCTGTGAGATTGTATATGCAAAAAGCAAACTTTTCTGTTGCAGATGGAAGTACTCGCGTCTTTCTACATCGTGCTTCTCGCTTCTTTACACACAATTCATTGCACTCTACACAGTACGTTGCTGCTCCGTTTCTCGCCTTTCTTTTCTATTGCTCTCTTTTCTTTCCTTTCCTTTCCTTTTCTGTCTCTTCCCAGACAGTCCCAGACAAGCAACTGCCAAGCTGTGTCGGCATCGGGAACATGCTCAGTAAAAAGCTTGGGCGGCGTGACAAGACTCAGGCTCCTCCCACCAGCCGACCCTCCGTCTCTCTTTTCCTCCCTGAACAAAAATAGGAAAGCCGCTAGACCGGCCTAAAATCGCAACAGTTTACAAGAAGAGCCGGCGTACGTTGCTACTGAGTAGTTGAAGACCGGTCCGGCAGTACTGTATTGAGGCCAAACACCCACTAAAAGGGAAGGCCTCGTGCTAGAAACCCCACTGTGACCTCGTGCCTCGAGGCCCAGTGACAGTAAAACACCCGGTAAGGGCGGAGAAAAATATCTATCTGATAAAAGTTGTGTGCCGAAGTCGTACGGAAGGAAGGGAACGCAGCTCTGCGAGCCGTTGGACTTGGGCTTGTCTCGCCGGCGGCAGCGTTTTCGGGCTTCCACTGAGTACGGAGTATCTTACCTTGGTTCAGTGGCCGCCATGGCCCAGGACGACCCCCAATCCAACAACCTTTATTCTGGGGTCCTCTTTCTGTTTTCCTCCTCTGATCCAGCCTCCAGTGCCTGGCCTGGATGGGCCTATGAATTGAGCCAAGACGTAGTAGTAGAAGGCTTCCATGGGAACAGGCAAAAAAAAAAGGAATAGAAACAAGAAAGGAAGAAGACGAGTTCGGCGGAGATACCGCACAGCGGATTGGTAGTGGGTGCTGCTCCGTCGGCCAGGCCTGTCCCCAGTCTGTAGTGTCCAGAGGCCCAAAAAAGTTTTGACAGCGGGTCACAGAGTCCTTATTGTCTCTTACTTTTGGCCTGAACGCCGGACACAGCCAAAAGCTTGGTCTTTTTTTTTCTCTTTTTTTTCTTCTTCCCCCCTGCGTTGACTGTTTGTTTATCCACTTTTTACTCACTAGCAGTATGCAGACTCGCCAAAATTGAGGACAGAAAACAAACCGCGCCAGTATGGATGTCGTAAAAGATCGTCATCCCGTATGATGGCTGGAAAGCGAGATGCCTGTCGAGCCTGTAAACATTGTGATCACAGACTGGGTTGTTGCTTAAGGCCTACCCGTATTCGGCTCCCAGTATTAAGGGGGTGTCCAATGATCGGTGGCACCCTCCGTGATGCGATTCTTCCTTATTTAATGCTGGAAGAGGCGCGATGCACATGTTCGTATGGGCGCCGCTGTAGTCTCGTCTTGCCGAAAAATCCTCCACATCCTTGTTATTCTTGCCGGCCGCGGTTTTTTTTAGTGCGCAGCCTTCGCATGCTCCGTCTCCCCGACTCCCCGCCACCTGGCGCTCCAGATCGTCTCTCAAGAAACGAACGGTGGCAGAGAGGCTGGCTGTCAAAAGTCCATGTGCATACATGTACAGAGATGTGTAAGTTAGTGCGAGGTGAAAGGTCATGCGTTCACAGACATTCAGAACGGGCGTCTCCGGCGCCTTGTTAAGATATTTCCCCTCTCTTTTGGTTTCTTTGACCTCTTTGGTCCTTCTTTCTTCGTCTCTATGTAGCTTGCTCGGTTTTTTTTCTGTGCCCCGTGCTAGTTCCTTCGTAATTTGGTGGCTTGATGTGCTAAACTCAGAACAGACTTTGTCGCCTCATCCAGCGGCTGTGGATGCCCGAGTATCGTAGCCAGGGCTGTGTTGGTACAGCTCTGGACTTTACCGGTGCATTTTAGTTGGTAAGACTTACTTTTGTGAAATTTTATCTGATCGTCTGATAAAAAAAGACAAACTCGGCAACTTGACGTGGGTGGAAGCTACGAAGTAAAACATCTGTCGAGCCGTGAACAAACGTTGGATCTGAGACCAACTAAAGGCGGTAAACGAAAAGAAGGTGAAATCAGTGGTGACAAGATCACAACAACACAGCTGGTGCCCAGAGAAGGACAAAAGCTTGTAGTTTGGAGCTCTCGCTGTATTGCGTATTTTCATCCCGACTGAAAATGGGGTTCAGACTAATACAATGGCCCCGCTTTTATGGCCTTGTCTTGTCCATTTGGGCAGGTGCGGGCACGCACCCATCAGTTATCTGATCCGCCGTAAAAAAAAATCAAAAGGGTACAGCCAAGACAGGCAGGCACGCAACGGTCTGAGCGCACAACAAGAGGAAGGAACGCACCAGGGTTGCACGCAGCGCCAAATACGACGTTATTTGGCGTTCGATATCACAATCGACTACCAATACTACATCCTGTATCAGCACAACCGTCTAGCATTGCACATATGAAGGAAAGAAACAACCAAGAAAGAGAAACATTCGATGTTTGCATACCCTACCATGGCCGAGACCGACAGCGGAGATTTGGCTCACTATGACTGCATGTACCATCCTTTGTCTCCATAACCGTTTTTACTTTTTGGCAGACATTCGGTCTTTGCAGCTCTTTCACTTCTTCGTATTCTTGTTTTTATTTGATCCGATCCCTGTTTCCTACCGCTAAGCTCCTGATCTTTTGATATTTTTGGTCCTTTTGATCTTTTGATCTTTTGATCCTGATTTTGCCCCTGGGCATAGATTGATAACTGGCCGTCTTGGCATCGCAAGCTCAAAGCTGCAGCCAACGGCCCGGCTTTCTCTCTAGCCCAAAAATTTTGGTCGCGACCTTTTGCCAAGCACCTCTTTCTGTCTGACCATTCGGCCGCTGTAGGGCGGGCAAGTCAACACCTCGACCCTCGGAACCGAAAACTCCACGGCGAATGCGCGAGTGCTTCATCTGTCGTTCAAGTATTGAGTGGTTCTGGTTATTCTGGCCTGCATTTTTGCCGCTGGCGTGCTCCTTTTGGTGCAGTAATTTTTTTGTTCTTGTAATTTTGTCGCCCAGTCCACCTATTCATTATTTACATACGTGTATATGTACTATGAATACTTCTTCAGGCTGGCACAATCTGCTTCTCACTATCTTGGCATCAGGACTTTTTGGGTAGGAAATCTGGGTTTGCCGCGATCGCTTTTTTGGTATTTGATGTCGGCTTTTGCCTCTCCGTACAACCGACTTCGGGCTACGACGGTTTCGAGACTCTTTTTTGTTATTTTGCATCGAATGTTCGCGTATATCGACAGTTTGTCTTGGCATCGGTTGGATTTTCCGTGACCGCTACGTCCGTGGAGTTAAGAATCGTTTTACACCGCGTAGTATGCCGACCCAGTTGTTCCCCCCACACTTACTACCTTACCTCTTTGCCTCTTTGCCCTTTCTTTCCGTTCTTTTCTGTTTTCATCACAGCCTTCTGCATCTCAACCCTGCCTGACAGACACAAAGCCCCCGTGCGACAGCTCTAGCTTCCCCATCTTGGTGCTAGCAATTCCGCCTTTATGACCCGTATGCGTTACCACTGCCAGTTTCATCGCTCTATTTTGCCCGCCTTGGCAGAGTACAAAATGAGGCATATCGAAACAGTCGGTTTCACGCCTCGCATGCCCTCAACTTGGTATGAAGGCAATATGACAAGCACGGCCGATTTCCGGGGCATTGGTCCTTGTCTTCTGTCTGTTTATACTCATGCTCATATCTCTCTAACAAACTTTGATATGGCTCTTTTTATTTACCTTTACCCTCTCTTTCTCCATTTCCCGAACCCCGGCTTTTGCTCAGCACTGGTAATTTGACAGACGGGTAGCCATGCACACAAAGCGCAGATCCCATGCAATGTGGCTTTGTTTAAATCTAAAAAAGTATTGCCACGAAAGAGACACGAGTCACAGCAGCGACCATGCTGTCGCCATACTTCAAATGTGTCCTATCCAGGGCCGCGCCTTCTGCCAAGAACGGTCCCCACCACTGATCAGCCTTTTTTTTCGCTTGTTACAACCTTGAACTGCTTTCCACTGATCAACATGCCATGTGTCTGCCGTTCCATCCCCTATGGGGATGGAACGCACGGTGGGATAATAGTGGTCCCAAGAGAGATTGTCTCGACGTACGAGTGAGATGATGGTTCAGATATATGCTGGGTGCCTTCTTTAAGCATACAGTCCTCTTTCCATCACCCACATCCCACGGCGCAAACCAATAGCTACTTACGTACTTTGTACAGTACTATGTATGATTGTGTGGCCGCAAGGCGAGGCGGCCAAACCTAAAAGAGAAAACGAGAAAGGTTGCATGAAAACGAGGGGACAGGGTTGTAGGTCACAAAACCCGACAACTCAAGACAAATTGATCAGAGCGACATAATTTAGGCGCGCTCAGCGAGATTTATTTGTACCTCTCATTGACGTAATACTGTACCTCTGTACTTCGTGCTGGCACTTCCTCGGGGCCCCTTATCAATCGTGACAGCAAGCGCAACAACATCTCGCAGTGGTGGCAGAGAAACAGCACAATCCGACCTCATACTCTTGAGCGTGGCCCTGACCGCATGGATCCTAAATTTTGTGCATCCATCATCTCTATCGCCCCTTTGATGTTTCTCCACTCGTAAAAATCCTCGCTCCCATGGCCCCTCACCCTCTCGCCAGTTTGCCATTTCCCTTCCTCCACTTTGCCGCGTGGCGCTCACCGGACGCAAGGCTAAGAAGAGAGTGTTAGAATGTGTGATGTATTGATGATTGTTGTATGAGGAAAATCTGTAAAATGTGGGCATGCTCGTTGACCCTGAAAACCTCCCTATTTTCCATATAAACTTAGGCTAACTCTATTTAGTTGGTTTCCTAGGTTGATTCCTTAGGCCACTTTATATATTTTATAGCTCCTTCCGATACACCCTTTTAAGGGGGCCTTTTTACGTAATACTTAATATATTTTAACCTTTTTAAGAGCCCGGGCGCTTCGTTTTACGGTACTTTAGGGTATACTTTTTACTTTAAATAAGGTCGTTATTATTTTAATACTTTACTTTAATTATATTTTTCGTTTATTTTTATTTTCTCGTCGTCGTTATATATTAAAAAAATTTATTTTTATTTTCTTCGAGGGTTAATAACTTCGTTTAATATAATAATTACGTTTATAACCTTTTTAAAGCGTACGAAAAAGTTTCCCGTAAAAACTTTTATAAATTTATTAATTATTATAACTTTCGTAAATACTTATTTAATTTTAAGCCGACCCTTTTATACTTTTTAACGAACTTATATATTATAAATATTAATATATCGTAAACGAGTTTTTAAGCGGAGGGTATCGTTTATAATAAGGCGAATAATTTACTTATTATTTTTTTCGATAACGAAGTTATTATCGAGCGTAAAACCGAGTTAATTAAATAATCGTCGAATATAATATAACTTTTTCGCGGTATATATTAAAACGAGGAGTTATAAAAAAAGTAATAACGGTATATTACTTAAATAACTTTTATATTATTAACGTATTAAAAAGCTTTATAATATACCTTTATATACTTACTCGGTTTTTTATATTATCGTTAAAAAATATATTAAAAGCGTATTAAAAGTCGGTTATAATATTATTTATACCGTCGAAATATAAGTTAAAATATTAAGTTTTATATAAATAAAGGAGTATAATTACCGTATTATTATAATCTTTTAATAATAAGTTTATATTATATTTATAAAAGCGAGTAATATAAAATATTACGTTTAACCTAGTATTAATTATTATATATAAAAGTAACCCGGTAATACTCTAGTATTAATATATACGAGATTACGGTATTAGTTTTATCGGAGTAATTAAAATAACTTATAAGGGATATAATCCTCGTTTACCGCGGGAGGAGTATAAATCGTTAATCGAAAAGTATTTTCGCGTTATTTTATTAATATATTTAATTTAAAAGAGTTAAAGCCTCCTTATTTTACGGTACCGTAAAACCTTTATACCTAAAAAAAGTCGTATATTACCCAAATTTTTTACCTTAAATATCTTTTTTAAATTAACTATTAAAGAGTTAACCGTTCTTTACTTATTTTTACGGTATAATAAGATAATATCGTCGACGTAAATAAAGACGGTAATATTATACTTTATAAGTATATAAAGGTCCTCTTTAATAAATATATAATTTAAAGCCGTTAACCTTTTTATAATATATTATTATTATAATAAGGGAGATTATCGGAGGTTATATAAGGCCTTTTTTAATAATTAAATTACCCTCTCTCTTTACGGTATAATAACTTTAAAGTTTAATAATAGTAATATATAAGTTAACTTATCGAAGTCCGCGTTAACGAATACGTTAACGATATTAATTTACCGTAACTCTAGGTCGAATTTAATAACGATATAAAGGAAGATTCGAAGTATAAAATTACTAAAAGTCGTTACCCTCGTAAATTAACTAGTCTTCTCCTTTTAATTACTTAGGATTATTATACGTACTTTAAGCGTTAACTTTATTATACCGGTAAAATCGGTTTTATAATTATATACTTATATACTCCCGAGGATTTTATACCCTTTAATATTTTTTTTAATAACCTTTTCGAAGGTTTTTAACTTACGGTAAAAGGTAATATATTACTCTTAAGCTTATTTAAAAAAGTATCGGTCGTTATATATAAAAAGGGTTTCGTATATATACGAAAGAGGTATTAAGTTATAATAATTTTATCGTAATACCGTTAAAAACGTTTTTATAACGGTCTTATACTCGGGTAATAATATTTCCGACTCCGTAACTTTATTAAAATAAATATCTCCTCTCGTTAACGTACCCCGAAAAATTATAAATTTTAACGTTATTAATCTCTCTCCCGTATCGTTATTATTTTCGTTAAATAATTTATCGTTAATATTATCGCTTTTTACCTCTTAGTTTTTATTACGGTTACGGTAAACGCCGCCGGGTACACCCTTAACTTTATCGGTCGCCTCCGGTATTATAAGGGCTCTTTTACGGGGGTTAGCCGTAAAGGGTACCCCCTTAAGAGTTATATCGCCGGTATAATCTTCGGGACTAGGGTTATCCTTTTAAGTACTTACTTCGTTATTAATTTTTAATAAAGATTTAAGTACTTAATAACCTTATAACTTATCGTTAAAATTAAGGGTTACGACTCTTTACTTTTAAGTACCCTCCTCTCCGTTAAGAGGTAATAAATTAACGCGTAAATATAATAATTTTACTTTAAAAATATTTACGTTACGTACTTTTACGTAATTTTTTTCTTTTTCTTTTACGTATATATTAATAATAACGTTTAATTTTTTATTAATAATTTAACGTATATAATAACCTCGCCGAATATCTCGCCTTTATTAAAAATTATATCTTTTATTAACTTTATTAATTTCGGGACCTAGATTTTAAAAATATTAAAGGATTTATAGTTTATTAGGAAGTTAATATACGCTTTAAGTTATAATTTTCGCTTCTTATTTTAACGCTTTTAAGCCTCTTTCGTTAAAATAAATATTTTATAACCGAATACCCTTAAATAAGTAATATCGGGTACTTAGCCTCGTACGGTTTCGAAAGGGGTTATATATTATAACGAACGATAGGGTAAACGGTTATTTATATATACGGTTATACCGATAATATTAAGTTATAAGTTTTTTAGGAGTTTTATATTTATTCGTATAATACGTACTTTAGTTATTATTACCCCCTTAAAACGTTTAAAAGCTTTATTTTATACTTATATATACGGTGTAAAGGGCTCGATAACGATACTTTTCTTTTTAACTTTTTTCGCCGTTTTTTTATTAATAATAAGTTTATTATTAACTTAAATTATTACGGTTTTATACTTTATTCACTTTATAATATTTAAAGCCTTCTCGATTACCGTAAAAGAATTAGTTTTTTTAGTGAGGGTATAATATAATATATATTTTATATCGTTATAAGTAATAAAAAGGGTTTTCGTATTATTATCGTATATAATAGTTATATTTATTTAATTAATATTTAACCTTCGAAATAACTTTAACGATAATTTATTAAGTAATAGTTTACGTAATATTACTCTTTATATTTTTAAAAGGTTATAAACGTTATATTCGATAATATTTAAGCCTTTTAAACGTACGCCTTCCACCGAAATAAGTAAGTGAGTAATTATATTTAACTTTATATAATTTAAACGACGATATTAAAAACGTCCCTCCTAAACTTATATATAACGCCTCTTTCGCGAAAATAATATAAATATTAACTCTTTTACTTCCTTAATAATATAATATTACTCGTATTTTACCGTTTATATTATTAAAATCTTTATACGAGGGCGGCTCCCGCCGGTATCGTCGACTTTATATAACTCCCCGGTTTTACTCCTTTAAAATACCTTTTACTCCTTTAGGCGACCGAGGGAGATTACCTCGATTATAAATTTTAAGTATATAACTACGTTTATTAATTTTAACGTTAAGCGTACCCCGTTCGCCTTCGTTTTAATTAACTAAGTATTATAATGTTATGGAATTTGGGATGGGTGGTCACGATGGTAAAGCGTAGGCGTTTCGAGGGCGAAGGTAAGTCTAATATTATATAAGAACTAAGTCTTACCTCCCGAAACTTTACGGTATTCGGGGGGGCCTTCTACTTAAGAGAAATTTATATTAATGGCGTAGCGCCCGCGAGGGCGCCTAACCACGTACGTACCACCGCACTAACCACTCGTTACGTATTAGTCTCGTGCTCCCTTTATTATTAGTTACGAAGTAGTATTAATACGAGGGAGATACGAGGTCGTTACCGTAGTAATATTTATAATAAAAGAATTATAATAAATTATCTTCCCCCCTCGATAAACTAGTCCTTTAGTTTATTACTCGCGGTCTTTCTTAATTTCCTCGCTCGATTCGTTGGCGAGGAGTGTTAAGGGCGCTAGCTAATCCTTTAACTGGCCCGTTTACTATCCTTCGTAAACGTACGAGTTGCTTTATAGTCTCCCGTATTATATAACGACTTAATCCTTCGAGTCGCCGACGTAATACGAGGCCCGGGAGTGTTAGGCGACGAAGCTAGTCCTTCGGCTCCGTTTCTTAACCGGTCCTTCGGTTATTTATAGATATTATAAGTTATGTATTCGTTTAAAGCGTCGTTTACTTTAGTTGTCCCTTTTATTATTTATTATTTTTACGTAATTATATATATATACGTAAATTACCCGTCGCGGTAAGAGCGTCGCTCTTTCTTCGTTTATTAGTATATTTAAACGAATAATATTTATTATATTTAAAGGGTCGCTCTTACTTCGTTTATTATTTACGGACGTAACTCTTTCCTCGTCGTAGTATATAAGGGTAATTATTTATTAATTTATTATTATTTTAAATCTTTTAACTTTAACTTTAATAATTTTATTATCCGTTTCGTTAATATATTATCCGTAGTTTATTAGCGTTTTTATTAATACTTTATTCTTATTTTTTTTTATCCGCTTTTATTTCGTACTTTACTTATTATAACGGCGAGTTTTTACCCCTTAATTAATATTCGTTTATATTTATATCTTTAACCGTTTTTACTTCGTACTAGGTTTATTACGTCGGCGACTCTTACTTCTTAATTAATACTTTATTTATATTTATATTTCCGTGTTAATTATAACTCTTATAACGCCCGTTAAAAGCGATATATTAAGAGAGCGTTTACGGCGCGTTACTTTATTTAAACCGCGGCGTAACCCTTTTATTATTACTCGTACCGTCGGCGTTATAACGGTTTAACGTTATACGTAAATTTTAACCCGTACCTTTACCGTAGGACCGATTACCCGCCGCTTTACGTTTTTATAACGTGTTTCGCGCGTTATTAATACTTAAAATATTATTAATACTCTCGTTAAGGGAGAGGTTAACTTTATTAATTAATAGGGCGTTTCGAATATAATACGTTCGCGTATTATTATCGTTCCGTAACGTCCTCTCGTCTAGTCCGTTTTAACGCCGGTCGTAACTTTAAAGGTAATCGTTAACGTACCGGTTAATTAATTTTAACTCCCGGATATTTTTATTAACGTCCGCGTCCCGTTATAATAATTAAGGCCCTTACCCTTATTTTAGATAACGATACGCCGGCTTAATTTAATTAAGCCGCCGTCGAGTTTTTACCGTAGGTTATAAAGATTAATAACGGCGACGACGACGAATAACGATAATACGATAACGTACGACGACGACGACGAGTAACGACGGAGGGGCGTTAGGGAGTCGCGACTTTACGCTTAAGTTTAAAGTCGACCCTTACTTTAATACTTATATTTATTATATTAACCGGGCCGTTAATTAATTCCGGGGTTAACGTATTCGGTGGGAATTAACTTATACGCGAGGCGTAATTAATCGATATATTCTTTATAAAAATTATTATTAATTATAAATAACGTACGAGTTACTCTCCGTAACGTCGTACGTTACTTAAAGTTATACCCCCACTTTAACGCCGACTTAAATTAAAAGGCACCCGAGCTTTTATTACTCGTAAACGATTACTTACGGCGTATTTACCGTTTCGTACGCGATTATAAACGCGAGTTCGGCTTTAAAGGCGGCCTAATTAACGTAACGGTACGCGTTAATTACGACGGCGTCGCCTCGGAGGCTCGTAACGCGTTTTACCGCGTATTATTAACCTCCGGGGACGACGGGTCGGACTTTAAGCGGTACTTTATACGTTTAATATTTAGGAGCTTTTAGTATAATATTTAAAAGGTTAAACGGGATTAATTTTTAACCGATATCGAGTCTTTAGGGTATACCGAGGGGCTTTCGGTTACCCGCGTCTTTCGGCGTAGTACGTATTTAAACCCGACTCCCCTTTAAGAGGCGCTTATATATCGTTTACGACGTAATATAAGGTTTTAGTAGTTAATTATTTTTTTTATTTTCTTTTAGGTTATTCCGGCGAGGCGCCGGTATTATTTTATAATATCCCGTTTCCTATTCTTTTTTTATACGTAAAATACTAGGGCGGCTTTACCGCGATACTTTAAATAATTTTAATATTAATTTACTTTAATTTTATAACCTTCTTTTTTTTTAACTTTTTCTCGTAATTTTAAATTACTTCCTTCGTATTCTTTATATCCTTTTTCGGTACTTATTAATTATACTTAATAAGTTATTTTATTTATTTTATTAAGTAATAAACCTTTCCTTTACGCGTCGCCTTATCTTTAATTACCTTTACTTCGTACTCTCCTTAGTCCTTTTTTAATACGGGTAACGGTATCGTCGCCGTTTTATCGCCTAGTCGTAGCTTTTAAGGCTTTAATAAAGAGACCGAGAATACGTTATATATACGGTTATACTTCTACGGTAACGTTAATTTATATACTTACCGTTCGACCGTTTTTACGATTTTAAACGGTCCTACGAATCTCGGTATTAATTTCTTATATAACACTTTAAGCTTAAAATTCTACGTCGATAATATAACGAGGTCTCCTACTTAAAAGGATATTAATTTATACTTTTTATCGTAATACTTTTTATAAAATTCTTAGGCTTTTCTTTAATAAGTCTTTACTTTTTCTCGGAGTATTTATAATTTTTTAATTCGGTTTATTATAACGGGTACCTCCCTCTTTATAACGTCGTCCTCGACGTCGATATATGCCTCTAGGTCGTATCCGTATAATATACGGAACGGGGTTAAGTTAATAATATTATTTTCCGCGTTATTAACCGTAAACTTTATATTATAAAGGAGGTTTAATTAATTCGATTACTCGTCGTTAATAAATACTCGTAAATAGTGTTTTAAGATTTAATTTATTCTCTTAGTTTACTTATCCGTTTATAAGTGGTAGGTTATAGAAAGTCGCCGACGTATCGTTAATATTAAATATAACTCTAATTAAAATTAACTAGTAAATATATTACTTCGGTTAAAGATAATTCCTTTAAGTGTCCCGTAACGAGTTTCGATCTTTATATAAATAATTTAGGTAAGTCCTTCCGACGTAATCGTCGTAAACACTAATAAGAATCGGTATATTTTCGTATACCGGTCTACGATTACTAGGATATTATTTATAAAATCACCTCGATAATAAACCTTAAGTAATCCGACTACGAAATTTATTAAAATCTTTTACTAAGGTCTTTATAAGATTAATAAGGGTTAAAGTTATTTATATAACTTATATCTTTTCGTAGTAATTCGTTAATATATCGAATATAAGTTAACGAACTCGTTAATATCCTTTTATATACCCGGTTAATAATATTTCCTTTAAATAATTTTTTTTATTCTAACCCTTTTAAAGTGCCCCGTTATTAAGTTATTATAATGTCGTTCGAGAATCTCCTAACGCACCGAGCTTTTAATTAAAATATAAATTTAATACTTATATTTAAATAACCCTTTATCGTTGATAATCCATCGGTTATTTCTTAGTCCTCCCGTTTCGATAACGCTTCGTTTCGTTATATAAAAGTTATTACTAGTTTATAAAGCCCGTAATACCTTTTATAACGGGGTAAATAACTTTACGGACGTCGCCGTTTCCTTTATAATTATAAATTATACTAAAATCCTTAAAATAAATTATCGAGTTAACGGGTTTAACTAAGTTTAACGAGTTCTCGACGAGGCTCTCGAGCTTCCTATTCGAGCCTAGCTAGTTTAAGGGTAAGCTTAAATTTATTAAACCTATAAAGGCTTTTCGTTAAATTATATACGTAAAGTCGCGATCTCCTCCCTTTAATCTCTCTTTTAAACCGTAAGGCGCTCTTATTATAAGATTAACACCTCTTATACCGCGGTTAACCGTTACTCTAAGGTGGGTAATAAGGCTTAATTATTAAGCTCCTTTATTATTATTTATAATTAAGGCGTCTCGACGGCGTATTAACTAGGTTTCGCTTCCCGGCTTAATATTTAATTTCGAAATTAAATAATATAAAAAATATATATTAACGTACTTATCGGCTATTTAGCTTTTATTAATTTATAAACGCTCTTAAATTAACGTAGTCCGATAAAACTTCGATTCGTTAACGATTACCGTTTAAATATTATCGCTAATACTTAAAACTTTCTATAATTACTATTATTTTTTAATCGGGAGTATTATAGTTTAACTTAAGGCCCTTCTATTTCCTTAACTAAAATATAATTAAATAGAATCTACTATCGTTATTTAATTATAATAGGATTCTTAACCCAGCCTTTTTCGACGCGTCCGTTTTAAGGCGTAACTATCGATCGGGGTTAAAGTATCGTATAACGGCGCTTATTTAAAATAAACTTTAAGCGTCTCGAAGGCGTCTCGTTATCGATCCGTTAACTTTACCGCTCTTAACTTTTTTCCGTTTTATATCCCTTTTATTATTTCGTTTAGGGGGTTTATAATTTTCGAGTAAGCGCGGATAAATTATTTATAAAAGTTATAAAAGCCTAAAAATACTTAAATATTACGGTAAGACTTAGGCTCCGGCCACTCTTTTACCGTGGCCACTCTTACCTCGTTTATTTTAACTCCGTCTCTAGTTAAAATAAAATTAAGGAACTTAACTTTATACTCGAAGAATTTACACTTTTAAGGGTTCGTAAAGAGTTGGGCACGCCGAAGTCTCTTTAACACCTTATATAAGTGTTAAATATACTCTTCCCTCGTACGGGAGAAGATTAATATATCGTTTATATAAGTTATATACGTAATATCGATTAAGCCTTATAAAGTAATATAAATATAATATTAGAAAGTAACCGGGGCGTTCGTTAACTTAAAAGGGAGAATTATATACTCGTAATAGCCGTAACGTATACGAAACGTTATTTTTTATTTATCCCCTTCTTTAATCCGGATACGGTGGTAAATATCTTTAATATTTAACTTAAAAAAAAATTATATCTCGTTAATACGATTTAAGATCTCCGAGATTAAAGGTAATATATACCGGTTTTTAATAATAACTTATTTAACCCCGGTAATTAATATAAAGTCGTAACGTACCGTTTTTTTTAAGTACGAATAAAATCGGGGCCCTAATTAAGCTTTTAAATTAACGAATACGGTTATTTACGAAGTTCTTAGTAAGGTAAGCTCGTAACTCCCGTAACTCTCTCTTAAAGAGTGGGTAAATACCTCCGTAAAACGGTTACGTACCCTTTACTAAATTAATTACGTAATTAATAACTTTCGACGTTAAAATTATTATAACGTTAAAGGTATCGAATACGTCCCCGAATTAACTTAACTCGGGCGAGAGTACGACTTTTCGGCGACTCTTTAACTCTTCCTTATCGAAAGGGTATTCTTTAAAAGGCTTACGGTTTAAAGGTAGGAGGGTTATTATAATTACGTATATTACGGTCTTATTCCGGGTAAGTTTCGTAAACCTCCTAGGGCTCTTAAAATAAATTTCGGCCTTTTCGTAAACGAATCTTTATTAAGCCCGAATAAGGATATTAATATTAAAAGCCTTTAATCCCGTAACTCTTAATAAAATAAGGTTTACGCCTAGTATCTTTAACCGGTCGATAACGACGTATAACCTAGTCGTTACCTTAATCCTTCCTTTAAAATTTATAAGAGAGATAAGTATATCTTATATATTAAACGTTTTAATTTATTTAATATTTATAATACGTGTTTACGGGTCGGGGTATTTAATCTTTCGTAATTATAATTTCTTTACGAATTAAATACTTATTATATCCGATCCCGCGGTAATATTTAGGTTAACCGTCGTTTTTTCGGAGACCCTTCCTTAATATATTACTTTAACACTCCGTAGTCGTTTATATTTTATAATCGTCGCTTTTCCTTTAGGCTTAAGGGAGGCGACTAGGTATTTTTTAACTTATTTACGGTAATATTTTAAACTTAATTATAAGCTTTTAAATATTCGGTAAAGTAATACCCTTTTTTTAATACTTAAAGTAAATAATATACGACTTATTTTTCCGGTTATCGGACGTCGATCGGCCGTTAAACTTAAAAAACCCGGTTTACTTTTACTCTTTTACGAGTCTTTTTAACCTAGGTTAATATTTTATTTACCCCGTTTCTTTTTATTTCGACGGGGCGGTTACGGTATTTTATTATTAAGGCGTTTACGACTTTTTCCCGAAAATCGAATATTAATTATTTATAAATAAAACGATTCGGCTCGCTTAATAAAATCCTTAAAACGGATTAATTTATAATTAATAACTATACTTAACGGCGTCCGAAAATCTTTTATTAACTTAAGGAAAAATATTTATTTCCGGAACTCCTCGAATAAGTCCCTTATTTAACTCTTTAACGAACGGAGATAATTTAAGAACTTAATAAGGGATTAATAATAACGTTATCGGGCCCTTTTATAAACCTCGTAAACTTAAAGAGAAGGATCTCCCGTAATCGGGGTTAAAGTCGTAATTTATTTTTTAAATACGTCTTAAAAGCCTTCGACTCGCGTACGCTCTTCGACGGTATTTAAGTTAAAAATATACTAGTTTTATTATCTCTTTAAGGCCGTATTTATATAAAAGTAAACGACGATAACTCGTTACCTCTCCCTTTTAAACTCGCGGGGTTAAGCTTCGAATATTAACTTTAACTCCTTAATCTAGTAGCCGTAATTTTAAAAGGTCGAGTAGTTTCCGAAAGTCGACGGTTAAATCCTTATTCGTAAATCCTTCCGCGGTTTATCCTTTTTACGAAACGTCGACGCTTTAAAAATAACTTCGTCGTTATTATCCCTATTTTCCGAAAAGGAGGATATTATAACCTTCGAGACCGAGTTAACCGGGAAAGGGTTAATACTCGAACGAACGTTTATAAAGGTACGTCTTTTATACCTTCCGGCCGCGAAGACGGCGATCCTCTCCTTAAACCGTTCCTTTCGCTTAAAAGTAATTAACTCCTTTTTTAAGGTTAGCTCTTCGGCGTCCTTCTTAATCTTTATTCCTTCGGCGACCGAAACGTCGTCTCCCTCGATAAAGCCGCGAAGGGCGTCTTCCTTATTTATAAGAGGGGGCCCGGTGGCCGCGCCCTCGATATCTTAAATCGTCGGAGGCTCGCTTAAAATAAAGCCTTCGATTCCGGTAAAAATAAAAAGAGGTCCCTCGTTTTAATACCCGTAAAGGGCGGAGGGTTATTCGGTGGCTCCGCGACTACGAGTTTACGGGCGAGTAATCCGGCCTATAACCGAAGTAACCGATCGGGTTATCTTTATTATTATTTTTAAGTATCCCGGGGGAGAAGACTTAGAATTATTATAAAATTTAAGATAGGTGGTTACGATAGTAAAGCGTAGGCGTTTCGAGGGCGAAAGTAAGTTTAATATTATATAAGAACTAAGTTTTACCTCCCGAAACTTTACGGTATTCGGGGGGGCCTTTTACTTAAGAGAAATCTACACTAGTAGCGTGGCGCCCGCGAGGGCGCCTAGTTACGTACGTGTTACCGTACTAGCTACTCGTTACGTATTAGTCTCGTGCTCCCTTTATTATTAGCTACGAAGTGGTATTAATACGAGGGAGACACGAGGTCGTTACCGTGGTGATATTTATAGTGGAAGAATTATAATATATAATTATATATTTTTATTACTCCGTTATTAATACGTACGTACTTCGGTATTATATATTACTCGAAAGTTTTAAGGCGGTTAAAGTTATTAATAATATATACGAAAGTACTCGAATTAAGTAATACCCTAAAAAACGGTTTATTTAACGTTAAAATAATAAGTATTTCGGATATATATAATATATTAACTTTTAGTATTTTTTTAAGACCCCTTAAGCCTTTTATAATAATTATAAGTTATAAATATACCTCTTATATTAACTTACCTCCCACTTTAATAATAAAGGTATTAAGTTTAACCTTAATAACGGCCACCTTTTAATAACGCTCCCGCGTAATAATAATCTTAACTTTCGCTTCGGGCGAATAATATATAAAATAATTAAGTTTTTTTACCGAATTATTATAAAAATAATCTTTTAAGTTATAACTAGTCCCCTCGTATAACTTATATAATACGTCGCGCCTAGCTTATTACGTAATATTACGACTACGATATCTCCCACGTCCCCGTTAAAAAGAACCTTTTTATTAACCTTTATTATACCTTTAAACTTAATTTTATTATACTAATAATAACGGAGGTAGTTTTTAATCCTCCTCCTTTTTAATTTCGTCGTTCTCGCCTTTTATACCGAAGTTAACGAGCGTTAATCCGAACTTTTTTTTTCGAATTAAGAAGGTAAAAGGTTTAATAAATAAAGTCTCTTTTACTCGAAAATTTTTAATAATACCGAGGGTTTTTTCGACGTAACGAGGTATATCGTTTAAGTTTCGCGATATTTCCGTCTTTAAGGTTTTAAATTAATCGATTAACTTTATTTACTTTTACGGGAAAACGCTTCTTAAATACGATAATTAATCCGGACTTTATATTTTAAACCCGTTTTAATCGATTTATTTAATTATATATTTACGTTATAAAATAAACTAGTTATTTAACCTTTTATTTACGAATTTTATATATTTAAAAGCTTTTTAAAGGAGGATTTTATATTCCGTAATAAACGAGGGCTTTATTTTATTAAAAAAGGGTTTAATAACGTTAAATAACTTTAATACTTTTTCTTTTAATTTATTTCTTTTATAAAATATACGTTTAAAAGTATTATTAACGTAATTATTAAAAAACTTTTATATTTTCTCCGTCGCCGTATTAAACTCGCGCTCTTTTATAATATATTAATTAATTTACTTTTTTTAAAATCGTAACTTTTTAAATTAATCGTTATAAATAATACGTACTTTCGTTTAATCCTTTTTATATATCGTTTATACGGCTTACGTATTAACTTCCGGTAACGTTAAAAAGGGTTTAAACGGTTACTTTAAATAAAATACTTTAAGCGGGGTTATACCGTAATATATATTTTTCGTTTTAAAATTAATTTAAACGTTATAAATTAAGTACTTTAAATTAATATATTTTATAAATTAAAAGTAATTAACCTTCGCCTTAACGGCTCGTTATTAATCGTAAAAGTTAAACTTTTCGGTTAAAACCGGGATTTCCGTAGTTTTAATAATCGTTATAATATTAAATTCGGCTTTTACTAGTTTTAACGGTCGTAAATTAATTCTTTTTAATTATTTTATTATACGTCGCGCGTACCGGACTCGTAATTATTAAAATATATAATATATTAATAATTATTATATAAGGAAAATCTATAGAATGTGGGCATACTCGTTAACCCTAAAAACCTCCCTATTTTCTATACAAACTCAGGCTAACTCCATTTAGTTGGTTTCCCAGGTTGATTCCTCAGGCCACCCTACATATTCTGTGGCTCCTTCCGACAGAGAGAGAGAGGAAGAAGAAAAAAGAGAAGAGAAAACCTGAAATGGTTGTGGATGGTTACGGAGTACGCAATCGCGCACGGCGGGCAACGTCTAACTCATTTCTCCTATGTTGCTGGACTCCCTTTGGACTTCTGGTAAAACTCTGGACTTCTCCGGACCCGTGGTCGAACCCGTGGTCGTCGTTGTGTCTCTGGCTGTTTTGCTTCTCCACTTTGACTTGCAATCTTCACGACCCACACCCACGCAGCCCAAAATACCCCTGTTGGCCCTGTTTGGTTAGTTATTCTTTTATGACACTAACCTCTTTTGCTTTTCTCTTTCCACAACGAGTACCGAAATGTGCTTGACTCGGCACGGCAAACCCCCAGCAAAAGCTTATCAGATTTCCAAGGCAAGGAGCGGCCGAGGGTGTCCCGCTGAATACGTACATGAACATGTACTGAGTTGGAAACGAAAGTACCAAAAGAAAAAGGCAAAAAAGAGAAGCAATATATTTGGGTCCAATTCTGCCTTCCGGTTCCGCTCTCTAGCTTCTGCCCTTGTCTACGATGTACATGTAGGAGGAACATCACCACACCTGAATCAGAAAAACACACCCCCTCTTAGCTTGAGTGTGGGACAGTTCTGAAGCTTGTCTATTTTTTTCTTCTTGTTTTCTGTGTTCTTGGGTCGGCCTTTTTGGCTCTGCTCCCTGTTCCTTCTCGTTTCCCTTTCCCTCTTTTGCTCACCCCCTGCTGTCCATTTTTATCTGATCCGTCGACATCCCGACACAGTTTTGCTGGGAGTCAGGACAGAGACACTCCGAAGGGGGAAGGAAAGACTTATCTCAAGCTCCATTTTCGGGGTCCTGCTTCTTTTCTATCGCAACTTTTGCTCGCCTTTATCCTCTTTGTCATTCTCACCTTTCCCTTGCCGCCTCCGCGCGACAATACCTTTCCCAGAGTTTGCAGTGTGCAGCTTTTCAGTAGGAGTCTCCGTCCCAGGTCCCAGGTCCCAGGTCCCCTCTCTCTTCTGTCCACCCCACCCCCCTCTAGCTGCCACTCCTCTTCTGATCGCTCTACGTATTTTCCTTTTTCTTTTCTTCTTCCCTTCCCATTTTCCCCTTCTCTTTTTTTTTTCTTTCTCTTCTTCTCTTGTCACATCCTCTTCTTTCTTCCCTTCTCCCTCTTCCCTCCTCCCTCCTCCCTCCCCCTCATTCATATTCCTCTTGTGTACTCATCCTCGTTGTTGTCGAGGTTGACACAAGTTTGACCGAGCTCCCCATACAAGCACGCTCTCGTGCGTGATTCTTTGGTCTTCCCCTTCCTCCTCCTCCTTCTCCTCTTCTGTTTCACACAATGGTCCGCGCGTTCGTCGCCGGCCTGCTGGCCCTGGCTGCCGGCGCCGCCGCGAAGACGGTCAACTATGACTTCAATGTCTCGTGGGTCCAGGCAAACCCCGACGGTCTGGCCGACCGCAAGGTCATTGGCATCAACGGCGAGTGGCCGCTGCCGGTGCTTAACGTCACCAAGGGCGATCGCCTGGTGGTCAACATGTACAACGGCCTCGGCGACAAGAGCACGTCGATCCACTGGCACGGCATGTTCCAGAACGGCACGAACAGCATGGACGGCGCGTCCATGTTCACACAGTGCCCGATCCCGCCCGGCTCGAGCTTCACCTACAACTTTACCGTTGACCAGAACGGCACGTACTGGTACCACTGCCACACCGACTACTGCTACCCCGACGGTTACCGCCAGGCGCTGCTCGTGCACGACGTGGATGCGCCCTTCTACGACCAGTACGAGGAGGAATTCTCCATTACGCTGTCTGACTGGTACCACGATATGATGGAGGATCTGAGCAAGGAGTTCATGTCGCTGTACAACCCCAGCGGTGCCGAGCCGATCCCTGACTCGTTCCTGATGAACGACGGCCAGAACCAGACGTTTGCCGTCAAGCCCAACACGACGTACCTGCTGCGTATTATCAACACGGGCAACTTCATTGCCCAGTACATTTACATTGAGGGCCACAACTTTACCATTGTCGAGGTGGACGGTGTCTACACCGAGCCCCAGGAGGCCAGCGTGCTGTACGTGCACATTGCCCAGCGCTACAGTGTGCTGCTGACCACGGCCAACTCGACCGAGCTCAACTACAAGATTGTGACTGTGGCCGACACGGACCTGATGGACGGCATCCCAAGCAACCTGCAGCTCAACAACACCAACTGGCTGGTGCTCAACGAGGATGCCCCGCTCGAGCAGGCCGTCATCACGGCCGCGACCAGCGATGACCTCGTGCCCTTTGACGATTTCAACCTGGTGCCCACGGATGGCATGGCCCTGCTGCCCGAACCGGACATCCAGGTCAACGTGACCGTGTACATGGTCAACCTCATGACCGGCTACAACTACGCCGAGCTCAACAACATCACCTACACGACGCCCAAGGTGCCCACGCTGTACACGGCGCTGTCGGCCGGCGACCTGCGCACCACCGAGGTCGTGTACGGCGAGTACACCCACCCCATCGTCCTGGGCCACAACCAGGTCGTCGAGATCATCCTGAACAACGGCGACAGCGGCTCCCACCCCTTCCACTTGCACGGCCACAACTTCCAGATCATCAACCGCGAGCCGCCTCTGGGCCCCGACTTCAACTCGTACCTGGACGGCGACCCGATCGGCTACGACCCCAACAACCACACCGACTTCCCGCCCATCCCCATTCGTCGTGACGTCGTCGTGCTGCCGCCCCAGGGCTTTGTGGTGATGCGCTTCGTCGCCGACAACCCGGGTGTCTGGGTCTTCCACTGTCACATTGACTGGCATTTGGCCTCTGGTCTGGCCATGACGTTTGTCGAGGCCCCCGAGCTCCTCCCCACCCACGTCGAGGTCCCCGACGACCACTACGCGGCGTGCGCTGCGGCTGCCATCCCCACCGTCGGCAACGCCGCTGCCAACACCGAGGACTACACCGACCTCACGGGCCAGAACGCCCAGCCCAAGGACATCCCTGACGGCTGGACCTCCCGCGGCGAGGTCGCCATGGCCTTCTCTGTGCTTTCGGCCGTCCTTGGTATCATCTCGCTCGTCTACTACGGTCTGGCCGATCTCAAGCACCGCCCCAAGGCGCCGCCGGCGGCCCGTGACTCGTCTGAGGGCGAGGCTGCCGCCGTCGCGACGGAGGTCCCCAACAAGTCGGGTTAAGCGGTAGTCCGCGTGATCAAAGTGATTGGTGGTTGCACTGGAAAAAATGGTGGTCGTTTGGAAAAAAAAAAGTAAATCTGTGTTTTGACGCAACCTGTGTGTCTTTGTTCGTCTTTTCTCGTCTCTTGTCGTCTTTGTTCGACCTCTCTTGTCATTCCTCTTGTCTGGTTGACTTTACCCCCTCATTATTTCTGCTTTGTCGAGGTGGATGAGTTGCGTTATATATACCTATTTCGAGTTGTTTCCCTCCATCCACAGTAATAAAGATGAGTCCACGTGAATGCTGCCCACCGTGTTTCCTTTTTGCTAGAATGTGTCCGTAATTGTACTTTCGACTTCATGTACATGCTTAGCTTTGTCCTGTTTCTTGTTCCTTTGAAAGATATGGCGTGCGCTCACTCCACTTGGTGAGCCGATGCAGAGTCACGCTCTTTCGATGCTTTCTGTTTACGCATCTTCCTATATATATCCATACTAAACACTCTTCTTTCACGTACGGCCATAGATACAGGAAAACACGGGATCCCGTCCGCTCTCCCCTAGTTAAACCTGTAATCGGCGGATTAGTAGTTGGGTCGGTGACGACCAGCGAATACCCGCTGCTGTACGTTTTTTTGTTGACTTTTTGTGTCCACAATGGTGATCAACGGAGAGCCTTCGAAGTATACAGACCTTTATTTTATTCACTTAAGTTTACTCGTTTCAGACGCTCTTTTGGGGGGGAAGGAGAGTCTTTCTATTTTTGTTCCTAAAAATATTTTCTTGGAATCTATTTTCGAGATAAATAAGAAGCAAAGGCAGCAGAGTAGAAAAGAAACACAGAACTCGCAACTTCGTCGGTAGAGTGTATTTCGGTCAAGTCCGCTGGATCTATTGCTTCCCTTATTTTCACCTGTCTTGTGCAAGAACCTAGCCAGACAATCATTCTTTCTTTGTACAGAGTATCATCAAACTAATTGCATGAAAATGGATCCCTCCTGGCGATGCTCCATTGTTTACTCGGTGTAAGACGATCCGACTGATTTATCACGTGAAAAATAGACACGTGACTTCCTTCATTATGGGACGTCCATGCATGACGAACTATTTATCGTTGACCCGCGACAATGGTTGAAACCCGCCTCATTCTGTGATGGCCGTCCCTCCCGCTTGATCCTGCCCAGCGTCCTGTTTCTTGGCGCAGCGGCACATCACTTTAGAGGCCCGCTCGCTGCATGGCGGAACGATGCTGTGGGAAGCTCGCTTGATACAGGGCCATTCGGTGACGATATTTCTTTTTTTGGTCTTTTGGGCTTGGGGCCGTTGAGTCGCTTTCTGTGCACTTTCCTTTTGGGGCGTCATAATTCTCGAGATCTCGTGTTGGTTGGTCTTTGGTCTCTCCTGCCTTTATTTGCTGACTTTACATTTTACGTCGCCCTTTGTTCCTTCCATTTCAGCCCGCCTTCACACTTGCACAGAATCTTTCCAGTTACGGCAACTGCGACGGTGTTTCTCGTCATCTGTTCGCGACTCGTAATACCTTAATTGGTGCTGCGCCTCATTGCCCCAATAACATTCGCTTCACGTAACTTACGTCGTACGTACGCTGTGCCGCCCTGACATTAGTGTTCTTCACCTCTTTTGCATTTCGTGGGCGCGCGGCCTCTCCAACACACAAGGAGCGTTGGAAGCACTGGAACTCCGGGCGGCTAGTCGACTAGCGCTTTACAAATACTGAGTAGTGTGCGCAGGAACAAAGCTGCCAAAGTACGTCGTACCGCCCTAACAGAGATGGCTGTCAATTCTGCGTGTCTTCTGTTACGTGCTACCCAACGTGTCCAAAAATAGGGGGTTGCGCCTTCCCCTTTCCAGATCAGCGTGGTTTTTCCTGTCAAGACCTGGACTCCTGGACCGCAAAAGTCCTGCAAAACGGCAGGACGAAAAAGAAAATCCATTGACGCTAGTCCCAAATAGGACTAAATTACGACATTGACCCTTGCAGCGACGTGCGTAAGATATGTCCCTCCCTTTCTCTCTTTCCCTCCTTTTCTTACTCGCTATTCGTTTCCCCCCGGTGGTCTCGCAAAACAGGCAAGACAGGCTGGCCGGCGGTTTTGGCCCCGTAACGTCCTGATCAATTTGCCCAATTCCCTGCTTTTCTGGCTTGTGCTCCGCTGGAATGGTGGTGGACTGGCCCAGCTCCTGGCGTGAGCGTTCTGTCGTTCCTTCCTCGTCTGTCCCCGTTGCCCTGTTGATGTTACCGCCCTGTCCAGTTGAGCCTTCCTCCCTTTCCTGATTTTGGCGTGGTGCCTTCCCGTTTGGCTGGCCCGACGGTCCCTTCTGTTCTGGAATCATGGCGATCCACCCACTGCGGGCCACCCACAGTGATGATGTTGCCTCTGACGCTGGTCCCCGTTCGTTCTTTCCCAGCCAATACTCGTCGATGCTCCTCCCTTTCCTCTCTACAGTATTGTTGCTCACCCCCCTTGCCCATTTAGTACGGACGACTCCCAGACACCCCCGGCATTACTCGTAAAACAGGCCGCCCTTCGTTCCTTCCCCCAGTTTCTTGCTTTCCAAACGGGGCCTTTTTTTGTCTGTTCGGTCTTTTGTCCTCTTACCCTTTCGTCGCGAATCCCCTATTCTCACGTTTTCTTTCTCTTTTACAACCTCAACTTTCGTTGCGTGCGACCGCTCATCCGCATCCTTTCGCTCGTTAAATCCAACTTCCCGTCCGTTTCGTTCTCGACATTTCCCACAAAGTCCGGCTGAGATCCCTTTGATCCAAAGCGACAAAGCGAAAACGTTGTCATCGCCAAGACAAACCCCAAAGAAATCTCCAAGAAACTTCCAAGAGCCCAAGAAATACCAAGCATCGCCCAAGAGTCCCAAGAGACATACCAAGACCCGCGATCGATTGTTCAAGACGGCCCGCCCCTCTCGATTGCCTTACCAGACCCGAGACAGCTTTCGCCGCTCTTTCTCTCCTCTTCCTCTCGATCTGGCGATGCCAAGCGCGGCAGTCAGGCGGACATCGACTGCGATCTAGATTTTGAACGACGACCAGCCGCTCGAAAACGAAGAAGTGAACGAAATATCCCAGAAACCCGCTCGCCAATACCCGCTGCCAGCTTCACGATGGCTCCCTCGCTCCTGAAATCCCTCCTCGTCGCGGCGGCCTGTGCCACCACGGCCACCGCTCAGATTGATGTCGACCTCTCCTCGTCATGTGCGTACATTTCTTGTCCCCCTTTTGGCCGACTTTGCCCCCCTCCCCCTTCTCTGCTTCTCCAGCCACATCCATACCTTTGCTGCATTGCAAGACCATCGTGAGCGACATTTTGGACATCCCACGATGCTCCGAACGTCTGTACGTGTGAACGCGTCATCATTATTTTTTTCGCAGTTCGGGATTCTGCATCTTTTTGGGCAACCGGATCCACACATCAATGCTCATGGGCTGGTCTTGGCACGCTGGCATGGATTGGGCCAAATAGGCGATTGGGCAAATGACTTGGCAAAGTCGTATTATGATCGCATCGTGAACGTGCTGACGGCTAACCACTAATTGCTACCACAGCGTCGGTAAAGACCGCCATGGCAACAATCGCTTACAACCTGTTGACCTACTACAAGGGCAACTTGTCTGGTATGTTCTTTTCATCTTTCATGTTATCTTTAAGACTTTTTTTATAGCCCTTCTCTTCCGTCCCCAATCCCAATCACGGCATAAATTGCAGCATGGTTGACCATTATATCCAGGCATGACGCCCGGTATTCTGCCGGTCCTCCACCATTCGGTGACTACTACTGGTGGGAGGGCGGCGCACTGTGGGGAGCGATGATTGACTACTGGTACTACACCGGCGATACCTCTTACAACCCTACCACCGTGTACTCTATGATTTTTCAGGCCGGCCCGCCGGGTTACAGTTACGAGCCGGCCAACTGGACGATGTCCCTGGGCAACGACGACCAGGGTTTCTGGGGCATGTCCGCCATGCTGGCCGCCGAAGTCAACTTTGAGAACCCGCCGGATTCCGATCCCCAGTGGCTTGCTTTGGCCCAAGCCGTCTTCAACACCCAAGCCGCCCGCTGGGACACGCAGTACTGCAATGGTGGTCTGCGCTGGCAAATTCCTCTGTCCAACAACGGCTACGACTACAAGAACAGTATCGCGAACGGCATCTTATTCAACCTCGGCGCCCGTCTCGCCCGCTACAACCGGCAACGACACGTACGCCCAGTGGGCTGAGAAGACCTACAACTGGACTGCCGATGTTGGTTACATTGACGCTGCCTACAACATCTACGACGGTGCCCACGTCGAACACAACTGCACGGACATCAACAAGGCGCAGTTTTCGTACGTGGCCGCGGCCTTCATCCAGGGCGCTGGTTTCATGTACAACTACGTAAGCTTTCTCTAGCGCTTCCTTGCTTTTGATGTTCCCCCCCCCCAACTGACGTGGTGTGTGTAGACCAACGGATCCGCTCTCTGGGAGCAGCGTCTGACGAGCTTGACCAACCGGACCCTCGATGTGTTCTTCCCCAACGGCATTGCTGTGGAGCTTGCCTGCGAGTTGACGAGCTCGATTCAGTGCACGGCTGATATGCTTTCGTATAAGAGCTTCCTGCACCGCTGGCTGGCCCAGGTCACGCAGGTCGCGCCCTTCATCAAGGACACTATCCTGCCTGTCCTCAAGACGTCGGCCGAGGCCGCTGTCAAGAACTGCAACGCTGACGGCACCTGTGGATTCCGCTGGACGACCAGCTCGTACGACGGCGACACTGGTGCTGGTCAGGAGATGAACGCCTTGGGCGCTCTGATGAGCGTTATGATTACTCTGGAGCCCCTCAATGCCGCTCTGACCAACACGACGGGCGGCACGAGTGTGGGTAACGCGGCCGCCGGTGTCGGCTCCACGGTCACGACCACCAATTACAGCCCCATCACGGCGGGTGACCGTGCCGGTGCCTCGATCCTGACCATCGTTGTCATTTCCGGCATCGTGTCCTTGATGGTGTGGATGAACACCGGCGAGGGCGAGGGCTTCCGCCTCGGCCTTTTCGGCAAGGGCAAGGGCATGCTGTAAGCAGTCGACTAGGCAGCCCACCCCCTTTTTTGTGTATACCATTTTCTTTTCTGTATTTCCTTCTCAATTTTTCTCTTTCTGCTCTGTTTGTTCTTTTGGACCAAGAAATGGCGTACACTGCTCCCTTCCTAGACGCAGGTGACGTCCCTTGAGGTGCAGCGCTCTCTGAAAAGAAGTGTCGACCTTCCCACTCTGCTAATCTAGTTTGCTTTTATTCTGTTTTTCTTTTTGAAATTGCTGGTCCCTTTTCCGAGGCCCCAGCGGCATCAAAGCCAGTCGGCGTTAGGGATAAAGCACATTCACTATATTCACCTTTTTGTTTGCCATCTCTCTTTTATCCCCCCCTTTTTACTGTCAATAAATCTGTTTGTGTGATGGAAGAAAGACGCCATCTACCTACAAAGTCGTGTTGATGTTAGTTTGTATTTTCTCAAGTCCATTCTCTTCCATACGGTTTTAATGCTTCTTGCTCATCTACTGTTGCAATTTTCAACTGCACACACAGTTTGTCGTGATTTACATTGCATTGTTGCAATGCTCCTTGGCTCCAAGATGGAGATGAAACTTAGATACTTGGACGAGAAAACGCTGCGACCGACCATTTATTTTACGCCGGCCCAACGTCTTGAGCGACCTCGCGGCGGGTTCAAATACCGGGCCCCGTTGGCAAAGCCAAGTCCATTGCCTCCGCCTCGGCTGTCGACGGCCGATTCGCCTCAATGGACGTCACCGTCCCCTGGCGCAGGCCCAAGTATGCATCGCGGTCAAGGGCCAGCGGGTCGGCCGGGTTGAGAGAAGGCATGGGCGGAGCAATGGCTGGCGCGGCCAGCGCTGCCGCCGTCGGCGATTT
This sequence comes from Sporothrix protearum, assembly GCA_016097115.2. Lineage (NCBI taxonomy): Eukaryota > Fungi > Ascomycota > Sordariomycetes > Ophiostomatales > Ophiostomataceae > Sporothrix > Sporothrix protearum. The sequence goes on from JADMNH010000008.1 coordinate 1,169,673, forward strand.
CGGTGTGCGAGCGCGAAGACCACCGGCACTGCTGCTTCGCCCTCTCTCCCGTTCTCTCTCGCGTTCTTTCCTTTCGACCGCTCCTGCACCGATGCTGCCGCCCGTGCCAGCCACACCAATGCCTGCATGGACGGCCGTGCTGACACTGTCGGCCACGGCCGCCGCCATTTTCCTCAGATGGCTGTAGCTGTAGGAGCGGGGCGGCGAGAGCGGCGGCAGCGACGGCGATGGCGATGGCGATGGAGATGGCGATGGGGAGTGGGCACGGGTCGGCGCAGCCGACGATGGCAAGGACTGACCGCCCACAAGCTTCTTTGGGCGGCTGCTGTCATTGTCGTTGTTGTTGCTGTTGCTGTTGCTGTTGCTGTTGCTGTTGCTACTGCTCCCGCTTCTGCTCCTGCTACTGTCGCTGCTGAGACGACTGTCATTGGTGTGGTTGTTGGCACCGTCCTCATCGTCGGACAAGAAGAAGAAGGCGGTACGCGACTTGTTGCGGCGGCGCGTATCTGTCACAGTGCTCTTGGGTGTGTCGGGCCGCAGCATGTTGGGACGCACCTCTCGTGCCGCTTGACCCAGCGTCTCGGTGCTGCTGCCGTTGCGGACGCTGCGGCTGACGATGCCTCTTCTGTCGATATGGCCCCGTGGCAAAGCCAGCTCAGGAACCAGTTCCCGCAGTGAGCGGTGTGGGGCACTCGTGGGCAGGGATGGCTGTCTGGTGGTGCGGGTGTTGGATGTGGCCGTCAACGTCGTTGGTGAGGCAGCAGCAGCTACAGCGGTGGCGATGGCGATGGCCGTTTTCTCCTGGTCCTGCTCGTGGCTCTTCTCCTGGTCCTTCTTCTTGTTCTGCTGGTCTGGCCGGTGGTGGTCGTGCTGCGACTGGTAGTAGTCCCGGCCGGCCCACTGCATGTACCGGTCCAGATCGCTGTCACTGTCCATGCCGTCGTTGCTGCCGCTGGAGGATGCACCGCGTGTCGGAAGGCGGCTGCGGGCAGCACGCAACGTATTGCGGTTCCGGTTGCGGTCTCGGTTGCGGTCTCGGTTGCGGTTCCGGTTGCGGTTCAGGCTACGCCCGCGGGTGAAGTCATGCGTCTAGAAACCGCCGCCACTGTCGCTGCTATTGCGTGATGAGGGACTCCGCAAGTGACTCGTTGTCGTGAAGCGGAGGCCGATCTTGTCGGTAATTTCTGTTGATGGGGCGATCTGAGGTGGCTGGGGCGGGATGACCATGGTCCTGCTCCGGCGAATGTCGTCTGTACTGTCAGCATCGTGGCTGGTTGGCTGGTTGGTGTCCCGTGTGGCGACCAACTTCAAGTGGTACCCATCGTGGCCCAAAGCGTGGTCGAGATCGTGACCGAAACCAGTCAACCCACCCAAGCTGTTGGCATACGCTTTGAGGTGAGCCGACTGGCGGTGGTGGCTCGAGGTACGGTGCATGCCGGGGTTGCTTCCACCGATACCGCGGGTGGTGGAGGAGCTATGATTGTTGTTTGTTGTTGTTGTTGTTGCGATCGTCGTGGCTGCTGCTGTGGTCGTTGTCGTGGTGCCACCGCGGCCCTGGCAAGAGATGGACGAACACCGGGCGCAGCGTCGGCAGTGACGAACAGACAATCGCACAGCACAGCTCGCCAATCGACCAGCACGCCGCGGCCACGTTGGCGTACGTGTCATCGCCATTGAGATTGAGGAATGCGATGCGAATCACGGAAATGGTGCACGTAAAAAAGCCCAGCCCAAAGATGCCAACCAATGACAGCCGCTGCCGCGGTCCTGTCCCAAAAGGCACGAAGGGGCCGGCAGGCAAAGACCGACACAAGCACCAGGGCCGTGCTCCAAGGACCAATAAAGGACGAGGGCCCCGAGGGCCATCTTGCGCATCTTGACGGAAAAGACGCGGAGGTACTGCAGGAGGATCGCCGTCTTGACGGTGCCGAGGCAGGCGTAGTAAAAGACAATGGACAAATAAAAGTACGTGTTGTAGGTGGCGATTTGGTCGGCCGTCAACGTCCACCTGTGGTGGCCAAGGCCTTGGGTGGTCATGAGCAGCATGGTGGCGCCGTCAACGGCAGCGAGCACAAGGGCGGCGAGCATGGTCCAGTCGTCTGCGCCGACAGCGCGACCGCCCAAGTAGTGGCGGGTGTAGAAGCGAAGGAGGACGACGGCCATGGTGAATGGGAGGAGGAACGAGATGACGCCGAGGACGACGCCCCGACGGCTGTCGTCGTTTGGGCGATGTCCAGCATGGCTTCCGTTGTGGCCACGGTGGCCGGCGGGAGAGATCAATGTTGGCGAAGGCGCGTCGGTGGTTGGTGTGGCACTGGCTGCATCTGTTGTATGTGATGCCAATGTGGCCAGTGTTGACGCCACAGCCGACGCTGCCGTGCTTGTGATGGACATTGTGAAGACTGGGAGAAGGAATATCTAGGAACATCCTGGTGATGGCCAGCCACTCAGAACATCACAGAGGTACCTGTCGGTTCACATTGTCGTTGGTCGAGCTCTCATCGTTTCGATCATCCAGTTTCTTCAAGTTCTATTCCATTTGATTCGTATTATAATATCGTCAATGGCTGTGGTAGTGTTCGATGATTATTAAGGCATCACGAGGAACAAAACTCTGATGGGAATGGGTCGATTTACCAGAGAAAAAAAAGACGAGGAGCAGAGACTTCCTCTTCTTCCGTTCTCATCTTTCTCTTCGTCCTCCTCCCCTCCTCCTTTGCCTCCTCTCTCCTCTCGCTTCCGTCCGGGATAGATTAAGCGAGATCTCCATGAAGACAATAGATTAAAAAATGAGAGAAGGGAAAGGGGAGGTGAAAGTCCACCTTGAGACGGATGCTGTTTTCATGTCACTCACAGGCAGTCTATGAGATAATAAAGAAGAAAGCGGGCGTGGCAATATCGTCATTGCGCTCTCCCTCATCCCAGTCGTGCCCTACCTTGGCGATGCTTGCAACACCTCGCCTCTCCGCTCTGATTGCTGCAGCTTTAGGGGGAATCAACATGCCATTCGACGCAATTGAGCTGTGGCCATTATCTCAAAAGTTGAGCGTATCAATTGATGTTCCACATGGCTTTTCTCTCGTAGCTTCTCTCTCACAGTCCTTCACCGTCTTTCGATTGTGGCTTGCATGGAACTCTACACGAGGAACACGAGAGATCTACACAGAAAACGGGCCAACGGAAGCGAGAGATAAAAACCCATCTCTCATCGATTTACGTACTCCCTTTCCGCTTTCTTGCTTCCGTCTTTTTCATCATATATTCAGCCGAGAAGTTGATGGGCCAATCGTGGAGCCACACTCTACTTTTCAACAGAAGTCTCATCACTGCCACCGCAGCACAATCGGCCCGACATATAGTGTAGAGAAATCTGAAAAAGAAAAAGAAAGAAAAAACCAAGACAAAAGAGTAGACAAGAAGAAAAGGTGAGTAGGATGACGTGATTGGATGAGGTCGGCTCTATACGTTTGTTGGCTCCGTATGTCGTTAGCCGCCTGTTGGCCATCATGGCGGCAAGGCCAGGTCTTTGTTTTTGGTTCCTCTGGTTTCTTGTGTTCCAGAGCGGTCTAGAGAGGTTCACAGAAGAGATCCTAACGAAGTCGAGATCAGCTCTCGAATGGACTAAACAAACGCCACATCCAGGATAATCGCCGGGGCACGTCACTTCCGGGCCTTGCCTTTTCGCCTTGTCTGCGCCTTGTTTGCGCCATGTCTCTCTGCTGCCTCTGTCTCTGCCTCTTCCCTTTCTTTGGCCTGCATTTGACCTGAATTGGTCGAGGCTTCGGCGCCACCACTTGCCGGGCTCTAGCTCCAGATTTCGGCGGAGCTGGACCGTCAAATGACATCTGCAATAAGATGGGAAAGAATCAAAAGAAAGAGTCAAAAGAAAGAGTCAAAAGAAAGAGTCAAAAGAAAAAGTCAAAAGAAAGAAGAAAAGAAACAACATAGCCTGATGGTCACTGCTGTCGTATTGCCGTATGCATTCACCTGTTCAAGCCTTCTCTTTCCTCGTGTCTATGTGTCACGTCACGAAATTGCACGGGCCATGCGATGCCCTTGCTTATCTTTGATCGTATACGTCGTATACAGACATACGACCAATCCAGAGGGCGTAGGAAAGAGTACGTGCGGACAGATGGAGCCAGAAGACGTCGAAAGGGGGTACAAGACACACATGCCATCTCAAACTCTCCCAATGAGGAGGAGGAGAGTTCAGCTCTTCGAATGGTGGCCACGGCCAAGAGATTTTCAGCCCGAGTTTCAGCCCTAGATGTGGGGCCAACGGTACGGTGCACGGCCGGGGTTGAGAGAGGCTATGCGGCGCGCGTCGTTCTTCGGTTCTGGCCCAATCGCTGGTCTTGGCGTTATCTGGAGGACGAGCAAGAACGGTGTCAGCACGTTGCTTTATGTTGCCTTTTTGTGACCGAACTCGTCTTCCTGTCATCTTTTAGTTTGCCTGATGCTATTCTCTTCTCCCATTGTGAGCTAATGGTCTCTTTGCTTTCTTTGCCAGACAAAGGCAAAGGGTGGACATGACCAGTACAGCTTTGGGGAGCGAGAAGCAGGATGGGAGAAGCTGCAGCCCGAAATCTGGGGTACAGCATACAGCATGGCTCCAGAATAATTCCCCTAGATAAAGGGCATCGTGCGCCGTTGGAGAGTCCCGGCATGCGGAAGTTCCGCTCGCCTCCCTCCTCTACCTCCAGACCTACGTTGCATCGTCAAGAGAAGGCCGACTGTCAGAGATTGGGCCTACAGTTGCTCTTCTTTGGGCTTCCCTTACCTCTTTTTCCCTCTTTCTTTTTGTTGTTGTTGTTGTTTATATTCATTCACACCACATCATGCCCTCCGACGACACCTTCTTGGCCATCCTCGAGGATGAGTACGACGATGATCCGCCTCCGTCGTACAACACCATCGGTCCCAGTCCGATACCGTTTCGAGAGTGTATAAGAAACGGACCGGGAAATGGGAATCAGAATCGTGGCGGCCACAATCATAATCACGACAGACGAAACAATCGTCAAGTTGCTCAAGACAACCGGCAGCGAATGTCCTTTGGCATCGGTGGCGCAGGCAATATCAGTATGTTATTTCCCAACACACCCAGTTCTACACACCCAGTTCGAGATGGACAAAGCCAGATTCTAATGATCCAGGAGCAACAAAGGCGTCTGGCGTCGTGGTATCACCATCGCCGTTGCTGGCATCGACACAGCCTACGGCCAACATGTCTCCTTCACAGCCACCGTCCCTGCCAAGAACGCACGAACCTTCTTTACAGGACATTGACGGAGGAGAGCGACATGCCAGTGTCTCAGGAGCAGACGAACTACGAGACAGGCTGGTGGATGGGCTCAGGGCAATATTGTCCAACGTAGGACATGCTGTACATATGAAGGTTGATCACGGTGAAGCAAAGCGATGACAAAAGAGAAGAAAAGCAAAACAAAAAGCAATGGGTTTAGTTGGGAGTAGGATACAATGCTGCATTTTGCGTGGGATAGACCGCTTTTCGTTTGTGTACAATGCCACTTGCTATCTATATTACCAGCTACTCAGATCAGGCCAGTCCCAGACACTTCGCTCTGCGTTTCGCCGCGTCACCGTCACCTCGTCGCCAACGGCAATGCGCACGACATCCTCCTCCTCCTCCTCCTCCTCCTCCTCGTCTTCGCCATCGCGTTTCTGCTGATCCAAAAATGCGTACCGTCCAAACACAGGCGAGTATTTCGCGCCCGGGTCCACGCGCCGGTCTTTCGCCAACCGGCCCAATAGCTCACCGAGTTCGCCAGCTGCCCGCGCGCCCGTCTTGTAGTCCACATTGAGCGACGTGCAGCGGACGCAGTTGCTGGTCAGGAGCAGTTTGACGGGCGTGGCGGCGCCCGGCGAAGGCGTGGGCGTGCGAGCACCGTCGGCGTCGGCGTCGGCGTCGGCGTCGGCGTCGGCGTCCGAACCAGGAGAGCCGGCACGAGCGTCCACGAGCGAGGGCACGTCCGATGTGGACGACGCGGACTCGCCAGGACGGACCGTCAGCTCGCCCCAGTAGTCTTCGGCCCACTCCGCTTCGCCATCGCCGTCCACAACAATGTTGGGCCGGAACTTGTACATGGGCACGTCCACGCCTTGCGACATGCGCGCCCGCACATTGCGCAGCGACGATTCGGCCGTCACCAGGAACGGCGCACAGTCCGAGAACGTCAGCCACGGTTCGTCGTCGCTGTCCGGCGGTGGTCTCTTTCGAAGGCCGAGGGCATAGATCAGCTCCAGCCAGAGAGCGGCCAGCAACTCGAGGACAGCGAGGGGCCAAAATTTGTCCATCACTGCCGCGATCGACGTGCCCTTTGCCGACTTTGTCTTTGCCGACTTTGTCGTTGCCGACTTTGTGTTCGTCTTCGTCTTCGTCTTTGTTGAGCGCACCGTGATCCCCGTCTTCAGGGTCTCGCCCAGCACCTTGCGCTGCCCGTCGCCAATGTACACCAGCACAACATCAAACCCAAAGCACGCACTGAACCAGGCGTCGTACCGGTCGCCCATCCGGTAGCCCTGGGCATGGCTGCCGTGCAAATTGACATCGAGTTTCTTGAGGGACCGGATGGGAGGGTCCAGCGGAATCTGGAGGGGCGGGTGCTGCACGGGCGACATGATGATGCGGTTCTTTCCGGCGCCGGCGCGGTCGACGGGGGTGTTGTCGGCCTTTTGCTCGGGCGGGTGGTAGTGGACGATGACGGACGCCGACGAATCGCCGGCGGCGTCGTCTTGTTTTCCCGCGTCCGTCGTCATCTCCTGCGAGAATAGCGCACATTCGGGAAACGACGACAGCTGCATCTTTTGCAACTGGCCCGCCTTGCTGCGTTTGGTCGTCAGCAGCATAAACTGCCGGTCGTAACGGATGCCCTGCGCGCCCAGTTCGGCCGTCGGCAGTGCAATGCCGCGGAGGGCCTTGACGGGATAGACGTAGATCTGGCACAGTCAGCGCAATGCTCAAATGAAGGGATTGACGATGTCAACCTACCCTGTGACCTTCATGATGGTGAGTTGTGACGTTGCAGAGTGGTCCGTGGTTAGGATTCAATTCCGGTAGTCCGAGTGAAGTTGCGTTGAGTAATTGGTTTGGGTCGATTGGAACTGAATGGATTGATGCTGATGTTGATGCTGAATTGAAATCGAGACACAGAAGCGGCCGACGACACCGAGATATAAACACGTCGCAACAACGTCTTCTTGATGCTGTTGCGATCCGATTTGATTTAGATGAAAAAAAGGCCAAACGGCAATCTTCCCCAATCCTGTGCGCCGAAATCGTTGCTTCGGGAAAGCCCAAAAATGTGAGACTTTTTTGGTGGAGGGCAGCCGAAGGCCAAGAGGTGAGGAATGAGGGGGCGTGGAAAATCCACGCCAGAAAGGCTGGTCGAATGGGAAAGAAGAAAAAAGTCTGGGGAAGAAGCGGCCTTTTGTGGTCAAAACCATCGCTGGTCTGCCTGCCAAGCAAGATGAGGTGAGGTACCGACCACCGCTGGTTTGTCGGTCGCGGACGGCTCGGATTTAAAATGGCCAAAGGTCGAGATAGGATCGCGGACCGGAGTTATAGCAATTGGGTCTGCAGATGCCTCCAAAGCGTAGATTATATCGAATTCAACACAAAATTCACCAGTAGCCATGGAAATCCAAGTATTGAGATAGTCATTTTCATTTAACAGGTAATTAGAAGTACTTTGTACAGAGCTAGAAGTCATGTCGCCCCAAAAGCTGCCCTTCTTCAAAGGGAAATCGCAGACCGAGATGCCCAGCATTTCGCGTCCACTTCACCCCCCTTTTTCTGACAAAAAAAACGCGAAATGCAAGTAGAGCGGTATAGCCTCGAGGAGGTAAGTAATAAAAAGCAGAGGCGCGAAGACAAAAACAACCGCCCATAAATGGTCTTCCAGTAAGCAAAAACAAGACGCAGTAAATTGACAAACCGATGCTGGCCATGAAGGCATGAACAAATGTATAAGAGAGCAAAAGAGATTGCAGTTTGACAAAGGAAAAATTTCGTGAATTGGTGTTGATGTGTTGCAGATTTTTTGATGTTTTTGTCGTTTTTATTTTCGTTGTTGTTTTCGTTTTGGTTTTCGTTCTGATTTTCGTTTTTCGTGTTCTTGTTCCAACTGTCACCGCTTACAGAACGACAAAGGCCACCGTCAGAGCAACGAGGGACAGGTACCACTCCTTGCTCATCAGCGACACTTGGTCAAAGGTCTGCGAACCGGCCGCCGTCACAACCGTGTCGGGCACCGTGCTGCTGATGCTAGCATAGGGTGACGACGACGTGATGGATGGGCTGACGGGCTTGGCCGTGGTGAATAGGGTGGTGTTGCTGTAAGGGCCGTTTTGGTTCTGGTTCTGCTGGATGACAACGGGCGAGGTCGTCATGGTCGACAGCGTAGAAGCGGCTGTAGAGAGGGGCACAACTGTGATTAGTACTTCTTCCGTAGTCGTATAGTTGTAGTTGATGGGAGATGAAGAAGGCGAAGGTGCGGGAGGGGCCGAGTAGTAGGGCGGAGGCGGAGGTGGTGCAACAGCAGAGACAGAGGCAGGGCCAGAGGGCGGTGTCGACGCGACCGGTGCCGAAGCAACTGATGCCGAAGCAACTGATGCCGAAGCAACTGATGCCGAAGCAACTGGTGCAGAGGCAACGGGTACAGAGGCAACGGGTACAGAGGCAACGGGTACAGAGGCAACGGGTGCAGAAGACAGAGCCAGAGCGGCGCCTGCAAGTGTCGATGCTGATGCAGAGGCGACTGGTGCAGAGGAAACAGGTGCAGAGGCAACGGGTGCAGAAGACAGAGCCGCAGCAGCACCTGCAAGTGTCGATGCTGATGCAGATGCAGATGCAGATGCAGATGCAGATGTGGGCACTGATGACGAACGTGCGGAAGACGGTGTGGAAGAAGGTGCAGAGGCAACGGGCGAAGAAGACAGAGCCGGAGCGGCGCCTGCGGGTGTCGATTCTGATGCTGATGCAGATGTGGGTGCTGATGATGAATGAGTGGAAGAAGATGCAGAGGCAACAGGCGCAGTTGCAACAGATGCAGAGGCAACGGGCGCAGAAGACAGAGCCGGAGCAACGCCTGCGGGTGTCGATGCTGACGCTGATGCTGATGCAGATGCTGATGTAGATGTAGATGTAGATGTAGATGTGAGTGCTGTTGATGAAGGTGTGGAAGAAGGTGCAGGTGAGGAAGCGGCTGCTGCTACGTTGTCGGAATTTGAGAGCGAAGAGAGTGTAGGTGCTGCGTTAAGGCTAATGGAAGAAGAAGAGGTGACGGAGGGTGCAGGTGAGGAAGCGGCGGCTGCTACGTTGTCGGCGGATGAGAGCGAAGAGAGTGTAGATGTTGCGTTGAGGCTGATGGAAGAAGAAGAGGTGGCGGAGTACGAGGAGGATGCAGATGTTGAGTTTAGGAAGGGCGCTGAGGAAGAGAGAGACGAGGCACTGCTCGCGACAGAAGAAGAGATGGGAGAAGAGGAAACTAATTCAGGAGAAACGATTGCAGTTGCATTTGCAGAGGCGGATGAAGATGCGGACGAAGATGCGGATGAAGGTGCGGATGAAGATGCGGATGAAGACACGGAGCTAGCGGGAGCAGAAGCAGATGAGGAGGCGGGAGCAGATGTGCCAGGGACGGCATTGCTGGTGTGGCCACCGCCCGGGGTACTAGTGGTGGCGGGCTGGGTGCTGCTGCTGCTGAGGATGGAGGAGGAGCTACTGGATTCGAGGAAGTCGCTGCTAGAGAGCGAGGAGCAAGATTCAAACGAAGAGGATTCAGGAGCATAGGAGACGGAGATGGGGCTCGATAGAGAGACAGGCGGGACGGAAGTGGAAACCGAGATGGAACTCGGCAGAGACACGGGCGGAACGGATGAAGAAGATGAAGGTGTGGACGCGGAAATGGGGCTCGACAGAGACACAGGTGGGATGGAAGAGGAAGATGCCTGGGCCGAGTGCAGGGTCAAGGTGCTGGAGGCTTCGATGGTGCTGGTGCTCAAGATGGTGCTGGTGGTCACACATTGACCGTCTGGGTTAGTCTCACCTCCACTGCAGGAAACGGTCTCGACGACCTGGACCGTAGACGTAATCACGGCGTACGTCGTTTGGGCCTCGCTGCTGGTCGTGGTGCTGTCGGTGCAGCTGCAAATCGATCTTGGAAATGAACACAGTCGTGTCCTCGTCGACGTCGACAGGCCGGCGTGCAGAACCGAGCCCGACGCGGCGGTAGTGCCCGTCACGGTAATTGACGTGCCATCGGTGTGCGACGAAGCGGTCGGGCTGCTTACGGGGGTGCTGGAGGCTGGAGTGCTGGCGGCAGCGCCGCCACTGGTCGTAGTGGTGGCAGGGGTCGTGGCGGTGGTCGGGGTTGTGGCGGTGGTCGGGGCGTCGTGCTAGCACCGCCGCCGTTGGACGTAGTGTCGCTGCCACTGCTGATCTCGTACAGGTTGTAGAGGAACTGGAATGTGGAGCTGTCTTCGCCGCCACACGTCTGCGCCTGGTTGGGCGAAGAGCAGGCAAAGTCGCACGCAGAAGCGTCGTAGGTCTGTGAGATGGTAGGCTTGCTGCTGGAGCAAGCGCAGAACCTAGGAAGAGAGGTGGAGGGTTAGGATTTGTGATGAGGGGAAGAGAGAGATACAAGGAAAATGGCAGAAAAAAAAAACCGTGATAGAAGCTGATGCAAGAAACTCAATAGACGTAAACTCACTGTTGGGACACGCCGTAGTACTTGTAGCCACCGTCAGAGCAAGTTGTCTTGCAAGTATCTGGGCTGTTGTCAACAGCAGATGTCAAGGATGAAAAGGTCGAGCTGACGGCGACGCAGCCAAGTGAGGAATCAGCCAGGACGCGCGAGGGATGGCCAAAAGGGCAGTGGCAGTCGCCACCTGGACGAGAGAGCGGAAAGAGAAGGCCATTGCAAGAGACGTGAAGTGTGACTATGCTGCTCGTATAGGTTGTTGAGATGGATCGAAGAGACTGAGTAAAGAGTGTCGTATCGGTGTAAGGCGAGAGCTGTCAAGTGAGGAACGCGGGTGGTGAATGTAACGGCGAGCAAGGATTGTGGAAGAAGAAAGAAAGACGTTGCAGTTGAGATGGTGTCGTTGAAGGATGTGTGTGGTATAAAAGAGAGAAGAAAAAGTGAATGAGGCCGAGTTGTCGATGTGAAGATGAGATTGAAAAGGAAATCTGTTTCGGTAGATGGTGATGGCAGGATGGGGTATTATATTAGATACCGGATGTCATCCAGGACTGATATCAGACAAGGAGCGAGCAAACAGAATCACACAATACAATGCAGGCCTAACAAGCAAAAGAACAAGGAAGAAAAGGAGAGAGAAGGGAAGAAAGGGGGAGAGGGATGAAGGAGATGAAGGGAGGACCTTGGAATCTATATGAATTACGATGTCTCCTCTCGTGACTGGAGATGCTGCGTTCCTGAGCAGAAAATCCATTAAACTTTTGACCTGCCACCCCTTAAACGGCTACATTTCTGAAGCACTCGGCCTCTGCTGTCAAAGTGCATTTCGCGTTCTTTTGCATCGGAGCCGATCCATTTTTGTCTCTTCAACCTCTTCTTTTCTGCTTGTTTTTTTTTTCTAGATCGTCAGGCACAGGAAGGGGTGGGGGGGGGGGGGGGTTGTTCCAGACGGGGGTGTGGCTAAGGAAAAACCAGTATGGGCATCATCACCAGAGGGGTGTTCTGCCTCGTGCGGTGTCTCTTGCGGGAGAGACACGGTGACCAGCAGGGCCACACCTAGGCGAGCACCGGCCGATATGACGCGCAAGAGAGTGGCAGAGTGGCAGAGTGGCTAGAGTGGTCTGCTGCTCTTCTGCGAGAGCAAGGCCATCAACCAGTCGAGCCACTAGTTTGACCTCTTCAGAACGCAGGGGGCCACGATGAAGAATGCAGGAAATCTCTGCCGTCGCCAAACCATCGCTGGATGGGGCATAGGGAGAGTCAAAGGACCGCAAAAGACGGCTTCTCGTTGGCCAGACCGATTGGCACCTGGGGAGAGGCAGAGAAGGCAGAAACACTACAAAATATGCAAAAAGCAAAGATGAGAGACACAAAACGGGCGGGAAAGGGGAGGCAAGAGCAGAGAAGAGTGCCTGCAGCCACTGAGCTGTTGTGAAAATATGGAGATCTGCCCGTCAGGGACCCGTAGTAGGCTCCCAACGCTCCCAGACGCACTCATAGAGCCTCTCTCTTCCCTTGGGCGTTCCTGGACTAAGCCGTTTTGGGCCGTTCCAGGGGCGGGTTGCATGCCACGCGCAGGATAGTCTTTGGTGCGATTTGGCGTGAATTGCGTGTATCTTGCCTCAAAGTCTCAGGAGGCTTGAGACATCTGCATTCCGCAGCGATGGCCGTGTGCTTTTTGGTGCACATAGAGGCTGGAACGGGCAAAGATCGAAGAGGCAAGGCCACTCAAGAACGCAAAGCAGCAAGGGGCTGGAGGGACACAACTAGTGGCCAGACGGTACGAGGCTCTGGAACTCGGTCTGGGCCATTGTGAAGAGAGAAGGCGAGTGAGGCGAATAGTGTTGTCAAAGCAAAAGGTGTTGGGTGCTTGTGGTCAGGAGTCTTTCTCTTTCGTGATGGGCCTGGGACCTGTCAGTTCGGGGCGCGGCGCATTCCTTTTGCGCATGTCCAAATTGGGAGGGATGCGACAAGAATGGGACAGAGTATCGATAACCCACGAGGCCGAGGCAGATCGATGCACGGGCCGGCATTGACGAGGGCCAGGCTCTCGTTCTTTGAGCTCTTTGCCAGGCCGTAGCAACCTGCCAATTTTTTTTCTCGGCCGCAGTTGTTGCACACCCAGTTCTCGCCGAGCGTCCGGTATGCTTCTCAACGGCTGTCTTGTTGTCTTGTATTCCTTTCGCTTCGCGAGTGACAGTTCTTGGCATCTTGTTCCTTCACTTCTGCCCCGTCAGCTTTGGAACGTAGCAACTGCCAGAGAACTGCCAAATGCATCCTGGAATGTCTTCAGTTTTGCTTCGCTCCCTCACCCAACTGCCGACACCTGGACGCCGTCAAGGGGTCCTTCCGACAGTCGTTATTTTTGGCGACACGTTCGGAGTTGAGTCAGAGAACAAAAATGCACAAGAAGCAAAATGGGTAGCTGCATGAAACGGACTGTCGGAGAGCCGTCGTCATAGAGTGGGAGAGGCTGAAAGAGGAGAAGAATAGGGGCGAGTCACGATGCTTGCTTCTGCTCCTTCTCCTCTCGGGCTTTCTGACCAGTGATGGAGCACAAATTACCTAAAAGGGACGTAAAAGTGGCCAGGCGGGACGCAACTGCCATTTGGGGAAAGTAGATGCGGGAAAGAACGACCCAAGAGCGCCAGAGCGGCCAGGATGCGCCAAGGCCGCCGCCCCCGCAGTTACAGCGCTGCGAGGCCTGACCGCTACGCCAAAACGAGACAAAAACCTGGCCGAACAGCGTCGCGACCGCACCTTCCCAGAATTTCCCAGTATCTCCAGTACCTATCTCGCCATCACCAGGTGCTGGACCTCCCGAATAATCCCTCCAGGCCCTCCAAGTCGGCACTCGTTCGGATAATTCACCGTTAGTCATCACACCGCGGCTCGGAACTAAGCCCGAAGAGCACCTTGGAGCACCTTCCTATTGACACCATAAAGGACGTCAAGCAGCACCTTCCACCTCAAGTTTTTGCGAAGTTTGACGATTTTGCATCTCGGACCTCGCTGCTTGAGCTTCAATTCTCTTCAATTCACCCCCTTCACATACCCTTTGGCTTTCACAATGTCTAGACATATTTGCCGTCGCCTCGGTGGTCAGGTGCTCCGCCAGACCCCCGCAGTGTCGCGCCGCGCCTACTCTACCCCTGCGGCCACCACGTTCGACTGGACAGACCCCCTCTCGTCCAAGAGCCTCTTGACAGAAGATGAGAGAGCAATTTCAGAGACTGCCGAGCGTTACTGTCAGGAGCAACTGCTGCCTCGCCTAGAAGGTACGTCTTTTCTTATGAATCTGCGAATTTTCCTCAAGGGAGGGACGAAATTCTTCAAGCTGTCCCTGTTCGCGCACAAGTACTCTCCCTGATTTAATCTCCCCCAACTCCCTCACTTCACATCTCTCCCTGAGCATTATATTTCATACAGCTGGTAGATCTCAGCATTCCGTGAAGTTTTGTTGTTTTGAGCAGCCCTTAATTCTTTCTTTTGGGGATTTCTTGTCTCCCTGCTGGAGCCCCCTTTTTGCCAACTTTTCGATGGTCCTTCTGGCGGCTGTTGCCTCCGCTCATGAGCCAATTGGGACAGAACCACAGCACAAATTGCACTCAATTTGGCAATTGCGGGCCGTTCGATGCCAGGAACGTACGTCCAGCTAACAATGCGTCTTCGCCCTGTGTAGAGGCCTATCGCAATGAGAGCTACGACAAGACCCAGCTGGTGGAGATGGGCCAGCTGGGCCTGCTGGGTGCCACCATCAAGGGATACGGCTGCGCCGGCGTCTCGACCGTCGCTGGTGGCCTCATCACCAAGGCGGTCGAGCGTGTCGACTCGGGCTACGCTCGGGCATGAGTGTGCAGTCCAGCTTGGTCATGGGCGGCATCAACGAGTTCGGCAACGAGGAGCAAAAGGAGCGTTTCCTGCCAGGCATGGCTCAGGGCAAGATTCTGGGTGCCTTTGGTCTGACCGAGCCCAATCACGGCAGTGACCCTGGCTCGCTGGAGACTGTGGCGGTCGAGCATCCGACCAAGAAGGGCTACTACAACTTGAGCGGGTCCAAGACCTGGATCACCAACAGCCCGATTGCCGATGTGGTGCTCATCTGGGCCAAGGTGGCCGACCCGTCCAAGGGACTGAGCAAGGACGGCACCCCCAAGAAGGTGATTCGTGGTTTTCTGGTTGAGCGCAAGGATGCGCCCGCCGGCACGCTTGAGACGCCTGCCATCAAGAACAAGCTGGGCCTGCGCGCCAGCATCACGGGCATGATTCATCTCGACAACTGCCCCGTGCCCGCCGAAAACATGCTCCCTCACGCCGAGGGCCTGCGCGGCCCCTTTAGCTGCCTCAACCAGGCCCGCTACGGCATCGCCATGGGCGTCATGGGCGCGCTCGAAGACTGCATCAGCCGTGCTCGCACCTATGCGCTCGAGCGCAAGCAGTTCCGTGGCAACCCGCTCGCCCGGTACCAGCTGGTCCAGAAGAAGCTGGCCGATGCCGCCACGGATGCTGCGTTCGGCACGCTGGCCGCTATCCAGGTTGGTCGCATCAAGGATGCTGGCGGCGATGCTGCCGTTGGTCTGCCCGACATGATTAGCATGATCAAGCGCCAGAACTGCGACAAGGCGCTGCAGGGTGCGCGCACGCTGCAGGAGATCTTTGGCGGCAATGCGGTGAGCGACGAGTACGGCATAGGCCGGCACGTGGCCAACCTGTTTGTGGCACAGACGTACGAGGGCCAGAGCGACATCCACAGCCTGATTATTGGCCGTGCGATCACGGGCGTGCAGGCTTTCGCATAGACGACGGCTCAAGAATCAAAAGGGGAGAAAATGTTTGGGACAGAAATATCTCAAAATTGTAGCCGAGCCATCTATTTCTTGTCATTCATTGTCAATGTCCATACGAACCAAAAAGTTCATGGTGAGACTCTTTTCTTTCGTTCCATGGGCTTTCATTCTGTAAAAAGTGATGTGATTCGAGTTCTGGTCTCATTCGGCAAGCTCGTCACACAGACGATGCACACGCATACGGGGTGCGGGCCGTATATACACATGCCCAGTCTCCGAGCGTGCAGCACTGTTTAGGCTCTCTCCAAGGCTGACCGGCTCGGTTTCGTACGAGCTTGAGAGTCATGAGGGCGCACTGGTTATGCGGCAGTACGACATGTGTTGCGCCAATCTTAAATCGAAATAGCGAAATAAGAAATGAAATTGGGGAGAGACCACGAGAATTACAGACGGCCGATAAACGAAGTTTAGAAGTTTGACAGAGCCAATGAACCTGAAATGCGCACGACATAATGATTTAAATTGCTAGACCCTTTTAAGGGTCTAGAACACGATGTTGTTTCTCATCATCTACCTATTATTGAATGGTCACGACTAGTCCGCCTTTCATCCCGTGTGCCAAAACAAGAGAACAACGGGCGAAAAGCAGATCATGCCCAGGTTAGGCTCAGTAATCAAGGTCATAGTCTCATCGGTCCCTTGGGCACGCATCACAAAATGGGTAGGTGAGATGAGAGTGTGAAGCTAGCTGGCAACACGACACAGATTGTGCACTTCTATATGCACATGGCCCAGAATGTATTCTGTCAACTAGGATTTGTAACAAAGTGAAAATTGACATCCATACGAAGTGGCGGTTTTCTGACTATCATTTCTGCCTTTTTCATGTTCGGTTTGTCAGAAAGTGTCAGCTCTCACTCGCACCAATTTTGGATATTTTGGAGGGAAATCAAGCCACATTAAGACCCAAGTTGCAGCTTGAACGCTTACGTAAAACATCGTGGCTGTGCAAGTTTTGCCCTTTTTGGGCATGTTTTTGCCGCCAGGCATGAGCGAAGCCTCTAGACGCCCAGCAACAACGGCGGGCTAGCTTGGTGCCTGACAACCGTTGATTGGTCAAGAGGGTCAGGCGGCGGCTCGCCAGGCGACAAAGAAGGAAGGCGGAGGGAGGCAGAAATGCATGGCGGTGGAAGTGGAAGGCAGAAAGAGGCACAGGTGCAGAAAGGAAGGCGATGACCCGCACTGGGCACTGGGCGGCGGGTCGCTCTTTCCCTCTTTTCCCCTCCATTCCCACCAACGAACACCGTCATTTTGCTCTTTTGGCTCTGCTTCGGCGGCCACTGAAGCCCCTCTGTAGCGGCCAAGGCCCTCTTTTTCGTTCTTGTCCCCTCCGCTAGAAAAACTATCCCTCCTTTTTCTCTCCCCTCGCCGCTTCCAAAACCAAATCTCTCCCTTCTTCCCTTTCCATTCAACCAACCTCACAAATCGGTAAGTCTTGTTGATCCTCACGTAGCCTCGCATCACATCCCCTCTCCTTCCTCGACACACAGCACTTGTGCTCTTTTTCTTTTTTTATTTCCTTTCCAGTTTTGATTCATCTGTCAATACTGTTTTCCCCTCCACGCCGTTGCCAGCCGCGAGCAAGCGCCAACATTCGCCACGTTTCTCCCAGCTTCCATACTGACCATATATAAACTGTTTAGAACACCCCTCTTGTTTGAACGACACGCACAATCTTGCAACCGTCATATCGACAAACCCAAACCATCATCACATCGCTTCTTTCGATCTCCATCGAGCGCGTCGACTTACTCTTAACGACCTCGAAACCCGACGCATAGGCTGCTACCCACGCTGCCGACCTCTTCTCCTCTTCCCCTCAACCACATCACATCCTCACAATGGCCTTGAAGCGCATTAACAAGGAACTCACGGATCTCGGCCGGTACGTTCTCTCTTCCTCTTTCTCCCGTCCCGGATTTTCCACGTTGCCATCTTCATCCTCCCTTTTGACCACCGTGTCACCCCGGCCAACACCCTGTTTCCGGCTTCTTCTCCCCGCCCCGGGTAGCCCGAAAATAAGGCTTCCAAGGTGGGGCTGAGTCGTGCGCGGGGCTTTTTGGTCCTTGTTCGCGTGCCCATCCACCTTTCAGTCATCATCACCGTTTCGCACCGCTGCCAGCTCCACAGAAGTACCCGTCGTAGACAGCCTCGTGCTCGTCTATGACGCCTGGTATTTTTTGTAGCCGTCAGAGGCCGTCATTACACCAATATTTCCTAATGCGAGGCTGGGACAATGAGTCTCGCGATACGTTTCCACTCTGGTCATAAACACAGTAGCTAACAATGATGCAGTGATCCGCCCTCGTCCTGCTCTGCCGGCCCGGTCGGCGAAGATCTGGTATGTATACTTGCCTACCATGCTTCCCTTTTCACTTTATGCATCTGATGACTTCTCTCCTCACTCGATGTCACTATCAGCGGACACGTTCTGGTAATTGATTACGAGCGAAGGGGAGGTCGATGTGATATCGAGAGCGATCATATGAAAGACATCACCATACTAACATGCTCTTAGTTCCACTGGCAAGCAACAATTATGGGCCCGGTAAGTCTCCTCGCATCCTCACAAACCTCCAGGTTGGCTGTCTGCAAGCTTTTTTCATGTCATGGCTTTGGGTCGGACCGTTCGAAATCTTGCTGTCAAAGCATGTCTGCGTCGATTATACGCCTTCACTCGGCATTGTACAGCGCACGTATATCACTATTGTGGCATACATAACGACGAACGAGTTTCACCGTGCCATCACCATCGAAGACTTGCAGACACCGCCCCTTCCTCACTCGACAGCATCGCATGGCCTCACGAAGTTCAATACTAACAGACTATTTGCAGAGTGACTCTCCTTACTCTGGCGGTGTTTTCTTCCTAGCCATCCACTTCCCACAGACTACCCCTTCAAGCCTCCCAAGGTCAACTTCACAACCCGCATCTACCACCCGAACATCAACTCCAACGGTAGCATCTGCTTGGACATCTGCGTGACCAGTGGAGCCCGGCGTTGACCATTTCCAAAGGTAAGATTCACTGGCACACATATGACAGAGTCTTTTTTTTTTTCTAAACACTGTAAACTAACCACAAACCACATCACAGTCCTGCTGTCCATCTGCTCGATGCTGACGGACCCGAACCCGGATGACCCGCTTGTGCCCGAGATTGCTCACGTGTACAAGACCGACCGTGCTAAGTACGAAGCGACCGCACGCGAGTGGACCCGTAAATACGCCATCTAGACGCAGAGACTCGTTCTACTGCCGTTTACTTAGATTGGCCCGCTCGACCTACGCCGAGAACGACTACCGGGTGTATCGCACCATATGCACACTACGATCATGCGAACACGGCAAGGATAGGATCAAAGCGAAAGCGAGTGCTCTGCCTTGCCATTTCTTGTGACGAGTTATATCTTTGGACGATCCGGGGTCGTTGCACACACTTTTATCGTGCTGGTCTGGAGGGTGTTGTGATCAATTCTACACCTTTGCATCGGACCTCACACGATGAGGTGGGAAGGGCACAGAGTGAGCAAGAGGTTTATTACTAGGGAAATGGCTTGAGAACGGGATACCTGAGGAAGAGACGGACGGACAGACGACGATACCACGAATGCACAACGCACGCTTCACATCCCATCCATTCCATAAATACTACTACTCCCTTATTGCATTACTACAACGCAGTTAGCATTCATTCATAACGCTTTCACCTCAACCGTTTTCTTCTTTTTATTTCACTGTGCAAATGGGCTGCTCGTCTTTGTGTTCATTTTATTGTGTGTGTTCTTTTTAATTATACCGCATTTTGTGCTTCCAGGGGATTTTTATTTTGCTCCTGGTCCATAAGTGTTTTCTTTTCCTTTTGCTCATAAGATCGGCTGCACCTCAATCTTTCGTGATGGACAGTATCTCAAAAAAAAGAAAAGCAATATGCAGCTTGCTAAAGCAGAGTAGGGCATGTGCAACAATGAGAATTATCAAGCGACAATGAATAATGCCCATCGTTTTGACTTTCATATTTATGAAGCCTACGGCTGTGATATTAAATGGATCTACTGCTCTTCATTTTGTTTCTAGTGGGGATGTTGTCTACAATACTCGCCCCTCAGGGTGCTTTATTTCTTTTGTTTCTGCCCTTGCATATGTTTTCCTCCTGACCTCTTATCTTGAGACTTAATTGATCGGGCTCACGATCCAAAGATAAGTATACAGGGCAAGCCAGGTGTTATTTTAGGAAAAATTGACGCTTTTGAGTTTGCCCATGCCAGGTTATTGTCGTTGAAACAACGATATCGCCTTTGTCGTCCTCCCTAATTTGGTAGAGTACAACATACAGGCTACAGGGCATGACCAGATGCAGACCCAGCCTCCTGACATTTACGACGTCCTCTCGGCGGCAGCAAACCACAGCCTCGAATGTCCCACCGGGATACAAATTGCGGCGGACTACAACACTCCTGTTGTTCTCAAGGGTGGTATATCTTACGAGGCAAACATGCGTATGCCCTGCTCATGAGAAAGGGGCCAAGGCAGGAGAAAGATAAGGGGATTTTAAGAATGTTTCTGTGGGAGGGCTCTCGGTAAGCAGATAAAAGGGATACATGAACAAATTAAAACGGGCCGGACATGCAGTCGTGCTTTCTTTTCTTTTCTATTTTCAGATTCTATGTATAGAGATCGACTTCTGGGTTCTTTTTTTGAAAGGAGGGGAAGAGCCGAGAGCGGGCTACAGAACGGCAAGTCTAGGAGAGCTCTTTTCCAAAACGGAGCATGCAGCATGAGATATGCAGGCAGTGATACCTCCTCTCCATCTGTTGTGGAAGGCATACGACAAATGTGAAGCCCACCTGTGAATTGATAGCTACACCAAGCACCAAATCATCATTGTTCTCATCAGAGGGCCCATCAAAGAAATGGAAAGAAGAAGCGGCCTTGAAGTGCCGGGAAGATGCAAAGTTCGACGGCCAATGAGTGATCGAGAGATGGACCAAAAAGTCTTGATTCTTTGGTTCTCGCCGGCTACGTGGCGTCTGTGGAGCAAAAGTCTCCTTCTATCTCCGTGCACTTTAGCATGAATCGCTGCAAGGATTTTGGTAGGTGTATGTCCGGACAATCAGTGATTGATGTTGATGATGGTGATCCTTTGGAGGCTCTTGGGAAGAGCACTTATGCGTAAATGCTCCACTCTTTCTGTCGACGCCCTGGACGACCGCTAAAAGCAGCGCTCGCCCGCCATTATCACCCAAACACCATCTTGGGCCTGGCCTGGACCCGCTTTCGAAACCTCCCACCCTTCTTGTCGCAGAAGGCCCCTGACGAAACGACCTGCGACGCTTCAGGTGGGTCCAATCAGCCAATGAGATGGCGCGCTGCCCCTTTTGGCCACACAAGGAAGTTTTTTAAACGGCCACCACTCGCTCTTTCCCTCTCACACATTGCTATTGTCCACACTCTTCACACATCGTAGCCTTCGGACAGCTTCACAAGCCGCTTCACAAGCCGCTTCACATTGACAAAATGGCGCCATTACCCACCTATGCGACCGGGTGCGCGCCAAAGCTGTCTGTGACTTGTACTTGTGTTTATGTGTGTGTTTCGTTGCTTTGGTTATCCGCCCAAACACGTCTGAATGCCGCTTTGTTTCCGTTTTATCGCCCGCATATGTCAAATCCCAGAGCCCTGGTCAAGATGTTGCTTTTCTGTACTCGCCTAGGGCCACAATGCTCGGAAAAAGGTGGCACGAACGTCAGTTTCCTGTACTCAGTATGCCCCAGAATACAACACGTCGTACGGGCGCTTTTCCTGCTTCTCCAGCTTCTTCGTTCGCTCCTTCTTTGCTCCACTAGATAGACTATTTCGCACAATTGGTCTCTTACCGGCCTGAAACCTCGCACAAAAGATATGTTGTGTCGTTTCTCATTGAAAAGGTCACGGAAGCCGATGTGTTGTCGAGTTTTGAACACATCGACTTTCGTTTCTTGCCTTTCCTCTTTTCGTCCTCGAAACAGGACGAAACCAAGATATCCATCCACAAAGACGCTGTACTACATTGTTTTTGCTCTGCGATCTAGCGTACAATGTACGTCGTACGGGTGCAAAACACTTCGTCCCTCTCCCCGAGTCTTGCATACGACCCACCCGTCGAAACTGCCCATGGAGCCGCCCCAGGCCCAATCCGGCCGTGTTTGTTTCGTCCTCAAAGTCCGTGACAACAGCTAACAGGTGGTGCGTGCAAGATATCTTACTTTAACGATGCCGCGTAGCTGGGTGTCTGGCACAGTCATGGCAAGCTCCTTTCCCCCTTTTGCGCTTGTTTTCGTGGCCATCGCGCTTTCCTCTACTGGTTTGTTGTTTTCGATCCCCTTTCTACAAATTGCGTTACATTCATTCGCCAAAATGGAAACCTCACTCGGTCCCTCCTTCCCACCCCGGCAAACACTGCCCATATTTTACAGGCCTTCAATACTGCCCTGGCGCCGAAATATATGCAGGAGCCCCTGAACAAAGCGCAAGCTTAGCTGCCATTTTTATGACGTACAGTACGGAGTGGTGTTCGCTCCTTCCCTACTGCCGTCGTGGCATTGAGTCCACCTTCCCTCCGGAGTGGCCCCTCTTGCCAATCGTTTCTCACGATGCAAAACCAGTCGTAATCGCCTGCTGGCGTCTCCTTTTTGTGCAAACCCTGCTCCGTTGCCCCTTTTTTTCTCATCACCTCGGTTTTGAGACAAAGCAAACAGAGATAGGATACAGTAATTCTTACTGTTTGGCCTATGCTGGGGAAGGCATATTTGTGCTTTGTTAACTTTCTTTTTCTTCTTCAGATAGACTCTGTTGCTTCACCTTCGTCGCCCTTCGGTTTCGATATTCAGTCGATGCTCCTTGTCTTTTTTCAGTGTCTCTTTACTCAAAGATTACAACTAGTATTCTCTCCGGTTCCCACGAAGCACCCCTTTTCAGTCGCCTACGGCTTTTGTTCTGGCCCTCCCAGGCCCATTACTCGTACCACGATACTGTTACGTTCTGTCGGGTCTCAAGACAAGATACCCACTGTCAAAGCAGCTTAGACCCGGTCGCAAACCCACAAAGCCAAAACAACGATACGACGTAAGATACAACGGCGACGTACTCCGTATTCCTTTTTTTTGCTGCTCTTGTCACCCCGACAGTCACGGTCAAGGCTGTGGCCAGGCCCCGGCCAACCCTCCACGCACCTTTCTCTCTCTCACACACAGACACATCCAGTCCCAGCTCAAAATCCCTGCAGCCGCCGGGTGCAGGCATTGTCTCGCGGTATGATCTACGACAAAATCACCTTATGTTTCTGAAGCACCAGACGCTTGGCGTCCCTCATAACACTCCCCCGATCTCCTCCCACCTACCCAATCTATCCTTTTCTCCTGTCCTTTTTTCTTCCTTCTTGTTCCTCTTTGCTGTGTCTCCCCTTTCTGTTCGATCTTTTCTGTACGTATCCACGCCGAAGCCAGTCTTTTCTCTTTTCATCCCCCCTTCACTTCTTTCCTTCCCTTTTTTTCCCTTTATTCTCTTCTTTCTTTTGTCATCATCGCCATTTTCGATTTTCGCCTTGCGTTGATCTTGGTTCTCCCTTCACCTTCGAAGA
Source organism: Sporothrix protearum (assembly GCA_016097115.2). Classification (NCBI taxonomy): domain Eukaryota; kingdom Fungi; phylum Ascomycota; class Sordariomycetes; order Ophiostomatales; family Ophiostomataceae; genus Sporothrix; species Sporothrix protearum. The sequence continues at coordinate 1,192,865 of JADMNH010000008.1, forward strand.
GAGAGACAGTTGTTCGCCATATCGTTTGCTTGTCCGTCACTGACTTCTTACGCTACTCCTCGGCGGCTCTTTTCTCTCTCATCCCTCGCAGATTCGAAAACCGTTCACTTTTAATCGATCGATTGTACATACTATTTTCCGCAGGCCGATTACTCTCCTTTCCGAACAGTCGATCTTTTTTCAGCAGGCTCTGAACAACACTTACTCTTATTGTCTATTCTTACAACAACTTCAACACAAACGCAAACGCAAACGCAACAAAAAAACACTTGCAAATTAATACTACGAAACGACATCCCGAGCAGGTCCTGACTGTCGTGGACGATTTGGGGGTTTGCCAGAAAGGGGACACTCTGCTCAGCAGGACAGTCATCGAATTCATCTGACGAGAACTCAACAATATCTTTTTCTACCCAACGACAATGTCGGGCTACAACGATTATGACGGTGGTTTTCGGGAGAAGCAATCAGAACGGTCACGATGGACGCCATTAACACGGATGCTTCTGTCGGGTGAGATGACCCAAGAAAAGCAGAAGGAACTGACAAACCGCGAGAAGTTCGACCGTTGGATGATCAACGAAGGTTATCGTCGCTTGTATGTTCCCTCTCTAGTTTGCTGTTGCCTTCCAGGTCGTGGCCATGCAAGTGGGATTGTGAGATTCAACGAGTGCTAATCAGATCACCTCCAGTTTTGTGTTTGTCTTCATGCTGCTTCACGGCATGGTGTTCGCCTTCGGTTTCGTCAACTATGCACGGAAAGACAGCCTGCAAGGTGCCCGCGACACATTTGGGCCGACATACATGATTGCGCGTGCTGCTGCCCTGGTCCTGCATTTCGACGTCGCCATGGTTCTGTTCCCGGTCTGCCGTACTTTCATCTCGCTCGCGCGTCAGACTCCTCTCAATGGCATCATCCAGTTCGACAAGAACATTACGTTCCACATCACGACGGCTTGGTCGATTGTCTTCTTCTCTTGGGTCCATACGATTGCCCACTGGAACAACTTTGCCCAAATCGCTGCGAAGAACAACCTCGGCATCTATGGCTGGCTACTCGCCAACTTTGTGTCTGGCCCCGGCTGGACTGGCTACGTGATGTTGATTGCTCTGATGGGCATGGTGCTGACATCGGTTGAGAAGCCGCGCCGTGCCAACTACGAGCGCTTCTGGTACACGCACCACATGTTTGTCATTTTCTTCTTCTTCTGGTCGATCCACGGCGCTTTCTGCATGATCCAACCCGACGTGGCACCCTTCTGTATCTCCATCGGTACCCAGGCTGTCGGTGTCTTCTGGCAGTACTGGATGTATGGTGGTTTCATCTACCTGGCGGAGCGAATTGCTCGTGAGCTTCGTGGTCGCCACAAGACGTACATTTCCAAGGTCGTCCAGCACCCCAGCAATGTCTGCGAGATCCAGATCAAGAAGGAGCATACAAAGACTCGTGCTGGCCAGTACATCTTCTTCAGCTGCCCGGCTGTGTCGATCTGGCAGTACCACCCGTTCACTCTGACCAGTGCTCCCGAGGAGGACTACATTTCGATCCACATGCGTGTCGTCGGTGACTTCACACGCGAGGTGGCCAAGGCTCTGGGTTGCGAGTTTGACCGCAAGGACAAGGATGCGTCCAAGGTTGTCGGTGTCAATGGCGATAGCAACGAGGTTGATCCGGCCCTCCGTCGTGTCCTGCCCCGTGTCTACGTGGACGGTCCCTTTGGCTCAGCGTCCGAGGATGTTTTCAAGTACGAGGTGTCGGTTCTGGTCGGCGCCGGTATTGGTGTCACGCCCTTCGCCTCGATTCTCAAGTCGATCTGGTACCGCATGAACTACCCTCAGTCCAAGACGCGGCTGTCCAAGGTGTACTTTGTCTGGATTTGCCGTGACTTTGGCTCGTTTGAGTGGTTCCGGTCGCTGTTGCTGGCCATCGAGGCACAGGATGTGGACAACCGCATCGAGATCCACACGTACCTGACGGCCAAGATCAAGATTGACGATGCCACGAACATTATGATCAACGACGCCAACGCCGACAAGGACGCCATCACGGGTCTGCGGGCCCCGACCAACTTTGGTCGTCCGAACTGGGACATGATTTTCCGGGGCATTCGCAAGCTGCACACACCTGCCGAGGCGGGTGTCTTCTTCTGTGGTCCCAAGGGTCTCGGTAGCACGCTGCACATTTTCTGCAACAAATACAGCGAGCCTGGGTAAGTTGTCTCTAGTACCGACTCATTTCCTTTTCCTCAAGAAAGCCTACTAACGTTACTGTTCTAGTTTCTCATTCGTCTGGGGCAAGGAGAACTTCTAGACGATGCATTTTTGGAGGCTGTTTCTTGCAGCCTCTCTTTTCGTTTATATTGTTCTAGACTTTCGTTTTTTTTTTTTTTTTTGGATTCCCCCGTCACGTTCACTCCCCCCATTTCCTTATCCTCCTACCTCTTCTCTGTCTATAGTGCGCCATCTACTTTTTTGCTCTCGAATCAAGTCTCTTTATCAGCTATCAGCGCGCCGGGCGCAAAGAAAGACGTTTCATGTTTTTGAAGCTTTGTTTGTGTGCCAGCCTTTTTTATCTATAGTTGTTTGATCTCTATTTTTGTTTGCTTTTTTATCTTACTTTTTTATCTTACTCCCTTTCTTCTCTATACACACACATATATATATAAATACTGGAAACAGTCAAGGGGACGGCATCTTGTGGGGAAGCAGTCAGTGGAAGAAGGCGCACTGACAACATTCCAAGGCCATCTCGGTCGTCGATTTGTGATCCTTGGGAATGAGAAGAGACAGATTTTGTTTTGGTCTGGGGATTGTTGGCGAGAACGGCTAGTCGGGCTTCAGTTGCATGCACACAGCCTTCCACACCAAGCGCAGTTTTACCTTGACTTGAAAAATCCAAACTCATAATAAATATGAAATATTTTCAGGGTTTTCTTTCAGTGCCGACTTGACTAGTGTCCAGTCTTTCTGTCTTCTGGGCCGCCGACCGGTACGCTGGTCAACAGTCTCGATAGTTTGGCCTCAGACATCAAGCACCGGCCCCTTGGCCTAATGGTAAGGCGTTGCTTTCCGGTGGCAAAGATTCTGGGTTCGAGTCCCAGGGGGGTCGTTTTTTTGGCATTTGATTTTTTTGGCACTGTCTTTTGCTAGACGTTTTGTGGATACAATTCTTGATTTTCTTGTCTTATTTTTAAAGTTTAAAGAGCCTTTGAAACTCAAAGGTTGCCTTTTTGCCTTTGATGTTGCCTCTCATGGTTTTTGTTGTTTAAAAAGAAGTCCACAGTTGGACTCACCGTTGATCTGCCATCAAAAAGAGCCCGCCCCCACGTTTTAGCGAAGAAACGCCAAGCGCGGTTTCTTTGGCCTGTGATCGAGCGCGGCGCCATCCAACACTTAAGGCCTGAAACCCTCGCTTTGATTCGGCAATTCCAGCTTCTCTTCGTTCCTCTCTTACACGCATCCTTCCTTCACCACCCATGCGCCTGCCATGTCCGCCGACTTTTGGGCCGGCTACATCAGTGGCGCCGCCGGTATTCTGATTGGCAATCCGCTCGACCTCGTCAAGGTCCGTCTGCAAGCCGGGGGCGATGCCCGGCTGAGCTCAACCGCTGCGGTCGCCGGCTCGGCTGCCAGCACACCCGGTGCAAGTGCTGTCCGCCGGACCTTTTTCCAGCGCACCGCTTGCACTTGCTACCGGTGCTGCTGCGCCCGTTCTCGGCTATGGCGCACTCAATGCGCTCCTCTTTGTCTCCTACCGGCAGGCCGAGGCTTTTTTGATGGGGTCTCCGACACTGGTCAACGCAGATGGGGAGGGCCACCGCAACCAACTGCCGCCACAACATGGGTCGCCGGCGCCGTCGCCGGTCTGGCCACATGGATCGTCAGCGCGCCCACCGAGCTCATCAAGTGCCGTGCGCAGCTGGCATTGGCGGGGCCATCGCCCACAACGTCCCAAGGCGACGTATCGTCTCCCACGTCTCCCAAATCCCCCTCCTCCTGGTCCATTGCCCGCCAGGTCTGGCGCGCCGAGGGCCTCCGTGGCTTCTTTCTGGGCGGCACGGTCACGGCTCTGCGCGACAGCATCGGCTACGGCTTTTACTTCTGGTCGTACCTGCTGGCCACGGATGCTTGGCGACGGTACGCGCACGGCGGGCGCGACGTCGACGGCACAGAGCCGGCCTCGCCCTCCGCTGCCGCCACGTTGCTGTGCGGCGGCCTGGCGGGCGTCGTCACGTGGGCCAGTGTCTTCCCGCTGGATGTGATCAAGACGCGCGTACAAAACCAGGCGCTGCTGCCCGTGTCGCCGTCCGGGGCCAGCGCGCCGCTCCTGGGTCCCTCTGGCTCCCCTGCTCCGCCGCCACGCCGTCTGTCGACAATGGACGTCGCTCGTCTGGCCTACCGTGAAGGCGGCATGTCGGTCTTTTTCCGCGGCCTTGGTGTCTGCAGTGCGCGCGCCTTTGTCGTGAATGCTGTGCAATGGGCTGTGTACGAATGGATCATGCGGGAGCTGGGCGCCAAAGTGCACTGATTCTGTTTGCATAGAGCGAACCAGAATAGAGACAAAAGGTTTCTGCTATTTTTTGTATATTTTTACTGTATATGATGGAATAAGAACTGGTACATGGGTTCAACTGGTTTGGCGAAGAGCATGGTAGAAATAGATGGCTATAATTAAACTGCAACTTCATTTCATAGCCAATGTTTAAAAAGTTTGGAAAAGAAAACACTTTTTTCTTTTTAACAAAAAGAAGAGCGGAATGCATCCACAATAGTTTCTAGTAAGGCAGACGATAATGACTTGGAGCAAATTAACTTGTTTAAAAAAAAAGACAGACAAGAAGAATTAAAGTCTCGAATAAACAAAAAAATAAAAAGAAGTATACAAGAAAAGAAAAAAAGCAAAAAACATGTTTTAAGCTCTCTCGCCGGGAATTGAACCCGGGTCCCGGGCGTGACAAGCCCGTATACTGACCACTATACTACAAGAGACGTTGCTTTCTGATTTGCTGATGACTGATCGTCGCATGTTTTAGCTTATGAAGAGAGAAGGCTTGGAACAGCTTGCTGTGACGACAAGAGGGAGAGCCATCAGGGAGGCCTCGTTCTCCTGAAGAGGATTTGATAATAGAATAGATGTGCAGAACTGGAGTTGGCATAAATACAATGTTCGGCTTAGCATCCACATCTCTCTGCCAGATACGCGGCTGTGTCAGGCTGTGGAATGCAATAAGACCCTACAGGCATCGCTGGAACTGGCGCGCTGAATCGACACTTTTAAGTGGGGCTCGAGCTTGACAGCAACGTCCATCCACTTACTCAAGACAACTCTCACCACACATGCCGCCATGAATTGAAAAGCTGAAACGCACACATTATGGCCACAACGAGCATCGCGGCGGTCCGGCCGCCTGCGCAGCCTACGGCCATTCTGCGCGGCCATCGTGCCCAGGTCCATGCCGCTGTGTTTGCACGGCTCGACCGGCCAGCCTCATCGTCCTCCGGAACGACAATGACGGCCGACACCCGCCTCGTCACCGGCGACAGCGACGGCTATGTTATCCTCTGGGACCTGGCCATCGTGCGCCCCCGCGGTGTCTGGCGGGCCCACCAGAACAGCATCCTGGGCATTGCCGCCTGGGACGATGCCGGGCAGATCGTGACGCACGGCCGGACCACAAGCTGGTGGTGTGGCAGGTGGGCGTGGCCGATGAGGCGCGGCTGAGTACGGTGCTGCCGCTGGACCAAGAGTCCAAGACGTCTCTGAAAGAGCCGCATCCCCAGCCATGGATGGTGCACGTGCTCGACGTCAACACGATGAACTTTTGCGCGTTTGCGTGGTGCGGGCTGGTGGGCAGCGTGGCGGCCGTGGCGGCCGTGACGGCAGCGGCACCGAGTAGAGTCCCTGCGTCGACAGACACACAGCTCGCGACTACAGACGGCCCACCCATTGAGCGGCTGGTGGCCGTCCCCAACACACTCACGTTGGAGGCAGCCGATATCTACCACCTGCCATCGCAGCGGCGCATCAATACGGTCCGTCTGGGCACCAAGGAGGGCATGATCATGGCTTTGGGGCTATTGCATGCGCCTGTTGCAGAATCGACAGAATCGACAGAATCGACGGATGCTAGTCAAAGGCCGCTCGTCTTGATTGCTGCGTTTGAGAACGGTGTCGCCGTTGTGGCGCTTCTCCACCAAGGCGCCGATGGCCCAGCCGAGATTGTCTACCGCGCGCAGCCGCACAGCCAGCCCATCCTGTCGCTGGACGTGGCGCCGGATTGCTCCTACTTTCTGACGTCGGCAGCGGATGCCGTTCTTGCAAAGCACCCAATACGTGTGCCGACAGTGAAGAAGACTGCTGTTGCCCCGTTTCCTGTGGGACCGAGCCCAACGTCGGCACCGGCTCCTGCACCGGCTCCAGCACCCGCTCCTGCACCAGCCGCTGGCAAGCCAGTCTCTCGTTCTCTCCTCTCAGCTGCTCTTGCCAACGAGGCAGCAGCGCCATCGTTCCCCTCATCCTCCTCTAGCTCTCGCGCACAACCAAATGCAGCAGCGCCGTCAACACCCGTTCCAGTCGAGACACAACCACGTACCGTCATCAACACGAAGCATGCCGGCCAACAAGGCGTCCGCATTCGCGACGATGGCCGCCTGTTTGCCACGGCCGGGTGGGACGCACGAGTGCGTGTGTATGCGGCACAGACCATGAAGGAGGTCGCCGTGCTCAAGTGGCACCAGACGGGCTGCTTCACGGTGGCGTTTGCGCCAGTTGTGCGGCCAGATACAGAGGGCGAAGGCGATCAGACGGCGACAACAGCCCCTGAAGGACCAGCAGCAGGCAACACGACCACGTCCTTGGCCACACGAAGCACTCGGCGAGACGTCAGTGTCAAGGAACGACGGCTACGGCATGCTGTCACGGCGCACTGGCTGGCTGTCGGTAGCAAAGACGGCAAAGTCAGTTTGTGGATATCTTTTAGACTTGCACAGGCAGAAATGAGTACAAAAATACAAAAATACAAAACTACAAAGACACAAAAATAGGAAAATAGAAAAATAAAAGAATGCTTCATTTTCTAGTCTATGGAATGCAAAGCGCAGATCGACTCTGGCTGGGGTATCATGGGTATCCTACG